>OY728158.1:1581987645-1584487645 GCA_963277665.1 Viscum album | reverse complement strand
AGATTATCTCATCCAAACACTTGCAATAATCATCATAGGCTTGAAATATTTCGACTTATCCACCCAATATGAGCAAGGAAAAAGTTGATAATCATGAGGGGTGTTCAAGGTTGATCTGTGGCTAAAAATTTTTGGGTTTCAAATGTCCAAAATTCTGAGGTTGAATAGGGAGATTTTGGGTCATTTTTGAATAAAAAAATATATGAATCTAATCTTCACTCATGTGGGGAATCCTCATTACCCTCCTCCAATGAAATCTATATTTAAGAATCTCTGATAATATCTTTTCCACCCCATTCCATCAATATGTTTTCAGCAAAAGTTACATTTCTCTTCTTCTTATTTTTTTTTCAAAAGCTCCATATTCGACACAGCTTTCTACCATTGAGAGCTCCAGATAGGCACAACTCTCTTCCATTGAGAGCTCCAGATTCGAAAAACTCTCAGAAAAACATTTTTCAGCAGAAAATACATCTCTTCAGAGTTTTGATAACCACCCAAAGCATCACCAGATGAAGTAGCACACACAATTCATCTCCCCCACACTTAAGTTCAACTAGATCAAGAATTTATACTTCCAGAGCAGGTTGGAAAGGGAGAATGGCTGTAATGTGGATATCTAGAAGGAAGTACACGGCTACTAGGGGATTAAGAAAGATAAAATGTACAAGGTGGGATGGAATAAAAAAGATAATCATGAAAAAAAGTTCTTTCAATCACAAACAAATTGCCTCAATAATTTTAATCACACTCACCTTAGCCCTCCAATTTTAATAGAAATAGAAAAATTTCTAGTTCAAGAAAACATGAATTAATTGGTTCACTCAAGAAGTAGGATGAATTTTAAGAAGGTGAAAAAATGGGTTAAGAATACTCACATGCAAGTGATTTTAAATTTTAAACAGTATTCATGGAATAGAATTCAAAATTAAATGGTTATTTCAAAACTTTTGAACTTGAAACAGTGTATTTTTCATCATTCATTTATAACCAGATTCAAGGGATCAATTGGCTCACTCATTGATACAGTTTTTAGAAATTACAAAAATCATCATGTATGTTCATATGTTTTTTTTCAAAATTTTAAATAAAACAAAAAATGTTTGAAAATAAGAGAACACATCAAAAATTAAAAGAGAGAGAAGAGGAATGAAAAAAGAAAAAAGAAATGAAAGCACATAAAATCCTAATCTACCCAGTAAGTTCCTCCCCCAAACTTATTTTATACAATTTCATCATTGTTTAAAAAAATATGAATATTAAATTCATGAAATCAAATACATTACAAAAAATGTGAGAAGGAAAAACACAACCTGACATCAATTGTATTCTGCTTCATGAATATGGATCTGCTCCCATAAGGGATCTTGAACATTCTCTCTAAACAACATCAACATATTCCCATTGACTTTTAATGGTCTCCCTTTGCTTGGTTATTTAATTTGGATTTCCCCAAAAGAAAAAACATGAGTAACAATGAAAGGACTAGACCATTTGGAACGAAATTTACCCGGGAACAACATCAATTTGGAATCAAACAACATCAATTTGTCTCATTCCTTAAAGTTTTTTTTGAGAACCATCTCATAATGAAATGCTTTGGTTCATTCCTTATATAACCTAGAAAATTCATATGCATTCTTTCCGATCTCCTCTAGCTCATGCATACAAAATTTTCTTTCTTCTCCAGTAGAAAATAGATTCATGTTACATGTTTTAACTATCCAAAAAGATTTGTGTTCGAACTCAACTGGAAGGTTAGAATCCTTTACATAGACTAATCTAAATGGTGACATGACAATGGGGTTTTGATTGTAGTCCTATAAGCCCAAAGTGCATCATCAAGTCTTAAACAACAATTATTTCTATTTGGGTTCAGAGTTTTTTCCAAAATTTGCTTGATTTCTCTGTTGGAAAATTCAGTAATTCCATTTGTTTAAGGGTGATAGGGTGTAGAGACCTTATGATGAACTCCATAATTCTTCAGTAGTTATTCCAAAGTCTTGTTACAAAAATGGGTACCTTGATCTGTAATCAAGAACATTGGAAATCCAATCATTGAAAAAATATTTCCTATCACAAACTTGGACACAGTTTTGGCATCATCATCTCCTGTGGGAATAGATTCTACCCACCTGGATACATAATCAATAGCAAGTAAAACCCAAAGATATCTAAAATAATTGGGAAAAGGTCCAATGAAATCCATACCACAAACATCATACACATTACAAAAAATAAGAGGTTGATGTGCCATGTCATTCCTTTTGGAAATGCACCCTTGAAATTTGCAATTTCAACACGTCCTGTAGAAATCAAAAGCATCCTTAAAAATGGTAGGACAACAAAAACCATAATCAAGAAACTTTCTTGTAGTTATTTAAGGCCCATAGTGCCCCCCATAGCTCAATGTGTGAGAAAAGTTTAGGAAATATTGAAATATAGAATTTGGAATGCATCCCCTAATCATTTGATCACTATCAATATGACACATGTAAGGATCATCCCAAATATAATTCATTGAATCACTGAAATGTTTATAAATTTTATTCTTCAAAAACCAGTGGGGAAGTTCATTAGAAGCTATATAATTCACCTGCTCTGAAAACCATGGCATTATATTTTGACAAGAATACAACTCCTCATCCGGATAAGATTCCTCAATTTGAAGATATATCTGAGGATCACCATACAAAACAGATAGTATCCTACTCAAATGGTCAGAAAAAAGGGTTTAACTTTCCTTCATGTACATTATTTCAACATCAAACTATTTTAAAACCACAATCCATCTCAAAAGTCTTGGTTTTGCATAATGTTTCTTCATTGAAAGTTTTATTACAGAATGATCAGTGAAAACAACAAGATATAGCCCAGAAGCTGACATCTAAATTTGACTAAAGAAAAGACAACAACAAAAAGTTCCTTCTCAGTTGTTGTATAGTTTTATTGGGCCCGATCTAATGTTCTAGAGGCATAGGCAATCACATGAGATTTCTTTTCCAACCTTTGACTTAAAACATCCCCATGAGAAAATTCTGATGCATCAGTCATGATTTCAAAGGGTAAGTCCCATTTGAGAAGTTGAATAATGGGAGGAGTTATCAATTTTTTATTCAGCATCCCAAAGGCCTATTTACAATTTTCATCAAAGAAAAATGGGGTGTATTTCTAGAGAAATCTAGACAATGGAAGTGTAACCTTACTAAAATCCTTAATGAATCTCCTATAAAAACCAGCATGTCCAAGAAAAGATACCTTGTCCTTGAATGTTTTTGGCTATGGAAATGAAGAAATGACCTCAACTTTGGACTTATCAACTTGAATTCCATCCAGAGAAACAACATTTCCAAGAACAATTCCCTTACCCACCCTAACATTACATTTTTCATAATTAAGAACAAGGTTCTTCTAAATGCATGTTTCAAGAACATGATAAATACCTTCCAAACAAATTTTAAATGATAAGCCACAAATAGTGAATTAATCCATAAAAACATACATACATGTTTCAAGAAAATCAGAGAATGTGCTCATCATACACCTTTGAAATGTTCCCGGAGTATTGCACAAACCAAAGGGCATCTGCCTTTTAGAAAATGCTCCAAATGGGCATGTAAATGTGATTTTTTCTTGATCCTCTGGTACAATATGAATTTTTAAATAACCAGAAAATCCATCCAGAAAACAATAATGAATTTTTCCAGAAATGTTTTTAAGGACCTGATCAAGAAATGGCAGTGGAAAGTGGTCTTTCCTTATAGAAAAATTGAGCTTCCTATAATCATTGCACATTCTCCATTTATTTGGAAGCATAACAGGAACAATCCCACCAAATTCATTCTTTGAGATTGTAAGGCCACCTTTTTTGGGAACTACAATGATGGGACTCACCCATTGACAATCAGAGATGAAAAATATAATTCCTACAGCTAAAAGGGTGTTAACTTCCTTCTTAACAACCTCTAAAATTGTTGGATTCAACCTCCTTCAAAATTGTCTCACCGGTTTATCATTTTACTCCATCAAAATTATATGCACACACACTAAGGGGATGACTCTAGTTAAATCAGATATAGTCCATCCAATATCTTCCTTGTGGGTTTTGACGACTCCTAAAAATTAATTCGTTTGGTCCTTTAACAAATCATTTGAAATTATAACAGGGAATGTTTCATTTTCACCTAAGAAAGAATATTTGAGATTCTTAAGAAGTGGTTTCAACTCTAACATAGATGATGTATTTTCATTGATCAAGGAACATATCTCATTGGTGTGATTGATTAGTCGGGATCCATATTTTATAGGACATTCACCATGATGATCAAATTCAATGTTCTAAGAATTTATTTCTAGTGGAAAATTATCAATTTCTCTTGGGAGACCACTAGTAGAACTATAAATTTTCCAAGAGACATCTTCATAAATGTTGAGATCAATAGAATCTTGTAAAGTAGTCTCAAAATTCCAAGACTCATTATAAGTTTCCTTTTCCCTCTCTTGTTGACCAGATTCAGCAACAAACAAATTTCCATCAATGAAAATAGCAGTTGGTTTCTCTTCACAGGAAAAATCAGGGATCATATCAGTGGAAAGCCAATCAATCCTGTTCACTTGGGGGGTTGAATGATCCTCAACTGGGTGTTTCATAGACTGAAAAATATTAAAATTAACAACCTCTCCTCCAGAATCTTGTGAAAGTGTTCCCTTGTGAACATTGATGATTTCATTTTCAGTTTTCAGAAATGGTCTCACTAGAGTGAGAGGTGTAGGGGTACCAAACCGATCATATTCCATATCCATGAAATTAAAATCCATAGGAAAAATCATGCATCTCACCTAAATTAGAACATCCTCAATAACATCAGCAGGCCTGGTGGTACTTCGGTTGGCAAGTTGAATGATGATCCCAGAGGGTTTCAATTCTCCCACATGAAGAGACGAGTAAACATAATGTGGCATAACATTGATGGAGGCCCCTAAATCAAGCATAACATCTTTGAATTCATATTTCCTAATGGTGTAAGGAATGGTTAAGGTTCCTGGGTATTTTAATTTTACAGGAAAGGCATGCTCGATCATGGATGAAACATTCCTCCCCAAGTTGACCTTTTCATCTCCTTTGAATTTCTTCTTGTGGTACACATTTCATTCAAAAACATTGCATACCGTGGAATTTGTTTCACAAAATCAATCAAAGGAATATTTACTTGAACTTTCTTAAAAGTCTCGAAAACCTCTTTATACAACTCTTCTCACCACTCGACTTCATTAGTGGTTCACTCCTAGGGTAAGGAAATGGTGGTTTGGTTGTTTCTAGGCTATCATGAGCACTTCTTTGAGAAACAAAAGGACAAGACATCCTCTTCCAATCCTTCTTTGTTCTTTCAAGCAACATTTATTCTCTTGAAATTGTGTTTCTCTTCAAATAACATTCACAATTTCCAGCATTTTCATCAGTGGTGGGATTCTCAAAAACAATTTCAACAGTAGGATTTGGTTTCTCCATTTGAGGGGTATTCAATCATTTTCCACTCCTAAGTTCAATTTCAATCACATTTTCACTCCCTTTATCTCTCAGATTCACTTGAGGTTGTCAGGGAAAACCTCTAGTCATTTGATTTTTTATGTAACTAAGAGCAGAGGCAAGTTGTCCCAGTTGACTCATATGGGTATTCAACATGTTTGGTTGTTGATCTTGTGTTTGTTTCATTTCCTCATGGTGTTTTCTCATTGATTCTTCAATATTACTCTCTGAATTTTGAGTGGGAGGGGTAGGTAGAATGTCTCTTCCAGAATGAGAATTGGCCTGCTCATTGAAATATCTTGGTTTTGAATATCTTGATTTTCCTTAGAAGAAGCTTCTAGGTAGTTCATGCTGTCGAAATCAATCATTAGAGTGGTTTTTCTAGCCTTGATTGAAGTTATGATTTGATTTAAATAGAATTTTTTTGGTTTGATTAAAAGCGTTTTCTAGAAAAAACATCATTTCTATTCTCATAAGGTTCCAGTATTTGTGGTAATTGGTCACTAAAATGATCATTTGATGAAAAATTCCATAGTTGAATTGAATTTGAAATGTTGTTGTAGGTTTGGGTGGTGTTGGTGGGTTATTGGATAACATCATTGACCTCACCATGGTGGTAAGATAATAAAGGTGACTCACAATCATATTGTTTTCATGACTAACAATGGGGAACTCATGGGTAGATTTTAGAATATGAAGGCCTCTTGTTCAAAAGTGTTGAGCGTTTTGGGCCATGTTTGCAATTAATGTCCTAGCAGCACCTAGTTTTTTGTCACCTAGATCCCCTCATGCAGCATCCTCAATCATGCTTCTATTAGTAAGACACAATCCCTCATAAAAATATTTAATAAAAAGTTTGTCACTAATTTGATGGTGGGTGAAACTGAAAAAACTCTTTTTAATCATTCCAAGTACTCATGCAATGTTTCACCTTGAGTTTTCCTAATTCCAAAAATCTCCTTTCTAAAGGAAGCAGTTCTAGAAGCAGGGAATTTTTTTTCAAGGAAATGTTTTTTCAATTCATTCTAATCCCTAATCAATGTATAATGCGAATAGAAAAACCATTATTTGGAAACTCCTTCTAAAGAAAAAGGAAATGACCGTAATTTCATTTTATTTTCATCAACTCCCTGGGGTTTCATGTTGAAAAAAAGATAACCTAATTACTGAAGGTGTTTATGTTGATATTCACCATGAAAACCATTATATTTTGGATGTTTTTGAATGAATCTAGATTTAATTTCAAACCTAGTAGGTGCATCAAGATATTCAATAGGATTTTCTTGATTTGTATCATAAATTTAAGCCAATTATTTCATGGTCCTATTTTCAGCCATTGGAATTTCAGTTCCAACTAGGTATCTTTAAAGTGCATTATTAGAATACTAAAAACATTGGATAATGGGATTTATGGTAGCTCTATCCCTAGAGTGAAAAGTTTTATCAATTTCAGAATCCAATGGGAACAAATTTGTGTTATAATTTCGGGTCATTCAAAAACAATTTCCACACAAATCAACTCAAGAAACCTCCCTGTAAATGGTGACAGTTGAAGTGATGATTATTTATCATAAAATCCTCAATCAATAAATTATTCCCGAAAAACAATTCAATATAGCAGTCCATATAGTGTCTCTCGAGGAGGTTGCAATTTGAGTTGCAAAACTATCATTTTTTTGTTTGTTTTCACACAAAATGAAAAATGGGGGATTTTTTTAAATACACAAGAAAAAAATAAAAACTAAAAAGTGATAATTTACAAATGAGCTAGAAAATTGATAAGAAAGAAAATAGGTTTGAAACCAGAATCAAAACAGTGGTTACAGACATGCTCTAACCTCCCGAACACTCCACTCTTCATTGTTTAAAAATTATATCCCTAATGAATCTCTCAATTCCTAGAAAAATACCTTTAGATAAACACCTTATTATTCATGGATACCAAATTAAAACCTCAATATTATTTTTCCCCTCCTATATAAGTTCTCCAATTATTTTATGTTCTCCAAATAATTCAACCTAATCAAATTCACTACGCTCAATGGAAACACCATGACGAAGAAATTTAAATAGGGAAATTGACTGTTTTACTTCATATATTTGAAAACAATCCAAAACAAACAAGTAGAAAATATATTCAAGAAATAAAACAATTGTTGTCATTCATGAAATAGAATTTCAAGATAGATGCAATAGAGATTACAAATGAAAATCAAAACTCGGAAGGGAGTGCCTGTCGGTTGTCATCGTCCGCAACAACTTGGTGCTCAGCCTCACATCAATTGAGAATCCCACATCATCTCCATTCTAGTAATAATGTACAAAATCTTCATCAATCTATCCACAAATCCAACCTCCCCTTGAAAAGAATGAAATTATGGGGAGATAAGGGGAGGAGGGCTGGAAATTATTATTTCCAGATTCTGTCCGGCCGACGTAGTCTTATTTTTGGAACCATCCCCGACAGAATCAACCATTAGACCCTTCTATAGAGTTGTTATATATTATATCCTCTGTCTCTCCTCAAATTTTATGCTGCTTTGGAGAAGTTATGTAAATGTTAGCTGTTAAATACTCAATAGCTCTTACTCTTCCCGAGAAGACTCTTCATCTTCCACATAAGTTTCTCACTCACATAGTGACATAACGAGTGAATTTGTCCTTGAAACTCGTCATTAATGCGTTACCTGGAGTCCTATTTCATGTAAAATTGGGATTAATGATTTTGGAAACCTGCATCCGGAGTTATGCTTCATTGATTGAGGCGGGATACACACATCTGAACATAAAAACTTTTACCAAAGAATGATTTATTTGTGCCCATAGATGAACGATTTAGAACTTGGTACTGTTGAAAAATATAAATATCATTATCTAGGGTTTCCTGAAAAAAGAATAATTTGAATTGGATAAATATATAAAAAGATATGTCGAAAACATCAAACTAGTGAAAAAATGTTAAAAATCCATAATTAGGACATTTTCACAATTTAGCTCAAAATACAGAAAAAATCCATAAATTATGCAATTCAACATGTAATGAAAAATTGGTGAGAATTAAATCATTGAAAAGTAGATAAAATATACTGAAAATAATAGCTCTATCTTATATATACTGAATGCATTTGGAAAATTGATGTAGTTTACCATATAGGTTTTTCAGAAAAGATTAGATGAATACACCATAACAATTATTCAAAATATAACATTGATGGTTATTTCAAATATTATAGGGAATATTACCCCAAATTTAATCATTACGATTGTTCCATGTATAATAAGTGAAAGATGAAAATGATTCATAAAGATACCTACATGATTTATCTATGCTTTCCATGGGTTTTTTTGTAAATGTAACTATTTCACAAGAAATATAAAAGAATATTCTACTTTATAAGTTTGAAAGTTATAACATTATGTAAAAATGTAATATTATTTTTTATGATTTCAATTTTATACTTTTGTGTTTTATGTTTTTCCTGTAATATTTCTTATGAAATGTTTGGTGAATATATTTTTCTAGGGAAGATGATTTATTTGGTAATAAAATGTTTATTTTGGGCATAATTATTGGGTAAAATATTTATTTCCGTATTTTTAGGTCCCTTAAGATATTTTTGTGCTCCTACAATGTTTTAATTTTTTTAAAAGGCCTTAAGGATGGTTAAGGAAAAGTAAGAAGTCCATTTGAAATTCCAGAAGATTTTTTCTGAAAATAAATAACTTTTTACTATAAATAATTTATATATTGAAAAATAAATATGTATTAGAAGTTTCCTTTTTGTAATACATTCCATTTTTATATAAGAGTTATGACCTAGCTCTCTAAAACATTAAACCTAAATATTTTTGCGAATGAATGAAGAAAAAATCTAGTTTAATGAATCTAGATTTTGTAAGGTTTAAGGATGTGTCCATATATGTTCATCATATTTAAAGACCACTAATATGTGAGGAAGGAATTAAGGAAGGGATCAGGATAGGTCATGACTGAAACAAAAGGATTTTTAACTTGGAAAAAATGAGGAGAATAAGACACCTTTTATAAGAGTGAATAGAGGTTCTCTTGTAATTTCATAAAATAGATATTTAATATAAATTAATTTTGTTATCCAAATGAATCCATATTGATATGACTTGAATATAATTTTAGTATGAGTAAAAAACTCTCTTCTAATAAAATTTGGACATCTTTGGATCACATCAAATCCCTTATCATTTTTTTTATCATTTATTTAGCCTTTTCACACTTACCATGGTAATAATGTTTTTTATTAATTGAGGGTCTAAATAGTGAAAATAAATGTAAAATAGAACATAAATGGAAAAGTGATACTATTTTGAAACCATATCCTACCCAAATAGAAAAATATATTATTTTTATGAATTATATATCATTTAATAAAATCTTATCATCATAAAATATCAATAATTTTAATTTTTGACCCATTAATTTACATTCAATTTAAAAAACAAAATACAATAAATAAAAATAAAAAAATATTTTAATATATCCCTAACATGATAGGCTCGTCTATTAGAATTTTGGATCAAAATATTTCTTTCAAGTTATAGTAATGTTAATATTTTTAGTATCATTCGTTTTATTTATCCATTACATAAAAATTAATACATCAGCATTGTGTATGAAGTTAAGGTTATTATTTAAGGACTAAAAATTGAAAATAAATTACCATGATAAAGATAAAATAATTAAAATTAAAAATAATATTTATTAGTTAACATATTATCTTTTTAATTGCATGTTAAAAATATTATAATTATATAAAACATGAGTGACAATATTGAAATTTATTTAAATAAAATTTTATAAAGGTTATAATAACATCCAAATTCATTGAAAAGAAGAAATATTAAATTTTATGATGTATATGGGTGAAATAAAGCTATCCAATAAAATTTAGGTAAGTTTTACAGTCATGATATAGACCTTATCCTTTTACTTTTAACTTTAATTACCCAAGTTATCCTTCACCGTGTTAATAAGATTACTAAGGTTACTATTCATGTTGACCAAAGATAAAAATGACATGTCTAAAATATTGATACTTCATAATTAAAAATATGGAATCATTTTTTAATATTCAACATATATAATTTGTAGAAAATAATTTAAAATTTATCTTACAACACAAGATGAAAAAAAGTTTTTCCCAAACATGTCTTTTTTAACTTTAAAAATGTTTTTATACTAAACTAAAGTTTAAAATTCATTAAAAAAATACAATTTTATTTATTGTTATCAAAATAAACTAATTAATATTTAAACACAATGAAATATAAAATTTTAATTTTTCAATACATTAATGGTAAATACAATTTTCAATGAAGATCTCGATTTTCACTATTGATTAAAAAAATAAATATTTTTATAAAATTAACAAAAAATTATCACATGAGAAATTTTAAATGTTGAATGAATAAATGGAATTATTTTTTCCAAAAAAATCTATTATTTAGAAGAAAATATTTTAAATGATACTATATAATGGCTAAAATTTAATTTTTTTTAGAAATAACTCTTTTTTTATTTGACTGAAAAATTACATAATATTTGTATACTTATTTTCACTATATAAAATATAAAAAATTATTGATTTATTCTGAATTTTTTTGTTACACTATAATTATATATGATAGTTTCATTTTTTTCATAGTAAGAATACAAAAAATATTTATTTTGAAAATCTCAGTTTCAAAATTTCATTATATAGTCCCATGAATGACACATAAATTGTATATCTATAGAATATATGTTTTAATGAAATATATTATCATCATAATCATCTCCACAATAAATATATTGGATGGTTTTTGATTTAGTGCAACAAATCAATCCTCATAAGATCAGAAAAATGAAAGTGTGAGTTCACAACTTCCCACTAATCACATAAAACTTGAAAATCAATTTCCATCATATAGTATGTTGTGCCCTCCTAAATAGAATTAAATTTAATGAAAAGTATCATTCACTAATAAACTATTTAGAATCATTCATTTTTCATTAGAGATCACAAAATATAATGTGAAATGAAATAGAAAAACAACACATTATCTATTACATCATCAAACAATCTCTAGGTTTGATCATAGTAACACACCCATCATGTGTCATATTTTTTCATCAATTTAAATGAAAACCAGTAAAAAATATAAACCATATCTTAATAGGGTGAAACCATAACACATAAAAATTAAATTCATATCAGAAAAAAAATTCCTAGTGATAAAAAACCATAAAAAATCCAAACACATCAGATTGAAGTCTTATAATAATCCCAATATGAAATAATTTCAAAGGGATATCATAAGGTTCAAATTTGGGATACCAATCCTCATCCCATGTATAGTTATAATCCTTATCAACTTCTATCGAAACACATGTGTAATCATTATGAAAATCAATATCATCCAAAAAAGATTCATATAAGGATGATATGGGGACTTCAAAAATGTCATTCTTTATATGAGATATCAGAATTGGTATTCAAAGATGCTCCCTGAGATCTAGTGAAAATTGTTCTCTTAAGAGTAGACTAATCTCAACACATCTATGTTATCCTAGGATATAGATTAATGAATAAATCTATGCAAACCAATTGATAAATACATTTTTCAAAACTCAAATTCAAATAATAATCCAAAATCGTAGATAGTTTCTCATGTGCATCATGAATTGAATCACCACAATTAGGGTGAAGCTCTTATTATTCATTTTGTTTGGTTTTAGAAACTATTAGTGTATATATGGGAGGTTTCATAGTCTTATTATGTTCATTGAGATTATAGAAACAAGTTACATTACATGGAAATGAAATTATATAAGATAAAATAATTTATATATTATGTGAAATTATATATATAAACAGATCAAAAAAGTGTTCATTAAAAAAACATTCGTAGACCATGTGATGGATAGAGATGTTGTTTAATAAATTCTACTTTAAGTAAGAATAATGAATACATGACCATATGTGTTTTTTAGGATCAAATCATCATTGAGAGATTATAGTTTTTTAGGAAAAATTTATATATATTAATGATACATGTATATTTTCTTATTTGTACATAGTATCAACCCTATGGATCATTTGAATATGCTAAAATAATTTTTAATCATTAAAAAAAAGGCCATTTAAAAATACATTTTTGTCATTTTCCTGACTATATATCACCATAATACCAAAAATTTAACACAAAATTGTGTATTAATGTTATATTCATGAATTTAATTATAAAATTCTATTAATAAATTTATGGTTCCACTATGATATGAAAAAAAACAAAAAATATTTACATGAACTTGCTTTTAGGTGTTATAATTTTTTACAATTTTGTGCTAACAATTATATTCCTTCTGATTCAATTGAAATAAATTTACATAGTTTATTGACTTCAAAATTATATCTTATACGATGTTTCAAAAATCTTTTATCACTATTTTTTTGAGTACAGTAGTCCTAGATGATAATTAATTTTTAGTCACAATTATTGATGGTAAAGGAGGATCATATAACATTGTACCCATGATGAAGGGTCAAAAATTTTATATGTATAATATATTCTATCATCCCAATGAACATTATATTTATATATTATCACCTTAATTATGGAAAATTATTATTTCTGATATAACATGTGTTCTATATCCACAGACATAATCTTTATAATCAAGTAAAATTCCATTAATTGGTGGTGTGATCCAAAATATGTGACTCTTTGAATCTACTAGTTAGAAATAGTCAACCGTGTTTTAGATAGAAAAAATATTAAATTTAATATTAATTTAAGACATATCAACTCTTGATGTTTTTATACTATATATGATTTGGACTGACTTCGATAAGAAGCTTCATAGATGGTTTTAATTACATATTTATTTATAATGGCCCTTTAATTAAAAGATATAGTTAACATAATAAAAAAGATTGAAAAATTAAAATATGTATAAGTTTTATTTGAAAAAATAATTTCATAAAAAAAAATTTATCTACAGAATCTGTAGAAAAAATGAGTTTTTGGGAAAATAATTTTGAAATATATTACATTATTATTTTGAATAAATTAAATTTTTATTATGTAAAAAATTTAAAAGATGATGGTCAAATAATATATATATATTTCCCTATTGAATTTATCATGGTGAATAAAAGGCATTGAACTAATATAATGGTGGAGGCATACTTATGTAAAATTAATGATGAAATTAAATCAATTAGGAATGGGTTTAACTTTGAAATACTAATTTTTCTATGAATAAAATTATATTGCATTCCTAATTTAATATAAAATCATGTTCATATCGATGTAAAAATATTATTTTTGAAAAATATATTTCTAGAGGATGATATAACCATATCCATACCAAAATAAGTATGAGAATAATTCACTTTTTGATAAAAATAAAATTAATTATGCAGAGGACTTCTTAAATCAATGATATGGAGAAGTTCAAGTTCATATCCCGATGACTTCATGGGTTAATAAGAGCAGTAAAATATACGTTCCAATCCCAACGAAACATTTTTTCACTAGAAATAAACTAAATAGTATTGGAATGAATACAGTGAATGAGTAATTGTTTTTTAAAATAATTAAAATGAATGAGAATTTACAGGAACAAATAATTGAAGGGAAATATAATAAATCTTATAATAAATTTAATTCCATTCTAAATTGATTATAAAAATGATGGGGAACCAAATACTGACTCGTTATAATTTATCACTCTTCATATATTCACTTTTATTTTATTTTAATTCACATTTCTTTTCATTATAATTCATCCATTAAATAAATACACATAAAGTGTTTATAAAATTATACTAATAAAAAACACTAAATAATAAACATATTTCAGTTGAAATGGATTTATTTCATTTAACTATAACTCCATTTGTGGATTCCCCTATTACCATTTAACAATTCGACCCCCATAGATGAAAGAAATTATATTATTATTGGTACCCAATTTTCTTATTACAACTAACTTGGATTTATTAATAAATTATATAGATTCATTTTATTAGCTAATTTATAATTTCCTTTTTGAACTTCTATGTAAATAGTGTATGAAATTTGGAAGGTGATGCTAAGGTAAAAAATAACCAGTGTACATAATTTTTCATTAGTTAAATTATTTGAGAAATATTCTAGAATTTATAGTCTATGAGGAGTGGAACACGAGATATATGTTTTAAATGTTCTTCATTATTTTGTTTTATGTTTCATGTTTATTTGAATATACTTTGGACATCATCATATATTTTGATAAGATGTATAATTTTGTTTGAAATTAATTTCATGGTAGTCTTTACCTAGATTTTTTCACATTACATTAGTAATTATTTATTATTATATGATATATAAATAGAAAAAGTAATATAAATGATATATGTGATGTCTATTATCAATGTGTGTAAGTTTATTAGGATAAAATATTTTTTCTATTGGACATAATTTTCTTTTAAATTATACATTAAAACCTGAATTTTGAATAAAATATTATTATTTTAGATTTTGTTTATCATAATTGATATGATTTATTGGGTAATTAGAGGTCTGACTAGAGGTTTTAGGGATATTTTATTGTACATTAAATGTTTAAATATAACCAGGTACTGAGAGAATTGGTATTAATTAACTAATCTAAATGTGACACCTTTTATAATGATTTTAATTAAATTGAAAATTTTTTAAATTAAAAAAATATTAACCTATACTCATTTCCAATCATATATCCTATTATCTACCTAACTCCAAATATACCCCATATGATAAACATTACCAAACTTCTCCATATCCTTATCTAATAGAAATTTATCTATAAATGTTGCCTACTTGTGTTAATTCTTATCATTCACATCCCTTATATTATTATCTCATTCTCAATTCTTAAAAAACATTCCCTAAATCCAAAAAATATAGCGATTATTTTAGTCAATTGATATTAATTCTAGTAGAATTATGGATTGGTTTCATATTGATAAAATATTTTACATTATGCCTTTAATTCCCCATCAAATTATATGTACTTTCAAGAATGTTATGAGTTCATTTATGTGTTAGTGGTTGTGTCTAACCATGACTTACTCCAAAAGGTCAATGCGTTATTTTATGTGTGAGAGAGACTCTATAAAATCATGAAGGATGTACCAAATTTAATCTATCTTGATTTTAGTGTTTTTTTTATTAATTATGTTGTGAAATAATTTTATTTTATAGGATTTGAGATCCAAAAGGGTATATATACAGAATGTGAGTTTTAATTAACCTTACAAGTCTTTGTGGTGTTGTGTTTAAAATTATATTTAGTGTTGTGGGATTACTATGAGTGATGGGTCAACTGTGAATTTAGGGTTTATTTAGGATTAGGGTATTTTGATAATGTGAGTTAGATTTTTAGGTATCACACCTTATTCGAGGAGATTTTCAATAAGAGGTCTCTAATATCATTATTCATTCGTGAGTGGGGTCCTTATAACATTAGATAATGTAACTTTATTTCTTGAATTTAATTTACCATTTTTGATTGAGTATCAAAAGGGAAACACTATAATGTAAACTTTTTATCAACATAGATAATGTTTCTTAAGAGAAAATTATTTTTATTTTACTAATATATGTTATGTCTATTGGGTTTGTGAAAGGTAAAAATTAAAGGGTGGTTGATCCCCTATATTTTATATACTCCCCCATGACCATATTTATAGTCTTATGGTATTGCATGAGATGTAAATGGAATAATGGTTTTATAATTAAAATATAATTATATAATTTTTTCAATTAATATTAAATGAATGAACAATTTATAATCTATAGTTTGACAAGTATTTTATTAAAATATTATTAAATTAAGTGATTAATATATTATTAATTTCTCCATTCATACGTGTATTATGTAACATGTAATACTTGTTATTAGGAGCATAGTTATTTGAATATATTTCTTATTAATACATAATAAGACATTAAGGATGTTATATATGGAATCATATTATATATTTTTTCCATGTATACATTTTTTGATATGTTTTATTAAGGATGAACATTGTAAATAGTTTTTTATGAATATTAATGGACTTTGTTTTGGAGATATGTGTTGTCCTCTATGAGATAATAGGGATGTGTCTGGAATATGAGTAGTGGTTTTAAATTTATAAATCAAAGTAAACGTTTTTATAATGATAAAAACCAGAAATGTCATAAATGGGAATCATACATCTCATTATATTTTCTATAATAATGATTGATTATGTGATGGATCCTAGGGAATTAGTTTAGTTTTTACCCATATAGTGTAGAATGGATTTTTTCTCCCACCATACGATTACTCAAGGTCGTAGACGAAATTTTTATCCATTTACTTATGTATATATATATATGTAACATGATTTTGCATCCCTCTCATGTAGGATAAGATTATGTATTCCCAATAGTATAAATATACCCATGTGCATATAGTTACTCATCACTGTGAAGGTATTGACTAGTATATAAAATACATTTTCATATGTTCTATGAATGAGTAAAAGTTGTTATGGATAGTTCAAATAGTAACTAGCTATAAACATGTGAATCAAACACAATAAAAATATGTTTTATTTTATATACTCCATTAGAACTACATAATTAAATAAATATTATTAATTTTGATTATTAATATTTATTATTCCAATTGCATATTATTCCATATATTTTATACTTATATATATATATAATGTATTACATTTGGGACATCATTGGTGGTGGGAAACAATGTTTTAATCACACAAGACATATTAACTTCATTTGGAATGCATACTCTACATTTCGATTATTTATTATGATAAGAATCCTATAACATGGGAGGAGCATAAGTTCTTTAATTAGGACTAGATAATATCTCTGATTCAATGTTGAGTTCATTATTACAACACCCACATATGGATTTTTACATTTATTTTTATCTTTTACATGATTAGTTTATTTTGAAATAATTTTACCGATGTGTGTATGTATGATATTTAATGTACATTATGTTATTGAATTATTATTATATTTTTAACTTGTTATACCTTTTTATAAAATTACAAATAAACTCAGATAAAATATTTGAAACAAGATTCATTATTATATATATTTTATTATATTCAATGATATTGTGGTTTTTATCTCTCTCCATGATATATCTAGTTATTCACCACTAGATTCTAGAATCTAGATGAAGGAAGACGTGTTTGTGGTATCTGACAACTAAGATCTGGCCATATAGGAAATTTTTATATTGGTAATTTTATAATGATTTATTATATAATTTCCAAATTATATTTATGATGTTGATCCTTGGATGAAGAATATTAGAACTATTGGGACTTTTATGCGACATCCACTTTTTCTTCTCAAACAACTATGTGTTAATAGTTTATATTAGAAGACATTTAGATTGTGATTCTAGGATTCTATGTGACAAAATATTTTTAATTAATTAGATATATTTTTATGATTTATATTTTATGTATCATAAAATTTTGTAGTTTTTAATGTGGCGTGTGCTAATTTATCAAATTTTGACCCTAGGGTCAAATTAGAAGTGGTAAATTTCATATTATTAGTAAATATATTTGTAATATTTCTTGAAAAAAAAAAAAAATGTTTTTTATATTGACTTTTAAAATATTTATTTAGATATTGAATTCATTATCAAAAAATTTTAATTAACTGTGTCTTGAAAAATTTAAAAGTGGTTCCATACTTAACTAAATATAAAATACAATAAAATGATGAAGATATTATTTGTAAAAATAATTTTAGAAAGTAAATAAAATAAATATTTATTTTAATTAAAATTTCACTAATTAATAAAACATAATTTTCATAGGGATTATGTTGGTGATATATTAGTTTAGAGAACCATATTGGTGTCATACTATAATAATTATTAAAAAATAATATTATTATTATGATATGGATATATGATAGAGTTAGTGTTTAAAAATTCACTTTTACTAGAGATATGTATATAGTCATTTTGGTCGAGTATTGAGGTACGTTGGTATTTTTTATTTCATATTTATATTTTTATATATCATATTTCCTTATATTAAATTATATAAATTATAATTTATGTGATTTATATACCATTATGGAATACTTTAGTTGTTTAAAATACAATGAATGTACTTGGACAATTTTCAAATATATTACTTATTAAATATTGTTTGTGTTAAAAAGGGATGAAATAATGGATTCCAAACACAATGATTGGGTATAAAAATCAAGGGATTATTAAACAAGGCTCATGGTGATATGATTTGAGTTGATATAAAACTAGTATCTTCTTGTATGTGTTTTCTTGTTTTAATATACTTTCATCCTCAATGATGAGTTTTTTAGCACCAGAGATTTAGAGGTAGATGTTGGAACCTTTGTTGTGTAAGTTAATGTCATTATTGAAAATTTTAATATTTATGATGATAATTTAGTTGATAAAAATTTCCAACAATGTACAATGTAGGTTTTAAATGCTTTCATAATGATTTGATAGAAGAATGAGGAATGATTGTTCATATCCTCTATGATTTACAAAAATTCCTATCTTGAATTTAAGTTGTGAATTGGAATGTGAATATATTGAGGATATAAAATTTTATTTAAAATAAATAGTTCACTTATGAAAAATATTTAATGTTAATAACGTGAAATATATTGGTTATTCACCAATAATGTTGATGGTCATTGAACAAGAAAGTGGTGGTAAGTGATCTTCTTTAATGAATTTCTATTTTCTCTTTTATGTAATGCTATGAGAAGGGAAAATGAACCATAGAATGTAAAAGGAATTCATAATGATCAAATATTTTGGTAATAAAGTAATAGTTAATGCGGAAATGTTCAATTGAATTTTCTTCTTTGTATCATCAATTTATGTAAATGAATTTATGAAATATATTGTTTTATGAAGGGTCTTAATTATCCATTAGTAGTTTGTGAATTACACTTTTTCATAGACACATAATCTGAATAAATCAGTATGATATTTTTATTAACATTAGATATTTCATTATATATCTATTTACTATATAAGAAATATTGTCTCATAATGTTAATAGTTATTCTGTTGATACTTAGGAAAATTACGGTCAACCTTTCCACTGAGTTTGGTATAAACACCTTCAAAAAAGATTATTTTTTTCTATTAAAATTATTATTTATATGGGAGGATGAGACATTTATAAACCATATTTCATGATGTATGGAAATAATAAATTGAAATTGTATGTATTATTGGGATCCAAATGTTTTTTAGTGACGTATCTATTGCTTTGGTAATGGTAGTGAAAACATGCTGGAATCCTTTGACCTCGGGTGAGGATTTTAAAGTTGTTTAGTATGGTTATTAAGAGTGTGTCTCCTAAACTAAATTTCAAAAAATATGATATAAACCAATCACATCGGTGCATGATGTGCGAGGGATGTTTAAAATATTGGGTTGGGGAGATCAAAATCAAATATTTGACAATAAAATCATTCTTATTAGTGTTGTATAGATATCATTAAAAATTGTGCTATTAGAGGAAATATAAGGACCTGACCATAAACATTACATAGCCATGAATTAAATTAATAATTAAAATTGAGGATCTTTTCATGTTTATAGTTTTAGAGATTTAGGACATAACTATTACATCTCAAAAGATTTCAAAACAAACACTTCTACACAATTTCCATTTTTTCATAAAATATAAACTCTTGAAGAAAAGAGTCATGTCTAGTTCCATGTTTTAGACATCATGACTTTTCCTGGAATCCTTCCTTGACCCTATTCATCTTCATGTCCTGTGAAAACATTTCAACACTTGGGATGAGAATAAAAGGCTCAGTAAGGGTTATAAAACAAAGAATGAAAACATTTTTTCATAAATATATACAAAATTTGAACACTTTTACTAAACTCATGAAATCATAAGATTTATGAAAGATGCATAGAAATTATAAATCATAATGGTAACATATGGTATCCATATAATACTTACATTGTAGCTATCACAACTACATAGGGAGTTACTTTGGAATACCCATCACAGTATATTCCCTAAATAAATTAGGAGAAACAATCACATTTACCTCCGTCACATTACCCAATTCATTAAAGAGCTATCTTGGGATTACCCTCCCAAGGTTTATCATGAAACCATCCGTATAGGTAAATAATGCCCAAGAACCACAACATGATCGTAACACATAACATAAGCATAAAGGAAAGATGAAATTTCCACATTGCAATACCAAAATATCATTTCAAGATATTGAAATAAAAAATCCATTCTCAAAATCATTTTTAATAAAAAAAATTTGTAAAAAGAGTATATGGTATTTATTTTTCCTTTCAAAAAACATTACGGCTTGTTAAGGAAGCGAAAGATCAAATAATACTCGTAGTGGTGAAAAGGTCGTTGCCATCGCTTACGTAAAAAAAAATTCCTTTTCTCATTTAGTAAAACAATTTGTAAAAATGATTTACTTTTAATGAAATGAAATGTAAAATGTGTTTATACACCATATAAAATAAAGCCATGTGTAAAAATAAATAGCCTCAATGAAAAGTGATTTAGACGAAGTCCCTTAACTTGTGTCCGACTTGACCCGTTCATTCTTTAATATCCTGAATAATAAACTAAAGTTAATTTCTAATTTCTTAAGAACCTTTTTCAATTTTATTATTCCTTTTATATAAATTATTACCATGTTATAAACATTATTTAATCATTTATGTTAATGACATCAATTTTGTCGATATTTGGTACTTGAGTAAAAAATAAACACCTTATATTTACATGTTGTCCACGTTGTCAATATTTCATTATATCCAGAATGAAATTCATCATTTAGATATCATATATATAATATATATAAAGTATATAAATGTATTTATAATATTACATAACATTTGGAGGTCTGAAATGAAATGCACCGTTCATGGATATGGTAAGTCGTACGTACGCATGAACGCTACTGTCATTTCTATTTCTTATTTTAATGGAATTAAAACATAATGATACATAGGTATAGTATAATTAAATTGTAATATCATATGTAATATCATTAACTCTATCCTTTATACATCCCACATAAATCATTAACGAGTCACGTCACTTTGAGGGGGCGGTAGTCCGCACATCCTCTAATGAGATTATCTTGTTTACCCATAATGAAAACCATAAAGGAATGTTATAAATGGAAATTACATAATCAGAAAGAATACATAAACAGAATATATATCATATATAAATACAGTTCCATCATAATTTCCACCATGAGAGGTGGTAAGAGGTAATTGAACAATCATCGTTTCGTGAGGCGGTAGTTTCCCATCCACAAAAACATTATGTTCTTCACCCATTCGATGGAGGTGTGTGTAAGTGTAGTTATAATCCTTCTCATAACAACATCCTAGTATAATTATGATACTGTTGTTGTTACAATAGAATGTAATAAATAGAGTTTAGGGGTTGGACAAGTAAAATAAAAGATAACAAATTAAGAGAAACAATTACGTTTAATTTTGGCATCTCACTTTTGTTTGAACCAAAAGGACTTATTTAAGTGACTTATGCCTAAGGTAAGTCTTTTAAGTAGAGTAAAGGTATGTAGGGAGCTTAATTAGGCAGATTTTGAATGACCCAAATTTCTTAATAGGTGTGAGGAATTGGTTAGAAGTGATATCCTTTTATAAGGGGAGGAGGGGATCTTTAGGAAAGTGTGAAAATATTATTTTATTATATAATGATATTCGGTGTATAAAGGTCAAAAAATCATTTTAGTCTAAGATAAGATGACTCATGGTCTAAATAAAATAATCCAATAGGAATTGGATAGGTTTTGGATAATATTTGAATCATTATATTCTTATTTATTTAAATTATTTATTAATGAGGTAAATACTGCATCATTATTGTGTCATAAATAATTTAATATATTCTATGTCTAAAAATTATAAAAAAAATACTATCATGTAGTAAATATTTTTAGAGTTATAAATAATTTTTATAGTAGAAAAAAGGACAAATATATCACACTATAAAAATTATTTTACTAAAAGACTTTTGTTTATGTCAATTTTGGCTTTACATTAAATTAATTAATCTAAAGTGTCATTATTATTCATAAGTGGATCCATGGGGTCCCAAAATCAACCCAAGGATGCCCATGGTAAATCATTACTCATCCAATAAGGTTAGGACAAGTGTTATGGTAATTTTCAATTATTATAATATTTTTTCACCTTGAATTACTTTATTTACCTTTAACCGTGGTAAATAAAAGTCAAAAGTTACTATTCACCGATTATTATTTTCATCTTATTGAACCAAATTTTACCTATTTATAACAACCATGTATGTTGGATTTTTGAAATTAAATACACAGAAGTATTAAAATTTCATTTAAATGAAAAAGTCATTTTTTAACTACTACTACGTAGTTTCACTATTCATCAAAAATTGAAGTTTTTCAGAAAAATACAAAAAATTAACCCTAAGATATATTTGATATTCCCAATTAAAAAATGATAACAATTTTGAAAAATTCAATACATTGGAGTGGAATTAATCAATTTTTAAATTAATACCCATTATCAAAACAAATATCATATTTTTAAGAAACAATAACTATTAAAATAATGATACTTGTTTATGTTCAATTTCAAAGTGAAATTAATTCCAATGACCAATATTGGATTAAATGTTTAAAATATATTCTAATTACACATTAAAACCAACTAAAAAGATAATATAACCATATAAATAAATTATATTAAAACGTAGTTTTGAATTAAAATACATCATTTTAACTATTCATAAAAAATGAACTTTATTAGAAAAATCTCAAAAAATTACACAAAGTAAATTATGGTGTCCCCATTCTAAATAAGGATTTTATTTGGTCAATTATAATGTATTAAAGTGAACCAAAACTATATTTTAAAGAGGGTTCTCTATTAAAAGGCTGTAAATCGACCTTTTAATGTAAATAATTCGTAAAAATAGATTCATTCACATTTTAAGCCTCTAACATTTATTGGATAAATGTAAATACGTTTAACAAACATGAATAATAATATTGTAGTTAGTTATTTTCATTACTTCCAATGAAACGGCTAGGAGTTAACTAGAATTTAAAATAATAATATTACATTATTAGTGTGCATTGTAAGATATCAAAGAAACCTGTTGTTGCGTATTATGTATGCTATCAAACATAGCAACCCATTTAAAGTAAAATTAATATTTAATTCAAAAATATTAATAAATATGAGATATATTTTATTCTTCATTTACTTGGGATGTTACACCCTTCCCCCTTTTTGGAAATTGTGTCCTCGCAATTTTTATTCACTTATAAAAATAATTGGTGGTATTTATCCTTCATAGCATTTCCAGATTCTCACATTGCATCTTCAATCAAATGGTTTTTCCACAAAACCTTTACCTGGTGAATTACCTTATTTTGCAACATTTTCTCTCCACGGTCAAGAATTTGGACTTGTTGTTCTTCATAATAGATATTCTCTTCTAACTGAACTATCTATGGGCTCAAACCATGAGATGGATCTGGCATATTCTTTCTGGACATGGAAACATGAAAAACATTGTGTAATAGGGATAAACATGGAGGTAAATCCACTCTGTACACAACTGATCCAAATTTTTCCAGAATTTCTTAAGGTCCAATGAACATTGGACTCAACTTTTCCTTTTTACCAAAATGCATCACACTTTTCCGCAGAGAAACTTTGAGAAAGAAATGATCACCTACCTCAAAAGAAATATCCTTCTTCCGATTATCTGTATAACATTTCTATGTGCTCTGAGCTATTCTCATGTGCTTCTAAATCAACTGAACTTTCACTGCCTCCTCTTCTACCAATTCTGGTCCCATCAGATTCCTCTCACCTACTTCATCCCAAAATGCTGCAGTTCAACAACGCTTTTCCATATAATGCCTCAAATGGAGCCATCTGTATACTAGAATGAAAACTGTTATTATATGAAAATTGAACCAAAAAAAGATGTTGGTGCCAATTTCACTGATAATCCATCAAGAAAGCACGTAGCATATCCTCCAATGTCTGAATTGTTCATTCTGATTGCCCATATTATTTAGGGAGATAATCTGTACTATAATTTAATTCAGTACCCAGCGACATGTGAAGGCCTTTCCAAAAGATAGAAGTAATCCTGGGATCGCGATAAGATACAATGGAGAGAGGAAATCCATGCAACCTGACAACCTATTTAACATACAACCGAGCAAGTTGATCTAGAGACAACGTATCTTGAATTGGATGGAAATGAGCTGATTTAGTCAATCGATCAACTATAACCCAGATTTCATTATTACCTCGAGATGTCTTTGGCAATCCCATAATGAATTCCATGGATATATTTTCCCATTTCCACTCTGGCACTGGTAGAGGCTGAAGCATCCCTTTTGGTAGCTGCCGATCTACTTTAACCTTATGACAATTCAAACACATCACAGTAAAATCTACAATATCTCTTTTCATTCCATCCCACCAGTAACACTCACAGAGATCTCTGTACATCTTAGTACCGCTAGGATGAACTGAAAACAGAGAACTATGATCTTCACATAACAAATAATTCTTCAACATTGACTTACAAGTCACACATAATCTCTTCCCAAACCTCAAAACACTATCATTATCAACGTTAAAATCAGAAACATACCCTTCTGAACCAACACTACCTTTTTGTGCAACTCACTGTCTTCTTTATGCACTTGCTTTATTTTGGCTGATAGAGATGATCTCACTGACACCTGATACAAAACAGAATAATTTCTTTCACCAACAACTTATATGCCAAATTTTATCAAATCAATAACCAAAGGATCTTATTCCAAACGTAACATGGTTAATGAATCATTAATTATTCAACTCAAATCATCAAACACTTTTTTTTCTTTTCTTGGATGTAAATGGATGGTGCAATAATAATCCTTGATTAATTCCAACCATCTCCTCTATCTCATCTTCAATTTTTTCTGAGTGAATATATACTTAAAACTTTTGTGATCAGTATATATTTCACACTTCACTCCATAAAAATGATGACTCCAAAATTTTTAAAGAAAAAACAACGACAGCTAATTCCAAATCATGTGTAGGGTAATTTAACTCGTTCAGTTTTAACTGACATGAAGCATAAAAACTTTCATGATCATTCTGAATTAGGACACAACCTAGTCCTTTCAATGAAGCATCACTATAGATAACAAACTCACCATTTCTAGTTGGCAGTGTCAAACTAGAGAATTCACCAATCTTCTTTTAAATTCCTAAAAATAATCATCATATTTTTTGTCGAAATGAACTTAACACCTTTTCAAGTAAACTTAGTCTTTGGACTAGATAACTGTGAAAAATTTTCAACAAAAATCCGATAATAACCATCAAAACCAAGAAAACTACAGATCTCAGTTATATTTGTGGGACTTGGAAATTCTTCAACAACTTTTGTTTTATCAGG
Source organism: Viscum album (assembly GCA_963277665.1). Taxonomy (NCBI): domain Eukaryota; kingdom Viridiplantae; phylum Streptophyta; class Magnoliopsida; order Santalales; family Viscaceae; genus Viscum; species Viscum album. The sequence goes on along the minus strand of OY728158.1, from coordinate 1,584,461,566 downwards.
ATCAATAGTTATGCCATTTTTTGAAATAATGTGACCAAGGAAAGAAATTTTTGTAACCAAAAATCACACTTTCTGAATTTCCCATAAAGTTTATTTTATTTTAAGGATTTCATGATGACCATTAAATGACATTCTTGATCCTATTTACATTTAGGATAAACCAAAATATCATCAATGAACACAACCACAAACATATCCAAGAACTCACGGAAAATTCTATTCATAAGATCCATGAATATAGCAGGTGAATTGGTTAAACCAAAAGGCATAACTACAAATCCATAATGCCCATATCTAGTAAAAAACACGGTCTTCAGAATGTCTACTTCTTTTACTTTCAACTCATGGTACCCCGACTTCAAATCAGTCATTGAAAAATACTGAGCTCCCTAGGACTGATCAAACAAATCATCGATATGAGGAAAATGATACTTCTTTTCAATAGTGATGTTATTAAATGCTCTATTATCAATGCAATGTCTCATTGAACCATTTTTCTTTTTAACAAACAAGATAGAAGCACCCCATGGTGATGCGATAGGTCAAATGAAACTTTATCTAATAATTCATGCAATTGCTTATTTAACTCTAAAAGTTCAATTTTAGCCCTTTGATATGGGGGTACTGAAATTGGCTTAGCATTAGGAACTAAGTCAATTGGAAATTCAACTTCTTAATCAGGTATAATAACAAGAAACTCATCAAGAAAAACATCAAGGTACTCATTTACCACTACCACATCATTAACCTGATCAATTACTTTGTTTTCAACAATATGTACATGGAAACATTCATTTACATCTTTTACTAGTTTCTCAGCTACTTGATATGTTATTAACAGGAAGGGTACATTTTTGTATAAAAATTGAAATTTTTTCTAAAAAGAATCCTCTTTAGCTCTACAGTCAAATATTTCATTAAAAATAGAAATCCAATCCATGCCAAATATAACATAAAAATCTACTAGATGATAAAAAATAGGGTTTTCATATCGATTCATTCCACACACCAATACATGAATGTTCATATGTTTTCTTTTGTCTCAAAATTTCCTCCATGTTTTTTTACCATAAGTTCTGTATTCAAATCTTGAGATGGAATTCCAAATTTACTAGAAAACTTCTCAGAAATGATAGAGTGTGTATACCCTGAATGAAACAACACATTGGCATAATCTGAACAAACAAACAGTGTACCTGATACAACATCATTTGATGGTGCAACATATGTTGAAGTAGTTGCAATGGATTTCACCACCCCTTTCTTCTTGTAGTCTGGCTACTTTCCCTCAGTTGAGTTTTAGTTGGACACTCATTTTCATAATGACCCATTTCATTGCACTAAAAACATTTTACTAATTGTAAATCAGATTTGGTCTTACAATTACCCAGATAGTTTTTAGTGCAATTACGAGCCTTATGTTCCATTATTCCACATTGGTAGCCCTTGTCAGAATTCAAAAGACATTACCCAGCAATCTTTTTACCACAGTATCACAAACCGTAAACTTAACTTTCTTGCCATCGTACTTTTTTGAAGAGTTCTTCCATTTCTCCTGCCACCTCGACCTCTTATTCTATTGTTTGTCAAAGAATACATGATCATCAGAAAACTCCATTTCCAACTTTTTCTCACAACGAAAAAGTTTTTCATAATTTTTGAACCCACAATAAGCTAAATGCCTTCGATACTTTGTCTTTAATCCTGAGTAAAAATGGTTGATTTTACTATTAAGATCTCATAGGAAATTTAGAGAATACCTTGCAAGTCGAGTGAATTTTTCTTCATAAGTATCCACTGAGTCTTCCTCCTGCCTCAATTCTAGGAATTGTTTTTCCCTTCTAAGACAAACCACCTTAGGAAAATATTTCTCAAGAAACATACCATTGAATTTATCCAAATTAAGAGCATCAATCTATTAATTATTCCTGATATTTTTCACCATCGACCACCACTGATCAGCTTCACCTTCAAAATGGTAAATAGAAGGACTAACCTTATGATGTTATGAACAACCCATGACATTTAAAATCTTTTCCAGTGCATTAATCCACCATTCATCTAGGACCATATTATATGATCCTCTGAAAACATATGGGATGTTGCCTCATGAAATTATCCACTACTGACATGTTCCTCTGTGGTTGATCTAGTAGATATTGTACATGGATACCACCACCATTTATTACCTGAGTTAACTATTCCATCACTGCAAAAAAATATTTAGTTCCAATTCTGACCATCTCAGGTTGCTGATTTGAAAGGTTGTATTCTTTCTGATGTCATCCCAACATAGTTGCCCTGTTTCCTCTACAAAAAACCATTCTGAACAATGAAATTTCTCTGGCGAAGCAACATGGTAATCTTTAAATGCTATTTGATATCAATATTATCATAAATTACTTTATGGATATTAATTTAACAAAACCATAACTCTTAATGTCATCTAAACCGGCCCCTGATACCAACTATAAGGACTCAGCCTTAAATATTACATAGACTCGAATTAAATGAATAATTTAAATTGAGGATATTTTTAGTTTTAGAGTTTTAGATATTTAGGACATAAATATTACATCTCAAAAGATTTCAAAATAGTCACTTCTACGTAGCTTCCATTTTTTCATAAAATTTAAACTCTTGAAAAAAATAGTCATGCCTACTTCAATGTTTTAGACAACATAACTTTTACATGATTCTTTCCTTGAACCTATTCATCTTTAAGTCTTTTGAAAACCTTTAAAAACATGGGATGAGCATAAAAGGCTCAGTAAGTCTTATACAAGAAATAATGAAAAAATTTGTTCATAAATACAAAAAAAACATGAACTCTTTTACTTAACTCATGAAATCATAAGATTTATGAAAGACGCATAGAATTCATAAATCATAAAGGTAACATTTGTAATACATATCATACTTATATTTTAGAGACCACAGCTACATAAGGAGTTACCTGGGAATACCCATCACATTATATTAACTAAATATATTAGGATAAACATTCACGTTTACCTCCGTCACGTTACCCAAAGAAATGGGGAGCTATCTCGGGCTCACCCTCCCTAGGTTTTTTCATGGAACCCTCCATATATGTAAATAATTCCCAACAATGAAAACATGATCATAACACATAACATAAGCATCAAGGAAAGATAACATTTCCACATTGAAGTAACAAAATATCATTTCAAGATATTGAAATAAAAAATCCATTCTCAAAATAATTTTCAATACCAAAATACATAAAAAGAGTATATGCTATTTATTTTTCCTTTTAAAAAACATTATGTCTTGTTAAGGAAGCCAAATATCAAATAATACACGTGGTGGTGGAATGGTCATTATCACCGCTTAGGTAAAAAAACATTTCTTGTTGTCATTTTATAAAATGAATCATATAAAAATATTCCCATAGAATGAAACTAAATGTAAAAGGTGTGTATACACCATATAAAATAATTTCATGTGTAAAACTAAATATTCCTCAATGGAAGGAGATTGAGACGATGTCCCTTACCTCATGTCCGACATGACCCGTTCGTACTTTAATATATTGAATAATAAACTGAAGATCATTTCTAATCTCTTAAAAACCTTTTTCAAGTTCATTATTCCTTTTATATCAATTATTACCATGTTATAAACATTATTTAATCATTTAAGTTAATAACGTCCATTTTGTAGATATTTGGTACTTGAGTCAAAAATAAACACCTTATATTTACATGTTATCCATGTGGTCAACAGTTCACTATATCCAGAAAGAAATTAATCATTTTGATATCATATATATAATTTATATTCAGTATATACATGTATTTATAATATTACATAACATTTGGAGGTAAGAAATGAAATGCACTGTTCACGGAGACGGTAAGCCATACGTACACATGAACACTACTTTCATTTATATTTATTATTTTAATGTAATTGAAGCATAATTAGACATAGGTATATTATAATTATAGTATAATATAATATATAATATAATTAACTCTATCCTTTATTCATACCACATAATGCATTAACGAGCCACGCCACTTTGAGGTGGCGGTAGTCTGCATTTCCTCTAATGAGATTATCGTGTTTACCCATAATGGAAACCATAAAAGAACATTATAAATGGAAATTACAGAAGCATGCAGAAATCAAAAACATAATATATATCATATATAAATATCGTTCCATCATAATGGCAACCATGAGAGGCGATAACAGGTAATTGAACAATCATCGTTTTGTGAGGTGTTAGCTTTCCATCAACAGAAACGTTATGTTCTTCACCCATTAGATGGACGTGTGTGTTAGTGTAGTTCGAATCCTTCTCATAACAACATAATAGTATATTGAGGATACTGTTGTTTTTACAAAATAAAATAATAATAAGAGTTTAGGGGTTGGATAAGTAAAATAAAAGAAAAAAAATTAAGAGAAACGGTTAACTTTAATTTGGGTAACTCCCTTTTTTATGAACAAAAATGACACCATGAAGTGTCTTCTGCCTAATGTAAGGCTCCTAAGAGGATGGGTGGGATGTAGGGAGCTTAATGGGGTAGTTTTTGAATGATAAAAATGGATTTATAGGAGTGAGGAATTGGCTAGAAGTGGTATCCTTTTATAAGGGGGAGGAGGGGCTCTTTAAGAAAGTGTGAAAATATTATTTTATTATATAATGATATACAGTTTCTAAAGGTCCAAAAATTATTATAGTTGATGATAATATTACGCATGGTCGAAATAAAATCATCCAATAGAAATTGTAAAGGTTTTGAATAATATTTTAATCATTATAATCTTATTTATTGAAATCATTTATTAATGAGGAAAATACTGTAAAATTTTTGTGTCATAGATCATTTAATTTATTCGAAATATAAAAATTATATAAAAATAATATCATGTAGGAAATATTTTTAGCTTTATAAATAATATTTATATCTTAGAAAATAACATATATAACACACTATAAACACTAATTTACTAAAACAATTTGGTTTTTTTCATTTTCGATTTAATTTAAATTAATTAATCTAAAGTGTCATTATCATTTATAAGTGGCTAAATGGGGTACCAAAATCGACCCAAGGATTTCCATGGTCTTCCATTACTCATCACATAAGTCTAGGACAAATGTTAAGTTAATTTGGAATTATTATAATCTTTGTTTTACCTTGAATTACATTATTTAGCTTTAACTGCGGTAAATAAAAGTCAAAAGTTACTATTCACCAAAAATTATTTTCATCTTATTGACCCAAATTTTACTTCTTGATAACATCCAAGTATGTTGTATTTTCAAAATTCAATTCATATAAGAAGAAAAAGTTCATTTAAATGAAAAATTTGGGTTTTTTAACTACTACTAAGTTGTTTCACTATTAATCAAAAATTGATGTTTTTTAGTAAAATACCAAAAATTCAGCCTATGATATATTTTATATTCCAAATTAAAAAATTATATATATTTTTCCAAATTCAAAACATAGAAGTGGAATTAATTAATTTTTAAATTAATACCCGTTATCAAAACAAATAGCGTGTTTTTAAGAAACAATAACTATCAAAATATTGATACTTATTTATGTCAAATTTCGAAGTGAAATTAATTACAGTAAAAAACATTAGATTAAATGGAAAAATATATTTTAATTTCACTTTAAAACCAATTAAAAATATAATCTAACCATATAAATAACTTAGATTAAAACATAGTTTTGAATTAAAATACAACATTTTCACCATTGATAAAAAAATGAACTTTATCGGAAAAATCCCAAAAATTTACACAAAGTAAATTTTGGTGTCCCTAATCTAAATAAGGATATTATTTGGTCAATTAGAATGTATTAATGTGTCCAAAACTCTATTTTAACGAGGGTTTTCCATTAAAAGGTGAGAAATCGACCTTTTAATGTAAATTATGTTTAAAATTTGATTTATTCACATTTTAAGCCTCTAACATTTATTGGATAAATGTAAATACATTTAAAAAACTTGTATAATCATATTGTAGTTAGTTTTTTTTCATTCCCACCAATGTAACAACTAGGAGTTAACTACAATTTAAAATAATAATATTATATTATTAGTGTGAAATGTATGATTTCAATGAAACATGTTGTCGCATATTGGGTACGCTATCGAACATAGCAACCATTTTAAAGTAAAATTAATATTTAATTCACAAATATTTATAAATATGAAATATGTCTTATTATTCATTTACATGGGATGTTATAGGAAACCTTCTTCTAGAAATAATTAGATTATATCATCTTATGGGATAAACAACGTATATTATAGTTAATGGGTAACTAAATGATGTATTTCTGTTTAAATATATAGTATTATATAAGAATCTAATTATATAGAGAACTATATGTATAATCTAATGGACACGCATCAATTCTACTAGATGATTTGAGTAATGAACTATTCAAGAGTAATATATATCAAAATTATTGGTGTTAATAAAATTCATGATATAAAGTAATTAAATGAGCTACTAAATGACTTTTAATTCATGAAAAACATTTTTTCACACTCACGATTGTAGTATTTCCATGCATGAAAAGAGAGTGTGATGGGGGTCTCCTTAAATTTATGAACTATCTAGCTTATTTGATATCAAGATAGTGGGTGAAATTTTAAAATTATAGTAATGTTATATTCAAATAAAACTCATAATATATTTTGTTTTGAAATATACCAACAAATATTGTTTTTATATATATAACATCAGTGACAGTTAGCTAGGAGATATTGTAAGGTTTAATGAATTACATATTTTGTACGGCTGAATCTGCTCGAATGTTAGTACATAGAACATAAAAATATTCAAGGAAATACCAAATGATGGGTAATAATAAAAATATATCATGTACTAAGACGATGTTAAAGTATGTATTTCCCTAGTATTCTTATCATACATTATTTACATTTAATTCAAATTAAAGTGGGAGGATTTAGAGATAATGTTGTTATCATGATTAATGGTCAGGATTGTTTGTATAAATTTATGGCCATGGATTATATTATGAAATTAAAATAAAGAAAACCCATAGATATTTCTTATATACACATCCCCATATGACATACTCTCATTCCTACAATTTATAAGTATCTAAATAATACCCTTTTCACCCATGAAACCCACATTAGTTCATCCTAATCAATGCCCATGAATTTCAACATCACATATGTTAAAAAAACATTCTATCATCATCCAAAAAACCTCAAAGTAATGCATTGGAACCAATGATAAAAATCCATGAACCAAAATGATTCTAAAAAGTGATCCAACATCATATATATATTTATATACATATATTCATTCCCATATAATGTCCTAATTTCTATGAATCTTATACAAATCATGAATCATACATGATTCCCATTGTTAACAATTGCCAGTCTGGTTCATGTAACGCCCCGAACCCAGCTACCCAGAGTCGGTGCATTACTTCGTAACATTGGCATGATCACAAAAGATCAAGTCTCAAAAGACCGATTAGTTTAGTAGCCTTGGAAACACTGGATACATTCGTAAATGTTACATTACATCATAAAGTGAAAAACTACAATAACAAAGTCTACATAGTCCACTCTCATATCCTCTTCTGACAATCCCTGCAGGTCATTCATAAAATACTTCTTCACATCCTGGAAAATATTAAAACATTGAAAGGGGTGAGCTCAGATGCTCAGTAAGGATAACAATATTACAGAAGCTTTCATAAATAAACATAAACATTTAAGGCAATGTGTAACTAAAACAAAAGCCTTATTGAACTTGAACTTCAGCATAATATGGAAAAAGTAAAATGAGATAATGCCATTACTTACTCACATGGATATTCTACTAGACGAATAATCACATGAAATATCAATAACCACTTTCATAATGAGGGAATGTATAATGCCGGACATTCTGAAACATTTTGTCAAGGCCACGGCCAAGACGTCTAAAATGATTAAGGCCTCGGCCAAAACCATAAATCAAATTGGGAAAGGGACTCGGCCAATTCCACGTCTAGTTGTCTCATGAGACCTACCGATGCATCGAGGAGCTATAGCAGGCTCCACCCGTCACTTATTAAGTCCAATACATTCCTCATATGAACAGGTTTAAACATCTCATAAACCATAACATAATCGTATCACATAAAACATGCATAAAGGAAACATAACATTTCCACATTTCAATCAAAAGATATCAATACAACACATTGATATAATAAAAACGCTTTCAAAACCATTTTCAATACCAAAATAAAAGAAAAGTATAACATGGTATTTATTTTTCATTAAAAAAAGGGTATGGCTTGTAGAGGAAGCCGAAACTCAAATAGTGGTCCCGGTGGCAGAGAAGTCGTTGTCGCCGCATACGTACGACAAAAACATTCCCTTTTTTCGTTTAGTAAACGCTTCGTATAAAAAAGATTCCATTTGAATAAACGTAAAAGTCAAAGGGGTTTATACACTGTATAAACGAATGTTGTGTATAAAACCAAATATGACTCAATGAAAGGAGATTGAGACGAAGTCCTTAAAAAGATCATTTTTATAATAAAATAGATCTATTATGTGTATTCACTATAGGTACACATAAAGAAAGTAAAAATAATAAGTAATACATAATAATATCATGACATAATTGGAAAGTAGGAGATTAACCCAAAGAATGGAAGTTGGGTTAAGAAGTTCCCTTACCTCGTGTCTGACTTGACTCAACCATTCTTTAACCTCCTGAATAATAAACTAGAGTTAATATATACCTTATTAAGAACCATTTTAAATTTCATTATCCTTATTATATCACTTATTACAATGATATGAACATTATGTAATTATTTAAGTTAATAACGGTTGTTTTGTCGATCTTTGGTACTTGAGTCCACAATAAACTTCTTATAACTACAAGTTGTTTATGTGGTAGAATATCCATTATCTCCAGAATTATATTCATGATTTAGATGTCATATATATCTTATATATCCATTATATACATTCATTAATAATATTACGTAACATTTAGAGTTAAGAAATGAAATGCACCGTTCATGGAGACGGTAAGCCGTACGTACGCATGAACGCTACATTCATTTCAATTTCATATTTAATGGAACAAAATCATAATTATATAAATGTATAATATAATTCCAGTATAATATAGTGCATAATACCATTTACTCCATCCTTTATACATCCCACATATGGCATTAACGATTCAAATCACTTTGAGGGGGCGGTAGTCCGCACTTCTTAAAATGAAATTATCGCATTTTACCCATAATGGAAATCATAAAGTATGACATAAATGAATAATACAGAAGCATAAGTAAAACATAAACATATTATATATCATTTATAAAAATAGTGACATCTTAATGGCCACCTTTGAAGGTGTTATATGAGTGTTGAACAATCATCATTTCGTGAGGCAGAAATTCGCCATCCACAGAAACCGTATGTTCATTAACCATTAGATGTAGGTGTGTGTAAGTGTAGCTCTAATCCTTATTATAACAACATCCTAGTATATTTAGGATACTGGTGTTGTTACAAAAGAAATGAATTAAAAGAGTTTAGGGGGTTGGAGAAGAAAAATAAAACAAAACAACATTAGAGAAGACATTACCTCAAAATCGGGTAACTCTTTTTGATTTGAGTCAAAGGCATCCTTGGGAAGCGTTCTGCCCAAAGTGAGGCCTCTAGGAGTAAGAGGGGGAAGTTGGGAGAGTATTTGGGCAGAGGTTGTCCGATCCAAATGGCTTGAAGGTGTGAATAAGGTGGGAGAGGTGGGGGCCTTTTATAAGTGGAGAGGAGGGGATCTTTTGGAAAGATTGAAATGTTACATTATTACACAATGCTTTTCGGATTCTAAAGGTCCCACACTTATATAATCCGTGGATAAGGTGATACGGGTTCGAAATATACCCATCCAATAGTCTTTGGACAAGTGTAAGCCTTGGATTTAACATTATCTTTTCATTTTATTAAAATCATTAAATAATGAGGTCATCGCTGCATCATAATGATGACATAAAAAATTTAATTTATTTAATGTCTAAAAATTATAAAACAAATACTATGATGTAGGAAATATTTTTAGCTTTCTAATGAATATTTATAATCAAAATTTGGACTTGTGTAACCCCACTTAAAAACTGTTTTAGAAAATAACTCATGTTTGTGTCAATTTAATTTTAACATTAAATAAATATATATTAATGTCATTTTCCAACTAAAGTGTCTCCATGGGGTCGCCAAGTTGACCCATGGGTTGTCTTGGTCGGAAATGACTCATCCAATAGGAGTAGGACAAGTGTCTTGCTCATCTCATATTATTAGAACATTATTTGTACCTTAAACTACACTAATTACCTCTAATCGTGATTAAGAACTTGAAAGTTACTATTCACCAAAAAATGATTTTAATCTCATTGAACCACATTTTACTTCTTAATTACAACCATGTATGTCGGATTTTTGAAAATCAAATCACAGAAGTGGTAATATTTCATTTAAACGAAAAATCAGTTATTTAACTACCACTTAGTGGTTTCACCATTCATCAAAAATTGATGTTTTTCAGAACAAGGCCAAAATTTCACCATAAGCTATAATTGATATTCCGAATAAAAAAATGATGTCTATTTTAAAACTTCCAAACATAAAAGTTTCATTAATTAATTTTATAATTAATTCCCGCTGTTACGACAAATAGCGTGTTTTTAAGAAACAATTTATATCAAAAGATTGACAATTGTTTATGTCCAATTTCAATGTTAAATTAATTCTAATGACCACCATTGGATAAAATGATAAAAATATATTCTAATTATACCTTAAAACCACTAAATAGTATAATTTATCACAATAAAGTATTTTGATTAAAAAGTTGTTTTAAGTATTTTTCATTATTCATAAAAAATTAGAAGTTCTCAGAAAAATACCAAAAATTCAACATAGGCTAATTTCGATATTCCGAATCCAAAAATGAAGTCCATTTTGAAATATAAAATTTCTATAATTTTAAAAAAGTGGTTATTACTATTCATAACGGCTACTTTGATTAGTCGCGGTGTTTTATAACTCGAAGTTGCGTACAATGCAAGCTATTTCATTATTGAATGAGAAGCGTATCGTGGAAGCTCAGGGTGTTACATTCTCCTCTCCTTCAATAAATTGCGTCCTCGCAATTTGAAATTTTTCTTTGAAAATAAATGGTTGAAAAGAGAAAATACCTTTGAGGAAAACCCACATCGGAAATAAGGTTAATAAATATATAACATTAAAAGAAAGCAAGATATGTACAAAGGTCACCCGATATGGCCCATTCTAGGATTCTATGAAAATATGGATATGGAGGAGAAACAAACCATCAAGGTCTGATGGAGATTTATAGAAAACATGATTAGGAGAAAGTTTAACCACAAGAAAATCACAAACTGGTGATTGGTTAAACGGTCATTGAATCCCCAGTTGGAAAAGTTAACCGACAACATTTTTGTTTTAAGTTACCTTTTATAATGTTGAGGAATTTATTTAGGAGATTTACTAAGAACGTAAGGGAATATACATACTTGTTATGTATACTTTCATTTGTTAATAAATTTTTACCACAAACCCAACTTTTACTCCAAATGGTAACGGAACTCAAAAATATTCTATTTATCCTAATTGTATAAGGTTACAAATATTAACACATACCTTTTAGATTAGTAAAATTATTTTATATTAACCAGGGACTTCCTGTGGGCTAGTGGTAGGAAATAAAGGCTTGTCGCACTATGGTTGTGGGTTCGATTCCTGCAGCTTTGTCCGACGCGACGGGTTATGCCCCACCCTGCAGGTTGTCCTTCTCCTAAAACTATAGTATCATAATATTACAAAAATAATCTTCATAAATTTTTTAACCTTAAACAATACTATCCATGGTTCAACTTAATCCATTCCAACCTTAATAGTTATCCAAAATACCTCCGTCCAGACTTTCTCTAAAAGGTCTCTAAATTCCAAAATCAATTGTAACATCAGATTCCCCAAACAAAGAAAAGTTTCTCTTATTGGAACATACTAAAAATATGATGACCTTAATCATATTAAAACCTTACTGAAATCAAAAAGTACTGCAGTACAATCTTTATATATATCACATTATTCTTATAACCATAATATAATCCTTGAGTCCAAAAGCACCAATACATTAATTATTCTGCTTCAACTGTAGTCATAGATTAAGATTGGCCATGATCCCTTGGCCTTTTCTGAGGTATGTTTCCTTGACGCTTAGGAAATTCATTTGCATAATGCCCCATTTCCCTACAATTGTAGCATTCAACTTTGATAGCCTCTTTCTTTCCCTTGTAATCACGAGCCTGGTGACCCTTTTCTCCATATTTATAACAAACTCCCATTCCTTTTAGGCACATACCAGGGTGATTCTTCCCACAATTATCACATAATGGAAAATCCTTCTTTCCCTTTTTCCCTTTATCTGTCTCTTGTTCCACCGTTCTCCTCTTCTATTGCTTTACTTTGTTGTCATAAGACTTAGAGAATTCCTTTTCTGTCTTGATAGCACACGAGACAATATCATCATATGATGAGAAGGATTGTGATACTAAAGGTCGACGGAGATATGGTTTGAACCCATCAAAGAAAAGATCAATCTTACCTCTTGGGTTACGTATATAATCGGCAGCATGCCTCACTAACCTTGTAAAGTTAGCCTCATACTTTGTGACATTCTCATCCTCCTTCTGCCTCAAACTCAGAAATTGCCTTTCCATATCTGCTCGATGGTCACGAGGAAAGTATTTTTCTAAGAAAAGCTCTTTGAAATCCCTCCATTCCATATTCGATACTTCATCATCTTCCTTTGTGTTTTGAATCAGCGACCACCACTGATCGGCATCTCCAGTGAGGCGGTAAACTGCCGTGACAACCTTCTCCCTTTCACTACTCCCCAAGGCATGGAATATTTTCTCTAAGGAATTTATCCATTGCTCAGCTACTATAGGATTTGTACTCCCATTGAAGGTTGTTGGTTGTTTCCTCATGAAGCGGTCTAATATTGATCCTCCACGTTGCGGATCAGGGTGCTCCATACGAGTAAGGTTATTATTCATAACCTGCGTGAGTTGTCCCAGTATGGTGAGATGCTGATCAGCACTAGTTGTATCACTAGATCCACCATAATTATCTTGAGCAGGAGGGCAATCCCTACATGGAGTGCGTGCATTGATACGGTTTCCATTTCTTCCACTAGGTGCCATTTCTAAACAATGGCATAAACTAGATCAGTTTATGAATCAAAATACATATTCCCATACTTATAAAACACTTAACATAAATTGAACTATTTATGGATATAATCCATAATCATAAAAATGTTTTCTTTGAGGAAGTATATACTCATAAACCCTTCATAATGATTTGTAAAGAAAATGAGAGTTATCCTAAGCATATCCCCCGGGAGTGTCGTAACCAAGAGTGCAGCAAGGCCCGTTGTCGTGCACCAGTTCCCGTTTGAGTCTAGCTCAAAGCGGTGTTTTCGGGTTTTACCCCTAGGTACATCTGTGCCAGAGCCGCCTCTACCTGCTCGTATCCAGACAGGGATGTATTGCTCGGAAAACTCATAACATCTCTATAATACCAAAATTCTAGAAAGTTCTTCTATACTAATCCTCAAAGTCTATCTTTGGGCTATGTTCTCTATTCAGAGTTTATCTAAATCTAGCTTCCAAGGTTAGTACTAAACTTCCTTTGATACCAACTGTAACGCCCCGACCCCAGCTACCCAAAGTCAGTGCATTACTTCGTAACATTGGCATGATCACAAAAGATCAAGTCTCGAAAGACCGATTAGTTTAGTATCCTTGGAAACACTAGATACATTTGTAAACGTTACATTACATCATAAAGTGAAAAACTACAATAACAAAGTCTCCATAGTCCACTCTCATATCCTCTTCTGACAATCCCTGCAGGTCATTCATAAAATACTTCTTCACATCCTGGAAAATATTAAAACATTGAAAGGGGTGAGCTCAGATGCTCAGTAAGGATAACAATATTACGGAAGCTTTCATAAATAAACATAAACATTTAAGGCAATGTGTAACTAAAACAAAAGACTTATTGAACTTGAACTTCAGCATAATATGGAAAAAGTAAAATGAGATAATGCCATTACATACTCACATGGATATTCTACTAGACGAATAATCACATGAAATATCAATAACCACTTTCATAATGAGGGAATGTATAATGCCTGACATTCTGAAACATTTTTTCAAGGCCTCGACCAAGACGTCTAAAATGATTAAGGCCTCGGCCAAAACCATAAATCAAATTGGGAAAGGGCCTCGGCCAATTCCACGTCTAGTTGTCTCATGAGACCTACCGATGTATCGAGGAGCTATAGCGGTCTCCACCCGTCACTTATTAAGTCCAATACATTCCTCATATGAACAGGTTTAAACATCTCATAAACCATAACATAATCGTATCACATAAAACATGCATAAAGGAAACATAACATTTCCACATTTCAATCACAAGATATCAATACAACACATTGATATAATAAAAACTCTTTCAAAACCATTTTCAATATCAAAAGAAAAGAAAAGTATAACATGGTATTTATTTTTCATTAAAAAAGGGTATGGCTTGTAGAGGAAGCCGAAACTCAAATAGTGGTCCCGGTGGCGGAGAAGTCGTTGTCGCCGCATAAGTACGACAAAAACATTCCCTTTTTTCGTTTAGTAAACGCTTCTTATAAAAAAGATTCCATTTGAATAAACGTAAAAGTCAAAGGGGTTTATACACTGTATAAACGAATGTTGTGTATAAAACCAAATATGACTCAATGAAAGGAGATTGAGACGAAGTCCTTAAAAAGATCATTTTTACAATAAAATAGATCTATTATGTGTATTCACTATAGGTACACATAAAGAAAGTAAAAATACAAAATAATACATAATAATATCATTACATAATTGGAAATTAGGAGATTAACCCAAAGAATGGATGTTGGGTTAAGAAGTTCCCTTACCTCGTGTCTGACTTGACTCAACCATTCTTTAACCTCCTGAATAATAAACTAGAGTTAATATATACCTTACTAAGAACCATTTTCAATTTCATTATCCTTATTATATCACTTATTACAATGATATGAACATTATGTAATTATTTAAGTTAATAACGGTTGTTTTGTCGATCTTTGGTACTTGAGTCAACAATAAACTTCTTATAACTACAAGTTGTTTATGTGGTAGAATATACATTATCTCCAGAATTATATTCATGATTTACATGTCATATATATCTTATATATCCAGTATAAACATTCATTTATAATATTACGTAACATTTAGAGGTAAGAAATGAAATGCACCGTTCATGGAGATCGTAAGCCGTACGTACGCATGAACGCTACTTTCATTTCAATTTCATATTTAATGGAACAAAATCATAATGATATAAATGTATAATATAATTCCAGTATAATATAGTGCATTATACCATTTAATCCATCCTTTATACATCCCACATATGGCATTAACGATTCAAATCACTTTGAGGGGGCGGTAGTCCGCACTTCCTAAAATGAAATTATCGCGTTTTACCCATAATGGAAATCATAAAGTATGTCATAAATGAGAAATACAGAAGCATAAGTAAAACATAAACATATTATATATCATATATAAAAATATTTACATCTTAATGTCCACCTTTGATGGTGTTATATGAGTGTTGAACAATCATCGTTTCGTGAGGCAGAAATTCGCCATCCACAGAAACCGTATGTTCATTAACCATTAGATATAGGTGTGTGTATGTGTAGCTAGAATCCTTATTATAAAAAAATCCTAGTATATTGAGGATACTGGTGTTGTTACAAAAGAAATGAATAAAAAGAGTTTAGGGGGTTGGAGAAGAAAAATAAAACAAAACAACATTAGAGAAGACATTACCTCAAAATCGGGTAACTCTTTTTGATTTGAGCCAAAGGCATCGTTGGGAAGAGTTCTTCCCAAATTGAGGCTTCTATGAGTAAGAGGGGGAAGTTAGGAGAGTATCTGGGCAGAGGTTTGCCGAGCCAAATGGCTTGAAGGTGTGAATAAGGTGGGAGAGGTGGGGGGCCTTTATAAGTGGAGAGGAGGGGCTCTTTTGGAAAGATTGAAATGTTACATTATTACACAATGATTTTCGGATTCTAAAGGTCCCACACTTATATAATTCGTGCCTAAGGTGATAAGGGTTCGAAATATACCCATCCAATAGTCTTTGGACAAGTGTAATCCTTGTAATTTACATTATCTTTTCATTTTATTAAAATCGTTAAATAATGAGGTCATCACTGCATCATAATTATGTCATAAATAATTTAATTTATTTAATGTCTAAAAATTATAAAACAAATACTATGATGTAGGAAATTGTTTTAGCTTTCTAATGAATATTTATAATCATAATTTGGACTTGTGTAACCCCACTTAAAAACTGTTTTAGTAAAATAACTCATGTTTGTGTCAATTTAATTTTAACATTAAATAAATATATATTAATGTCATTTTCCAACTAAAGTGGATCCATGGGGTCCCCAAGTTGACCCATGGGTTTTCTTGGTCGGCCATGACTCATCCAATAGGAGTAGGACAAGTGTCATGCTCATCTCATATTATTAAAACATTATTTGTACCTTAAACTACACTAATTACCTCTAATCGTGATTAAGAACTTAAAAGTTACTGTTCATCAAAAAATTATTTTAATCTCATTGAACCACCTTTTAATTCTTAATGACAACCATGTATGTCGGATTTTTGAAAATCAAATCACAGAAGTGGTAATATTTCATTTAAACGAAAAATCAGTTATTTAACTACCACTTAGTGGTTTTACTATTCATCAAAAATTGAAGTTTTTCAGAACAAGGCCAAAATTTCACCCTAAGCTATAATTAATATTCTGAATTCAAAAATGATGTCTATTTTAAAAAATTCCAAACATATAAGTTTCATTAATTAAATTTATAATTAATTCCCGCTGTTACGACAAATAGCGTGTTTTTAAGAAACAATTTATATCAAAAGATTGGCAATTGTTTATGTCCAATTTCAATGTTAATTTAATTCTAATGACCACCATTGGATAAAATGGTAAAAATATATTCTAATTATACCTTAAAACCACTAAATAGTATAATTCATCACAATAAATTATTTTGATTAATAAGTTGTTTTAAGTATTTTTCATTATTCATAAAAAATTAGAAGTTCTCAGAAAAATACCAAAAATTCAACATATGCTAATTTCGATATTCCGAATCAAAAAATGAAGTCCATTTTGAAATATAAAATTTCTATAATTTTAAAAAAGTGGTTATTACTATTCATAACGGCTACTTTGATTAGTCGCGGTGTTTTATAACTCGAAGTTGTGTACAATGCAAGCTATTGAATTATTGAATGAGAAGCGTATCGTGGAAGCTCGGGGTGTTACAGTTCACTTATGACCCATATCCCTCATGCAACCATTCCATATATGAAATAAACATAATGTGGGTTGCTATAATAATAGTATACCTATAACTATCACCAAATCCACAAATATATCTAACCTTTACAGATCAACAACATGAACCTTTCATGATTCACTACAAGTGGAGGCCAAACCACCCTGTAGAGATGCACCGACTACTGACCACTGACCCCATAATTGGGTCTCTCTATCCCTGCCAAAAAATTAACATGCAATACTATCTCAAAAATTAGATCGAGATATGTCACGACCCCCTCCCACCAAAGATGCCCCTGTTGAGCTGGCAATGGTGGAAGGTAGATAATGACCCCCAAGTCCCGCCTCCAGTTGGCCCCGGGGTGGCGAATAACACCAAGGGTATGAGTTTTCCAAATATGGGATGCATTACCCTTTTTATTATTTATGATTGGGAAATAGGAAAATTAAACCACCAAAAAGGGAAAGAAAAAGTGTATAGAAATAAACCAAAACCAATCCCACATGCATGTTTAAATAGTTCTGAAATAAGGTACATGTACAAGAAAGCTCAAAAAGTACAATTCCAAAAAAATAAGAGTACAACGAACTGCAAAAACTCCAACTGGCCCGACTAGTAGGGTCCCGCATGGCCCTGTTAGTCCTCCTGGAAACCTTAATGTAAACGTAGGGTGAGCATACAAGTATACTCAGTAGGAAAACCTAAATCTCTTGTGCTTAAGTTGGGAGACATCCTATTGTCCCGTGAGAACAACAGAATAAAAAAAACCTATCAAGGAATTGTATCCACCCAACCTCACCACCCACGCTCACCAAAACACAAAACAACAGGTAGTAGTAGTTTACATAAGAACAAGAGTATTGGGTACCCCAGACCATTTCCCACTAGTTAGCTGCAATTCCTAATGGCGAACGTCCTAACACTACGACACTTTTCCCACCCGGACACACCTGGGCCTCAAGAACCACATATCCCACCCGCACACACTTGGGCCTCACCTCCATGTATCCCTCCCAAACACACATGGGCCTCACAAAAATGTAACCCACCCGCACACACCTGGTCCTCACAACCACGTAACCCGCCCGCTCACACCTGGGCCTCGTCCCGAAGATTCTTGGGAAATAGTGAACCTGTCCGAAGAGTCTTGGGCCACAACCACCCCAAACAAAACCTACTCGAGAGTCTTCAGTGTAAGGTCACCTCAAGCCATCACAACCTATCGGAGAAGGAGCAAGAAGGAGGTAGTAACTATGGGGAAAACACCATCTCCAATGAAATGGGAGTTTTTGGAACTAAGTGCTCAACATGGGTGGGGTGTGACAAAACACAAAGATACAGATATGTATATGTATACAAAACACACAACCCCAACTTATGGACTCTAAACAGAGAAACTGAGCGCGTGCCTCGGCACTGCTATGTCGAAGCATGCATATAACAAACAACCCCAACCCCATATAGGTTTTCATGTTTCAACCGAATTAGTTTATTAGTTCATTAACTATTGGGAACAACCAACCAAAATAGATCAAGCATTCATAAAACATATCACTGCCATCCACAAATCAAGTCAGGAAAACAGAAGCCACCCAAACAAGTCCCTTCTTATTAACCAACCAACCTCATTGATTATTATTCCCGTTCCGTTACCAAGCCCCACCATTCATTAACTATTACAATTTTTATTTATTATTCAAAACCCATAGTTTGTTCACATTCAAACCCATCCCTGCAACCCCTCTACCAACCACCATAACCACAATCACACTGAAACCCGTACATCATCATCCCATTGATAACATTTATCATAGCCCCACTTCCCATAACCAATATAACATTCACACCAACCCACAACCATTCCAACCACAGCCCCGATGCTCACCCGATCCACAAAAACCAACAAAACACCCCCCCTTTCACGTAAACAAACCCTAACCAACACCCACATGTTTATTATTTCAGTTTGTTCAACCAGGGTGATCACACAAGGGTTCTAGTTATTTAATCAGCCATCATTACGTGATTAACCAATTTCAAAATTCAATAACATTTTTATCCATAAGAAAATCCAAAAGGAGAGGGCAACATTTAATTGCGTAAGCAATGACCCCCAACGACCATGATTTTCAGTAGGCAGAAGCTCATTCAATTCACAACATAATATCACCGGATATAAATATTGTAACTGCATTCACAAACTTCCCATCCCCATTATATAATTCCATTATTGACTTTATTAAACAGTTTCGAAGTGTTTCACGTAAACAAGAGGACACCCACACTGCATGATTCACAAATTTAGAGAGACGAAGGTAAGATCCCTACCTCAACAGGTACTGATGTCCTTCTATGAACATGACCACCACGATCCCAATGATTCTACTATAATGACTGCACCCAACAAGGATTTCGTGACACCACCGAATCATCAACACAAGAAAATCCCTCAACACTGAGATCACATGCCATAAAATGGAAATAAAATGGGAGAATTAGGATTGGAAATAGAATACAAGAACAGAGTTTTAATATACCTTTTTAGAGTTGTTCGTCAAAGACCGTCGTTCCCGTTAATTATCAGAAGACTCCTCAGATGGAAACTGCGGAGGGGAAGTTGAAGAATAGGGAACGAAACAGGGTGTACGATGTTCTCCTCACTGACACGATCCTACAGTCACTGACAGATCGATGATCGGAGTCCGGATGAAGAAGTTAGGAGGAGGGCTTCTAGGTCATCCGGTAGCGTCGCCGTGCGGAGAAGAAGCGAGATCCGTAAATAACAAATGACCCTCTCTAATATAGGGAAAAAATGATAAAATGGTATACACCGTGTATTAATGAATAAATGACATGACCTTACAACTTTTACGCTGTTTGACTAGTCAACACATGACACGTCACACGGTTTCCATGCGTTTAATGATAATAATAACTTCAATTAATAATAGGCGTTTAATTTACCCGAGACATGATTCATAAAAAGGTATTCATCAGTAGTCTTAAAATGACCGTCATAATTTCAGGGTTATGATGTCGCTGACGGTTTGTCAATCTGATACCATATGAGGGAGATATGTTGGATACAAGATCCGGTAAAAATAATGATATTATTATTATTGGGTGTTTCTTTGACCCGAGCTACGAACCATAATTTAATATCCAACATTATAATTGAATCTACCATATTAATGATAGGATCACATCTCCACTGACGATAGTTCAATCGGATATCGCACGTGGGAGTTACATCGGGTCGAAGATTTAATAATAATATTAAATATATGAATTCACGAGTGTTTTGGGTAACCGATACAAAAACCAGAAAAAGACATCCAATATTGGACTCATAATATCCATATCATAGTCAGGGTTGCACTGCCAATGACAGTTCGTAAAACTGATGTCGCACGAAGAAGTTATAGATGAAACACTGTTTTCCCAACAAAATTAATAATTACATTATTATTTTATTTAACCATTTTATTCTTCAATTCCAAATCCCATGCACAAGATTTCTCAAATTGGTGCGCATTAGCCCCATGATTGACTTCTATTTTTAACTTATTTATTTAATTGCTTTAAATTTTAAATCATTATTTCATTTAAACCATTTCTCTCTCCAATATAATTCTTTCTTCCATAATCCCCTCAATCAACCAAAAGTGCCGCCTCCCCTTCCTCATTCCTTGCCCAACACACCCCAACCTTCATTCCTTTATGGTTTTTATTATTATTATCTTTATTATTCCATCAATTTTTAATCTCTCTCCAATCTCACTTCAATGTCATTATTAATAAAATTAATATTAATAACACCCATAATTAATGTTCTAATTTAATCCCATTAAATTAAACTACCATAATTATTATCATATTAAACTAAAACCATTCCATGCGACTCAAACCCATTTCATTTAATTGAATTAAATAAAAAAATAAAAAAATTAATATAACTTATATATTCAGCCCCTTTTTAATACATTTTATTTACATTAACCTCTCGAACATAGTTTTATGATATCATGGTTATTTAATGTTTTTTCAATAATAATAACAATTCATCGACTTATTTTATTAACTCCTCACCATTATTATTTTTAATAATGAGAATATTTACGCTCATCGCATTGAACACGTAAAACCACCCCGTTGGATATCTTAATCTGACCATGCCACGTCAATGTCGCATAACATCCGTAAATTTAATTATATAATTCTATTGTTTTTATTTCACACCAATTAAATAGAAACCATTTTAATTTAATTAAAACCATTCAATTTAATAAACCCAACATATTTTTACGCCACCATTATTATTATTATTTGAAATAATAATAATAATAATACTGAACTCACCTTTAATTTTATTAACGTACCACCATGCTTCCACTGTGCATCTTCATTTATTTGTTTTCAATAAATACCATGACTCATTTCCTTAATTTCTCATTATTATTAATATTATGAATAATATTAATGACACAACACCCATTATTATTATTCAAATTTAATTTCATCAATTACGCAATTAATAATAAACCGTATGTTTAATTTATTAGCATCTAATGGGTCACACACCTTCCCACTTCACATATGTAATGATAATAACACCCATTAAATCATTTTATCATGATTATTGTTTTTTTAGTTTAATTAATCACACAATTTATGTCATAATAATTATTATTTAACATACCTTTTTATTAGCATTAGTATTAAAAATTATCATTATAACGTGCATCGTGTTGACCGTATCGGTTTCAACAAAGGAATGGACCGGAGGGGTCCGAGCCATTACATCAGATACCTCTCAAAATATTCTCGTCCTTGAGAATTAAAAACCAACCCAGAAGATAGAATGGATCTGAACAACCACTCCGCAAGATACCTATCAGGGCTCTCATCATAACAGGAAACAACCAACAACTTTAATTATATGACTTAGAAATTCCTTCTCCCATATCTATATATTATCATCCTTAGGAGGCACTGACTCGCCTACACGGGTTTAATCGCATCCACATTAATGCATCTCGATTAGGAATTAGGTTTTCTGACATCCATATATTAGGATATTCCAAACATACACTCCCCCAAACACCATACAAAACAACAATAAATTTCCCGAACACGTGGATTGAGGAATTCTTTCTCCCATGTTGAGATATTATCCGCTTTAGGTGGCACTGACTCGCCTGCACGGGTTTAATAACATCCACATTAATCTGTCTCGATTAGGGATTAGGTCCTCCTCTTCCCACATGTTAGGACACTTCACACACATTTAAAGGAAAGAGGGAAACAACTTAGCATTATAGACTCATGAAAAAAACAAGGTCCATTCCTGAAGCATGGGTGAGAATGAGTTTCAACAAAGGAGTGTGACACTCCAAAACATAAACAAGAGCATTTAAAAACCGAAAACATCTCTCTCAATATTCTTCCCTGCTAGGGTTGTCGCTTCTGTTGCGTTCAACTGCCCGCGTCCCACTCCTCTTCCTCTCTGTTGATGTCCACCTCCTTGACCATTTCCCAGTTGGGTTCCATGAGGAACACCCTGAGGTCGGCCTCCTCCTGTAAGGTCCGTCCTGGGAGGAGCAGGGTCCTGCTGCTGCTAGAAGGGCCTTGCCGGCAACTGGTGCTACTGAGGTGGGCATTGAACCTTCCCACCTCAACCGTACTGAGCCTAGGTCGGGAACTGACTCTGAATGTGCCCGAAACCACCACAAGAGAAACACTTCGGTCCTGGGCTCATGAAAAAGGGACGAGGACCTGAAGATCTGAACTGGAACTGCTGGGGCCTGCTCCCCACTGGCCTGAATCTGGAAGGTCCCGTCGTAGGAGACCTGCTGCTGACTGCCTTCCCCTTCAACGAACCCGGCTGGATACCCTCTCGTGGTGCACCTCCATGCGAGTGCATCCTCTCTACAACCTCTACCTTCTTTTGTACTTCCAAGTACGTCGGAAGGGTGAAGGGGGTGACAACATACTGGAGCGAAGGGCAAAGCGCCTCCTCCAAACATCTCACCCAAGAATCCTCATCCGAAAAGAGATCTGAAGCAAAGCGTAGGAGATTCTTGAACTTGATCCCCAACTCTCATACTGACATACTCCCCTGCTGAAGGGAGAGTAACTCCTGCTGCTTCTCTACCTTGATAATGGAATAAAGGAATTCCTCTCGAAACTCCTTCTCCGATTCATCCCACAGAACCTCTTCCTCTTTCCTCTCACCATGGTAGAGCGTCCACCACTGGCGCACTGCACCTCTCAGCTGACTGACTGTTAGGGGAACCCAGTACTCCCTCAGAGCACAGATCAAAGTAAAAGCGATCTCTTGCTCCTCAAGACACCCCTCCGTCTGCATATCTGAAGTACTACCCTCGTACTTCTTGAGGGTTTGCTGCTGGAAGGAACGAAGAGTCTTCTGCTACTGGCTATCTTCCTCCTCTCTGTCAATCCTCAACTGATCGACCGCCTGAATCTGCTGGGCCTCGGCTGTCTGAGCCACCCAGGGATGACGTCCAGGTGCCATAGTAGTATGGTAAACAAGGATATCCTAAGCCCAAGTAGTAAGGAAATTTCTCAAGGTTTTATTTTATCATTTTTATTTCAATTTCATTCCCAGAACACCCAAATCAAGTAAAACACAATCATGATGATGCATGTACCTTCCCCAGGGTCTCTACCCTGCAATCAATGTAGTCTCACTTGGTCGTTCGGTAGGCTCAGACTCCTTGCATTGGATCACAGGGGGCCCTAAAATCCCGTGTCCTAGACAGTCTTCCCTAGCCTATGTCACACACCAAGATTAACCAACACTGTTTCCCTACCATCCCATGCAATCCTCACTATGCCTAACTCCAAACTCCATACTATCTCTCATCCATCAGCTCTGATACCGTTCTGTCATGACCCCCTCCCACCAAAGATGACCCTACTAAGCTAGAAATGGTGAAATGGAGATAATGACCCTCGAGTCCCACCTCTAGTAGGCCCCGGGGTGGCGACTAGAACCAAAGGTATGTGTGTCAAAAATATGGGAGGCATTATGTAACACCCCAGGTAAATAATGAAATATGAAATTTTCATATTTATCCATATTTGTGAATAAAATATTAATATGACTTTAAAGGGGACGCTATACTCGATGGCGTACCCAACACGCAACAACGAGTTTCTTGGGAATCTTACGTTGCACTCTAATAATAAAATAATATTATTTCAAATGGTAGTTAACATGTAGCTGTTGTATTGGCGGGAATGGATAGAAATAACTAAAAGATGATTATATATGTTTTTCAAATGTTTTTAAATTTATCCAATAAAAGCTAAAGGCTTAAAAAAAGGAAAGAATACAATTTTAGGCGTATATGCCCTAGTTTTCACTAAAGGTTCACTTATCGCCTTTTAATGGAGAACTGTCATTAAATATAGTTTTGTTCACTCTTAAACATTCTTTTGGACCAAATAAAACTCTTATTAAGAATCGGGACATCAAATTTTACTTTGTGTAATTTTTTGGTATTTTTCCGATAAAGTTCATTTTTAATGAATAGTGTAAAATATTGTATTTTAATTCAAAACCTCTTTTTAATCTAATTTATTTATATGATTAGATTATATTTTTAATTGGTTTTAAAGTGAAATTAGAAAATATTTTTACCATTAAATCCAATAGTGGTCGTTGGAATTAATTTCACTTTGAAATCAGACTTAAACTAGTGTCAATCTTTTGATACTTATTGTTTTATAAAAACACGCTATTTTCTCTGACAGTGGGAATTAATTATTAAATTAATTAATGTGACTAATATGTTTTTAATTTTGTAATACAGACTTCATTTTTGAATTCGGAATATCAAATATAGATTAGGGTGAATTTTTGGGATTTTTCTGAAAAACTTCAATTTTTGATGAATAGTGAAACCACTAAGTGGTACTTATAAAAACTGATTTTCCGTTTAAATGAAATTTTTCCATCTTTGTGTTTTGATTTTCAAAAATCCGACATACATGGTTGTCATTAAGAAGTAAAATGTGGTTCAATGAGATTAAAATAATTTTTTGGTGAATAGTAACTTATTAAGTTTTTAATCGCGATTAGTGGTAATTAGTGTAGTTTAAAGTAAAAATAATGCTTTAATAAAATAAGATGAGCTTTAAACATGTCTTACCCTCATTGGTTGTATCATGTCCAACCAAGACAAGCCATTGGTCAACTTGGGGACCCCATGGATCCACTTGTTTGGGAAATGACATAAATAACATTTTATTTAATGTAAAAGTAAAATTGACACAAACATGATATGTTTTACTAAAACAATTTTTAAGTGGGGTTATACAAGTCATCTTTTTTATTATAAATATTCATTGGAAAGCTAAAAATATTTTCTACATCATTTTATTTGTTTTATAATTTTTAGACATTAAATAAAATAAATTATTTATGACATAATAATGATGCAGCGATGACATCATTATTTGACGATTTAAATAAAATGGAAAGATAATGTAAAATCTATGAACTACACATGTCCAAAACCTATTGGATGAGTGGATTTACAAGACCTATCACCTTATCCACGAATTATATCAATGTGGGACCTTTTGAAACCGAAACACATTTTCAAATAAAGTAATATTTCATTTCTTTCCAAAAGTGCCCCTCCTCTCCTCTTATAAAAGGCCCTCACCTCTACCTCATTTAACACACTCCTCAAGACTTTGGCTCCGCCAAACCCTTCCCATTTACTCTCTCCGCATCCCTCTCCTCATCCTAGAGGATTCCCTTTGGGCAGAATCCTTTCAAAGGAAGCCTTTAGGCTCAAATCAAAAGGAGTTACACTTTTATAGGTAATTCATTCTCTCATGTTCATTTGTTTTATTTTTCTTCTCCAACCCCCTAAACTCTTTTTATTTACTTCTTTTGTAACAACACCAGTATCTTCAATATACTAGGATGTTGTTATAAGATTTATTCGAGCTAAACTCTCACACAACTACATCAAATGGTTAAAGAACATACGGTTTCCGTGGATGGTGAAATTCTGCCTCCCGAAACGATGATTGTTCAATACTCATTTAACACCTTCAAAGGTGGCCATTATGATGTCACTATTTTTATATATGATATATAATATGTTTATGTTTTATTTATGCTTCTTTATTTTTCATTTTTGTCTTACCTTTATGGCTTCCATTATGGGTATACGCGATATCTTCATTTAAGGAAGTGCGGACTACCGCCCCCTCAAAGTGATTTGATTCGTTAAATAACATATGTGGGATGTATAAAGGATGGAAATATGATATTATATATGATATTATACTGGAATTATAATATACCATTATATCATTATTATTCCATTCTATAAAATACGAAATAGAAATGAAAGTAGCATTCATGCGTACGTACAGCTTACCGTCTCCATGAACGGTGCATTTCATTTCTTACCTCTAAATGATTATGTAATGTTTTAAATTCATGAATATACTGGATATATATGACATATATGATATCTACATAATGAATACAATTCTGGATATAATAAACATTTGGCCACACGAACAACATGTAATTGTAAGAAGTCCACTTTCGACTTAAGAACCAAATATGGGAAAAACAAATATTGTTAACATAAATGATTACATAATGTTTATGACATGGTAATAAGTGGTATAAAAGTAATAATGAACTTGAAAAATGTTATTAAAGAATTAGAAATTAACTCAAGTTTATTATTCAGGAGATTAAAGAACGATCGAGTCAAGTCGGACCCGAGGTAAGGGATCCTACTCCTCTCTTTCTTTTCAAGTACACACTTTTATGTCATTCCTTTTAAAGCTCATCTTTCTTGTTATTGGGATGATCTTTTATATTACACTTACTGTAATTTTTATGTTCATGTGATGAGAGACCCTATTCTCTCTCATCAATCCATTTTGGATGTTTTGAGTGGCGCCGTTAGGCTGCCGAACTTTCGTAAGAGATCTAACCTCTCTCTTTCTTTTTAAGTACTCTCCTTTATGTCACTTCTTTTAAGCTTCTATTTGTAATGTTTGGGGATGTTATTTTATATTCCTCATTCTGTAAATTTTATTGTAATGTGATGGGATACCCTATTTGATCTCATCAATCCATATTCGGAAGTTTTATGTGGAGCTGTTAGGCTGCCGAGTTTTCGTAAGGGATTTTTCATCTCACTTTTATTCCTGTGAGATTTATGCTTCATTTGCCACAAATTCCATTGAGTTGTGTATTTACTGCCCATTATTCTACTTTTTGTGTAATATACTTTCATTTATTAGTATTTACATCAATGATCTATTGTCCTTCTTTCATGGGGTGTGTGTTTTGAAAGATACCCAAGTCGGTAAGGGAACCTTTCACCCTCCTCTTTTTTAAAATACTTCTTTTGTTGGGTCTTTTAATTTACATATTGTTATGTTGGGATATGTAAATTTTATGTCCAACTGATGAGATACTCTTTTTATCTCTCATCAACTCATTTTGATGTGATGCCGTTAGGCTGTCAAGGGAACTTTTTAACCCAATTTCGATTTCTTGGGGTTCAACATGTAGTCATTGAATATATCATCCATTGAATATGTGTGAATGACCTTTTATTGTTTTACACTTAATATCCACTTATATTGGGTGTATTTATATTTTTCACACATATTTTTGAGATTGATTTGTCCTTAATTTAAGGATACCTTCTTTATAAGGGATTTCATCACATTTGACATTTCTATTGAGGGTTCATTGTTGTTATGCACCAATTCACTCTTATATGGTGTATATACTGTCCTTTGGAGTATTATATCATGAATCCTTTTATTCTCATGATATTATAAAGTTCTGACTAAATATTATTCCTAGATTATTGTATTCAAGTGTCTCTAATTTTGGTAAAACCCCTTTAACCAAAATATCGTTTTAAATGTTTTAATTATTTTTTCATATTAATATCCATGTTTTCAAAATGGTTTTTAAGGATTTATTTATATGGATATTAATGGTTTAAAATGTTAAAAGCTTCAAGGTGGTATGGGACACATTGATTCAAAAATCTCTTTATTAAATGTTTTAAATGGTTTTGTAAATGGTTTCTTTTTGAATGGATTCATTATTTCAATATCCTAAAATGTTATATTGTGATTGAAATGTGGAAATGTTATGTTTCCTTTATTCATGTTTATGTGATACGATTATGTTATGGTTCTTTGGCATTGTTATGAAGAACAGGTGGTTCCGTGATAAACTAAGGGCGGGTGATCCCGATATAGCTCTCCAATGCATTGGGTAACGCGAAAGAGTGAAACGTTATGGTTTCTCCGAAGAGATTTAGGGAATATACTGTGATGGGTATTCCAAACGTAACCAAGAGGGTTACTCCCTACGTAAGAATGTTATGAATGCCTCAAGTTACCTTTATGTCTTATGTTTTCTATGATTTATTCTTGATTTGATATGCCTATGTTTTATGGGTAAAGTATGATTTCATTCTTATGTATATATGAACTCATGTTTCCATTCCATATTTTTATAACCCTTACTGAGCTTTTTATGCTCATCCCAAGTTTTTGAAATGTTTTTCACAGGTCAAGGGAAAGGTACATGATGTGACGATAGTGTCAAGGATGTGTCAAGAAAGAATCTGTGTTTTATTTTAAATAGGTTTCCATTGATGGGAAGAATGAATATTGTCTTTTATGTAACCAGCTTGTTTAAATGTGGAATGTAATGCAAGTTTCATGATCTAATTCTCTAAAACTCTAAACCTGAAAAGATCCTCAATGTGTAATCTTGTAATAACTCAAGTTTAAGTAAGGTTTAAGGCTGGGGCCTTATAGTTGGTATCAATGGTCGGTTTAGATAACTTTAGAGGTTAGGGTATTCTTTAAGCATAAGTGACATTACCATAATGGTTAGGATTTCAGAAATAGTCCTAGTTTTAGATAAAGTGAATGAGTAAGTGTGTCTTAGTGTTTACCTTCTTCATTAGTACATGATGGTTTTGTTGATATACTCACACTGACATTTTTATTTTTAGTGAATGGATGGATCTAGCAGGGACCAAAGAGACAACATGTTTGAAGGAAACTGTGGTGGTTCTCTGATTAAGATACTATATAAAATGGAGGATTCAATGAGGAAACTCGTGGTTGTTCTAAACCAAATATCAATGAGTCATGATCAACCACTTCAACCATGGTGAGTTCTCTAATGCGTCATGTACGAGATGGCCAACTCGATGTGTAAATTCAGGTAATAATTATTAAGGTAACCATTAGGGTTTATATGATACTTAATTTTTAGGTAATTATGGGTTACTATATGATATGATGGAAAATGAAAGGAATGAGATAAACTTGAGGTTAAAATATGTTATGATTATTCTTGAATATTTTATCTCATTTTGGGGAATGTTTTAAGAATTATATAGTTTTGGAAAAAGGACAACACGTAGACCGTGTGACATCCCGTCGCGTCGGACAAAGCTGCGGGAATCGAACCCACAACCAATGTGCGACTGGTATTTATCGCCTACCACTGGACTACGTGAAGTCCCTGGTTAGTTTGACTGATTCATTCTAGTTATATGATTTTATGAATTAAGAGTAAGTTGATTTTGGGTTATTTATGAAAATGATTAACCTATCATGGAGGATATGTGATTAGGTTAATTACTTTTCAAAACGATACTTTAGGAGCAACTGATGTTGTTTGGAGATAAATGTTACGATTTAACTTGGAAGACTATGTGACTAAATCCTTCAAATATTTGGGTTTCAATATTATATTGGTTTACTTTGAAGAATTTTATGGAAAAATTTTTTATCGGATGGTCCTCGTTGAAATTTGGGTTTTATTGGACAAATTTTGGAGATTAAGAATAGATTTTCTTTTTATAAGGGGTTATCCTTTTCTGGATTATCTGATCTTGTACTAACCTTTTTGGTTTTGGTTTTGGTTAAAGCCAAAAAACATGGGATGTATATAGTTCTCTTTTGGGGATTAGGTGATTCTCTAGAAGTTGATTATAGTACTCTTAATGCGAACAAGTCTCCCTAAATACTCGTCTTTTGGAAAAAATATTAGTTTGACTAAGGAATCTAGTAAAAGTTCAATGTCAACATGATAAGTGATTATGCTTCCTTATGAATAAATTCCTCAATAAAAAGTAACTTAAAACAAAAATGTTGTCTATTAACTTTTCCTACTAGGGAATCGAATACCGTTTAACCCATCACAAGTTTGTGATTTTCTCGTGGTTAACTTTCTCCTAAACATGTTTTCTATCACTCTCCAACAGAACAAGACCCTTTGTTTTTTCCTCCATGTCCTTATTTTCATACTTGGGATCCTAGTATGGGTTAACTCGGGTGACCTTTGTACTTATCTTTCTTTATTGTAAAGTTATTGTTTTACCGACTCTTCTCCGATGTGGGACTTTCAAGGATGTTTCCAAGCGCAATTTTAAAATTGCGAGGACGCAATTCCCAAAAGGGGGGAAGGATGTAACACCCCAGGTAAATAATGAATATGAAATTTTCATATTTATCCATATTTTTGTATAAAATATTAATATGACTTTAAAGGGGACGATATACTCGATGGCGTACCCAACACGCAACAACAAGTTTCTTGGGAATCTTACGTTGCACTCTAATAATAAAAAAATATTATTTCAAATGGTAGTTAACATGTAGCCGTTGTATTGGCGGGAATTGATATAAATAACTAAAATATGATTATATATGTTTTTTAAATGTTTTTACATTTATCCAATAAAAGGTAAAGGCTTAAAAAACGGAAAGAATACAATTTTAGGCGTATATGCCCTAGTTTTCACTAAAGGTTCACTTATCGCCTTTTAATGGAGAACTGTCATTAAATATAGTTTTTTTCACTCTTAAACATTCTTTTGGACCAAATAAAACTCTTATTAATAATCGGGACATCAAATTTTACTTTGTGTAATTTTTTGGTATTTTTCCGATAAAGTTCATTTTTAATGAATAGTGTAAAATGTTGTATTTTAATTCAAAACCACTTTTTAATCTAATTTATTTATATAATTAGATTTTATTTTTAATTGGTTTTAAAGTGAAATTAGAAAATATTTTTACCATTAAATCCAATAGTGGTCGTTGGAATTAATTTCACTTTGAAATCAGACTTAAACTAGTGTCAATCTTTTGATACTTATTGTTTTATAAAAACACGCTATTTGCTCTGACAGCGGGAATTAATTATTAAATTAATTAATGTGACTAATATGTTTTGAATTTTGTAAAACAGACTTCATTTTTGAATTCGGAATATCAAATATAGCTTAGGGTGAATTTTTTGGATTATTCTGAAAAACTTCAATTTTTGATGAATAGTGAAACCACTAAGTGGTACTTATAAAAACTGATTTTCCATTTAAATGAAATTTTGCCATCTTTGTGTTTTGATTTTCAAAAATCCGACATACATGGTTGTCATTAAAAAGTAAAATGTGGTTCAATGAGATTAAAATAATTTTTTGGTGAATAGTAACTTATTAAGTTTTTAATCGCGATTAGTGGTAATTAGTGTAGTTTAAGGTAAAAATAATGCTTTAATAAAATGAGATGAGCTTGACACATGTCTTACCCTCATTGGTTGTATCATGGCAGACCAAGACAATCCATGGGTCAACTTGGGGACCCCATGGATCCACTTTGGTTGGGAAATGACATAAATAACATTTTATTTAATGTAAAAGTAAAATTGACACAAACATGATATGTTTTACTAAAACAATTTTTAAGTGGGGTTATACAAGTCATATTTTTGATTATAAATATTCATTGGAAAGATAAAAAGATTTCCTACATCATAGTATTTCTTTTATAATTTTTAGACATTAAATAAATTAAATTATTGATGACATAATAATGATGCAGCGATGACATCATTATTTGACGATTTAAATAAAATGGAATGATAATGTAAATTCTATGAACTACACATGTCCAAAACATATTGGATGAGTGGATTTCGAAGCCGTATCACCTTATCCACGAATTATATCAATGTTGGACCTTTTGAAACCGAAACACATTTTCAAATAAAGTAATATTTCTTTACTTTCCAAAAGTGCCCCTCCTCTCCTCTTATAAAAGGCCCCCACCTCTACCTCATTTAACACACTCCTCAAGCCTTTGGCTTGGCCAAACCCTGCCCATTTACACTCTCCACATCCCTCTCCTAATCCTAGAGGATTCCCTTTGGGCAGAATCCTTTCAAAGGAAGACTTTAGGCTCAAATCAAAAGGAGTTACACTTTTAAAGGTAATTCATTCTCTCATGTTCATTTGTTTTATTTTGCTTCTCAAACCCCCTAAACTCTTTTTATTTACTTCTTTTGTAACAAAAACAGTATCTTAAATATACTAGGATGTTGTTATAAGATTTATTCGAGCTACACTCTCACAAAACTACATCAAATGGTTAAAGAACATACGTTTTCCGTGGATGGTGAAATTCTGCCTCCCGAAACGATGATTGTTCAATACTCATTTAACACCTTCAAAGGTGGCCATTATGATGTCACTATTTTTATATATGATATATAATATGTTTATGTTTTATTTATGCTTCTGTATTTTTCATTTTTTTCTTACCTTTATGGCTTCCATTATGGGTATAAGCGATATCTTCATTTAAGGAAGTGCGGACTACTGCCCCCTCAAAGTGATTTGATTAGTTAAATACCATATGTGGGATGTATACAGGATGGAAATATGATATTATATATGATATTATACTGGAATTATAATATACCTTTATATCATTATTATTCCATTCTATAAAATATGAAATAGAAATGAAAGTAGCGTTCATGCGTATGTACGGCTTACCGTCTCCATGAACGGTGCATTTCATTTCTTACCTCTAAATGATTATGTAATGTTATAAATGCATGAATGTACTGGATATATATGACATATATTATATCTACATAATGAATAAAATTCTGGATATAATAAACATTTGGCCACACGAACAACATGTAATTGTAAGAAGTCCACTTTTGACTTAAGAACCAAATATGGGCAAAACAAATATTATTAACTTAAATGATTACATAATGTTTATGACATGGTAATAAGTGGTATAAAAGTAATAATGAACTTGAAAAAGGTTCTTAAAGAATTAGAAATTAACTCAAGTTTATTATTCAGGAGATTAAAGAACGATCGAGTCAAGTCGGACCCGAGGTAAGGGATCCTACTCCTCTCTTTCTTTTCAAGTACACACTTTTATGTCATTCCTTTTAAAGCTCATCTTTCTTGTTATTGGGATGATCTTTTATATTACACTTAATGTAATTTTTATGTTCATGTGATGAGAGACCCTGTTCTCTCTCATCAATCCATTTTGGATGTTTTGAGTGGCACCGTTAGGCTGCCAAACTTTCGTAAGAGATCTAACCTCTCTCTTTCTTTTCAAGTACTCTCCTTTATGTCACTTCTTTTAAGCTCTTATTTTAATGTTGGGGGATGTTCTTTTATATTCCTATTTATGTAAATTTTATTTTAATGTGATGGGATACCCTATTGTATCTCATCAATCCATATTCGGAAGTTTTATGTGGCGTTGTTAGGCTGCCGAGTTTTCGTAAGGGATTTTTCATCTCACTTATATTCCCGTGAGATTTATGCTACATTTGCCACAAATTACATTGAGTGGTGTATTTACTGCCCATTATTCTACTCTTTGTGTAATATACTTTCATTTATGAGTATTTACATCAATGATCTATTGTCATTCTTTCATGGGGTGTATGTTTTGAAAGATACCCAAGTCGGTAAGGGAACCTTTCACCCTCCTATTTTTCAAAAGACTTCTTTTGTTGGGTCTTTTAATTTACATATTGTTATGTTGGGATATGTAAATTTTATGTCCAAGTGATGATATACTCTTTTTATCTCTCATCAACTCATTTTGATGTGATGCCGTTAGGCTGTCAAGGGAACTTTTTAACCCAATTTCGATTTCTTTGGGTTCAACATGTAGTCATTGAATATATCATCTATTGAATATGTGTGAATGAACTTTTATTGTTTTACACTTAATATCCACTTATATTGGGTGTATTTATATTTTTCACACATATTTTTGAGATTGATTTGTCCTTAATTTAAGGATACCTTCATTATAAGGGATTTCATCACATTTGACATTTCTATTGAGGGTTCATTGTTGTTATGCACAAATTCACACTTATATGGTGTATATAATGTCCTTTGGAGTATTATATCATGAATCCTTTTATTCTCATGATATTATAAAGTTCTGACTAAATATTATTCCTCAATTATTGTATTCAAGTGTCTCTAATTTTGGTAAAACCCCTTTAACCAAAATATTGTTTTAAATGTTTTAATTATTTGTTCTTATTAATATCCATATTTTCAAAATGGTTTTTAAGGATTTATTTATATGGATATTAATGGTTTAATATGTTAAAAGCTTCAAGGTGGTATGGGACACATTGATTCAAAAATCTCTTTATTAAATGTTTTTAATGGTTTTGGAAATGGTTTCTTTTTGAATGGATTCATTATTTCAATATCCTAAAATGTTATATTGTGATTGATATGTGGAAATGTTATGTTTCCTTTATTCATGTTTATGTGATACGATTATGTTATGGTTCTTGGGCATTGTTATGAAGAACGGGTGGTTCCGTTATAAACTAAGGGCGGGTGAGCCCGATATAGCTCTCCAATGCATTGGGTAACGCGAAGGAGTGAAACGTTAAGGTTTCTCCGAAGAGATTTAGGGAATATACTGTGATGGGTATTCCAAACGTAACCAAAAGGGTTACTCCCTACGTAAGAATGTTATGAATGCCTCAAGTTACCTTTATGTCTTATGTTTTCTATGATTTATTCTTGATTTGATATGCTTATGTTTTATTGGTAAAGTATGATTTCATTCTTATGTATATATGAACTCATGTTTCCTTTCCATATTTTTATAACCCTTACTGAGCTTTTTATGCTCATCCCAAGTTTTTGAAATGTTTTTCACAGGTTAAGGGAAAGGTACATGGTGTGACGATAGTGTCAAGGATGTGTCAAGAAAGAATCCGTGTTTTATTTTAAATAGGTTTCCATTGATGGGAAGAATGAATATTGTCTTTTATGTAACCACCTTGTTTAAATGTGGAATGTAATGCAAGTTTCATGATCTAATTCTCTAAAACACTAAATCTGAAAAGATCCTCAATGTGTAATCTTGTAATAACTCAAGTTTAAGTAAGGTTTAAGGCTGGGGCCTTATACATTACCCTTTTTATTATTTAAGATCAGGAAATAGGAAAAGTCAACCACCAAAAAGTAAAAGAACAAGTGTATAAAAATAAACCCAAACCAATCCCACATGCATGTTTAAATAGTTCTGAAACAAGGTACTAGTACAAGAAATCTCAAAAAGTACATAACAAAAGAAACAAGAGTACAAAAAACTGCAATAACTCCAACTGTCCCGACTAGTAGGGTCCCGCAAGGCCCTAGTAGTCCTCCTAGAAACCTGAAAGTAAACGTATGGTGAGCATACAATTATACCTAGCAGGAAAACCTAATGCTCCTGTCCAAATGTGGGGAGTCATCCTAATGTCTCGTGGGAACAAAAGAAGAAAAAAAAACCTATCAAGGAATTCTATCCACCCAACCTCACCAGCCACGCTCACCAAAACACAAAACAACAGGTAGTAGTAGTTTATATAAGAACAAGGGTATTGGGTACCCCACACCATATCCCACTAGTTAGCTTCTCTACCTAACGACGAATGTCCTGACGCTACCACACCCTTCCTGCCCACACACAACTGGGCCCCAAGAACCACATATCCCGCCCACACACACCTGGGCTTCAAGAACTACATATCCCACCTGAACACACCTAGGTCTCACCACCATGTATCCTGCTCGCACACACCTGGGCCTCACAACCACATAATCCACCTGCACAAACCTAGGCCTCATGACCACGTAACCTTCCAGCGCACAACTGGGCCTCATCCCGAAGATTCTTGGAAAATAGTGAACCTGCCAGAAGAGTCTTATGCCACAACCACCCCAAACGAAACCTACCCGAGAGTGTTGGGTGTAAGGTCGCCTCAAGCCATCACAACCTATGATTGAAGGAGAAGGAAGGAGCTAGTAACTAAGGGAAAAACACCATCTCCCATGAAATGGGAGTGTTTGGTATTAAGTGCACAACGTGGGTGGGGTGCGACAAAACACAAAGATACAGATATATATATGTATACCAAACACACAACCCAACCTATGGCTTCTAAACGGAGAAACTGAGCACGTGCCTTAGCACTGCTATGTCGAAGCATGCATACAACAAACAATCCCAACACTATATAGGTTTTATTGTTTAAACAGAATTAGTTTATTAGTTCCTAAACTACTAGGCCCAACCAACAAAAATGGATCAAGCATTCATAAAACATATCCCTGCCATCCACAAATCTTGTTAGGAAAACACAAGAAACAAAAACAAGTACCTTCTTGTTAACCAACCAACCCCATTGATTATTATTCCCATTCCGTTACCAAGACCCACCATTCATTAACTCTTACACATTTTATTTATTATTCACATCCCATAGTTCGTTCACATTAAAACCCATCCCTGAAGCCCTGCTGCCAACCACCATAACCACAATCACACCGAAACTTGTACATCAACATTCCTTTGATAACATTTATCACAGCCCCACTGCACATCACCAACATAACATTCACAGCAACCCACAACCATGCCAACCACAGCCCTGCTGCTCACCCGATCCACAACAACCCACAAAACACCACCCTTTCACATAAACAAACCATAACCATCAGCCACATGTTTATTATTTCAGTTTGTTCAACCGGGGTGATCGCACAAGGGTTCTTGTTATTTAATCTTCAAACTTTACATGATTAACCAATTTCCACATTCAATAACATTTTCATCCATAAGAAAATCCAGAAGGAGAGGGAAACATTTAATTGTGTAATCAAAGACCCCCAACAACCAGGATTTTCAGTACGTAAGAGCTCATTCAATTCACAACATAATATCACTGGATGTAAATAATGTAACTACATTCACAAAATTCACATTACCCTTATATAAGTCCATTATTATCTTTATTAACCAGTTTCAAAGTGTTTCACGTAAACAAGTGGACACCCACCCCACATGATGCACAAATTTAGAGAGATGAAGGTAAGACACCTACCTCAACAGGTTATGATGTCCTTCCACGAACACGACCACCACGATTACAAGGCTTCTCCCAGAACGACTGCACCCAAAAAGGACGTCGTGAAACCAACTAATTAACAACACAAGAAACTCACTCAACACAGAGATCAAATTCCGTAGCATGGAATGAAAACGGGAGAAGTAGGATCAAAAAGAGAATTCAAGAACAGAGGTTTAACATACCTTTTTAGAGTTGTTCGTCAAAGACCGTCATTCCCGTCAATTATCACAAGTCTCCTCGACTGGAAACTACAGAGGGAAAGTCGAAGAAGAAGGAACGAAATATGGTGTACGATGTTCTCCTCACTCACACGATCCCGCAGCCACTGACGGATCGACGATCGGATTCTGGATGAAGAACATCAGAGGAAGGCTTCTAGGTCATCTGGGAGCGTCACCGTGCAGAGAAGAAGAGAGGTCTGTAAATAACACATGACCCTCTCTTATATAGGCAACAAAAAGGAAAAACGGTATGCAGTGTGTATTAATGAATATATGACGTTACCATACAACTGTTACGTTGTTTGACTAGTCAACACACAACACGTCACGCTGTTTCCAGGAATTTAATGATAATAATAACATCAATTAGTAATAGGTGTTTAATTTAACTGAGAAATGATTCATAAAAAGGTATTATTCATTAGTCTTATAATTAACGTCATAATTTCAGGGTTACGCTACCACTGACGGTTCGTCAATCCGATACCATATGAGGGAGATACATTGGATACAAGATCCCGTAATAATAATGATATTATTATTATTGGGTTTTTCTTGGACCTGAGCCACGAACCATATTTTAATATCCAACATTAGACTTGAATCGACCGTATTAATGATAGGATCACGTCACCACTAAAGACAAGTCAATCAGATATCGCACGTGGGAGTTACGGCAGGTCAAATATTTAATAATAATATTAAATCTATTAATTCACGAGCATTTCAGGTACCCGATCCGAAAACTAGAAAAAGACATCCAATATGGGACTCATAATTTCCATCTCGGAGTTAGGGTTGCACTGCCACTAATGGTTCGTAAAACTGATGTCGCACAAAGATGTTATGGATGAAACATGGTTCCCCCAACAAAATTAGTAATCACATTATTATATTATTATTATTTTATTTTACCATTTTATTCTTCAATTCCAAATCCCACGCACAAGATTTCTCAAATTGGTGCGCATTACCCCATGATTGACTTCTATTTTTAACTTAATTATTTTATTGATTTAAATTTTAAATCCCTATTTCATTTAAACTCTTTCTCTCCCCAATCTAATTCTTTCTTCCATAATCCCTTCACTCCACTAAAAGTGGCGCCTCCCCTTCCCCATTCCATGCCCAACACGTCCCAACCTTCATTCCTTTATGATTATTATTATTATTTTCTTTATTATTCCATCACATTGTAATCTCTCTCCAATATCACTTCAATTTCATTATTAATAAAATTAATATTAATAACACCAATCATTAATGTTCTAATTTAATCCCATTAAATTAGATTACCATAATTATTCTCATATTAAACTAAAACCATTCCATGAAACTCAAAAGCATTTCATTTAATTGAATTAATTGAAAAAAAAATTATTATAACATACATATTCAACCCCTTTTAATACATTTAATTTCATTAACCTCTCACACATAGTTTTACGCCATCATTGTTATTTATTGTTTTTTCAATAATAATAACGATTCATCAACTTATTTTGTTAACTCATCACCGTTATTATTTTTAATAATGATAATATTCACGCTCATCGCATTGACCACGTTAAACCACCCCGTTGGATATCTGAATCTAACCATCCCACGTCAATGTCGCATAACATCCGTCAATAAAATTATTTAATTCTATTTATTTTCATTTCACACCAATTAAATTGAAACCACTTTTATTAAATTAAAACCATTCAATTTAATAAACCCAACATATTTTTATGCTACCATTATTATTATTTAACATAATAACAATAATGATCTCACTTTTAATTTTGTTAACGTACCACCATGCTTCCATTGTGCATCTTCATTTATTTGTTTCCAATAAATACCATGACTCATTTCATTAATTTCTCATTATTATTAATATTTTGAATAATATTAATAACACAAAACCCATTATTATTATTCAAATTTAATTTCAACAATAACTCAATTAATAATAAACTACGTGTTTCATTTATCAACGTCTAATGGGTCACATACCTTCCCACTTCACATCAGTAATAATAATTACACCCATTAAATCCATTGATCATGATTATTATTTTTTTAGTTTAATTAAACACACAATTTATGTCATCATCATTATTATTTAACATACTTTTACGTTATCATCAGTATTAAAAATTATCTTTATAATGCACGTCGTGTTGACCGTATAGAGTTTAACAAAGGAATGGACCGGAGGGGTCCAGGCCATTACAAGATACCACTCTCAATCCTAACTCATATCTAGGAATCTTATCTTGTCTCTAACACCATATAGCCCAGAAAGCCTTACTGAAGGACCTCTCCAAGATCCCCAAATAGCTAAATATCCACCACACCTTCAGAGGTCACTCACGTTAAGTTTCATCATTTCCTGACTAGCCACACTAAAAGAATTCCATTAACAAGACACTCCTTGGCGGACTTACTGAATCACTAGCTTGACTACCCTACTATGATTCCTAACAGTCTTGCATCTTCCTATCTGAATAGCTAATTCTCACATGTCCTGACATTTTCCCCAATCTCAAGTAAGTCCTACCTATCATATTCCCCTATACTATAATTTCTTGGTTTTCCACCTCTTTGAATGAGGACTATCATAAAATATTTACATGAACCCAAATAGAATTCCACAAATCACCTTAAAAAAGTCTCTCCCTGGTGAAGTAATGTTCAAACATAGAAGTGGAAAATCGAGACAGGTTTCTAAAAATCACTACATAATCCATAACATAAGTATCCTCAACTATAAATTCAGGGTCTCACATGATTGATTCTTAATCAACACATATAGAATGAAGATCTCAAAGAACCTGGCCTTAAAATCCATTCATGAATGTCCATCATTTCAATAATCCTATACATGTACATCCAAAAATAACTTTTTTGGAACTCTGATCATGTCACTATCTAGCTTCAACCTCTAACCTGTGGTGTCCTAATCTTGTCAAAAATCATCTTCACAGACTTAGTCTAGTTCTCTAATTCCTACGGTCCACCATCTTCCCAAAACAATGGTGGGTGATGATACTATAACACACAATATATATAATCCATTGATATATCATCTCCTAGAGCTCCCCTATCAGTACTATTTGTGATTCACGTCAAGATCACCCTGAGCTGGTCATCTATCCATGGCCAGAATATTATATCTTATATGGCTTCCACATATGCATTTGTGCCTCTACCTATGGATCATGATCATTCAATTCCTTAGGGGCCACATTTCAACCCTCAAGGGCCTCATCTCATACATTCTATAGTGTCAGCACATCTTCTCTGTCATAAAATGCCACTAGAATACATATAGGTTGTCTCTTACTAGAGAACAAATGTTAGGGTCCAAAAAAACTATGTATATAAATAAATATATCGCTATGAGATAATTTTGTAATAGGCAGTGTATGCCACTACCCATACAATTATCTATCAATCCTATATCAAATATCATTTTGAATTAGGCGCCCAACCTATCCACATCAGATTTAGGTATCACATATTATGAATATTAAAAATCATTAGCCTGGAAAGGCTGAAAGGAATTCTAACCAGAATCTACGTAGTAAAATACTATTTAAATTTTGAAAACATTTTAAATAGATAACCCCATTATGTTATTTCCAGCAAACCATATCAAAATTACTACCATACATTCCAAACTCATAGGATCACATACCATATTATCAAGAACCACATAACATGGCTTGTTGAGTGTAATCCCACTAAAATGTTTCTATAAAAACATTTTATTGATTTTTCCTAACACATTATGCATCTTAACCCCTATTTATGTATTCTTGGTTCCATAAAGAAGTAAAAACCACATACAAATATCATATGGGACAATGTTCCTACCATGATTTATAATTACTCATCCCTTATCTTACTAGTACACGAGTCAAAATAAAATAATCAAAATAAATCATACCCATAAAGGCCACTCAAGGTTGAAATAAATCCAATATAAAATCAAAAAGCATAAACTAAATTTACCGTCCTTGAAAACATAGACAATCCCCAATGAATGGGGGTGTAGGCACACAAATAGTATCTCATAACCCTGTTTAGACTATACCCTAGTCTATAGTTTTCCATATTCCAATAATGCGATGAAATAAAAAATTTATTCTATTTATAACTTATCAAGTGATGTTACCATTTTATACCCAGGTATTATAATGTTTGATTGAAAAAAAAAAATAAGTTCCTCAGTTCCATTTATAGCACCCTAAAATAGGATCCAATTTACTAATGCTTGAGGATGGAGGGCCACTAGGGCTTTGGTGTGCCTCCCCATTCACCAAAGGATTGAAAATAATATAAATTGTATTTTATGTGATATTGGGGAGACTATATACTATTTTTATGATAATAATAAATCTTATATAATACCATAATCATTGAAGAAATGATGGAACTCAGTAGTATCAATAACAAAACATTGAAATAACAAGCAGAAATAAATAATTATACATATCAAATATGTATACATTTCAGACAAAAAAAATAAACACACCAAATCACTCATAAATGATAATATAAGAACATAATTAAACCCAAAAAAGAACTATAGCTAGGTGAAAAGAACCTATTATTCCATTTTCAATCAATCCCATTCACTCACAGTGAATCTATGGTTACTAAGGTCTATTCTCTACATCTGACCCCATACTTGATCTCAAATCCTTAAAATATACATGCGTCCCATGAATCTCATGTAGTGTGTGTGTATGAACTTAGTATGCCACCACCAATATGTTTGTATCTTATATCCATATTTATATAAGTCTATTCTTATGTAAATAAACAAAAACTACACTAATGCATAAAATACATAACTTGCTTTTCTCATGCTCAACTCCCAAATAACTTTTTATCAACATATACCAACAAAGGAGTGGAATGATGTATCAGTATTGTGTCTCACTAGAATAACCTCAGTATCCCATCAACATACATGTCCCTCAGAACCTCATTCCATCTGGTACCACATATGTCGCATATAGAGTAATACTTTTTACCTATTAGAATTCACATTAAGTGTATCAAAAGTCACGTAGAATTTCATTGGAAAAGTCACCATCAGCTCAATAGCCCAATATCCCAAGGACAGAAGATAACCTTCCACCCATTTTTTCACTGCATCATCCATTAATTTCATGATAATCCTCATCCCTCGACCTGTGGTCTCCCTCACCATCATCCAAAGCCATAACCCATCAATTTCATGATGAGCCACATCCCCCATAAAATGTTATCACTAAACTAAATAATGGCTTTCTATGGTCAGAACCTCCTCCATAACTAATGGTTAAAAATGTTCAGTAAGACGTTAAATCTATGGTGTCCTCCACCAATAATGAGTGGTCAACACCACATCAACT
This sequence comes from Viscum album, assembly GCA_963277665.1. Taxonomy (NCBI): domain Eukaryota; kingdom Viridiplantae; phylum Streptophyta; class Magnoliopsida; order Santalales; family Viscaceae; genus Viscum; species Viscum album. The sequence continues at coordinate 1,584,418,078 of OY728158.1, read as the reverse complement.
GAGTCCTTATCATTGTGAACATGACCCTAACAACACTATTTCATGACCTTGATGAGTGGAAATCACTAAATTTCATAAGCCACAACAACCTAAAACCTCATAGCCACATGTGAGACTCATCAACCATCCACATTATGATCATCACCATCTTCCTCACCCTGACGATCACGTTGCACACTTTTGATATTCTACTCCACTCCATATATCTAGATCCATTCCCTAATCTTGAAGAACCATTTCATATCAATACCAATGATTACATAACCGCATGTATCTGGGCTATTACCAAAAAATTCCCATAGAACAAATAAATTATTTTCACAATTAAATTAAAATAAATAATTTAAAAAACTAGAATAATCTGTAAAACCATCCATGGGTATGAAACCTAGTTAAATAATTTTAATGAAATTTATTAATTATCATAATCATCTAAAAACATCAATTTAAATGTTTAAATTTAGTAATATATCATCAATTTCCTCTAACAGAAAACCCCCTACCCCACACACAACCATATTAAAATTGATATTCTATAAAACATATATATTCATAGAGAATTCTAGAAACCATCTACCATATTCTTGTAGGCGCTGAATTTTAAAATATCGACTTCTAGTCTAAGCAGAGATGAGATAAATCAAGATTTTAGACAAATGCAATGAAAATTAAGAATATGAACTTAGATGGAAATAGATTTTAAAATGAAGAGGTAAAATAATAATGAATTAAATAGGAATAAACAACATACCGATAGACTTACAATGCACCATATGGAAGTTGAAGCTAAGTTAATAAAATGAATATTTAAAAAATACTAAAGGATGAAGAATTGGAAAGTTCACCCTATTGAGAACACAATTGAGGATAAAATAATGGATAAGTAAATGTATTGAATGGACTCTTAGAATTGTCATTTCACCCTATTTAATGAACCATATGTTTAGGCAGACTGGTTTTTCTATCCATGGATGAACCATCTAGTACAACTTTTTAAAGGATGCTCTACCTCACATGAATAGGTGCAGAGTTTTTCAAACTATGTGTAGCCCATAAGAACCCTATATTATTTATAATAGGTGCCTTATTCAGTCTTCTGGACACCTCACACAGTTTTTTATAACCATTCTCTCATTATAATGGGCCGCATAATTTGTGATACACTATTATTACTAATCATGTTCCCAGTTTTATGTGTCCCAAACATTGGTTCTCAAATCCTAACACTTTTGAATGAAAAAAACCACTAATACACATACTGGTCCTTAAACATAATCCAAAAAAATTTAATGGATTATAAAAAATTAAATAAATGCCTGAAGCCTAGAATGAATGTTGGCCCACTCACCAATCTCAAAATTCAAATTTACCTTGGAATTACAACCCATTCAGTAACTATGGATGTTAAAAATAAAATAAAAGGAATAATAAGAATAAAAAATATTCTTAATCAAGTAAATAATATCAAATTTTTAAAATTAAGAAATAATAATAATGTACTTAATGAGTATGTATCAAAAAATGTACTTTATTCTATAATAATATCTTAATGTTTCCCTTAAAACTCTATTCTTTAATACGTATCCATATTTTAAAAATGATTATAAGGATTTATTTTTATTGATAAAAGTAAAATATAATGGAAACTTTTTTTTTATTTTTATTTTACTTCAACGGTTTTTAATATGAAATTTTAACACAGTTTATTAACATCCTTTATGTAAGATTAAATGTTCGATTTAATCATATACAATTACAACTACCCTTCCTTCCACCATAACTGATTTTTTGATTTTCTTTACAGTATTTCATATTTTATTCAAATAAAATACCCTTTCCTTATATTATGGTTATTTTCTAAAAATGTGTTAAAATAAAATGAATGTTTTTATATTTGTAAATATTTTCATATGGGTACAAATTATGTGCTTACGGTGAAATATTTTAGGTATTATTTAATGGTTCCTGGGTGTTGTTTATAATGACTATTTCATTTTTTATAAAAGAACTTTGGGTGAGCCTATTATTTATACTGAATTCATTATGAAAATGTATGTAGTCTAACATATAGGTTTCTCTTAAAAGATTATATGAATATAATATAAAAATTATTCAAAATATAACATTGATGGTTATTTCAAGTGTGGTAGTGATTGTTACCCCAAATATTATCATGGCGATTTTTCTATGTATAATAAGTGAAATATGAAAATGATGCATAAAGTAACATACATGATTTATCTATGCTTTCCATGGGTTTTTATGTAAATCTAACAATTTCACAAGTAAAATAAAAGTATATTATTATTATAAGGATGAAAAGTTTAAAATTATGTAAAAATTTAATATTTTTTTATGATTCAAATTTATCCTTTTGAGTTTTATTTTTTTACTTCAATATTTATTATTAACCTTTTGGTGAAAAAAAATAGTTAGGGAAGTTGATTTATTAGGCAATAAATTGTTTAATTGGAATGTAATTTTGATTTATAAATTTATTTTTTTATGAATTATTTGAAAAAATATTTATTGCCTTATTTTTAGGTCCCTTATGATCTTTTGGTGTTCCTCCCATGTTTTAATTTTTTTAATAGAGCTTATGGATGGTTAAGGAAAAGTAAAAAGTCTAGTTGAAAGTCCAAGAATATTTTTTAGGAAAATACATATTTTTTAACTATAAATAATTTATATTTTTAAAAATAAATATTTATTTGAATTTTATTATTTGTAATATATGAGATTATTATATAATATTTACAACCTAACTCTCTAAAACTCTAAAAATAAATATTTTTTGGGAATGAAAGATGGAAAAATCTAGTTTAATGATACTATATTTTGTGTGGTTTAAGGTTGGGTCCTTATATGTTCATCCTAATTAAAGACCTATATGATGTGAGGAAGGATGTAAGGAAGGGATCGGGATAGGTCATGACTGAAATAAAATTATTTTTAACTATGAATAAGTGGGGAGAACATGACACCTTTTATAAGAGTGAGTATGGGTTCCCTTGTAATTTCATAAAATATATATTTGAAATAAATAAATTTTGATATAAAAATGAATCTATATTGATATGAATTGAATATAATTTTAGTATGAGTTAAAATAACTCATCTAATAAAATTTGGACATCTTTAGATCACATTTGAACCCTTATCATTTTGTTTTTATCCATTATTAACCCTTTTTTACACTTAACCTTATAATAAGGTTTTTTATTAATTGAGGGTCAATATTTTGACAATAAATGTAAAATAGAACACAAATGGATAATTTATGCTATTTGGAAACCATATCCTACCCAACTGAAAAAATATATATTATTTTTAGGAATTATATATCATTTAATAAAATCTTATCATCATACATATCAATAATTTCAATTTTTGATCAATTAATTTACTTTGAATTTTATAAAAACAATACAATAAATAAAATAAAAAATATATACTTCAATATATTCCTAACATGTTAAGATCATCTATTAATATTTTGGATCAAAATAATTCTTTCTAATTACAGTAATGTTAATATTTTAAATATCCTTTGTTTTATTTATCCATTACATTAAAATTACTACATAAACATTATATAAGAAATTAAAGTTATTATTTAATTAATAAAAACTAAAAATAAATTACCATGATGAAGATAAATCAATTAAAATAAAAAATAATATTTATAAATAAACATATTCTATTTTTATTTCCATGTTAAAAATATTATAATTATAAAAAACCTCAATGTGACAATATCTAAATTTCTTTCAATAAAATTTTAAAAAGGTTATAATCACATCCAAATTGAATGAAAAGAAGGGATATTAAATTTTTTGATGTATATGAGTGAACTATACTTATCTAATAAAATTTAGGAAAGTGTTACAGTCATGCTACATACCTTATCATTTTATTTTGAACTTTAATTACCAGAGTTATCCTTCACTGTGTTAATAAGATAACTAAGGTTACTGTTCATGCCGACCAAAAATAAAAATGACATATTTAAAATATTTAAACCACATATTTAAAAATATGGAATCAGTTTTTAATATCCAACACAAATATGTTGAAGAATTTTATTTAAAATTAAACATACAACACAAGATGAAATCGTTTTTTCCAAAACATGTATTTTGGAACTATAAAAATGTTTTTATACTAAATTAAAGTTTAAAATTAATTTAAAAGAATATAATTTATTTTATTTTAATTAAAATAAACTAATTAAATTTTAAAAATAATAATAAATAAAATTTTAATTTTTCAATACATTACAGGTAAATACAATTTTGAATGAAGATTTTAATTTTCATAGTTTATTAAAAAATCAATATTTTCATAAAATTATAAAAAAAATGTCATATGATAAATATTAAATGTTGAATAAATAAATTGAATTATTTTTTTCAAATAATAATATATTATTTAGAAGAAATATTTTAAATAAAAATATATAATGACTAAAAATTCAATTTTTTTTAAATAATGTGTTTTCCATTTGACTGAAAAACTAATTAATATTTTTATAATTAATTTCACTATATAATATATAAACAATTATTGATTTATTCGGAATTTTTTTGTTACATTATAATTCTATATGATAGTTTCATTTTTGTTTCACAGTACGAATATAAATAAATTTTATTTTGAAAATGTATATTTCAAAATTTCATCATATTGTCCCATGAATGACACATAAATTTTTTATCTATAATATGTTTGTTATTTTCTTGTAAAATATGTCAATGTGATAAACTATAAAATTGATGTAATGTATCACACTCAAATTTCCAACTATAAAATTCATATGGGTTTATCAATATAAATTTACCACACAAAATATCTCAATAGAATCATTTAATTTATTTTTTTTTTAATTTTACGCAATAAAATTTTCAGGTGTTTTTTCCCAAAAATTAAATTTTTTTATAGTTTCTGATTATTAAAAATGAATTTAACATAATGGATCTAATATAAAATTTTAATTTTTTTATATTTTATTTTTTATTTAATTTTTTATTGTTTATTGGTTATATAATGATATTGAGAAAACAAAATAATGTTGTTATACCAATGAAAAAGATAAGAACTCAATAGATGGTGATGTTTCACATTTTATTCTAATAATTAGAGTTTAAATGAATTTCAAAATCACAATTGGATGTATAATGATTTTTATTACCATATGAAGGATTATTATTTGAATGTGATAAGAAATGTTTAAATAAAAGCTATAAAAAATCGGTTGTGACTTTATAAATTTATGAGTGTTGTAATAAATTCTATTTTAATTTGGACAAAAATGTGTTTATGGCGAAAAATTATAAAATAATAGTATAAATATCTTATATTACCCATATGATTCTCTATTTTCAGTCCATTAATAAATATGATTATTATATATTGAAAAATGAGTGTAGTTATCCAACATATTTCCCAAAATGAACACATATCATTAGATACTATGTAAATATAAATAATGTAAAAAATGATTTTTTTCCAAATTATTTTTACTAAATTTACCAAATAATTCATTTTCATTATTTTCAATGATTGTGTCATGTTGAGATGTGATGGGATATATTGATGTCAATAAAATTTCGGCAAAGGTTCAGAGCATGAGTAAGTATCCCAACTCACACTCTATAAAAATTTTCTAACAAAAATAATAGAGACAAAAATTACACATGGTGAGTTAATTTTCCCCCAATTATGGATGCAATAGAAAATTATTCCAAAGGATGTATTTGAAACATCCCCTAAGAAGGAATTTGCAAAAACCACAAACAGAACTATCATCATTATGTGTAAAAAAATACTACATCAAAGTTCAAATACAAAATTATCTCTTCCTCTATAGAATATAAGTTTTTATGAAATATATTATTGGCATCATCATCTCCACAATCAGTATATAGTAAGGTTTTTGATTTAGTGAAACAATTCTATCCTCAGATGATCAGAAAAATCATAGTGTGAGTGTGCAGCTCCCCACAAAGCACATAAAATATGAAAATCTATTTCCACCATATAGAATGGTATACCCTTCAAAATAGAATCACATATAATGAAACATTTCATTTACTAATAAAATATTTAGAATCTTTCATTTTTCATTAGAGATCACAAACTCCAATGTGAAATTCACTATAAAAACAACACATTAGTAATTATATCATCAAACTATCTCTAGGCTTGATCATTGTACCACACCCATCAATAGTTATATTTTTCTAAAAGGGAATGTAAACTAGAAAAAAATTGAAACCATCTCTTCAAGGGGTGAACCCATAACACATAAAAACTAAATTCATATCATAAAAAAATTCAAGGTGAAAAAAATCCATAAAAAATCCAAGAAACATTAGATAGAAGTCTTATAATAATCCCAATGTGAAATAATTTGAAAGGGATATCATAAGGTTCAAATTTGGATTATCAATCAGCATCACATGTATAATTATAATACTTATCACCTTCTACAAAAATACATGTGTAATCATTAAGAAAATCAATATCATCCAAATATTCTTCATATGAGGATGATATGGGGACCTAAATAATTTCATTCGTTGTAAGAGATATCAGAATTGGTATTTTAAGATGATCCTGAGGTTTAATGAAAATTGATCTCTTAATAGTAGATAAATATGAACACATCCATGTGATACTATGATATAGATTAATGAAGCAATCTATATAAACCAATGGTTTACTATATATTCCAACACTCTTATTCAAATAATAATACAAAATATTAGATAGGTTCTCTTGTGAATTCTGAATTGAATCACCAAAATTAGAGTGAAACTCTTATTATTCATTCTATTTGGATTGTGCAACTATTTGTGTATATATAGAAGGTTTCAGAGTATTGTTATGTCCATGGAGCTTATACTAACAAGTTACATTAAATGGAAATGAAATTATATAAGATGAAATAATTTATATATTTTTGGAAAATATATATATATGAACATATAAAAAAAGTGGGGTTTCAAAAACTTTTCATAGACCATGTGATGGTTAGAGATATTGTTTTAATAAATTCCACTTTATGTTTGAATAAAGAAAACAGGACCATAGGTGTTTTATGGGATCCAATCTTCATTGAGATATCATAGGTTTTTAGGAAACATTTATATATAATAATGATACATTTATATTTTCTTATTTGTACAAAATATCAACAATATAGATCATTTGAATATGATAAAATCATATTTAATCATTCAAAAAAATGCCATTTAAAAATAATTTTTTCCCATTTTACTGACTAGATATCACCATTATACCCAAAATTTTACATGAAAACGTGTTTGAATGTTATATGCATGAATTTAATTATAAATTTATATTAAAAAAATTATTGATCAACTATGATATGAAAATACCCAAACATATATACATGAACTTTCTTTTACGTGTTATTATTTTTTACATTTTTTTGCCCTCAATTATATTCCTTATGATTCAATTGAAATAAATTTACATAGTGTATTAACATGAAAAATAAAACTTATACAACGTTTAAAAAAAAATTATCACTATTGTTTGAATACTGTAGTCCAGGATAAATATTAGTTTTTAATCATAGTTTATGATGGTAAATGAGGATCATATAACAGTGTACCCATGATATATGGGGAAAACATTTATATGTATCATATATTATATCTTCCCAATGAAAATTTTGGATATATATATTATTAGGTTAATATTTGAAAATTCGGATTTATGATACTACATGTGTTCTACATCCATTTACATAATATTTACAATCAAGGAAAATTCCATAAATTGGTGGTGTGAACCAAAATATGTCACTCTTTGAATCTACAAGTTAGAAATAGTCATCCATGTTTTATATAGAAGAGATATTAAATTTAATAGTAAATTAAAACATATCAACACTTGATTTTTTTTGTCCTATACATGATTTAGACTGACTTCGATAAGAAACTTCATATATTGTTTGAGTTACATATTTATTTATAAGGACCCGTTAATTAAATAATATAATTATGTAAATAAATTATCGTGTAAAATTAAAATTTGTATTATTTGTTTTTGGAAATATAATTTCAAAAAAAATCCTCATAATCTGTAGAAAAAAATGAGTGTTTTGGAAAATAATTTCCAAATATATAATTTTTTTTGAATTATGTAAATTTTTCTTAAGGTAAAAATTTAAAAGAAGATGGTCACTTAATATATATTTATCTCCCAATTGATTTTATCATGGTGAATAAAATAAATTTTACTAATATAATGGTGGATGCATACTTGTGTAAAATTGATGATGAAATTAAATAAATTTAGAATGGCTATGACTTTGAAATACTAATTTTTTAGTTAGAAAATTATATTAAATCCCTAATTTAATATTAAAACATATTTATATATATGTAAAAATCTTTTTTTTGAATAATATATTTCTAGAGGATGATATGACCATATCCACACCACAATAAGTATGAGAATAATCCACTTTTTGATAAATATAAAATTAATTATACAGAGGAATTTTAAAATAAATGATCTAGAGAAGTTCAAGTCTATATCCTGATGACATCATTAGTTAATAAGAGCACTAAAATATATGTTCCAATCCCAATGAAACATTTTGTCACTAGAAATTAACTATTCTGTATTGGACAAAATATAGTGAATGAATTATTCTTTTTTAAAATAATTCAAATGAACGAGAATTGTTATATACAAATAACTGAAGGGAAATAAAATAAATCTAATAATAAATTCAATTCCCTTCAAAATAGATTATAAAAATATGGGGAATAAAATAATGTCTCGTTATAATTTATCACTCTTCATATATTCACTTTTATTTTATTTTAAGTCACATTTCCTTCCATTATAATTCATCCCTTAAATGAAACCACATCAAGAGTTTATATATTTTTAGTAATCGAAAACACTGAATAATAAACCTATTTCATTTGACATGGATTTTGTTAATTAACTATTACTCCAATTATGGATTCCCCTATTACCATTTTACTATTTAACCACTGTAGTTGAAAGCAATTATATTGTTATTGCTACTGTATTTTCTTATTACAACTAACATGGATTCATTCATAAATTATATAGATTCGTTTTATTATCTAATTTATAATTTCCTTTTTTAAATTCCATGTAGATGGTGTATGACAGTTGGAAGGTGATTCTAAGGTAAAAAAATCTGTGTACATCTTTTTTCATTGATTAAATTATTTTAGAAATATTCTAGAATTTATAGTCTATGAGAAGTTGAACACATGATATAGGTATGAAATGTTCTTCATTATTTTTTTATGCTTCAAGGATCTTTATATCTACTTTGGACATGGACATATATTTTGATAATAGGTATAAAAATGGTTGAATTTAATTCCATGGTAGGCTTTACCTAGATTTTTATATATTATATTAGTATTTTTTTTATTATATGATATTTAAATTGAAAAAGTAGTATAAATGATCTATGTGATGACCATTATCATTATGAGTATGTTTATTTGGATAAAATAAAAATTTTTCTAATGGATATAAAAAAAATATTTTTTAAATTATACATCAAAACCTTAATTTTAAAGAAAAAATTATAATTTGAGATTTTTATGTCATAATTGATAGGATTAATTGTGTAATTAGAGGTCTGACTGAAAGTTTTAATGAGATTTCATTGTATATGAAATGTTTAAATATAACCATGTACTCATAGAATTAGTATTAATTAACTAATTTAAATATGATACATTTTCCAAACATTTTAATTAAATTGAAAATTTGTTAGAGTAAAAAAATATTATCCTCTACTCATTTCCAATCATATATCCTAGTATATACCTGACTCCAGATATCCCCCATATGATAAACATTACCAGTTCTACATATCATTCTCTAATAGAAATTTCTCTATAAAAGTTCCCGCCTTGTGTTAATTCTTATCCATCACATCCCTTATCTTATTATTTCATTCTTAATTCTTATAAACCATTACCTAAATACAAAAAATTGGGAGATTAATCTATTTATCTTATTTTAGTCAATTTATATTAATTCTATTAGTGATTATGGATAGGTTTCATATTGAGAAAATATTTAACATTATCTCTTTAATTACCCACCTATTTATATACTATTTCAAGAATGTTATGAGTTGATTTATGTGTTAGTGGCTGTGTCTGACAATGACATAATCCAAAAGGTCTAGGTGTTATTTTAATTGTGAGAGAGACTCTATATAATCACAATAGATTTACCAAATAAAGTATATATTGATTTAAGTGATATTTTTATTAATTATGTTGTGAAATCATTTTATTTTATACGAATTGAGATCCAAAAAGGGTATATATACTGAATGTTATTTTTAAATAACTTTACAAATCTTTGTCATGTTGTGTTTAAAATTGTATTCTGTGTGTTGGGTCAACTGTGAGTGATGAGTCAACTGTGAGTTAAGGGTTAATTTAGGTTTAGTGTATTTTGATAAAGTGAGTTAGCTTTTGAGGTATCACACCTTATTTGAGGAGATTATTAGTAAGATGTATCTTGTATCATTATTCATTCCAGAGTGGGGACCTTATAACTATAGGTCAAGCAATTTTCTTTCTAGTATGTCATTAACCATTTATGAATTACTGTCAAAAGGGAAACACTATAGTGTAAACGTTTTTATCAATATCGATAATCTTTCATTAGAGAAAATGATTTTTATTTTACTAATATATGGATTGTCAATTTGGTGTGTGAATGGTAAACGTTCAAGGGTGGTTGATCCTGTATATTTTATATACTACCCCATGATCATATTGATAGTCATGCGGTATTAAATGAGAAATAAATGAAAAAATGGATTTATAAATAAAATATAATGATATTATTTTTTTCAATTAATATTAATTGAATGATCGATTTATCATCTACGGTGTGACAAGTATTTTAGTAGAATATTTTTAAATCAAGTTAATAATATATTATAAATTTATCAATTCATATGTGTATTATGTAACATGTAATAATTGTTATTAGGAGCATTGGTATTGGAAGACATTTCTTATTAATACCTAATAGGATATTAAGGACATTATGTATGAAATCATTTTATATATTTATTCCAGGTATACATTTTTTTGATATGTTTTATTAAGAATAAACATTGTTAATTGTTTTTTATGAATTTTAATGGACTTTGTTTTGGAGATATGTGGTGTTCTCTATGAGATATTATGGATTTGTCGGGAACATGAGTAGTTTTTGCAAATTTGTAAGATATAGTATAAGTTGTTATAATTATAAAATCTAGTAACGTCATAAATGGCCAACATACATCTCATTCTTTTTTCTATAATAGTGATGGATTATGTGATGGATCCTAATGATGTAGTTTAGTTTTTACAAATATTGTTTGGAATGGATTTATGCTCTCTCGTATGATTACTCAAGTTCATACAAGAAATATTTATCTCCTTACCTATGTATATATATATATATATATCTAGCACTTGATTTTTCATCCCACTCATGTAAGGATAAGATTATGTATTCCCACTAGTATACATATACCCACTAGCATATAGTTACCCATCACTATGAAGGTATTGACTAGTATATAAGATACATTTGCATAGGTTATATGAATGAGTCAATGTAGTTATGGATAGTTACAATAGTGACTATGTATAAACATTGGAATCAAACACAACAAAAGTATGTTTTATTTTATTTACTTCAATAGAACTACATAATTCGATTACTCTAACTAATTTATATTATTATTATTTATTATTTCTATTGAATATTATTTCATACATTTTATACTATTATATATATATATATATAGTTTATTACATTTTGGACATTATATGGTGATGGAAAACTATGTTTTTAATAATAGAAGACATATTAACTTCATTAGAAATGCATACTCTACATTTAAATTATTTATTAGGCTATGATCCCTATAACGTGGGAGAAGCATGAGTTATTTAATTAGGACTAGACAATAGTACTGATTCAATGATGATTTCATTATTATAACACCCACATATGTAATTGTACTTTTATTTTTTTCTTTTAGGCGATTATTTTACTTAGAAATAATTTTTATAATTTGTATATGTATGATATATAATATAAATTTTGTTATTGAATTATTATTATATTTTTATCATGTTATTCCTTTTTATATAATTACACATGAACTCAAATAAATTATTCAAAATGAGTTTCCTTATTATATATATTATATATATATATATATTAAATGATATTGTTATTTTTATCTCACTCGATGATATCACTAGTTATTAACCACTATATTCTAGCATCTGGATGAAGGATGATGTGTTTGTGGAATCTGACAACTACGCTCTGGCCATAATGACAATTTTTATACTGGTAATTTTATAATGTTTTATTATAAAATTTCGAAATTATATTTATATTATTGATCCTTGGTTGAATAATAATAGAACAATTTGGAAATTTATGATACATCTACCTTATTCTTCTCAAACTACTATATGATAATAGTTTGTATTAGAACACAATTAGATTGTGATTCTGGGTTTCTAAGTGTTAATTTTTTTATTTTATTAATTATGATTTTATGATTTATATTTTATGTATCATACAAATTTTTTAGTTTTTAATGTGGTGTGTGCTAATTTATCAAATTTAGACCCGAGGGTCACATTATATTTGGTATCATTCAGGTGATTAGTAAATATATTTGTAAAATTTCTTGAATAAAATTTAATGTGTTTAATAATGACATTTAAAATATTGATTTAGATATTGAATTAATTAAACAATTTAGTTAACTATTGCGTGAATAATTTAAAAGTAGTTCCATACTTATCTAAATGTAAAAACAAATAAAATGATGAAAAAATATTTATGAAAAGAATTTAATAAAGTAAATAAAATAAATATTTATTTAAATAAAATTTCACTAATAAATAATAACTAATTTTATTATGTATTATGTTGGTAATGTATTAGTTTATGGAACCATATTGGTGTCATACTGTAATAATTATTAAAAATTAATAATATTATTATGATATAGATATATGATAGAGTTAATTTTTAAAAATTCACTTTTACAAGAGAGTGATATATAGTCATTTTGGTCGAGTATTGAGGTATGTTGGAATTTTTTATTTCATAGTTATATATTTATATATAATATTTCCTTACATTAATTTATATACATAATTATGTATTTGATTTATATACCATTATGGAATAATCGAGTTATTTAAAATACAATGAATGTATATGGAAAATATGAAATGATATTACTTATTAAATATTATTAGTGTTAAAAAGTGAAGAAATATAGGATTCCAAACTCAAAGATTGGGTAAAAATATGAAGGTATTTTAAAACGAGGATCATGATGATATGAGTTGAGTTGATTTAAAACTAGTATCTTCTTATATGTGTTTTCATGTTTTAATATACTTTCAAACTCAATGATGAGTTTTTTAGCACCAAAGATTTAGAGGTAGATGATGGGACCATGGTTGTTGAAGTTAATTTTATTATTTAATCTTTATATATATATGATTATAATTGAGTTGATATAAACTAGAAACAATTTATAATTCGGATCTTAAATGCTTTCATAATGTTTTGATAGAAGAATGAGGGTTGATAGTTCAAATCCTCAATGATCTAAAAAAATTATTATATTGAATTTTAGTGGTGAATTGGAAAGTGAATATATTGGGTATATAATTTTTTTTTTAAAATGAGTTGTTCACTTATGAAAAATATATAATGAAAATAAAATAAACATATAGGTGATTCACCAATATGGTTTACGGTCATTGAACTAGAAATTGGTGGTAGGTGTTCTTCTTCAATGAATTTCTATTTTATCTTATATGTAATGCTTTGAGAAGGGAAAATGAACCATAGAATGTAAAAGGAATTCATAGTGATCCAATATTTTGGTAAAAAAGTAATATTTAATGTGGAAAAGATCAATTAAATTTTCTTCTTTGTATAATCCTTTTAGGTAAATGAATTTATGAAAGATATATTTTTAAGAAGAGTTTTATTTATCCATTAATATTATGTGAAATACTCATTTTCATAGACACATAATCTGAATTAATTTTTATGATATTTTTATTAACAATAAATATTTAATTTTATCTCTTTTTCCTAAATAATAACATTGTCTCATAATGTCATTTTTTATTATGATGATACTTATGAAAATTACGGTCAACCATTCCACCGAGTTAGGTATAAACCCCATCAAAATAGATTATTATGTCTATTAAAATGTTTATTTATATGGGAGGATGAGACCTTTTTATCCCCTATGTCATTATGTATGGACATAATAAATTGAATTTGTATGTATTATTGGGATCCAAATGTTTTTTAGTGAGGTATCTCTTACATTGGTAATGGTAGTGAAAACACGATCGTATCGTCTAACCTCAAGTGAGGATTTTCAAGTTGTTCAGTAATGTTATTAATAGTGTGTATCCTAACCTAAATTTAAAAAATTATGATATTAACCAATCACATTAGTGCTTGACATGCGAGGGATGATGAAAATATTGGTTAGGGGAGAACAAAATCAGTTTCTTGACAATAAAATTAGTCTCAATAGTGTTGTATATATAACATTATGAATTGTGTTCATAGTGGAAAATTTCTTATATAATTAAATATATTATATCATATGATAGATTAAACCAAATATGTTATAGTTAATGAGTAACTAAATGATGAATTTTTGTTTATATATATATATTATAAAATAATAATCTAATTATATAGAGACCTATATATATAATCTAATTGACCACATCAAATCAACTAGATGATTAGAGTAATGAACTATTCACGAGTAATATATATCCAAATTATTGGTGTTAGTAAAATTCATGATATAAATTTATGAAATGAGCTTCTAAATTACATTTAATACATGAAAAAATTTAGTTTCACACTAATTATTGTAGGTTTTACATGCATGAAAAGAGGGTGAGATGGGGGTATAATTAAATTTATGAACTCTCTAGTTCTTTAATATCAAGATTGTGGTTGTAATTCTGGGAGTATAGTGATTTTATATTCAATTAAAACTCAGAATATGTTTTTTTGAATGATAACAACAATTATTGTTTATATACATATAACATTAGTGACTGGTAGCTTAACGATATTGGAAGGTTTAATGAGTTACATTTATTGTATCACTGAATCTGCTCAAATTGCAGTGCATAGAACATCAAAGTATTCTATGAAATACAAAATGATGGGCATTCCTTAAAAAATATCATGTACTCTGACCATGAAAATGTATCTCTTTACCTAGAATTTTTATCATCCATTATTTATAGTTAATTCAAACTAAAGTGGGAGGATTTAGAGATAAAGTTGTCATCATGATTAATGGTCGATAATTTTATTATAATTTTAAGGCCATGGGATATATTCTTAAATAAATAAATAGATTACCCATATATATTTCTTTTATATGATAATTCATGGAGTGCTTATAGGGTGAGATATTTAAACACATAAATATTATATAAATTTAGATGAATTATCAATAGATATAAAATTAATAGATGCATATGAATCATAATAGATTAGTTTGTTGGAATACTATATACATAAAAATATTATTTGATGAATGATATTAAATATCAATAATAATTTTATTCACACATATTTATCTTTATAGAAATACTATACTTGAAAACATTATGTATTTGATTGTGAATGAAAACATAAGAAAGATCGGGCTCAGATGCTCATATGCACAGTTTTGGATAAAAATGGGACATTACTATATTTGATCATATATTATCATTTCTTGAGAAAAATTTTATGAGAAAATTATATAAAAATTTCAAATTTATCCCAAACCGTTTATATATGCTAATAATTATGGTATTGTTTATAAAATTAGAGGACCGGAATCAATGAAGAATCAAAGATCATGATATATGATATCATATCATTAACATATGAACATGTCATAGTGAGTGTCATATAAAATTTTATATTATTCTTATAATAGAAATATTCTATCATGCCTACCATGAAATAAATTCAACACATGTAAGGCATTGAATAACCACCCCTCTACTTTCATTAATGATCAGATAACCAATTGTGTACCCTCATTTGAGATTTTCATAAATCTTATGAAACCTCATTTATGTATGGGATAAAACTAGTGTAACATTTGACCTCAAAAACATTAATCATTACCCAATGTATTAGTGGTATATAATGGACTCACCCATTACATTATTCATTCGTATGTAATAAACACGATTAGGGAATAATTTTCAAATTCATTGTTTCCTAATCCATTTAAACAATTTGTTTCATTAATATCTCTTAATATTATTAATAAATGATACAAATAATCAATAAATATGGTGTAATTAGATCATATTCAATGTGAATCAAGAGTAATATCAATGGATGATTACATATATAAAAAATATATTTAAAATATAACATGAATATTTACAGATTGAAATAACATTATCATATAGAAATTTCTATTTTGAAGTAAAAAATACAATATATAAGGGAGAAAAGATTCATTGAAATTATACATGGTAATTTGTAAATTAATCATCAAGGAAAAGAGCACACATATTCCTAGGAAAATGAGTTCATGTGGTAAATAATAAAACATTGATTCCTTTTACATTTTCAAAAAAATCAAAAGTAAGATGTTTGTAAAACGAAAAAAAGATTAATTTTAAATATTTTCATAGAATGTAAAAATTGGGAAAATAACATTGAAAATAATTGGATAATATTTAAAAAAAATTTAAATTTTTTAATAAAACATCGCTTTTGAGATAAAAAAGTTTTGCCCAACGAAATAAAAGAGGATTTTCTTTACAAAATTATTATATATTTTTTAGTACATAGATAATGAAAAATTAAAGGAATACATGAAATATTTAAAAATAATAACTGATTAATAAAATAAATTATATTTATGATACATAGATTATATAATCTTAATATTTTATATTTCATAATAAACAATCCTAAAAACATTTAGATTGTGTCAAAAATCACTTACTACATTGATGACATTTGATTTATATGTCCCATGAATGAAATAACATATAATGAATATTTTAATACCATAAACATAATGATATGCATGATAAAAAATATCTATGATATTTTAGGTAAACATCATAAAATAATATAGTTTTATACATAACATATGTCTTAAGGAAGACAATTTGAGTCTTCAAACCCTAACAACTTTTGTAACATTAAAATCAAAACCCCCTTGGAAGAAATAATTTAAATTTTAACATTATGTCCCATAAATTAATATGTATCCATCATTTAATATATAAAATTTTTATTATATAATCCTCATAAAAATAGATAGGTTCAAACCATAAAACACACCTATATAATAGAATATTTAGATGATGAACTCTTAAATATAATATCTTCATTCTTCATACAGTTTTAAAAATACTAAATAAAAAAATTAGATTCATTAAAAATATTTTCAAGATCAATATTTATACATATAGTACTATATATGATTTATATATAAAATATTATTTCATATTTATTTACGAATCTCTTTTAAAATCACTATTTATGGTGAAAAATGTTTAATTTTTTATATTTGTTTTGGTTTGAAAGTCAAGGTCCTCATATCCTGATCACAATTCCATCATCTCCATAATCATCATCATGTCTTAATTATAATATATAAACATTAAATACACTTTTATAACTACTCATATTAAGTTTTGATGAAAAATAAATTACTTCACTTAATGGGGACAATAATCTGTACAGACAAAAAAGTGATGTTTACATTATTCAATGGATAGAATAAAATAAATGTAAATTAAAATCACTATTATTGAATTAAATTTTTTTCATAAATATAATACATATTCATGAAATATATCCTTATTATAATCCCTGTATAGTAAAAATTAACAAAAAATAACATCGCTTCATGGACGTGGCAATCCATATATACACCTAAGAGATATTATCATTTTCCAACTGATTAGAAAGCAAGCATGTCGATAAGATCATGTAATTAAATAATAATAAATATTTATAAAATATTATATGTAAATATTAAATCTATATTAATTGAAAAAGATTAATTATCATGATGTAGAATGGATCATATTTCAATGTAGAGGTGGTAGTCAAAACATTTGGATGAGTGATACATTCATTTCTCATATGATAGAAAAGGGGTGAGAAATGTTTATACCATATTAAAAAAAATTCAATATATTAATTATACATGATTTATCATGTTATGATATATAAAAAAAATTGTATTAAGTATAATAAGAAATTAAAATTGAAATATTTGGGTAACATAATTGCATGCTCTTTGAGAGGCCTGAGTTCCTTTACACCTTTTTCCTTGATATCATGGTCTTATGAGACGACCAAACTCTATAAGATGTTTGTATAAACTATTAGAAGGAATTTGTTATTGTTTTTTTAAGTTATACTAATAAAAAATTTAATAGATGATAATATGAAGAAGGGATGTATAAGTGTGGAAAATGACACAATTGGAATTTCATAAAGGTTTTTAATATAATATATATTATAATCATGTAAAGTGGGGAAAATGAGCATAATTTAAATATTAGGATGTTATAAGGTTGAAATAACTTCATCCATTAAAATTTATTCAAATTTATGTTTAATTTTATTCATTTTATCTTAGTTTAACACACTCATTAATCCTTTATAAGCTTAATCAAATTAACACATTTTTTGCCTTTAAGGGTCATAAATTTAATTATAAGGTGAATATTGGAGAAAAAAATGTTGTATAGAATAAATTTAATACCAATTAAAATAAAACATTTCCCATTTTAGGTTTTTTTTTCTAAATCATTTAATAATGTATTAGTTATCATAAAATATCATTAAACTATTTTTCAAGATTATTCAATTAATAAAATTGTTATGACATAAATAATAAATAGTGTTCTAATATAAAAAAATTTTCCATAATTTAAAATTTATAATTAGCTATTAAATTCTTGGAATATTTATTTTTTTCAAAAAATATATTATTTTTATTGTATTTTAAATTAATTACCATGGTTTTTGCTGCTTTAACAAGTATTATAACGAGTCTGCGTTAGAGTTTAAGGTAATTATATCATCAATAAATTTTAAAAATAAATTAATTTCATAAAAAAATATTTATCTTGAAAATAATATATTATATTCAATCATAATTTTTTTATCCCTATGAGAACATAAAAAAGAAATTAAAATCATGGAAGTGATACATTTTTTTTATCCTTTCTATAAAAAATATAAATGTTACAATATGAGGAATGTTCTATGATAATGACATAAATTCATATCATGGATGGACTCGGTTGAACGATAGTCCTAAAATAGGATAAAGTTAAGTGTTTGTGATATTTTTTGGCATCATATCATAGTTTAGAACATGTTTTACTTGTTTTAGCCTTACTGGGGTGGAAAATATTTACAATTGTAACCATTTAATAAGTAATTTGTTTAACAGAAAATAATAATTAAAAAAATTTAACCTTACGCTTTTAAATATTGACTAATTTTTTATTTAATAAATATTTATAATTTCCTAAAATAAATTTTAACAAAATATTGTTAAATGCAATAGATAAAATTTTAAAAAAAATGTATTTTTACGAATAAATATACACTTATACCAAAATAAAATATATTACTAATTTATATGTAATAAATAATACTATATATTATTTTACATTAATAGAAAATGAAAAACATAATTTTAATTTTCAATTACTATATTTGACAAAAAGTATTCAAGTATTAATTTTTTTTATTTTACTCTATTCTCTAAAAAATAAATATTTTATGAAAAATTAAAAACAATACTATGAAAATATTGGCAAGATGATTTAAAAATTGTAAGTATTTTAAAAAAATTGTAATTTCTGCAAAATTTATTAATGTAATTATAATTACTACACCCAAAAAGAAATAATTTTTTTTGAAGAAAACATATTTTTGAAGAATAAAATAACATTACTAAAACTTCAGTAATTATTTATTATTAATTAAAAAATAAATTTTCATTTTATTATAAAAATATATATTATTTTCAAAATGTGATTTTTTTGATTCATACATCAATATAACAACAATGTTATAATATATCCTGATTCATTTTAAACTTAGTGTTGTAGTTAATGAAAGATATCAAACACATAAAATATATTTGAAGAGAAAACAGTTCTATAATTGTAGAGTATATCATTATAACCCCTAGATAAAATCACCCATACCATTTTTAGTTATAACCTACTAGAATTAATGTACTATCCCAAAGTAATAAATTTTGATGAAGATTCTGTCACGATATCTGATTTATCTATTACTAGTAGGAAACATATTATTTTGTAATTATATATTTATAAATTCATGTGTTTATGATTATAATATTGTTTTATTTTCAAAAACATACTTTTTTTAGAGTGATACTTTTCACATTATACTTAATATATTTATCTTTCTCTTAAATGATATGAGGAAATAATTTACCATTATTATAGAGAATCTAATATAAGAAGCTTACTTTAGTTCATTTAATAACATAAGAGTAATTTATTCCATGAATTATGATTTAAATAGTTCTCCATTAATTACACATTAAATATTATATATGATAAATACGAATGAATAATATTTTTTCATACTTTAAGCACTTAAATTAACTTTGAATAGAATTACGATCCATACAATAATGAAAAACATTCCCCATATCACTATATATTAACAAAAACATACATTTTTATAAATATTAATCAAAAATGAATAAAAAATTATAATAAAATCTCTAAAACCCCTATAATATTATCTAATGGTTAACATAAATCATTTAATAGATACCAAACTTGAAAACACTTGAAAATAGCCAACCTGAAATTGAAACCCAATGATTAAAATGAATTGATCAATAGGAACATTATAAACATTATAACTTAATAATATCAATAGATCATATGGTTATATACCAATAATTTTCACCCTTTAGTAATATGTTCCCCAAAATATTCTAATTGTTTCTATAAATATTTTGAATCACATAAATGCACAATAAAATAATATATTATTCCAAAAATTTACTATAGACAAACTATCCAATTTACCTTATCAATATAATTTAACTATTTATCCATAATTATAATTATTATCTCTATAGCTATAATATATTAGGGGGGTTTTACCCCTCAATCACATATTTTCAAAAAATGTTACCTTACTAAAAATTCACTATTCTAGGTAATTTATAAGATTCAATATATATTTTAAATTCCTTAAGGAAATACTACTATAAAACAATACATAGATTTTTTATGACACATATAACTAAAATATCATTGATAAAATGCATATCCAAAAAAATTTTATATTCCCAATAAATAGACAATTCAATCATTCCTCTTCATTCTTAAACAATTAACCATGTGTTTTTATCTTATTCATTAATATATCTATTCATATGTCCTTCCTATTCCTTTCATTATAATTAGAAAAATATTTACTCATAAAAACTTATTGATAATATATTGGATATTCCCTCTATGAAATTGATTTTTATAACTCCCATACATTGAAAATTTAAAATATCCAACTGTACATGATAACTTGTGAGAACCATAATTATCATCCAATGTATTAATAAATAACTTTATTTTCCATCATAATTTACTACCTTTTAACCTTATTTTAGAAACATAAATCATTTTTCTATTCTTTTGAGGTATTTACTTCAGCGAGTCTATCAAAGATTCCTTTAAGTATAAATTTAATAATTATTTACTTAAGTACTTTGTTAAATGAGCATTCATAAAACGTCATCTTTTCCTTATTAGTAATATCAATAACCTCATGTAAGATCATATTTTTATTCATAAATAAAGACATATGATAAAAAGTAAGAAAAATATTGTTCAATCAATATTTTAACTTGATTTGTTTTTTATTTCAATTTCCACCACATTTAATTATATATTGATTCATTTTGGTACTAGTCATTTACTAAAACCTAAATTCATAAAATAAGAATAAATTTATAATAATTATAGTGAAAAGTCATATAATAATGAATATCATTCCCGTGTTTTTTGAAATTATGACACCATATTATAAAACTATGACAAATTTAGGTTTACCCTATATCATTTCGAACTTGTAATGGATTTTGTTAGATTATATCCTCTTCTTCTAATATAATGAATCCTAAAGGGAATGTGAATTATAAAAATAATATTCCCCAAGACTGTCTTGTAGGGACTTTGGTAATATGTCCACTCATAGTGATTTAGTGATGATCAAGTTAATACCACATCTTTCCCTTTCTATGATTCTACCCCTATTTAATTATTTTTCTTTGTGATTTTTTTTCAAATATCTATATAGCAATGTATTTTCCTGGAAAAAGAGACACATTTATTAACCATAACATAGGATGTTCTCCAATACATAAGGTCATTCTAGGAATTCTAATTTTTGTTTTATAATACTAATATTTAAAAATAAATAAACCCTAAACTAATACAAACTGAGGTGACCCAGACATTTCATACAGAATTATTATGTTATTTTAGACAAATATTTAATATATCATATAATATTACTTTCCCTCAAACCGTAAAGGTTCTGTATCATTGAATAATAGTTAGATAAACATCTATCATTTTGAAATATCTTTATCATTTCCCATAAATGTTTTCTCACATGGCTCACATTATAGAAATACACGACCTAAAACCATTCTCTAAAACATGTGGAAGGAAACATAAGAAATGGCGAGATCTAATGCCCAATAAAGTTAAACATGAAAGATATAAATCACTAATACTATGTAAGCACAACATGATAATAATTGAGTGAGGATGTGTATAGAAAATATTAAAAATTTTACATTACAATTCATAAATCATAATCATGAAAAAGTCTTTAGAAAACGTAATACATGAACTATAGAAGAATAAAATATTATAATCCATGAAATCATATTATAATAATAAAAAACTTTATAGAATGTTTTGTAAAATGATAATAATAATCATAATCATTGAAATATTATATCAATGATACCCAAAAAGGTATTAATTACAAGTTAGTATTGGACTAACAACTCGTGTGCCTTCCTCAAGCTTGGAATAACCATCAGTGTACCCATTTTCATATTTGGAAGAAAACCCACATTACCCTCTTTTAAGAATGGGATAGACTCCCTCGTAACTGTTGATCTAAGAAATATTAATTATTACCCAATGAATTGTAGGTATCTAACAAAACCACTAATCACACAATCTATTCATGTACATGCCACATGGAATATTAACAAATTTATCATTTAATTATATCTCAAGCTATAGAAAAAATGGGTTTCATCAAAATATCATCCATTTAATAATAAACTATATTAAGATTGGATAAATATTGACTCAAAACATGATATCCATATTCAATCATAAATAACATCAATAGAAGTATTCATTTATGAAAATACCTTTTAATGATGAATTGATTATTTTTTAAGTGAAAGAAATTTTCATTTTTATATATCGAATTAAAATGAATAAAAATTCCTAAAATATCATGAAAAAATTATTTTAAATTAAACATGGGAAAATATAAATGAATTATTACATATAATTTTATTCTTGATAATGATAAAATTACTTCATTTGTTAAATTATAAAATAAATATCCCTTTTTTATTTTTGTTAAAATGTAAAAAGTACCTTGTTCTGAAAATAATAAGATGATTTATTTTAAAAAAATTAAAAAAAATTAAAAACATAAGAAAAAGGAATATAAAATCATTGTAAAATATTAAAAACCTTGTTTGGATTTTTTTGATGATGGATATGTATGAGAATATATTCATGATCAAAGAGAATAAATAAATTGTGGTTTCCATAAAAACATTATTTTGGAATTTTAAGTATATAGAGAAATAGAAAAAGGAATACATGTATTAATAAAAAATCAATATTGGATAATAAATTTTATTATATTAATGAGATAAGGATCATATAATTTCATAATCATAAAAATTAATATTTATGAATCTGGATAAACAGTGAGATTGTAATGTAAAACCCTTACTGCTTTGGTATCTTTTTAGTCATAGGTCCCATGAATTAAATAACATAAAATGAAATATTAAATACCATGAAATAAATTATATTCAAGATATAAAATAGAAAATGGGTAATATATATTAATCACAAATCATGATAGGTGTATAACATAAGATTTTTCCCCAAGGAGACAATTTGAAATGATAAACCCTTAACACTACAGTAACATTCAAATCAAAACCCCTTGAATATTGAAATTTCAGTTGAAACATTAAAAAACATGAAATAATAAGGATAAATGATATAAAATATCAAATGTTAATTTTATATACTTAATGATCATAAATAGGTGTATTTCATAAAACATGTCTAAAAAATATTTAGACAAAAAAACCATCCCTCAAGTCTCGCATTGCATCATATGGGTTGAAACCTATTTTCTAATAAATATAGATATATATTAAATATTTTAAATAAAAATATTAATACATATCATATGTTATGTTATTTAAACATATAATCTTATCAAACATTTTTATCTATTCTTTATCTAAATCACTACTCTCATTGACAACGTTTCATTTTTCAAGCATGTTTCATTTCAACAATTTTAATCATTCAAAACTAATCATGGTTACATTATCTATAGAATTTTAATAATTTATTCAGTTTCATATTTAATCAATACCTAAATAATTACAACTATTCATATAGGATTATGATGAAAAATAAATTTCTTCTCTATGTGTCTACTATTACCCAAACAAACACACATGTGATGTTTTATAATTTTTATAGTTGCAACAAAGAATGGTAAATAAAAAATAATTTATTTAATAATAATTATTTTATAAATTTTATTTATAAAATTAAAATCTATCATTAATATAATCAATGAATATTATACATTAAAAAACAAATCTAATCTCTTTGTTGAGGTGGTAGTCCACACACACAAACAAGCATCATTATCATGTTCCAATGAATGCGATGGTATGAAAACATTAAAGATATTATAATTTAAGAAAAATAATTCCTTATTTAATATAATATATAAATAATAAATCTATCATGAGAACCATCCATTAATAACAGTGATGAAAAATGAATCACATTTCTATGTGGATGATTTAGTCCCAATGTATAGGTAGGTGATATATTCATTTATAATTTCATATAAAGGAGGAGAAACATGGTTATAAAATTTTCAGAACAACATCTCATTATATTTATTATTCTATATTGATCATGATAATATGAATATAGTATATTTATTAGAAGTAGACGATGAGATAAACTACGAAAGAGTCAAGTAAGATGATTGTATCTTATTTGAGGCTCCTCCTTTAACTTAAATATTTACCCTTCAAAGGACGATATTTGTGTAATACCAACATATATATGATGAAAAAATGAATACTGAATGGTATAAATGAATTTATTGCCATATATAGTGTTATTAATCATTGTTAATATAATAGAATAATAGGCGACCTTTAATAAGTGATGGTATAGACACACATGGAGTCATTTGAAAGATTTAAATATATTGTATATCGTAATCAACAAAAGTGGAAGAAAATGAAAATAAATTTTCAAGGAAGGATATGAAAATGTTGAAATACAATCATGATATAAAATTTAGAGATGTTTTGGTTTAAATTTAATCATTATATTTTGGATTAACCACCTCATTAACCATTTTTATCCATAACTATTAAAACACATTTTGTTGCTTATCAGTGTCATAAATTTACTTCATAGTTTAAAATTCACTCAAAAATGGACCATGGATGAAAATTTAGACCATTTTACGTAATAATTGTCCAATTTCATATTTTTTAAATCATTTCATGAAATATTATATAACCTAAAATATCATTAAAGACAATTTTGTTTCTATTAATTTAATTTTACTTTAAAGACATCAAAAAAGATATTTAATTTGAATAAAAACACATTCACTATCATTTATACTTTATAATTCAAAAAAAAATTCATGGAATAACATAATTCATCCAAAAAACATTAATTTAATTGTTTTTTAAATCATTTTCCTTGATTATTATACTTCATTCACAAGAACTGTATTAAAGATTCATAAGAATTTAAGGTAATTATATCATCACTAAAATTAATAACAAATTACTATCACAAATATAAATTTTTTTTTAAAATAACATTTTATATTCATTCATAAGTTATTTCAATCCCTATTACGATATATGAACAATATTATAATGAAGAAAGTGACTTTTTATATTTAGAATTTCTTAAAAATATTATAAATGGAATAATAAAATTAATTTGTTAATAATTTACCATATTTTTGTATCTTGGATGGTATTTTCAAAAACAAAATACTCTTTTAATTGGATAATGTAATGTATTAAAATGATATTTAGGCCTTATGAAGCTTGTTTTAATCATTTTACCCATAAAGAGGTGAAAAATATTTTCCATTATAACTATTTAAAAAAGACGAAATTAAAGAGGACTTATTTAGAAAGTTATAACATACTGATTCCAAATATGGAATACATATTCCATTAATTAGTTTTTTAGAATTCGAAGAAATCAAATTTAATATAAATGAAAAAAAAAAGAACAAAACTATTTTCAAGAAAATATATTTTAAGAATAAATAAAACATAAAAAATCAATTATAATTATGATTCCCATGTATTTAATTAGATTATTTATTATATAAATTTATGAATAAATTCAAAACGTAATGGGTTTCTAAATTACTTAATTTAACAAAATTAATTGATATTATTACAAAAATTATAAATTTTTTAACTATTAATGAAATTAATCATTTTAAGAAAATACCAATAAATAACCCTATATTAATTTGAAAATAACGATTTTGAAAAAGTATTCATTTACTCAATTAAAATATTCAATAAAAATCATTTATGATGAAAACATTTCCTTCAAGCATAATTTGACTTTTTTAAAAATAGAATAAAATCTTTTTATTCATTAATAAATTCATTTTCATTATATAAAACCAATATAGATATTTTTCATACTATGATTATTCCTATTCATATCTCCAATCTTCTGGTTATTTAATAATATAGCACATTTTTTTATATAAATTTTTCTTTTCAAGAAGGATATTAAACATATATATTATTTTTAGGTAGATATATATTTTAAAATATTAAGGAAATACAAGGTATTTTTTTAATATATTGAATCCAAATATATGGTTTGATATAGGGAAAATAGGGGTAATGTTTAATTTGATCTTATGTAAGAATATATAATTTTTAGATATAAATTTTCATCTTATTATAGTAATGCCACTAAAAAATATCTAGCTTTTCCAATAGGGGAATATCTATTGGTAATGGTGTATTTTCTATTGGTAAAACGTTTTACTAACAAAAATGTCTCGATCAATAATCTTTTGGTAAAAAACCTATCACTGCATGTTATTGAAGTATATTAAATAGTTCTTTCATAATTATAATATTTTCAATAGATAATAGATATGATGGTCAAAATATTTAGCAATAGATTCATACCACAAATCTATCTATTTATAATATTATCATCAACATATATAATCATTACCAATAATTAATATATTTCCATTAATTATATTTTAAATAAAATATAAGTTGGTCCAATATTTATACATAAAATTTTATATTATATATATTAATAAAATATTATATAATATATTAAGTATATTTATTATAAATGTGGTGGTTGATCCCTTGGTTTATTCATGGGAGGGGGCTACTGTACAATGAAAAAAAGACAAAAAACAATACAGACAAACTCCAAATAAATATTTATTTAAAAATTAACATGTAAGCTTATATGAAACTCCAACAAAAGAATTATTTAAATAAACATGCTTAACCATAATTTATTAACATGTTCAGACTCTGTAAAAAATGTTACCATATGTTTAATGATATTCAAACATCAATTGACTTTACCTAAAATTCTCATAAAACTTCATCCACAATATGTTTCTCTCACAAATTAGTTCTAAGTACGGTGCTTCACACTAATGGAAATGTCCACACATGTAATTCACCAGGATAGTCATGACATGGTTATAATGGCGGTAATCATCTACAGTAGGCTCTTATTAAAATAATGAAGTGGGTCATCCACTGTTTCAAACATCGGTGGATTAAACTAGTTATCATCCCCATTCATGTTAGTAAGTACCATTTCTTGTACATGTGGATGGAAGAATTTCTTCCTTAATCTCACTATCATCAAGAAGGGGTGTAGAAATAACAAATATTTCATAAAATAAAATATCACTTCAAATGAGAATAATAATCAATAATTTTTTTAGTCATTGAGAAAACAAAGATGTTCACCTTTATCATCCCTTACACACATAAAATAATATCAACAAGGAAGACAAATTCAAAAAGTATGAATAAAACCTTACTTTTTAATTTAATTGTGAAATTATTCACTCATCAGAATCACCTTCCATTCTTCTCATTGCTCTGCTATTAATGCTTTTGTAACTGCTGCTTCACCAGCCACTACCCTAGTCATACACAAACATGTACTCAAAAAAATCACATTGTCCACAGTCCTCTATCATTTTAAAGATGACACAAGAAAAAACTAAAACAAAATGACAATGGTATAGGGTTCAATAAAAATATCATAACCAAAAAGGAAATAATGTACAACCAAAAAAGTCAATTACCACATGATCTATAAAAACATTTCTCAAAATAATATATAAATTAACAAAAAACCCTTAATATTATGAAAATCATTAAATTATTAGCATAAAAACGTACCATTATTGATTTATCTCTTTTTCCAATAAATACATCCACAAACATGTCAATATAGTATCATAATTATGAAAAAATAGAAAATTTCACACATAAAAAATTATTAGAATACATCAAAATTGAGTAATATAACATTGAATGAGTAAAAGACTTAAATAATTACATAATTTAAAATTTTTGTTGTAACATAAATTATTGCAAAATCCACCTCAAATTTAGATCACGGAGATGGTTGTAGTAGTAATGAAATTCATCGAGAGTGTGGGGGTTGTGAAATTTACCGAGATAGAAACCATTGCAATTGTGAGGACTATTTTGTGGATAGAAATGTAATTTGTTCAGGGAACAATTAAGAGGTTGTTGCAAAGTTAGGCATGTTGGAACCTTAAACCCTTTCCCAGAAACCCAATACTTTGGGAATATAAAATCATCATAAAAATTATAAAAATCCAATTACATAAAAATTAAAAAAATTATAAGGTTCAAAAAACAAAAAGTTTTAGAAAAAAATTTTGGGACTAGAATTGGTTGTCATTCCAAACTAAACCCTTGTTGTGAATAAGTAAAACATCCAAATTAAGAGACCATACATTATTAATGACACAAAGTTCATGATTAAAAAAAGATTAAAATATTCTGGTACCTCAAAAGGTGGACCCCAAAAAATAAACTTGTAACATAAGACTCCATGAATCCATGTCCCCATTAGCTTCATCCTCCAAACTTTTAATTTTAAAATATAGAAGTATATTTATGATTTGAGTGAGTATATGATATCTATATTAATAAATTCCCATGAATGATGGGAAAAATAAAATGACTTGTACTATACATAAAAATATATATCTATCACAATTAGAAACTAGATTATAGAAATGAATTGGTACAACTAAAAAAATCAATAATTGTAAAGGATTATATTCGATAGATTCCTTATATAAAATCAATGATTTTGTATATAAATTAATACAATCATAAAAAAGATGAGAAGAATTTCAATGGGAAATAATAAAAAAATTTAGAGAAGAAATACGTATAAAAAGATAATATATGCAACAAAAAACATATGAACTATAACTCTATTTAAATAAGTGTTCACAAAATCCCATAAATAATATTGAATATAGAATGACATATAGAAAAAATAGGTTCAATTGGAAAGGGGCGTGTACTATTTAACGTTCATCTGGGATAATGTAAAAAAACTTCATAGAAATGTAAATAGAATGGTAATAACATGGGTGAGCTTTATTATTTTCATAAAAAAAACATCAAGGAATTTTCGAAATTCATAATTATAAAACGTTTTAGAGTGTATAAATTTTAATAACACCTTGAAACCATTAGGAAAATCTATCTAGATTTAAAAAATATCGTCAAACCTCTAATGAAACCTGAATATACAGCAGACAATGATGCAAAATGAGAGGCTATTGAAACATATAAAAATAGAAAGCATATATGATGTGTGGATTCCTACAGAAACTTATATACCACTTCCAACATAAAATCAAAAATAAAACATTATGTTGTTGGTAATGAAATAGAAATATTAGTTCTATTGGTTGTAAGAGAGGATAACATCAAAACCATGCTAGATGATTTTTGTGAGGCACCATGGTCAGCCTTGCCAACATTAAGAAAAGCCTTTCCTATGTATTTATCACACCCTGATCATATTGAAGTGTGAATGTTATTTACTGAATACATTGATATTTTAATAATATACATATTTAATTCTATTACATTTTCAAATAAAATCTTTCAGGGCTTCAACAATTCATGTATGTGTGAGTGTATATGTGTTTCAAGTGTTTATGCCTATGAAATACCAAATGACAATAATATGACCAAGGACACATGTCTTAATTATGTAAATAGTGTTTAATGATTCATAACACCAGGAAACATATACAAAAATCCATATAAATTAAAGAAAACATGTTACAATATCATTGAAAGAGAAACATGTAGTAGAACACAATGCATCATTCGAGGTAAGTCAAACATCTACCAATAGATGGAATATATGAATAAATGTTTTCTACATATAATTAAATCAAATCACTAGAAGAAAGATAAAACGAAAAATATTTTTCAATAAATCTAAAAAAGAAATATCAGGCATGTTGGATAAAAGAGAGGATGATATTACAACTAGGATGGAGGATTATTGCAGGGCAGAGTATCACAGTTCAGCATGGCTAAAATAACCAAATTATTTTCCAAAGAAGTTGATCAGACCTGAAACACAATTAAATGTAACATGAATCGACTAAATAAGTACATTTTAATAAAATAAATACATCCCTCCATGAAATATTGATAAAAAAGCCTTAATGACTTTGATAATTTTTACGAGTATGATCACATGGGTATTTCAAGTGTATGTACATAGGCATTTCCAAATAATATTAACAGGCACCAGAACAAAACCCTTAGACATGTTTAGAGTGTATAATAATACATAACACCAAGAAACCAATATGAAAATTCATCTATATTAAATAAGCTAGTGAACACACCAATGAATGAAAATCTCGGGGCATTATTCAAGACAATGCCACCACCTAGAAATAGATGGAATACATAGTGTTTTTATATATGACAATTCTTAATAAAATCCCAATTTTTAACAAAAATACAACATAATTCCCCCTTTTGGAAATTTAATCCAACTTTGTTCGTGCCTATTCCCCCGTCTTGGGAATCTCGCATCAAATTGAATGATCCAAACATGCCCTAACTATTATGGGAAGTTTCCTTATTCTTCTATTGTATTTAAAATAACATTCTATTTTGAAGAAAAAAAATTATTCATAATTGAAAATAATGAAATCATGATTCTTCAGAAGAAATAACCTTATTCACTCATTTATTAGACTATATGGAATGAAACATTCTTGAAACTATGAAGGCTTCCCTCACATAAAATCATAAACAAAAGAACATCTTATCCAACACAATTATCGGAGACCAAGAAAATTATTCCATCATTAACATCTGGAAACCCTGTATTAGGAAGTTGAATAAGTATCATAAACAAGAAAAAACACGTAAAACAACCCAACAGTAATGACAAAACCAATTTTCACTAACATTGAAACTATTTAAAGAAGTTGTATTGGACATGACATAAAATCTAAAAGAGTATACAAATTTTGTGATTTTAATTCCTCACTTCCAAGGATCAAGAATCCATATAATCATAATTATATTATAAGTGTTCTTAATAAAGAAAATTTAAAATGGGGAACCCTATATTTTTTCCTCACATAAGTGACACTCTATGCTGCAGAAATGAAGCTCGACGGGTTCTCTCCTTCCTCTAATCTGACTATAATTGTTGCAATCTTAAAGGGATAGGGAGGAATAAAGTTGGATAATAGGGGATGGGATGTCTCCAAGGGGGTTTCAATACCTAAATATGTTTCCCTATCAAGAACAACACAAAGGCATATAAAAACAATTAGTGGGTTGAAGATTCGAACCATTCACCCAGCAATATCTTCATGATCCTCAATCTCATATCATGTTTGCAAACATAATGAATGATTGGGATTAGAGTCCATGGATGCTGGTAATAAATCTGCTACATCAGTTTGTGGGGCAGTGATCATATATGTAGGAAGATTGTGACGTGAGGATGGTAGGGCCAGATTAGTGATATAGGTGATTGAGAGGCAGGGAGAATACACGAAGGGGAGGTGGGATGATGGTAGAGGATATGGGCAGAAAGGATTCCACTCAACTCACTATGTATAATATTTTATTTTACCATTTTAAATATTTTTATAATTATTTGAAGTATATTTTATATTCATTCCATGCACAATTATTTTTAAATGAGACATTATTTATTTATCTAGTATAATTTTTTTTCTAATTTTTTTCTATTTTTTTAGAATGCATATAAAATCCATTTTTATTTTTTTAGGATGGATTATTATTATATAATTATAATTATAATCATTCCTTCACACATACATCACCAACAGAATTGTTTTACACCATTAATGAGTTCAGAATTTATCAGGCACGAGATCAAAAAAGCTCTAGAAACTTGTTAATAAATACACACATGTAATATATATATATATATATCAATTAATATTTCCTATTTAAAAATTATATTAATTAATTTAATAAATATAATTTTTTTCCAGTGATTTTTTGATACTAACTATTTAATACATAAATACATACATACATACATACATATATATCTTTAATCAATTATTGGAATAACATTTTTTGTTGAATAGTTTATTGCAACATATATTTCTAATGGAAAAGTATTTTTTTCTAAAATAATTTATTAATAATTCATTAATTTGTTGGTAAAAAAAATTGTATTAATTTGAAAAAATAAAATATTTAATAGTTATTAAAATATTTGTTGGTATTGAAGGATTAATACCAACATATTTAATTATTAATAGAAAAATGTTTGTAGTAACAATTAATACCAATAAAACAAAATATATGTTGGATGTAATCGTTATTACCAACAAATATATTATGTTTTAAAAACATTATATTGGTGAAAATAATTTTTCATGTATTTTGTGAACAAGGATTTATAATTTTTGGTAGATTTTATAACTATCTTACGGTCTATATGATATTCAGAATGTGGTGGAATTAAATCCAATTCCATCACATAGAACCAAACACATAGTGATGTTTTATTAAATACATTTTGGGGTTCCAAGGTCTTTAATAATTTTACCAAAATTAATTAGGTATACCGTGGAGTGGTATGGAATACCCCTTAGATCAATGCTATATCATTTGATTTTAATTAAAAATAATTTTTTTTAATTAAAATAAATTCTTACCATTCACTATTATATATTGAACTTTACTAGAATCAAACTAAATTACTCTCTTAATGTTATTTTCTTTAATACTTTAATTTCACCAACACATTATGTATTTATGATTCATTTAAAGAAATTTACTCTTAATTTTGATGTATAAATTTCACGCACCATCATTATATTTTTAATTATTTTTTATTTACTACCATTCCCTATTTCATGAATTTATTTTTATATATATTTATAATATTTTTAGGATTTTAGGGAAGAAAAAAAGTACAAAGATTTCTAGCAATAATTCCTAAACAATATGTTTTCTATTGAATTTCTACTCATGGGCTCTATGATGAAGAGTGTTGGTAGGTGTTAAAGAGGCCTTTGGGTAAGATTGAAGATCTATTTGGATGATCGATGAGTATGGAGAAGCCCCTCATGATGGGAAATGAAAAAGGGTGCGGGGGTTTGAGTTGATTAGCATTAATGAATAATCAATATTTTAATTTCCATAACCCTTATAGTTTAGAGAAATCATTAAGACATTATTCTATCCTTTGTTTTTTTGTTTTCATCTCCTTTACCATGGAGGAATAATATGAAGTGTTTCTGATGAATATTGGTTTATATTCTCTGATGTAATGTATATTATTTATTGATTTAAATATTATCATGGATGATTCAGAGGCTATTTCATACAATGTTACATATAAAAGAATGATTTCATAAAAAATGTTAATTTTTATCATGGTGACGATGGAAAATGGACTTCCTTAGATACCTAAAATAGATTAGGAATAATCCCTTGTTAGGGGTGTTTCCCATCAAAGTATTTCTTGATAGTCTAGAAGTAGGCCATAGGATAACCCAAAAAACAAATTGTAAACTACCTTTATTTCATGGATAAATGTCAAATTTCCCATTGTATGGGTTGGTTTAGTGTGATAGCTACATCTACAGAATTTGAATTCTCACTAGAGAAGTCACCCAAGGGAACTAACGTTAAAACATAGTTGGAAGATCCCATTTTTCTATTCAAAAATATTTTTCATCCATACATTGGGGAAAATAGATCATTAGACCTAGGAATTTGAGGAATTCTCTTAGAAAACTTATCTCATGGATGAGCCATGAAAATATATTGGTCAAACCAAAGAAGTGAAAAGGGTATTTGTAAGGTCCTGACTCAGATCACCACTAAACTAGTGTCCGGACTGGTCTCCACATGACCTCAAGCACATCTCCCCATATGCCAGATGCTACTGACTAGAATCAAGGGTCTATGGTTAGTCTGTTGGGTGACTATAACCTCATATTATATTTCAATAATAGACTATGTAAATAAATAGTAG
Organism: Viscum album; assembly: GCA_963277665.1. Taxonomy (NCBI): domain Eukaryota; kingdom Viridiplantae; phylum Streptophyta; class Magnoliopsida; order Santalales; family Viscaceae; genus Viscum; species Viscum album. The sequence goes on along the minus strand of OY728158.1, from coordinate 1,584,382,946 downwards.
AAACAGTCTAATAAATGATAATGTAGTGGAAGCCAAGTAGTACTCATTTTCTAAAAGTGGCCAATGAAAATTATACAATAGATGAATTCATGACATGATAATGATACAAAATGGAAAATAATGAACAAAAATAGCATGATTTAAATTCCAATAAAAAAACTAAACAATCACTCAAATTCCCATAGGATAGTCCCCTAAACAATTATGAACTTATGCTCAAACCTCTGCTCCTTTAACCATAGTATATGCAAAAAACAAAATTGTGCAACCAAATAGAATCTACTCAGGTACCCTAGTATAGTGGCAGCACGGGGAGGGTGTGAGATATAAATCTCAATAGGCCAGGACCACTAGTTTCTACCCCAAATAAAAACATTTAATAAATAATTTAAACTGTGTGAAAGAATGCATAAATAAAGTAAGTAGTACAATGTAACTATATACCCCTGTACCTAGTTTATCCCTCAGTTGGTGCCTGAACATGTATTATAAATTTTCCATGAATAAAAAATAGTAATTACATATTGATTTTCATTTATCAATTATTCAAACCTCATTAAATTACATAATTCTCATGATTCGGCATAAGCTTGACAATATTGTATAAGTTACTTACCATAGATGTCTCTAAAGACTATTTATGTAATCAAAGTAAAGACTGAATCAAAGATTTTACTTTGTCTGGGGTAATGCATCATAAGATATTCAATTTAATTTTTCATTTACTATATTTGAGCTCATCCACTAAAAATTTCGATTCTCTCCTGGATCTGTCCAATAATAGTGATTCACCCTATTCATTAATATGTCTAAACCCTTTCTCATATTCATTTCACAAATCATTATTTCATGATAGTTTTCATTAAACATTAATTCATTTCATGTATGAATAATTGGACCCACAATACAATGTTAATTAATGGATGTCAAACATCATGTCTAGCACCCCCATGAGTATTTTGAGCATCAGTCCTTGTCTCATAACCCAGGGGTATTTGGAGAATCAGTGCCTATCCCATAAAAAGAATATTTTCATTCAATCTCGGTGTAAAATTCCATGTATAGCACCCCATGGGTATTTGGATCTTCAGCCATTGTCTCATATCCCATTATTCCATCATACTTATATATTTATCATTAGTGTAGAACACCATTTTTAGCACCCCATGAGTATTTGGAGGTTCAGTCCATGTCTCACAACCCATTTATCAATCATAAAAATATATTATTCAATGGTGTAGATAACCATGTCTGACACCCCAAAACCATCCATTAATTTATTCATAAATTAATTAATCCAATCTGTTAATTAATTCAACAACTAATTAACAACCTAATTCGCATATCAAAGAAGTCAACAATTATTTTACCATTGAACATCTGAATAGTAAATTATTAATTAAAAATTAATTATTCATAGAAATCGAACTAAATAAATAACTATGAAACACCCGATGATTTCATAGTTCATTATCTCTTCATAGTAATTCAATAACTTGTGCTACACGCGGCACCAAGATCGAGTGAACCACATCTTACCAAACTAGCCGTTCAAAAAGTGGTTACGAATAGTATTAACTGAAATTTAAATTTTACATACCCCATATAATTTTAGAATCCATATGATGTGTTTCTGAGAGATAATATAAGGATAAATTAATTTTTTTAGATAAAATAAGTATTTTTTAAAAAATGAAATTTTACAGCATTTTAAAGGAAATCCCTTTTCAAAAATAATATATGACAATTTTATATATTAAATTTAATGAAATTTAATTCATCACTATAATAGGGACATAAAATATAATTTTGGAAATGGTTTTGGCACTCTTCTGATAACATTCATATTTTCATGAATTGTGGAAAATATTAAATTTTAATTAAAAACATCTTTTTTAATCAAAATAATTTTTAGTTTTAAATTATGAATTTGAATGGTTTGGAAGTATAATTAGATTTTATTTTTATCATTTAATACCATTTAGTTCATTATAGGGAATTTCACATTAAAATTGTACATAAACACATGTTAATCTTTTGATAGTTTTAAATTTTAAAAAACCCACTTTTTGGTTTTGTCAACAGGAATTAATTGAAAACTTATTAATGAAAATTTTATGTTTTGAATTTGGTAAAATATAGTTAATTTTAAAATTTGGAATACCAAAATTATCTTTGGGCGGTTTTTTGTTATTTTTCTGAAATCCTTCAATTTTTATGAATATTGAAAAACGCTGCGTTATTGTTTAAAACCAAATTTTTATTTAACTAATTATTTATTTTTTCAAAATTAATTTTAATTTAAAATAGATATATAATACATATATAAGTTTAATATAATTCATTAGAGTCATTTAATAATAAAATTGTATGTATACAATTTTATTGAACTTTCTTACGCCTTTTACCTATATTCTAGACACATTTTCAAGTTTTCATAAAATGAAATTTTACCACTTCTGTGTATTGAATTTTAAAAATTTGAGAGGAAAGGATGAAATAAATATGTAAAATATGGTTTGATAAGATGAAAAAAATTACGGTGAATAATAATTTTTTACTTTTATTTTCCATAGTTAAACGTAAATATGGTAATTAATGGTAAAAATGATATTATAATTTCCCTAACACATATGCTAATTATATTGGATAAATGAATTTCGACCAAAACAAACCTTAAGAAAAAAATATGATCCATTTTTTCCACTTGGATGAGTTTAGGACCTTTATTATTATTTTACTTAAAGAATAGTTAAAAGTTTTAAATTCAAATTTAAATAAATGAACCATTTTTAATTTATGATTATACGTAATATTAATTTGACGGTAAATTATAATTATAATGAAAAAAGTATTTCCTACATAGTGGTATTTTATTTATAATTTTTTTATATTAAATAATTAAATTTATTTATGATACAATGATGATGTGTTAATTACTTTCTCAATGAATTTTTTAAATAATTGATATTATAAATATAAAATTAATTTAAATTTAGAATTTTTAGGCCATAAACAAATTTTATAAGTTAATATTACATTTTAGGGTTTATTAATTAAATTTTATGAGGTGATTAATTTTTTTTGACTTTAACACAAACAAAATACCAAATAGTATCAAAATTGACATAAATGAGTTTTTTAAAAAATACAATATTATAAATTGATATAATATTTCTCAAAATATATTGTTTGGCCAACGTACATAATTAAGGTTATATATTTAAATAATGATCCACTTGGGATTGTTTTGTATTTTTATATTTTGTTTATTAACCATTTTTTATAATAATATAATAGGACATGGTTAAAGATAAACTATTTTACTAAGAGTTAAATCTAAACGATATAGTTAATATGGTGACCTAAACTTGTATAAAACCTATTGGATGAGAGTATATAGACCAATAACCACCTTATATTCTAAATAAATAAATTTGGAGCCATTATAAACCGAAAATGATTTTATAATAAAATAATATTTCAAACTTTTCCTAAAGTGACCCTCACCTCTATTATAAAAGGGTACTTCCCCTTCTCTCAAAATCACACCTCCAAATCCAATTGGCTTGACCAAACCCTGCACAAATATCCTACCAAAGTCCATCAATTCAACCTTGAGGGCTTACATTGATTAGAAATCCCACCTAGGCAGTCCTTTTGTTCAAATTTAAATGGAAACACCCAAATAAGAGATAATTATTTTTTCACCTCTTTCAAAGTTGTTTTTTTCATCCCCTTTATATTTATTTGTTATTTCAATACCAAAATAATAACTCTGGTAGCTTATAAATAATATGATTTTATTATAAATATGGTATAACCATACTCATTATTCTATCCATCCTATGAATTATAATGTCACAATGCATATTGTACGTGCGGCTTATCATCTCCACACCATGGTGTAATTTTTCATTCAACAATATGTGATTTGGATGGATATAATTATGAGTAATATGAATATAAATAATGAAAATAACAAGTAAATTTATCTTTAAAATTAATATACCATCCTATTTCATACCATTTTATCATTAAGTAAATGATATCATTTCTCGTGTGTACGTATAACTTACCGTCTCCACGACGTAATTAAATTCATTTCCACATTCACAATTAAATGATAACTATAAAAATATATATTATTAATATGTATTTAATATATAACATAATAATTCTACTGAATTTATATATATATATTTGTGTGGGTGTGTGTTTGTATTTCTATATATCTCAATCACTTACTTAGATTCAATATGATATGAAAATAGAAACAACATCTATGCATTCGTACGGACTATCGTCCCCATGAATGGGGTTTTGAGTTTATATATATATATATATATATCTAATGTACAAATTTATATTCTAAATATATATTAAATATTAATCTTGTATTATATTATGGAAGTATGTAAATAATGATCTATGTTATGTGATCAAGAATAACAAGTTAAAAAACATACGATAAAGAAAGCGATTATTAAAAAAATGTTACTTTAAAATGGAAATTATTTTTAATGGGCTATATAAAGTCATAAATGAATCATGTATGATATAAATGACATTATGTGAAATTATTTTCAGGGAAATATTTATTATCCTTGTCCATGTTTTACAAATTACATTTCAAACTGATTCTTTTAAGGTACTCTTACAATAAAACATCATTTTAAAGGTTTTAAATATTTATTCTTATAAATCATTATCATTAATGTCCATATTTTCAAAATGGTTTTAAGGATTTATTTATATGGACATGATTGTTTTAAAATGTTAATTCCATTCCAAATATTCAAAGTGGTATGGGACACTTTGATTCGGAAATATATTATAAATAACTTCCTTTACTGATCATTTTCAAATATGTCAACATCATTCACTAGATATTATTCTTTATTGAGTTTCATTTATTATAATAAATTCTTATATATTGTTTTGAATGAGTTATGATATCTTTGATTGTGGTTGTGTTATTTTAATATCTTTCATGGTTTATGGTTGAAGTATTAACATTTCTTTTTCTATTTTTAATAAAAATTTTATTTTATGTTTCATCCTTTTCATATGAGCAATGCATTGGACATAGTAAGTGACAGGTGGATCTTGCTAAAGCTCCTCGATGCACCAGCAAGTCTCATTAAGCAAAATAGTGTCTTGGAAAAAGTCTTCGATATGAATTTTATTTGTAGTCTTGGTATGAGGCCATGACAATGTGGTAACGATGTCCGACATTCGGCATTCCATCATTATGAAATTAATTATTACATGTGATTATTTTAGTAGTAGAATATTTATGTGCATATTTATATGGTGATGTTAGATTTATTTTCCAATATTATTTTCATGTTTACGTTTAAAATGTTTTTGTTTTTTATTACTCATCTTTCATTAAAATTTTATTGCTTCTGCTAAATTATTTACCCTTATTGAGCATCTGAGATCACCCCTTTCTTATGTTTTATTTTCCTAGGATTCCAAGAAGTGTATTATGATTGTTATGCCAGGATAAGCTAAGGGAATAATGGATTTATCAAAGGATTATTTATTCTATGTTGTATTTTATAAATTGTAATGTAACATTCATGATTGTAATCTATTTTTGTAGGATTCTAAACCGATCGGTCTTTCGGGACATGATTCCTTGTAATCATGAGAATGTATTAAAATAATGCACCAACTCCAGGCTTCTGGTGTCGGGGCGTTACAGTAGGTATCAGAGGAAGTTTATCAATAGGATTGGAAACTGGATTTCAAATTTTTTTGATTAGAGGAAATTACCATAGGATAGATTTGAGGATTAGTATAGAAGAACATTATAGAATTTTGGAAATGTAGAGAGTTTGTGTATTTTCCTTGCAATACATCTCTCTCTGGATACATGCAGGTAGAGGCGGCTCCTGTAAAGATGTACCTAGGAGTGAAAACTTCGACAAGGAGTTTCAGGCTTGACTCGGGGTATCCTGGAAGATGATAAAATTCCTTGTTGCACTCTTAGTTAAGACACTCCCAAGGGATATTCTATGGATAATTCACTTTTTCATTACATGCCACTATGAAGGATTGAGGAGTAAATACTTCCCCAAAGAAATTTTTTTCATGATTATAGATTATATACATAATCTTTTCAATTTTCAATAGGTATTTTAAATGTTTGTAACTATTCATTTTGATTCATTATCTAACCAAGTGCATGGCATGGTTTATAAATGGCATCCAGTATAAGTAATGATAACTCCAGAAATACGCATGTTCCAAAGAGTAAAAAGGGTCAAATCTTTCATAGAATTAAACCAACATTTAGAAAGGAAATGGTTTCCAACATATTCTAATCATATGAAATAATATTATCCTATGTTAATAAGATAAGTAAATAATTTTCTTAGTCCTAGGAATTTGAAGGGAAGACAGAAAAGAAAAGGATGGTATAGAGAAAGCTAGATAAAGGGAATAAGGGAATGAACTATTTAACAAGATGTGATAACTGTAGAAAGAATCACCTTGGTAAATGATTGAAGGGAATGGGAGTTTGTTATAAGTGTGGAGAAAAAGGAAACCAAGTACATGATTTCAATTGTAATAAAATGGTTTTAAACATACAATGCTTCATCTGCAAGGTGTTGGGACACTATGCGAATAAATGTCCAAATCATCAAAATATTCCCCAAATGATGCAATTGGATAACAATAAATTTACGATACTACCACATATAAAGAGTAATGACTAGTGTTATTATGTTGTTATTAAAAATTAATTTCATTTGAGTGTTGTATCAACGATGTAATGGTTATATTAATTATGAGAATTAACAAGTATTGAACTACCATACTTATTCATTGGGGATTTGAGATTATATGGTACTAAAAAAAGTGACACCAAAACTAGTTAAACATTTTGTAAAATACATGGTTCATGGAAAGATTGACCTTAATATCATCCTGATAGTGAGGTAGTAATATGGGAATAAGATATTTTTGATTTGGATAAATTATATTAGATATTCATTAATACCATGGAACTAAATAATGGTTTGTTTATTCCATCATTGGTGGAGTAATCAATATTTTGGATATAATGATTAAATCTAGTATTATATAAGCTATAAGAGAGCATGAATATAATTAATAATGTTTTAGGGTATTTGAGGGTTTTAACATGTTTTATGATAATACATGATGAAGGTACTAACATGTTATTATGTGGAAAAAAAGACATTCATTATGTCATGTTGACCTTCATTACAAAGGTTTAGACTATAAGTTTGGAAACAAAGTATTCTGGATAAGTCTAAAGTCTGTAATGGATTATGTTTGACATTGGATACTATTATTAAAGTTAAAGAATTTCTTATTAATATTTTTGGATTGTTATAAAAATGACACCGTAGAGGTCAGGTGACAACCCATTGTGTCCGTGAAGGTTGTGAGACTTGAACCTGCAACCGAAGGGTGATAAGGGTGCATCACCTACCACTAGTCTATGTGATGTCCTAGTTTGTATAATGTATTTTTCATAAATATTATATAAAATGAATTATAAATTCATTATTTTTAGAACGCTATATGATTATGATAAATAAAATATGTTTGAATTATATTATCTTTTTGGGTGAAAGATGAGTTTGTTGTAGGAATTATTTGAATGTTGAATCTTTACTTGTCAGGTAAATATATATATATTTTCCTATTATTCAATGAATAAATTAATTATTAAAAATTATGGAATGGATCATAAAACCAAAAATGTGTCATCCTAAAGCCATATGTTTTGTTGAACTAGTGATATTTTAAATCATTATTGATTGAAGGCTTCGAGGCCCTCAATTTTACAATTTTTTTGGGATTGATGACCTCAATCACTCCCTATAAATATTTAAATTTTTTCCTCCAATTATGTGTCTCTAATGGCCACCTATGTTCTCTTAATTGAGATCATAATTTTTTGGTGACTTTTTCATTTCCCTTTCCCAACTATTAAGACAAAATATTATTAACCCACCTTCCGATGTTGGTTTTCCACAAAGGTATTTTTATATTTTTAACCTTTTATTTTCAATGAAAAATTTCAAATTTAAATGATGAAATTTATTTAAGTAGGAAAGAATGTAACACTCAAATATTTCATAGCACATTATCACTTCAATGTAATTCAACAACTTGTGATACACACAACACCGAGTTCGTGCACAACACGACTTACAAAACAAGCCATTCAAAAAGAATTTATGAATAGTAATAACTGAAATTTGAATTTTATATACTCCATATAATTTTAGAATCCATATTATGTTTTTATTAGACATAATATAATAAGAAATACATTTTTTCAGATAAAACAAGTATTTTTCAATAATTGAAATTTTATCGCCTTTTAATAGAGAACCCTTTTCCAAACCAATATTTCACACTTTTATATATTCAATTTAATGAAATGAAATTATTATTTAGAAGAGGGACATAAAAATTTAGTTTGGATAAACTTTTGTTACTTTTCTGATAACTTTCATGTTTTGATGAATATTGAAAATAGTAAAATTTAATTGAAAACAATTTTTTTGAACAAAATAATTTATAGTGTTAAATTATGAATTTGAATGGTTTGAAAGTATAATTAGATTATAATTTTTAAATTGAATAATATTTTGGTCATTATATGTAATTTCACATTTAAATTTGACAGAAACATTTGTCAATATTTTGATAGATTTTACTTTTTAAAAGCCCACTTTTTAGTTTTAACAAATAGAATTAATTTTAAATCAATTAAAACAACATCTATGTTTTGAATTTGGAAAAATAGAATTCATTTTTGAATACATAATATCAAAATTATCTTAGGGTGGATTTTTTTCTAAAAACTTTTAATTTTTATGAATAGTGAAAACACTAAGTTATTGTTTAAAACTGACCATTTATTTAAATAATTATTTATTTTATTTAAATTTACTTTAAATCAAAATTGATATATAATATATATACAAGTTCAGTATAATTCATTGGATTCATTTTATAATAAAATAAAATTTATATAACTTTGTTGAACTCTTTAACGCCTTTTACCTACCTCTTAGGCACATTTGCAAATTTTCATAAAATGTAATTTTACCACTTATGTGAATTGAATTTCAATAATATAAGAGACATCGTTGACATCACTAAATATAATTTGGTTCAATAAGATTAAAATATTTTTTGGTGAATGATAACTTTTGACTTTTATTTATCATGGTTAATATAAATATGATAATTAAATGTAAAAATGATATTATTATTACCCTAACACGTGTCCTAATTATATTGGATATGTGTATTTCTACCAAAACCAAGCTTAGGAATAAAATATGATCCTTTTGGTCTTCTTGGATTAGATTAGGTCATTTATTATTATTTTACTTAAAGAAGATTTAAAAGTTTGAAATAAAAGTTTAAGAACTAAAACATTTATAATAATGGTTTATAAATAAGATAAACCCGACTATAAATATTCATTATAAATCCAAAAATATTTCTTAAATGATGGTATTTTATTTTTAATTTTTATATATTAAATAATTAAATAATGTTTTGATACTATGATGATGTAGTAATTACATTATCAATAAAAGAATAAAATAATTGATAATATAAATAAAAAATAAATGTATATTGGGGATTTTTATTCCATCCACAAACTTCATCGGTTTATAAGAAATTTTATGGCTGATTAAATAAATTTTTTTTAGGTGATAAAGTTTTTATGACTTTAATGAAAAAATAGCAAATAGTTTCAAAATTGACGTAAATGAGTTATTTATAACAAATACTATATTATGAATTGTTATAATATTTCAAAAAATCTTTTATTTCTGCCAAAGTACATAGATAAAGCTAGATATATCAATACATAACATATTGAGGTTCTCTAGGCTTTTTAGATTATGTTTATTAACCATTTATTATAATAGTAACAGAGGACATGGTAAACGTTAAACTAATTAACTAAGAGTTAAATCTAAATTATTTGGTTAATATGGTGACCTATGGTTGCCTAAAACCTATTTTTTGGGAATATTTTACCTATACCAACATTATAATCTAAATAAATTTATTTGGGGCCATTAGAAATTGAATTTTATTTTATAATAAAATAATATTTAAAAATGTTTCTAAAGTGATCCTCACCTCTCTTATAAAAGTGTCATTCCCCTTCTCTCAAAATCACACCTCCAAAGCCATTTTTCTTGGCCAAAACATGCCCAAATCCTCTTCCAAATTCCATAACATCAACCTACAGGCCTTCCATTTAGCCTAAATATAACCTAAAGATCCCTTTTGTTCAATTACAAAGGAATCACCCAAAGAAGAGGTAATTATTTTATCACCTCTTTCAAAGTTCTTTTCTTCTTCCACTTTCTCTTTATTTGTTATTTCAATACCAAAATAATAACTCTAGTACTTTATACATACTCTGATGTTATTATAAATATGGTACAGATATACTCATTATTATATCCATCCTATATATGGTAATGTCACCATGCGTGCATACGTACGATATACCATCTTTACGACGTGGTGTAATTTTTTATTCAACACTATGTTATTTAAATGGATATAATGATGAGTAATATGTATATAAAAAATTAAAATAACATGATAATTTCTCTGTAAAATTAATATACCATCCAATTCCATATAATTTTATCATTAATGAAATTATATCGTTGCTCCTGCGTACGTATGTCTTACCATCTCCACAACACGATTTGATTCATTTCCACATTTACCATTAAATGATGATTATAAAAATATATATTATTAATAAGTATGTAATATATGACATAATAATGCTACTAGATATATATATATATATATTTCACTTACTTCCATTCAATACGATAAGAAAACAGAAACCACGTCTATGCAAATGTATGGACTACCATCTCCATGAATAGTGTTTCCATTTCATATATATATATCTAATGTAAAAATTTATATTCTGAATATATATGATATATAAATAATTTTTTAATATTTTTTAGTATAATAATAATGATCTAAGTGATATGATCAAGAATAAAAAGTAAAAACACTTGCGATAATGAAATAAATTATTACATGAAAAGTTACTTTAACATGTAAATTATTATTAATGGGCAGTATAAAGTCATAAATGAATCATGTATTATATAATAAATAAAAATACAGTTTTGGTATAATTTAATAACATACTATGGTCATTATATAGGAGGTTAAAAGTACCCTCGACTAAAGGAATTTACATGGTTTGAGTTGATCCACAATCTAATTATTATCCAAGATTGTTTATGTGTAAGTATTATATTAGAAATATTTATTATCCATGTCCATGTTGAAATAAAATACATTTAAAAAAAATTCTTCTGAGGTACACTTTAAATAAAGATAATTTTAAATGTTTTAAATATTTATTCTTCATAATAATTCTCATTAAGGTTAATGCTTTCAAAATGGTTTTAAGGATTTATTTATAAGGACATGATTGGTTTAAAAGGATAATTCCATTCAAAAGTTTCAGTGTGGTATGTGAATATTTGATCCAAAAAATGATTTTAAATGAATTACTTTAAAAATGTGTGAATTTTAAATGATTTCACAATAATTTATATTTCTCTCGACGAGTTTTACTTAACATTTTCAAATATGTCAAAATCCTTTATTGGTTATTATTATTGATTGGGTGTGATTTATTATAATGAAATCTTCCGTATTGTGTTGAATAAGTAATGATATATTCGATTATGGATGTTTTATTTTTATACCATTCATGGTTTATGTTTAAAGTACTAATATTTCGTATGTAAGTCTCAATAAAAAATTTTATGTTATTTCTCAACCTTTTCATATGAGTAGTGCATTGGAATTAGTAAGTGACACGTGGAGCCCACTATAGCTCCTAGATGCATCTGTAGGTTCCCTGAGACAAACTAGTGTCTTAGCACGGTGCTATGACAATTTTTTTTTATAGTCTTGGAACGAGGCCTTGTATATGTGGTAATGATTTCTGAAAATAGGCACTTCATCATTATGAAATTAATTATTACATGTGGATATTGGACTTGTAAAATATTTGTGTGCATGTTTATATGGTGATGTGTGATTTATTTCTTCCATATTTTGTTCATGTTTATGTTTAAAAGGATGCCATTTTTTTATTAGACATATTTCATTTAAAGTGTATAGCTTTAGCTATATTATTTACCTTAACTAAGCATCTAAGCTCACCCCTTTATTAGGGTTTATTTTTATTGGATTCCAAGGTGTTTATTACTCATTGATAAGCAGGGATAAGCTAAGGGAATAATGGCATTCTCAAAAGATTATTTATGTTGTGTTGTATGTTATAAAGTGTAATGTAATATTCATGTATGTAATCAATTTTGCAAGATGGCTAAACTAACCAGTCCTTTGGAAAGTGATTCCTTCTAATCATTCCAATGTATTAAAATAATGCACCCACTCCGAAGTTTTGGGGTCGGGGCGTTACAAACTCAACATTTAAATATACAAATTCTTTAGTATGTCTGAACCCGTCCACTCAAACAATGATTCTTCCAGGACATTAACAATTAACTTGCATGTTATAATCATCTCAAAACATGATGAAAAAAGCCCATATATTTAGAAACCATCTCACACAACATTTTATCATTTTAAACAACTCCATCCAATACATCATATGGCATTGAAAAATAACACACATCAAAAGCTACCCCCGTTCAATAGTTGTAACAAACAATCAATTCACAATCTTAATTTAATGAATGTAAATTAATTAATTCAAAATTAATTTATTAAATCTTATCTCTTTAACAAATTATCAATTAATTAACCATTTACCAATTAACATGTATTAATTAATCAATCCACTAATTATTACCATTTTCCAATTCATATAATGAACACGTCTAATATTCAATATACAATTTAATTTCAACTAATGAAAAGATAATTAATTCTAAAATTAATTACCCTATTACCCATTCTGAACATTCAAATCATTTAACTATTTAATTATATCACTTTAACCAAATTAAAAGATCATGATGGAAATAAAAACATGTTCAAGTCCTCATTTATCTCACGTGGGCATCAACATTTAATAACATCAAATGTTTCATTCAATGACATATCATATATCAGCTCCAATAAAAAGACATATGAAAAGCCAAACCACATCAAGAATGATATGATATTACCTCTAACCAACAGTTTATCTTTAATCCGAATTTCAAGAAAACATAGAAGGTCCATAATCAAAGAAACTCACATTCTCAATTTATTTAAAGAATCGATAATTATTAAATAATGTGATATGGATTTGGGACCCTACCTTGTGGTGGCACTATTTTTATTCTGCAACACTTCAATGTACCTGGAAGAAACAGGTCCTCAATTGGTCCGTAGTCACATGTGTGCTCACCATCATATATAAAATATATATATAGATTTATATGTGTTAGTTGTCTACACTGATAAAAAATAAATATATTAGAATGGTACCCATAATCAATTAGTAATGAACAAAACACCTCTATCATGGTATCGTTGACTCGTAAAAAATAAATAGGCCTTAATATAAGAGGTGAAAAACTAAATTGATGGTTTGGAAGCTTACCTGAACGAATGAAAAAAAATTAGAGACCATCCTCCTCACCTTTGACGGCGGATACCGAATTATGGACCAATGGGTCCTGAGTCAACATTCACATATCCTAAAAAATAGAGGAACAAAACGATTGGATTAAACCCAAACCATAGGGTTTCATATGAGAAAACAATTAAAGATAGAGAAGTAAAATGGATGATGTAAATCACGAGTTATACGCAGACGGACTCACCTTGGCAAGGTGGACAAGATTCATGGAGATTCTGAGAGGAATCGTCATGCACAAAGTGGTGTTCGGGAGAGGGGGTGGTGGGCCTTTAGGTACTGTCCGAGGGGGGTCACCCCATGTGGGTCGCGTGTTGTAGGAGATCTTCTCGGGTGTCGCGCTGCTATAGGGAGGGTTGCCTAGGGGTTGCGCACTACTTTAGGTACCAAGAAGGAGGGTCGAGTAGAGGAGGAGGCAGGACATGCTTCTATGTCACACATGGAGGAGGAGAAACATGGGGGGTCGCACCACCTACAGGTCACAGAACTCATTTTTATTTTATTTTATCCTCATAAATTAATAAAATCAATTGAATTTAATAATTAAAATGATAATACTCAGTTTATTATTATTTTTATACACATTAAACTCTTATCTAATAAGTTAACAACTCCCCATTTAATTAAAAACACTTATTCATTTAATATTCTCTTAATATACATTTCGTAACTAAATATGAATCTCTATATTGATCAATAAATTATTTTGATATATTTTTAACAAAATAAAAACAAAAAATAAAAATAGAATCATTATTATTATAATTAAAACTTTCATTTAATTAAAATTCATACCCCCAATTTATTACAATACCATTAATATCATAAAAGTCCAACCCGTAACCCCTAATTTAATTTCCATAATAATAAAAATTATTACATTCAAAAAACTAAAATAATAATAATATAATTATTATAATTTTTGAATCCTTTGATGAACCCCACACCACTATTCAATATCAACGATTTATTAAATATGAAGCTCCTCATTTTATTAAACTTATTTTGAGAATCTCAAAAGACACATCAAATTCTCATAAATGATACACTACTTTGACATTAATTGAAAATCACAATGTATCAAATTAATTTATGACAACATAATAATAAAAATAACATTATTATTATTGGCACATTCCTCCATTTAATTATAAATACTCCTTTAATAATTCTAAAATTAATAATTTAATTAAAACGGTTCTTCGAGAAACCCCATATCCACCTTAATTTATTCAACCGTCATTTAATTAATTCTTCATCATTCAGTTAAATAAACTAAAAAAATAAAAATAATAACAGAAATAACATTATTATTAATATTATTAATACTTTATTTTATTTAAACTCACTCTCTAATATAATCTAATTTAATTAAATTAAGTAATTTATTAATTAGTGTATACTATACGGTTTGGACTGAAACCGTGTGCTGCCTGTGAAGATCCATTAAAGTGAAGTTTTCTAAATTTGGTGCTCCTGAGACTCATTGAAACACCCGCTAAAATTATCAAATAAAAATTAAAGTCCAAAAACAAATCCTTTATGTGTTTCAACACTTGGGATAAATTTCTAGAGCTCGATTTTAAGAAAACAACCCTTTGATAAACTGAAAAAATTTCGAAAACCTTAGTATTTTTAAACAATTATAAAACCATAGACTTTACAGTATCTATGAATAAAATGAGTGTTTTAGAGGGATTTTTTTGTTTAAATTACATCAATAAATGAAAATATGTTGGGGAAAAT
Organism: Viscum album; assembly: GCA_963277665.1. NCBI lineage: Eukaryota > Viridiplantae > Streptophyta > Magnoliopsida > Santalales > Viscaceae > Viscum > Viscum album. The sequence continues at coordinate 1,584,367,525 of OY728158.1, read as the reverse complement.
AACAGAATAATGTGGGGATATATGAAATAAATTATTTCCTGATTGAAGTTTGTATAAAAAATTGAATTTTGGAATCCTTCATCCCCTAATTGTTCATTGAATTTTAATAAATGATGCATTTTTTAAATATATAAATGGTGAAATTGAGGAAAAATAATAGATATATTACCACACATTCAATTCAGCTTTTTTCTAGGGAATTAGAGAAGAATAACGGTGAACATGTTGCCACAATTAATGATTGATGTGGGATTTGTATGAAAATATTGATTGAATTTTTTGTGAATATATTTCTTTCTTTTATATATAGTAAATTAAAAAATTATTATCCACTTATTTTTCTCATTGAAAATAGGATAAAAACACGCACAATGAGATTAGACCCATTATTCACCTAGGATTATCCAATGGAAAAAAATGTGAGTGAATATTTTAACAACTATTTTTTCATGTTTTTATAATATTATTATATTTTATATTAGAATGTTATTTCATTTATGATCCACCTACACAAAAAAGTGATATGAAATCAATTTCGAGTGTTGGTGTTTTATATCCCAGAGTAGGTAAAAATGTTGGAACTAACATTTTAAAAATCACAAATGGAGAAACCAAAATCCAATGGTTTTTTATTTCATTATAAATATATATAAATGATACCTTGAAAAATTAATGAGAATTTTACAAGTCTTGGTAGAGTAGATGTGTAAGAAATTCCCATATTATAATGGAAATATAAAAAAAATACCTAGGAATCATTTTTCATCCTTGATATTTTTTATAATATCCCTCTTCATATGATGAGGATTGTAAAATATAAAGGGTGATCTTAAATTCTCATTTATGGTTATGAAAAAACGAATATATAATTAGTGAATAATTAATTGTTAATATAAGAGATTAGATAATATAAGCACATGTCATCCAATCAATATCTTTAGTTCACTGAGCATAGAAAACTTATATCAACATAGAAATCACATAGATAATGAGAAAAATATTCTTAATAATGTCAATAAATAATTATCAACATTAAATATCAAGGCCTATGAACCATGAATTTGTGGATCTTACTATCAATGCCTATAAAATAAGACATTAACATTATGTGGGTAGGCATACAAAAAATTCCCAACTATTATGATATGATCCTACAGTGTAATCCAATACATCATGACAACCTATTTTGTCCCATGACACCTATCTATGATTTTAGGGGATATCTATAAATGGTCCCCATCCATCAGTACATGTCCAATGAATATATCAAATATCTAATTATCAATTTAATTCATAAAAATTATTCATTATATGTCAACAACTATCAGTATTGAATCATGAATACAGAAAATCCATACATCATCATAATAGAACTTCCTGAAAAAAGTAATGAGGATATCATTGGATCATTTTCCTAGTAACATCAATGGGTTTTTTCATAGATAATAGTTTTATTAAAATATCACTTGATCATTTCTTGATGAAAAACAACCTGTTCAATTTGAAGTCACTAATTAAATTTTAAAAAATTATCACATATTGAAGGAAAACTATCACTTGAAAAGGCAATTAGAAACATTTAAAGGAAGCTTCAAAACATTTATTGGTAATGAAAATGGTGAATTCTATTCTTACTACGTATGTTTAAACAAATATTCGTCAACCATTTTTCATTAAAAAGCCACATGTACATCATTCAAAAAACAAAAATAATTTTACTTTTAAACCAATTTTAAAAATTAAATAATGGGTAAATATGATTTTAAAAAATCATAGGTTGATATTAAAATAATAATTTCAAACTATTTATGAAATCAATGAGAAGAAAAAAATGATTTTGGATTAAAGAGGAAATAAATATTGTTTCTATTGCAAAATATTTCTTGATATTTTTAAGTACCCAAAATATGAAAATTATACTATTTTTTTAAAATAAACTTAATTACAAGAGGATAATTAATTGAAATTATTTTATCAGAAAATTATTATATTATTTTCCTCAATATAGATCAAAATATAAGTAATCATGAAATAAAATGAGAATTTAAATGAAATCTCATACCTCATGTATGAATTTCGTCTTATTCTCTTTTAATATTTTTTATAATAAACATAGATTTATTTTAATTATATTTTATAACCAAATTAATAGGTATAATTTCAAATATTATCTCTTTAGAACATTTTAATACACATTATTGAATAATGTTTTAATAAAATCATCGTTTTGGGGTGTTAAATGTTTCATTTTTTCAAAAGAGTTTTAATATGCAAGTTCCAATCATTGATATTTGATCATGGTCATATAATATATAGAATATTAATAATGATATAAATAAGAAAAATATTTATTTTATATAAATTTTTAAATTTATAGTATTACGTAAAACGTAGAGATAAAACATAAATTGCACCATTAAAGGAGATAGAAGGCTTTACATATGCATGGTTGAATTTTAACTTTTCAATGGATAGAGAAAAAACATAAATAATAGTAAAAAATTGAATAATAAATAATATGTAATATATTTTTATTTAAATGACCCATATTACCATGCATGTAAATCGTAAATAAAAAATGAAGGACATCGCTTCATGGAGATGGTAAAACAAATATACACACGAGCGATGATATTATTTTACTAAAGATGGAAAGGTAATAAGTTAAATTATATATTATATATCCAGAACTATAATTATATAAAAAAAATCATATCTATTCATTATTCCCATATTTACAATCTTCCATTTAAAATGGTGATGAAAAATGAATTTCTCCGCTATGTGGACACGGAAAAATGTACGTATAGCTAAGTGAGGTTTTCTCTTTCCATAGGATTGAAAAGTTGTTTAAAATGTTTGTCCCAAAATAATATTAAAATATAATGATATTTGTTATACTGTATTTATTATATTTGTATGGGTAAAATAGGATTATATAAAATTTAAGAAGAAATCAACATGAAGGTGTCGGTAAAGTTGATTACTACTACCATAGTTGACCTTATTTATATCATTTTTCAAGAACCATTGAAAGATATCTAAAGATGTATAGAAACACTAATTTAGGTCTAGAAGAGTTTATATGTGAAATGGTTAGTTTTTGGTCAAGCTATATGGACAATGGAGGAGTAAAGAAAAGAGATATGGTTGTCCTTTTATAAGCGAGGGGAGGAGAATCGTTTGAATTATATAAAGTATTATATTAATAAAAATTAAATTTCAGTTTATTATGGAAAAAAATTAATATATTTAGATGGTTCAATGATGATGATTGGAAAAAATTTAATAAAATAAAATGTTAACCTATTTTGATGGTGTTTTCACCCATATCTATTTTTGTTATCGCTCATTAACCCTTTTGGTAATAAACACAATATTAAAGTTTCATAATATTTAATTGTCAAGATTGTCAGTAGAAAAAAAAGGTCATAATAAATGTGCCTTAGTTGAAATTTCATACCATATTACATTAAATTGTTTGAAATTTTTATTTTTTTAAATTTAGAATTATTGATTAAATTATAATTTTCATAGAAAATGTCATTAATTTCTTTTTTGATACTATTCATTTAATTTGACTCTAATTAAATCTATAAAAACAATAAATTAAATTTAAAAATTTGAAACATCACTATTTTGGTATATTTATCTATACAAATCATGTGACATAGTAATTGAACAAAATTTTGTTACTTTTAGTATTTTTAAGTTCATTTGTTTCATTTGTCTATTAATTGAATAAATATGGTGTCAGTGTTGGATAAATATGTAATGTAATTATTCTATAACTGAAAATAAAAAATAATAATAATGATAAAAATAGATCCTTTGTATTTTAAATAAGTATGTATGTCCATTATTAAGTATTTTTTATTCATATCAAAAAAAATTATATTTCTTAAAAGTAAGAGACTGATATTTTTTAACATTATCAGTTACGTAAATATTAAAAATGACCACATCAAATATTACGGTAAAAAAATGACTTATTTTAAAATTTTGGAGGATTTTATATGTAATATAAGAATCCAGTGAAAAAAATTAAAATTTTTAACTGAATTTTACCCTTATCTCATTTTTTTACCATAATTACCTTAATTATCCTTAACGGTGTGACCAATATTTACTACGGTAACTATTCATAACGTTAAAAAATAAAAGGGATCATTAATAAAAAATATATCTTCATAATTAAAAATATTATTTCTATTATTTGAGATTTAATTGCCTTATATAGAATAAATCAATTTTAATATAAATTCCTAAAATTCAATAAAAAAAGTTTTTAGAAAAACTTTCTTTTAAGGATAAAAATTTACTTATATAAAAATCTAGAATATTTCTTATTAAAAATGTATTTAAAAAGATTTTTATAAAATAAATGAATCATATTTAAATTTAAAATCATGTTCAAAATATAATGTGTAATTTAAATTACTTTATTTTTAGAAAATAAATGTTTGTATTTACAAATTTTTATTTTTCATTATTCATAGAAGAATAATGGTTTCCAAAAAATACCAAAAAAAATACAAAAAGATAATTTCTATTTGAAGATTTGAAAAATATTATTCATTTTATAAAAATCAATTTTTAAACTTTTTGAAATTAATTTTTATATTTATAATAATTTTAATAAAAATCTTTCTTAAAACAAAAAAAATTATTGAATAATTCCATATCTTTTCTGGAAATTAGGTTCTTAATTCCTAATAATTAATAACTACCTATATAACATATAGGTGAAAACTATCACATTATTTTATTTCAATAGTATGTTACTGTTCTTTTAAACTTAGTTTCAATGTAAATAAAGGCCTAAGTGAATTTAAATTTATTTTAGTATAAATATATAATAAAATAGCGATGTGTCAGATTCAACCCTATTAAATAATTTGTTCCCCCATAATTTTATCTTAATCATCAAGGGTTCTATATTTCTTGAAAATCCACATCATATATTGTTAGAATAAAACTCTTTTTTAATGGAAAATTTAGAATCACTACCCTTACTTGAAATATGGCATATTTTTATTCCAAGATATGATGAACATTGGTAGGAAGTTAATATATAGATATAGAGGAAATAATAACATCCAAGTAATAAAAGTGCGTGGTATAGAAAATGGTCATTATAATGTTAATGATCCAAAAATGAATAATTAATGATTGGATAAAAGAGAAATAATTTATTGTAAATGAAGGAAAAAACTATTTTTATTTATGTATCATTTTTTCATATAACTTTATGCATCATATAGTTAATCATAAATAAAAAATACTAACCCCCCCAAATAATTATTTGTCCAATACCAAAAATAAGTATAACACTATGCTTACAACAAGAGAATAATTTTTCTTCTTTATAGAAACTACTCCATAAGTGGAATCCTCTTTGGTGTCTTTTTTGATAATTCATTTCATAGAGTGTTATTGGATGATTCAATATCCACAAAAATATTATATACTCTAGGAATTAAATAAATATTGTGTTTACAATACAATTTTTTGTAAATAAATCGATTTAAATTTTATTTTTCATAATTTCATAAACATGGACTTCTCCCCCTCGCTTCTTCTCTGAGATGTTCCCAGTAAGAAAATAAAATCTATTTAAATAAATCCACATATCTTTATAGGTGAATAATTGGATAGTGATGGGTTCATTCTATTCCTTTAATTCACAATCCTTATTTACCCATTCACTATAAATTAAATAAAATCATATTCAAAATAATCAATCTCCTTTGTGTTTCGTTCCAAAATTATCAAATGTGGGATTTTCCATATTTCTATTCATTTTATCTACATCATTTATATTTTATTAGTGTACAGTGGCCTTCATTCTACCATTATTTCCTTTGAAAAAAAATTACATGGTAATTCATTATTTTTTCTAATGGCACATTATCTTAGACCACCATATGTTGGATACATTTGAGTGACTAGTTCCATTTGGAGGGAAGGCTTAATCTCATGATAGAAAATATCAATATTTATTTTTATATTATATACATATTCTATAAAATGCCTTGATAACATTGTAATGTTTTCCTGATACTTTGTAACACTTTCATGTTCGTCAACCTTATATAGAATAATTTCCTTTCCATAACCTCTCATTTCCCATGAGGATAATATTTCGCAAATAACATGACTTTGAAAGTTCTATTTTACATCATTTATATTTAAAAAATCTCTTTAGTGTTATAGATTAACTAACAACATTAATCAATTCATCCTTTCAAAAAATTAACTTATAAAATAGTCTTTAACACATATTAGTTCTCAAAGCATGGAATAAATTATCTAGGGTCCTAATTAATAGTTTTGCTAACAAAATATTTTTATTTACATTCAATTATGGAGGTTTTGATGCATAATGGGATATGAAATTGTTGAATCACATTTTGTAGAATATTTTCATTCCATATAGGCATAATTATTCATCATAAACTTAGACAACTACACTAATAGAGTAATAATTTGTGTATTTAGAAAACCATCCATATTTTATTTCTTAGTTAGAAAATATTAACATTGAATATAGGTGTGAATTCCCATTATTTTATTAGGATCCATAAATAAAAAAATCCAACACACTAATTTAGCTCATAACCATCAAAAATATTAATCCATAAATTAAAAATCCCAATATGGTAAAAGGTTTCAATTACTATAAGTGATTATCATAATTCTAAGATTTTTTACATTAATTTAAAATATTGTTACAAATTTATCTACTGAAATATCAAATACCAATTACAAACAACCTTACATAGTAACCCAAAACTAGTGTTTAATTTATTAAATTAACACTAGATACAAGTGATCTCTTCTCAAAGGACCAGAGAGCATAGAAATATTGGTAAACTAGACATATACATGATTCACATATTACACTATAAATATAAAAAACACTACATAAGAAACCCCTTTTAAACCTTGATATCATTTATAAAATCCTTCTTTATATCATTGGGAATGGAAAAAATATAGTGTGGGATTAGAAGATCATTGAGGGTTACATACATCAGAAGCTATCATTAGTAAATATGAGATGATTAAAATTTCAAAATGGATAATCATAAAACATGACATTCAGTTAGTAACATTATTTCAAATAGAATTATAGTCTAATTTCAATATAAAAAAAATTGATAATGAAAAATGAAATTTTAATAAAGTAAATTCTTGATTCTAGACATTCATGATCAAGGCCTCTCAACCAATAAATCATTAATCTAACTTTAATGTCCTCTCATAAATGTCCATTTCTTTCGGTCAAGGACTCAAAAACAATACATTATCCTTTTATAGAAGGCAATACACTGAATACCCTACTATTATTATTTGATCTTACCGCTTCACACTATACATTATTCTATCATATTTTTTTCTCCTTGGACCTATAGATGCATTGAGGGACTACCTATAATTGGTCCCCACCCATCAATATATGTCTAACACATTCCTCATATATTGAATAACCAATTTAATTAATATAAGATATATTTTATAATTAAACAATTATTTATATTGTAACAAGAATTTTGAACATCAATAATTCATCATCATAGACCATCCAATGAAATAATTAATATGGTATTATTGGATCATATCCCCAATAACATCAATGGGTGTTTTCATAGAAGAGAATTTAATTAAAACATGACTAATTTGTTTGAGTAAAATTTACCTTTTTGTCTTTAATCCATTTATTAAAATTTAAAAAATACCAAATATTACGGAAAACAATAAATTTGAAAACAAATCTTTTAAACCTGTAATATAAGATTAAAAATAATTTATTTTCATACCATGTTAATTCCATTCATACTATGTATATGAAAAAAATATTCCTATCACATTTTTGGTAAAAAGTCAAAGTTGCATCGTTAAAAAACTAGCTGATTCAATTTATACCATTTTGAAGAATTTTAATCATGAAAATAAATAACATTTTGAAATCATAGGGGAATATTAAAAATATTCTGTGAATCATTTTTACAAAAAATAAACAAGTAAGAAAAATAATTCTCATTAAAGTGGAACTAAATATTGTTTTTCTAAAATAAAAATATAGATGTGTTTAAGTAAAAAATACCTGAATACGATAATATTTCCTAAAAAATAAATGAATAGCCATAAGAGAATAAATTTAAAGGATTATTTCATATTTGTATAATATAATTTTTCTCAATGTGAATTCAAACAAAAATAGTCTTGAAATAAAATTATATTGTAAATGAAATCCCTTTCCTTAGGTTCAACTTTTCATTTAAGTTCATTTAACCATATGTAAAATAACTCTAGATTAATTATAATTATAAATATAAATATATAAATAAATATAATATCATATATTGTAACATCTTGTTTTAGGTTCCACTAAACCGGTGCCTCGAGCGGGTTTGGTACATGACCTCAAGCACATCTCCCAACGTGCCAGAGGCTGTCGACTAATAGCTAGTGTCTAATGAAACACATTATGATATTATAACCGATTTTATATAGTAAATAAATTGTAGAAATAATAATAAACAATGAAATGTGATAATAATAAACAAGCAAGATTCTCATACTCAACTCCTATAAATAAGGTGCTCACAGTGATCCAAGAAAATAATAATTTCATGTCATTATCTTCTAAAGAGCCAAAATGAAACCAAAATAAAGACACTAAAGACAATCCCCAAAATGGGTCCCAAAATCAGTTTAATTAACTCATCCATGCTCAAAACCAATATTATCCATCCATTAAAGGGCCATTTACCTTATCCAAAACAGAAACATTGAAATCTTCTCCATTATAAACAACATCCCAAAAAATGTGTGATCGAAAATTATCAGGCTGCCACCAAAAAATGACTAAATAAATAACTTTTTTTATATTACTATATGAAAATGTAAAAAATAATGATAATAAATAATTAATAAAACATTTTTTATCATTAAACCATTTTCATATTAAGCACACCACCCTTCATGTTACAAATAAAACATGAACCCATCAAACCTGCTTTGGCCCGTATCAGTTGTCTGGTCCGTAAGTCAAAGGGGTTATCAAAATAGTATATCAAGCTCATTATTCTATGTATCTAAACAATGGTTTGTAACTCCCTAACCGACACCCAACTCTAGCTTTGGACCTCTATGACAAACATTTTTACTATGGTGCAGACCAACATAACCAACGCCCATTACATGAAGTGTACTACCATAAACAATATCACTACCATGGGGTGGATCTCTATGACCAACACCAATAAACTTTTCTTAAACACTCACCTTTCAGGATTCAATAGGCTTAACCTTTTATCACACCACATCAAGGGTGCCCCTTTTTATTTAAATGCATTCTATTTGTTCATTACTTCCAATAAATTTAAATCAATTTCATAAATATCTCATTTACCATTTATTTATATCCACAACCATTTAACATAATTTAGAACCATATTACAACAAGTACATGCCCCATTATAAACATTTATCACTTTTTCGATTACTTATATAAAATCCCACATAACATTAAATGAAAATCCAAACAACCCTTTAGTAAAATTTAACCTGATAAAAAGATTATATTTTTCATCTAATAAACTATTAAATTCACCTTTCAAAAACTCAATTTCATGATCAAGGGGGTGGCACACCCCAAGGGTGGAACTAGACCCGCTCTACTCACCATTAAATGGATTTAATGGGATTAGTGAATGGTTTAAAACATCATTTAGATTCCCACTTTATCATTCCTAAACAAGGAAGAAATTTTCAAAAGTAACAAAATGTACACACTAACCATATACAAATGATTCAACATCATGTATTTAGGAAATAACTTGTAGACCACCATCCCCATGCTCATAGAAAATTTATCATCCAAAAAAACTTTATAGAAACTAAAATTACATCAAATGACAATGTGAAGAACTCATTTGAAATTGGGTTCATAAGCCTAAAAAGAAGAGAAATTTACCCAATAATAATTTTAAAAATATTAGAAGTTAACAGAGTTAGATACTTACCTATATCATTTATTCATACTAATTATCATACCAAATGCATATAAATTGAAGGATTTTGATACATGAAAGAGGGGATGGATTTTGTTTTGTAACCCTTTCTAATGGAGAAGAAAATGAGTGAGAAATCTAGTGAAAATAATATAATGTTATGGAGGAAAAATAGCTATTTGTTTCAATTTTTAAGAGCCGCATAGTTTTCTTTAAAATATACTAACCATATGGTTCCTTATACATAAGAGGATACCAAACCAGATGGTTTGTTTTTCCACCCACATAGTTTTAGAATCGATGTTGTAGCTGTCTGATTCCCACTATCCAATGAGATTTATCAATGGTATATGGATCCAACTCACATTATTAGTTCTAACCATGATCCTCCCTTCACTAGAAAATGAGATCTTGGAAAAAAGTTAATACTAACCAAGAAATATGAATATTTTTCCCCCTTTCCATCCATCTTTTTTCTAAATATACCAGACACTATCAGATCCTTTCATATCTATGAGTTTCATTCCATTAATGTTTATAAATAGAGTTCAGCAAAATTTTGAACATAAAATTACCTCATAAAAGATATGGATCTTACAACCACCCCATATAATAACAACTCATCCTAAAGAATCTCTCCCAAGTATCACTAATCATCTAATCTAAAAAATATTGTTCTATATGGCCTTCATATTAGATTATGTTTCCCAAGTCTCCTCCGAAACATGGACATGATTCCACAACCCTCAGGCCAAAACTATATTCTTATCCCTCAAAACCATGTCATGGTGATCTATAATACAATTCATATGCTCCTCAATAGATATATCATCCTCAATATCCACATCATAAAAATATGTCACCTATGATGGGTCAGGGTGATACAACCAATGTTGTGTCACATGAAAAACATCATTCATATCCTTATACCATTGTAGAAGTGCCATCCAATATGATACCATCCTAATCCTTTAAAAAATATCTAATGTCCCAATATATCCAGGAACCAACATACCATATTTATGAATCATAAAGTGACCCAATATCATCAAAACTCAAAGAAACCCATAATCTCCTAATACAAAATCAAGAGGACGAATAAATTGTCAATATTTAAATTCATTCTACTCTATGTCATAGAAATATATTTCTAAATCAACATAACCTTATCTGATGTCTTCAATACATGTCTTTGTCCCATAAACACTGATACCCATTTCCATTTAGTATAATAGTGACCAAAATGTCCTAGCATAGAGATCCTAGTATGGTTCCATCTGAATAGTCACATGAAAACTGTTCTTTTATGAGAAATCAAATCGTGCAAAATGTTTCTCTCATGTACAACCAAAATTCTGGATCCACGCACTCTTCATGTCCTATAGTACTTAGATAGTACATTCCAACTGCACGTTAGTCTACAGGTGGAATGTTATACCTAAAAACACATAGGTACCAAGTTCCTTCTACAAGAAGTGATTGAACTATGAGCTAAAATAGATGTATTAATCTAATATTATTTTACATGTCACACCATGTAAATAAATTATATGTTAAACATACAAGTCACTCATCTATTCCAACATAAAAATCTATTGAATTGGAAAGAGTTTTCATCCTTTTCTAACTATCCATGTCACCCAAATAGTCTCATTCTTCCATGGGGTCCTCAGAAGACAGACAATAATATTCATAGTAACATCATTTCAAATAAATTACAGAATAGGAAATGGATATAAAAATCCAATAGGTTTCTGATGCCCCGCCTTCACATACTGACATCTATAGCATCACGGAACAAAATGCGATGTCTCGTTTTTCATCCCCCACAAACAATATAATCAATTATAGTCCTAGAATATTTGGTCAAACCAGATAATACTTCCCACATTGATTAATGAAACCCTCACATAAATTCTTCCCATATTCATGTAGGCACAATTACACATCCAGTTATATAGATAACCACATCACCATCAAAGGTCCAATTGGGAGGTATCTCCCCATCAGTAATGTTTTACCTCAAATCCAAACGTTTTGGGTCCCATACTACCTCCTCTAGACCAATATCAAAATAGAGGGCCCAATTTTTCAAATATAATAGATTAAATTATTCCTTCTCTTGCTGGAAATTGATGTACATATCAAAAAAACATATAATCATTTTCCACTCAGAACTAGACTCCTGGAATTCGTGATTTTTTCATCAGACTCAAAGCATATGCAACATTACTCATCATAATTGACATGTAATCCAACTCGAAATCAATGGAATGCATGTACTCAACCCATAAATAATGTAAAATATTTAAATCAAACATGTAAATGATATATTTTAGGATCTTGTGGTTATTAAAATTGATAAATTTATTACTAAGGATATAATGCTTCCTTGATTTTAAGCTGTAAAACAACAAGGATAACTCTACATCATGTATAAGATTGTATTGAACATGTGTACTCAACAACTGTTTTTTGTACACCACGAACCTCTCTCCCAATATTAAAAATTCCCCATTTATAATCCAAAATGGATTATAAATATAGTATACTCTTCACCTTGGTTGGGGAAAATCAGAATTGGTGTCACAGTAAAATTACTCTTTAGATCCATGAAATAATCCTCATGAGACCTAGTCATAAAAATTTTACAGTCTTCTCATTCAACCCAACGAGAGGCATTTCAAATTGATAACCCTATTTAATGAACCTTGAGTAATGACCTTTTATGTCAAACCCCAAACACTATTTTTCTCCTAATTTAATTTATTTATTAGTACTTGAACATTCCATTTGATTTCATGTTGAGTTATGTAAGATTTTTTTTTTAATTTTTAGATGGTATAATTATGGTGCAGAATTAGGGGAAACTAAACACTAGCCTCGGAAAAAACCGGGTGATACAAAATATTGTTTTGTCCAGGCCACATGATTAGGCTTAGGAATTTACTCTAGAATAAAAACACTTTCGATCCCAGAATGAGGAGACCATTTGTTTGCTGCACTTTCTTGTAGACAATGTGGCCTACCTAATTAAAATAAAATAAAATTAAATGAAATGAAATAAAATTAATAAAAACAATAATGAACAAAAGTGAAATTCATTATTACTATTATTATGATGCTGATGATAAATATGATGATTATAATTATTATTAGACCCTCGAAGGGTATTTCCCAAATAACCCCACCTTCTCGATGCGACATAGCCCCTATGTGGCTCTCTTGCATGCCTAACCCCCTCCCATTCTCAATAGTCAAAATTTCTTCCCTCGATTTTTCGTGCGACTATCCCAGTTATGATTCTCACACACTCCTCTTATTTTACCCCTTATTTTTTGGTTTTTTATCTATTATTATTTGTGCGACCTAGGGTGTACCCAAATATTTTTTTGAGATTATTTTGTTCATTTTTTGGTTATTATGATTTGTAGGGTTCAATTTGAGGTCTGTTCTTACAGCGTTCCACAAACGAAGTAGATTGTGGATTCTTGGGTTTTTCCTACACTCATATAAAAACACATGTATTTATATATATAACCACATAATATATTTTCCCTCATGGATAGGGGAATATATTAATCTCAAAATTGTGTATTTTCATATATGTTGTGGTATATATTTGTTATGTGTTTGCATATTGGTCCATGGGTTCTCCTCACACTGTTCATAGAGTTTTGTCACTTTTAAATAGCTTTATCTAGTAATTTCCATCCAAACCCATTTTAAATCATGAAATTAGAGGATTAATATTTTATAAATAAATTTTAAATGTTCTATTCATCCTTATAGTGTGTTGGTATAATTTTGGTTTGGATTGTTTTAATGGAAATTTGATTAATGTAGCCATTAAATTAGATTTAGGTATTTGTAATGTTTTTTTCACATTGTATGAACATTTGAAAAATTGGATTACTTGTGTAATGGTGGAATGGGTGGGGTTTGGGGGGACTTTATATAGTTTAGTTCATTTCAATTATTTTTCTTTGGATTGACCCCCATGTGATATCTTATGATATTTCTTGTGTTTCTTTGAAATGAAATTAATGAATTTACATGGATTTTAATAAATATGATAGTGTTATATGTGTAACTCCATATGAGTACAGGATGTTTATATAGAGATACACATTGATATAAATTTTATATTCAATTTAATTCCCTTTTAAAAAACATTTACTTACTCACATGGTTTTTTTATAACTCCATATGTTTTCCTTGAAAACCCAAAAATGTTTTCCAAATGATTCATTAATTATAAAATTAATTTACCTATAGGTATCATGTTCACTATCTAATTATTTTATTATTTATCACCTTAAAATAATTATATGATAAAAAAATTTATTATAGTCCCATTTTTAAAAATTGGTTGTGGAAATAATTTTGGATTCTAAATGCTAAGGCATGTTTGGTATATTAGGGTGTTTCGTGGAAAATGATTTGAACCCACACAATGAGTAGGCCTGTTTAGAATTTATGAAATTTTTAATGTGTGAGGGTAACCACTATGGTAGTCCTCCATTGTGCAGGACACATTATTAAGGAAGTTAGCAGTGGGAAAGGAATGAACATTAGAATATGTGGGTTTTGTTCTATGCCAAGAATGTGATAACCTACTCACATTACATTATTCTGTTTTCATGGTAATCTTGTGTGTCAAAAAGAGGGTTGAGATATAGATTTTATCTTTATCCGCATTACATAGAATATATCCCGTTTGTAGATATATTCCTTGCGAACTATCCACTAATGTTACTAATGTAGAGTGGCAGAGTGGTTTATTGACTACTGAGTTAAATTATACACCAGTAGATGGTTCCAAACTGAGAAAATATAAGGCCTTCTCTAGATATTTTTATGAAATTCCAATGAATATATATTTATATTTGTTTTATATATTCATTTAAATCACTCTAGTCCCATGCACTATTTTTGTATTATTTCTCTTATTTGTACCCCTTTTTTTGTAACTATTATTTTTTTATACATTTCAATTTATGTGTAGTTATTTTCTATATATTTTTAAACATGACTACCTATGGTTATTCTTCTTGTTTTTTTTGTCCAAACTGGGTTCGGAAAAAGAAATCAATTCTTTCAAATGAATATCATTGTTTTTTTTTCAAATTGGATTTTTGGAAATGATGTGTCTAGTTTTTTAATTTCAAAACCCCATTTTCCATCAATATTTTAAAACCAAAATTTATTGATTATTTCATGAAAGTAAATTTATTGATTCTATAGTTTTTACCTATTGATATGTTTATTCATATATCATATTTGTGCCACTTAGTGTTGGTAGACCCCAAATGTTTTACAGCTTTAAATTTGTATCCAGGTTCAGTAATGGTGTGGGCTGGTCCGTTGGGTAGTTGTGACCAAGTGGTCACATGGAGGTATGTAGTAGTTTTTATTTTGTTTTCCACTTCATGTTTCATTCATATACTTTATTCTTCCAATTTTTGTTTATTTATTTTATTTTAGTGGTATAAATAATTCCCAATTGTGTTATCATTGAATCCGAATAAATGTTTCACGTATAGGAGGATACGGAACACATAAGGGTTTGTGGTGGGCCAGATCAGGTGACCGGTTTGGGGATGACCCTAGTTGGTTCATGAAATAATTTTATAATAGAAGAAAATTTTTAATTTTGGTGTCAATTAGATTAGATTTATGATTTTCGGGACTCAATATGTATGTATGAGAAGAGTATCATGAACCCTTTTTCATTCTAATCCTTGATTCCCCAAGGGTATTATATAAATAGGTCAATTTTTGGGTTTCTTAGCTTTTTTTAGTGTTTATTTTGTTTGTGTGGTTCTTTGGATGAAAATGGCTAAGAGAAAATGTTATAAACTAATCTTACAAAGAGTAGTGATCCATGTGGAGCCTGAATACATGGTTAAATAATATTATAGTAGTTGGTTAATTATTAGTACATGGTCTTATAAACTATGTGGTTGTGTTATGCATCACCACTAGTTCCCAATTTTAAAGGATTTCATATTATTGATTTATTGGTTGATTTTAGTTGGCATGAGTCGATTTTTAAATGAATTTGTTTTTTTTGTAAATTGGTGTCTTTTGAATAGAATTCGGTTCCTAGAATAGAAATCAATTTTTGTACCTGAAATGTTTTTTAAAATTAGTATCAAAATAGTTATCATTATAAGAGGTTTTTTTGTTTTTTTGTGACATTTTTATTATTTATCATGGTGTTTTGGTATTGATTTTACCTTAATGGTTGAATTTTTTTTGGTGTAGATTTGGTTTTGATTTTATTATGTTATTTTTATTTTGTCACATATAATGGTCTAGAAGGTTGTACATGGTCTGTTCTAGTTTTCAGTTTAGTCTAAACTCCGAGAGGAGTAGAAAAGACAAGTTTTTCTCTATTTTTTAATGATTCCATGGTGAATGAGATCTATTAGAGTCTATGGAATGGATTGATTAATTAAAAATTCTTTTTAGGTATCAAGGAAATCCTAAATCAATGAGGGTGTGGGATGACATAGGTTCATTTGAGGGTATGGGTTTAGATCGGTGGATGATGATAATCCCATCATTATATAGTGAATGTATGTTTGGGAAGCTAGTGGATTTGGGGGTATTTTTTAATTTAGTTATGAGAGGGAAGTCAATAGATGATGTATATATGATTTCTCTTGGTGCTCGTGATGGTTCCCCATCTGGTGAGGGTTTGTTTCATTGGATCCTATTTCTAAGAATTTGTCTTTTTCAGTTCTTATTTCTCATTGTATTGAACACCCACTCATGCAGTTCTAGTGTGTACAGTTTAGGAATTCAAATCCATCATGTCATAACCCTACAAAGGCCTATCCATGTTGTGGAAATTTGGGTAATCTAGAGAGGTTTTGTAAGTTGTGTCATCAGAAGAGGAAATCTCAATCAGGGGTTATGAGCTTTTTATTATCGAGAAAAAGATTCTTCAAATAATAATGATCTATATATAGGCTACAGAGTCATGCTTTTCACAAAGTAAAAAATTTTCCTATGTGGGAGACCTTAGCCCATCATTTTTCTCTGATGTTGGAGTAGGAATTATTTAGGATTTCCATAATGTAGTCTTCTGGTTTTTGGGATCTCTCTTTCATGAAGATCATGATGGCCTCATTTTCTTATAATTTTTAAATTTTCTTATTCCTTATTGGAGTTTCTTGTGTCTTGTGGAAAATATAAATCATGGTTTGGTTTAGTTCTTGGTTTTTGTTTCTTTTGTTTAGGCCCCTTTTGTTAGGGGGTTTTCCCATGTAGGATGATTCTCAATGGTGGAGAGGACCAGATCTATCCTCTCCATATTCCTCCTTGTTTTTTTCCTAGATTTATCCATTCAGGTGTGAATTATCTTGTTGGAAGGTCACACCCGTGTTGATATAGACATGTTTTGTTCCAACATCTTGTTTTGTTTATCATTTAGGTGGTGAATTTCTAGGGGTAAAATGTCTTAATAGTCCTTAGAAATGTTAATCCAAAATAGTGGAATTTATTCTTATTATATTTATTGATCGGTTTTCATCCCTGTATTTGTTTTTGGGTCATGTTATGGGTGAAATTTTGACTTCTGGAAATTTTTGGAAGGTATTAGGGTAGAAAAAAGTTGGTTCATGGTTAGGAATAACTATGCACCAGCCTTGGGAAAACTATACATACCTGTAAATGGTTCTTGCCAAGCTTCATGATCATGTCTATAGAAATTCTCAATCCCCAAATCCCATGAAACCCCTGATAGTGGTGATCACAGGGTTGTTGTGGGGTCTGGAAGACTGTTCTGCCAAATCCCATGTCTTTCCATGTTAAGATGAAATAAAATAAAAATTTATTAATGAAAAAAATAAAATAAAAATTAAAGTATGATTACTATGATGACGATGACGACGATGATGAATATTATTATTATTAAACCCCATTAGGGTTTTCCTGTTCTCTCTGACCCTTTACCTGATTCAACCTAGCCCTTTGTGGTCTCGCTCATGTTGCTGACCTCCCCCCCTTCTACTCCCTCTAGTCACTATTTCTTATTCCGATTTTTGGTGCGATCATCCTAGGTAGTATTATCAAACTCTCCCATTATTTTATTTTAACATTTCGTTGGATTTTATATCACATACGGTGTGTGAGACATAGGGTAGACCCATTTCCTCTTTAGGGATTATATTCAGTTTTTTTGGTTGTTAGGATTCATGGGATTCAATTTGAGGTCACTTCTTATTGTTTTCATCGAATGCCACAACTTCCAGCTTCATATCTATATCCTGCACATAAAGTAATATTTAGGAATGTATATAAGTATATAAGTATACCCACTTTTCATATTTTCCTTCATGGAATTAAGAATATGAACATTAGAAAAGCGGTATATACATATACATCATGGTGTATATGTGTTAATGGTGTGTGGCGTGGTCTATGGGTGCTCCGTATGTCGTGCATGGATTTTTGTCTTGTTCACACATCTTTGAGGTAGTTGTTTCCAAAATATTCATTTACAAATCATTCCATATAATTATTGAGTGTTTATAAATAAATTTAAATTGTGTTATTCATTATTATTGTGTGTTGGTATTGTTTTTATGAATTTTCCTTATTCTCAATTTCATGAAAGAGGCCTTTAAATTGGTATATGGTATTTTTAAATGTTTTTTGGACTTTTTTTGAAAATATTTAAAATTGGGTTACCAATGTAATTGTGGATTGGTTGGGTTTTTGGGCCCTTTGTATAGTCTAGTGTTTATCAATTCTTGTGATTTTGTGTGACTCTGATAATGATTCACTATGATACCTCTTGTGTTCCAATAAATGTACTTTGTCCATTTACATATATATATATATATATATATATATGTTGGTGTGATATGTGTTACTCTATATGTACACAAGGTGTTAATACAGAGATAAAAATTCATATAAATTGATGATTCCAATGAATAATTTTTTTATACATTGACTTTCGAAAATGGTTTTTTTATAAAACACTAAATTATTTCCTGGAAAACACAAATATTTTCCAATTGGATCTATGTATTTTAAATGACATTTAATGTTTCTTCAAATGTTTCCTCAAATTGTTGTCACATTTGGAACCTTATTCTAATTATTTGAGAATAAACTCCATTAAAGGAAAATTTGGAACTTTGGTTGTTGAATTTTTTTTGTATTTTAAATTCAAAGGATTGTTTCATAATTTAAGGTGTCTCTTTGAAAATGATTTGAACCTTCATGATGTGTAGGCCCGATTAGAACATGTGATATTTTTTATGTTCGATAGGAACCCCTATGCTTTTCCTACACTGATATGGCCTCCACATAGATTGTTTTAGTGTGGGAAAGGCATGAACGTTGGCATATGAGGTTTATAGTTAATGACAAGAATGTGATTTCCTCCCCACATTCCCCTGATCTATTATAATGGGATTCAAGGATGTAAACTAGAGGCCCAATATAAGGTTTCTATCTATGTGTTATGTAGAATTACTAGATCCCATTAGTAGAGATAGGCTTTGTTGGATGGGACTCTAGTGAGGCTAGTATAGAGCATCAAGTATGGTTATTCACTATAGAGTTGCATCATAAACCAGTAAATAGATATAAAACAAGTAAAAAATGGGTCCTCTATATATTTGTTTTTGAAATTACAATGATAATATATATAAGTGTGTGTGTATTCACATATTATTTATTAGCACTATAGTCTCATTCACGATTTTTATATGATTCGTCATATTTTTACTACTTTTCTTTTTGGAATTTTCTATTTAATATACTATTATTATTGTGCTTAGGTAGTTTCCTTTTAATTATTAAAATTAAATTATTGTGGTTATTATTCCTAGAATTGGTTTTCGTAATTAAATTTTTAAATGGAAAACTATTCATTTTTTGGAATGTCAGGTTTTGTTTTCTAATTGGATTTTCAAAAAAGATGTATCTGGTGATTTTTAATGTTAAATTTTATTAAATATATATTTTTAAACCGAAATTTATGATATATTTTATGAAAATAAATATATGGATTTTGTGGTTTAGACATACTGATCTATTTATGAAAACACCATACTTGCGCTGCTCGACATTGATAAACCTGAATTATTTTACATTTTTCAGTTCTCATCCAAACCAACTCATAGGGGGCCTCTTTTGTGGGTGGTGGTGAACCAATAATCACATAGAGGTATATAGTAGTCTTTAATCTCTTTTAACTGACATTTTTGTTATTTTAGTTATTATTTCTACTCATGTTTTTTTATTTTCTATTTAATGGTCAAAATCATTCCCAAGTGTTTTATACATGATGCAGGACATTAATTTATATCTATGGAGGATCAAAAACACCTATTTGGCATTGTCATGGGCCACATGGATGACTGTTTGGGGTTTACTCGGGTTGGTTCGTGAGATGCTAAATCCAGAATAGATTTGGTATCAATAATATTCTTATGATAATACAAAGAAACAAAATCTTGAACCTTTTATTAGTCCACTGAGTCACGTTACTTCGAGATGACATGGTCTTCTAAATATACATGTGGATTACAGAATAACTATTTGATAGGTTAGCATATAGCCAATTATCTCTCATTGTACTCAATATGATGTCAATATGTTTTTTATGATTATCCTATATCTTGTATTACACTAAGATTTAATCCACAAACACAACCAAAAATTGATTCAAATATGTATGGAATAACTATTTAATCAAATCAAAATATGAATATTGTATGTTCCTCATCCAAAATGCATCAAAACCAACTCATGAAGGCCATGAATTTTTTAAATGTTTAATGTGGTATATCAAAAAGTATCAATCTCAGTTGATGATACCCTATCCTCATATCAACTCTTGAGAACACACATTCACCCATAAATTATTCAAGAAGATAATTGATATAAGGAAGAGGATATCAATTATTAATCATCATATAAATAAATTCTCCTTAATCAATGCATAATTTAATGATCTATCTTCCTTCATAGAAAACAATATTGCAGATCCCCAAGAAGATATACTTGGATAGATGAATTTATTATCATCTAAATCATCCATCTGATATGTAAATTAATGAATCCTTTCTTGTTCTATTTTCTAAGGTGGAATAGAAATTCAATGAGCCCCTAGAATTGGGTCAATTGTGAGATAAACCTCCCTATCATGTGGTAGAATTAAAAACCCCTCATGAGATGAATCCAGAAACCAATTACCTAATAGAGGGAAGACATAATGTTTAAATCACCCATGATTAAGAATAATAATTTTCATCTAGGTCATGATCTCGAACAATTTCTGATGAATTGTCCCTATATGACTAGATTGGATATTCCATTCCCCAAAATGGATATAATTATCAACTTTAGAAGATGTGAAACACACTCACATTTGGTAACTGTCAATGTGATCCTGTTACGTAACTTACCGGAGCATTCCTAGTATTTGGTCAAAATTTGACATCTCCTTTATAAAAAATTCCCAAAAGAAATGGTGCCCACCATCCTTGAGGGTTCACCCCTTACAACATCAGATGCCTCCTGAACTCAACATTAATAGCGTGTTAATCAATATTACTACAAATATATACACTATAATCATATAAAAACCATTCATAAACCTAGATTATATAAAATAATTAGTATAACATGTATAAAATAAATCAGTAGAAGTATATTAAGATTCAATAATAATACCATAAATGGTTTACTTTCCACCTACACTACCAAATAGAGCAGGTTGAATAGCATGAAACTATCCTGTTTACCTACCCTAGGCTCTAGTATGATTCCCCTACACTATAATACTCTATTGATATGGATGTTCATGTCCTAAATTATTGAGTTTACTACGCATAACCATATTTTATGTTGAACACCAATTTCCCAACTGATATAGGGTAGATGAACCCTTTAAAATGTTCTACATCGGTCATGGAACTCCAACACTACCCATCTATTGAAGGTTCTAATACAACAAAAATATTGGAACCATTCTTCAGCTATACATTCACAAAATATTTGGTAGAATAAACTGACCACACATGTGACCGGGCTTAAAGAAAGATTATAAATGAATAAAATACGTTCATGAGTGGACGATCCTCTCCCTTATATATTTATTCTACCACTTCCCTGTTGAAAGTTCACATAACAATGCCTCATACAATTGGAAGATATACCAAAATCTCACCCAACTTGTCCCAAATGTATACCCACAAATATACGTCTTTAGGTTTCCCTTATAAATAAGCTCCTAATTCACCACCTCATTAAACCTATTCAAACAGAAGATATCTACCTTCTACTTTATCTCATAGTTGAGCCCATCCTGACAATGTATCGTTGTATCAGCATTATCCACTTCCAATTATAAAACCATGTGTTGTAATTCATTGATGTGGCCAGCATAATCCATCACTAGAGAACATTTCTAGATCTAAACATATTTATTTTATAGATAGCTCATCTGAAATTGTCACATCACATAGCTCCCATTTTTTTAAAAGATCGAAATCTAACATCCACTATCTGTTATTTTTCCATTACACATTGGTTACTAAAAAATAAGATAAAAAATTTGTAAAATATAATTTTACCGACTTGTTATATTCCCAGAAATTTATTTAATTCTTCTTCACCTTTTCGTAAATGGGATTTCGGGATGATCTTTGTATTCTATTAGCCTCTAATATTGGTTTCATATGTAATTTAATGAGTGCCATTAATTTTCAATAAAATTTATTTCACATTTTTCTATTGTAAAACAATAATATCATATACTATTACAACAATATTTAGTTTGAATCAATTTCACTAAATCATATTCTAAGAATCTCACTATAATATGTATCTCTATTTATTTATCATTATTAAAGATAAATTTTATAGAAAATAGAGTAGTATTTTTTTCGTTTTCATCCATACAGGTAATATAAATCATTTTTTCACTTGAAAACATCATGTTAATATTATTGATTAATATATAGATTTATCTTTATCCTATTATGTATCAATATTATAGAATTCAAATTATTCAAATTAGGTCACTTATTCCGACTTCATTACATTAGTAAATGAAGTACATACATTATACTTTTATTCAAATTCATGTAGTATCATAAATTAACCCATCACAATAAACATTCCATTTATGGATAATATCTATTTGGGATGTTTTAAAAAATCATAATAGTTAATGAATAATCATATTATAAAAGTTTTTTAGTTTTAATATATCCATAAGATTATTTGTAGGATTAATGTATTCCTAATAAATTCATTATGTATTTTTTTCTCTTCAAACTAGATTGGATCATGGATTATAATAGTATTATGATATTTGAATTATGTAGAGACATTTCCATCACCAGAAAATATGATTACCACTTAATTCTAGAATATCCATGTTAAACCAGTCCATATAATCATAGTAATTCCACTAATACATATATTTTATTCAATAACATTCCATGATCACCACATACTAAATCCATGCCTATATCACACTTTATAAATATGTTTTTAATGAAAAAAATAGCACATGAATCTTCCCATTTAATTTCTCCATGGGATTTTTAATATATATTTCTCACTATTTCTCATTCTATAGCATTCACCATTATTTGTTACGTATTGGATCTACCAAATGTTATTGCATACAAATAACCGTGGATTAATCGACCACATGACCACCAAATAATCCCAATCAATTATACATATCGACCACATGACTTAGTTGATATACCTTAGCACTAAAAAATTAAACCATATGACTTAATTGATCCACTATATGACATCGAGGATTTACTATATTGAGTAATGGATTTACCGCATAATAAGGATGATCAATCACATATCAAAATTGATCAACTATTCCAGTAAAAAAAATTATAAAATCACTTACTATCTTAAGAGACTATGGAAAATTAAATTGAAAAAATGACTTAACCGATTGACCACAACTTTAAACAGCAAATAACCATATGCCTTTGGATTGACTTCATGGACTAATTATTATGCATTCTATTGATGAACCGTAACGTGGAATATTTATCCAAATTATGCAGTATATAGTCTAGGACTGAAAATTATACATTTTTTCTTAGGTATTACAAATACCTCAAAATATACGCAATAAATTATAGATATATCAAAATTTCTTTGAAATTTATCAAATTATTATTAAGCTAAAAGATCAATTCTGAATATCTCATCATCATGTAAAAAGAAACTTATGTATGAATAATATTACACTACACATTATTCTATATCTAACTTAAATATTAATTTCAATATTTTCTAGCACTAATTACCACATCCAAATAAAGAATCATACTATGGTGGTATTCTACCAATTCGATAGAACATAAAAATGCTATTAAGATGTCATTTCACACATAATATAATATCTATTTAGGATTTTCACTATCTAAAGTACTCTTCTAGTTCCAAAAAGTTATATATGTTTCTAGAATCACTATTTTAAAATTTTAATTGATCTTCTGAATAATATCATACCTTTTAAACGTATAATATTAATTATACTACCCAAATTTATCCAACCAGATCATTGAGTATAATAAACTCCAATAAAATTACCCAAAAATTACGGGGAGATTATCATACATTGGGGGGATACATCAACCCTCCACCCATGTAGAATTGACATGTATTCAAATACAAAATAACTAAAAACAAAAAATCAATTCAAATTGAACTTCAATCTCCTAATATTTTTTTTCAATATATTGATCTTTGAGAGTTATATAATAAATTTCAATCTATAATTGAATTTATTTTTTTCTCTACCCTTTTAATGATAACAATTTATAAGGGAGAGAAATATTCATAACCCATAATGTATGGGTTATCTCTTTTATTTTAAAAAATCGATCCCCCAGGATCATCAATTTTCATTAGAGAAGTATGTAACAACATACTTATATAATATATTTATCATTTTATAATTATCATTGTACATTGGAATACATTTTGTATAAAACAAGTCTTCATAACCCAGACACAAGTTATCCATTATATTTTTTATTATTTTGAAAACTCATATATTCAATTGGAATAAACTAAATAGATAAAATTTTAATAATCATTTAAAAAACTGAACTCATCAATAAAAAATGAATCTAAATTTTCTTGTTAATGTAAAAATGTTCCCCTTGTTATTTTATGAACAACACCCCTATCAATTATAGACCAGGATAATGAATCAGGAGTATGTTACCTACCTAAAACATTAAAATTTTATTTGGTTGTCTAGTATATATATTTTATGAACATAATAAATACCTAGAAACTCCAACTTATTATTGATCCATTTCATAGTCCATACTCTGAGATCCTCACCATGGTTATTATCATTTAGAAATTTGATCTATGTATTTCAAACAAGAGAGCCACTGATACACATTTAAAAAAAGTAATAAATGATATTTTCCCCCATGGTTGTCATACTCCATGTATTTATAAGTATCATAGCCATTATCTAAGCCTCATGTTAAATTAATATTATTGAAACACAATAATAGTTAATTTATGAACAAGATTGAATTCATCACCTTATCAATCAAAGCATTGAGTCTATGACTTAATTCTCAATATAGTCTATTTTTTCTTTGAATATATAAAATTAAATCTTTCTTTCTTTCTTTTGTATTCATTAGGATTACATAACTAAAGACCTTGTGGTTGTAAGGACATTTTTTCTTTATTTCAGTAATTTTATTTATATTGTCTGTATTTTCTTGAGCTAATTTAAGAATTATATTTTTTATACTTTCTCTATCCCCTTTCTAATTCCAAATGATGTACATATGAAAAATATATTACTATGCTAATGAAAATACTTCCACAAATTTGTAGACTTCTCTATTATAGAAAAATATTTCGGACATGAACTCTAAAGTGTCTTCCCCTTACCACAAGCTAAGTCATATTATATAGGATGTATTGTCATACAATTTTTTTGATATGTTGATTTCCATGTTTCACTTTCCACAGAAAACATCATAAACCATTTCCTTTCCCTTTTACAGTAGCTTCTCAACCTCATCATCAGTGATGGATTCCACCATGATAATCTTTGGGTATATCTCCATGATTTTATTTATATTTATTTCAATATTTAACCTGCTTGGATTATAGGTCTTACTTACAAATTTAAATAAAATGGAATATATTTCCATAACATAATATCATTATACCTATAAATTTTATATCCATGTAATCCCTGTTTATTATATTCTTAGTATAATTACATTTATAATGTTTATTTATATTATTACTACTTAGTAAATTCATGGTTTCATTATTGCTTTCACCTCAATCTATTGTGGTGGCCTCTTCACCACTTGGACCCAAGATTTATCCCAAGATTCTAAATACCATAATATATCATAATTTTGTAAATTTATGTTAAAAGAAAATAAAAATTATCTAGACACTTCATCCTAATCTTAAAGGATATATTAAACTTTTTATATAAATTCCATATTTGTGGATCACTCATTATTTTAATTTTATCTATTATACATTGATTTTTTTTCCTTCATTTACTAGAAGATATGTACATGATATTACATTAGTAATATTTAGGGGATTAAAAATATAGAAACTCTAATTGTATCAAATAGTCTATTTTGTTTATTTGTTGATGAAATCATTACAAATATTTCTACATAAAAAAATTTATTTTTTAGTTGATTAATAACTTTTCTTATAGTAGTTTGGGGAAAAGTTATCATTTATCTACTTACATATACCCTTGAAAATTTAGTGGGAATTTCAAAAATATTATGGCCCACAAATATTCTTAATTTTAATTTATTAGATCTATTTATCAAGTAGATTTAGTGCATGAATTTTATTTTGAACTGTGGGTGTTATTAATATATATTCATATAGTGGATTCATCCCCAACAAATATTATAAAATCCTTAAAACTATACTGATTCCCTGTTGTGGAAATATATTATTTGATTCCTGATTGGAATAATTTTTATTTCCATATCATTAAGATGGTTTGTGGAAAACAAATCCAACTTATTTATTTTTTTATCTCCGAATGAAAACACATAAGGTTGAAAGAGATATTTTCACCATCAAATAATTTAAAATTGAAATTTAATTCATTATTACTCTTATGAAATGTTTAATTATAAATATTTCATATCTTATGGAAGGATATTTCAAGTTATTTAATTATTTTATCCTTCATTTATAGTTGTGAATCCCTAAAACGTATAGTTTCAACATATATCTTCGTTAATTCATGGAATAAACATATCCCAAAAACTACAAAAATTTTCCTCATAGAAAATTATATTTAAATTAGTGAATAAACCTGATACATATTTTCATAATAACATGATTCTATTTCTCACTTATAATTTTTCATTTTTTAGATTATTTTTTATCTTAAAATATTCTTGGAAAACAATTTCTGTATGGAACTGACATCCTCTATAATTCATACTTTTGACTGAATAGATATTTTAAGAAACCTATTACTAATACTAAAACCTCATATGAAATTTATTTTAGATATTTTTTACAATAGTTAAAATGTTTTCTAGTGTTCTGATCACTTCATGATTTTCATAATAAAATACAGTAACCCAAATTTGACTACCTTCAATTACTGTACGTTCATCCTTTCATAATGTGGTAATTTTTATCTTATTTGACTACTTCATTCACCGTTTATCTATAGTATTGGTATGTGTTTAATCATATATAAAAACATGATTATATTTTAATATTTCTATCAGAGGCTCTTCAAACACCTCAAATTTATACACAAAAACTATAATGATATTTACGGAGTATTTAAAAATATGTCTAATTAATGGTATATAATGGTATAATACAACATAAAATAACAAATTGTATTTTTGAAGATACCTATGTGGTGTGGGTTTGATTCAGATGTCCAATTCCTATTAGCAAATATCTATTTTCATTTTAATTATTAACCCTTACATGTAACATCTATTTCTTATTAGTGAAAATTTATTTGTTAATAATTTCCCCTGAAAAAATTACTTCTATGAATTTATGTATAGAAATTAGGTGGCACATGATATTCCTATAAGAATTTTTGACGATCAAATCTGTAACATGACTAGTTGTTCACCCTAATAAGAGATTCAATAGTATAATATGATGTTTATTCAAATGGTTGGTGTTCCCCAAAATTTCACTATGAGTGCCTCACATGGTATACAAATTCATATCTCACACAAGGCTTCCATATAGCATCTCAACATTTTCATATTGTAACATTATAATCTCCCTACACACTGTAAGATAGACATGTAATATAAAGTCCAACTATATATATATAGATAGATATTCAAATATTCCCTATAAGTTATTCTTTTATGTAGATAACTAAATATGTACATGATTCCTGTACAAGATTATAATAAATCATGTTCATCTTATAAATAGATTATTTAAAATCCAATAGATACCCACCAATACTATAGAAATCAATTCCCACCTAAAACCCAACATCTCATATCATCTGAACCCATTCATCTAAAATCATCACTCTCTTAGTTACTATGATTTTAAAATCCCAAATTTCAAATACATCACCGTGTTCTTTAGTAAAAAATTATAAATTAAGAAATCCATTAGTTTCTTTATTTTTATCAATTTTATGACAAAAGGTCACCACTTGAGTTTGTTCTTCTTCTTTATGGATTGATACATATATGATTTTACTACTTAGCATAGTCTGGGAGACAAATAGTTTTCTTCATTTTAGATATTTCATTATGATTCAATATAGTATAGAACTCTGTTAATATTGAATAATAAAAAACTGAAATCATATAACCTTCCTTTTCCACTTATACTGACATCAAAATTATATTTAGTTAACTAATTTGAAATATGAATTTTTTAAAGAAACTTCTATACCATATAATATCATTTCACTCCACTCTTTTTCATATATGGGTTCCACACATGATCTAAATATTTATTTTGTATAAAACCGGTATATGATTAGTTATTACTAGAGTGACCCTGCTTTTTCATTTAAGTTTCTTTCTTATTTTTATCTCATCCTTATAAAATATTCTATTTTCATCCATATTATTTTAGTTTTTCTCATTTTATAATATTCTTATTATCAAAATCTCCCAATAATCCATATATTTATTTACTTAAATTGTCTATTGATAAAACATAAAATAAATTTTTAGGTTTTTTTGTTATCTATATTGTTGTTAGCAAACAATAATTATTCATTAAAACTCATCATTTTATTCATCTCTTATCTTCCAGTAATATAAATGTATCCCTTTTGTGCCAATTGTACATCATTAAAATTCGGGTCCTAGACTAAATTCCTATAGTTTGAGATATTTAGAAAATAAAAATAATTATTTAGTGTTTTTTTCA
This sequence comes from Viscum album, assembly GCA_963277665.1. NCBI lineage: Eukaryota > Viridiplantae > Streptophyta > Magnoliopsida > Santalales > Viscaceae > Viscum > Viscum album. The sequence goes on along the minus strand of OY728158.1, from coordinate 1,584,338,063 downwards.
CCATTGGATAGTAGAATTACTTGACTAATCATATAATCTTAATTATGTGGCTGAATCACAACACAGAGTGATGTTTCAAACCATTGAAACTCGTTTATGTATATTTGGATTTAACATATTATTACAAATTATTTAATTTGGAAGAACAAAAATAGGAAAAATATAGATATCATAAAATAATAATTCAAATTTTTTATTTTTAAAACATATTGAATTAGGTATTATAATATCTTCATGATTTTTGGATCATGTTAAAACATTTATAGCATAAACATATATGATTTAAACTTAATTTTGGAAAATATTTATTAAATGAGTTTTTAAAAAACTAGTAATTCCACTAATGCATTGATATTCATCAATTAACATTGATGATTAGAAATTTACTAATAAAATATTTCATCAAATTTATTTTTTGATGTTTTGAACATTGAAAACTAGCTCAAGAATCCACAAATTCAATTTCATCTTTAGATATTTAATCTTGAATTTTCACTATTTATTGGGTTGAATCATTAATTATTTTTTATATATATCAGAATGTCCACAAGTTATGGAATACAATACTCTATGTTTGGATCGACAATATGATGATCCTATCAACCACAAGAATCAGTTGGATCAACCACAATACTTAGTACATCGAATGCGTGAGTTAATGGATTGACCACATGACTTAATGGATACCACTTGGATTTGATAATCAAATACATGACATAATTTATTGCCTTCATAACAGAGAAGATGTCCTACACATCTAAATAGATCAACTATCCAAAAAATTGTAAAAATGTTGAGCTTATTAATAAATAACTCACATAACATGTAATATTAATGTGATATATTGGATCAGCCTCATGAATTACATGATCTATTACACATAAAAATATCAACTAACTATGATTATATGGAATGAACACATGGCTTAAAGACTATGTGGTAGATAATCAACTATAAGAATCTTGACATAATAAAATTCATCAATATGTTTTCCAAGTTTGTAAGTTCATCATTTGAGCTCATGTCATCACACAACCTCTATCCTTTCCGAATAAATTATAAACATCTAAAATAAATTTTTTTTAGTTTATCAAGATACAATAATGTCCTTATCTTAATTTCCATATTCTCAATAGAATGTATAATCACCCTTTAGTATAAAGTTGATTCTACTACACATAAATACTCATCTAACTATATGGTGTCAAATTTTTATTAAACAATAGTTATAATAGTCATATGCTGTTGAACAATATGATTCTCATAAATCAATTCTTTGGATATTCAAAATCAAATTATCTAGAAATATCACACTTAATATAAAATATCTTCAATCTATTAATATATCTGATCAATCATTATGATCGAAAACATTTTAGAAAATTAGGGAATCCCAACTTCAGTAATTTCATTGATTTATATAAAATTAATGTTTCTTTTAATCCTCCAATATTAGGGATAAAATAAAATGTTTTCTATGTATATTATTATTCATAATAAACTTCATTTCCATTTCCAAACATGTATGTATAATAATTCATTCATTTTTGTTGATAATTGAATCCATCACCCATATCTCGTAGAAAAGTTTTAAAAAGAAATTTAACAAAAAAGAACTTATTATAGATGTAACATTAATGATATATTTGTAGTATAATTCAATCCACCAGCCATATCTCATTAACAATATTTGACATGAAAATTGAAAAAAAAGAAAATAATCTATATAGATATTCAATGAGAAATGATTTAGTTGGTATTTTGGATCCCAAAATGTGAATTCATTATCTCTTAGTAATCAAATATGGTTTGATGTTTCTATGGTCGAATTAGGTAAAAAAAGTAGATTAATAAAAATATCATTTATTTTTAAAACTCCATTAAAACTCCTATAGTATTGGAGAAAAATACCACCTCATCTTGATTGAAATTCTTGTTCCAAGATACCTCACGAGATAAGGTTATTGTGTTATAGATAAGAAAGTATATTTATTATCCTCTTTGTATATTATAGACAATATTAGATATTTATTACAAACATGAAAGTCAAATTTGGCTAAAATTATATTCATTATAAAATTAATATTAATTGAAAAAATCATATCATCAATAACATGAAATTATAAAAATGTGTAACATTTAATACCAAATTGAACACATATTTGTAATGAAAATTGTTTGTAATTACGATAAAATTAATCTAAAAATGAAAAAAATTAAAATAAAATAATCCATGATCTACCATGCATGGTACACGCTCCCACACACTTATCTCACAGTTTAACATTGTTTAATTTCATTTATCATGTTTCATGTTCCAAATATATTTTGTTATACAATAAATAAGGTATTATATAAAGATATATTTACATACGTTTTTAGGTTAAGAATCTTGAAAAATGATACATTTAATCCTATATTTATCCATAAAATTTATTCTACTTGAAAACCATTAATGAAAAAAAACAAAATTATTTTTTTTTTCTAAAAATAATGAATACATTTAAAAGAAGGGAAATTTTTTTAACCACCAATTGGTGTTCTTTTTTGAATTCATATATCTATATATATATATATATATCAATACTAATATAATTTTTTAGATGCATCTATTTTATTAACAACATATTTTAATTTACTTCTGTGATTTTCACTTTAAAATAGATATGGAGAACCATCAAAATAATGTACCGATTTCCCACATCCCCATTTTGATATATATATATATATACATGGTATTATAAATTTTATAATAGGATATACATATATTCACCTTATTCTTCATCTTCTTCAGGAAAAATGGATTCCACTGGTAATAAGGACTTCATGGTAGGATGTTTAATATCTTCTGATTATTATTATATCAATATATCATTATTTAATTTTGAAATTATACCATATTTCACTTATGTACCTATAAATAACTATATTGGATCCCCAAAATTCACATAAAACTAATTCTACTACCATATAACCTCATTATATTATTATAACTAGGAAAAAACCCAAAAGAAAATGTTTATATATATATAACTAGGGGATAAGTTTTCATTTAAAATTGATAAATGGGAAAAAGTAACAAATCATATGATATTAACCTCCCAATAATGTCACTTCATAAATCATTTTTCCATTCTTTAGTTCACCAAAATGGTAAATAGATTGCAGAGGTGGTGGGTAAACATTATGCATAACCTAAACCCAAAAGATCTCATTACCATTTAAGGTATTGAAATACAGCTTCTGTAGTGGATTTAATACTTCCTTTGATTGAAATTATATAATTTACAATGAGATAACATTAAATTATCTTCAAAAATCATCATGATAATCTCTCTTTTGATCCTATTTATTATCCTTACAATGCTCTCAAAATACCACAACAATGGTTCTATATCTTCAAAGTCCACTTTATTTTTTACATTATGTAATTTTTTACATAGAAAATTGGTTTAGATTATTATGGAATAAAATTTTATTATATTCATGTATTTATTTATTTAATTGAAACTAAATTTATAAAAATTAAAAAATAATGTTAATATTTAGTAATTGAACAAAATTATTATTGAATGGTTATAACAAGGCTATCAGAAAAGTAATTTAAATTGAATATTAATAGATTTGGTGTTGACCACATGTTCATTCTAATCATGCTCCAAATTAATCTACTAATATTCCTAAACCAATTTTATATCCACAAAATAATATAAATATTTATATGACTAGGTATTTAAGAGTTATATCATATAAAAAACTAATTAGATGATCATTTATGTATAGATTAATATACTATTTAAGATGAAAGTTTCTACTAACAGGATTAGTAATAATAAGCTACTTTATTATCACACATAGGTTCATTTCATCCATTTTCAATTATGAAATGTCATATTTCTATTCATATAATAATATAAATTTAATATTATGAATGAAAAATACTCCCTTTATCATCAAGTGCACTAATCATCCACCACTTTCATGGTAAATAATTTATGATAACCCATAGTAAAACAATTATACATCTTTTCTCCATTGGTATGTGATCATAGTCAAATTTGTGCTCTTCCCACAATTCCCATCATATTCAAATAGTCTAAATGAAGTAATGGAAAATCATCCAACAATGGGAGAGTCAATCAAAGAAGAAATATTAATAAATCTTATCTAAATCATATCAATCATTGAAGCTCAATAATTTATAACAATAAGGATCTGGATTTGTATTTATATGAATATGTAATCTAGGGACTTATTATACATATCCTTGAAAAAAATCATGCATTAAATCGCCATGATAATTGTGGAAATAGTTCAAGATTATGAAATGAAAAAAAATGAATGATTTGAACACAAAATATAATATCATAAAAGGTAAAATAAAGAAATAACTAAATGAAATATTTTCAAGGGAACAAATATAATACGAAATTTGGGTTCCCATATTACATTTTAATATCTTCATATTAATAAAAATCAGAAAACATTCCTCTATTATTAATCATAAAGTACAATTTGATTTAGATCCCATAGTCATTATATATTTTCTTCTATAATTTTTTATACAGAGGAATCCTGTAAATTAATTACATTATTTAATTGGTAATAGGTATTTGAAGTCATTAATAGTCCCAACAATTTTCAGGTGTTCCATGTAGAAATACATTTTCATCAATTATAATCAACATCAACTTAAAACATTTCCCTTATGAATTTGATTTGAATCATAAAAATGATTTTGTGTAGTGTAAGGGTTGGCCTCAAAATGTAGGTTAAATTATCCTTGAGGGAAAATATTCAAAACTATACTTGGTTTTTTCAATGGTTGGGGAAGCATTAAACAAGTGTGTCTCAATGCATTTAACCCTTGGTCAATATTGGCATTTGATTCTCTTTTTTCATGATATAAGAAATTATCTAATATAGATAATTACAATTATTGTTGAATTATAGTTTATTTGTATCCTATATAGTGTCCCAATACTCTGTTGGGTATGTGGTGTTATACTAAATATTCAATACAGCTTCCATTGGTGCTAATTCTCTTAATAGTATGGGAGTAGGTCACTATTGGTGGAAAACATATCCTCATATGTTAGAATGGGTAAAAATGATTATTTATCACCCATAATGATATATAATGTTGGTAGTGTTGGTATAGGATTCTATATTAGTAGTTGATGAAGGTAACTATTGGAAGATGATATATTATGGACTTCTAATGTACATATTGTTTGATTATGGAAGATGAAATATTTACTCATTAATTTTATATAATACAATATGATCAAACACTTCTCCATAGATCATTTGTAATCTAAACTCCATTTTATATTATAAATATATAAATTAATGTTTTATTATGTATAATATAAAAAATAAAAAATAAATAAATTTAATATCATTTTTATAACATGTTTAAAATAGTCTCCTAAATAAATTAATATACTTTTGATTTAGAACAATATATTGTGAGATTAATGTGGATTTTTTCTATGAATATCTTCTAAAAAAATACTGCTATTTGTTACATGGACACTCTACCAAATTTTATTTTCCTATCTAGTAAAAAATTACTAAAAAAAATAAATAAAATCTCAAAATAAAAGGTAATAGTGAAATTTATTGTCAATAGATAATCTATCACACTTATTTTATGATTAATTACCAATTATTTTTTTCTCGTCATTTTCATTTCAATATATTGTTGAGTGAATATGTATTTAACACCTTATATCATATATATACATATTTCACAATCATAGAAAAATATAATCTAAAGGATTTTTTCCCATTTGAAACATTTAAACATTCAGTAAAATAGCTAAAACTCTAATTCCAATGATTGATTTAGAAAGAAATTATGTATAGAAAATAATATCTTTTATGGGTTATTCTATTACCCGTTCTATATTAGATAAAATTATAAAAAATGACATTAATTATTGGGTTTTAATATAAATTATAAATGTTGGTCATGATAATTTGTAAATACAGAATGTTCCTCCTCATTCTCCCTTCAAATTTCTGCAACACATTTACCCTAATATTGGTTTTAGTTAAACTCTAGTCAATACTAAAAAAATATTCCATCTTAGGAAATTTTTATAGGAAATTCATTGTAAAAATAGTTCTTTAAATACCTTATGGGAAAATTTATGTAGACAAATAGACTTTTTTACACTATATCCTAGTAAAGTTTTCACTATGATATCTTTCAAACATTTGTGTACGTATAAGTAAACTTTAAAAATGACAACCCTAAACACTTAACAATAACAATTTTCTATAATTTGTCATATTATAATGATGGGATGAGGTCGAGTAAAAAATTTCGATTCCAACAATTCCATTCGTGGTGTCAAAATAATTAAATAAGGCTAGATGTCCAGCTTTAGGGATTCAGTACATAAGTGGTTTTATGAATAAAATGTATTTAAAATTTTAACACCAACAAATCTCAATTTTTTTACAAAATAAATAATTATAATGCTATAAAATGTGGTACACGTTCAATGTAAACTCATTAAATAAGTGATTAATAGATTATATGGGAAAACTTTGCTTACCTATTAAGATATGGATTATATCACAAGATAGTGATCATAAATATGGGATTCACATATGGTTAAAATTATTTCCATTGTAAAATAAATAATAAATGAATCAAATCATATTATTAATCATTTAAATATGAAAAAACATGAAATTTAGTACAATAAATCATCCAGGGTTCAAAATGGTAGTAATAATTAATGATAATCTATTATAAATAATATAGAATAATAAAAAACAAAAAATAAATACAAATAAACCAATGAATACACATACTCTACAAATAAATTCCCTCTATTTTCACTTCATTATAATTTAATAATCATGTTGAATATTTTAAGAATATTAATATAGATAGTTCTCAAAAAAATGAATTAGGAGATACAATAATCATTTTAATGTTTGAAATTTTAGATATTCTATATCTAATCATTAGTATATTCATATTTGATACTAATAATACACATTTTCAATTAGAAAAACTATATATAGTTATGTTAAAGGGGAAACTGGATTGAAAGAGATATTGAATATGGGTTAAACCCCTATGGGTTCATTGTTTCTATAGTCTATAGTTGGATAGTTCAATTAATAACACATATTTGATAGCTGGTGAGACTTATGTTATAAAATAAAAAATGTATTTAACTCTTGTTCTTTAAAAATGTTACAAAAAATAGATGTACATATATATAAATTAATTAATAAATCCCCCGTGTAATTATACATATTATGGAATTATGATGTTTTCTACATGATGTATGGGTTTTCCCCTACTTATTTTTCTTGATTAGTTCCCACTGGTAGAAATGTTAATGAAATTATGTGGAATGTAATATTTCACACTTTGAGACTTTATCTCATCATTTTATCAAGGTCATAGAGCTTCATCATGTTATATACCTTTTCTTAAGAAACAAGCTATTGTATAATACTATGAAATCCATATAATTCACTTATGTATACATCTTATTATTCATAGATACAATCATTATATATTATGATTTAATAATTTTAAAATATGGATTATAAGTTTTCATCTATAATTGAGTATAGGAAAAATAATTAATATTATCTTATGTAATAAATCTATAGTAAATAATCAGAAATCATATGTTTCTTATATAACTCCTTGAAATCGTATTTATATCGGTTGGGATGTAGGTGAAAATCATGTATATCCTCATCCTAAATGATCTATTTAAATTTATTATGTGGGATTTTTAGTGGATCATTTTTATTTAATTCCATCATTGGATGAATGTCTATAAATAACTCTATGAGTTCACTGAGTTCTTTAGTATATTCATTACAGAATTGTTGCTCAATGTTCTTTTTAATTCCATTAATTTTTTCTTTTAGTTTGTACTCAATATATTAAAATATTCATACTCCCAAAACATGTATTACATGGAATGAATCATTTTCTCAAAGAAAAATGGGTGTATACAATATAGGTTCATATTTTTAGATTTAATTATTTATTTTTTTCATTTTTAAATATAAATATAAGAATAATACACATAAGGGGAACCACTATGAAAAAATCTCCAAAATTGGAATGGTAGGAAATTATATGTTAGTTAGACTTTAAAATTAAATCCCTAGTGAAAAACATGGGAAAATATTATAGGTTTATCATCAATGAGATCCACTCTTATTTATTAATCATTAGGTAACATATTAATATCAACAATATAGTATAAAAACTAAAATCATGGGGGAGAGATGTGTGATATCATGAATGTTCTAAATTAAATGATTATTTATTCCTAATCAAATATATATATTATAATAGATAGTAAAACACCTTAAATTAGTTCTAATTTATATCCTCATTATCCTGCACAGGTCCTTCTAATCATATTTCAATGAATATACTCCATCATATGCATGGAAATAACTCATTTAATATTATTATTGTGAATACTAAACACACTTAATGATCATGAAGTTAACTAAAAATCCACCAATTCCATCGTAAGGAAAATAAATGACTCATAAATATAGAGAATATATTAGATAGTCATTTATTATGTTATATCATGTAATTAATCACTCACCACAAAGGTTCCATCATATAATAATGAACTAAATAAGGGATGTGATAATGATGGGATAATAGGATAATAATTCAGTAAAGAAACAACAATAAAATTAGTTCATTCAGTATCCAAAATTATTAATCTCAAAATTCATAGAGATGGAATATTATTTGTAATTTATATAGGCTATGACTATTGAAACTCATAAATCCTCTTTTCGAAGTAGCATTCATGTTAGATTTCAATTGATTACAGAGGTTATGTTAAATCACTATATATTAATAAATAATACGTGGGTGACATGAAAAATATATATATTATTAAAATATTTGAAATATAGAAATCAATGAAAACATCCCTGAGTGGTGAACAATATAATCGCATAAAACCATTAATTATAGAGGGACCACATTTTATATATAATCATCTTCCAACTTCCAAATTTTTCAAAAAATATCATCTTATATTAGTATATTATCCTATGATCATGATATCTACTCTCACATATGTCATTTGATATATATTTTTTATTGAAAAATCATCCAATTTATTTTCAAAATGGGATCAAGGAAACTTTAATGGACCCCTTAGGTTTCATGGGTTCCACTTGGGAATCACTTTTCAATAAAGGAAATGAAAATAATTCTACCCATTATCTCATTAAAATGATATGTTCAGGATTAAATATGATCTAGTAGATTATTAGGGAAGTCATTGATTTGAATCTATGTTTCCTTTGTAGAGTACTGTTCATCACATGTGAAGGGTGCCTCTGAGTTTTGTAAAAAATTGATGTATAGATTTTTATATTTCGTGAATATTTCAATGGATGAGGAATGTAATGAAATACACATTAGGTTGTATATATAAATTATAAACAATCATACATATAAATTATCATTTGGTTACTGTATGAGGTGTAAAATCCTAAAATTACATAACAAACATTAGAGAAGTATAATACTTGATATAAGAACAGTATTAAAATATCACAAGAACATAGAAGAGATTAACATAAGGTTTAATATATCAAGATACCAATAGAAGGAGTGACTTCCAAAGATTTCACTATGATATAAGCCTCTAGTACATGCATGTAAGAAAAAACCATATATATATATATCTAAACTCATACATATAATACTCAGGATCAAATAATGTAATACAAAAAATAATGCCCTAAAAGAAAAAATCATAAAAGTTAAAAATTATTTTATTATTTGGATATTATCTAATGAATGAAATAAGAATGTGGAATGTAATCCTATAACTGTAAATATTAATAATCAAAAAAAATCCCAGACCCATAAAGTAGTATAATTACAATATGTGCATCAAACAAGGTGTATTAAATAAATAAAAATATCACAAAAGAAGAACATAATTTAACATATTTATGTATCTTATAGGTCCACTATATAAAAATAGAAACAAACAAACATAGAATACCTTCTGATGTTCCAAAAATTATATTACATTTATAACCTTTCCCAAATAACTGAAATGAAAGTGATCGAGCAAATATTTTCAATTAATTTATATTGAATATCATTGTTTTAAACCCACAAAAGTGTTCCCCTAAGATGAATTGTTTCATTTTTTGATTTTGGTGTTATTTTGAGCTGAATAGTAAAAATGGGACATTTTGGATTTTTAACAGTTTTATATTATTTATTTAGTTTGGTCATAACATCATCTATACTAATAAAAATTGCAGAATTTATTCTTTTCCAGATTTTACACATCCAAGGCTTCATTTACTAGTTTTGGACTAAAAGTTGAATCGACAATATGGAAGTTCAAAAGAAGCTCACATGTGGGAGAATGAAAAATGTTTTTCGTTCTGCCTAGTTTTGGTGTGGGATCCATAACTCATTCATGGGGGGCCCAAATGTTGTGATATTCGGTAGGTGGATGCGCAAAGAGTTTTAGAAAATCTTTTTTGAAGTAAATGATGCGGGATTTGGCCGTTTGAGGGTCCATTAAAGCTTCCTAATCTGGGGGTTTGCATTATGGAGAGTCTGACTAGACAGAATAAATGCTCAGAGTAAAACGACCATAACTCTTTAAATACATGTCCAAATCCACAGCGATTTTGAGGGGACATGCCCAAGATAATTTTAAAGAACATTAAATAAGGTCTCAATGCGTGAAGTGGTCATTTATTGGGTCACAAACGTGACAACATTCAGAGGACAGAAATCTGGCTAAAAAAGAAGGAGAGCTCCTCCTCCTCAAAGCATACAATATTACATCCCATTCTTTATGGGACACCACAATCAGAGATAGGAGGAATCCAAGGGGAACTCAGGGAAATTATTCTTCAGCATCATTCTGTTTCTTTCTTTTATTTTTCTTTACATTAAAATGTTTATCCTCTCCCGCATCATCTCGCTTACCCTATCCATGGAGGGGTAGTTTCATTTGGGTGATCGGAAAGAGGGGAGGTTGGACCAATGTGTTGTGATTGAGTTTTTGTGCTTGAAATGAATAAAATTTCTTCTTATTTCTTATTTTGGTTTCAATTCATAATTCAGTATTAAATTCAAATGCGGTAGTTTTAGGTTTTTGATTCTGAAATTATAAATTGCTTAGGTCGAGTATCACATATCCCTCAACCCAATTCTAATCTTTATACGGTGGAACAAGATTATGGTTGGGTGGTGATTGCTCGGCGGTTGTCAAGCACATGTGTAGGATTGTATATCGAAATATTGGATTATTAGAAAACAACAATTCCAGGTCTGGGATTGCTCTAATTAATCAAGAGACCTTCTGCAACCCTAAGCACATTTGAAGGAGGATATACAAATCTAAGGTTTTAGAAAGGAAAATTCTAATCACATCTATCTGACTAAGGTAGAGAGTGGACTCGGTAGATGAATCTCTCTCTTACGAGTTTAATAGAGAAAAAGAGATAAAATTTGGAATCCATGATGGCCCAACACTAGGTCTAGCCAAGCCCAATCCGATCACCGTCTTTATCATTTGTTAAAATCAATCAATATTTATTGTTCGTTTCTCACAAAGTCATTCAAATTAATTGTAACCAATATTTTTAAGAAAACCCACAAAAACTGACAACCTTCTTTTGTGTGCACACCTCTCCGGGAGAATATCTAAGACCAAATGCTATACTATACGTAGGTAAATAAAATATTGTTTTTCCATGCCCCATGACAGGCGTGCGTCAAACATGGCGTCGTTGCCGGGGAGGTAGTGCCTCAAGGTTTTTTTTAAAAAAACAATCACTTTTGAATGACCCGTAGTTCAAATAGAACTTTATTATAATTCGATCCAGAAATTGAGATCACAAAAACCTAATTGAGAAATCAAAATCTTCCCAAAGAGTTTTAAGAAACCAATCTCACCAATTCAAGTGATACATTGAGTGAAGACTTTGAACCTTTAATAATGGCTGTAAATCCCAACTGAACCCTACGTGACATCTGTGCACCTCAATTTTTCAATCAAAATTATCAACTTGCAATTACTACCTTAGATAATGATTTTGAATTGAAAATTAACATGATCCAAGAGTTTCCTAAATTTCATGGTCTTGCAGGTGATGACCCGAATCGACATATTTAAGAATTCACCTATGTCTGCTCCAACATCAAACCTCGAGCAGTCGCGGAAGGGAATGCGAAGAGGAGGGAATTCCCCTTTTTCACTAGAGGGAGCAGTGAAGGAATGGTTGTACAATCTGCAACCAGGGGAGATCAGTGACTGGGAAGATCTAAAAAAATGCTTTCTACAAAGATTCTTCCCAACTTCCAGGAGAAATGCAATAAAGAAGGAGATTTATTTCATTCATCAATCAACTAGGGAAACACTCTACGAATACTGGGAAAGTTCCAAGAAGCTTTGTGCAAGTTAACCACCGCAAGAAATAGAAGAGGTCTAATTCCTTGTTTGCTTCTTCCAAGGATTGCTTGACAATGAAAATAATCTACTAGATGCCTCATCAGGAGGAGCCCTCATTGATAAATTACCTGCAGATATACAAGTTCTGATTGAAAAGAATGCACCAAATTCACAGTAGTTTGGAACTCAAGGTACACTCACCAGAGGAATCCATCAGGTAAGAAAATATGATTCAGTAGATTTAATTAAGAATGAAATCGGTGAAATCACTAGGTTGGTGCGACAAAGAGATGTGACCCAAGTGAATGAACAACAAGGACCGAATCAGGTATGTGATTTATACTCTTCTAACTCTCATTACACTAATCATTGTCCAGAAGTGCAGGGGATAGAAAGTTGTGATGTAGCCTATCAATAATGGCAATACCAACCGCAAACCCAACCCGGGTATGGGTTTCAATAGAACCAAGCCAGAGAACCTTTTCAGCAGCAATATCAGAACCCGATAGCATTCGAACAACCTTATTAGAAGACCTTCCAATAACAACAAACTTTCCAACCACCACTTTTCCAGAAGAATAATTATGATCAGCCATCCACAAGTGCACCAACAAATGAAGACCAATAGCTGAAGACAAGAGCTGTGGGAATAGAAGATTTGATGGACAAGCTAGCTGATCAATTTGAAAGAATTATGGATTCTTTCACCAAGAACCAAGGTAAAATTCCTACATAAACAATTCCCAATCCAAAATAGAATCTTAGAACACTCACAACCCGAATAGGGAAGGAGCTCACACAACCAGAAAAATGTGAGGAGGATGAATCTGGGGAACCTGCTGAAGCTCATCCTGTCCAACCAAAATATGGAGTCAACAAAAAAATAGAATGAACAAGGTTCAGGAAAGAAACACCAGAAACCCCATTGCAGAAACAACAAAGGGAGAAAAAGGATATCCCAGCATCATTCCCATCAGCATTGGTTGAGTCAAAGAAGGGAGAAGAATAATGACTTGAACAGGAAATTCAGGAAACATTCCGAAAAGTTGATATTAACATTCCACTACTGGATGCAATCAGACAAATACATAAATATGAAAAATTTATGACGGAGCTGTGTACTAAAATAAAGAGGTTGGATGGAAATGAAAGAATAAAACTAGGAAGAAGCATCTCAACATTTATCACACCACAGATACCGCAAGAATGTCAAGATCTAGGGACTTTCTCTATTCTATGCACTATCAGTTCTTTAAATTTTACTGATGCGCTATGTGATCTTGGAGCTTCGATAAATGTGATTCCTCACTCATTGTTTTCATCTTTGCAGATCAGAGAACTAAAATCAACTCGGGTGGTGGTACATTTAGCAAACAGATCCACCATTTTCCTAGCTGAAGCAGTTGAAGATGTACTTGTAGGAGTGAGAGGATTAATCTTTCCAGCAGACTTTTATGTCCTTGCCATGGAGGAACACCGAGCACCATCCCAATCTCCCATCATCCTAGGGAGACCATTCCTGAAAACAGTAAGGACAATCATCAACGTGCATTAAGGAACACTCACCATGGAGTTCGGAGATAGTATGGTACACTTCAATATTCTTGATACGATGAAACACCTATCTAGCAATCAATCAATTTATGCAATCTCCCATGATGAAGGTATAGAACCAATTAATGACTCATGTATGCTTCATGAATTTTTATCTGTGGGAGAACACTCTTCATTTGAATTTTATAACTCCCATAAACCTGAAAATTCTGATATCATGTTGAAGGATGAGGTAAAATATGATTTATTCGATGATTTGTTAAAAGGAAGTGAGATTATTCCAGAGAATTTAACATTTGAATTAGGAAACCTAAATGCAATATCATCGCTTGAACAAGCCCCATGTTTAGAGCTGAAGCATTTTCCATGTGACATGAAGTATTCTTACCTAATAGAAAGAGATAAATTGCCAGTAATCATTGCAATATATCATATCCCATTCACAAGAACAATCATTGATTGATCTTCTCAAAAGGATTGTCAAAGATGTAGGATGGAGTTTAGGTGATATTCCTGGAATCAACCCTAAGGTATGATCTCACAGGATATTTTTAGAAAGTGATTCTTGGCCAGTTATACTACCTCAAAGAAGAATCAATCCCACAATCATGGAGGTCGTTAAGAATGAGATTGAGAAATTGTTAGCAGATAATATCATTTACCCAATCTCTGATTCTCAATGGGTCAGCCCAATTTACATAGTCCCCAAGAAAACTGTCCTGACCACTATTACAAATGAAAGAAGTGAACTGATCCCCATGAGAATACAAAATAGCTGGAGTGTTTGTATAGATTACATGAAGCTAAATCAAGTTACCAGAAAAGATCACTTTTCTATTCCATTCATTGATCAGATGCTTGAAAGGTTGCTGGAAAAACTCATTACTATTTTTTAGATTGATTCTACGGATATTTTCAGGTACCAATTTCACCAGAAGACCAGGAGAAGACAACCTTCACCTTCCCTTTTGGATCTTTTGACTACAAAAGGATGCATTTTGGGCTATGAAATGCCCCAGATACGTTTCAACGGTGTGTGGTGGTTATTTTCTCGGACCACATTGACGATTTCTTGGAGGTGTTTCTTGATGATTTCAATGTTTTTTGAAATTCATTTGATCATGGCTTGGGAAATTTGCAAATTTTTTTGAAAACATGCATTGAAAACAACCTTGTCTTAAATTTCAAAAAAAATTCATTTCATGGTTGAAAAAGGGATAGTGTTGGGGCACATAATTTCACAAAATGGGATTGAGTTTGATAAATCAAAAGTTGATGTAATAAATTCCTTTCCATATCCAACTTGTGTCAAACATGTTATATCCTTTTTAGGGCATGCAGGATTTTACAGAAGATTCATCAAGGATTTCAATAAGATTTCTCTCCCACTCTCAAGATTAATTTTAAAGGATGCTGACATTAATTTTGATTGTGCATGTAGGGAATCATTTTATGAATTAATGGAAAGGCTGATAACACCACCAATAATACATCCACCCAATTGGGATTACCCTTTGGAGATAATTTGTGATGCATCCAACCAAGCAGTGGGAGCTTCTCTATCACATAGAATTAACAGAAATCCTCAAGTCATCTCCTACGAATCAAGGACCTTGGATGCAACACAAATAAATTACACAACCATAGAGAAGGAGTTCCCTGTAGTTATATTTTCACTAGATAAATTCTAATCATATCTCTTGGGCACTAAAGTTATTGTTTTTTCTGATCATGCAGCTCTTAGGTCCTTAATGAAAAAGGCAGATGCTAAACCCTGGTTGGTGAGATGGATGATAATCTTACAAGAGTTCAATATGGAAATCAAAGATAAGAAGGGGACTGAAAATCATGTGGTCGATCATCTGATTCGACTACCCCACACCGCTAAAATAGAAATCCCAAAGAAGAACCCACTTAATGATTATCTTCCTAGAGAACAACTGTATATATTCAACAGTGAAGTACCATGGTATGCCAACATCGTCAACTATTTGGTAACATCTCAGGTACCCTCTCATCTAAGCTCTCATCAACAACATAAGATTAAATCTGAATCAGGATTTTATATTTGGGAAGACCCGTTTATATGGAAAACTTGTAATGATCAAATCATAAGAAAATACTTTACAAGAAGTGAAATTGAATCAGTGTTTGAATTTTGTCATAAATTATCTTGTGGAGGCCACTTTGGACCTTAGAGGACTGCTCGAAAAGTTTTAGAATCTAGACTCTACCGGCCCACCTTATTCAAGGATTCATATGAATTTTGTAAAAGATGTGAAAAATGCCAACTTTCTGGTAACATATCCAAACGACATGAAATACCACAAAATACAATAACCTTTTGTGAAATATTTGATGTTTGGGGCATAGATTTCATGGGACCATTCCCAATGTCATTTGGAAATTCATATATTCATTTGGTTGTAGACTATTTTTCAAAATGGGTGGAAGAAAAAGCAACCAGAACTGATGATTCTAAAGTTGTTTGTGATTTTTTTAGTGCTAACATTTTCTGTAGGTTTGGCATGCCACGAGCAATCATCCGTGATCAGTGAATTCATTTCTATAACAAGAAAATGGAAGCATTTCTGAAGAAGTGTGGGGTGATTCATAGAACACCTACCCCATACCGTCCCAAAACAAATGGCCAAGCATAAGTCTCTAATAGAGAAATAAAATCCATTATGGAGA
This sequence comes from Viscum album, assembly GCA_963277665.1. NCBI lineage: Eukaryota > Viridiplantae > Streptophyta > Magnoliopsida > Santalales > Viscaceae > Viscum > Viscum album. The sequence goes on along the minus strand of OY728158.1, from coordinate 1,584,321,348 downwards.
ATACTTTTAAACCCAACCTGAAAGACTGGATCCAAAAGTTAGATGATACATTATGGGCATACAAAATTTCTTACGAAACACCGATAGGAATGAGTCCATATATATTGATCTATGGAAAGAGTTTCCACCTTGCTATGGAGTTGGAGCATAGAGCCTACTGGGTGGTCAGAGAGATGAATCTGGGCCTTGAGAAAGATGGGAAAGAAAGAAGATTGCAGTTGTAGGAGTTAGAAGAAATTAGAAGGGAATCATTTGAAAACTCAATGATCTATAAAGAGAGAACAAGGATGGACGATGAAAATATAATTCAACTAAGAACCTTCAACCATGAAGATCATGTGTTACTCTTCAAATCCTGACTTAAGATTATACCAGGTAAACTTCGTTCCAGATGGGAAGGCCCCTTTACAGTTATTCTTGTATACCCCTTTAGTGCTATGCAGATTCAAATGGAAGGAGGAGGAAACCCATTCACTATAAATGGGAAGAGGCTGAAGATGTTCCATGGGACCGTACCTTAAGAACCAGCGTAGGACATCGGACTCCTTCACCCTTAACACAAATGAAAACCAACCAGGTTACATCATTCCATTACAATAGATTAAATGCAGTAACACCATATTTTTGAAACAAACCTAAAAATTCCATTTACATGCATTGAGGACACTGCATCAATTAAGCGTGGGGGAGGGAATCTTTTAGTCCTGGAGATTTTTCAAAAAAAAAATTATTTTTTCGAGCCAGCGACATTAAACAAAGGCACTACCGGGAGGAAACCCGAATTTCCCCCCATTGTCCACTTGTCCTCTTAGTCATTTACTAGCATGATTGAACATGCTTGCACTATCAATTGTTTTCATTTTTATATTTCAGGTCTATTAATGAAGAAGTTGTAGTGGGATTATACATCATGAAGAAAAGAATCCATTTGATAGGGGAATAATAGTTTCAATTCTATATTATCCAACTTTATTCCCTACATTTTTGTTCTTTTAAATAATTAATCAAAAAAATTCATTCCCACGCTTGAATTCTTGTTTTACTTGTCTTCTATAGGAGACATGAGTTTCATAGAAATCCATTTATTCCATGTTTTAGATTTCAATGATAATGAGATTTAATGATTAAAATGGACAATTGGATGATTAAAGTGAATCAAGGATATTGAAATAAGGACTCATGATTTGAGGGAATTAATTGATTCATGTAAATGAAATTTCCCTTCCATTTTCATTCATTTAATTTATAAAATTCATGTGAACTAATTTGTTATTATTAATCTTGCCATGAGTCATTGTCCAATATCATATTCCCATTCCTAAGAGTATTTATAGAACAAATATTTCTTATTTTATCTTGATAATATTTCTTGAGTTATCTTGGAACGTGCCACCTACTAGAAATTGTATTGAAACTTGTCAAAGATATGACTGTACAAAACCACATTTATAATTATTGAGGAACAACATTGGCTATCCACATATTTACCTATGACCCACCCTTACATTTATCATTCGTTAGCCCATAGAAGCCATGAATTTCCTTATAGGGTTAAGCCACATTACAAGCTGATATTTCATTACCTAGCCACACTTTTAGTATTTTTGCATGGTAATTCAAGTTTGAGTGTGGGGGAAAGGCCTTTCCTGAGCGTTTATTGGGATATGTATCATTTTTGGGTGGTGTAATGTGTGCGTAATCATTTTTGGAAATGTATTATTAGAAAATTGGGCATGAGTCATCATTTCATTATTCTTATTTCATTTCACCCAGTTATCCATAAAAAAAGAGAGAAAAAAATTCAAAATAAAGATGTGCCTGTCTGGAGAATTACAAAAAAAGAAAATATAGCTGTTCCTTTCTGGAGCTTTACAAAACAACAGGGATAACTTGGATGATATCATTATTTGTAATCATTTATTGACTCATGACCCATGTCATTAAAAGGGGAGTGGTGTTGTGATTCACATTTCAAGGGGATTTGAGTAAGGTTCATCTTGTTTTTTCACTTGATTAATTATTCATTGTTCTTAAGAGTCAAACCTCCTACATCTAGCCTTAAATTATTTCAATAATTTACCCACCAAACCTAAGCCACAGAGTCATTTGAACCTTTATTGCAAGTCATCATGATTTTATGTTTGTTTTTTCCTTAAAAAGTGGAGATAGTAGTTCCTTTACAATTCTATGGGTAAGGAGAATGTTCTCATGATATGAGCATAAATCCACTATTTATTGTATAATGACTGAACAGATAAAATATTCAAAAGTGAGGTAGATCATGATTTTGGAATTTTTAATAATAATAAATTGAGAAGCTTAAATGAATGAAAGGAGAAGCTCCATTATTTTTCAAAGGGGAAAAGTAAAATGCATGAAATGATTGTTACTTTGAAAAATGGGAAATTAAATAGGTATTTTTGTGGAACTATAAAATTTTATTGGACATTGATAATCATTTTATTTTATTTCTTTTGAAATTTAAATATTGGTGACATTGGTGCCCTTTGAATTCCATGATGAGATTTTATGCTTGAGGAGAAGCATAGTATAAGTTTGGGGGAATTTATAGAACAAATATTTTCAATTAATTTATATTGAATATCATTTTTTAAACCCAAAAAAGTGTTCCTCTAAGATTAATTGTTTCATTTTTATGATTCTGGTTTTATTTTGAGCTGAATAGTAAAAATGGGCCATATTGGATTTTAAACAGTTTTAAATTATTTATATAGTTTTTCCATAACATTATCTACACTAATCCAAATTGCAGAATTCTTTCTTTTCCATATTCTAAACATCCAAGGCTTCATTTACTAGTTGGGGACTAAAAGATGAATTGACCATATGAAATCTCAAAAGAAGCTCACAAATGGTAGAATGAAAACTATTTTCAGTTCTGCCTAGTTTTGGTGTGGGATCTATAGCTCATTCATGGAGGGCACAAATGTTGTGGTATTCAGTAGGTGGATGCACAATGGGTTTTAGAACATCTTTTATGGAGGAAAGGCTGTGGTATTTGGCCGTTTGAGGGTCCATTAAAGCTTCATAATCCAGGGGTTGGCGTTTTGGAGATTCTGACTGGACAGAATAAATGCTTAGAGTAAAACAGCCATAACTCTCAAAATACATGTCAAAATCCACGAAGAATTTGAGAGGACACATGAAATAAAAATTGCGAACAACATTGAATATGGGCTCAACACATTAGGAGGTCATTTATTGGGTCCCAAACACGACAGAATTCAGAGGATAGAAAGCTGGCTATAAAAGGAGGAGAGATCCTCCTCCTCAAAGCATCACATATTCCATCCCATTCCTTCTGGGACACCATAATCAGAGATGAGAGGAATCCAAGGGATACTCAAGGAAATTCTTTTTCAACATCATTTTGTTTCATTATTTTATTTTTCATTACATTAAAATGTCTCTCCTCTCCCACATCATCTCGCTTACCCCATTCATGGAGGGGTAGTTTCATTGGGGTGATCGGAAAAAGGGGAGGCTGGACCTATGTGTTGTGTGTGAGTTTTTGTTCTTGAAATAAATAAAATTTCTTCTTCTTTCTTTTTCTGGTTTCAATTCTTAATTCAGTATTAAATTCCGAATGTGGTAGTGTTATGTTTTTTATTCTAAAATTTTAAATTACTTTGGATGATGATCACATATCCCTCCACCCAATTATAATCTGTATATGGTGGAACAATATTAGTGTTGGTGGTGATTGCTCGGCGGTTTTCAACATGTGTGTGGGATTTTATGTTGAAATATTGGTTTATTAGGGAATAATAATTCAAGGTATGGGATCTCTCTAATTAATCAAGAGACCTTCTGCATCTCTAAGAACATTGGAAGGAGGATAGACCAATCTAATGTTTTAGAAAGGAAAACTCTCATCACATCTATCTGACTAAGGGAGAGAGGGGACTCGGTTGATGAATCTCTCTCTTACCAGTTTAAGAGAGAAAAAGAGATTAAACTTGGAAACCATGATGCCACAACACTTGGTCTAGCCGAACCCAATCCGATCACCGTCTTTATAAATTGTTAAAATCAATCAATTTATGTTGTTTTCTTCTCTCATTGTCATTAAAATTAATTAAAACCAATCTTTTTACGAAAACCAACAAAAAATGACAACCTTGTTTTGTGTGAACTCCTCTTTGGGAGACTACCTAGGATGAACTGTTATACTATACTTAGGTAATTAATATATTGTTTTTCCATGCCCCGCGATAGGAGTGCATCAGAAAGGAAACATGTTTTTGAACATAGTTCTCATATACCATTTTGTAATAGCCAGATCTGAACCACCGGGTCTGAATTGGAATGTCACATCACCAAATTTGCACCTCCATATGTGTATTATATTTTTAATTAGAGAATAGGGATAAGAGGAACATAATGTGGAGTCTATTTACTATTTTCTAGGTAAAAATCATATTATGTAATATAAATTATAAAAATAAAATAAATAATTAAAAAAATAAGAAATAAATCCATAGAGTAGCTACATAAAAATAACCTACCAAAACATGATGTAATTGAATATAATTATATTTACATAACCCAAGAGAATGAATGGACCCCCATAGGTAGTGGATCAATATAACAAATATTGTAACTAAGTAGAATAGTAGTACACATACAAAATCAAATTCCAACTATTAATGCCTCACACCCGATGATAATCCTTCTCAACAGCCTATTGATGGGACTTTTCAAATTAATTGATCGCTGTTAATAAAGTTTGTGGGTGGATTGAGATACCCATCTAGTGTGTTAATATACTTATGAGTAGGATTCCACAAAAAACCCTTCAAATATGTGTATAAGATATACTGGTTCATTTCATGAATGTAAAATGAGTGTGTACAATGAAAAAGTTTATAATAAAGGTGAAAACTGTGTTGGTTCCCTAGAGACTGACTATACATGATTATTTGATATTATATAATGAATATAAACCAAGAAAGTATAACACTACCCCACTCAACATGATGAAACTCTAAACATGTTAAACACATCTTACCCAGGCGATAGATCAGGTACATGCCAAACTATGTCAAAAACAACCCTCTTTGGATAATTTTCAATATGGATCAATCATTAGAAGAAAACTCATGTCACATATAAATATATGTTGAAATATCTATATAATGTCATATCATGAACTATTCATAATGAGAACAAACCAAATTGGAGAAAGCATCGAGCATATGTCTAAATTTTGACACAAACACACACACACCACATGTGATTGTACCTCAATCATAGGCCTCATGGGGATATAAAAACATGGTAAATAACATTCTATAACATATTATAATCATAAGGACCACCTACCCTGGGTATGGTGATGAGTTGATGAAAAGGATCACTATTGTAGCTTAATTACACCACCAAATCCTAGAACCATACCTAATCATCCATGATTAGAAAATTAGGATTCAAATTAATAATTAAACAAACATAACAAGTAAGAAAATATCAAACATATTAGAGAATATCCACTAACTAGAACGATCAAGGTACGAATAATCTATTGATGCCAATTTCTTCAATGAGGGTGCTGATTATATCATAAATCAATATCTACATTGTTATATCATGAAACCCCCAAATAAATGATCAATAAATGAAGGATTAAATTGGTTATTATCAAGTAAAAATGGATAGGATAGATCTTGATCTAGATAGAACATAAAAATTGGGATCATGAGATCAATCAATTATACAGGCATTGAAGAGTGGAGACAGAAGGAGAAGAAAATATCCAAAAAATCAAAATAAATATCCATGGATTTTGTAGGGTATGGAGGTATCTAATAATGATAAATAAGTATAGTGGTATGAAATTTAAAAAAAAATCCAAATACCTCAGTGTTCTCACTAGGGTAGAAATAATGCCATTGGTTGACCAGTGATCACGATGCATAAAATCTTCTACCGTGGATCCCCACTATCTGGATAGTTGTCTCCACTAGCTATTTAGTGTGTTTAGGTAGGAAATACCTCCACCATAGAACCCTAGTAGCTAGACGGTGTCTTCCCACCAGCTATCCAGTTTGATATGTTGTCAAGCTGCAGATCCCCCAGAGTCCACTGACATGCTAGTAGAGTCTCTATATCATTTTCATACTACTTCATGATCAATATCCTGGACCCTTTTTGTTTTTCATCCTCTATTACACCTCTATATATCCTCAAATATATTTTAGGAATAATATTAATTATTTTTTAAATAATAAAAGGTGCATTCCCTAAAAATACTGTGTCTTGCGGTACACCATCACCCAATCAATAAAGGAACCACTTAATGATCATCTTCTAAAAAAATTGATCATTAATTGACTATAATGATGATTCTGGTCTAACCCTTTTTATTGATTCCTATAAATTCATGAATTAATACCAATAATTATATCAATAATAACATAAATATAACATAACTTGATTACATTCCATTGAAATCCACGCCATTAATATACTCATTGTATAAAAAAACCAATATCATTTCGATAAAAACATTTATTTCATTTTTCATAGAAACCATCCCTGACAATAAAGATTAATTTTTTTTAATATTCATAAAAACCCTAATATATTAAAATCAATGAAATTTCATACAATGGTTGTAAATGATAAAAATAAGATTAATTAGTAATACATTATTAATTGTCTATCTAAATGGGTGTATATAAAACATAATGGATTATTAGTTATACTAAGTGAAAAAAATTATTCCACTAAATTATAGTGAAATTATCATTGTTGGCCACTTTCTTATTTCCATTTTATTTCCTAGATTTTATTCAATAGAAAAAACTCTTACTCCCATCCCACATTGGGAGGGGAAACAATTATTCCTAGAAAATTATTCTATGGTTTTGGTGTTTGGTTATATATCCTTAGATATAATACTTTATTTACTTCATCTAATACTATAATTAGATAAACCAATTATCAATATCTCAACTTGATATTTCTTTCAAGGGCTTGATATCCCATTACTTTTCCATGGCTAAACCTTTCAATCATCAATTTCAATTTGTTTTAGATTTTTAAAATAATTGAAATATATATTGTGGTTTATTGAATCAAATTACCAATTGGATTCATAACACCAACAATTAAATTCTTCATTTTGAGTATTTGATTTAACTCATAAAATATTTTTTAGGCTCTGATATCAATATAAATATTATTGATTTTTCCGTTTTTATAGTCAATTTATATCAGTAAGGGTCAATACAACCCAATATCAATAGTGTGGGTACATTTTATATGCATTCCTATTATCTGGTTTTATAAAATATATTGAAATATGTTAGGTAAATTATATAGGAATTATATCTATTTTTATGAGAATAGTAATATATGAATAAATCTTGTTTATGATAAAATTTTTGTAGAGTTGGATTTAGCTCATCTTTATTTGGATTTTAATTTCATAATATTTCATGGGAATGCTGATTTAATATATAACCCATATATGAATTTTGGAAAAATTATTTTCACTATCCCAAGATACATAAAAACTCATTATTGATTGATATTTCCTTCATAGAGAAATACCCTTCTACTATTTTAAATATTATGATTTTCAGTGAGAAGATGTAAGTCATATAACAAGGGGATAATAATTTTCACATTTTAATGATTTTTTTGGATCTAGTCTGAAAGGTGGGTATTTGATTTTTCATAGAAATATTCCTATTTTAAGACACTAGGATAATAATGAAAGAGTATTGGGGAGGTCAATAACAAATAATTAGAACAATCCAGAGTATATTATATAGAGTAAAGGAAATTATTTGAAATATAAATCAATGTTTTCATTGAATGAGGAATTGGTATATTCCAATAATTCACTAAAATTTTAGGATTATATATATTTCAGTGAGAATATTTCATCAGATATCCTTACTAGGAAGAAGAGTAACCATAAAGGTGGGTTTCCATATTGTTATTTTTTTCAAATAACATTGAAATTCTATAGGGGGTATAATATCATATGTAACATGAACCATCCATGGAATATTTCCCCTCCATTATAAAATTTAAAAATATCCACATACCATAATCACAAAACCATTTATTTTTTAGGTTTCTGACCGGTGGGGTGGGTCTATGTTTTGATTTTGGAGAGATTATACTCTCTTATAAAAATATCGACAAACAATTGTTATTGTAATTCAAATAATGACAAGATAAAAAATCCACAAAAAAATTAATAAAAAATGAATATTCAAAATTAATTGTTAGTAATACAAATGTCTGCTAGATCACACATTCATTGATCATAAATAATCAGGTATAAAATTTATAAAAACAAAAACTAAAAATTATTACTGGTGGTTTTTTCACATTTCTTGAAAATATATCCATCAATATCTCCTATAAATCCATCAAACCACCATACACAATGCTTCAGTTGTATGTCCCTTTACCTCTCCAGTATCATGAGTATTGGTGTGTGTGAGTGTAAACCTAGTAGGTCACAACTAAATATGCCCCTATATAGTATCTAAATGTGTATAAGTAAATGGAAATTTAAAAATATTACAACCATAATGTAAATAAAACAATTCCCCTAGTCAAATTATTCTAGCTATGGGTGTGCTTCCTACCCTATTTGGCCAATTATAAAATGTGATTATGGACTCATTATTTGAAAACACATTGGAGGAGAAAAATTCATTCTACTTGTCTCAAAGTTCATGATACATGACATTACTATTCTCGTAGCCTATAAATTAATGTTGAATCATTAATCTTGTGATATATAAACTAGTCACCAGGGTTCCCGAATCAATATCCATGAAGAAATCTCAAATATGGCATTAATCTCACTCTCTTCATGTTATGAATATGACCATAAAAATCCATATGAAACATATTTATTATTCATTATTCCTTTATATTTATGGTAAAGAAGGCAAACATATAATGAAAACCTTTGGATGATTCTAGTAAACATATTTTCTCAAATATAATCTCATTTGTTTCTACCAAATAACATAATGGTCTCATCAGCCAAAATGTGTTGAATCGACAATATAGTACACCCATGAAACATGAAAACCATGATCACATGAAAATCAGGGAATGACATATCAATATAGAAATATTCTTTGGAATCACATCTCTACCCTAATAAAACATAAAAGATAAATACATCCATACATATTCATAACTAATATACAGCATTCTAATCCTCTATCCAATTACACAATTCCTCGATATAGGTCAACCTAAACTCTAACCACAAAACATTAACAATTACAAGGAAACCTCTCTTACTATTCATAGAACTCACATATTATTGAGAATAGATACTTAGGAATAACTTATATTCCTATAAATCAACTAGTTAAAAAACACATATATAACAGTTGATGTATTTAGGACCACCTTCAAGGTAATTTAAAGTGATTATTTAATGAAATACACAGTCTTCATCCATTCATATTGGATGAATTCTTGATTCTAATTAATTTTACCTATGTTAAATATTTTGTTTGAAAATTAATATAATAATTAAAATATCATAACTTGGAAATGAAGTCCAATTATCGTTATATACAATAAAATCCTTCAAAATGATAACCATTTAATGAGACATAAATAATATAGATATAACATTGTGTCAAATTAATTATTAGAGAGGTAGAGGAATGATGTTTTTTTAGGCTAGAAGAAAGAATTTTTTTCTCTCTCTATTAATAAAATTTATTAAAATTATTTATAATTAAATATTCTTAAACTCTGATCCTAATAATAAGTGAGTACATTTGAACCAATTAAAAAATGACACTTTTCCATAGTGTGTATGGGATAATATATAGAACCACCATCATCTAGTATTGGATCATCAGTTACCAAGTACCTATCCATAAGGTAGAAGGTGGCATTTATCTTAAAATATAGATGTTCCAAATAAGACCTATCATTCTTATATAGAATTATGTGCTACTAATGACCCATTAGTTATCATAAGCATTCTTATACACACATGGTTTATAAAATATTATTCACAAAATCAAATATCTGAACGGTAAATACATTTCATGCTCTCTACCAAATAATATCAGGCCCTTGATTTTTCTTCAACTGAAAAACTTAACATCTATACCAATATCCAAAATATCACACTCTTATAATATAATGGCCTTTTTGAACACAATCATAAATTAATAAGAATAAAATATTTAGATATTGAAAATGAATAATTCCATCGAGGGCACTGCCTAGCAAAGAATTGGCCCATCTGTTCTTACCACCATCAAAATACTCGAAACTAAAACTATTTTTTACCTAACCACCATATATAAACTAACACATAATTGTAACTAAAAATAATTAAAATCAAACATTAAACTCAATGAAGAATCCTCAACAATCAAATCAATTTTCCTTTATAGATAATATATTGAGTGAAATAATATCTATCTCACTAATCTAGAATATACAATGTCATATCTATCAAAATCACTATTGTCCATGAAAAAAAATCAATTCATCCACATAAAAATATTTTTAGCACCTACTTTTGATTGAAAAATCAATTTCTGGAGTCACACCCTCTTTCAGACACTATCTCCATTACTGATCAACAAACCCACTTCATGGATTGAGTGAATAGACAAAATATATCTAATTGCTCACAACACTAATAAAATTCCTATTACTGATGCATAAATTTTATCATATATATGAACTCTAGATGAATGAATGTTCTTATAGAAAATAATATCTAAATTCCCCAACTACATCAACTATTAACACTCATTTTATTATAAATAACATAAGGTATAAATATTCTTTATCCAATATCATTGATAATGCCTAAAAGCTAACCCACTCCAAGGTGGAAAGTATAATCACCCACATTAAATACTACATGATTCCCCAGAATATTCCTCAAAATATTGAAACTGATCTTATGGGTTTACTACAAGCAATAAATATTCATTCCACTTAAATTATGGTTCACTATATTAAAAAATTATTTCAACATGAAATCCAAAACTTTTATATGATGTAATATTGAATACCATCCTCAAATCATAAATCAAAGGAGATATCATTGCCTAATAATGTTATTTAAAATTATTATATCTTTGAAATTAACATAATAATACAAAAATGAAATATCCTACTACATCGATTACAAGTACTCATCAGCTGGTCCACCCTTATAACCATTGATAAATGTGATTAATTATCCATAAAATAAAGTATATACACTGAATAACCTAATTCATTCTCGTCCACACTGTCACATCGCACATTTTTATCCTCACTCCCTTGAGAAAAAAACTTATCAGATTCATTTGTTTCCTGAGATGTTTCTCAATCTGATCTGTGAGGGTCTAAACTAAATCTACCTAATACTTGACTACTTGGGATCTTCTATTACATTAGAATAATAGTGGACTATATGAATAGGATAATATATTTAGATATTTTAAATATGGAACAGCACCATAAGGTCCTTTATCAATTCATTATATAACCCATGTCAAAATCACCATCAACAAATCATTAAATAGTCACCCCAGCACCAATGGCTTCATGGGCTACCCTAAAACCATGGAACACAATGTATAATTATATCATCCCTTTAGGTACCAATAGCTGTATTCCTAGATAGTATCACACTAAAAAAATATCATTTTCAATATATATTTCATATCATACATATTAAAAATAATGAAACACATGACGTGAATAACAATAAAAAAGATAATACACTTTCATATCCACACCCCAATCCTATATAATCAGACCATACAATCTCGCCTACTCATTTCAATTAAATATACCACACATACACATGAATGTTCAACATACATAAAAATACTATAATTTAGATAACCTATTAGAGCTGAGTTGAATTCCACAAAAAATCCCTTCAATATGAACATGGGATATATTTTTGATAGCACATTAAATAACCAACCCTTTTTGAAGAACCTTGTTACTAGGAACCTATATTCACACACATGTAATGTGTCACATATATGATTGAAATGAAGAATTAAAACACATATATTATTTCTTATATCCTAAGAGAGTGAAATCTTATTCCATTTAACCACCACAGGCATTAATTTTAATAATTCACCATACTATAGCAGTAAAACCCCATTGAATAATCATTTACCTCGGTAATATGGAAATACCAAAAAATTAGTTTTCTAGTACCCTGAATAGTTTGAATTTACAGTTTTCATACATCCTAATTACCTAATATATCATAAAAAACAACAAAACACAATATTAACATTTGGGAGGAAAATGAGCCTTACTCTAGAGAACACAACTACACTCGGATACCACTTGTAGAATCCTCATCTTGTTTCTATTATATTATAATTAAATATATGTTATATAAAAACTAAGGATGAGTCCTCATATAAAAGTTGATTATATTTTTTGTAATGACCATGACCTTATAATTTGAACAACATCAAGGCATGTTTTACTATTCCAAGGGTTGTACTAGATATAGAGATGTTTTCTAGTATAAAAATAGGTCCTAACATTCATTTGGGGAATGAGTAACCATATTTGTATAAGAAAAATAAAATCATTCCCTATATTTACATTGTAATATAAATTAATTCAATAATTTAAAAAAACAACTCTGGGATCAATGGAAATTACATAAATAAATATTCCTGATACATATTGAAGATACATTGGCATTTATTTATTTGTTATTTTATAGGTACATATTTAAATTTCTCTTCATATTATTTTATATAAGGATAAATCTATTACCACTATTTATGTGCTTATAAAAGTTTATAATGCTAGTTAAAAATTATATGCTCATTTTATGTATATTTATATTATTAAATGCTGAAAAAATTAGAAAACATGTGATAATGGAAAATTATGAGTTGTATAGTTAATTCACAATATATCATGTAACAATGTTTCTATAATTAAATGAAATAATGAATCATATTGGGGAAATATGGATTCAGTTAGATTCCTTCTCCTATCTTGCATATAAAAATGTTTAATGGAGATCTCAAGTATTCCTTCAAAATTATTCTCTGACTATTGATCACGAAGTTTCACTAAAAAAAATGAAAAACATTTAATCCTCATAATAGATTTATTACCCACTAAATATTAATTTTAAACAGATTTTGTTATCATGAAATTATTCATTCATGTTTCCCTTATAAAATTCATTAAATTTCATACACTATCCCTAAGGAGGTTAAATATATAACATGGATTCAAGCATATACTATCATTTTAACATAATAAAACACAAGAGTAAAATTTACCACATTTAGAAATTTAAACCAATGAATAAATTATATATTTTTCAAAATATCATGTAATGTAACAAAAACACAATTTTGTTACTAGGTATGTAAATTTAGATTTTGGATAATATTAACTGATTTTTTAGCCTTTTGTTAGTTAAATCTTAAATTTAAAAATTTTTAGAGGATTTTGGAAGCATAATGTGGGGTTTTTGAGTTTTGTTTTCAAAATGGGTTACACCAATGTTGCGGCATTGGTCGTGGTGGCCCTTGGGTTATCCAGTATGAAAAAGGATACGGTGAAATGACTGATATAGGATTTGGTAACTACAAGTCCATTGGTGGACCATGACTTGGTTGAACTCACCACTACCTTGGTGTAAGATATTTTCGTGAAAACATTTTTTTGGAATGGATGAAACTATCTCCTACTTCCGATAATATTGGGAATTATTAGGAGAAACACTTTCTATATTATCACAACCCACCATTACTAAGGTCATGGAGGGGACAACAGATTTCCAGACCCTTCCATCATCAAGTTGAATGAGATATAATGACCCCCCAAGATGGGCCTTCAATAGGTCTCGGAGTGACAACTAGAACCAAGTGTATAGAATCACATGTTAAATGGAAGGCCTTATCGATTTTGTTTAGTAGGATTGGGAGATAAGATAGTAAGTCCCAAACAAAACCAAAACTAGAAGTAAAAGTAAATCCCAAAAAATACCTTTCCCATAGGCATGTTTCAAATTATAAGTGCTACAGTACAAGAAAACTCCAATGGTAAATACCAAATAAAAGAAAACTAAAACAGATAATGTCCCAACGTCCAATGTAGTACGGTCCCGTACAGTCCTTGAAGTACTCCTGGAAACCTGAAAGTAATTTTATATAAGTAGGTTGAGTAGAAAGGTATACTAAATAGGGAAAATCTAATGCTCTCATGAACAAGTGTGGATTCATTATAATATCCCATGAGAAAAAGAGATAACCAAGAACCTAATAAGGAAACTATCCCCCCAAACCTCACCAAGTAAAACTCCCCAAATAACGCAAGTCAAGTAAAGTACAAGTAATAACACATTGATGTTTGGGAACCCCGAACCACTTTACAACTAGTTATTAATGTCATCATACACATCAGACCACCCTCGCTATTCACACTGCAGTCCCACTGCCATACCCCTCTCGCACACACCTGGGCCACCAAAACCACACATCCCGCCCGCCCACTCCTGGGACACAACAACTACCACCACACCTCAAGAAATGTGGGACCAAACAAATGCTACCAATCCTGATGAAACCGAGGCCTCATCCCGAAGACACTTGGGAAACAACCTACCCACACACACCTGATCCAACCACCAAATCATTCCATACACAAAGTATAATTGGCTATAATGGACCTTAGGCCATCACATCCTGCCCAAAGAGTCTTGGGATACTCAGGAAAGGGGGCATAAAAATTGCTAATAACAAACCACTCATAGGAGTGTTTTGAAAAAACCCTCCCCCATTGAAATGGGGGGATTTCTTCATGAAGTGCTCATCTTGGGTAGGGATCTAATAAGAAACATAAGAACTAAATTAATCATATATGTAAAAAATCACTCATCCCAACCTAGGGGTTCCACAACTAACCTATACACAAACACCCTAATAACTATTCATTGATAAAAAATCACACCACCCATAGCCAAGTCACAACTTATTCCCAGAAAACAATTTCCCATTGAACTCATTCTTGTTATCACATTCTATTGGTTCTATTTTAAATAATTATTTACTACTAAAAAATTAACAGACATAACAACAAGCCAAGGAAGGAAAAACAACCAAGAAGAAGACTAAGCAATCACACATGGTTCTCTAGTAAAGTCCCAACAAAAAAGGGATTTGTGAGATCCCTAAAAGTACTGGAACCAAACCAATTCCCACCATATGGCCCCATACATCCTTAGATCCACAAACCAACTACTGTACCACAAGAGGGGATCCCATCCACATCCATTTCACCGAATATGAATCAAGCAGAAGAACCATACATATTTCAAGGACAAGGCAAGGGAGATTCCAGATTCTATCACACCAGTCATTGAGTTTCTTCTTTTTTTGGTAAATAGGGGTGTTCACACAAGTATTCTTGTTCACTAGACATTAATTCAATCAACAGAGTTTAAGTTACTAACAAATTTATATGTTACAACCATTAAATCATAGAATAAACCAGAAAAACATAGGATAATTAGTGAACAGGGAAGGGCCACCAACGACCACAATTTTCAATGGAAATAATCCCATAAAATTCACAACACGTAATCAATGATAAAAGAGTACAATAGAAACATCATCTCACCCCTTAATTCTTTAAAAGTTTGTTTATTATATTCATTAAAGTTTGGTTTCATCCATTCATGTAGAATCATTATCATACCTGCCCCCACATGATACACAATAAAAAGAAATGAAGGAGAAACCCTACTTGGATGATCAACGATCTATGTTTTTCCCTATGTTCCAAGAACTGGGGATGCACGACATTTAAGGGAGGAACTCCGAGGGGGCTCCAAGAGATGGAAGGAAAGGCTCCACCACAAGCGCACCACTTGCCTCCAGAAGGGGGACTCCAAACGCATCAAGGAGAAGAAAGAAAAGAGACTATCCCCCAAGGATAAAGAATTCTCATGCGATAAAAGGTGAGATCCTAGAGTTACATGATATTAATTTTGAATAGATTTAAAGGAGGATTGTGGTTTCACCACATGGTTGGACAGTTACACATGATGGAATTAATTTTTATTTTATAATTCCCATTAGAGGGGTTTCTATAATAGTTGTGAGTTAAAGGGATTCCTTTAAACAGGGGAAAACAAGTAACAGGGACGGAATTGGAAAATATGGGAAAAATGTGTGGCACTGAAGAAAAATCCGCACATTTTCGTATGAAAATGGTCACCTGAATCTTTGGGGATTTTTGATATCATTTGTAGGATTTAAATGGCGTTAATAGTGGTATTTAATACACTGTTACTTCGAAAGACTCATTGCAAAAGCGGAACTAGAAAAAGTAACAAGGGTGGTACATCATTTGGTGAGACACCATAAAAGGTGTCATGTTCATGGTGCCATCATCGTGGTGAGACATTCACAGGGCCACCCTCACAGTGCCACCGTAAGCGGTTCCACTATTTAGGTGTTCCACCGTGATAGTGCGACCGTTAGGGTGCCACCGTCAATGGAGCCACCATTTCAGTGGGCGGTCATGACAGTGTGACTGTGACGGTGCCACCATCATTGTGCAACAATCAGTGGTGCCATTATTTCAGTGTGTGACTGTGAGGGTGCGACTATGGGGGTGCCACCGTTACTGTTCCACAATCAGTGGTTCCACCATTTCGGAGTGTGACCGTGACCGACACCACCACTTAGGTGGAACCATTTCATGGAACTGAGTTTTTGTCAAATTCTTTAATGAGTTATTGTCTAGGCCATTACATCAGATTCCTCTCAAACTATTCTCTACCTCGAGAATTAAAACTTGACTAGATGAAAAGAGAGGGGTCCGAACCACCAACCAAAAAGATACCTCTCATGAGTAAACCTCATCTACATGTAGTAACACCTCTCCCACAAGAAACCACATGACATATAAAGGTTTCACTGTCCAAACATATGGATTAGGGATTCCTTCCCCCCATGTCAGTAAACTATCCTCTTTAGGGGGCACTAACTTGTCCGCACGGGTTTAATCGCATCCACATTAATGCATCTTGATGAGGGACCATGACCTCCCTTATCGACAGTCAGGACTCTTCACACACATTCAGAGAATTAGGAAAACAACACATTTCATAGTTAACAATGTCAAAAACTACATCACAGACAAGTACAAAATAGAAAAGAACAAAATTCAAAACAACTTTGGGTACTGAGCATGCATCTTTGCCTACCATTCCCAAGCACTCTCCACGAGGCTACCATGCCTCCACAACACATGTACCAAGGTAATGACTCATCCACGAAGCACCTCTCCACATGATCCTTGATCCTCAATGGTATTTCTACAAAAGTTGCATTGTCCTAGATATCCTGCTTTCCCCAGTTGAGGAAGTGTGAATCATATTATAGATACAGACAGAGCTAAGACACATGGAAGACGTCACGCACTCCCAGTAGTGGCGGTGGAACCACTAGCTAATAAGCCATTTCGCTGACCCACTGAAACACCTCGAAGAGTCGAATGAACCAGGGAGAGAGTATACTCCCTCTAACAAACCTCCTCATCCCACATCGAGTGGAGACCTTCAAGAACACATATCCCTAACCTCGAACTCCATGGGTATCCTCCAACTATAACAATACGACTTCTGATGGTCCTAGGCCACCTTCGTCCTCTCTCGTAGATGTTGAAAATTCTCCATCATGCTATGCACCACATTCAAGCCAAGAACACCTACTTTCCCAACCTCTGTCCAACACACGAGAGAGGAACACGACCTCTCGTACAATGCTTTGAATGGATCCATGCCAATGGAAGAGTGATAGATATTGTTTTAGAAAAACACTACTAAAGGAAAGTGTCACACCCATGATCTCCAAAATACCGGAACACATGCCTATAGAATATCCTCCAACGTTAGGATGGTGCGCTTTGTCTGCCCATTTTCCTGGGGATAGAAGGCAGTGCTAAGGCATAGATGGGTGCCAAAAGCACGTTATAATCCTTTCCATACCCATGATGTAAATTGGGTATCGTAATTAGTTACTATGGCCAATGAAACTATATGCAACCACACCACCTATTCCTCATACCTCTGTTCTAGGGAATCCACCATACTTGAATCCTTGATTTCGATAAAGTGATGTGATTTTTTCAGCCGGTCTACCACTACCCAGATAGAATCACAACCCCCTTGAACACTGGGTAGTCTCATGGTTAAATCCATCAAGATGTCATCCCACATACACTTAAGGACATCTTAATGTTGTAACAGACCCCTTGGGACTCATTGTACAACCTTCACCTACGGACATACGTGTAACTTCTCCAATAACTCTACCACTTCCCACTTCACCCCGAGCCACCAAAAAATGACCCCCAAGCCCCAATATATTTTGGAAACTTCTGGGTGTACCGCCATAGGTGTGTTTTAGAAGTCACCAAGAAATCTCACACACATATTCTCTGGGACAAACATCATCCCATAGAAAATAAACATATTATTACTATCCTCTGACCACCCTTCTAGAGCTTTTCCTTGGTTAAACTGATCATGCATCACTTAACTCTCTGAGTCTCCAGACTAAGACTCCTCCAACTTGCGCTACAGAGAGGAAATCACTGTCATCTAAAATAGAAAACCTCTACAACCATCTACCCTTGAATATTGGTGTAGGGAAACTAACTCTTCTATAGCCTTCAATGAATCTGCCAAATCATGAGCCACATATTTCTGTGACTTCCTGATCAAGGCATCAACCACCACATTCCCCATTCCTGAAGTGTAGGAAATATCAAATTCATAGTACTGAAGAAAATATATCCACCTCCACTACTGCAAGTTTAGGTCCCTCTTAGAGAAGATATACCTCAAGCTCTTGTGATCAGTGAAGACCAAAAAGTCCTCCCTAATAAGGTAGTGCTGCCACAACTTCAGTGCGGACACAACCACTATGGGATCCAAGTCAGGGGTGGCGTAGTTATGCTCATGGATTCATAACAACCTATACCCATAAGAGATCACCCATACTGATTTATCTGCACACACCTCGAGTCTTGGCCTAAAGCATTAGATAACACATCCACCATCACCCCTTATTCTGGAAACCTCAGTACTGGGGCACTAACCAGCCTCCCCTTGAGATAACTAAAGGATGTCTAGCACCTCTCACTCCACAAAAAGGCCTGGTCTTTCTTGGTCATGGATGACAAAGGTTCTGCAACTTGGGAGATGTTGGGAACCAATCTCTTGTAGTATCCTGGTAGGCCGAGGAAACTATGAACCTCCATCACATTCTTGGGTGCCACCCAAGAAAAAATCTCCTCAGTCTTTCATGGTCCCGATGATATTCCCTTCTTGGGCAACACATGTCTACGTAAGTGGACATCTTGTGTCCAGATATTTCCCCTAGACAACTTCCCATTGAGATGGTGCTATCAGAGGACCTCTAAAAGCATCCTTAGATGCTCTGCGTGATCCTCATATGACATTGAGTAGATCATGATGAAATCGAAAAACATGACTATGAACAGGTCTAGATATTCCCAAAATATGGAGTTCATGATCCCCAAGAACATAGCTGGTGCGTTCGAAATGTCGAACGGTATGACTATGAACTCAAAGTGCCCATATCAGCACCTAAAGGTAGTATTCGAGATACCACTCTTCCTTCACCCTCAACTATTGATATCATGAAAGTAGGTCTATCATTGAGAACCATCCCACCCTCTTGAATTAGTCAATGAGGTCGTCTATCCTTGGTAGAGTGTAATAGTTCTTGACCGTTACCTGATTCAGTCTCCGGTAGTGTATGAAAATCATGAGGCCACCATCTGACTTCTTTGAGGACAAGACTGAAGTGCCCCATGGTGATGTGCTTGGTCGAACAAAACCCTTATTCATCAGATCATCAATCTAAATCCGTAACCCCCACAGTGTAGAATGTGTCATCTGATTGGGATCTATCTAAATCAGATGGGCACTAGGTTGTAAGTCTTTGCTGAACTCAACGTCGCATCGAGGGGGTAGATTAACCACCTCTTCAATGAAGACATCCATGAACTCACTGAAAATATCCAAGACATCCACCATCTATGTATCTGCCAAATCTACTAACAGCTCAGCTAACATGGAAAGAAGGGGTCCCCTCTTCGGCTGTCCTCCTAGAAACCCCACTCGCCGACCAAGGTCACACATTTTCTGCCCACATCTGAAAACACAATCCTTCTTCGAAAGTAGTTAATAAAAGCTCATAAATAGAACATCAAGTCGATGCTTAGAATGATTTCCTAAAACTGCATCAATAAAAAAACAAGGTCCCCACTGGAATGATGTGTTCCCAACATCGGTCTACATTCTCGGCAAACACGAGAGAAGATGGTCTAACCTCTGACTGGTGTACTCAAAACCAGGGGTACAAAAAGTCTCTCTACCTCTATACCCAATGAATGGGGAAGACTGGGAGCAACAAAAGAGTTCTAAGCTACTGAATCAAACAAGAATAAGAAATAGTACTGAACATGCTAGTGGTACCTCGAATGACTTCTAGATCTATTAGAAGTGATGCCTCTATGGGGTATAACTACCCACACCAAGAACCTCTACCACTCATCTAACGACCACCTCCCCAACCACACCCAGGTAAAGTTACCTGAGGAGCACCCTGAGGTCAGCCTCCAACTGCATTGTCTACCCTCGGAGGAGTGGGAGATCACTGTCCCTACTACTGCTACTCAAAGGGCCTGACTATAAACTATAGTTGTTGAGGTGGGAACAAAACCTGCCCACCCCCACTATATTGGACTCTGTACGGGCACTAATTATAAAGATTCCCATGACTTCCAAAAATGATGCATCTCAGTACTATGCCTGAAAGGAAAGCATGAGGACCAGGATATCGAAAGTAGAATTTCTGGGACATGACCCCATTAGCTGAAACATGGATGGCCCTGACGTTGGAGGCATCTGGCTGATGGTCTTTCCCTTTGATGATCCCAACTAGCTTCCCTCTCATGGAACACCTCCAGGCGTCTGCATCCTCTCCACCATATTAGCCTTCTTCGGGACTACCATGAATGATGATAGGGTGAAGGGAGTAACAACATAATGGAGAGAAGGTCATAGTTCTTCCTCAAAACGTCTCTCCCAATAATTCTCATTCAAGAAGAGGTATAGAGTGAAGTGAAAAGGATTATTGAACTTGATCCCCAACTCTTTCACTGACATACTCCCATACTGATGTGGGAGTAACTCATGCCTATTCTCATCCTTCATCATGGAAGAGTGGAATTATGCCCACAACTCCCTCGCGAAGTTATTATATGAGACCTTGTATCCTTATTCTCTCAAGGGTAGAGCGTCACCCACTGATGCGCTTCTCTCCAGATCTGGCTTACAACCAGAGGAACCTAGTACTCCGTCAGAGCCTGAATCATGCTGAATGCTGTCACCATCTCCTCAATGCAGCTCTCTGTCTCCATAACTGAGATGCTTCCCTCGTACTTTCTGAGGGTCTACTGCTGAAAGGAATGAAGAATCCTCTTATACTAATCAATATCCTCCTCTTAGTAAACCCTCTTCTGATCAGCCGAATCAACCTCCTAGGCATCAATCGACTGTACTACTCATGGTCATTGTCCAGGTACCATAGCTGCATGGTAAACAAGGAAAGCCTAAGCCCGAGTAGTGTAGAAGATTGATTTTAATTTTTCATAGACTTATTATTCATTTTAAATCCCCAAAATACCCAAGACACACAAGAACACAACTCCTCATGATGCATGAACCTTATTTAGGGTCTCTACCATGCAATCAATGTAGTCTCACTTGGTTGTTCTATAGGACAATAGTCCTTGCATCGGATCATTGGGGGCCCGAAAATCACATGTCCTAGCTGGACATTCCTGGCCTATTTCACGCATCAAAATTGAGAAAAACTGTTGCCCTACAATCCCATGAAACCCTCACTGTGCCTATCCCGAGCTCCATCCTACCTCTCAAACTCCCGTTGATAACATTCTGTCATGACCCACCATTACCATGGAGAGGGAACAAACATAATATTTTCATACCCATACATATTCAACATAAAGAAGAGATAATGACCCATGAGACCCTCTTTCAATAGGTCCTGAAGTGGCGACCAGCACCAAGGGTATAGAATCACACACGAAATGGAAGGAATTACCCTATTTGTTTAGTAGGATCGAGAGATAATATAGTATTTCCCAAAAAAACACCAAAAATAGAAGTAAAAGTAATGCCCAAAAAAATCCCTTTTATATATGAATGTTTCAAATAATAAGTGATACAATTCAAGAAAATACCAAAGGTAAATACCAATGAAAAGAAAATAGCAACAAGAACTATCCCAACATCCAAACTAGTATGGTCCTTGTTTGTCCTCGATGTCCTCCTGGAAACCTGAAAGTATTTTTACATACATAGGGTGAGTATACATGGATTATCAGAAGGGAAAACCAAAATCTCCCATGCACTAGTGGGGAGGAATTCTAATGTATCGTGAGAAAAGGAGAAAACCAAGCACCTAATAAGGAAACTATCCACCCAAACCTCACCAAGGAACACTCCCCAAATAATGCACGTCATGTTAGGTAATAATAATAACACATCGATGTTTCAGTACCTTGCACCACATTCCCACTAGTTTTTAATGACATCTTACACATTAGAACTCCCCTACAATATCACCACAGTCCCCCTGCCATACCCGACTTGCACACACTTGGCCCACCACAACCACAAATCTCACTCGCACACACCTGGTTCACAACAACCACATGTAACCATGCCCACATACACCTTTTCCAGAACAACTACTGCCACGCTCTGAAACACCTGGGATCGAACAACTACAACCACACTTGAAGACAAGTGGGCCTCATCCTTAAAAAAATTGGGAAACAAACTACTCGTACACACCTAGGCCAACCACAACAACGTTCCCCACCGCTATGAATCTTGGTCTATAATAGACCTTAGCCCATAAAATCCTTCCCAAAGAGTCCTTCTCTACTTGGGAATGGGAGAAGAAAAGGATTAATAACTATCCACTCGTAGGAGTGTTGGGAAAAAACACCTTCCCCAATTGAAATGGGGGTGTTAGGCATGAAGTTCTCAACATGGGTGGGGCATGAATAAAAAACATAAGAACTGGATTATACATATAGGTAAACAATCACTCATCCCTACCTAGGGGTTCCATTACCAGCCTATACACAAACACCCTCATTACTAGTCATTCATAAAAAAAGTACACCACCCACAACCAAATCACAACTGATTCCCAGAAAAAAATTTCACATTGAACTCGTTCTTTTTATCAAATTTTAGTGGTACTATTTTAAATAAATTTTCACTATTGGAAAACTAACAGGAATAGACAAAAGCAAAGGATGAAATAACAACCATGAAATAGATTAAGCATTCACACTCAGTACTCTTGTAAAGTCACAAAAACAAATGGGATCCGTGAGATCCCTAAAAGTAATATAATGAAACCCAGCCCCACTATATGACCCCACATGGCCTTATATCCGCAAAAAAAAACTACAACACATTAGGGGCTCCAATCCCTACCCATGTCACCCCACAAGAATGAAGCAGAAGAACCACACATATTTCCAAAATAGAGAAAGGGAGTTTCTAGATTCTATCACACCATTTGTTGAGTTTCTTCTTTTTGTTTAGTTAACCAGGGTGTTCACACATGGATTCTTGTTCACTGAGCATTTATTTAATCAGCTGAGATTATGTGATTTACCAAATTCCATGTTATAGACATTCAATCATATAATTAACCAGAAAAATAGAGGATCACTAGTTTAGAAGGAAGGACCACCAACATGCACGATTTTTAGTGGACATAACCCCATTAAATACACAAAATATAATCTAGGATGAAAGAGTATAACAGAAACATCAACTCACCAATTCATTATTTAAAAGTTAGTTTATTATATTCATTATGGTTTGGATTCACCCATCCCCATTGAAAAATTAGCATACCCACCTCACATGATACACTGTAAAGATAGACAAAGGAGGGGCCCTGCATGGATGATCAACGATTGAAGATTTTCCCTATGCACCAAGAACTGGGGATGCACGAATTATAGGGGAAGATCATTAGGGGCTCCAAGAGTGGGCAGGAAAATCTCTAGCATAGGCACAACACTTACCTCGGGAAGGAGGATTCCAAATGCAATAAGTAAAAGAAGGAAAATAGAATATACTCAATGAATAAATAATTATTATGTGATATATGGTGATATTATAGAGTTCTGTGATATTAATATTGAACATATTTAATGGCAGATCGTGGTTTCACCACATGGTTGGAGGGTTACACATGATTTAATTAATGATTATTTAATAATTCTCATCAGAGAGGTGTTCATAATAGCTACGATTCAAAGGATTTCCTTTAAATAGAGTAAAATATGTAAAAGGGGCGGAACTAGAAAGTACGGGAATATTGTGAGTCTCTGAAGAAAAAAGCCACACATTTTTGTATGTGTATATTCACCCGATTCTTGGGTGAGTTTTGAAATCATTTATGCTCTTTAAATGGATTTGAATGGGGTATTTAAAACACACTTACCTCAAAATATACGTTGTGTGAGTAGAAATGGAAAAACAAACAAGGGCGGGACACCATTTGGTGAGACACCATAATTGGTGTCACGGTCACAATGCCACCATCACAGTGCCAACCTCACGGTGACACCCTAAGCGGTGTCAGCATTTTAGTGTGAGACCATGATAGTATGACCGTTACCATGCCACCATCTGTGGTGCCACCGTTTTGGTGTGTGACCATGATGGTGCGACCGTTACAGTTCCACTATCATGGTACCACCTTCACGGTGCCACCATCAGTAGTGCCACTATTTGTGGTGCCACCATTTCATTGTGTGATGGTGACCGGCACCACCATTTTGGTGGAACAATTAAATGGAATCAAGTTTTTGTCATACTCCTTAATGAGTCATTTTTTGGGACATTACATATATTTTTGAGGGGGTATTGAATGTATTTTAATCATTCTTCTCTATACACTTACCAATCCATACCTCCTAATTATTTGTTTCTTGGAATTCTTATTGATTTGGATGAACTTATAGTGTAGTTGATTTGACATTATTACAATGAGGTTTCTAACTTGAATATCCTTGATCATATTAAACCTTATTTATTACCCTTACATGATTATTAAACCCTAGAATATATAGGTCTTATCATCGATTAAAACATATTAGAGCCTCAAATCTTCTCACTTGTACTTTACAATGAGCATTGTAAATTCTCCATTCTCAATCATACGTGAATTATATGTGGAAATTATTGAATTTTGTGTAAGTTTTAGATCCACCCTTCACATAATTCCATCTTGAGATCCATTATATGAATATTTTAATTTTTTATTAGAATTGGTTTTAGGAGTTATCATCGTGCGATCTTGTTTACTTTTGTGTTTGAATGTTGTTCGGGTGCTGATGCTCTTGATAAAACCTGAAGTAAATCATGCATGCTTGAGGTAGGAAATTCATTACCATGTAGAGTCCACACCTATGATTATTTTCTAGGTATGAAATTTTTAGATTTTATTTTATTGAATATGTTTGATGTTTGATAATATGTGTGTGTGTGTCTTATGAAACTATGTTTTATGTTATATGATATATGGACAAGTTCATAGCTTGTGAGACCCATGTTTGATTCTGATCACATCTATTTATATTTGGATACTATTTCCACAATCCTGATATTCTATATTGTCCTACTATATGTAATGGAACACTTTCTATGTTATATATTAATATATTATATTTTTTTCATCTATGAATGACTACAAAATTATTGGTAGACCCATCCTAGATCAGGGTATCTAGAGGGGTGATGTTCAACATACAACATAATACTTGATAAAATATCTAAGTTATATTGTGAGGCATGATTTTCATGTGTCCTAACATAGGATTATAATGGACTTCTGTGATGTAATATGAATGGAAATAGTTGTCATGATAGACTATAGTGACCATGCCTATGGCACCATGCTGCGATATGAAAACTAGAGTTCATGATCCTATATAGTATCAGAATAAGATTACTCATGAGAGAGAAGAGGCATGTTAAACTTATTTACAAATTCGAGACATTTTATCTTGGTTATGGATTTTGATGAATATGAATACATTGTGTTCAACTATAGTTCCCAATTTTAGTTATAATTACATTTTCTTCGTCGATCCAAATGAGTGACACCTAAAGGTTTGTGTTGGCCGGGTTAGCACACAACATTTTTGTACATTATTTTATATTATTTTCTTCTTTTTTATCAATTATCATGTCATACACACATATGAATATTCACTCGTGTTAATGATTCATTCAAGTTTCTCTACTAGGTTTATAATCAAACCCTTCTTGAATTTCTTGATTCACATGTAAACTTTATTATTAGGGGGTATAGGAAATGGATATACTCCATTCATTGGGTGCTAAAAATTAAATCATGGTGTTTAGAAAAAGTACTAGGATGGATCTAAGGGTGATTCCTTATTGTTTCTATTTACATAACTATATTTCTCACACTCCGATTTGAAATTACACTTTTGGGGTCTATATATTATAGTTCAGTATCAAATTAGATACTTACCATTAAAAATTCTATTGCAGTGTTTATTTATTCTATCATTTTATTATTTATAGATTTCGTGATGATACTGAGCATATGGTATATTCATTGATGACATAAAATATCTCACTACTAGTTTGAATCCTCTAGCATATGGGGTGACACAAATAAGGCCCTGTACAAATCTACCACAAACAAAATTATTTGGTCTTGGGAATTACAAAGTGGTATTAGAATAAAAGTTTCCTCTTTCATTATTCATAACTATGTTTGGAGTCCTGATAGGATGTATATAGTATATGTGGGATTCTATAAGTGGATATCCATGTGTTTCTATATAGAAAATGTGTAATAGACCTCTTATTTACTATTTTTGGTCTTCTATTACAATTATTGTTTTACAATTTTAGGTTTATCTTGATTATATTTTTCAAAAACATTTTTTTGATATTTTTTTGCGTTATTGCATCAAGACATAGAACTTATTATCAAATTTCATTTATATATATATATACACACCTATTGAGTGTTTCATAGTATTTACAAATTGAAAACCTTAATATGGGTTTTTTTGTTTGGTGATATATCTTTTCCCCACACTTATGTGGTATATCAATGATGACCTTGATTAGTTGAAATTTATCATGATTTATTATATATATTACTATAAATTGTGTGTACGAGTTGATAATTATACACGATCCATGAATAGTACTATAAGGGGTGTATTTTATTATAACCAATATCCTCAAAGGTTAGGTTTTAAAAGATACATTGTGTACATCTATGTAATACATGGGATTCTATCTATGTATGTTTTTTTGTTCTAATTGTATTTTCATAATTTTAAACCATGACATATCAATGTTTTCATATGGTACCTCCTAAATTAGTTGACCTGGATACCCTCACATGGGTGGAAATATCGGTTATACCACCAATCAAGTGTGAAACTTCCATTGTAATCAATCATTTAATTTAAGATGAAGTGTCCCTTCAGGTAGGACACTTCTTCATGATGCTCCTTAAAGGTGGAGAAGTTTATATCACTATGGTAGACTATGATGGAAACTTTTAGCTCCATCAAACTCTACCTTCTAGGTAAATGGATGCCCTTAAAATTGCAAGGACTATATTGGATTTATTGATGGAATCACTGACCTAATAGAGACACCTAATAATAGAAAAGTGAGGTATGTTTCTTTTGTGCTATATGGACCTATTGAGAAATAATGGGGTGTTATAAAATATTATTGAAGATGTGATAGTATTTTTTGGAAGACTTTTATGGATCTTTTCTTTATGTATTTCTTTCTTACTCTCCTAAATCTTGACCCTGACCCAAATTCTATAGATCTTAAATAATGATCAATGAGTCTGTCTACATAAATGGAAAATTACATGGAGTTACTTTTGTTGGATACTATATTTATAAGGAATGAGTAACCCAATTCAAGAATGTTCAAGATCAATATTCATATTGATACCAAATATAAGGTTAAGAGATTCTACCTAACAATGTACAAAATGAATTTTTTAAAGTACATTACTATGTAAAAGGTCATGGGGGAGGATCAGGAAACTGGTTATCCCCCAACCTTCAGTAATTTTGAAATTTCACCACATTTTTCTTCTTTGACTATCTTTTATTTTATAAGGAATATAAAAACCAAGGATGTGAAGTAGGGTAGTATTTGAAAGATGAAGTAGATAAAAGGTTTATCATAATATTTTGTAAGAGAAGGATACCCTTAGTAATTTACCTATGGATAGAGTGGTAATTATTTAAAATTATTCCCAAATCCAAAGATCAAGTGTCATCGGTCTAGTAAGATTGTATATCTATACCATTTCGGCTCAAAGGAATTGTGAATGATGTCTCATATGGGGTCGAGTTAAACTTTGGAATAAACCTATGGAATTGTCTAGGGTCATCCATATTAATTTTCTACCCCTTTGAAATCGATGAATCTAGAAATACATCCTTATCCGGTATAGGTCCATAGATATTAGGTATACTAAGTTTATGTGATGGTCCAGGCTCTGACTGAATGTGGAGAGGGACCATTGACCATTCAAGGTATGGTCTTGATCGCCTCTACTCTTTGTCTGAATCTATTTGATATTGTTTGTTACCATTATATTAAATATTCAAAAATTCTTCATCATCTTGACTTAATAGTTAAGTTGAAATCCGAGTTTATATCTCCTGATACACCCTATGGGGAAAAAGGGGATAATATTCATATATTTCCATTATTTTTTGTATTGTTTTTTGGAAATAAACATCTAAATTATTTCATGATCCTTTTGATAAATAACTTTAATGTGATCTAAAAAATATATTGGTTGTCTAGTTATTGAGAACACATCAACTGCATCTTAATACAAGTATTCTATTAATATCCCAAAGGAGGAGTGGTTGTTTTGAATACATAATGGGATGATAGAATAGGTAAGGTGGGATTAAAATTAACTCATGTTAGATCTATTACAATATATGTTGTAGGTATGGTTCTTTTAGTGATTCTAGTGATATACTCATTAATACAAAAACGTGCAAGCGCAGCTCCACCTTATATCAATGCTACGAAAAAGTGCTGATAAAGGTTACGTTGTATCAGTGATAAAATTTTAGCGCTGATACAATGTTTCCATTATTAGTGCTAAAAAGGCGCTGATTAAGAGGTCTATTATCAGTGCTAACAAATGCACTGATAAAGACTACCTTTATCATCTCTAAAATTTTTGAGCTGATAAAGGTAGTCTTTATCAGCACTTTGTTAGCACTGATAAAACCGTAGACCCTTTTTTTAAAAAGTCGGTCGCATAGTGCCCTTATTTTATAACGACCTAAAGAAATCGCGGAACTGGAACACTACGACTCCCCTCCGCCACTGAGCTTCACGTTGCCGGACCTCTGGTGCCCTCAAGCTTCTCATTTCCAGACCTCCACCGCCTGCTGAGCTTTGTGTTGCCGGACCTCCGCTGCCCTTGAGCTTCGCTTTGCTAGAACTCCTCCACCCACTGTGGTTCGTATTGCCGGACCTCCACTGCCCTTAAGCTTCCTGTTGCTAGTCCTCCGCCACCTGCTGAGCTTCGTGTGCTGGTCCTCCACCGTCCAACTTGGTAGAGAATTAATTTCCCTTTCTGTTTGATGTATTCCTACTTTAACCATGCTAAGGAGTTATGGAGTTAATAACATACAAATTACAATAGGGTTATACCTTATAGGACTCAAGTGTATCCTGTTATTATTTGGATTAATTTTTTAGGATTTTCTATACAAAATGACTTTTGGAGATGAATTGTGTTGTTCTTTACGGTTTTGTTGATGTCTTGGATCCAAATTGTATGGCCACACCTTCACATTCTGGACATAGATAATTATTTATTGATATATTATTCTAAAATATCAGTATTCTTCCCATTTGGGGTTTCATTATACGTTAATTCTTGTGCTAAAGTGTTCTTATGCCTTAGTACTAAAGTATATAATGCTTTTAGGTAGGTCCATTGAAGGAATTGTGTGGTTTTGGATGTGAAGAGTTTTACTCTAGGGTTTTTGAACATGGGAAAAATAGTAGGTGTGTGCCCTGTGTCATCATGAACCCATAGAGAAGCTCACCCCAGTACACTAGACCACCGACGTCCTGATAGATTGTGGTCCCTTAGAAGATATTAGGCTACAATCCCCCACCATAAGGCCCATTATAGGATAGCACATGGTGATCGATCTAGAAATCTTGAATCTAATCCATGTCATCCCTATTAGTAATATTACACACCTCCTGTATGGGAGTGTTGTCATCCAGGAATAAACCCATAAGTATCTAAGACCTCCCCTATAGGATTATTATCATCAATGAATAAGACCATAAGTATCTCATCCCTCCCCTATTGTAGTATTCTAATCCGGGAATAAAACCATAAGCTTCATATAACAAGATCCAATCTCACCTTGTTATACCAGACTAGTCATGACGCATACGATATAAGGCCCTTGAAAGATAGAAAGAACAAAGTCCCTTGGGTTAGAACATGACGAACCACTCAGATCCTTGAATAGAACTACTCTGAAAATTTTATCTAAAAGCACCATCATTACGATAAGATAATTCTCAATGGTCCTCATGACCTCCTCAAAATAAGGAAATCGTACAAGGGTCTCCTTAGCATAATTGAAACCTTAATAAAATTGTTTTCATAATAAAGAATCACCCATCCTTCCTGGTATACAATCCATATTCACGTATTAGCTTTACTAAAAGTGAATATATAGAAACACTATTCTATATGGGAAATCCTCAACAACTAAAAATGGAATTCACTACTCACTTGATCAAAAACCATCCTGTACAGGAATACTCGTGAGTCATGTACACTAATCATAAAATAAAATATATGGAACCTATCCATAAATAACATTCCAAAATTTCAAACCATTCTAAAAGCTCAATCAATCATGATCCTCCAAAATCAAATCTAAAATCTCAATTGAGTTTTATATAATTTCAACCATGTAGTCCTTTAGAAAAATGGAAAAAATTCCTTTAACCAAGACTCCATTGGTTCCTATCTTTATGAACCTTCCAAAGGAACTCTAAATAGTCCACCTTGGTATAATTAATCTTGGTCAGTCCCAAGGGAACTCTAAGTGACTTTTTTTGGTAGTGTGCTTGTATGGAATGATACCCAGACCACCAAGATTTCTATCCTTTCCACCCCTACCTCCATCTCTGTCCCACTCCCTCACTGAGGTTACTGACTTCTTCTCTGTATTGGCCAGACCCCTTCCTAGCAGTGTTTATTCTGTCTCCCTTGGCTCTGAGCCTCTCATCCAGCTCCAAATACTTATTGTTCCAGAGAGAACTCCCTTACCAGCCGCCAAGTTTCATTACCCATCATTCCCCTTCCCCTTTGGATCCTCATCTCCCACTCATGTGAAGCTTACTAACCAGAAGGGATTATGAACATGTTTTAAATGAAGGGACCTCAATGAGAGATCATCCTCCGACTTCAATAAGGCTACTAGCTCTAGATCGAATGCCAGATTCCTATCCTACCCATCATTATTATCTTCTTATATAATTCTCATGGTCATAGTGCCCATATTAAATCGGAATTCCTCACAATATAAATAAAAAGTCATAATTTCATTGTTGTTGTCGTCAAATAACACAAAAAAGCAGATAAAAATCATAGAATTCTCCTAGAAGATTAATTTGAATGGATTTCTACACTCTTACCCCTCCAACAGACACAACTGGGTATTTTGGCATAATAAATATGTTGTTGAGACTGTTCAAGATTGCAATCAATTCATCACTAACAAGGTTCCCAATGGTGACACCTCCTTACTTATGAATTTTTTTTGGAAGCTATGACCCTCTTCATCAAAGGTAATCTTAATGGAGTGAACAAAATACCTTATATCCCAGTCACCATCCATTTTTTTGTTGGGGTGACTTTAATGTCATTTCAAACCCGAAGGAAAGGAAAGGTAGAAGCTCATTCCAGAGGAAGGCCATCATGGATTTTATTTGATTATTAACACCAGTTTGATGGTTGGTATTAGAGTCTAGTATTAGATGGTTTCCTATCCCTATTTAAATTAGTTTCACATTTATTGACATGATGGGATCATGGATGTATTCTCATGGATTTGTATCAATTATGTAGTAGAGTGTAGTCATGTGGTCGAGACTAGAATGATGTAGATTATTGGATTTGGAAGAGGTGTGTCAATGGTGTTCTACCATGTTAGAACTAACCTATGTGGGTGCATGGTTAGTGGTTTTAGGAATTGTATCATGGTTCTAATTATACATGGATTATTTTAGTGTGACTCATGTTGCACATTGGGGTGTTATAGCCTATGAGAGGTTCCTAGAAAATCAATAATCATTCATGATGAGAGTGGTCGTTGGCATATATTTTGGGTTAAAAATTTAGTTATTTTCACCACCTGGGACTACTATCGCACATGGGATCCTTTAGATTATTCTGATAGATGAAATGATACGTTGGGTTTATTGGATTATTAACACCAGTTTGAGATTTATGTGTGACTATATACTTATTATATTTTCTTATTATTTCTTACACACCACCACTTAAGTCGAGTAACCTGATTGAAATCCATATAGGTACTTTGGTTCTGATGTGGATGTGTTTTTTTATGTGTTTGTGACATCTGTATGTGTGGATATATGGGTATTTACGCATGATGATATTGAATGTAGGGCAGAGACCTAGGAGTGGTAGATGTATCATTCTTGATTATTCTTTTGTTTGGCTTGGGGTGATTTGAGGAAACTATAATGAATCTAAAGTAATTATATTTAATGAAGATGAATAAATACTAATGGTTACGCTCTATTAATATCTATTATTATGAGTGATTATCTTCTACTATATTTGGACATCTTGTTTTGTGTACTTGAACCATAAATATTTAAATTTGAGATTCAAATAGGATGAATATGAATAAATATTCGATGGATTATAATCGTTTGACAATAGAGCACGAGAATAGAGTGAAAGAGTTCATCAAATTTTCAAAGGATCATGCAAAGGATCCATCTAAAATCCTTTTTGCATTTTTATGTTGTTGTTATTCTAGACTACTTAATCCAGAGGAGTTGGAAGAACATTTGATATGTCACAGAATAGATACGAGTTATAAATGTTTGAATAAACATGGAGAAAAAGAGAATGTAGCTACTGGCTGGGATAAAACTGTGTTTTATGGATCATCTGATATGAATACAAATTTTGATAATGAAGAATAAATTGTGGAGGATGTGATTACAAATGTCAATGATGATGAATATTGTATTGAGGAAATTATACGACAATTGAAGATGAACTCCGTGATTTCCCAAAATTGTTTGAGAGGTTAAAGAGTTTTGCAAAGATGCCATTGTATGCTGGTTTCACCAAGTATACAACATTGTCAGCTATACTGATGTTTTATAAATTGAAAGCAGGAAATAGATGGAGTGATGTCATTTTTACGGAACTACTTTCTCTCTTGAATGACATGCTCCCTGAAGATAATGAGCCCCCAATTCAGACATATGAAGCTAAATGAATGCTACGCTCGATGGTTATGATTTCTGAAAGAATACATGCCTACCCGAAATACTGTATATTGTTTCGCAAGGAGAACAAATCACTTACAGAATTCCCAAGGTGTGTTTCTTCTTGATACAATAAAGATGAATCCAATCCTACAGAAGTTCTGTGGTACTTTCTAATCATTCCATCGTTTAAGCGTCTATATGGAAGTGATGAAACTGCAAGACAATGGTCGTGGAATGCAGATAAAAAAAATAAATAATGGAAATTACTTTATCCGTCCAACTCTCCTCAATGGAATAAAATTGATCATGAGTATCCTGAATTTGGAAAACACATGAGAATCCTTCGTCTTGTGTTATCGACTGATGGAGTAAATCCTTTTTGTTTTTAAACCATCACTCAATGTATATGGCCTGTTATGTTGGTAAATTATAAATTTCCACCCTGGTTATGCAGGAAGTGGAAATTCATCATGTTTTCTATGCTTATAACAAGACCAAAAAAACAAGGTAACGATGTTGATGTTTAACTGGATCCTTTGATCGAGGATTTGAAGTTATTGTGGTATTCAGGTGTTATGTTGTATGATGCTTATAAAAGTGAATACTTCACATTGAGAGCGATGTTGTATGGGACAATAAATTATTTCCTTTCTTAAAGAAATTTTTCAGGCTATAGCATTAAAGGAACTCAAGGGTTTCCTGTGTGCAAAGAAGTTACATAATCAATTAGGTTGAAACATTCATCGGAATATGTGTTTCTAGGAAATAGTAGAGTTCTAACTCATCGACATAAATACCAATCTTGGACGACATCATTCAATGGATTTTTAGAACAACGCGCAACACTGTCTCCACTAACAGTTGATCAGCTATTTGAGAAAGTAAAAGATGTGAACACTGTTTTTGGTAAACCATTTTCGAAAAATCGTACCGAAATCGGATGGTAAAAGAGATCCGTTTTTTAATTACCATACTGGAACTGTTTTTACATTAGAAATTTTCTTGATGTGATGCATGTGGAAAAAAATGTATGTGACATTGTTATCAAAAAATTGCTAAATTCCCCTGAAAAAACAAAGAATGGAATTAAGGAATGGTTGTAAATGGTTGACATGGGAATACGAGAAGTGTTGGCTCCTGTGAAGTGTGAAAATCGAATGGTTCTTCCTCCAGCTGCTTATACTCTTTCTAGGGAGAAGAGATATCAGTTTTGAAACTTCATTAAGGATGTAAAGGTTCTAGAGGGGTATTCATCAAATATCTAGAACACTGTGTCAATGAATGATTTGAAGTTAAAAGGTTTCAAATCACATGACTTCCATATTTTGATGAAAGATCTAATTCCGAAAGCTTTATGTGGAATTTTTCCCAAAAATATTCTTCATACGTTAACCAAACATTGTATCATTTTCAAAGCTACATGTAGCAAAGTTTTAGACCCAGAAAAATTTACAGCTATGGAAAATGAAATTGTCATCATATTATGTCAATAAAAATGTTCTTACTTCCAAAATTCATTGATATGATGGTTAATTTGATGATTCACCTGGTGAGAGAGATTCAACTTTGTGGTCCTGTGCACTATAGATGGATGTATCATGTTGAAAAGTATATAATGATTTTGAAGGGGTGTGTCAAAAATATAAGTTGGACAGAGGGTTGTATAGTTGAGCGATATATTGTTGAGGAAGCAATTTAATTTTGTACCGAATACCTATCTGATGTGGAATATATTGGTCTCTCGAAAGCTCATCACACTGGACGCATTGAGGGTGAGGGAATTTGTGGAAGAGTTGTTTTGAAAATCAGCATTACAGATCGGGAGCAGGCCCACCTTTATGTTTTTTATAACAGTTGGGAGGCTGCCCCATATATTGAAACTCACAAAGAAATTCTTAGGCAGTTGAATCCATCAAGGGATGAAAAATGGTTATCCAATACACATAATCACCAGTTTATTGGATGGTTTCGGTACTATATTTTTAAGCAGTTGGATAAATATCAGAATTCTATTACAGAACGACTTAAATGGCTAGCCACTGGACCATGTGTATATCTATTAGCTTACAGTGGTTATATAATTAATGGTTACACATTCTTTACAAATGAACACGATGAAGATAGTATCATGAAAAATAGTGGAGTTACACTAGTGCCTGAAGAGATGCATGTTTCTGGTAGTAAGGACAAAAATACAATTTATACAAATATGTCATACTTTGGCATTTTCAAACTAATATGGGTGTTGGATTACACGACATTCCAATTGCTGATTTTTAAATGCAAAGGGAATGATAACAACAGAGGTGTTAAAATATATGAATGGGTATTTGGGAAAGTTTATTTTAGAAATGAAGGGTACAAAGATGAACAGTTTTTAATGGCATAAAAAGCAGTACATGTTTCTTATGTTCCAGATCCCGCAAAACGAAAGTGGTCCATTATTCTGTTAGCGTCCAAAACTACAGAAGGTTCTGGTGAAAATTCAGTTGAGGAAGATCCTTTTAGTGGTACGTCGCAATAATTTCGGAGCGGTGCCAATGTAGATGATGTTTTTTATGTTAGAGGAGACCAAAATTAATGGATTTGGATAATCGATAGAGGTGGAAAATCCCTTTAGCCTTTGAATAAATGAAATAGGGTTCAATAAAGAGGTTATATTTTGTTTGTAATATAGATCTTGTTATCTCATGTTATTATCTAATCATTATTGAATTTATTTAATCAAAATGAAATGTTCAACCACTTTTGTAGATAATGACTTCTGCACATTCTGGTGCTCCTAACCTTGAGGCTGAACAAGTCTCTCAAGCTGCTGCTAGTGTGGCTGTAGCTACTGCTGATCCTACTGGTACTGATGCTGCTCCTACTGCTACTCCTGTTGCGGCTCCTGTTGCTCCTACTACTGCTCCTGCTGCTGATCCTAATGCTACTAGTGTTGAGGTCCAACAACCATCAGCACAAGTCGTTGCTACCATTTCAGATGAACATATAGATGATGTTGATATCGATGAAATGGTTGGGAATGAAGGACCGACGGCACAAAAAACACAGGTGCATCGTAGTTTAACAGTGTTAGCCAGAGTTCTTAAGGCGAAAAGCAATGGCATCAAATTTGATGTTAGATAGAATGCATGAGGCCAGCATGTGAATCCCAAAAAATCTATGTTTAGTAGTTATATTGGAGTTTTCACTCGGAAACGTGTGCCAATTGACATAGATTCATGGCACCATGTTGTGTCCGGGATGAAAGCTGTGTTATGTGAAGAAATTACGGTAACATTATGAATTTATTTATTTAATTTAGTAGAAAATAATGTAATAAAACAATGTTTTACTCTTCTCAATCACTTGCCGAGTACATTTATAGTAGACGATTCACACAATGATTATGTACTAAGGCTTGTAGGAAGGATTCATCGAGATTTTCGTACTATTTTAACAAGATGTCACCTGAAAGATTTCAAAGGAAAATAAACCTACACCCACCCATTGTCTACACTCACCTGATATCCCAAGAAGCATGGGATGCATCTATTAGCTGCCATGGGGATGTGAAGTTTCAGGTACATTATTGGTGATAATACGTTGTTTAAGGATACCTGTATTCATCACTTTGATTGTCTATTTTTCATTTATGAAACTGAAACTATGTACTGAAAATAAGGAACTCACATCAAAACCAACATACCCCTATCGTAAAGAAAGGATGTGGTATTCTTAATTAGAAAATAAAATGGTACGTATTTTAAATATACCGTAATATTGTTAGGTGCTAATAAAAAACATCATAATTTTCATTCTATGTTTATATGTAGATTTATGAGTCTAAAACCAAATACACTTCCATCCCACATCATGTGCTATGGAAGGAGGCACATGTGAATATGGGAAGATAGTAGGTGAGAACACACAAAAACTATGGGAAATATGTGTAAGTATGAGACGATTATAAAAAGATTTTTTTTCAATTTCTATTACATAAAAATAATTAGTTATTTTCCTATATCTGATAGTAACAGGAATCAGCTACTCTAGTAGATGGCTTTGAACCAGCCATAAAAATACGGGGGTGTCAGAGGTGTGGGGTTAGGGGTGACACCCAGAGTATATTATGAGATGAAAAAAATGGATGATACAAATGAAAAATTGGAACAAATGAGTGAAAAATAGAAAACCATGAAGAATGACTGAAATGGTAGGGAGAGCTGCTAGTAACCATTAGGGGTTGGAAGAAATGAGAGGAAAAAAATCAGGAACAACCAATGCATGAACATCCCGCCCCAACCCCACCAGCTTTGAGGCAAGCCATTCCCCTCAAAGAACTGTCTTTGCCGTGGTAATCAATATTCTAATAATTGTTCGAATGAAATGTGAATCAGAAAAACACTGATACTTTTTCTATACTGATCTTCTACAGGGTGATAATGATTGTGAATTATATATGTCAACACCCACCTATCACCCTGTAGCAAAGGCTACAGTGTTCAATATCCCAGATGCCACGCTGCATAATAGACCACTTCCAAAAGATCATCTGAAAGTGATGATTACTGTAGCTCATGTGCCAAATGCAGAGCTACCTATTCCACTTGATGACGATGATATTCATACGGTCGAAAAGGATATTGGGACATTCATTTCATGGTCCTCACAACATGTAAGAGTTCGTGCAGACAATGAGCTATTTATTTCCTTTTTTTCATGCTAAACCTTGAAAAATTAATGATAAAAGGGTCTGAACCAATGATTGTAATTATAGATGGAGAAAGGGAAGGGGGTGAAAAACGCCGGCTCAAAACCATCTAAAGGATCGACCAACCGATCCCAAGGAGCTACTAAAAGGACAATAACACAACCTGTTCTCTATCTACATTTACTAGAATTGAAGAATCGTGTGGATACGAAGCTAAAAGATGGTAGTAGTCATAGAGTGGTTTTCAAAATGAATATATACAGTGAGGAAAGTCATGATTTCATTGCTGCTAAAAATGTAAATGAGATCCTTGAAAACGGTTGGCTAGGCATCATAGTTGTAAATATATATATGAGGTATATTTTCATGAATTCATTTTCTAAAAGCTGATATAATGTGAAAATAACGACTAAATGCATTTTATATTGTTGACAGATGGGTTTATGAAAAAAATCTGAAGGAGTATTCCCATGTGTGAAGATTTGGACTCATTAGTCCTCATATCACGTCAACACACCTAACAAAATTAGAGACATCAAAAAATAATGAAATAGTGAATGGATTTCTAAAAACATTTGAAAGTAAGATTACAGATGACAGACTCTTCTAAATACCAACCATGCAGGGGTAAAACTCTACGATTAAAACATATAAATTATATTTTCACTTATTTTATTACTTATTACTTTTTGTGTTTTTAGGAAACATTGGTTTCTAATTGTGGTGAATATGGATACTCTGGAGATTTATTTTCTGGATTCAAAGTAAGGATATCCATCAAACCGACCACACATGATGGAATTTGTGAATCTGTAAGACATAACATCCAACATTATAGGTCTAGACATCAAAAAATATAATTTATATTATATTTTACTGAGGATTCTGTTATGATAGGGTGGTGTATCATTATCATATAAAACATGGAATTATGATAAGGGATAAGAATAAGGAGGTGAACAACTACAACGTCTGGACAAATATCATGGTATATATAATAAAATTTCACTATCCAAACACATGTCAACACAAGTTACTTATTCTGCTAATGATCAATTTTTTTGTAGTGTCAAAAACAAAAAAAACGATAATGATTGCGGTTATTATGTTTGTACATTTATGAAATATATCATTTTTCATCAACAGACTAGCATCCCTAAAGAGGTATTTTAAAAAACAACTACTAGTTCGTTTAATTTATTTATTAATTATTTATTTTTGCACTTTTCAGTACTAATCTGACTGCCAAAAAGCCCCATACTCACAAGTCGATATAGATGTGTTCAGAAACAAGTGGTCCCCTTACCTGATGGTAGACTGTACACAAATAGAATGAAGATCTGACTTGGGGACATGTACAATTGGTGGTCATTTTTGAGAGGGGTTAAGGGGATCAAAAGATGAAACATTGTTGTATGTAAATATTCCTAGGAAAATTTTAATTGTTTTTAAATAAAAAATCCTTTCCCCAATTAGTATTTTTCCCATTTTAACAGATGATATTCCCCAGCAACATGCAAGAATGTTGAACCACTCAAAGGGTCTCTCTTTTGATTAAAATGGACACAATTTTAATTGAAAACACAAACTCACCTATGAAAATCCAACCAAATGCATTCATATTGTCTTGATATTTTATAAGAATGATACATGCATCCTTTGTGACGTGTACGAGTCAACCCCACCTAAATCTGAGGCATGGTGTGGCCAGTACCACACAAAGAGTCTCTCTTTTGTTTAAAATGGACACAATTTTAATTGAAAATAACAACTGAGCAATGAATATTCAATCAAATGCATTCAGTTAGTCTTGTTAATTTATAAGAATGATCCTCGGGTCCTTTTTGACGTGTAAGAGTCATATTTTCCTCAAAACAAGGAAAAGAGTGTCCGGTACCACTCAAAGGGTCTATCTTTTGTTCAAAATGGACACAATTTAATTTGAAAACAACAACTGACCTACACAAATCCGACCAAACCAATTCAGATTATGTTGATACATTAGGAGAAAAATCCACACAACCTTTGTGACATGTACAAGTCAACCCAACCACAATCTAAGGCACAGTGTGTCCAGTACCACTCAAAGGGTCTCTCTTTTGTTTAAAATGGACACAATTTTAATAGAAAACAACACCTGACAGATGGAAATCCAACCCAATGCATTCTTATTGTCTTGACATTTTATAATAATGATCCATTGGTCCTTTTTGACATGTACGAGTCATTCCTAACTCAACCCGAGGCATGGTGTGTCCTGTACAACTTAAAGGGTCTCTCTTTTGTTTAAAATGGACACAATTTTAAATGAAAACAACAACTAACCTACAGAAATCAGACCAAACACATTCGGATTGTATTGATCCTTTATTATAACCATCCATGGGTGCATTTTGATGTGTAAAAGTCATCCACTTCTCAATCCTAGGCATGGTGTGGCCAGTACCACTCAAAGGGTCTCGCTTTTGTCTAAAATGGACATCATTTTAAGTGAAAACCACAACTGACCTACAAAAATCTGAACAAACCTATTCGGATTGTGTTTATCCCTTATTATAACCATCCACTAGTCCTTTGTGACATGTCAGAGTCAACCCCTCCTCAATATGAGGCATGGTGTGGCGGGTACCACTCAAAGGGTCTTTCTTTTGTTTAAAATGGACACAATTTTAATTGAAAACAACAATTGACCTATGAAAATAAAACTAAATGCATTTGGATTGTCTTGATAATTTATAAGAACGATCCGTGGGTACTTTTTGAGGTTTATGAGTCATTAACTCCCCAATCCAATGCACTTTGGGGCCGATACCACTCAAAGGGTCTCTGTTTTTTTAAAATGGACACAATTATAAGTGAAAACAACAACTAACCTACGGAAATCTGACCAAACCTGTTCATATTGTGTTGATCGTTTATAAGAACGATCCATGGGTCCTTTTTGATGTGTACGAGTCAACCCCGCATCAATTTGAGGCACGGTTTGGCCGGTACCACACAAATGGTCTCTCTTTTGTTTAAAATGGACACCAATTTTAGTGAAAACAACAACTGACTTATGAAAATCCATCCAAATGCATTCAGATTGTCTTTCTCATTTATTAGAACGATCCACATATCCTTTGTTACATGTATGAGTCATTCCTTCATTAATATGAGGCACGGTGTGGCTAGTCCCACTCGAAAGGACTCTCTTTTGTTTAAAATGGACACAATTTTAATTGAAAACAACAACTGACCTACGGAAATCAAAACAAACCCATTCGTATTATGTTGATCAATTAGGAGATCCTTCCACAAGTCCCTTGTGATGTGTATGAGTCATCCCCGACTCAATATGAGGCATGGTGTGGCCGGTACCACTCAAAGAGTCTCTCTTTTGTTTAAAATGGACACAATTTTAATTGAAAACAACAACTGAGCAATGAATATTCAATCAAACGCATTCAGTTTGTCTTGTTAATTTATAAGAATGATCCTTGGGTCCTTTATGACGTGTAAGAGTCATCCTTTCCTCAAAACGAGGAAAAGTGTGTCCGGTACCACACAAAGGGTCTATCTTTTGTTTAAAAT
Organism: Viscum album; assembly: GCA_963277665.1. NCBI lineage: Eukaryota > Viridiplantae > Streptophyta > Magnoliopsida > Santalales > Viscaceae > Viscum > Viscum album. The sequence continues at coordinate 1,584,279,307 of OY728158.1, read as the reverse complement.
GGACACAATTTAATTTGAAAACAACAACTGACCTACACAAATCTGACCAAACATATTCATATTATGTTGATACATTAGGAGAAAAATCCACACAACCTTTGTGACATGTACAAGTCAACCCAACCACAATCTAAGGCATAGTGTGGCCAGTACCACTCAAAGGGTCTCTCTTTTGTTTAAAATGGACACAATTTTAATAGAAAACAACACCTGACATATGGAAATCCAACCCAATGCATTCATATTGTCTTGATATTTTATAATAACGATCCATTGGTCCTTTTTGACATGTACGAGTCATTCCTAACTCAACCCGAGGCATGGTGTGTCCTGTACAACTTAAAGGGTCTCTCTTTTGTTTAAAATGGACAAAATTTTAAATGAAAACAACAACTAACCTACAGAAATCAGACCAAACACATTAGGATTGTATTGATCCTTTATTATAACCATCCATGGGTGCATTTTGATTTGTACAAGTCATCCACTTCTCAATCCTAGGCATGGTGTGGCCGGTACCACTCAAAGGGTCTCTCTTTTGTCTAAAATGGACATAATTTTAAGTGAAAACCACAACTGACCTACAAAAATCTGAACAAACCTATTCGGATTGTGTTTATCCCTTATTATAAACATACACTAGTCCTTTGTGACATTTTAGATTCAACCCCTCCTCAATATGAGGCATGGTGTGGCGGGTACCACTCAAAGGGTCTTTCGTTTGTTTAAAATGGACAAACTTTTAATTGAAAACAACAATTGACCTATGAAAATAAAACTAAATGCATTTGGATTGTCTTGATAATTTATAATAACGATCCGTGGGTCATTTTTGAGGTTTATGAGTCATTAACACCCCAATCCAATGCACTTTGTGGCCGATACCACTCAAAGGGTCTCTATTTTTTTAAAATGGACACAATTTTAAGTGAAAACAACAACTAACCTACGGAAATCTGACCAAACCTATTCAGATTGTGTTGATCCTTTAGAAGAACGATCCATGGGTCCTTTTTTGATGTGTACGAGTCAACCCCGTATCAATTTGATGCACGGTGTGGCCGGTACCGCACAAATGGTCTCTCTTTTGTTTAAAATGGACACCATTTTTAGTGAAAACAACAACTGACTTATGAAAATCCAACCAAATGCATTCAGATTGTCTTTATCATTTATTAGAACGATCCACACATCCTTTGTTACATGTACGAGTCATGGCTTCATTAATATGAGGCACGGTGTGGCTAGTCCCACTCGAAGGGTCTCTCTTTTTTTTAAAATGGACACAATTTTAAATAAAAACAACAACTGACCTACGGAAATCAAAACAAACCCATTCGTATTATGTTGATCATTTAGGAGATCCATCCACAAGTCCTTTTTGATGTGTACGAGTCATCCCCGACTCAATATGAGGCACGGTGTGGCCGGTACCACTCAAAGAGTCTCTCTTTTGTTTAAAATGGACACAATTTTAATTGAAAACAACAACTGAGCAATGAATATTCAATCAAACGCATTCAGTTTGTCTTGTTAATTTATAAGAATGGTCCTTGGGTCCTTTTTGACGTGTAAGAGTCATCCTTGCCTCAAAACGAGGAAAAGTGTGTCCGGTACCACTCAAAGGGTCTATCTTTTGTTTAAAATGGACACAATTTAATTTGAAAACAACAACTGACCTACACAAATCTGACAAAACCTATTCAGATTATGTTGATACATTAGGAGAAAAATCCACACAACCTTTGTGACATGTACAAGTCAACCCAACCACAATCTAAGGCATAGTGTGGCCAGTACCACTCAAAGGGTCTCTCTTTTGTTTAAAATGTACACAATTTTAATAGAAAACAACACCTGACATATGGAAATCCAACCCAATGCATTCATATTGTCTTGATATTTTATAATAACGATCCATTGGTCCTTTTTGACATGTACGAGTCATTCCTAACTCATCCCGAGGCATGGTGTGTCCTGTACAACTTAAAGGGTCTCTCTTTTGTTTAAAATGGACACAATTTTAAATGAAAACAACAACTAACCTACCGAAATCAGACCAAACACATTCGGATTGTATTGATCCTTTATTATAACCATCCATGGGTTCATTTTGATGTGGACAAGTCATCCAATTCCCAATCCTAGGCATGGTGTGGCCGGTACCACTCAAAGGGTCTCTCTTTTGTCTAAAATGGACATAATTTTAAGTGAAAACCACAACTGACCTACAAAATTCTGAACAAAACTATTCGGATTGTGTTTATCCCTTATTATAACCATCCACTAGTCCTTTGTGACATGTCAGAGTCAACCCCTCCTCAATATGAGTCATGGTGTGGCGGGTACCACTCAAAGGGTCTTTCTTTTGTTTAAAATGGACAGAATTTTAATTGAAAACAACAATTGACCTATGAAAATAAAACTAAATGCATTTGGATTGTCTTGATAATTTATAAGAACGATCAGTGGGTCCTTTTTGAGGTTTATGAGTCATTAACTCCCCAATCCAATGCACTTTGGGGCCGATACCACTCAAAGGGTCTCTGTTTTTTTAAAATGGACACAATTTTAAGTGAAAACAACAACTAACCTACGGAAATCTGACCAAACCTATTCAGATTGTGTTGATCCTTTAGAAGAACGATCCATGGGTCCTTTTTGATGTGTACGAGTCAACCTCGCATCAATTTGTGGCACGGTGTGGCCGGTACCACACAAATGGTCTCTCTTTTGTTTAAAATGGACACCAATTTTAGTGAAAACAACAACTGACTTATGAAAATCCAACCAAATGCATTCAGATTGTCTTTATCATTTATTAGAACGATCCACACATCCTTTTTTACATTTACTAGTCATACCTTCATTAATATGAGGCACGGTGTGGCTAGTCCCACTCGAAGGGTCTCTCTTTTGTTTAAAATGGACACAATTTTAAATGAAAACAACAACTGACCTACAGAAATCAAATCAAACCCATTCGTATTATGTTGATCATTTATGATATCCATCCACAAGTCCTTTGTGATGTGTACGAGTCATCCCCGACTCAATATGAGGCACGGTGTGGCCGGTACCACTCAAAGAGTCTCTCTTTTGATTAAAATGGACACAATTTTAATTGAAAACAACAACTGACCTAGGAAAATCCAACTAAATGCATTAATATTGTCAAGAGATATTATAAGAACGATACATGGGTCCTTTTTGATGTGTAAGAGCCATTTTGGCCTCAATAAAAGGCACGGTGTGGTCGGTAATACTCAAAGGGTCTCTCTTTTGTTTAAAATGGACACAATTTTAAGTGAAAAACACAACTGACCTATTGAAATAAAAAAACCCATTAAGATTTTGTTTATCCATTAGGAGAAAGATCCATGTGTACTTTATGGTGTGTATGATTCAACATAGCCTAAATCTGAGGCATGGTGTGGCCGGTACAACAGAAATGGTCTCTCTTTTGTTTAAAATGGACACCATTTTAAGTGAAAACAACATATGACCTACGAAAATACAACCAAACATACTAGGATTGTCTTTATCCTTTATAATAATGATCCAAACGTCCTTTTTGATGTGTAAGAGTCATTCCCTCATCAATCCTAGGCATGGTGTGGCCGGTACCACTCAAAGGGTCTCTCTTTTGTTTAAAATGGACACAATTTTAAGTGAAAACAACTGACCTACGGAAATCTGACCAAACACATTCGGATTGTGTTGATCCTTTGGGATAACCATCAAAGAGTGATTTTTTCTGTGTATGAGTCATCCCCACCTCAATATGAGGCATGGTATGGACTGTACCACTCAAACAGCCTCTCTTTTGTTTAAAGTGGACACAATTTTAATTGAAAACAAAAACTGACCTACAAAAATCCAACCAAACACATTCATATTATCTTGATATTTTATAAGAACGATCCACGTGTCCATTGTGATGTGTTTGAGTCATTCCATCCTCAATCCGAGACAAGATGTGTCTGGTACCACTCAAAGGGTCTCTCTTTTGTTTAAAATGGACACAATTTTAAGTGAAAACAACAACTGACCTATGGAAATCTGACCAAACCCCTTTAGATTGGGTTTATACTTTATGAGAACGAACAACGTGTCCTTTGTGACATGGATGACTCAACTCTGCCTCAATCTGAGGCACAGTGTGGCCAGTACCACTCAAAGGGTCTCTCTTTTGTTTAAAATGGACACAATTTTAAGTGAAAACAAGAACTGACCTACATAAAACTGACCAAAACCATTCAGATTGTGTTGATCCTTTAAGATAATGATCCATGTTTCCTTTGTGATGTGTATGAGTCAAACATGCCTCAATCCAAGGGATGGTGTGGCTGATACCACAGAAATGGTCTCTCTTTTGATTAAAATGGACACCATTTTAAGTGAAAAGAACAACTAACCTATGAAAATCAAACCAAACACATTCGGATTGTCTTGATCGTTTATAATTACGATAAAAACACCATTTTTTATGTGTAAGAGTCATTCCCTTCTCAATCCAAGACACTGTGTGGCCGGTACCACACCAATGGTCTCTCTTTTGTTTAAAATGGACACAATTTTAAGTGAAAACAACAACAGTCCTACGGAAATCTGACCAAACCCTTTCAGATTGTGTTGATCATTTAGATGAACCATCCACAAGTACTTTTTCATGTGTACGATTCATCCCCCCCTCAATCTGAGTCACGGTGTGTCCGGTACCACTAAAAGTGTCTCTCTTTTGTTTAAAATGGACATAATTTTAATTGAAAACAACAACTGACCTACGAAAATCCAACCAAACACATTTGGATTGTCTTGATATTTTATAAGAACGATCCAAGCGTCCTTTGTGACATTTTTGAGTCATTACCTTATCATTTTGAGGCACAATGTTGCTGTTACCATTCAAATGGTCTCTCTTTTGTTTAAAATGGACATAATTGTAAGTGAAAACAACAAATGGCCTACAGAAATCTGACCAAACCCATTTGGATTGTGTTGATCCTTAAGGAGAAATATCCACACGTCCTTTTTGATATGTACAGGTCAACCTCACCTCAATATGAGGCACGGTGTGGCCGATACCACTCAAAGGGTCTCTCTTTTGTTTAAAATGGACACAATTTTAATTGAAAACAACAACTGACTTATGAAAATCCAACCAAACACATTAAGATTGTCTTGATATTTTATAAGAACGACCCATGGGTTATTTTTTGACATGTATGAGTCATTCCCTCCTCAATCCGAGGCATGGTATGGCCGGTACCAGTCAAAGGATATCTCTTTTGTTTAAAATTGACACAATTTTAAGTGAAAACAACAACTCACCTACGAAAATCTTATCAAAACCATTCGGATTGTGTTGATACATTAGGAGAACGATCCAAGAGTACTTTCAGACATGTAAGATTCAAACACACCTCAATCTGAGGCATGATACTTGTACCACACAAACGGTCTCTCTATTGTTTAAAATAGACACCATTTTAAGTGAAAACAACAACTGACCTATAAAAATCAAACCAAACACATTCGGATTATCTTGATAATTTATAATAATGACAAAAGCGTCCTTTGTGACGTGTATGAGTCATTATATTCTAAATATGAGGCACGATGTGGCCGGTACCACTCAAAGGTTCTCTCTTTTGTTTAAAATGGAGACAATTTTATGTGAAAATAACAACTGATCTACGGAAATCTGACCAAAACCATTCGGACTATGTTGATCCTTTAGGAGGACCATACAAGAGTCTATTGTGATGTGTACGAGTCAACCCTGACTCAATCTGAGGAATTTTGTGCCTGGTACCACTCAAAGGGTCTCTCTTTTGTTTAAAATGGACACAATTTTAATTGAAAACAACAACAGACCTAGGAATTTCCAACCCTCAGGACCGCCTCACCCCCCCTGGACACTAATCTAGCCCATGGACACCCCCACTCCTCTTTACACCCCTCCACCCCTATAAATCCCCCCCATCACCATGAACACCAGCACACCCCCTGGACACCCCATAGAGAGCCCCCCCCCCCCCCCACCTGGACACCCCCCCCTGGACACCACCCCACACCCCTTGGACAGCCCCCAACCTCTTGTACCACCCCCACCCCCTGAAACGCCCCCTAGGAACCCCCTCCCTAGTGGACACCCCTATCTCCCCAAAACCCCCATCCCACCCTCCTGGACACCACCCCACCCCCCTTGGACAACCCCACCAACCCCCCAGACCGCCCCACCCCCAAACACACCCCACCACCTAGAAAGCCCCCCCCCCCCCGATTCCCTAGAAACTATCCCACCCCCGCCCCTGGACACCCCCATGAATATCCCCCAACCACCTGGACACCCCTCCTAGACACCACCCCACCTCTTGGACACCCCCAACCCCCTGAACACCACCACCCTCCTTGGACAACCCCCAACCTCCTGGACCGCCCCCACCCCCTGGACACCCCTTTCCCCCCAGACAACCCTACCCCCCGGACACCCCCTACCCCCTTTGGACAGCCACCCCAAACCCCTGAACATCTCCCCAGCCTCTTGAATTCTGAATTGAATTTTTATGTAATTAATTATGTCACGAACCGAATCTGGTCACCGCCAAAACCGGCACCAAACCCAGCCTGTGACATGACCCGAAGGGCGTTCCCTATCCCCACAGGTTGGCACAAGTTCCCGAGTATCATTAATTTAGGTTTGGGAATGATTTACCCGAGTATGAAAGCATAAAACATTAAAAACAATCCATAATATAAATCTGAAATTTTTGAGCCAAACAAGAGTTAAGTAAAAACCATAACTGAGTACATTGGTTTAAAGATAATACAAGTGGTCCAAATAAAAATAATTATAGCATCAAGACAGACCCAAGGACTCCACAAGACTAGGGGTCATCGCCCCCAAGCTATCTCCACAAATCCGCACCAAGGATGGGAACTAACACGATGAACCGCCATCACCCTTAGCCTTTCCTTTACCTAAATCAAACATAACCAAGTCTACTTACACCCAAGGGGTGTAAGTAGGGTGTGAGCCTAATCCCAATAGGATACCACCCAATTATTCCAAAGAGTAAGAAATACAATGTGAAAAAGCAAGCAGTTTTCAAACATAAGGAAAAGTAGTGTTCAAATTTCAAGAAATGAAACCTCAAATTGAAAATAGTTTTCATTCCAAAATTTTCAGAATATTAACACATTAAAATATAAATGTTAGATAATGTAATTTACTTCCAAAAACACCCTAATACATGGGTAGATACTACAAATCCAATGAGCAACAACATTGGGAACACCCCTAGGAACTAGGTTGTCTTGGGCCCTATGTATCTCGTACCTCGGTGTAAAGTGACCATAGAAAAATCATTTCTTGTGCACGAGCCACTAGTAGAGAACATACCCATAACCTAGTGGTCCCCAATAATCATCCACATAGTTTAGTTAGAGTTTTATTTATCCAAATGCTAAGTGAAACAGGGACAAAACCCATCCGGTCCACTAGCCGTACTAGTACAAATCCGCCCCACCTAGGTACCCGAGCTTCCCCTTTTGTGCTCAATCAATTCCAGCATGCATCATAATTAAATTTTCATATAAAACACCATTACTATTCAAACACAACCAATACAGTAGCTATCACATTTTATACCACTTAAAACATGCAACAAAACACTTAGATTTTTCATAAAACAATTCCTCAAAATCTCGTAGTGTTTCGGACACAAAACTCCTTATAGACCTCACTTTTGTACTATGTGCACATATTTAAGATTCCAAAACATAAAGGGAATTCTAATACATTTCAGTGAAAACACAAAATCATTTTTAGGGCAACCCCATATGGTTCAAGAAACGACATCATTGCAAAGTCTCCATTTTTACACAACACAACTCTTAGAATTTCATGTGGTTCACAAACACCATTAAAACCAGATATTTCAGTAACAAACAGAAGGTACAATCATTAAAAACAGTATTATTATCCCTATTATAGTTCAATAAAATCAACTAGTTACTTTTAGGGTAGCCCCAATTAAACTAATAAAACATTTCTATGGAAAACCCCCAATTTCACATGAAATTGGCCTTTAGGATTCATTTTAAATACAAACACCAATAAACTATATTTTTCAGAAATAAAAAAATTGAATAAGAATGAAAATAACATAAAAACAGTAGCCAATTCACAAAGATTTCATACACAATGGAATCACCTACCAAAACCAAGGAAACCCTTGAATCCTTTGTGCGAAAACTCAAACGCACCACCGCCGCACCTCAAGAAAGCTAAACCAGACCTAAAACCAGAATTTCAGACCATAAAACACAATATAAAACCATAAATTTTAAACCCTACTTTTTGTACATAATAAACCTCAATGATAATGGAAGAAACCCTATGTAAATTGGATGTAACCCTAAACAAATTGAAAGAAGAAAGGGGAGAACAACTTACTTAAAATATCTTGTAGAAATCGCCCCCCAAAATACCAGTATCTGATTTCAAAAATACTCAAACATTCTAGGGAGGTTTGAAAAATAATAGGTAGATCATTTAGGAATTTGAATGGGGGAAAAAGAGTAAGAATCGAAGGAGTTATGAAGGAAACAAATTACCTTTATAAATCTGCCCTAAATTTGAGTTTTCCAGATATTTCGACCTAACACGCGATGCAAATGAGCTGAAAAGAGGGTGGGATGATATGGGAAGCGCGGCTGGGTTCAAGGGGCGTGTTTGGGGCTTGGAATCACCAAACAATCCTTAAAAATTAATAAGTTATTAGTTAATCAAATTTTATTTTTAAAACTGGATTTCGGCTTTCGGGAAGGCCCAATCCCTTAAATAATGACCCATATACACCTTGGTTATGGATTTCCAAAGACTCCAAATTTTAATTGTGGTGTTAATATATCAGGGGACGACATTTAGGAGTTGGAATGAGTGAAAAATATTAAAAAATGAATAGGTTATAAAAGAAACAAAATTTATTTTTAAATATGGAATTGGGCTCATGGTTTGGCCCAATTCATGAAAACTCACCTATTCTCCATAAAAACTTTGGAAACACCCCAAAACAAAGAATTAATGGAATGTAAAATAAAAATACATTTAAAATAAGTTATGTATGTGACAAATTAACTTATGACTTATGTGTTAATGGAGTATGGGTGTAGTTGTTTTATGGGTATACTTGGTCTAAATAGCTTATGATGTATATATGTAGTACTGTGTACTCTACCTTATAGTATTATTCATAGTTTATTGGAATGTGGTTTGAGGTTTTCCACCATGGTTAATGAACCTTAATTCATAACGTGTTATGAATAATAATTTATCATTTAATAACTAATGACCCTTAAGTATTAATTAATTGAATTAACTATGCATAATATAATTGGAAAAAGATCCAAGGTCCACGATAGACCCTTGTGCATATTTTTTATTCCAACTATCGATGGAGAAGGATTGACCAGTAATGAGTTCTTTAGATTACATTCACCAACCATTGGTGTGTTGTTATACTACATGATACCAAGAGCTGTGAGACCATGTTTGATGTTTTGATCACATGTCGGTGTGTGTGTGTGGTTGTGACACCGTGTTTTATGTTTTGATCACATGTGTCTATGTAGCATGTGAGACCGTATGTGATAATTTATTCCATGAGTGTTCTTAGGTAGCCTAATATAACAAGTTTTGCCTTGATGAAATTTGTATCTACTATGAATCATAATGATATTATATGCTCTGTTTATATGAATAATCTTTTTCTCTTGATGTGATACTTGTGTTTACATAGATCGATTGACCATGCTTGATATTCATCGCATGTGGTTGTGGGTGTGGACTATGAGACCATATATGATTCTTGATTTCATGATTATGGTAGTGTATAATGTTACCATGTTTGATTTTGATCACATGTTAGTGTATGTTGCTACTAAATTCTCACGATGAGATGTTATGTTCTTCCTATATATTTCCTTCCTTGGTATGTGTGATTATTATTCATTTGGAGGAATGAAAACTAGTTTTCACAATAGGTGTACCATCATGTAATGGTTATCCATTAGAGGGGGAGTACACACGGTATGTCATGATAGTAATAATATAATTAAGAACAGGGTAGGGGTATGAAGACTTTGTGTCCTTACTAGAGATCTAAATAGCTTCTGATTTATGTGTTAATTTTTTATGTTTATACTTTGTTTAATTAGCTTATTGAGCTGAATTTTTGGCAGGTTTTTGGGTGTGCTGCTGCAGAATTTTTTTTAGCAGTAGAAATGGAAAATATCGATTCTAAAAAAGAGCTGATAAACTATACCTTTATCAGTGCTAATTGAATGCTGATAAAAGAGACATTTATCAGTGCTCTTTTAGTGCTGATAAAGGTTCATTTTATCAGCACCTTTTTAGCACTAATAAAGTCATCCTTTATCAGTGCTCTTTTGGCACTGATATAGTCATCCTTTATCAGTGATGTTTTAGCGCTGGCAAAGTACCCCTTTATCAGCACTAAAAAATCATTGATTATGGGGACCCCCTTTATCCGCTCCGATCATTACAATGCTTTTGTAGTGCTAATAAAGCCCATTTTTAGCGCTGATAAATGTAATTTTTGTAGTAGTGCCTCTTCCTTTCCTCTTGTTTTAGACTTATATCAAGATTTATTTATGGATGAATTTGTAAGTATACCTCATATTGGTGGAATTCAATTTAAGATCTAACTCATGCGTATATCACTACCTATATTGATTCCACCAAGTCTTAGGACACAAATTCTTCTGAAGGAAGTCAAAGTATAGCCTGAGTATTTGGAGGTGAATGTTTTTATAAGAACGGGTTCATCTCCCATTGGTGCTTCAGTTTTGTTTGCAAATAAAGGGGATGATAGTGTTTGGTTTTGTGTATAATATAGGAATATAAACCATGTGTAATGGCCTAGAAAATGACTCATTAAAAAGTTTTCCAAAAACATAGCTCCATCAATCGGTTCAACTGAAATTGTGGTGCTGGTCACGATCACAAACCGAAATGGTGGATCTGTGTGGGTGGAACCAAAATAGTTTCACTATCACGGTCGCACACCGAAATGGTGGCATCGTGACAGTGTCACTGTAGCAGTCGCACCTTCACAATCACACACTGAAACGGTGGCACCACTGATGGTGTCACCCTGACGGTGGCACTGTAATGGTCGCAACGTCACAATCACAAATCAAAATGCTAGCATTGTGATGGTGGCACCATGACCGTGACAGCACTTACAGTGTCTAACCAAATGGTGTCCCACCCTTGTTTCTTTTTCCAGTTTCGCTCCCACAACATATCATTTGAAATAAGAGTTATTTAAACACCCCATTCAAATCAATTTAAAACCCATAAACTATATCAAAAATCCCCCATGATTTGGGTAACCCTTGACTTACAGAAATTTGTGGCTTTTTCCACGGTTCCACACCTTTTGCCCATACATTCTAGTTCCATCCAAGTTAACAATTTTCCCCTATTTAATGGAAACCAGTTAACTCATAGACATTAAATACACCTCTCTGATGATAATTATTAAAAAAAATTAATTTTTTCTTGTGTAACCATCCAACCACATGGTGGAACTATGTTCCACCTTTGACGATGTTCAAAATTCAAATCATGTAACTCCAGGATCTCGCCTTTTATCACATTGTAACTCTTTCTTCTTCGGGGCTAGTCTCCTTTCTTTCTTCTCCATGGTGCATTTGGAGACCCCTTCCTGAGGATAGTGGTGCGCCAGTGCTAGAGCCTTTCCTACCCACTCATGTAGCCCCCGAAGTTCCTCCCATGTATGTCGCACATCCCTAGTTCATGGTGTGTAGGGGAAAACATTGAGTGTTGATTATTCATGTAGGGTTCCTCATTCATCTCCCTTTATTGTGTATCATGTGGGGTGGGTATGCTAATGTTTCTATGGGGATGGATGAATCCAAACTGTAATAAAGATAATAAACAATATTTTAAAGAATTAATGGGTGAGTTGGATGTTTCTGCTGTAATATTTTATCCATGGTTATAATTTATAAATTTAATGGGTTTGTGTCTGCTAAAAATCATGGCCTTTGGTGGTACTTCCTTGTGCACTAATGATCTTATGTTTTTCTGGTTAATTATATGATTGAATGGCTAGAACATGGAAATTGGTTAATCACGTAAACTCGGTTGATTAAATGAATGTCCAGTGAACAAGAATCCCTGTTTGATCACCCCATTTAACCAAACAAAAAGATGAAACTCAATGAATGGTGTGATATAATCTAGAAACTCCCATGCTCTTTCTTGGAAATACACGTTCTTCTTCTTCTTGATTCTTGTTTGGTGACATAGATGGGGATCTGATCCACTGTTGTGGTGCAGTTGTTGGATTGGGGATATAAGGCCATGTGGGTCCATATGGTGGGGCTTTGTTTGGTTCTAGTATATCGAGGGATCTCATAGATCCCTTTTGATGTTGTGACTTTACAAGAGAATCAGTTGTGAATGCTTAATCGGTTGTTTGGTTTTTTTCCCTTCCTTCGCTTTTGTCTATGCCTCTTAATTCCCCATTAGTGAATAATTATTTAAAATAGAACCAAAATAATATGATAACTAGAATGAGTTAAATGGGAATTTGTTTTTTCAGATGAGTTATAACATGGCTGTTGGTGGTGTTCTTTTTTATGAATGAATAGTAATGAGGGTGTTTGTGTATAGGCAGCTTTTGGAACCCCTAGGTTGGGATTAGTGATTGTTTACCTGTATGTATAATTTAGTTCTTATAATTCTTATTTTCTCCCCACCCAAGATGAAAAATTTGTGCCGAACATCCCCCATTTCAATGGGGGGAGGGTGTTTTTCCAAACACTCCTATGAGTGTCCTGTTATTAAACCTTTTTCTAATCCCTTTACCGAGTAGCGCAAGACTCTTTGGGTAGGATGTGACGGCCTGAGGTCCATTATAGCCAATGATTCTTCATGAAGGGAACATTGTGGTGGTTGGACTAGGTGTGTGTGGGTAGGTTGTTTCCCAAGTGTCTTCGGGATGAGGCCTAGGTGGCTTCAGGCATGGTATTAGTTGTTCAGGCCCTTGTGTCTTCATGTGTGGTAGTAGTTGTTCAGGTCCAGGTGACTATAGGAATAGTTACATGTGGTTTTTGTGGCCCAGGTTAGTGTGGGTGGGATGTGTGGTTGTGGTGGCCCAGGTGTGTGCTGTTGGGGAATGGCAGTGGGACTGCGGTGAGAATGGCGGGGGAGGTCTGATGCATTGTACGTCCTTAATATCCAGTGGTAAAGTGGTGCAGGGTACCCAAACATCGATGTGTTGTTACTATTAACTTACTTGACGTTCATTATTTGAAGAGTGTTCTTGGTGATTTTTTGGTGGATAGTTTCTCAATTAGGTGCTTGGTTATCTCCTTTTCTCATGGGACATTAGAATGCCTCCCCACTTGTGGATGAGATCTTTTGGTTTTCTCTTCTGAGTAAACCAGTATACTCACCCTATGTATATAAAACTGCTTTAAGGTTTCTAGGAGGACATTGAGGTCCGTGTGGGACCATACCAGTTCGGGTGTTGGGATAGATTCTATTACTCTTTTCTTTCCATTGGTATTTACCATTTTATTTATCTTGTATTTTAGCACATATTATTTGAAACATGCATATGGGAAATGTATTGTTTCAGATTTACTTTTACATCTAGTTTTGGTGTTATTCCGGAACAGCTATCTTATCTCCCAATTCTACTAAACAAAAACGGAAATGCCTTCCATTTCACGTGTGATTCTATACCATTGGTGCTATTCACCACTCTGGGACATATTTAAGGAAGGTCTTGGGGGGTCATTATCTCTCCTTCAACTTAAATAAGGTAGGGCATGGCAATATTTTGTCCCTTCCCTCACCTTGGTGAAGGTTGGTCGTGATAGAATAGAATCAGAGGGAGGTTGAGAGATAAGATAGAACTCGGGGTTAGGCATAATAAAGATTACAAGGGATGGAAGGGCATCAATGTTCGAAAATCGTGGCGTGTGAAAGACGTTAGGGAAGACCATCCAGGTAATAGGATTTTTAGGCCCCCCGAGATCCAATGCAAAGAATATGGCTAGTGGGGAGCATGTACCAGTAGTTCCAGTTTCGATATCCTGATCATCGCCCTTTCCTTTCGGGACCAGGTTCAAGATGCTTCATTTGTATTAGTCATGGGCATCATCATAATTAGTGCCTAGATAGATTGCAGTATTATGGGTGTGGGCAGGTTCAGTGCCCACCTTACAATCAACAGTTTCTAACCAGACCCTTTGAGACGCAGTAGTAGGAACAGTGAGCTCCCGCTCCTTTGAGAGTCAACGTTGCAGGATGAGTCCAACCTCAGGTGCTCCTTAGGGACCTCGACCAAGGAATGGTCGGGTAGGCGGCCGAAAACCAAGGGGAAAAGGAGCTGGGCATAGGTGGTTACATGCCACAGAGGAGCAGTTCCATCAGGGCCAAAAGTCATTCGTTGTATGATCATCTTGTTTAGTACCCTTGCCTATGAATTGTTTGATTTAGGAGATTCGCACTCCTTGGTTGCACCTAATCTAACCAATGTTTTGGGTCTAGAAACAGAGAGACATTTCAGACCATGGTTTTGAGTATGGCAGTTGGAGATCATACCACCTTGTCTCATGTTTGCCGAGAACGTAGACTAATGATGGGACCACATCTGTCATGTGGGGTCTATCTTTTGCTATAGTTACAGTCATATGATTTCATTATTGGCATCGACTAGATGTTCCATGTATGTGATTTTATATACATAATTCAAATAAGGATCATATTTTAAGATGTCGGCGGACCACGTGGAACCTTCTTCATTGAGTGGGGTTTCTAGGAGGGTAGCTGGCGAGTGCATCCCCTTTCCTTGTTAGCGAGCTGTCTGTAGAGTTGGTAGATACTGAGATAGTGTATGTCTCATTGATTTTCAGTGAGTTCGTGGACATCTTCCCTGAGGAGGTGGTGACTCTACTTCCTCGACATGATGTAGATTTTGGGATATAATTTCTAACTGGTGTCTTTGTGATTTTTAATGGATCACTATCAAATGGTGTCTTCTGAGATGTAGGAGTCACCGATTCATATTTATTATCTGATGAAGAATGGTTTTGTTCAACCAAGAACATCACCATGGGAAGCCCATGTATGGTTAGTGAAGTAGGTCTATGGTGGTCTAAGGCTGTGCATTAACTACCAGAGGCTGAATCATGTGATTATAAAGAACTATTACCCTCTCTCAAGGGTAGACAACCTCTTTGACCAATTGAAGGGGGATGGATGGTTCTCTAAGATAGGCCTATGGCCAGCATATCACCAGGTGAGGGTGAAGAAGGGTGACATCTTGAAGATTGCCTTTAGGTGCAGGTATGTGTACTTTGAATTCTAAGTCATGTCATTCGGCGTTACGAACATGCCAGTCATTTTCATGGGGATAATGAACTCTATCTTCCAGGAATATATAGATCAGTTTGTAGTTATGTTTATTGACAACATCCGAATATACTAAAGATCGGAGGAGGATCCTGATGAGCATCATATGACTATTTTAGAGGTCCTCTGACATCACCGTCTCTACAGGAAGATGTCCAAGTGCATGTTCGGGACACAAGAAGTGAACTTCTGTGGACACGTGGTGTCTAAGCAGAGAATAGAGGTAGACTCATCAATGGTCGAGGTGATAGTTTATTGGGAGACACCCACAAATGTGATGGTGGTTCATAGTTTCTCAGTCATACCTAGTTTCTACCAGATATTCATTACGTACATCTCTAGAGTTTCAACACCTTTGATCTCCATTACCAAGAAATTCCAGGATTTCATATTAAGTGAGTGGTGCCAGAAAACCATTAGTTGTCTAAAGGGGAGGCTATTTAGTTCCCCAATACTATGGTTACTAGAAAATGGGGTGATTTTTGAGGTGTTCTGTGATGCTTCAGGCCAAGGATTGGGGTGTGTGTTGATGCATCAACTGAGGTGATCTCTTATCAGTCAAGACAGTTTTGTCCCCATGAGAATTACTACGCCACCCATGATGTGGAGCTCACAGTAGATGTGTTCACCCTAATGTTGTGGCCGCACTAACTTATCGGGGAGCTCTCTGTGGTCTTCACATATCACATGTTCTTGTGGTATATCTTCTCCCAGCAGCTCCTAAACATGCAGTAATGAAGGTGGATGATGTTTCTTCAGGAAGATGACTTTTAAATTTCCTACACCTCGGGGAAGGGGAATGTGGCTGTTCATTCGTAGAGGAGGAAGTTGCAGAAGGATGTGGTTTGAGAGTTGGTAGATTCTTGGAAGGCGATGGAGGATTTGGCATCCCTACACCTGGATGCAATGGTGGCTAGGGGTAGAGGTTGTCTCTTTTAGATGATGGTGAAGTATTCTCTGTTGTGGTAGGTGGTGGAGTCTCAGTGGGGAGACTTAGAGAGTGATGTGATGCATGATTAGGTTAACCAAGTTATTGCTACGGAAAGGAGGTTTGAGGATGGCCCAAATCATATTACTTTTTTAGGGAAGATATTATTCTCAGAGAATATTCCTGAGAGTGTTCTTGGTGATTTCAACAAATCTCCCATGGCAGTACACCCAGGAGTTTCCAAAATGTACCAGGGCTTGAGGGGTCCATTTTGGAGACCCAGGGTGAAGCGTTGAATGGAAGAGTTTTTGGAATTGTGCCACATATGACAGTAGTTGAAGGCTAAACACCGCATCCCATGGGGTCTATCAAATCCTTTAGATGTCCCCAAGTGGATGTGGGATGACATCATGATGGATTTCATCATGGGACAACCCAGAGTTCAAGGGGGTTGTGATGCTATCTGGGTAGTGGTGGACCGACTGATGAAATCCAATCACTTCCTAGTAATCAAGGATTCAAGTATGGTGGAAACCCTATCACAATGGTATGTGGATGAGGTGGTGCTGTTTCATGGTGTTCTGAGGTCCAGACTCTCCGATTGGGATACCCGGTTTACCTCACAGGTCTGGAAAGGATTAAAACATGATTTTTGCACCCATCTATGCCTCAGCACTCCCTTTTACCCCCAGATAGATGGGCAAACAAAGCCCACCATTCATACATTGTAGGATATACTAAAGGAACGTGTTTTGGACTTTTTTGGATCATGGGTGTGAAAATTTCCTTTGGTAGAGTTTGCCTATAACAATAGCTATCACTCTACCATTGGCATGCCTCCATTTTAAGTGTGTACATGAGGTTGTGTTACTCACCTGTGTGGTGGATGGAGGTTGGGGAAGCAGGTTTTCTTGGAACAAAAGTGGTCTAAAGCTCAACGAAGAAGGTTCAGCTTCTATGAGAGAGGATGAAGGTGGCCAGGGATCGGTATAATTCAGATGATGATAGTTGGAAGAGACCCTTGGAGTTCGAGGTTGGGGACCACATTTTCCTGAAGGCCCCCCCTCAGCATGGGAAACAGAGGATCGGTTTGGGGAGTAAGCTTTCTCCCAGGTTCATTGGACCCTTTGAAGTGTCGCGGCAGTTCAACGAAGTGGCTTATTAGCTACCGATACCACCACCTCTATTGAGAGTGAATGATGTGTTCCATGTGTCTGAGCTCCGTCGGTATCTAAAAGATGATTCACACATCTTCGACTGGGGAAAGCTATATATTGAGGATGGTGTGACCCTTGTAGAAAGATCAGTGATGATCGAGGATTGTGTGGCGAAGGTGCATTATGGATGAACCATTCCCTTGGTTCGTGTGTTGTGGAGGAATAGTGGCCTCGAAGAGAGTACCTTGGAATGGGAGGCACAAAGGCATGCTATGTAGCCAGAGATTTTTTTAATTTTGTTGTATTCTATTTTTTACTTGTCTTTGATGTAGTTTTTGACCTTTTAACTATGAAATGTGTTGTCTTCCTTGTTCTCTGAATGTGTGTAAAGAGTCCTGACTGTGGGGAATGGAGGAACCAATCAAAAATATAGTTGCATTAAGGTTGATGTGATTAAAACTATGTGGGAGAGTCAGAGCCTCCCAAATTAATAAGTATCTTGGCATGGGAGGAAGGAATACCTAATCCATATGTCTGGAAAATGACACCTTTATATGATTTGTGGTTACATGAGGGAGAGATGTTCCTAGATGTCAATGAGGATTACTGCTGAGAGTTATCTTTCAAGCTGGTTGTTCTGACCCCTCTCTTTTCTTTGAGTCCAATTTTAATTCTCATGGGAGAGAATAGTATGAGAGATATATGATGTAATGGTATGGACAATGACTCATTAAAATGTTTTCCAAAAATATCAGTTCTATCAAATGGTTCCAGCAAAACGGTGGCACCGATCATAGTCACACACCGAAACAGTGGCACCGTGAAGGTGGAACAGTGACGGTGGCACCGTCACAGTCAGACAGTGAAATGGTGGCACCGCTGACGGTGGCACTGTGTCAGTGGTACCGTAATGGTCAGACCGTTATGGTCGCACCGTGATGGTGGCACTGTGTAGGTGACACCGTGACCATCACAAATCTTACGGTGTCTCACCCAATAGTGTCCAAACATTGTTTCATTTTCCAGTTCTACTCCCACAACCTATATTCTGACGTAAGAGTGTTTTAAATACCATCTTCAAAGCCATTTCAAGCCCATAAATGATATCAAAAATCCCCCATGATTCAGGTGACTCTTGAATTACCAAAATCTGTGGATTTTTTCTCATTGCCACACCTTATTCCCATACTTTCCAGTTCTCCCCTGTTATGTGTTTTCCCCTATTTAAAGGAAACCCTTTCACTCACAACCATTATGGACACCTATCTGATAAAAATTATTAAATAACAATTAATTCCATCATGCGTAACCATCCAACAGCATGGAGAAACCACGATATACCTTTAAAGATGTTCAATGTTTATATCTCATGTGTCCATGATCTCACCTTTTACTGCACATGAATTCTTTCTTCTTCGTGGCTAGCCTCGTTTCCTTCATCTCCATGGTGCCTTTGGATTCCCTCATCCTAAGGAAAGTCGTGCTCCTATGCTGGAGCCTTTCCTGCCCACTACTGGAGCCCCCAGACTTCCTCCCCTACAAGTCACGCATCCATAGTTCTTGGAACGTGGGGAAAACATCAGTCGTTGATCAGCCATATACAATTCATCCATTTTCTCTCTTTACTATTAATTATGTGGGGCAGGTATGCAAATGTTTCTAGGGGGATGGATGAAACCAAACCTTAAAGAAGATAATTAATTATGTTTTAAATAATTAAGGGGGTTATTTTTTGTTTCTAATGTACTCTTTTATCCTTTATTATATGGTGTGGATTTTATGGGATTATGTACATTAAAAATCATGGCCATTGGTGGTCATTCCTTGTGCACTAATGATCCTCTATTTTTCTGGTTAATTATATAATTGAATGGATTTAACATGGAAATTGGATAATAACGTAAACTCGGTTGATTAAATGAATGTACAGTGAACCATAATCATTGTGTGAACACCCCGGTTAACCATAAGAAAATAAAAAAACCAATGGTTGTTGTGATAGAATATAGAAACTCCCTTTCTCTATCTTGAAAATATGTGTGGTTCTTATGCTAGATTCTTGTGGGATGACATGGATGGGGATGAGATCCCCTGTTTGTGGTGAATTTGTTTGTATGTCGATCTAAGGTCGTGTGGGCCCATATAGTGGGTCTTTGTTTGGTTCTAGTACTTTGAGTGATCTCATAGATCACTTTTGATGTTGTGAATTTACAAGAGAACCATGTGTGAATGCTTAATCTTCTGCTTGGTTTTTTCCCTCTTTAGTACATGGCTATGCCGGTTAGTTTTCCAATTGTGAAGAAATATTTAAAATATAACCACTCCAATGTGGTTACAAGAACAAGTTAAATGGGAATTTATTTTCTCAGAATGAGTTGTGACTTGGCATTGGGTGGTGTGATTTTTTTATGAATGAATAGTAACGAGGGTGTTTTTGTATAGGCTGGTTTTTTAACCCCTAGGTTGGGATGATTGCTTTTTTACCTATATGTATAACTTAGTTCTTATGTTCCCTATTCTCTCCACTAACAAGTTGAGAACTTTGTGTCGAACACCACCATTTCAATGGGGGAGGGTGTTTTTTCCAACACTCCTATGAGTGGCTGGTTATTAGCTCATTTTATTCTCCCTTTCCCAAGTAGTCCTAGACTCTTCAGGTAGGTTCTGATAGCCTGATGTACGTTATAGACAAAAATTCATCAGGAAGGGAACGTTGTGGTGGTTGGACAAGGTTTGTGCGGGTATGTTGTTTCCGAAGTGTCTTCGGGATGAGTACAAGGAGTCTTTGGGCGTGGTAGTAGTTGTTCGCGCCCATACATCTTTGGTCATGGTGGTAGTTTTTCTTTCCTAGGGGTCTACAGGCATGGTTACATGTGGTTTTTGGGCCCAGGTGTGTGCCTGCAGCATGTGTGTTTAGGGCAGACAAGGTGTGTGCGGGCGAGGTATGGCATTTGGACTTTGGTGAGAATAGATGTGGAGGTCTGATGCATATGATTTCATTAATAACCAGTGGGAAAGTGGTGTGGGTACCCAAAAATCTATGTGTTATTACATTTAACTTACATGAAATGCGTTATTTGGGGTGTGATCCTTGGTGAGGTTTGGGTGGATTGTTTATTTATTAGGTCATGGTTATCTCCATTTATCATGAGACATTAGAATGAATCCCCACTTGTGCACGATAGATTTTTGTTTTCCATATAGAGTATACATGTATATTCACCCTATGTATATAAAGATGCTTTTAGGTTCCTAGGAGGACATCGAGGACCGTACGACACCATTCTAGTTTGGATGTTGGGACTGTTGCATTTGCTGTTTTCTTTTCATTGGTTTTTACCTTTGGAGTTTTCTTGTATTGTGGAACTTATAATTTTGAACATGAATATGTGAAACAGATTGTTTGGGATTTACTTTTACTTCTAGTTTTGGTGTTTTTTGGGACATACTATTTTTCCCTCGATCCTACTAAAACAAAAAGGGTAATGACTTTCATTTTTCATGTGATTCTATACCCTTTCTGCTACTGACTACTTTAGGACCTATTGAAGGTGGGTCTCAGTGGTCATTATCTCTCCTTCAAATTGAAGAAGGAAAGGTCTAGCAATCTACAATCCCTTCCCTCACCATGGTGAAGGCAGGTCATGACACCATGTGGAATTGAAAAATCAATACCTATTATTGAGAATTGATGATTTTTCTGAACCATTGTGAGGAGCTCGGTGGTTTTACTAAAAGGATATGCATTCAGGGTACCGAAAATTGTGTGTCAAAGAATAGGATATTCCAAAGACTATGTTTATTATTAGGTGTGAATATCATTAGTGTAATTTTATAACATTTGGGTTGAAAAAATCTATAGAAGTGTTCATTTCTACCATGAATATGATTTTCCTTATGTATATTGAGTCATTGATTATTGTAATCATTGATTTTATATTAATATATTATATTTTGTTTGATATGAATTTTAGTAATCATGATATTGGAATGATTAAACCTCAACTACATTGAAGATATGAAAAACTATCAATGTGATAATTTTGGATTCAATTGGTGCAGTTTCTTAATCAGGTGATTTCTTAGTCAGTATTTTCATGGAACTATAGATTTTTGAGAGGATGATGTCTTAGTATTATACCTAGATTGATTTTGAGATTAACTGATTCATTAGACTAAATCAGTAATATAAATAGTTTATACATAACATCTCCCATTTTGTAAAACAATTGAAGGGGAATACATGAATGGAGTGAGGTTTGAAGGGGAAAATATTAATGAAGGGTGCTTCCTATAGATGTAGAGAATATTTATAACAACATTAATTTAGACATTTATCAAGCCTAGGATTTGATATTCATTTTAATGTGTTTCCTTTGTTGTCAGCATGATATCTATGTTGATGCAGAAGGATTGGGTAGTACCTTATGGGTCATATTACTTGTGACCCCATGAGCGAAACTACCTGACACATGACTTAGAGATGGATGTTATGGACTATGGTCAAAATTTCAATTGAAATTCTCTTTGGTTATAGTTTTTTGGTTTATATGGAACACAAGATACTATGATATATATTCTCCTAGTGTGATATAAACGTGAGACAAATGGGTAACGTGGGGTATCTATAATCATTTGAAATTGATATTGACTATGGTCAAGGAAAGTATAATTTCAATGTAGATCCTCTCAGTAGGAATATGTAGAAAATTTCATAACACAGTGAATGAACATCCCAAATGGATAGAAATATGATGATATTAATGGTAGAGTAGCTAGTGGATGAATTGGATGATCATGGTTTTATGAAATGTGTACGTTTAGTGATCACTTATTCTTTTGTGGACAATGTAAATGTGAACAATCCGTGAAACCCTAATTACATATTGACACATGAATACTTGGTGGAGGAAAATTATTTTCTATGGGGGTCCCAATATTATAATGATATAATATACACTAACATGTGGTTAGTAGTGATAGATTCCTTGAGATAGAAGATGATGAGAGACTCTCGTGCTTCAAAATGGGTGTAGCTTCCCAAGACAATAAAAATATACCACAATACTTGAATTTATTTTTGTGAGAAGTATTTAAGAGAGATTTCAATGGATTAGCGTCCTGATTTATTACATGTGAGAGGATAATGGTTGATCATAAGAATGACTTTGTTTCCTCCAACCACTTTTGGTGCCTATGTGGATGTTGGAAAACATGATTATGGACTTCATGATGGTGTTATAAATGATTTCAAGGACTAACTGTACCATTTGGTTGATATTTTAACTATTAACATGGGTATCACAATTCATTTTATTTTGAATTACTCACTCTATATGTGAGTTAGAAAAGATATATGTTTCATATATTTTCCCATTTTATATATTTACATCCAGTATCATATTGGATAGAGAAACACTTTTTACATTGTGGTTTTTTCAATATTTAATGTATTCTTTGGTGACTTTGTTAAATGTGATTACGTAATATTATCCCTTGACCGATGTATAGTTTGAGATTATAATAAGAATCATTTAGGATTTGATTCATGAATGTGTTTTGGAATTTGGTGGAGCATGGGATAAAAACATATCATTGTTTGATTTTTCGTACAATTATAGTTTGATGGATTCTATTCTAATGGAACCTTTTAAGAATTTCATTGGAAGGTCATTATTCCACTCATGTGTTGGTATGAGTTGGGTGATTTAGTATTTGTTGGTTCATGTATTGTAAATGATACCTTCCAGATCGTGGGGTTAATATGGATGTTGTTGTTCACCACTCATAGAAAGAAGAAATCATATGATTCTCAAAGGACAAGGCCTTTGCATTTTTCTATTATAAACTGGGATTTCATACAGGTATGATCTCAATTGAGGAATCCTGATGTGTTTCAATTGTATAAATTAATGCATGATGTGTTCTATGGCACTTAGTTTATGAGGGACTTGTATTATCCAAAAAAATGTTATTCAATTTGAAGAAATTTAGTTGGAAAATGATGCATGTTTTTTTGATCTCCTTATGAAGGTCATTCAATAAACTGAGAAATTATTATGGGGTAGATAGTTCCACCTGTCCATGTCTTATGGACAAATGGACATATCAAAGAATATGTTTTTTGAGAAATATATTTTTGATACCCTCATTTTTAGTGGATAGTTCAATATATGTTTCAACATCTATTAAATAATTTATTGGGTATTAAGGTGGTTAAATTAGGGTTCTAGAATTTTTTAGAGGTTTTTGGAATCTAAAAGTTAATTTTGGACTAAAATGGA
Source organism: Viscum album (assembly GCA_963277665.1). Classification (NCBI taxonomy): domain Eukaryota; kingdom Viridiplantae; phylum Streptophyta; class Magnoliopsida; order Santalales; family Viscaceae; genus Viscum; species Viscum album. The sequence goes on along the minus strand of OY728158.1, from coordinate 1,584,255,451 downwards.
AATCATCACATCAATGGGGTTGTCTACAATGGTCCCAATGTGCCCCTATGTGTAATGGGAACTAGGGAAATGGTCGGATTGGGGTGTCCATGTTCATGGTTTGCTACCAGTCCTTCAGAGGTCCACATCTTGGGAAATCTCCCCACACCCATGGTAGATATTATGGGGAAGGTAAAATTGTCAAAATATATAAATGAATACTCATAAATAAATATTTCAACTCAGTGGGTTCATGAACACCATATCCATGGTGAGGCCATAGGGGAATCTATTTTAGTTTACACATGGATTTTGAAATGACTAAAACCATATATTTAATATTCATATATTTACTATTTTCAAAGAAATAATTTTTTATCTTTATGATGAATATTTTATATATTATAATCTTTATTATCCTTCTATAAAATGAATTAAACCCCCTATTTAATCTTTAATTCTAATTCTATATGTTACGAATGAACCTAGGGTGAGTTTGGGTTGACATTATTATGATGATGTTCCAGCCTTAAGGAAACCTAATTCTCTCATACCTTTTTTCAAAATTTCTGGAATATAAAAATTCATATGATAGATATTTTCATCATTGATTATAATTTTTTACTATCTTTGAATTTCATTTTAAATGAGTGGTGGAAATTATTTTTTCTCAATTAGATAAGAATTCTAGAGTTGATGCAGATAGACATTGGGTATGTGTTAGTTATAACCTTGGATTAATTAATTTTTGAGTCATATTATATAACCATTTTGATTCCATTTTCAACTGGGTTGTTGGAGTTATTATTTAAGAATGTTTGTTTTGTTTAGTGTGGGAACATGGTTTGGGTTCCAACACTCTTTGATGAACCATGATATTGATTTCAATAAGATTGATGTTGGAAGTTCCTTACTATGGATTAGTTGTTTCTATGATTGTCATAATGAAATGAAATAATGTGTATATATGGTTTTTTCAATGATTAATGTTTTACCAAATGTGTGGTTGTGTTTGTATCTGATGATAACCATGTTTGATTATGTTCATATTTGTTCATGTATGAACACTATTTTCCCAAACATTATATTATGTGTTGTTCGTCCCCATGTGATGATAATTTTTCTGTGTGGAATATTGGTATGATATATAATTTTGATGTTAATTTATCATATAGATAATTACAAAGATTAAATAAAAATCATTTTGGAAGTTAACACATCAAAATCTGGTTAGGGTGAATTTATGATAATTTTTTAAAATATTTATGTTTTTCTGTGACTAGTAAAAATACATTTTGGGTTTTGGATATGTTTAATGGCGTCATAATGATATAATATGTAATATAGAGTGCATGATTAATCTTCTGGATTATAATAACATAATAAATTTCCCAATATTCCAATACCATGCTAAAATACCATGGTAAAGTCCATGGATTTTAATTTACCACTACCTAGGTGTCAAAGGAAATTAATAAAAAAATCCCTCAAATTTTCTATAAATACCCACCCATTTATCATTTATATTTCATTAACTATTAATCCTACTTAGATATTTTATAGTATTATCATCCATGTAGTCCTCCCAAGGTTTCCTCAAGTCCTTAATATCCAAATATTTGATTTTTAGGAGTTACACTTCATGGTAAGGGAAATCTCAACAACTCTTTTTCTTTCAAGTTCCATTTTTTATGTGGTATGAATTTAAAATTTCAATACAAAGTTCTTATATAAATTTAATTCCATCCCTTTACTGTAATAAGAGTCTTTTTTTAATTGGATACCCTTTTAACCTCTCTTTTAAAAGTTTTCTAAAACCACATTTCATACCCATTGTGTAGCCATATTTTCTTCTCGACATTTATCTATTTTTCTAAATAAATTATATTTTTTTATTTTCAAAATACCCAAACCTATTTATTTTCAAAGGGTATTCACCTAGATATCGAAATGATATATTTTTATTCTGTTATTAACATACATTAAACCCACTATCATTTTTAGTGGGTTAATAATCGCATAATGATCTTTTTTAAGAACTTCTTCTTAAAATGCCATGATTTTTATAAGAAACACTTTTCTCTTATTTTCCGCGAGTTTTTTATGAAAGTTTTTATTATGATATATTTGAATCAAAATAATTAGTAAATATGAAGGGTTATTTGTAATCGCACTACAATTCATATGGTAAATAATTTAATCTTTATAGATTATATGTTTTACGATACATTATAGGATATCCCTGGTAATTATTATGAAACCTCCATGACAAACCTTGGTGATATTCTTATGAATGAATTAAATAAATGTTTTGGACACATTTAACATTTATGATTCATGTTATTTTATTTATGATCTTCCTCATCATTTATTTTGATTCCATATTTATTATTTTAATGTTCTTATTAATTATCCTCATTACCACTTGTAAACACTTTCCACAGTTTTCTCTTAATGGGACCCATTCTCACCCATTCCGTAGATATATTTCCCCAGGTTATGTGATTGAAAAATTATGCATATGATGAACCATTGTTGAATCATTTCATGTTGAATAGAATAATGATTCATATTTTCATATATTATGTACCTATTTTCCATGAAAAGAAACATTAACATATCACAGTTTTTGTACAATTTATTGAATGTAATGAAACAAAAAGGAAAGATTCCATAGTTTGAATAAAGTGTGTTTTAGTTATTTTTTGGAAATTAGAAATTAAAAAAATTAGGAATAACTGAATAGAAATGTTTAATTATTGGAAAAAACATGGTAATTTGGTGAAATATTAAGTAAGTTATTTAGGAGAAAATAAATCCTTCTTTGGATATGAACAAGTTGATGTGGCTCTAGAACCGTTGTACCTAGGGGTAACAACTCCATCAAGGTGCATCAGGACTGAGTTGGTGCAACTTAGTACATTAAAATGATCCTTATTTCACTATTGATTTGAGACTTGCATGGGTAATGTTTCGTTAATCACATGATTTTAATTAATCATTATCACGTGTTTATTAAAAATTCAATTTTTGTTAATTAATAACATATTTGAGAATAATATTTTAAGACATGAAATTTATATATACACTTATTATTTTAAAATTAATCATGTTTCTCACTAAATATTTATTTTGGTAGAAAATAGTGGGAATTATAAGAAACTATTTAAATGGAAAGCGCAATAGACCAGTGGTTGATGGCCTTTCGATGGATGTTGTAATATAAAACATTACGAGAATGATGAATCAGCTGGCTCGAGTTATGAGCTATAACATCAATTAAGATGAGGTATCAGATTGACCTCGAATGAAGGAACATTATAGTGAGTCCTTTATTCATCACAAACCACATTCATTCAGTGGATTTAATGAACCATTGATTTCTAAAAAATGGATAAGCTCTATAGAAAAGTTGTTTTCTATATTTCATTAATCAGAATGAGAGAAATATATCCATGCTATGTACCACTTATATGGAGAATCTAATCAGTGGTGGACACTAGTTAAAATCATGAATCAAAGGGGAGATTGATGAAATGTAGTGGGAAGAGTTCAGGGGAACCTTTTTGAAAAAATATTTCCCATGTTCAATGTGAATGAAAATGGATTAGGAAATACTAGATCTGAAGCATAAGGAAATTTTATCTGTGGAAAACTATGATATGAAATTGACAAGGATTTTTCATTACACCTCTAGTTTTTACATGGATTTTAATGGGAAGGTTGATATATTATTCATTGGACTAAGACCTCATATACCGGATAATATAGCCATCTAAGACTCTGAAACCTATTAGGTGGTTATGAGGAGTTTTATGAAAGATGAACATGTTTTCGGAGAGAAGAAGTAGTCCCATAGATCGAATGAAAAAATAGATATTTGGATCCAAACATGGGGAGGAGCTTTGATCATAGAAGAGGAGAAAATAATGTGAATCATATAACATGCCACAATTGAGGGATAACGTATTTGGGGAACTTCTTATTTGGGAGCAGTAAATGGTACAATAATGGAATAGAAAGATATATTTCTCGAACTATCATAGTGAGGTGAAGCCTCAAATTCTCAACACTAACGAAAAATAAAATAAACTAAAGGACCTATCTGAATTCCAATTCATTATGTGTGGAAATCTTGGGAATATTTTAGAATCACATTTAAAATAAAAAGTTGATGGAGGGGAATCACCATCAACCTTAGAAAAAGACAAGGGATAAAGGTAATGATTTATATAACAAGATAGATGATTTTGAACCTAAAAATGATGTGGTGGCATGTACTCTCATTGTTATCTCATAGATAGCATGTAATTTTTTTGATTCTTGAACTATGAATTCGTTTATTTCCTCCTTGTATGTAAATAATATAGAATCCATCATTAAACTAAAAGAAGTAAAAAAATAAGTTAAGAATCAAAAAGGTATTATACAGACATCTATAGTGTTTAGAAACTCCATTATTCACAATGTTGAGCATAATATCATAAAAGATGTAGTACTAATTCCCATTTTGGAATTTGACATTATACTATGGATAGACTAGATCTATATGTATAATTCTATGATCAAATGAAAAATAAATGAAATATTAGTAGTCTCGAATGGAAATCCTATAGTTGTTTTCAAAGGAGAGATATCTCGACATGAACATTATCTAGAAAAACTGCCATATATTTATTTAGGGAATGATTAGTGAAGATGAAGAAATAAATTAAAGTATACAAATAGGGAATTTCCCCACCATTTAGGAATACATTGATGTATTTCCTCAGCAGTTGCGTGGGCCTCACCATGAAAGAGAGGTATAGTTCTCCATTTAACTCATTCCTAGATCTAATTTAATATCCAAGACCCCATATAGAATAATAAAATTTGAGGGAATAGTACATAAGTAGAAAACTAAAATATCTTTTTGAGAAGGGGTTTAACTAACCAAGTTTTCCTCCTTGAGAAGATCTTATTCTCTTTGTGAAGAAAAACGATGGATTGTTGAGGCTTTGAATTAATTATTGAAAACATAACAGAACCAAAGTGAAGAATAAGCACCCTATTCAAAGAACTGATGATTTATTTCACTAGCATCACGGGGATAAATTCTTCCACAAGATATACTTTTAATATGGTTATCATAAATTGATGGGGAAGAAAGATGATATTCCAAAGACCACCTCATGGTTAAGATATAGTAATTATGAGATTGTCGTTATTCCATTTTATGTGACTAGTTTTCCTACTATACTAACGGATTTTATGAATAGATTCTTTAAGGACTACCTTGATAACATTATGGTAGTCTTCATAGATTAGATTTTGATATATTTGAAATGTTGTGAGTAGAATGAGGATAATCTGTGTGTTATATAAAAAACTCGGACAAATGAGAGGAAATATGGAATGTTCTGAAAATGTGAATATTGGTTATGATAAGTTGATTTCATGGGGAACATTTTATCCAATGATAGAATCTCAGTTTATCCTACCATGATAGTGGTTGTGGGCGAGTGGCCTCACCCAACAATAGTAACCAAGATTCATAGTTTCCATGGATTAGTATGATTTTAAAGATGGTTTTAAAAAAAATAAAGAGTTTATAATCCACTAAAAAATTTAAATTAAAAAGGGGATAAGGGTATCTAGACTAAGGAGTGTGAAGAGAGATTCTAAGAGCTTAATAAGATATTGGTTACTATCCCTATATAAACTATACCCTCGATCAGAGAATTATTCGTTATTTTTAGTGAAGGATCTCTAAAAGGTATTGGTTGAATCCTTATGTAAGATGATATTGTGACTACTTATGAATCTTGATAGTCGAACCATCATGAGAATAATTGTATTGTGCATGACCTGGATCTGGCTACTATTGTTTTTACTCTAATGTTATAGAGACATTATCTTTACTAGGAGAAATGTGATATATACATAGACCATAAATGTTGAAGTATATTTTCCTAAAAAAGGAATTGAACATGAGACAAATGATATGGTTGTAACTTTTTAAGGAATATGACTGTTTAATTCATTATCATCCATGAAGACAAAACAATGTCACTAATGCATTATGTAAGAAATTTCCTATTGTTTTGGAAATTATGGGGATTCAATGATATCCTCTGTTCAAATACCTAGTAAAAATAGACATGGATATTATAATGGAAGGGACATCATAAAATCTATCCCAAATTATTACTAAATCATAATTACTATAAAGGATCCATAAATCTAAAAGATATAATCATTTTTTGGAAAACAATATAGAGGTTGTGATGGTTTAGAAGCTTCCTATGTTCAATATTTATCAATAAGGTGTACTTAAATTTCAAACAACACCTTGTGTTTCATCTATTTTACAAATAATGAATGAACTAACGTATGAATCTCATTGTTATAATTTTTCTCTACATATAAAAATGAACAAAATGTATAGGAACCATTATGATCATTATTTGGGGGATAACATGAAATGGGAGGTTTACGACTACACTACAAGGTTCCTGGTGTTACAACAAGTGAAGGATGAGTGACAACATACTAAAGGGGTATTACAACCACTACCCATACAAGTATGGAAGTGGGAAAATATCACTATTTAATTTGTTACCGGTCTACTAAAAACATCAAAAGGAAACATTTTGATATGGGTTATAGTTGATCTTCTCACCAAGTCTACCCATTTTATATGTATTTGGGAATATTTCCCTCTCAAACAACATTTCATGTTTTTCATAAATGAAGTGGGTAGGCTGCATAGGTACATCTTTACATCATATCTGATCATGATACCGGGTTCACATTAAAATTATAGAAAAGTATTAAACATTAACTTAAAATTCAATTGAATATCAGTATGGCCTATCACCATCTAACTGATGGCCAATCATAAAGAATTTTTTAGGTACTCGAGGTCATGCTGAGAGCACGCTCGATGGTATTTATAGGTTCATTGGTTCAACATCTCCCATTAGTTGAGTTCTCAAACTACAATAGCTTCCATTACAGTATTCAAATGGTACCCTAAGAGGATCTATATGGGAAGGATAGTAGAAATCCTACATGTTGGGATGAATATTTTTAGATAAAGATTCTTGGCCCTGATCATGTGCAAGAGATGACAAAAAAGGATCATACCATCCAACAACACATAATCTCTGGTCGTAGTCGGCAGATGATCTATGATGACAAGAATAAAAGGGACTGGAAGTTTGATATTACTAATAAATTAATCCTTTTAATTTCACCTTAGAAGATATTTATATGGTTTTGGAAAAAAGGGAAGCCCAGCCCTAGGTACATTTTCCCCTTCAAAATCCTTGATTACATAGGGGAAGTGGCCTACTGGCTTGCACTTCCTCTAAATATATCTCTATTTTATGACCTATTCAACATATCTCTATTGTTAAAGTACATACCTGATCATTTACATGTTTTAATCCTGAAGTGGTACAACTAGAACATGAACTCTCTTATGAGGAGTAGCTGATGGAGATCTTGTACTATAGAGACAGGGTACTACTCAACAAGACTACCCACCTATTTAAAGTGTTATGGAGGAACCAAAAATATAAAGAATCAATGTGGGCACTAGAGCACACAATGAGTAAAAAGTAAACATACATTTTCTCAACCAAGGGAACAATTTGTTGTTTTGGGGATGAATTATCTTAAGGGGGAAAGAGGGTAATGACAAAAACCCTTTAAATATTTTATATTTACAAAACATTTGTGTAAAAAATTTTATACTCAACATAAATATGCCTCTTTAATAATGAGGTATGTATAATTTGAATTATGACCATTGAGTTTTGACTTTTATATGATAGTCTTTGAATTATGACCATTGGTAAATTTGACCGTTGGAAACATTACTCTTAATAATGATTTTAACATTATAATTTTTATTTATAAGTATAAATGAAAAGGAAAAATTAATGCTGAAAGAATATTTGATGGATTTATCTAATAGATTCATTGGAGTGTGTTAGTGTCCATGGGCTTCACTCATGACCATTCCTAAGTGATGCTTTAACCTGTTAAGATTGAATGTAACTACCTCTGGGAGAAGTTCAGTTTATTGAAAATTACAAATTGAATGATGTTATTTAAACTTCCTCAAGAATATATAACCATTTCACACAACACTGTTAGGTCATATATAGGTTTTATAAGGTGTTATGCGTCTAGGAATTATTTACTTAATGTGTAATCGCATTTAATAAATAAAATTTATATTCCATCATTTCCATTTTGATAATAATTTTTCTTCAAATATGATGAATTTGGTAAATTGATTTTTTGGATAGAAATTTTACTCTTAATAAAAGATATTATTTTTTATAATAAACTAATATATTATTAATATTAATTATTTTAATGAAATTTTATGATTTAAATAGTCTTATTTAAATTTAAATAATAAAATATATTTTTTCATGTGTTATAAATATTACAATTAATTTTCTAACAGCTATTATTTTTAATTAATAATGATTTTTATATTTTAAAGTTAAGGTTCTCAGACTAAGAAAATTATTGTGATAAAAAAAATCATTTTTGAAATTTGTATGTCAAAATTAAGTTAGGGGGAATTAATTGAAAATTTACAAAATATTTAGTTTTTGGTGAATAGTAAAAATATAGTTTGAGTTTTTTTGAATGTTTAATGAAATACGAATGTTTTAATATTTAATATATAATTTTGTGCAAATATTTTGGATTATATTAATCTAATTTGTGTACCATGTGGTCTATAACATGGTTAATCTCATGGTTTTTAATTTACCACAACCCAGGTGTCTATGAAAATAAAAAAATCAATCAATTTCGTTATAAATACCAACCCATTTCTACATTATCTATCTTTACCATTTCATTATCCACAATAATAGGATTGTTTTAACACCCAAGGTGTCCTCCCATGGTGTCCACAATCGCCCAAGGTCACAATATTCTAATTTTTTTAGTTAATCTTCAATGTGAGGGAACTCTAAACATATCTTTTACTTTCAAGTTACCTTTTTATGTGGTATGCATTTATAATTTCCATACTATGTTCCTATATCCCTTTTATTAATTTAATTTACTATAATCATAGTATATTTTTAATGGGAGTATCTTTTCCCCTATCTTTTTAATGTTTTTCTAAAACCATGTTTCTTACCCGTTATGCTGTCGAATTTTCTTCTAAAGAGTTCTCTCTTTTTCTTAAGAGATTCTCTAATTTTTTTTTTGTGAATACCCAAACCACTTTATTGTATAGGGGTATTCTCCCTGATTTCAATGTGATATATTTGTATTATGTTATTAATATACATGAAACCTGCACTCTTTTTTAGTTTTTTAGTAATGAAATAATGATATTCTCTTTAAGAACATATTTTTAAATAACCAAGATTTTTATATGAAACTCATTTCATTTATTCTCCATGGGTTAGTTATGAAATGTCTTGTTATGATAAATACAAATCACATTAACTAATAAATTTTATTAGTGTTCCCAGATAATGCTCCAATGAATTGGGTAAATAATTTAATCTATATAGATTACATGTTTTATGATACCTTACTGAATAACTGTGGTAATTTTTATGAAACCATGATGAAAAACCGTGGTGATATTATAAGGAATGTCTAAAATAAATTCTATCGACACTTTTATATGTTACGATTTGTATTATTTTATTTATTATATTCTTCATGTTCTCTTTTTTCATTCCATAATTATATTTTTCATGTTTATATTGAATTTACTCATAATCACATGTAAACTATTTCCCTTTCGTTCCATTACTATGCCTTATGCCCACCCATTTATTTTGGTGTATGTTATAAGGTAATAATATTAAGTAATTTTACTTAGGATAAACATTTTATAAAGCCTTTTAAATTGGAATTGAATAATTTATTAATTAGTATTGCATTATGTACCTTTTATCCCCGAAACAAAACATTAAATTATCTTTTATCTTGTATAATTTAATAAAAGTATTGTAATAAAAATGTTGTATTCCATTGATAAATTTTAATCGATGATATTTTTTGAATTATTTAATGAAATATTTTCTAACATGATGAAAAAGAAGGTACAACCAAGGGTATTTTATAAGGGCTTTTCATTAAAACATTACTCAATCTTGAATTAAATGAAAAATTCACATTGAGGATCTTTTCAGGTTTGGAGTTTTAGAGAAATATGACATAACTATTACATCTCAAAAGATTAAAAAGTAGACACTTCTACATAGTTTCCATTTTTTCACAAAAAAAAAACTCTTGAAAAAAGGAGTCATGTCTACTTCCATGTTTAAGACAACATTACATTTCCTTGATTCCATCCTTGACCCTAATCCACATTATTTCCTATGAAAAACATTTCAATAACAAGGGGTGAGCATAAAAAGCTCAGTAAGGGATATAAAAATATGGAATGAAAACATTAGTCCATATATACATAAGAATCAATGAAATCATAAATTATTCATAGAATATAATCACTTTAACATACCTCATGAAATCATAAGATTTATTAATAACTCATAGAGAACATAATACATAAAGTTAACTTGAGGCATTCATAACATTCTTACGTAGGAGGTAACCCTCATGTTTACGTTTGGCATACCCATCACAGTATATTCCCTAAATTTATACAGAGAAACCTTAGAGTTTAACTCCTTTGTATTACCCAATGCATTGAAGATCTATCAGGGGCTCACCCTCCCTAGTTTATCACGGAACCACCCGTCTTCATAAACAATACCCATGAACCATCACATAATCATATCACATAAAACATGCATAAAGGAAATATAACATCTCCACATTTCAATCACAAGGTATCAACACAACACATTGATATAATAAAAACATTATCAAAACCATTTTAACACCAAAATAAAATAAAGTTAAAACATGGTATTTATTTTTTATTTAAAAAAATTTATTGCTTTTAGAGGAAGCTGATACTCAAATAATGGTCATGGGGGCGGAGAAGTCGTTGTCACCGCATAAGAATGAAAAAACATGCTTTTTGTCGTTTAGTAAAATGCTTCATATAATAATATTCCTTTTGAATAAAAGTATAAGTAAACGGGGTTTATACACCTTATAAAAGAAAGTTTTGTATAAAACAAAATATGCCTCAATGAAAGGAGATTGAGACGAAGTCCCTTACAAAGTTGGTATCCGTAGATTAAGGATAAATCAATTATGTCAATATGTGTGACAAATATAAATACACCGAATACAAGTGGATATAAAGTGTAAAACAATCAGAGGTAATTGAAACATATTCAAATCATGACATAATCAAGAAGTATAATTTTAACACAAATAATTGAAATTGGGTTAAGAATTTCCCTTACAAAAATTCGATAGCCTAACGACATCACATTAAAATTCAGAAAATGAGTTGATGAGAGAGAAAATGGTATCTCATCACTTTTATCAACAATTTACATAAATAAGGATATATAAAAACATATCCCATCATAATAATATGTTAATTAAAAGACATAACAAAAATAAGTCTTTTAAAAAGGGTAGGGTGAAGGTTCCCTTACTGATTTGGGTAACTTTCCGAAACGTACACCCCATGAAAGAAGAATCCTACAATGAAGATGTAAATTCCCATAAATTAATGTATATTAAACAATGAATACAATAATGGGAAGTAAAAACACCACAAAAAAAGGAAATAGTGGAAAATGTATCATGAATCTCAATGGAATAAAAGTAGGATGAAAAATCCATTACGAAAACTCGACTTCTTAACGACCCCGCATAAAACATAAAAAAAGGATTGATGAGATAAAATATGGTCTCTTATAATATTTACATAAAAATTAAAGTAATAGGAATATAAAATAACATCCCCCAATAGAAGAAAGAGAAGCTTAAAAGAAATGACATAAAAGAGAGTACATAGAAAGAAAGATAGTGGTAAGATCCCTTAAATCAATTCTGACTTGTCTTGTTCGTTTCTTTATATTCTTTAATAATAAACTTTTGTAAATTTATAATTGATTAAGGACATCCTTCAAAGTTTATCATTAAATTAATATCACATATTATAATGTTATAATAATTAGTCAATTATGCAAGTTCATATCAGATGTTTTTGTCAATGTTTGGTACATGAGTCAAAAATGAACTTGTTTGAAAAGAATTGTCCAATTAGTTATAATTAAATAATCTAATGAATAGTATTAATGATTTAAATATCACATATATCTATAAAATATTCATTTTATACTATTCCATAACATTTGGAGATTAAAAGAAATGAAATGCACTGTTTATGGTGACGGTAGGCCGTACGTACGCATGAACGATACTTTTATTTCTTTGTCATATTAATGGAATTAATAATAAATTAGATATATATATATATTATAATTCCAGTATAATATATATTGTATACAGGTCACATATGTTAATTAATTTCATTCTTTATACATTCCATGTATTGCATGAACGAGTCACATCACTTGAGGGGGCGGTAGTCCACACTTCCTCATATGAAATTATCACATTTTAACAACATGAAAAGAAAAAGGTATGTTTTAAATATAAAATACAGGAGAATATAGAAAACATAAATACCATATATATATCATATATAATATAATGTGACATCATAATGGCCACCATGAGAGGTGGTAGGATATAATTGAACAATAATCGTTTTGTGAGGCAATCGATCACCGTCGACAGAAACAGTATGTTCTTGACCCATTAGATGGAGGTGTGTCTAAGTGTATCTCGAATAATTATCCTAAAAACATCCTAGTATACTTAATATACTAGTTTTGTAACAAAATAAAGGAATAAAAAGAGTTTAAGGGGTTGGATAAGCAAAAATAAAACAAAATAACATAAGAGAAGAAATTAGCTTTAAATCGGGTAACACATTTTTAATTGAGCCCAAAGGCTTCCTTGGGAAGAATTCTTCCCAATGTGAGGCTTATAGGAGTAAGAGAGGGATGTGTAGAGACAGACTAAGCAGATTTCGGATGATACTAGGGCTTTAGAGGTGGGGTTAAGGGGTAGAGGTAGGGGCCTTTTATAAGAGGGAGGAGGGGCACGCTTGGAAAGTCATGAAATGTTACTTTCTAATAAAATGATTTTCAGATTTTAAAGGTCCCAAAATTATATATTTCTCAGATAAGGTGATAAGGTTTCGAAATCCACCCATACAATTGTTTTCTGACAAGTTTACGTCTTACAGTTTACCTTATCTCTTCATTTTATTTTAATCATTCATTAATGAGGTAATCAATGCATCATCACGGTGTCAAAAATAAATTTATTTATTTAATGTCTAAAAATCCTAATACAATTTCCATCATGTAGGAAATACTTTTATCTTTCCAATGACTATTTATTGTTGAAGAGATAATTTATTTAAATGAAATTAAAATTGTTTTACTTAGGATATACAAACAGTTGTTATATTTCCTTTCTTTAAAACAATAATATGATAAAAAGTCACTATCACACTAATGTAATCCCATGGGGCCCAAAAGTTGGAAGAAGGAATCCCATGGTCTGAAATGACACCACCAAAAGAATTAGGATACAGTTTGGGGTCATTTTATATTTTTATTATATTATTTTATTACCCTTCACTACCCGATTAGTAATTATTCACAATAATTAATGATAATTATCGTCGTTACTATTCATAAAGTTCAAAACAAAAGATTCATAATTAAATAATTTGGACCTTATGATTCCAAAGGTAGAACCCAATTTACCAAATTCAATGCACAAAAATTTTCTTAATTATTTTAAATGTAAATCCTGTTGTTAAAACAGCAGGCAGGTTTTTAAGAAGTAAAATTTATCAAAAGATTGACTTGTTTTTACATCCAATTGAAAAGTGAAATTACTTCCAATAAATAGAATTGTATTAAGTGATAAAAAAATTAAGTTATATCTTTAAAAGAAATTAAAATGAAAATCTAACCATATAAATAAATTGGATGAAAAGGCAGTTTTGAATTAAAATGCTATATTTTTTACTATTCATTTAAAAAATGATCATTATCAAAAAATTACCAAAAAATCACCCAAAGATAAATTTGATATTCCAAATTCAAAAATGATTTCAATTTTTGAAAATTAAAAGCATTGAAGTTTCATTAATAAATTATATAGTCAATTCTCGTTGTCAAAACAAATAGCGTGTTTTTACGAAACAATATATATCAAAAGATTGACACTTGTTTATGTCCATTTTCAAAGAGAAATTAAATATAATGACCATCATAGGATTAAATGGTAAACATATATTCTAATTAAAAATTAAAAAAATTAATAAAATAATATATCCATAAAATTAAATTAGATGAAAAAGAAGTTTTGAAGTAATATAAAGTATTTTTCACTATTCATTAAAAAATGAACATTATCAGAAAAATACCAAAAATATATCCGAAGTAAATTTCAATGTCCCAATTCTAAATAATATGATTATTTTGAAAAATAGAGATTATAAAATCGTCAAATGTTAGATTTAAAAAAGGTTCTCCATCAAAAGGTGGTCAAATAATATTTTAAAAATATTAGAGTGTTTATTCTAAAAATTGGATTCATTTGCATTTTAAGCCTCTAAAGTTTATTGGATAAATGGAAAAATATTTAACAAACATATGTAATCATTTTTTAGTAAGTTATGTTCATTCCCTCCACTACCATGGCTAGAGGTTAACTATTATTTAAAATAATATTATTATATTATTAGTGTGCGACGTAAGATTTCAAAGAAATTCGTTGTTGCGTATTGAGTATGCCATCGAGCATAGCATTCCCTTTAAAGTAAAATTAACATTTTAGTCAAAAATATTTATAAATATTTGAATTTATTATTCTTTATTTACTTGGGATGTTACATCATTCGCCCCTTTTGGAAATTGCATCCTCGCAATTTTAAAATTGGGCTAGGAAATGTCATTGAAAGTACCACATTGAAAAAAGAGTCAGTAAAACAATAACTTTAAAAGAAATAAAGAGAATTACAAAGGTCACCCGAGATAAACCATACTAGGATTCCATGTAGGAAATAATGGATATGGAAGAAAAAAAGGGTAATGTTTTGATGGATAGTGATAGAAAACATGATTATGAAAAAGTTAACCACCAGAAAATCACAAACGTGTGATGGGTTAAACGTTATTTGATTGCCCAGTAGGAATGGTTAAAAGACAACATTTTTATTTTCAGTTACTTTTCATTGGGGAATTTATGTATAAGATTAAATAAAACATATGGAAACATACTTAATTTTCATGTATACTTCAATCTTTTACTATATTTCTAACACAAACTCATATTTTCTCCAAAAGATGAGTATTTAGGATGACTTTTTCACATTTAGAGTGCTAAAATAATCTTTGAGAGAATCAAATAGTATAAAAAAGATGAACTATATATTTTCCATGTCTTTAGACCTTATCCAAAACCAAAATTGTTAGTACGAGATTATATAATACCCTGAAAGGATAATCATTTATAAAAAGAAATACTACTCTTAATCTCAGAAACTGGTCAAACATTATCTGAAGTTCAAAAAAGACCATTCAATCAACTACTGCCCATAAAATTCTTCAAAATTAATCCTAAATAATATTGAAACCCACATCTCATAAGGAGTTAATTACATAGTCTTCCAAGATAAATATTAACATTTATCTCCAAATAACATCAGTTACTCACAAAGTCTCTCATTGAAAAGTAATTAACCTAATCCCATATTCTCCATGATAGGTTAATCATTTTCATAAATAAACAAAATCATCATATATCCACAATAAAAACATAGATTCTTTCAAACTAAAATTTAAGCCATTATTCCACAATTTAAATCCCATAGTATTCTATCTTCCCTGGGGATATAGTGTTTCTTCAAAAGAGAGAACGTATTTCTCAAAAAACTTTATCACTTAATCACCAAATCATTTTCTTATACTATGTATATCCATTTGATAAAATATAAATTCCAAAAATCAACTTATTGTTGTTCCAAAAATCATTTTACTAAAATATTAATTCATACTAACCAGGTACTTCAAGTAGGCTAGTGGTAGGCGATGCACCCATTTCGACATTCGGTTAAGGGTTCGATTCCTATGGCCTCACCAGATGCGACGGGTTGTCACCCATCCTACGGTTTGTCATTTTTATAAAGCTAAAAAACAACCCTAACATGTTTTAACCTCATTGGTTTCATTAAAAATCTCATTTTCATCCAAATTCATTATGATCTCAACATCTTCATTCTCGAAGTCTTATTTCACCACTATAAGATAAAATAAAATGATCCCCAAAATGAAGAACATCATACCTTGATCATGGTGTCCATTCGGTTTCATAGTTATCTTGTTCACATAGGTATAAGGTCCATGCATCACAACAATGATTTAGAGACCCTTCAAAATCATTTGCTACCTCCATCCAAATACACCTTGTACAACATGGGTCATATGGGTGTTCACAGAAAAACAGTTCTAGAAAATAATCATGTATGACATATAATTTCAAAAAATCTAATAAAACATGATTTCTATAAAATAGCCAGACGAAATTTGAGTTGAAACTTTCAATTATTGGTCCATTTAAAATACCATAGGTATGTGTTGAGAGACGATATTTTAAAATCAAATATAAATAGGTTGCTCAAGGGTCTCCTTCTTCAGCACTTTTTTAAAATCATAATATGCTTCAAAATCTTGTGAGAAGGTAAAATATTTGAAAATTTCTTGAAAATATTTTCCTTTCTTGAAAATATGAGAATATTGTGGAAATATGATTTGTCTAAACATAACCCATGATCCACGAAGATAATGAGGTATAGTGGATGTGTTTGATATTTCAAACAACTGCTTTCAAGTGAGCTGTTTGCTAGAAAAAGTTTCACAATCATCTGAACATTATATTGCAATAATTATTTCAAGCATGTCCTCAAGAAGAGATAGGAATATAATTTGGGATCCTCCTCCCTGCATTTGTAACAAACTTTCCTTGATCTGAAAAAATTATAAAACAAGGATTTAAGAAAAATAATATACACATGGACTAATCATGTGTTTAACGAAAACTCTTAATCCCAAAAGTTATCTAAACCGGAATCTGATACCAACTATAAGGACCTGGCCATAAAACACTACATAATCATTAATTAAATTAATAATTCACATTGAGGATATTTTCAGCATTAGAGTTTTAGAGAAAAAGAACATAACTATTACATCTCAAAAGATTACACAGTAGACACTACTACACAGTTTCCATTTTTTCACAAAAATAAAACTCTTAAAAAATGAGTCATGTCTAGTTCCATGTTTAACAAAGCATGAATTTTCCATGATCCCATCCTTGACCCTATTCCACATTATGTCCTATGAAAAACTTTTCAAAAACTTGGGGTGATTATAAAATTCTTAGTAAGGGATATAAATATACGGAATGAAAAAATTAGTCCATGTATACATAAGAATCAATGAAATAATTATGTATTTATAGAATATAAGAACATTTCCATACCAAATGAAATCATAATATTTATGAATAACTCATAAAAATATAACACATAAATGTAACTTGAGGAATTCATAACATTCTTATATACAGTGAAACCATCATGGTTACGTTTGGAATACCCATCATAGTATATTCCCTAAATATCTTTAGAGAAACCTTAGCATTTAAATCCTTCGCATTACCCAATGCATTGGAGGGCTATCATGGGATCACCGGCCCTTATTTTATCATGGAACTACCCATCGTTGAAAATAATTTCCAAGAACCATAACATAATCGTATCACATAAAACATGCATAAAGGAAACATAACATTTCCACATTTCAATCACAAGGTCTCAATTCAACACATTGATATAATAAAAACATTATCAAAACCATTTTCAATAAAAAATTAAAATAAAATTAAAACATGGTATTTATTTTTCATTTAAAAATATGTTATGGCTTGTTGAGGAAGCTGAAACTCAAATAATGGTTACGGCGGCGGAGAAGTCGTTGTCGCCGCATACATAAGACACAAATTTCCTTTTCTTTATTAGTAAAACGCTTCATATAAAAATAATCCTTTTGAATAAAAGTAAAATTAAAATTGGTTTATACACCATATAAAAGAAATTTTTGTATAAAACAAAATATGACTCAATGAAAAGAGATTGAGATGAAGTCCCTTACAAAGTCGGTATCCTTAGATTAAGGATAAATAAATTATGTAATTATGTGTGACAAATATAAATACACCCAATATAAGAGGATATTAGGAGTAAAACAATCAGATTTCATTCACACATATTCAAATCATGACATAATGAAGAAGTATAGTTTTGACCCAAAGAATCGAAATTGTTTTAAGAAGTTCCCTTACAAAAATTCCACAGCCTAACGACATCACATTAAAATTCGGAAAATGAGTTGATGAGAGGGAAAATGGTATCTCATCACTTGTACAAAAAATTTACATCAAAAAAGATATATATTAATATATAGAAACATAATAATATGTAAATTAAAAGTCATAATAAAATGAAGTCTTTTAAAAAGACGACGGTGAAAGGTTCCCCTACCGATTTGGGTAACTTTCATAAACGTACACCCCCATAAAAGAAGGATCATACAATGAAGATATAAATACCCATAAATTATATTATATTACACAAATAATGAAATCATGGGTAGTAAACACACCACACAGAATGGAAATAGTGGAAAATGTATCATGAATCTCACGGGAATAAAAGTGCGATGAAAAATCCATTAAGAAAACATGGCAGCCTAACGACACCACTTAAAACATCAAAAAAATGGATTGATGAGATAAAATATGGTATCTCATAATATTTACATAAAATTTAGAGTAATAAGAATATAAAAGAACATCCCCCAACATAAGTAAGTGGAGCTTAACAGAAATGATATAAAATAGAGTATTTATAAACAAAGAGAGAGGTAGGATCCCTTACCTCAAATCTGACTTGTCTTGTTCGTTTCTTTATATTCCTGAATAATAAACTTTTTTAACTTTATAATGGATTAAGGACCTCATTTAATGTTTATTATTCAATTCATATAACATATTATAAGGTTATAATAATTAGTTAATTATGCGAGTTCATATCAGATGTTTTTGTCAATGTTTGGTACATGAGTAAAAAATGAACTTGTTTGAAAATAATTGACCATGTATTTATAAATACATCATATAAATAATAGAATTAATGATATAAATATCATATATATCCAGTAAATATTTATTTTATTATATTCCATAACATTTTGAGATAAAAAGAAATGAAATGCACTGTTCAGGGAGACAGTAGGTCGTACGTGCGCATGAATGCTACTTTCATTTCTTTGTCATATTAATGGAATTAAAAATAAATGATATATATCTATATATTTTATAATTAAAGTTTAATATATATGTTATATATGTCACATATGTTCATTAATATAATTCTTTATAAATTCCATATATTTCATGAATGAGTCACATCACTTGAGGGGGTGGTAGTCCACACTTCCTCATATGAAATTTTCGCATTTGTACAAATGAAAAGAATAATGGTGTGTTATAAATATAAAATACAGAAGAATATAGAAAACCATAATACCATATATATCATATATAAAATATAGTGACATCATAATGGCCACCATGAGATGTGGTAGGAGATAATTGAACAATTATCGTTTCGTGAGGCAGTCGTTCACCGTCTACAGAAATGGTATGTTCTTCCCCCATTTGATGGAGGTGTAAGTGTAGCTCAAATACTTCTCATAACAACATCCTAATATATTAAATATACTAGTTTTGTTACAAATTAAAGGAATTAAAAGAGTTTAAGGGGTTGGAGAATAAAAATAAAAAAATAGAACATAAGAGAAGACATAACATTTAAATCGGGTATCTCTTTTTTATTTGAGCCAAAAGGCTTCCTTGGGAAGCATTCTGCCCAAAGTGAGGCTTCTAGGTGTAATAGAAGGATGTTTAGTGACAAAATGAGTATATTTTTGACATGCCAAGGGCTTGAGAAGTGTGGGTAAGGGGGTAGAGGTGGGGGCCTTTTATAAGAGGGAGGAGGGGTACTCTTGGAAAGTCATGAAATATTATTTTATTATAAATTGATTTTCAGATTTTAAAGGTCCCAAAAGTATATATTTCTAGTAAAAGGTGACAAGGTCTCGAAATACACCAATTAAATAGGTTTTTGACAATTTTATGTCTTATATTTTACCTTATCGTTTCATTTTATTTAAATCGTTCATTAATGAGGTAATCACTGCATCATCACAGTTTCATAAATAAATAAATTTATTTAATTTCTAAAAATTATTAAAAAATTACCATCACACAGGAAATATTTTTGAATTTTAAATTAATATTTATAGTAAAATAGAAAATTTATTTAAACTAAATTAAAATTGTTTTATTTAGGATATACAAACCTTTGTTATATTTCATTTCTTTAAAAAAAATATGCTAAAAATTCACTATCACACTGAAGGGATTCCATGGGGCCCCAAAGTTGGAAAAAGGAATCCCATGGTCGGACATGACACCACAAAAAGAATTAGGACAATTTTGAGGTGATTTTATATTTTTATGATTTTATTTTATTACCCTTCACTACATGATTACTAATTAAACACGATAATTAAAGATAATTACCGTCGTTACTATTCATAATGTTCAAAAAACAAAATATTCTTTATTAGATTGTTTGGAATTTATGATTCCAAATTTGGAAACCATTTTACCAAATTCAAACCACATAAATTGTAGTAATTAATATAAAAGTAAATCTCATTGTCAAAACAAAGGACGGGTTTTTAAGAAGTAAAATTAATCAAAAGATTTCCTTGTTTTTAAATCCAATTGAAAATTGAGATTACATCCAATGAACAACATTGTATTAAGTGATAAAAACATAATTCAATTATACATTAAAAATAATGAAAATGAAAATATAACTATATAAATAAATTGGATGAAAAGGCAGTTTTGAATTAAAATGGTGTATTTTTTACTACTCATTAAAGAAATAAACATTTTCATAATATTACCAAATATTCACCCTAAGATATATTTGATAATGAAATTTAAAAAATTATTTCCATTTTACGAAATTCAAAACATATAAGTTTAATTAATAAATTATATAGTTATGTCCCACTGTCAAAAAAATAGCCTGTTTTTAAGAAACAATATCTATCAAAAGATTGACACTTGTTTATGTCCATTTTCAAAGTGAAATTAATTAAAATGACCACCATAGGATTAAATGGAAAAAATATATTCTAATTAAACTTTTAAAAAAAATTAAAAAGATAATCTAACCATATAATTAAATTAGATGAAAAAGCAGTTTTGATGTAAAATGAAGTATTTTAACTATTCATTAAAAATTGAACATTGTCAGAAAAATACAAAAAATTTATCCGAAGTAAATTTTAATGTCCCAATTCTAAAGAATAACTTTTTTTGAAAAATAGAGCATATAAAATTGACAAACGTAATATTTAAAAATGTTTCTCCATCAAAAAGTGGTAAAACAACCTTTCAAAAATATTTGATTGTTTATTCTTAAAATTGGATTCATTTGCATTTTATGCCTCTAACATTAATCGGATAAATGTAAATTTTTTTGACAAACATATGTAATCATTTTTTAGTTAGTTTTGTTCATTACCGCCGTTACAATGGCTAGGTGTTTACTATTATTTAATATAATATTAATATATTATTAGTGTGTAACGTAAGATTTCAAAGAAACTCGTTGTTGCGTATTGGGTATGCCATCAAGCATAACACTCCATTTAATTGCATATTAACATTTTATTCACAAATATTGATAAATATTAGAATGTAATATTCTTTATTTACCTGTGATGTTACATATTTGGCAGCTTGGTAAGCATAATACTACTCAATATTATATTTTATGTAATTTTCTATGTATTTATATATAATCATGAAATACACAGTGAAGCATGTTCACTTGTGAAAATAACACTTTTCTATTGTTATACTAGTTTTATTCTCACAAACTTCATGGGAAACCCGATGCACATTAAAATATCATGACTACGGATATATAAAATGGAACGACCCCATTAACATGGAGCTTGGAGATGGAGTGTGTTTTTTAGAAGTGGTACCGTGAAAAAATATAAGGTGATTCCACAACGTTTTTTTTAATTCTTATATTCCTTACACTCTTATTTTTATTTCTACATTTATGATACATTATTTATTATTCTATATAAATCAAGAGAATTCCCAAATCTTTTTTATAGAAATGTTTTTTATACTATTGTGTTATTGTTAAAACTTTTTATTGATGACACTGAGGGTACTGTCCGCCCATTGATGGAATTTGGACCCAAATTCTAGTAAAACCCCCCTTGTATATGGAGAGTCACTCATGAAGCCCTATGTAACACTATCTTAAAACATCTTATTTAGGATGGGACATTTAGAGACTACTATGAAAAATCTATATATGATATTTTTCCCATATAAATTATTTAAAATCATCATATATAGATATATAATATATATAATATAATGAATTTTAAAACATTTATATATAGTACCCCATGGAAAATATATATCTAACTTTTATAATAATATCCACCATATATATATAGTATATGGGATGTTATAAATTAATCCTTTTTGATATAATAATCAGTTAAATAATTGCATTGTGATTTTATACACTAAAGGGATTGTAGAAAATACCTATACTTATTTTCAAATAGGAATTGTTTTAAATCATTGTTAACTAATTTTTAGTAGTTTTTCAAAACAATTTTTTATTCATTGAAATTTAATTATGTCAGCATGTTTTTATTATAGGATGCTCACAAAAACTATTATAGAACAGTTATTTCAAATTGGTTTAAAGTCCACTTAATAAACTATTTTATGACAGTTAAAACTGCTTCTAAAAAGAAAAATTATATTATATTTTTCCTTATTCAGTGTTATTTTTAAATAGAAAGAATATTGTTTCTGGTGGTTACTCATAAAACAATCAATTAAAATGGTTTTATATTATATATTTATGATTTTAAACATTTTATATATTAAACAAGACAATTTTATTAACTCATTATCTAGTTAAACCACTACTAAAAATAAAAAAATCAAAATAATTTAAATAATTTTTTCCTATAAATTGAGATCTTATATAAGAGATATAATGAATGACACATACATATATAGTATTAAAAAATAAATATAAATATAATTGTAAAAATTATATAATAATTTGATATACCATTTTATAAATATAAAAAATGTGACATTTATCATTTTATCTTGGAGGTGATCCATCATTTAAAAAATGAATTTTTTTAAATTACTAGGCATAAAAAATTGAATACATTAGTGGACACTCGAACGAATAAATAAATCATTGATGATACCTCAAAATCATATATACTACTAATTATCCTGATGAATTGTATACTTTAGTTTCATCAATTAAACAATTTATAAACGTAAACTAGAATTGATTAAAAAATATATATAAATAAATATAAATAAGAATAATGATTACCCCCTGGGAATAGCATATGATGGAGTTAATTTCCTTTAAAATAAATCCTTCTGTAAAATATAATAAATTATAAAAATCATCCCTTTCTGTTGAAAAATGATCATTATCTCATATCATGTTTAACTCATGTGTCTTTATTTTGGTTTCCAATATCACAATTTTTTTCTACGATGCTAGACCTTGAACACTACTATGACATGTGGCAAGATAGATCATCATAGTGAAGGATGTTGGATACCAACCAAATAATCATTATGTGGATGTTCTGTAACCCATCATTCATAAATGACCAGTATTTTCATTTTATAAAATCCTAGAAATAAAATTTCTTTTGAAAATTGATGATGGTTTTGATGAATTTTCATACCGTTCATCCTTATTTTTAGTATACAAAATGAAGAATATATAACTATAAAGAGATTTAGTAAAATCATGTAATAATTAAACTAGTTTCCCCCTATTATTTGAGAATATTTATTCCCATAATTCTCTTATGGCCTTTCTTACACAGTTAACCACATCTCTATCCACCCAACTTGGTATGCAACGTCCAAATAGTATATTATCAATGTAGAATATTCATTATAAGAAACTTTAAATAAAATTAAATTCAGAAAATATATTTTTTATAATAAAGAGAATATTACCTTTCTGGATATTTTCTTTATGAAACATTTGTACCTTGCTGTGTGTAAGATTATGTATTTCTCCCTACTCATTATTTGTTCAATAGGAATTTTTAGAAAATATAAAGATATATTACAATTAAATTTAATATAGTTAAAAATGGAAAAAATTAATATTATTACTAAACTCATAACATGAAAATATTATATTTTAAAATACCTTCGACAAATTGTTTGACACACTATCCACAAAAAACAACTGACACTATCTTGGTATCCCTTAAATAAGCTTATCATTCATCTAATAATGGATTAATGAGATGTACCTGAATGTGTACCATAATATGTTCCTAAAATATTTAATTTTTTTTCAGTATTTACAAATTCTATTGAGGCATAGTGGCATCACTCACATCAATAGGAAAATCCACCTACATATAAAACTATAATAAAATATTGGAACAATAATTTTTATGGAAATATCATATTAATATATTGATAATGTCTATTTAATTTCCTTTATCTTTATTTGACTATCAATGATATCTTTCATCTATGTAGTTGGAACATTCCTCTAATCATGAAATGTGATGGGTTGAGTCACCAAATCAGATACCATATGTGAAAAACTGAACACATACATATGCCAATGATTAATCATAGGAACCCGAAAAATTAAAAAATGTAAAAAAATAATATATTTTAAAAAATAAAAACATAAATTATTTTCTTACTGTTTTAATATATAAGATTATTTGAATTTATTAAACAGAATAACTCAATATTTAGTATTACTATGAAATAAATTATGAGGTCACAATGACATACAATCCAATAATGGCTAGGTTTTTATATCATTTGGATGATATGGGTGCCACAGTATGTGTAATAAAATCAATATCATCCACTCAGTAACCAGATTCCCCAATATGTGCATCCATTTTAATCCATGTATGAATGGGAAACATACCTATAAGGGAATAAAACACACCATATGGAGTAATGCTTTTCAAAAGATATGTTTGAGATTCATTGGACTGTACAGACCGAGTACAGTCTATAAACCTTTAAGTACATGAAATTCGTCCAAAAATATAAAAAATATTTACATTATTTAAAAGATGTAAAATATAAAATGATAATTATCAAATTTAAAAATATGAAAATAATAATTGATAATCATATGTATGTATTTATATACTAATTTGATTTTGAAAACCATAGATTTATTTTCTACAAGGTTACATTTTTTATTACCATAACACATTTATGGGAAAATTAGGAAACTGAACATGTTCAAACATAGTGTGATAGACATAAAATTTACTCACAATATAATCCCAAAGAAATATAAAATTAATAAAATTTATCATTCTATATAATACCCATTGTAGTGAGGTTACATGTATCTCCATATTTCTCTTTATAAGATCATAAAAATTGTTTACCATCATGTCCCAATTCGGGGTATATTAATCTAAATTAATTTTCCCCCATCGATTCCATGTGCCGATATTCAATAATTTTTTTCATCCATGTAGATTTCCCAATATTTAGTGAATCTTGAATAAATATTTAGTATATTTTATCAAAATTCGTATTTGATATGTTAATTTTTAAATATTCACTTACCTTTTTTTCCATCAAGTTGAGGAGAAGAACCAAACCTACATTATTGTCACTGGGATGTGTTTGAATCCCCCTAAATATTTTTGAATCTCCACTGGGTTAGGTCTAACCTCTGCCTATGTTGTCTTTAATTTTTATATAGATTTTGTTGCCATTGGATTTTGAAGCTTGGAGTAATATTTACACTGATTTACTATTTCCTTTTTATCGGATGGAATGTTTCATGTAACATTTCCATGATTTCTATTCTGTAATCCTCTCCCAATAGACATCATTATTTGATTATTGGGATCATTTTGTGAAGCCGAGTTGGAGTATAAATCAATGTCTCTCAAAGGGTGTAGAACATCACGTACCAAAATATCAAGATCCACTTTTTCTTCCTTCAAGGATAGGCCTTCTTATTCCTATTTTACGTAATTTATTCCCTTCCTTTTTCATTAATCCATCCAAAGAGTTGATGTCATAGCATCTGGAACTTGTTAGGAACATAAAATCTTTAGCTCACCTTTTACATGACACCTATATTTATCTCTTGTTTCATGCTTTCCACTATCACACTATCACTCTGTAATGGAGTCTTCTTGGTGGATGGAAGAGCCTAACCTTCCCTCAAGCTATGATCTGACATCTTTTTATCTTTCCTACAATTTCCTTGAACTATTTAAGCATAAGAGGTGGAAATGTTTTAAAATTCCCCTTCAGCACGTTTTTATCCATGACTATTCTGATATTAGCCAAAAAAATCATCTGCAAGCCAAGAAGAGAAATCATACCTAGAGGACTCCCTATCCTCATATGGAACAAAAAAAACTACCTACAAGTACTACACATATGATTTTTGTTATGTTTAATTAGATTAGAATCTAGAGCATGCACCAAGTTTTTTCCACAACAATCCAGTGCCACGTCCATCTATTGGTGATTGGTCACAGTCCCACACCTATAAGTGGAGAAAGTGTACCCCAGCTGCCTACACAATTAATAAAAGTCCAAAAAGGATTAATAGTATACCTTCTCTATCCAATTGATATCACACTCTACCTTGATACATGTGACCTCCAATGGAGCCTTTGAGACATTCAAATCAACTGTAATCTAAGGAGAGTAGGGCTGATAGGGATCTGGAGTGAAAATAATTAAAAAATGGAATAAACCTACCATTTTACAAATTAGGTTTAGAATTAATGAATTATTTTATGGAAGAAGAATCTTGAGTAGAGAAATTTATATTGTAATGGATGGGGGTCCTTATTATAGTGAATGTTGAATGACCAATGATTCATAAGGAAAATGAAAATGGAAACTGAATAATGGGCTTTCTCACAGGAAGATATGATATTAGGATCAAATGAAAAATGAATCAAAAAGATCTCATGGATCTAGAATCCCAATGACCTTCGTATCGATAAATCCATATAAATTATCGACATACCTATCGAAGATGTCCTCAAAGGGACAACACTTACTAAATCAAACCACCTGTGAGAAATCCAAAAGTTAAGTGTCTTGCGTGAACTCTAGAAAATAAATCAGGAGTGATATGAGACACTCATTCCAAGATTTAACCTTAAGGAACACATCCACATTAGGGAATTTGGGAAGAATACTCAGGTCAGTGAAAGGGGAAAATGGGCAGTGTCGGGAAGACGGAGAATATGGTTAAGATTCTTCCCCCTAACCCACTAGGGGAGGTGGTGGTAGGGGGCCATGTTGTCGCTTACTCCATTGAAAGGGGGTGAAAGTAGATGGGTGGCCATAGTTATTTGTTTTCCTCCTTGAATCGCTAATTTATTTTTTAATACAACAATATTATTATATATATTCTTCATTATATAAATTTTTATTTTACCCTTGATCCATTAGTTTATACTCATTTAATGCATAAATATAAGTACTATAATATCCATTCCATTTACATTCATACATAGATTCAATGTTAGATTCAGTGTTCCATGGATCTATGGTATTGATACATTAATTTTTTTAAATAAAATTTATCATGTATACACATAAATTTGGAATAAATATAATACTAATTTAATGGTTTCTAAGATGGGAATATGATAACCATTATTAATTTTGAAACATGTTTTACTCCATAGGTAATTGTTTTTGTCTTTTAGACATTTGATTTAAGTTCAATGATGGGAATGATAATAGAAAAACTGATCAATTAATTCAATTATTTCCTATTAAATTATCAAACTTTAACATACCACTATATAATCATGGATATATCCAAATAAAATGATTAATAGAAAAACACTATATCTTTGTTGGGGTGTGACCATAAAAGAGAACTCCATTGCTAAAAACTAATGAGGAGTATTGATGATATATTGAAGCCTGAATTTAATAGAATACATCAATGGAACCATGTAAAAAACAAATTCTCACCAATGATAAATCTAAATATGAGGTGAATTTTTATTGTTATTATATTTATCTATATTATTCATAATTATAAATTTAACCGGGATCAACTCATCCCCGTTGAATAAATATTTGGGATAATCAGTAAATTTGTAATCTAGTTTATGAATTGTGGATTTATTTGGTTTGATGATTGACTTATCCCCCCAATTCATTATATTCTTTGTATTTTAGGAAAATTAACATGGACAACATTTGGTGATCAATTTTATGTTTTTTCCCTTTCCACATCCATTAATTTAATGTACATCATTGGTGATCATTTAGTTGGTGAATTTAATTTTCATCAAAGAACCCAAATGTAGTGTTATCAATTATTGGTTCGATGAATCACTACTATAGGTTCTTAATTGAAAATTAAAACATGAAAGAGGTGTGATAGAAGTGATGAGAATTTCATGATGGTGATGGTGATTGTGGTTTCTCAAGATAGATAGTGTAGGTATTTCTAGAGGGATTATAATGAATGTATTTCTAGCTAGGGGTGGCCAGAATCTATCCATCCATGATTTAATAGGCTCTATCAACATGAGTTTCTAAAATCTCATGTGGTATCTAGTATTTATATGAGAGTTAAATATCATAAGAGAATGTTCATAGTTCAACTGATAGGTTATCCTTATCCAAAAAACCTACAGAACCCAAATATAAACATTAAAAAATTATACAATGATACAATGGTTTAAAAAAAATCTCACAAATATCCTCAAAGAAATTGGTCGTAATGGTTTTGTATCTTTGATGATAACTAAATAAGAATTTTGTTTTACAACACTTGTTCCCATTTATTTATAATTTTTTTCACTAAATCATCATTTAGATATATGATATGATATAATCAAATTCATAACACGAGGAATGTAAGTACATAAAATGAATGATCATTAAATATTGGTATGGAAAACACATCAAATACTCAAGACTTTTAGATCATATTCATGGGGATGATAGAAATGTAAAATAAAAGAATCATGGGATCATAAGTGAAAATTGAAAAACATGATTGAGGATTATAAATTATGGGATATAAGCAATTGAAAAAAGAAAGCTAATTAAATCATGTTTTAGAAACATATAATGAAAAAAAATCATAACATAATATATTTTATCAGTTTGATAACATGTAATATCATGAATATTATGAATTTATTGTAAATAAGTAAATATTTTTAGTTGTTTCATAAATATGATTATATTAATACAATGTGAACAAATCCATATATTTCATATTTTTTATTTTATGAAATAATACATGTATTTCAACCTTTCTATTTATGAGAAGAGAAATGTACAGTTTTAAAAAATCCACATATGTTAATTATTAATTATCTAATTATATTTAAAACCAAAAATAATACACTATAGAGTGGTATAGGATATTATCTATCATCATCCATATGTTTTAGTGCCACGAAATATCAAATCATTAATCATATCCTGACAAAACCATCATAAAAAATAATTTCATAATATTTATATATGTTATCACATAACAAACTTATTAATTGGATACCACAAACATAATATCAAAACAAATTACACAAGAAGAGACAATATAGGGTTATTTTTGAACTATTAATCTGTTGGAAGACCATATTTTTAAAATGAAATAAAATCCCCAAATTTATTTTTCAGAAATAATTAATATAATTATAAAACATCTTTATTTTCATGTCACATTCAAAAACCCATTCTATTATATGAGAAAAAAACTTGACAAAACCATAATTTAAAAAATATTCCAAAAAATAATCCTTGATAATAAATAAAACATATGTTAAAAATATAATGCTGAAGGAATGAATATATGATCATTGAAAATAAAATCAATTTAAATAACTTAAAACTATTTTATGTAGAACCTATATATTGTAAATGATAACTAAATCTTTTCTTTAATCTGGTTAAAGGGGAATGAAATGATCATTGGAGATATAAACAAATTGAGTCTCCACTATTAAATGGAGAACGTTAGAGGGATGTAAAAGCATGTATATGGATGAAAAATCCAATAATAGATTACGAATTACCATATTAATTTATTTCCATGAATGAAAAAAATTATCAAGTATGAATACAATTTAGTTTACGAAAAAATAAAAGTATGCTAGAACTTTAATTTTGTAAATAATCCATGTATGTTTTACCTTTACATTGAAAAAAAATCTAAGTATATAAACACATTATATTGTGAAAAAATCCAAGTATGTCCACAATTAATAATATCATGATATATAAAACCACAACCAATGCATTCAAGGGTGATATAGGACCCCACACATCACTATACAAACATATCAGTTCTTCTAAATATATATTCATTAATCTTATCATAAATAATGATAGATAATAAAACAAGTTTCATAACTTTTAAAAAAATTCGCCAATAAAAAAATTATCATTTGACAACAAAAAATAATATACCAAATGAATGATTTATGAAGAGAACAAATAGGGGAATTTATTATTCATTTACCTATTAGTTAATAATCCTTTATATAATGGAATATAAATAAAAAATGACTTTTCTTAAAAATTGTTTCTTAATTAAATTTTGAAAGGATTTTTTTTAATGTATCATTTCGAAAACCACATTTTGAAAAAACGAGAGAACATATTAAAATATTAAATTACAAAATATACCTTGATATGAAATTATTATTTTTAAATGTAACATAGTAGTTAATTTTTTATAGTAATAGAGACAAGAATTCATTAAAATATTTTAAATATCATTACAAAAACCCTCCTCATTAAAATTATAATAAAAACATAAATTTTAAATTAATAAAGGTGAATAAAGGGATCATTGGAGACAAATAAAATTATATTTTTCACTAGGAAAAGGTGAATATTTTTGGGATGTAAAAACATGGATGTGGAAGAAAAATACATTAAGTAAATAATAATTACTCAAAAAAATGCATTCTCCAAAAAAATGATTCATCAAGGATGAATACTTCGATGTAGCACATTATTCCCCTATAAAATAATATTAAAATACATTATAACCTCATCATGTTTTATAATAGATCAATATTCAAAAGTAAAGAGCCATATAGTAGTTATTATGACACAAGGAAGATATTTGACTCAAGAAAACCCATTAAATTTACTCCCACTTAGTTGAACGCACTCTAACATCTTATAAAAAATAACTATCATAAAATAAATTTTAGAACCACAATCATAAGAAAAAAATTTATAATTTTAATTCTTAATCTCTATAAATGTCTATTTTATTTATTTTTTCCTGATATACTCATATCATGTGCTTATAGTTTTGATAGTTTGCATTAGATTCATTGGAGTATGGTCAATATTAATTTTTTTTAAAATTTAAATGAATATATTTTGAAAAATATTTATATAATTGGTTATTTATAATTATTAATTTAGATTTAATTTACCTTGAGGTGTGTATTAGATATTATTTTTTAAGATGAAATGGAGAAAAATCAAACATTATTGATTTACTTAACCAATAAAAGGTTGTTGTATAATTTTTATTGAAAAATTGATATATATGTTCCAGAAAACAATTTCATTTATAGATATTTATGTAATATAATATAATTAATTGTTCTTTCATCATCAATGAATACGTACTTTTATATATTTTTTCAAATGGTGGGTCAAACCAAATAAAAAATGAACATACCTTGATTATTGACGATGATATGCTTGTTTAGTTTCAATATCATTAAACAAATTATATAATGATATCATTTTGTGTATATTATTTCAATATATTATAATTATAAGGGTTTATTAATAATATTTAATGGATATTAATATATAATATAATAGGAAAAAAATATTTCCCTCTTATTACACTATTTTAAATGAGTGAATGAATGATGATCATTTTCTTGTGATTTCAATAATTGTATCACCAATTTATCATTCCATAACCTTAATAAGGCAATAAAAATTGCATTTATCCCTTAAAACCTATCTCATAACTATACATGTAATGTGGTTATGATAATAATAATAAAATTCAATCACTAATAGAGGTTGTAGTCCAAACCTATGAAAATTGACGATTTCATATTCTAGAGAATGGGATATATTTTTTGTAGGATGTATCATTTTAGAATAGAATATGTGCTATAAATTTCAATATTAGTTATTATATTAAAAATAAGTATTATCCATGTAATTTTTTTTAAGTAAAATCAAACATAATGTTTCTTGGAGTTTGTACCCCGCACACACACATGAATGTCGTTCATACTTTTTTAATGGAAAAGGTGAAGGCTGGTTAATTATTGTATCTTAATTAAATATAATATTAATATAATATTTATTCATATATTATTTTTTTATGATGGTGTATTGTAATTTTTTTAAGGAAAAGTGAACATAATGTAATAAAAAATTTAAAGGGAGTTTTGGATCATATACAATATTTCTTGGATTATCTTCTATGTAATGGGAGATACTCTGCTAAGGAATACTCTATAATGAATATTGTAACATCTTTATGATATATTAAACTATTTAGGAGAGGACAAGGAAACAAATATTGAAATTACAGGCTTCTTATGTAAGTGTGAGTGTGGAGAGTATAAACCCTTTTATAGGAGTAAATGGATGTCATTTTTATAAATACCCATATATTTTCAATAATGTGAAGTCACTATATAGATATATGGATCCAAAATGTTGGATATATTTTTTTTAACAGATAAGATCTATATATCCTAAACATTTTTTTCACACATTTTTTAATCATTTTTCAACCCCATTACCCCTTCAATTATTACCTTTTAAATTTTATGTTTTACCATGATAAGTAGATTTTTACTAAGGTAAAATTATTAGTATGGATAAAATTTGAGTGTAACATATTAGATAATCTGGGCATAAATATTCTAAATTTTAAATCCATTGGGTTCGTTTTTGTTTCATAATTTTTTAAAAATTAATATTAATAAAATTAGTTTATATAATTTAGAAACTAGTATTGAGAAATATATTGCCTGAGTTATAAAAATATCAATACAATGTTTATAATATATATTAATTATTATAAAATGTACAATCTAAATTATAAAATATATATTTTGTCATGAAAAAGGTTTCATAAATTTGTATTTCATTTTTATGTAATAATCAATTTCATAGAAATCATAATATTAATAAAATTGGTATATTCTAGTATTCTCCTAAAAATCAGGATATTAGGGAAAGTCACCAAAAATTATTATGTTAATGTTTCCATGATAAATAATAATAATAATTTATATTTTTAAAAGACTCATATTAAATTTTATATAATTTATTTTTAATAAAAAACATAAATTATTTGTAAAAACTATTTTTAATGGAAAAAACATCTAGTATAAAACAATTCATTTTCTTATAAGTTAATTACTATAAAGTCCATGCCCCAACCATTGAAATAGGTCAGTTTTGAGGTGATACCAACATAAGGTAGCATCATAAAGATAGAAAATTCTAGAAAAAAATTTCCACATTCATATCTAAATATTGGGATTTGGTTTTCCATTTTAAAAAAATTCTACATGTTAATAAACAACCAAGAAAACTAAACCAATTATATGATCCATGGGTATAAAAAAGAAAAATTAAATTAAACACAATACAATAAAAAATTATTGTATTAGTGAAAATGTATAATAATGTGACTCATTAAACCCCAAGGAAATATTAACTCAACAAAACCAATTTTATTCTCTCTGACCACCCTATTTATAAAACTCTAAACTCAAACATTATACTGATAAAGTAGCATTATAATTCGCCTTTGGTAAAATAAGACACCTTTTAATTTCAATGTTTATAAGGAAAAATATTTACATACAAAACAATGTTAATATTTAGGGGTTGTTTAATAATTCCTTGTAGTATTTCCCTAAGTTATTTCCCAACTCAGGTCACTAGGATAAGAACATGTTAGCTCACAACAAAAAATATAATTTATAACAATGAGAGGAAAATAAAAAATTTTACCTGTATAAATTTATTTAAATTAATGATGAAAAAATTATCCATTAATACAACTTGGAATACTGAAAAAACAATCCAACACTTAAATACACAATCATTATTAGTGATAGTTCCATACTCTAGAATTGTTACTCTTCGATCAATGAAATCATCACTAGTTTATAATTCTCTAGGTTCCTTATTTGGGAACCACACCCTAGGAGGGTCACATTCAAAGAAAATATGAACACACACCACACATGTATGTCATTTTATCAATCTAATTCATTAAAAAAAATTTATCTTTCGTTTAAAATATTTTATTAGAAACCATTCTGGTAGGAAAAAACAAAAATTTAATATCAGGAATCAAAGGGGTTTTCCAAAATCTATTCAAATATCAAATATTTCAAATCATTAACCAAGGGGGGTTTATATTAAAAATAGTCCAACATTTATTTTGAAAATATAATAGTATCATTTCATAAAAATAATTCTTATTATTATAGAATAAGTGGTGATGGGAGCGAATCCACCTACCTCTCAACATTTATGAGAATGAAAATCAATATAGAAGAACCAATTTATCTAAGCTAGAAATCTATTCATTCTATAAATAGAGTCATGATACTATAATAGAAAATCATATATCATAGATAAAACCATAAAAGATTGGATTTAGTTTTTTGTGTGAGATAATGTGATGAGATCTATAGAGAAAGAGGTAGCACATGAGCCTCAACCCAGTTGGTGAAGTCTCTCTATGTGCATCCATGAGACCAAGGATTGAAACCATATGGAGGAATAATTATTTATTATTATTGAAGTAGTGTATCAGGTAGTGTAGTAGTACTACAGCAGGTATGGTAGAAGTATTGTGCTGGTATTATAGCTTGTTTTATAGTAGTTATTTTAGTAGGTACTGGTTGGTACTGTAACATCTAGAACTTTTCATCTTGGGCCACCGGTTTGGGTGTGGAGTCCTTAAGGCATTTAGGACACCAAGGAAATAGGGTTAGTAAGGATTATTGGCCACCATTAAGGAATTTGGTCCTCCTCAATGCTTTAGGGCCACCTCAAGGCCTTCAAGACACCTGATATGCAGTTTCCTAGACAGATTATATAAGGAACCGGCTCGATAGGATGACAGAGCAGGGTGCATTTAATAGAGAAGGGAAAAAATATTTGGAATAATGAGAGGGTATGGGATTTTAAATCGGTAACGAGAAAGTGAATATATGCACAAAACAGCTATCCAAATAGATGTGCAAAGGTGGAGACCTGATCACAATGCAGATGATA
Source organism: Viscum album (assembly GCA_963277665.1). Lineage (NCBI taxonomy): Eukaryota > Viridiplantae > Streptophyta > Magnoliopsida > Santalales > Viscaceae > Viscum > Viscum album. The sequence continues at coordinate 1,584,219,916 of OY728158.1, read as the reverse complement.
GGGAGTTGCGGTTTCAAGTAGTCATAGTCTGTATGATTTCCTTAAGACCGAGAAGACCTATAATGTATCCAATCCCAAGAGAAATGTAATGTTTGGGTTCACCTTCATCCCTTAAAATGGGCTTATCAAAAATAAAATAAAATAAAGTCCTTTGGTCCATTTAGGATTCAGGATTATTAAGAAAGAAGTAAAAGAGTGACTTATCATTTACTCTATAGATATAATGCACATAATTTGATGTAAATTGCAATCCAGATCAAAGGGAACACCCCATAATGATGAGGATAATATTTTAGTTTGAAAACCATATATGAGAGTTAAAAATTGAGGGTTTAAAAGGATAAAACTAAGTTAAGGTATAATTTATTTGAGTTTTAAACACTCGTTACATGGTTAGTTCCCACAATTGGGGAAACACTGTGTTAACCATGTTCATACTACATCATCCAAACCACCACATCACATGGCTTCATAACATGATATGAAAAAACATGTGATAATAAGGATTTTTCCTCTGTCTAAACATTAATCATTTTTCTTTGGAACCAACATTCTTTGTAAATACCATGTGCACCCTCTATTCCTCATAATCTTATCATATGTTTTTTTGGAGATAATTATAGAGTTTCTATACCATCCCTATTCTTTATTACATATTAATTAATAATTTATTACATAAAAGTACACAGAATAAAACCCAAAAGATCTATAATTTCAATTTATTTGTTAAATTTGTCACATTTCATACGATCGTGAACATGGGATATGACAACATTATTAAAAACATCCTTAACGTGCTTCTAAAATTCCCTAGATTTTTAAACTGAATGGGATATGCTTTGGAAAACATAAACAAGGGTTGAGATATAATTTGTATTGTGTGAGTAAATAAGGAATTAAGTGATACATGTTAGAAATTAGGCACATATATGGGGCATAAAAAGAGTGGGAGTCATAAACATGAACAACAAAACATGATATAACACGATAATCATAACATGGTAAACGTGGCCAAAACAAAAGACATTGGATCATAAACACAGGTCAAGGCGAAACCTTCATGAAATCATAGTGGAAAGAGTCCTATAAAGGAATAAGGTTCACTCTCTATCCCTTCATGAGATATCATTATAATGAACATTACCCAATGCATTGGAGTGCTGTATAATTTTAGGCACAGCCACCACATTTATTTCATTATCATGCTAAAATATGAAACATTGATCATACAACATGGGATGTTTTAAAATATTATTTTATTCCATGACAACGTAATGTGGAATAAATAAATTTTGGTACCAATTCATATAGGTATAAGTGTATAAAATCAAATATCATTTATTTTAAATGGGTATGGAATTCACTAGACAATTGGTTTGACATAGAAAATCGAAGGGAAATATTGTTGTCATAATAGCATCGCTTAAATATACAGAAAATGTGTTGATGAGAGTGAAAGGGACCTGTCATAATATTCAAATTAAATTTGTAGTAATATGGAAATGGAAATATATATCCCAACATTAGTAATTGGAAATATAGGGAAAAAGATGTTAAAGAAACTTGAATAATGAAGAGAAGGTGAGGATCACTTATAAAATTTCGGATTGGTAATGGGTGTACAAAAAGGTTCTTAAGAAATTTAAATAGGATTTTATGGTGGATTTATTCATTTATATATGAAATTTATAGTGATTGGGATATGTAATAACATATCCAAACATAGTAAAATAGAAATAAAATGACATAACATAAATGAAATGCTTGATAAAAAGAGGAGAGTGAAAGATCTCTTACTTAAGTCTGTGACCCCAAATGCTTGGGAGTTTCTTCTTAATAGTATTCAGGTGACTAGGGAGGACTCTATAGAGTGTTGGTTGTATTTTGGACATATTTCAAGGAGCTTCCATTATGATAAAGGGAATATTTGGTGGGTTTATATAAACAAATAGCGGGATTTATATATTATCTAGATTTTTTCCCCTACATAAAAAACCCCACAAAACAACCCATGTTTTTTTTACAATTTTTTCTAAAAAATGGGGTTTTTCAATTATTTTATACTTCCATGTTCATAATTTAATAAAATAATTACCTTACTTATTTGGAGGTGAGTTATACTCATAAAGAAATTATTTTAAAACATTAAAATATATTAATGGTTTTGGAGGACTCAAAATTGACTTATAAAATTAATCAAATAAACCTAAAATATCATTATATAAAATATAAAAAATATATTTGGTCTTTTATAACTTTTATATTATTAATTTTGTCCCTTTTGGGTCATTATGATGTCATAATACACATGTTATATTTATATGGTATTAAATTTTCACCTGGAAAATTGACTATCTCTGAAAATTATTAGAAAATCACTATTTCAAAATTTCAACACCCTGATTAAGAAAATGATATTCATTTTAACTAAATAATTTTATTAATAATTTAATTTCCACTGTTAAAATAAAATCAATATAAATTATGAAATGCAAGTTTTTTGACAATAATAGTATTTTAAACCCTAATAAAAATTACAATTCACATCATAAAAATTATATGATAATTTATAATTAATAAAAATTACTTAATTATAAAGTACTATTAAATTATTATTTATTTCAAAAATAAATTAATGCATCAAAATATGTTCCTTAATTAAAGTGGAATATTACCTAAAAAAATATATTTTTGTTTTAATATGTCAAAATAAAAAACATTTATAAATTAACCATAATATGATGAAAATATATTCATAATTCTATAAAAAAAAATATTGTACACACTCATAATTCTACGATCATGATACATATCTCATTAATACACTAGAAAACGCATGATGATTAAGATGCACTATGGTGATACTTTCATATTGTAGTTTGGAAACAGATGCATTGGGTCGTTATCTAAATGAGGCTGAACATCTCCTGTAAATGGTTTCACTCATTCTTAAGTTGTTGGATATCATCTTGGAATTGGTCAACTGAAAATCCCAGCGATTCTCTCTCCCTCATAAACTATAATAAATGGGATTTATATGGTACGATCATACTGGTTGAGGCCACTACTTTCTTTATCTATGTCAATTGGATTTGTTAAAAACCAATATTTATACTAATCATGTGATCAATATTCAATAGTTATAATATCAATTGTAATGATAATTAATGGTATTTAAAATCCATTTGGATATATTATAACAAAATAAGTGCATGTGTTTCCTATAAACATATTATATGATAAGGAATTTAATTAAATAAAAATAAAAATATTAATTATAATAGATTGGGTCATTACAATCATCCCCACGTAAGAAATTAGGACCTCTAAATTATCATTTACCGAACTAAAATAGATTAGGTAACTTTTATTCATCACATCCTCCAATTCATAAGTTGATTCATCAAAATTTTGGTTTCTCCATAGAAAAATAAGAGGCTGCATTGTCTTATTTCATAGAACATTGTCTCTAGGATCTTGGATTTTCACTAACAACTAACCACATGATAAAAATTTCTATAGTGGTTCCATGTCTATATTGAGAACATGTGATGGGTTTGGTATCTATTTTTTCAAGAGCGATACATGGAATACATCATGTACTTGAGATAGTTTAGGGGATATTTCTCGTAAATAGGCCAAAACTTTGATTTGATCCATAATCTCAAAGGGGACCATTTATCATAGACTAAGTTTTACCTTATTCAAAAATATCATCCCATTATTCCATGTATATATGGGAAGAAGTACCATGTCTCTAACATTAAACTATTTTACTCATCAACGATCGTCCGCATAGCTCTTCTATCGAATCTGAGTAGCATAGATGTGATGATGAATAGTCTTAACCTTCTTTACCACTTCCTCAACCATTTTAGGACCTGAAAGTTTTCATTCCAAAATTTCATCCCAAAATTATGGTTTTCTTCACGTCTTCCCATAAATGGATTCAAAGGGTGTAGTTTGGATGCTCGAGTGGAAACTATTATTGTATGGTAACCCAACCAAAGGTAGATGTTTGTGAAATCCTCCTGTGAAGTTCCTTGGACATGCTCTCAACATGTATTCCAATGTTTGAATTGTTCGCTCAGAATAGCCAGCAGTTTGGCGATGATAGGCCATACTAATGTTTGATTATGTTTTTAGAGAATATTGTAGAGTTTTCCTGAACATGGTGGTGAATCTCAGATATTGATCATATACAATCGATAATCATACTCTATGCAACCTTACCAGTTCTGGAATGTATATCCCTAAAATTTTATCTGGCATGATGTCCTCTCTAATAAAAATAAATTTAGATTTATTTGTAAGAAGATCCACAATAGACCATATAGAAATTTTCCCCTATATTTATTGGGATTTCTTTTGACAAATTCCATGGAGATGTTCTCTAATTTCTATGTTTGTATGGGTAGTTGTTGCATCATCTATTTAGAATTCATCATTTCAAAATCCCTTTTCTAGAATAATAGGTACATTTATGTATATTAAGTGAATTTCTTATTCATATTGTCCCACTAATATTACTAACATATATCATGAAAAATACATATACGTATTGGGTGAATAGAGAAAGATGAACAATATACAACATCCAACAATTCCTTATTTAACATTGGATTTGATGGATCATGTAGCCTTGAACCAAATCTAACAATTACATCTTAAATAATTTTAAACAATGAGGATTTACACTTTCTCATTGATTCCAACTTATTCTGACTTTCTACATTTTTTCCTTGAGCATCCTTTATTATATACATGAGGGATGGTTGAAAAATCAGATGTGAAAGGATTAATGATCTTCCTTTCTTTTTGATTCCCATGTCCATCCCTTCCAAATCTAAGTAGATCAGGTCCCTATAAATTCTCATCAATTAAAGGAATTTGGGATCCATTCTATTTAGAGAATTCAAAACTTTATTCTCTTTTCCATTATCATAGTGGAATTATAAGTCATAGTCCTTGTTGTGTTCTAACCATATTCATTGTCTCATATTCAACTCTTTCTGTGTGAATATATATATAGAATTTTTTTGATCTGTTTATATATCAAACTTCTCCCCAAATAGATAACAATTTCATACATTCAAATAGATTTTAGATGTATCCAAATCCAAATAATGTGTTGGGCAATCTTGCTCGTGAACTTTCCACTGCCTTGTAGAATACATAATGACTTTTTCATTCAGCATTAACAGATAACCCAATACCTTATTTGAAGCATCACAAAACAGAACGAAAAGTTCTCAACATGTGGGTAGTATGGGCACATGTTTAGTTATATGTCTCCTTTTCAGATCATTTAATAACTATTAACATTCACCATCCTAAGAAAACATGACTCCCTTTTGATTTATCTTGGATATAGGGTTTGATAATCAAGAGAAATTTCACACGAATCATAAATATTACTGAGATAATCTAATGAAACTATAGATTTAACACCCCGACCACATAATCTTGGTGCCAGTGCGTTATTTTAATACATTGTCAGGATTATAAGGAATCATGTCCCGAATGAACAATCACATTAGCAGTCTTGGAAAATAGATTACATACATGAACATTACAATAAAAAATATAACATAAAATAAAACCTAGATAGTCCTTTCATAATTACATTTTTTTCCAACATAAACCTGCATAGAAATCATAATACACATCTTAGAATCCTGGGAAAATAAAACAGAAGAATGGGGTGAGCTCATATGCTCAAAAAGGGTAAACAATTTAGAAGAATAAATAAACTTTTATGGAAATATGTGTAATAAAAAAACCGTGTAAACTTAAAGTTGAAAATATAATAGAAATAATAAATCAAACATTAACATATAAACATGAACATGGATATTCTATTAGTCTAATAATCACAAGAAATAAATAAATTCATAATGAGGTAATGCATAATGTTGGACACCATAACCAAATAGTCAAGACCTCATGCCAAGACTATAAATAAATTTCTTTTCAAGGCCATATTCCAAGACATTAGTATGTCTCATGAGACCTACTGATTCATTGAGTAGAAATAGTGAGATCCACCTATCAATTACTAAGTCCAATGCATTCATCATATGAAAATGTTGAAACATAACATAAAAATTCATATTAATACTAGCATCTGAAATGTCAATACATTATCTATAAAACATGAATGGTATAAAAATATCACATCCATAGTCAAACATATCATACCTCAATAAAAACAATATGGAAGATTTTATTATAAAAAATCAACCTCAATTAAGAATAACATCCAACAAAATATGTTGACATTGGTGAAATGATCAGTAAAACTCTTTGAGAGAAATTTTTTTTGTGAAATCATTTAAAAGTCACACATTTATAAAGGAAGTCATTTAAAATATATTTTTTAATCCAAGTTTACCATTCCAATTTGACACTTTTTAAAGGAATTAACATTTTAAAAAAAACATCACTATATAAATAAATCCATAAAATCATTTTTAAAAAATGGAAATTAATTAAAAAGTCTAAAATATTTAAAATGTTGATATTGATAAAGATTCCCTTCCAAAAAACGTAAAATAATCATTTTAAAATAATTTTTTTGAAACATGGACATGGATGATAAAAATTTCCTAGTAAATACTTTCACAAAAAACATCTCAGTTAATAATGAGATTGATTAATTAACCTTTACCTTGTACTTTCATTTGGTAAAAGGTATGTTTAACCTCATGTATAATGACAATATTATGTTATTAAATTTTAATATTACCATTATAATATTTATGATATCATACTTGATTCATTTGAGACTTTATACAACCCGTTTAATAATAATTTTTATGATAAAATAAATGTTCGAGCAATAATCACAGTCTTTATCCTACATGTTTTAACTTGTTATTTTGGATTGTATCACTTATATCATGATTTTAATGCTTAAAAAATATAAAAAATTATTTATGTATCATTTATATTCATAATATAAATATGTATAAAAATATTGATATATGAAATGGAAAACAACATTTATGGAGACAGTAGGTCGTACGTACGAATAAATGTTGTTTCTGTTTTCATATCGTATTGAACAGAAGTAAGTTAATGAGATATATACATATAAATATATTTCTAGTGTCATTATTATGTTAAATACTACATAGTTAATAAATATAAATATTTTTATAATCATCGTTGAAAGGTGAACATGGAAATGAATCTCATCGCGTCATGGAGACGGTAAGCAGTATATACGCACGACCGATGATATAATTATATTAATGGTGAAATTGTATGTAATTGGATTTTATATTATATATAAATAATAATTAAAATGTTATATTCATTATTTACATCAATTATACTTATTATTATACTCATACAAATAATGAAGTGTTGAATAAGAAACTACACCACGACGTGGAGATGATAAGCCCTACGTACACATGTATGGTGATATTGTCATTAATAGGATGGATATAATAAATAATATGGTTGTAAAATATTTACAATATCATTATAGTATGTATAAGGTACTAGATTTATTATTCTGGTATGCACATAACAAAGAAACTCGAAGTGGAAGAAGAAAAGAACATTGAAAGAGGTGATGAAGTATTTACCTCTTCTTCAAGTTATTCCTTTTAATTTAATCAGAAGGTCTCCATAGGTTGGATTCTGATTAACATAATGTATCTAGGTTGAATTTATGGTATTTGAGAAGATATTTGAGAAGGTTTTGGCTAATCCAAATGGATTTGAATGTGTGAAATTAAGAGAAGGGGAAGTAGTCTTTTAAAAGAGATGTGAGGGTCACATTAGGAAATGCTTGAAATATTATTTTAGTATTCAATAATATTCATTTTATAATGTCTCATATAAGATTTAATTCAAGGATGTGGTTGTTTTGGGTAGAAAACCTCTCAAAAAATAGGTTTTAGACAGGTTTAGTTCACCATATTAACCATATCTTTTAGATTTAACTCTAATTAAATAGGTTAACTTTTAGCATGTATTGTTGTCTTATTTTAATATATGCTTAATAAACATAATATAAAATCCATGAGAATCCAAAGTGGTTCTTTATTGATATATTTAACCTTATCTACATCCTTAGGCTTATCGTTATATTTTTAGGAATACTATATTTATTAATAATATAGTATTTTCTTTAAAAACTCATTTATGACAATTTTGACACTATTTAGTATTTGGTTTTTGTGAAAGTCATAAAAACTGATCACATGGGAAAAATTTATTTAATAAACCATAACATGCAATATTAACATATAAAATTAATTTAATACATCAAAATAATCAATTTACAATTATGTAAATATTTATAATATAAATTATTTTAATATTTCAATAATAATGTAATTAGTGCATTATCATTATGTCATAAATAAATTTAATTATTTAATGTCTAACATTTATAAATAAAATACCATTATTTAGGGAATACATTTATATTTCTAATGAATATTTATAGTAGGATTTATCTTATGTATAACAACTATATTAAAAACGGTTTATTTATTAAACTTTGAATTTAACCATTTTATCTCTTCATGAAATACAATTATAATAAATTTACAATTCTAATCCAAGTGGATCAAAGTGGATTATATTTTATTACTATAGTTGATTTCGGTCAAAAATAACTTATCCAGTATAATTAGGACTTATGTTAGGGTAATTATAATATCATTGTACATTTAATTACCCTATTTACTTTTTACCATGGTAAATAAAATACAAATGTTACTATTCACCAAATATTATTTTCATCTTATTGAACCAAATTTTACTTACTAATGACATCCACGTCACTAGTTTGTTTTGAAATTAGATTTACAGAAGTGGAAAAATTATGTTTTATGCAAATTTGCAAATGTGCCTAGAAGGTGGGTTAAAGACTATAAACAGTTCAATAAAATTTTATATATCTAATCTTATTATAAAATGATTTCAATGAATTACATTGAACCTATATAGGTATTATGTATCAATTTTGAACAAGAATAAATTTAAATAAAATAAATTATTATTTTAATAAAATGTATGTTTTAAATAATAACGTTGTGTTTTACAATATTCATCAAAAATTGAATGTTTTATGAAAAAATACCAAAAAATCACCTAAGATAATTTTGATATTCCAAATCCAAAAATGATGTTCATTGTGAAAAATAAAATTTATAAAATTTCATATAGTTGGTATTATCATTCATAACAGCTAGTTTGATTGGTCGTAGTGTGGTAGAACCCGATGTTGCAAACATCACAAGCTATTGTATTTATTCAAATAGAAACATACAATGGAAGCTTGGGGTGTTACATTATTTCAAAACTCAAATAATTTCATCCACAAAATTTCAAGAATACTACTAGATAAAAATATTCAGGATGTCATTCATCATAAGTTCCTTAGCCTCTCAAGTTGCCTCTTCCAACTTCTGGTTTCTCCATAGGACTTTTACCAGACGAGTCGTCCAGTTTCTCAACACTTGTTATCTGATATCAGGAATCTTGACAGGCTGTTCCCAATAAAACAAATCGATTTTTAGTTTTATTTATAAATATATGAGTACATGTGTTGGGTGAGGCATGTATTTTCTCGATAGTGAGAAACACATCATGAACTTAGGAGAGACTTGGTGTTATTACCAAACGATAAGCTACTACTCCAATTTGTTCTAGAATCTCAAAAGGTCCAATGTACATGAGACTTAACTTTACCTTCTTACTGAGTCATACAACACCATTCCTTCGAGATACCATCAACAAGATATGATCTCCTACTTGAAATTACAAATCCTTCCTTAGATTATTGGCATAACTCATTTGCCTACATTGAGAATCATTGATGTTTTTTTGGATAATATTCACCTTTTCCATTGTTTCCTCAACACGTTCTGGGCCTACGAGTTTTATTTCACCAAAATCAACCCAAAAGGTTGGTGTGATACATCTCGTTCTATATAACATTTCATATGGTGCCATCTGAATACTTGAATGGAATCGATTGTTATAGGAACATTTTACCAGAGGTAAATATTGATACCACGTACCTTGAAAGTCCAGGGAGAAAGATCTCAACATTTCTTCTAAGGTTGGAATAGTCCATTCTGATTTTCCATCAATTTGAGGTTGGTATGCAGTTCTCAAATGATGTTCCATATCCTAGGCCTTCTAAATACTTTTCCAAAATCATGAAGTAAAATTGGGATCACGATCAGAAAAAATTGATAGGGGTGCTCCATAAAGTGTTAAAACAACATTAATATATATATATATATATATATATTCAAACCATTCAAGTGGTAAATCTTCTATTATATAAATAAAATGTGATGACATTATATGATGATAAACACATTACCCATATTGAATCATTCCTTCAAAGAGTATTTGGAAGTCCCATGAAAAAATCAACCATAATATCTTCCCATTTCCCCTCATGTATGGGAAGAGGTTGCATGAATCCTCCAGGATGTTGTATTCTATCCTTAATAAGTTGACAAACCATATATCATGACACATAATCTGCTATCTCCCGATTCAGGTTGTCCCACCAAAAATTGTCCTTCAAATATCTATACATCTTAGTACTACTAGGGTGTATAGAAATATTGGAGCTATGAACATCATCCAATAATTCCCTTTTTAGATCCGGTATATCGGGAACACAAATCCTCCTCCCAAATTTCAAAATTCCATCTTCATATACGATGTCAATAGATCTCCCATCATTCACATAATCAATTTTCTTTTGAATCTCCTCATCATTAGTATGAGACCATGTTATTCTTTTTAGTAAATATGGTTTGGAAACCATTTGAAAAATTATTGGTGTTTCACATTCCATGATTATACCCATATCAATATTTACTAAATCCAAGAATATAGGAACCCTTTAAAGTCCATTCTTGATCAAAACTTCATGATTTTTTATGCTCAATGTACCTACCACCACTACCTATTTGTTTCCAGAGAGGGATGCATTTTCTTTGAAAACACCCAAAATATTTACAATACCAATATTTTGGGATGTTATTCTGTCATAATCATCAATTTCTATCTGAGGGTAATGTTATATAGTCATACATTATCTAAATATAGTTTCCAATGACTGTTCTAATCTTTCTCTGATACCAACTATAACTCCATGATCCTAGAAGCTTGGAGCTTATGCGTTATTTTAACACATTGGCTTGATTACAGAGAATCAAGTCCTGAAGCATAGATTAGTTTAGCAGTATTGGAAAATAGATTACATGCATGAAATTTACATGAAAATTTCTAACATAAATTAATACATTGATAATACTTTGATAATTCCATTATTCTTTTATCTTAAACCTTCATATGAATCATAATACACTTTTTGGCATCCAAGGAAAAAAATGTAAGAAAGGGGTGAACTCAGAGTCTTAGTATGGGTAAATAATTTAATCGAAGCTATAAACATTTATGGATATACGTGTAATAAAAAAATCTTTTAAACATAAAAATTAACATAATATGGAAAAAGTATATCAAACATTACCATATAAACATGAACATGGATATTCTACTAGTCGAATAATTACATGAAAGAACTAATTTCATAATGAGAGAATGCATAATTCTGGAAATCATAACCACATAGTCACGGCCTCATGCCAAGACTACAAATAATTTTTTTTCAAGGCCTTGTTCTAAGACCCGAGTTTGTCTCATGAGACCTACCGATGTATCAAAGATCTATAGCGAGCTCCACCCCTCACTTACTAAGTCAAATTCATTCCTTATTTGAATATGTTGAAACATAACATAAAATTTTGTATTAAAACTAGCATTCGAAATGTCAACACTTTAACCATAAAACATAAATGGTATAAAAATAACACATCCTTAGTCAAAATATCATAACTCATTCAATACAATATGGAATATATTATTATAATAAATTGAAATCAATCAAGAATATTATTCAGTAAGGTATGTTGTCATAGTTGAAAATAATCAGTAAAAATCGTTTAGAGAAATATGCCTTTTTGTGAAATCATTTAAATGTCACACATTTATAAATAAAGTCATTTAAAATTTATTTTTGAATCAATGTGTCCCACAAAAATTTGAATCTTTTTATATGAATTAATATTTTTAAACAATCTTGTCCATATAAATAAATCCTTAAACTCAATTTTATAATATTTAATTTAATTAAAAAGATTAAATCATTTAAAATGATGATCTTGATAAAGACAACCTTCAACAGAACCATAAAATATTCATTTTTAAATTTTTTTATGAAACATGGATATAGATGATAAAACTTTCCATTTAAATACTTACATATAAACAATCTCTTATAATAATGAGATTGAGGAATTAAACCTTACCTTGTTCTTTCCTTTGGTAGAGGGTTTTCATAACCACATGTATAATGACCATAATATGTTTTCAAATTATACCAGAATAATATTCAGTTTTATGATATCATAATTGATTCATTTGGAACTTTATAATACCCATTAAATAATAATTTCTATGTTAAAATTATATTTTGGGAAATAATCTCTTTCATTATTGTACATGTTTTAACTTGTTATTCTTGATCGTATAAATTATATATTTATTTAAGTTCTTATAGAATAAAAAACATTATTTATGTATCTTATATATTCAGAATATTAATATGTATAAAATACAGACATATAAAATGGAAAACAGAGTTTATGAAGATGGTAGGTCGTACGTACAAAAAAATGCCGATTCTATTTTCATATAGTATTGGACAGAAGTATGTGAATGAAACATATGTAACTACATAAATACATACATATATGTATATGTATATATATATTTATAGTAGCATTAGTGTGTTATATATTATATACTTATTAAATATTTATATTTTTATTATCATCATTGAATGGTGAACGTCGAAATGAATCTCATAGCGTCGTGGAGACGGTAAGCCATACATATGCACGAGCAATGATAACATTATATTAATGATGAAATAATATGTAATTGTATGGTAATTTATATATAAAGAATCATTACAAATTTATATTTATTATTTACATCAATTATACTCATTATTATACCCATTCAAATAATGAATTGTTGAATAACAAACTACACCACGACGTGGAGATAGTAAGCCATATGTACGCACGTTTTGGTTTTTTTCATTCATAGAATGGATAGAATAATTAATATAGTTGTAAAATATTTATAATAACATCACATAATATAGAACGTTTTGGACTTATTACTCCAGTATGGAAATAACAAAAAAAATAGGACGTGGAAGAAGAAAAGAACTTTGAAAGAGGTGATGAAGTAATTACCTTTTTTCAGGTTCTTCCATTTTATTTGAACAATATGGATCCTTATGTTGGTTTCTGATCAATGTAATGCCTCTAGATTTAAGTGATTGTAGTTGGGAGGTTATTTGATATGGGGTTGGCCGAGAAAAATGGCTTTGGATGTGTGAAATTAAGAGAAGGGTACATACCCTTTTAAAAGAGAGGTGATGATCACATTAGAAACATCTTGAAATAATATTTTATTATACAATAAAGTTCAGTTATTAATGGCTCCAAAAGAATTTATTTCTAGGATAAGGTGGGTATGGGTCTAAAAACTCTAAAAAAATAGGTTTTATAGAGGTTTATGTCACCATATTAACCTTATATATTAGATTTAACTATTAGTTAAATAGTTTATCTTTTTCCATGCATTATTGTATTATTATAATAAATAGTTAATAAACATACTATAAAAATCCAATAGAACCCCAAGTGTTTCATTATTAATATATCAAACCTTATACAAGTCTTTTGGATGATTCTTATATTTTTAGGATTATTATATCAATTAATAATATCGTATTTGTTTTAAAAACTCATTTATTTCAATTTTAACACTATTTAGTATTTTGTTTTTGGGAAAGTCAGAAAACAATTATCACTTCAAAAAATATAATCATACCTAACAAGTGATATTAAAATATTGAATTCATGGAATAAAACAAAGATCTCAAATTACAATTATATTACTATTTGTTATATCAATTGTTTTTATCTTTCAACAATAAGGCAATTACAGCATCATTATGGTGTCATGAATAAATTTCATTATTTATTGTCAAAAAATTATTAATAATTACCATTATATAGGAAATATATTTTTAATTATAATGAATATTTATAGTCAAATTTATCTTATTTATAACCCTATATTAAAAATTGTTTATTTATTAATCATTGAATTTAACCCTTTTAACTCCACTTTAAATAAAATAATAATAAATGTCCACATCTAATCCAAGTGGATCAAATAGGATCATATTTCATTCCTAAGGGTTATTTTTTGGAAAAAACATATCTAATAGAATTACGACATGTGTTAGGGTAATTATAATATCATTTTTTTACATTTAATTACCTTATTTACTTATAACTATGGTAAAAAATTCAAAAGTTACAATTCACTAAAAAGTATTTTCAACCTATCAACCATATATTACATATTTATGTCATCTGTTTCTCTCGTATTTTTTAAATAAAATTCATAGAAGCGGTAGAATTACGTTTTATGAAAATTTGCAAATATGCCTTGGAGGTGGGTATAAGACGGTAAAAAGTTCAATAAAATTTTATATATCTAATCATTTTATAAAATGACTTCAATTAATTAAATTGAACATATATATGTATTATGTATCTATTTTTACATAAAATAAATTTCATTAAAATAAATCATTATTTAAAAAAATGTAGGTTTTAAATAATAACACAGTTTTTTTCACTTTACATAAAAAATTTAATGTTTTCAGAGAAATACGAAAATTTCACCCTTAGATAATTTTGAAATTATGAATCCAAAAATGAAGTCCATTTTGAAAAATAAAATTTACAATATTTCAAAAAGTGTTCATTACTATTCATATAGGATTGTTTGACTTGTCATGGTGTGCTAGAACTGGAATATGCGTACAGCACAAGCTATTGAATTTATTCAAAAAGAAACGTATCATGGAAGCTTGGGATGTTACAATGGATATATGTCACAAATGTTGGCCACAACCATACATAAATTTATTTTATCATTGAAGTTTCTATTGATAGCCCTTTTCATGTGAATACATCCCCCATGAACAAGTCTTCTTTCAATAAGAACATAAATTTTCTATACATGACATTAAATATCTCCCTTCACAAGGTACTTAGCACAGTGATCAAACTCTCTTCATGAAGCTCTTTGGTTTTGGAGTAGTTTAGGATATCATCCATAAATATTACCACATATTTGTCAAGGTAATATATAAAGACTCTATTCTTATTGTGTTTGATGATTTCTAGATAATTTGTAAAGTCCTAAAGGCATAACTATGTACTCGAAGTGCCCATAACATGTATGAAATTTAGTATTTAGTATATCCTTCTTATTTTCCCAAAGATGGTAATATCCTGACTGCAAATAAAAATTACAGATATAGTGTACTCCAAGTATCTGATTGATAAATTAATCAATATATGTTAAATGATATGGTTTCTTTATTGCTATCATGCATAGCTCATGATAATCAATGCAAATATTCATTGACCTGTCAGGACCTGTCCCAAGATGGGGCTCAAGCTATAACTACCCCCATACAACCTCTATTCTCCAGGGTTGGAGACAAGCTTCGAAGGAACAAAAAAAATTAGGGAGGCCTTTTCCTAAGTACCTATACACAAATATGGCCAAATAAATTGAAAATTTCAGGAGAAAATAAATAAAGGATTAAACACTATTATAAATATAAAAAACATACATGGACACCTAAAAAATATAATATATACTTATGTAATGTGAAAAAATGCGAAAAAATATAATCCCAACCAAAAAATGTGTCCCAACCTAAACGAAAATAATCAAATTAAAACATGTGAGAGAGCCCAACTCCTGGATCCCAAGATACGTATGCCATACACAGTCCATGAACCTTGTATCCCAAATCTCATATGAAGTCACGATCAATATGTTAGTCATCTACAACGGACTTGACATGTGTGGGAGAATCCCATCTTGGAGTGAGTATATACATACACAGTAGATCTCCACAAAATGGTCTTTGGTGAATAGAACATACATATAATTTTGAAAATTGTAGATAGAACAAGCTATACTAAAATATTATTGCTCAACCGAAAAATAGAGTGAATGTGAACTCATTCAAACACAAGGAGCTCAACACAGTGATAAGATGAACTTGTCATGGAGACATCAATACATATAAATGGATAGTAGACTCATCAAATCATGAGAAGATATAAATGAAAATAAAACTGAATACACCTAGCCTATTCCCCTCTCCAAGAAGAAGAGTAACCAAACGAAATGTGTGGAAAAAGAAAAAGTATATATGTATATATGTGTGTGTGTGTGTGTGTGTGTTCAGTCAAAGAAGTTAAAATGAAAGAGTGAGGGGTTCTCTGTCTCATAGTTCGACCAAGTAATAATTGTATCCAATAGTTCCAAAAGTATCAATCAACAAATCCCAGTATCTCACATGTCTTCCCCGAACACTCAAGTATAAGGAAATCAATCCCCACACCATGATAATCTTTGATTTGGGCAGAACTAACTCACCCTCATGATTTTAGGTCACATCACCATGAGAAATATTAGTGGGAAAATCATTCAAATTCTAAATGACTATGAGGCTATGTCAAACCATGTCTCCTCACTATGACACAGAGTCTAGGGGCCTTAATTTCTAGCTAAGACTCCCATTACCTTGTAGGACAAGATGGTCTTACGCTGATTGTCACTATGGAACTCTACTACAGTGCCCCACAAGAGGGTTACACTCAGGAATTTTATAGGGTTACTCTACTACCATGCCTTGATAGAGGGTAATGCCAGGAAATGAACTCGAGGGAACTCAAATACCTAGTCCTACTGGAGAGTAATTCTCAAGATAAGGTCATTAGGGAAATCCACTACCCACACCTATTGGTGGTTAAACCTGAAAATGTACATAGGGGAAATCCACTTCCATGTCCAAATGGAGGGTAATTTTTTGAAGAAGGTCATTGGGGAACTCCGCTGCCTAACCATGATAGAGTTTTACATGTAAAGGTCATTAGGGAACTCCACTTCCCAACACTGCTAGAGGGTTATTCCTTGGAATCTAGAAGGATTATGTCTAATTTCTATCATCATTTGGTTAATCCTTAGCATGTTACAATATCAAAGCATTTCATATCATATCTCAAAATTAGACTACAATGGAACCATCACATTGTACATAAAAAACTCTATATAGGCATCTCACTACCCAAAATTTGAGTCCAAATGAAGGAGTTACGGACATACGATGTTCACATAGAAGAGACAAAATGGTATTCAGCATGGGTGGGGACTTACATGGCACGTGGCCCTCATCAACGCATGGTCGTGTCTCTGATCAGTTCATAGGTCCCACCTATTTAGGGGTATACACTGTATAGGTGGACTACCCAGCGTGTTCCACCTATTCGAGGAATGGGTTGTGTCTGCTAGTTGTGTCAATGAACTGCGACCCCATGTCTGTGTACTTTGGAAAATAGTGTGTGTTTTTCCATGTGATTCATCGGATGTCTCACTACCATGGAATACATCAATAGAATCAATTTAAAAATATTAATATTTATAATATAAATTATTTTAATCTTTCAATAATTAGGCAATTACTACCTCATCATTTTGTCATAAATAAATATAAATATTTAATAACTAAAATTTATAAATAAAATACAATTATAGAGGAAATATTTCTAAATTTATAATTAATATTTATAGTAGAATTTATATTTTGTATAACCCTGTATTAAAAATGGTTTATTTATTAATCATTGAATTTAACCCTTTTATATGTTCTTTAAATAAAATAATAATAAATGTCCTAATCCAATCCTAGTTGATCAAAGTTGATCATATATTATTCCTATGGTTGATTTTGGTCCAAAATAACTTAACCAATAGAATTAGGACATGTGTTAGGATAATTATAATATCATTTTACCTTTACATACACTATTTACCTTCAACGGTGGTAAATAAAAATGAAAAGTTACTATTCAAAACAAATTATTTTCATCCCATTGACCACATTTTACATACTGATGTTAAACATGTCACTTGGTTTTTTTAAATTCAATTTATAGAAGTTGAAAAATTATGTTATATGAAAATTTGCATATGTTCCTAGAAGGGGGTAAAAGACAGTAAAAAGTTCAATAAAATTTTATATATCTAATATTATTATAAAATTATTTCAATGAATTACATTGAACTTATAAAAGTATAATATATCTATTTTGAAAAAAAATATAAATAAAATAAATTATTATTTAAATTAAAAGTAGGTTTTAAATAATAACGTTGTGTTTTTCCCTATTCATCAAAAATTTAATGTTTTTTGAAAAATACCAAAATTTCACCCTAAGATAATTTTGATATTCAGAATCAAAAAATTAAGACCAATTTGAAAAATAAAATTTATAAAATTTCAAAAATTGTGTATTGTCATTAATAATGGATAGTTTGATTGGTCGTGGTGTGATATGACTCAAAGTTGCATACAACACAAGCTATTGCATTTACTCAAATAGAAACATACCGTGAAAGCATGGGGTATTACATTCTTCTATCATTCAAATAATTTCATTATTAAAATTTATAGAATACTATTGGATAAAAATATTCAGGTGTTTATTCCTCATAATTTCTTTAGGTTCCCATGTTTCCTCTTACATATTTTGTTTTCTCTATATAACTTTTACCAGACGAGTCTCCCGATTTCTCAACATTTGTTCTATGATATGAAGAATCATGATAGTCTCTTAAAATAAGATAGATCGGGTTCGAGTTCTATTTCTAAATAAGTGTTTAATTACATTGGTCCAGTAATGTATTTTCTCAATAGTGATATGTGGATCACATCATGATCTTTGAAGAGACTTGGCGGTATTTCCAAATGATAAGCTACTACACCAATTCGTTCTAGAATTTCAAAAGGTATGATGTACATGAGACTAAATTTACCCTTCTTACCAAATTGTACAACACCATTCCATGGAGATACCTTCAAGAAAACATTATATCCTACTTGAACATCCAAATACTTATTTTGGTTATTGGAAAAACCATTTTTCCTACATTGAGAATATTTGATGTTGGTTTGGATAATCTATAACTTTTCCATTATTTCCTCTAAAATTTCTGGGCCTTTGAGTTTTCTTTCAACAACAGCATCCCAACAAGTTAGTGTGAGACATATCTTTCTATATAACACTTCATATGATTCCATATGACTACTTTAATGGAATATATTTTTATAATAAAATTTTACTAGAGGTAAATAATGATCCCAAATACCTTTAAAATCAAGTGAGAATGATCTCAACATGTCTTCTTATGTTTTAATAGTTTGTTCTGAGTGGCCATTAGTTTGAGGGTGGTGTGCAATTCTCAAACAATGTTTAATATCCAGGGACTTCTAAATTTTTTTCTAGAATCATGATGTGATATGGGGATCACAATCAGAAACAATCATAGGGGTACCCATGAAGTCTTAAAAATCATTAATATATAAATTTTGATATACATAAAAGTGGTAAATCGTTTCTTATAGAATAAAAATGTCTTTACATGTTAATATAATCAACAATGACACATATTGCATCATTCCTCCAAGGAGTATTTTTTAGACCCATTAAAAATTCAATTATACTATCATCCCATTTCCATTCAGGTATGGGAAGAGGTTGCATGAATCCTCCATAATGTTGAATTATAGCCCTAATAAGTAGAAAAACCATCTGTCTTGACACATAATCCAAATCCTCACTATTCATGTTGTCCCACCAATCAATTTCCTTCATATACCTATACATCTTAGTGATACTAGTGTGTATAAAAATATTGGAGTAATGAACATCATCCAACAATTCCCTTTTTAGATCAGCTATATCTAGAACACAAATCCTCTTCTAAAATTTCAAAATCCCATCTTCATATAAAAAGTCAATCGATCTCCCATCATTCATAGCATTAATTTTCTTTTAATACTCCTCATCATAATAATGATAAATATTTATTCTTTCTAGTAAATATGGTTTGGAAACCATTTGAAAAAGCCGTGGTGCATCACATTACATGGTTATTCCCAAATCTATCTTTAATAAATCCAATAATATAGGATCCCTTTCAACTCTCATCTTGTTCAAAACTCCATGATCCTATTTACTCAATGCATCTAGCACCTCTACCTATTTGTATCCAGATAGGGATGAATTTTCATAGAAAACCCACATAATATTTATGATTCCAATATTTTTGGATGTTCTTTTATCCTAATCATCAAAGTCTATCTGAGTTTAATGATATCTATTCAGAGTTTATCTAAATATAGTTATTAATTATTATAATAATCTTTCTCTAATACCAACTGTAATGCCCAAACCCCAAAATCATGGAGTTGGTGCATTATTTTAATACATTGGCATGATTACAAGGAATCAAGTCCTGATGGACCGATCAACTTAGCATTCTTGGAAAATATATTAAATAAATGAAATTTACAATAAAATTTGTAACATCAAAAAATAAATTGTTAATAATATGAGAAATCCATTTTTCTTGTAGTATAAGCCTTCATATAAATAATAATACATTTACTGGTATTCAGGGAAAATGAAACATAATAATGGGGGGATCTTAGATTTTTAGTATGGGTAAATAATTTAACGGATGCTATAATATTTTTTGGCAAGATGTATAATAAAATAAAGAAAGCATTTAAACATAAACATGAACATAATATGGAAAACATAAATCAAACATGACCATATAAACATGTACATTGATATTCTACTAGTCGAATAATCACATGTAACAACTAATATCAAGATGAGTGAATGCATAATGCTAGAAATCATAACCATATATTCAAGGACACGTGTGAAGACTACAAAGAATTTTTTTTTCAAAGAATTGTGCCAAGACCCTAGTTTGTTTCATGAGACCTACCGATGCATCAAGGAGCTATACTGGGCTCCACCCCACACTTACTATGTCTAATGTATTCCTCATATGAAAATGTTGATACATAACATAAACATTTGTATTAAAACTAGCATACGAAATGTCAGTAATTTTACGATAAAACCTAAATGGTATAAAAATAGAACTTTTGTAGTCAAACATTTCAAAACACATTCCATACAATATGGATGATTATATTCTAATAAATCAAAATAAATCAAGAATAATACCCAGTAAAGGATGTTGACATTGTTGACAAGAATAAGTAAAAATATATGAGAGAAATATATCATCCTATGAAATCATTTAAAAGACACAAATTTATAATGAAAATAATTTCAAATCAATTTTTGATTCAAAGTGTCCCTTACCAATTTTATAATTTTTAATGGAAATATGATTTTAAAACAATCATGTCCTTATAAATACATCCTTAAAATTATTTTTAAAACATGTACTTTAATTAAAATGATTGAAACATTTAAAATGATGATCTTGATAAAGAGTGACTTCCAAAAAACACTAAATTATTAATTTTTAAAACATTTTTATGAAACATGGACATGGATGGTAAAAAATTCCATGTAAATACTTAACATAAACAATCTTGGATAATAACGAGATTGAGGAATTAACCATTAACTTATACTTTCCTTTGGTCAATGGTATGCTTAACCTCATGTTTAATGACCATATAATGTTATTAAATTATACCATAATAATATTCAGATTTATGGTATCATACATGATTCATTTGGAACATTATACTACCCATTTTATAATAATTTCTATGTTAAAATAACATTTTGGGAAATAATAGCTTTCTTTATCGTACATGTTTTAACATGTTATTCTTGATCATATCAGTTATATCATGATTTAATTTCTTATAGAATACAAAACATTATTAATGTATCAAATCTATTTTGAATATAAATATGTATAAAAGATAGAAATATGAAATGTAAAACACCATTTATGGAGATGGTATGCCGTACGTACACAGAAATTCCATTTCTATTTTCATGTCATATTGAACAGAAGTAAGTGAATGAGATATATGTAAATGAATAAATACATACATACATACATATATATTTCTAGTAGAATTATTATTTTATATATTACGTACTTATTAAATATATATATTTTTATAATCATCGTTGAATGAGGAATGTGGAAATGAATCTTATAACATTGTGGAGACGGTAAGCTGTACGTTCACATGAGAAATGATATCATTCTATATATAGTGAAATCATATGTAATAGGATGATATATTATATATAAATAATCATTAACAAGTTATATTTATTATTTAAATCATTTATACACATTATTATACCCATCCAAATAATGAAGTGTTGAATAAACAACTACACCACGACGTGGAGACGGTAAGCTGTAAGTATGCACGTTTAGTGACTTTTTCATTCATATGATACAAAGAATAATTAATAAGGTTGTACCATACATATAATTACATCATTGTATATATAAGGTACTTGATTTATTATTTTTGTATGGATATAATGATGAAAGACGATGTGGAAGAAGAAAAGAACATTGAAAGAGGTGATGAAGTAATTATTTTAATCCATCAATAATAGGTCATTACTGCATCATTATTGTGTAATAAATAAATTAAATTATCTAATGTCTAAAATTTATAAATAAATTACCAATATTTTGGAAATTTTTTTATATTTATAATGAATATTTATAGTTGAATTTATCTTATGTATAACCCTATATTAAAATGGTTTATTTATTAAACTTTGAATTTAATCCATTTAACCCCTGTTTAAATAAAATAAAAATAAATTTTCTAATCTAATCCAATAGGATCATAGTTTATCATATTTTATTCCTATTGTTGATTTTGTTCGAAAATCACTTATCCAATAGAATTTGGATATGAGTTAGGATAATTGTACTATCATTTTACCTTTACTTAACCTATTTACTTTTAACATTGGTAAATAATATTCAAAAGATACTATTCAACAAATATTTTTTTTCATAATATTGAACCGAAATTTACATACTAATGTCAACCATGTCTCCTGGTTTTGTAAATGCAATTTACAGAAGTGGAAAAATTATGTTTTATGCAAATTAGAAAATGTGCCTAGAAGGAGGGTAAAAGACGTTAAAAAGTTCAATAAAATTTTATATATGTAATCTTATTATAAAATGACATCAATGAATTTTATTGAACTTATAAAGGTATTATATATATATATTTTTTCCTCAAATAAAATTAAATAAAATAAATTTTTATTTAAATAAAAAGTACGCTTTAAATGATAACATTGTGTTTTTGACTATTCATCAAAAAATTGAATGTTTTTCAGAAAAATACCAAAAATTAAACCTATGATATTTTTGATATTCCAAATCAAAAAACAAAGTCCTTTTTGAAAAATAAAATTTATAAAATGTCAAAAAGTTGATATTATCATTCATAACGGCTAGTTTGATTGGTCATAGTGTGATAGAACTCGAATTTGCATACATCGCATGCTATTGCATTTATTCAAATAGAAACGTACCATGGAATATTGGGGTGCTAAATTCTTACCTCTTTCAAATAATTTCAACCTAAAAATTTCTAAAATACAACTAGATAAAAATATTTCGGTGGTTATTCTTCATAAGTTCTTCAGGTTCCAAATTTTCCTCTTCTATCTTATGGTTTCTCCACGGATCTTTTTCCAGATGAGATATCTGGTTTCTCAACACTTCTCTCTAATATCAAGAACCTTGACATGACCTTCAAAATAAGACAGATCAGGTTCCAGTTTTATTTCTAAATAGATGAGTACATTCATTGGTTCATGCATTATTTTCTCAATAGTGATATGTGGAACACATCATGATCTTTTGATAGACTTGGCAGTATTTCTGAATGATAAGTTGCAACTCCAATTCATTCTAGTATTTTAGATCATTGAATATCTTTTCAAATTCATCATTCTAAGAAAACATGATTCCCTTCCGATTTGTCTTCGATACAGGGTTGGTAATCAAGGGAAATTTCACACAAATCAACAATAGTACTAATCTAATATAATGAAACTATGGATGTTACACCCTGACCCAATAATCATGGATCCAGTGCATTATTTTAATACATCATCATAATTACAATGAATAAAGTCCCGAAGGATGGAGCAGTTTAATAGTCTTGGAAAATAGATTACATACATGAACATTACATTAAAATTTCTAACTTAAAATACAAAATAGACAATCCTTTTATAATTTCATTATTCTTATAGCTTAAACTTGCATATAAATCTTAATACACTTCTTGGAATCTTGAGAAAATAAAACATAAGAATGGGGTGAGCTCAAATTTTCAGTAAGGGTAAATAATTTAGAAGAATCTATAAACTTTTTGGTCAAGATGTGTAATAAAAACAAAAACCTATAAAACATAAACATGAAAATAGTATAGAAAAAATAAATCAAACAATACCTTATAAACATGGACATGGATATTCTATTAGTTGAATAATTCCATGCAATGACTAAATTAATAATGAGAGAATGCATAATGTCGGACATCATAACCCAATAGTCGATGCCTCTTGCCAAGACTACAAATAAAATTTTGTCCAGTACTTGTTACAAGACACTAGTATGTCTCATGAGACCTACTGATTCATTGAGGAGAAACAACGATCTCTAAACATCAGTTACTATGTCCAATGCATTCATCATTTGAAAATGGTGAAACATGACATAAAACTTCATATTAATACTAGCATAAAAAATTCCAACACTTTACTTATAAAACATAAATGGTATAAAAATATCACATCCATAGTCAAATATATCATAACTCAGTCAACAAAATATTTAATATTTCATGATAATAAATCAACCTCAATCAATAATAATGTCCAACAAAGGATGTTGACATAGTTGAAAATGATGAGTAAAACTCTTTGAGAAAAATATCCTTCTTTTGTGAAATCATTTAAAAGTCGGGCATTTATAAATTAATTCATTTAAAAGATATTTTTTAATCCATGTTTCCTATACCAATTTGAATCTTTTTAAAGGAATTAACATTTAAAAAAATCATTTCTATATAAATAAACCCTTAAAATCATTTTTAAACATGGAAATTAATAAAAAAGATTAAAAAAATTAATGTTGATATTGATAAAGAGTACCTTATATAAAAAGTCAAAATATTCATTTTAAATACTTTTCTATGAGACATGGACATGGATGATAAAAATTTCCTAATAAATACTTATAGAAAAAATCAATGGATAATAATGAGATTGATGAATTCAACTTTACCTTGTATATTTCTTTGGTCAAGGGTAAATTTGACCTCATGTATAATGACCATAGTATGTTATTGAATCATACTAGAACCATAATCATATTTTTGATATTATACTCGATTCATTTGGGACTTTATACTACCAATTTAATAATAAATTTTATGATAAAATAATAGCTCAGACAATAATCAGATTCTTTATCGTACATGTTTGAACTTTCTATTCTTCATCATATCACTTATATCATGATCTTATTTCTTATAGAATATAAAACATTATTTATGTATCATATATATTCATAATATAAGTATGTAAAAAATATATATATATGAAATTGAAAACACCATTTATGGGGACGGTAGGCCGTACATACGAATAAATGATGTTTATGTTTTCATATCGTATTGATGGGAAGTAAGTGAATGATATATATATATATATATATATATATATATATAGTAATATTATTATGTAAAATATTACATTCATAATAAATATAAATATTTTGGGAATATTTGTTGAATGGTGAACGTGGAAATTAGTCTCATCGTGTTATGGAGACAGTAAGTTGTATGTACGCATGATCGATGATATCATTCTATTGATGGTTAAATAGTATGTAATTTGATGGTATATTATATATACAGAATCATTGAAATTTTATATTCATTATTTACATCATTTATACACATTATTATACACATCCAAATAATGATGTGTTGAATAACAAACTACACCATAACGTGGAGACGGTAAGCCATACGTACGCACATATGCTGACATTGTCATTTTTAGGATGGATAGAATAATGAATATGGTTGTAACATATTTATAATAACATTATAGTATGTATAAGTTATGAGATTTATTATTCTGGTATGTAAATAAGAAAGAAATAGGATGTGGGAGAAGAAAATAACATTGAATGAGGTGATGAAGTAATTACCTCTTCTTCGGGTTATACATATTAAATTGTTCGAAAGGGCTTCTTAGGTTTTCTAGTGAACAAAGTAATGAATCTACTTTGAAATGAGGGTATGTGGGAGGATATATAAAATGTTTTTGGCAGAGCCAAATGGCATTGGTGTTGTGAAATTAATAGAATGGGAATTACCCTTTTATAAGATATGTGAGGGTCAATTTAGGAGATACTTGAAATATTATTTTATTATATAGTCATATTGAGTTATTGATGGCTCCAAAAAAATTATTTCTAAGATAAGGTGGGTCTGGATAGCAAACCTCTCAAACAATAGGTTTTAGACAGGTTTAGGTCACTATATTAAACTTTTCTTTTAGATTTAGCTCTTAGTTATATAGTTTAACCTTTACCATGTATTCTTGTATTATTATAATAAATGGTTAGTAAACATACTATAAAATCCATGTTAATCTCAAGTGGTTCATTATTGATATAAATAAACTTATATAAGTCCTTTTTCTAATCATTATATTTTTAGGAATATTATGTTTATTAATAATATAGTATTTTTTATAAAAATTAATTTATGACAATTTTGACACTATTTAGTATTTTGTTTTTGTGAAAGTCAGAAAAACATTATCACTTGGGAAAAAATTAATTTAATTAACCATGACATGCCATATTCATATATAAAATTCATGTAATACATCAAAAGAATCAATTTACAATTATATAAATATATATAATATCAATTATTTTAATCTTTCAATAATAAGGTAATTACTGCATCATCATTGTGTCATAAATAAATTTAATTATTTATTTTCTAAAATTTATAAATAAAATACCATTATATATGAAATATTTTTAAATTTAGATTGAATATTTATAGTAGAATTTATCTTATGTATAAACCTATATTAAAACAGTTTATTTGTTAAACTTTGAATTTAATCTTTTCATATCTTCTTTAAATAAAATAATGATAAATGTCCTAATCTAATCCAAGTGGATAAAATTGGATTATATTTCATTAATACAGTTTATTTTGGTTGAAAATCACTTATCCAATAGAATTAAGACATGTTTTCGGGTAATTATAATAACATTTTGCATTTAATTTCCCTTTTTTACTTTTAACTCTAGTAAATAAAATTCAAAAGTTATTATTTACCAAAAATTATTTTCATCATATTGAACCAAATCAAACATACTGATGTCAACCATGTCTCTTGGCTTTTTGATATTAAATTTACCGAAGTGGAAAAATTATGTTTTATGCAAATTTGCAAATGTGCCTAGAAAGTGGGTTAAAGAAGGTAAAAAGTCCAATAAAATATTATATATATAATCTTATTATAAAATGAATTCAATTAATTACATTGACCTTATAAAGGTATCATGTTTCTATTTTGACCTACAATAAATTTAAATAAAATAAATTATTATTTAAATAAAAAGTACATTTTAAATAATAACATCGTGTTTTACAGTATTCAACAAAAATTGAATGTTTTCATATTAATATCAAAAATTCACCCTATGCTAATTTTGATATTCCACAATCCAAAAAATGAAGTCAATTTTGAAAAATAAAATTTATAAAATTTCAAAAAGTGGTTATTATCATTCATAATGGCTAGTTTGATTGGCCGTGGTGTGCTAGAACTTGAAGTTGTGTACATCTCAAGGTATTGCATTTATTCGAATAGAAACTTACTGTTGAAGATTTAGGTTCTACATTCATCCGTACTTCATATAATTTCATCCTTAAAATTTATAGAATACTACTGGATAAAAATATTTGGGTGGTTATTCCTCATAAGTTCCTTAGGTTCCCTAGTTTCCTCTTCCATCTTATGGTTTCTCCATAGAACATTTACCATATGATTCATCCGGTCTCTGAACACTTGTTCACTAATATCAATAATATTGAAAATATATTCACAATAACATAGATCAATTTCCAGTTCTCTTTCAAAATTGATGACTTCATGTGTTTGGTCTGACATGTTTTTTCTTAATAGTGATATGTGGAACACATCATGATCTTTGAAGGGACTTGGTGGTATTTCCAAAGGATAATCTACTACTCCAATTAGATCAAGAATTTAAAAAGTTATGATGTACTTGAGAATTAATTTACCCTTGTTACTAAATCATACAACACCATTCCATGGATACACCTTCATGAAATCATGTTCTCCTACATAAAATTCCAAATCCTTCCTTAGGTTATCAGCATTACTCATTTCCTTACTTTGAGGTTCTCTGTTTTTGGTTTGCATAATCTACACATCTTCCATTGTTTCCGCAATAGGTTCTGGGCCTATGAGTTTTCTTTCACCAATATCATCCCAACAAGTTAGTGTGATAAATCACTTTCCATATAACGCTTAATATGGTTCCATCTGAGAACTTGAATGAAAGCTATTGTTATAGTAAAATTTTACCAGAGGTAAATATTGATCCCACATACCTTGAAGGTCATGTGAGAAAGATCTCAATATGTATTTTAAGGTTTGAATAGTCTTTTCAGATTGTACATTAGTTTGAGGGTGGTATTCCGTTCTCTAATGATGTTCAATTTCATGGGCCTTTTAAAGAATTTTCCAGAATCATGATGTAAAATGGGGATCACGATCAGAATCAATCGATAGGGGTACTACAAAAATTATTAAAACTATATTAATATATATTTTTTTTCTAAACGTTCAAGTTGTAAATATTCTCTTATAGAATGAATATGTGATGAATTGGTAAGAGGATCAACAATGAACCATATTGCATTATTCCTTAATGGAGTATTTTGTAGTCCCATGAAAAAATACATCATAATATCATCACATTTCCACTCAGCTATAGGAAGAGGTTTCAGGACTCTTCCAGGATATTGTCTTCCTTACTTAAAAAGTGGACTAACCATATATCTTGACACATAATCTGCAATCTCCCTATTCATGTTTTCCCACCAAAATTTTTCATTCAAATCTCTATACATCTTAGTGCTACTAGGTTGTATAGAAATATTGGAGCTATGAACATCATCCAACAATTTCCTTTTTATATAAGTTATATCGAGAACAAAAAACCAGCTGCCAAATTTCAAAATTTCATCTTTATATACGAAGTCAATAGATCTTCCATCATTCACAACATTAATTTTCATTTTAAACTCCTCATCATCAGTATGAGAACTTTTTATTATTTCTATTAAATATGGTTTGAAAACCATTTGAATATGTTTTGGTGTTTCACATTCCATTATTATTCCCCTATCCATCTTTAATAAATCCAATAATATGGGATCCCATTTGACTCTAATCATGTTCAAAACTCCATGATCCATTATACTCAAAGCATCCGCCACCTCTACCATTTTGTATCTAGACAGGGATGTATTTTCTTGTAAGACCTACATAATATTTATGATTCCAATATTTGAGGTTCTTCATCTATCATAGTCGACAATGTCTATCTAAGTGTAATGTTCTCTAATCAGAGTTTATCAAAATAGTGTATCCAATGATTTTACTAAACGTTATCTAATTCCAACTATAATTCCCAGACCCTAGAAGCTAGGAGTCAGTGCATTATTTCAATACATTGGCATTATTACAAGGAATCAAGTCTTGAAGGACTGATCAATTTAGTAGTCTTGGAAAATACATTACATTCATAAACTTTATATTAAAATTTATAACATAAAATAATAAATTAAAAATATTTTGAGAATTATATTATTCTTGTAGCTTAAACCTGCATATAAATCATAACACATTTCATGGAATCCTAGGAAAATAAATCATAATAAAGGGGTGATATCAGATTCTTAGTATGCGTAAATAATTTAATGGAAGCTATAAACATTTATGGCATGATGGGTAATAAAAACAACAATATTTTAAATGTAAAATTGAACGTAATATTAAAAAATATCAAACATTACCATATAAACATTAACATGGATATTTTACTAGTAAAATAATCACATGTAATAACTAATTTCATAACAAAGGAATGCATAATGTCAGAAATCATAACCACATAGTCAAGGCCTCTTGCCAAGACAAAAATTAATTTTTTTAAAGACCTTGTGCAAAGACCCTAGTTTTTCTCATGAGGCATACCGATGCATCAATGAGCTGTAGCAGGCTTCACCCCTCACATACTAAGTCCAATGGATTCCCCATATGAAAATGTTGAAACATATCATAAACATTCATATTAAAACTGGCATACGGAGTGTCAAAACATTAACCATAAAAGCTTAATGGGACAAAAATAGCAAATCCATAGTCAAACATATCATAACTCATTCAACACAATATGGAATATTGTATTATAATAAATCAATATCAATCAATAATAATACCCAGTAATGGATGTTGACATAGTTGAAAAGAATCAGTGAAAATCATAGAGAGATATATCCCTTTTTGTGAAATCTTTTAAAATTCACACATTTATAAAGAAATTCATTTAAAATTGATTTTTGAATTAGAGTGTCCCATAACAATTTGAAACTTTTTAATGTAATTAAGATATTAAAACAATCATTTCAATAAAAATAAATCCTGAAAATAATTTTTAAAACATTTACATTGATTAAAAAGATTAAAATATTAAATATGGTGGTCTTGATAAAGAGTACCTTCCAAAAATCCATAAAATATTAATTTTTAAAACATTTTTATGAAACATGGACGTGAATGATAAAAATTTCCAAGTAAATACTTACACAAAAAAATCTCTGATAATAATGAGATTGAGGAAATAACCCTTTCCTTGTACTTTCCTATGGTCGAGGGTATTCTTAAACTCATGTATAATGACCTTAGTATGTTATTAAATTATATCGGAATAATATTCTGATTTATGATATCATACATGACTCATTTGGAACTTTATACTACCGATTCAATAATAATTTCTATGTTAAAATAACATTTTGGGCAATAATCGCTTTCTTTATCGTATTAGCTTTTACTTGTTATTCTTGATCATATCACTTATATTAGTATTTAATTTCATACAAAATATAAAACATTATATTTCTATAATATATATTCTGAATAAAAATATGTATAAAAGACAAACATATTAAATGGAAAACACAGTTTATTGAGACGGTAGGCCATATGTACGCAAAAGCATTGTTTCTATTTTCATATCGTATTGGACCGAAGTACTTGAATGAGATATATGTAAATACATACATACATACATACATGCATACATACATATATACATACATACATACATACATAGATATATATATATATCCTATAGAATTAGTATGTTATATATTGCATGCATATTAAATATATATATTTCTATAATCATCGTTGAATGGTGAACGTGGAAGTGAATCTCATAACGTCGTGGAGACGGTAAGCCGTACGTACGAACGAGGGATGATATCATTCTATTGATGGTGAAATAATATGTAATTGGATGGTATATTATATATACAGAATCATTAACAAGTTATATTTATTATTTACATCAATTATACTCATTATTATACCCCTCCAAATAATGAAGTGCTGAATAACAAACTACACCACGATGTGGAGACGGTAAGCAGTACGTACGCATGTTTAGTGACTTTTCATTTATATGATGGATAGAATAATGAATATGGTACTACCATATATATAATAACATCCCATTATATATAAGGTACTAGATTTATTATTCTTTTATGGAAATAAAAAAGAAAGAGGATGTGGAAGAAGAAAATAACTTTGAAAGAGGTGATGAAGTAATTACCTCTTCTTCAGGTTCTTCATTTTAATTAAATCAAACTGGCCCTCATGTTAGATTTTGATAAATGCAATGACTCTGAGATGAATTTAGGGTAGTTGGGAGGATATTTAAGAAGGTGTTGGAAAAACCAACTATATTTGGAAGTGTGAAATTACGAGATGGGGAATTACCCTTTTATAAGAGTGGAGATGGTCACTTTAGGAGAAGATGGAAATATTATATTATTATACAATCATATTCAGTTAATAATGGCTCCAAAAGGATTTATTTGGAGGATAAGGTGGGGTTTGGTCTAAAACCTCTCAACCAAATGGTTTTAGATAGGTTTACGTCACCATATTAACCTTATCTTTTTTATTTAACACTTAGTTAAATAGTTTATCTTTTACCATATATTCTAGTATTATTATAATAAATAGTTAATAATCATACAATAAAAATCCACGAGAAACCCCAGTGGTTCATTATTGATATATAAAACCTATCTATGTCGATTGGCCAATTATTATAATTTTAGGAACATTATATCAATTAATAATATATTATTTTTTAAAAAATTCATTTATTTCAATTTTGAAACTATTTAGTATTTTGATTTTGTGAAAGTTAGAAAAACATTATCATTTCGAAAAAAATATTTAATCAACCATAACGTGTCATATTAAAAAATAAAATTCATGGAATTCATAAAAATTATCAATTTACAATTAAATTAATATTTATTATATCAATTATTTTAATCATTCAATAATATGGTAATTACAACATCATTATTTTTTCATAAATTAATTTAATTATTTATTTTCAAAAAATTATAAATAAAATAAAATTATTTAGAAAATCTATTTATTATTATAATGATTATTTATAGTCTAATTTATCTGATGTATAACCAAATATTAAAAATGGTTTATTTATTAATAATTGAATTTAACACTTTTAAATATTCTTTAAATAAAATAATAATAAATGTCCTAATCTAATCCATGTGGATCATATAGGATCATATTTTATTCCTAAGGTAGATTTTTGTCAAAAAAATGTATCCAATAGAATTAGGACATGTGTTAGGGTAGTTATATATTTTTTACCATTAATTACCCTATATACTTTAAACTGTGGTGAATAAAATTAAAAATATTCTATTCACCAAAAATTATTTTCATCCCATTGAACCAAATTTTACATATTTATGTCAATAGTTTCTCTTGTATTTTTTAAATTAAATTCATAAAAGCTGTAGAATTACATTTTGTGAAAATTTTCAAATATTCCTAGAAGGTGGGTAAAAGACGGTAATAATTTGAATTAAATATTATATATCTAATCATATTATAAATTGATTTAAATGAATTAAATTGAATATATATAGGTATTATGTATCTATTTTGATAAAAAATAAATTTAAATTAAATAAATAATTATTTAAATAAAATGCAGGTTTTAAATAATAACACAGTGTTTTTCAATATACATCAAAAACTGAAAGTTTTCAGAAAAATACCAAAATTTCACTATAAGAAAATTTTGAAATTCCGAATCCAAAAATGAAGTTTATTTTAAAAAAAAATTATCAAGTTTCAAAAAGTGGGTATTACTATTAATAAATTCTAGTTTGATTGGTTGTGGTGTGCTAGAACTCGAAGTTGCGTACAACACAAGCTATTTAGTTTATTCAAATATAAACATATTGTGGAAGCATGGTGTGTTACAATGGATATATGTCACAGATGTTGGCCTCAAATATACATAAATTTATTTTATCCGTTAAGTGTCCAGAGATATCCCTTTTCAGGTGAATACATCCCCCATGAATGATGCTTCATTCCAAAAGAACAGACATTTTTTATACTTGGCATTAAAAATATCCCTTCAGAACG
Source organism: Viscum album (assembly GCA_963277665.1). Taxonomy (NCBI): domain Eukaryota; kingdom Viridiplantae; phylum Streptophyta; class Magnoliopsida; order Santalales; family Viscaceae; genus Viscum; species Viscum album. The sequence goes on along the minus strand of OY728158.1, from coordinate 1,584,185,981 downwards.
CCCTTAGCACAATGCTCAAATGCTCCTCATAAACCTCCATGGTTTTGTAGTAGTTAGGATATCATCCCTAAATACAACCACAAATTTGTCGAGGTAATCTATTAAGACTCTATTATTAATTTTTTCATGGTTTCTATATAATTTGTATAGTCTTAAAGGCATAACTATGTACTCAAAGTTCCCATAACTTGTATAAAAATTATTCTTGAGGATATCCTCATTTACTTGAAGATTGTAACATCCTGACTACAAATCCACCTTGGAGATGTAATTAACTCCAAGTATCTGATTGAAAAAATCATTAATATAGGTTAAATGATACGTTTTAATTATTGTTATCATGTTCAGCTCATGATAATCAATGCAAAAGTGCATTGACTTGTCAGGACCTGACCCAAGATGGGGATCAATCCATAACTACCCCCATACCACCTCTATCATCCCGAGGTGGAGATAAGCTCTGAAGGAATAACTAAATTCAGGGAGGCCTTTTCCTAAGTACCCACACACAAACATTTCCATATAAATTGAAAAGGGAATGAGGAAACCAAAAAAGGATGCAACACTATTCAAAATATACAAAACATACATGGACACCTAAAAAATATAAAATATGGTTATGTAATGTGAAAAAAAACTGAAAAAATACATGGCTAAATAAAAAATGTGTCCCAACCTAAATGAAAATATGAAAATTAAAACATGTGAGAGATCCCCACTCCTGGATACCAAGATACATCCACCATACATAGTCCAAGAACCTTGTATCTATATCCTCCTCTAAAGTCACGATCGACATGTTCAGCATCATCAAGAGACACGACATGTGTGGGAGAATCCCATCTCGGAGTGTGTATATAAATACATAGTAGATATACTCAAAAAGGACGAGGGTGAATGGATGATACTGATAATGTTGAATACTGTAGATAGAACAAGCTATATTAAAATATTATAGCTCAACCGAACAATTGAGTGAATGTGAACTCATCCAAACACAAGGATCTCAAAACAGTGAGAAGATAAACTTCTCATGGTGACTTCACTACATATAGCTGGATAGTAGACTGATCCAATCGTAAGAAGCTAAAAAAGAAAGAAAATGGAATACACCGTGCCTCTTCAACTCTCCAAGAAGGAGTGTAAACAAACACAAGGAGTGGTAAAAGAAGAAGGATATATATCTGTGTGTGAGTGTGTGTGTGTGTGTTCAGTCAATGAAGTTAAAATGAAAGAGTGATCGGTTATCTATATCATAGCTCAACTAAATAATAATAGTATACAACCATTCTAAATGTATCAATCAACAATACCCATTAACTCACATGTCTTCCTCGGACACTCAAGTCTAAGGAATTCAATAACCACACCATAATACTATTTTATTTTGGAAAAACCAACTCAACCTCATGTTTTTAGGTCACATTACCAAGAGGCATCTTAGTGGGGAAAGGATTCAAATTCATGATGACACTGACACTACGTCAAACCATGTATCCTCAATATGCCACAGAGTTCAGAGACCTTAATTTCTATCTAAGAATACCATTTCGAGGTATGACAAGAGGGTTTTACTCTAATAGTCTCTCTGGAACTCCACTTCATAGCCCCACAAGAGGGTTACACTCTGGGATTTCATCAAGTAACTATAATACCCTACCCTAATGGAGGGTAATTCTAGGAAAGGTCCTCGAGGGAACTCAAATACCTTATCCCACTGAAGAGTAATTCTAAAGGGATAGTCGTTAGAGAACACCACTACCCACCCCCATTAGAGGATAACCCTAAAAATATCCATAGGGGAACTCCACATTCTAGTCCTAATGCAGTGTAATATTTTATTGAAGGTCATCGGATAACTCCACTCTCCATCCATGATGGTGGGTAATATGACAACCCTGCTTTTTATTACAACTTAAACATGCTTTATTACATAAAACATCAATTGATACAACAAAGAAGATCGATAGGTTTAGTGACTTTGGGGCTTAGGATCATTACATAAAAACTTTAGACTTGAAATACAACATCTTTATTGAAAACTTCCATTACATGACCACTACATTCCTTCAAACTTAGCATTGCATGGGATAACCTAAGGACTTGCATAAGAAAAGGGTGAGCTATAAAGCCCAGTAAGGGAGTACACAATGAATAACATGAGGAGTACAATACATGTTAGGAAATAGGAACATCAATAGAGTATAAGTGTAACATGAACATAAAGGCATGATAAAGCATGATAATCATAACATGGAAATGTGGCAACAACACTTAACATTGAATTAGCATGAGCCAAGGATCATTGCACACGGAGCATGAGTAAACCCTCATTGCACTTGAAGCACGACTAAACCCTAATTTCACTTGAATTAGAATGATTCAACACTCATTTCACATGACGTATCATGATACTATACATTACCCAATGCATTGGAGCGCTATAAAGGCTTCACCCTTCTTAAACATTTGTTTCCATGCATAAGTGTGCCACATGGATCATAAAACATGGATTCCTAAAACATAATAATTTATTCCACAATAAAGTAATGTGGAATTCATACATGGAACATTATAATCAATAAGTAAATATACATAAAGGTGAATACCCTTGATGGAGAAATTAGCATGGTATTCACTACACAATGACATTGGCTTAGAAAATCGGCGTGAATTCGGCAGCGTAACGACGTGACATAAGAATTCATAAAAATGGTTGATGAGAGAGAAAGGGGTTACTCATCATATATATGTGTAATGGACAGTAAGGAGTTCATATAGATACATTTCCCAACAATTGAAAAGGAATTTAGATCCATGATACAAAAGTATTGCTTGAATATAAAAGAGGAGAAAAAAGTTCCTTTCGTAATTTTGGCATAGTAACGGGTGTACATGGGAAGCATTTAATGAGAAGGAAAGGTGTATCCCATCATTAAATAAATAAGAGGGATGTATGGGATAGGTGAGAAACCATACCCCAACATTCATAATTGTAATTAAATGGGAAATACAACTTAAAGAAAATTGACAAAAATGAGAAAGGAAGAAAAAAACCCTTACTTGGACGTGTGCTTCCAAAGGCTAGAGAGAGGCTTGTGAGAGGCTTCTTGGGAGCATGGGGCTCCTTGGGAGGATTATAATGAGAGTAGGGCAGAGGTTGGACGAACTCCAAGGGATTTTAGTGAGGAGGAAGTGGGATCTTGGGTGGGTTTATATAGGATAGGTGAGAGAATTCTTTATTATTTAGGTTTGGGACCCCTTATATTAACATATTCCAAACCACAAACCATCCCATGGTATTTGCCCATGGTTTCTGGAAAAGGAAATAGGAAAACAATATTTTACAAGTCCAAGGTCCGAACTTATTAAAAAATTAGGGTTGCTTATGTGGAGGTGAGTCACACTCCCATGTAAATTAATTTAAAAAGGCAAAGTGTTGAATAAGTCTTGAGGGGTTCATTAATGCTTTGAAAAGCAAGTCAATCAAACCCAAAACCTAATTATTTTAATGATAAAACATATATTGTCCGAACATAAGGATTATGGTATTTTATTACATCAACATTGAGTCATTATGATGTCATAAATCACATTATATATTTAAACGATATTTAATTTTTACCTAAAAATTTGACTGTCTCAGAAAATTATGTAAAATTCACCGTTGGATAAATTCGACACTCTGATTCCAAAAATAATATTTATTTTATCTAAATAATTTTCTAAATATGTGAATTTTCACTTTTAAAATAAAAACTGTCATTTATAAAAAATTCACGGGTTTTGATAAAAATGGATTTCAAACCTTAATAAAAATTTTAATTGCATTCATAAAATTATAAGATAATTTATATTTAATAAAATTTAATTTAATATTAATAATAATATTTTATTAAAATATTATTTAATTCAAAAATCCTTTAATTAAATAAAATATAATTCTTAATTAAATAATAACTAAAAACACCATTTGTTCTGTAAAAACTATTTACAATGTATCAAAAATGACTAGAAATTATATTCATTATTATATACAAAAATAATGTACATGAAAATGGTACTACTTATTTGTTAAATAACCCCTTAGGATATCCGCATAAGACCTAAGGGTAAGGTGTGCGATGGTGACATACTCTTGGGGTGGCTCGGATAACATTGCTTGAGTGGTAATCTCTATCAACTTCCACTTTTCCCATAGACGATCACGTTTGAGCTTGACATAATGAAGCTCAACTTGGGCTTGGTCAAGGGAAAAGCCCAAAGACGCCACCTCTTTTCCGAGCTCCGACAAATGGGCTTCATATGGGGCAATTCTACTGGATGAGGCCATTACTTCCTTTGTCTGAGTAAAATTGGGTTCGTTAAAGCCATATATTTATACTACTCATGTGATCACAGTTCAATGACTATAAAAGTAACGGTCACAAATCTTAACATAAAACCATAGAAGTTGACATCTTATAAAAACGTTTTTCATAAAGAAACATTTAACTTGATCAAGAGGGATTTTCCATTAATGAAACTTTGGGTCGTTACAATATTCCCCCCTTAAGAAATTTCGCCCTCAAAATTTTCCTTTTCCCACACTAAAACAAATGTGGGTAACTCAGCTTCATTATATCCTCCGACTCCCAAGTCACTTCTTCAAACTTGTGGTTTCTCCACAAAACCTTGACGAGGGGCATTGTCTAATTTCGTTGAACTTTTTGTCTATGATCTAAGATCATCACTGGTTGCTCCTCATAAGAAAGGTCGTCTTCTAATTGTACCACCTAGGAAGAGAGTACATGTGAAGGGTCCGGTATGTACTTCCTTAAGAGGGATAAATGGAAGACATCATGCATCCTTTCCATAGTAGGTGAAATTGCTAGTCGATAGGCCACAACCCCAACATGATCAACAATCTCGAAGGGGCCGATGTACCTTGGACTTAACCTCCCATTCTTTCCAAACCTCATGAACTTATTCCACGGAGATATGTGTAAAAACACCATGTCTCCGACTTTGAACTCAAGGTCTCGTCGACGATTATCTGCATAACTCTTCTGTCGACTTTGGGCTTCCTTGATATGCTGCTGAATGGTTTTCACCTTCTCCACCATTTTTCAACTATTTCTGGTCCAAGCGGCTTACGTTCACCGACATCATCCCAACATGCCAGTGTTATACAACTTTTCCCATATAGGGATTCATATGGTGCCATTTGGATGCTCGAGTGGAAACTATTATTATAAGAGAACTCAACCATAGGAAGATGATGATCTCATCCTCCTTTAAAGACCATTGAGAACGCTCTCAAAATATGCTCAAGTGTTTGGATAGTCGACTTGGATTGGCCATCAGTTTGAGTATGATAGGCCGTACTGAAGTTCAGTTCAGTATTCAGAGCATGTTGAAGACTCTTCCAAAACATAGAGGTAAATCTTGGATCTCGGTCAGACACAATAGATAGTGGTACTCTATGCAACCATACCACTTCCCTGATATATATCTGTGCCAGTTGATCCAAAGAGAAATCCTCTCGAATAGCAATGAAGTGTGCAGTCTTTCTAAGACGATCCACAAAAACCCATATTTCATTGTTGCCTTTGGATGTCCTTGGAAGTCTGGTGACAAAGTCCATGGCGATGTTCTCCCATTTCAAATCTGGTATGGGCATTGGTTGCATCATCCCCTTAGACTTCTGCCTCTCTGCCTTCACTTGCTGACACACCAGGCACTTTGATATATATTCAGCGATCTCCTTCTTCATATTATCCCACCAAATGTTTTCTCGGAGATCTCGATACACCTTTGTGCTCCCTGGGTGAAAAGAGAAATTTGAACTATGTGCATCATTCAAAAGTTCCTTCTTCAGCTTCAGACATGATGGAAGACATAGTCTTTTCCCAAACCGCACAATTCCTTCTTCATTAAAATAAAACTCTGAGGATTTTTCCTTTTTGATAGCTTCCGCTTTTTCTTGGATTCCTGCATCATCCTTTTGAGCATCCTTTATCCTTTCCAAAAGAGATAGTTGAGCAATCATTTGTGAAAGGATTGATGATTTTCCCTTCTTTATGATTCCCACATCCATCTTCATCAAGGCTAAGAAGATTGGATCCTTCTCAATTCTCATCATTGATAGAATTTCTAGATCCTTTCTACTTCGGAATCCGCCACCTTGTTCGCTTTTCCGGGGTGGTAATGTATTGAACAGTCATAATCCTTGATGAGCTCTATCCATCTTCTCTGGCGCATATTAAGCTCTCTCGGTGTGAATATATATTTAAGACTCTTGTGGTCCGTATATATCTCACATTTCTCTCCATATAGATAATGCCGCCAGAATTTCAAGACAAAGATCACTGCCGCCAACTCCAGATCATGAGTTGGATATTTTCGCTCATGGATTTTCAACTGCCGTGAAGCATAGGATATCACTTTATCATTCTGCATTATCACACATCCTAAGCCCTTCTTTGAGGCATCACTGAATACCACAAAAAGTTCACCACTTGTGGGTAAAGTGAGCATGGGTGCAGTGATAAGCCTCCTTTTCAACTCCTTGATTCTTTCGTCGCATTCATCACTCCAAGATAACTTTACTCCCTTTCGGGTTAGCTTGGTAAGAGGGTTGGACAATCGTGAGAAATTTCTCACAAATCGTCGATATTATCCAGCTAACCCCAAGAATCTATGGATATCCATTACCAATATTGGCCTCGGTCATCCCTCAATTGCATCTGTTTTGGAGTGGTCCACAGATATCCCATTGCATGTGATGACATGGCCCAAGAATGAGACTTCCTTCAACCAAAACTCACACTTGCTGTACTTTGCATAGAGCTTCTCCTTGCGCAAATCTCTAGTACTGTTTTTAAATGCTCATCATGGTCCTCCTTGGTTTTGGAGTATATTAGAATATCATCTATAAAGACTACCACAAATTTGTCAAGGTAATCACTAAAGACTTTATTCATCAATTCCAGGAATATGGCTAGAGAATTGGTGAGTCCGAAAGGCATTACTATGAATTCATAGTGCCCATACCTTGTACGAAAACAGTCTTGGGGATATCTTCCTTCTTTACCCTTACATGATAATATCCCGACCGTAAGTACACCGTGGAGAAGTATTATGCTCCACGCAGCTGATCAAACAAGTCATAAATTCTTGGGAGAGGATACTTGTTCATTATCATGATTTTGTTAAGTTCACGATAATCGATGCAAAGCCGCATTGACCCATCCTTCTTCTTGTCGAAGAGGACTGGTGCACCCCATAGTGATGCACTTGGGTGTATAAACCCTTTATCCAAATTCTCCTGTAGTTGTTTCTTTAGCTCTTAAAGCTCAACAACATCCATTCTATATGAAGTCTTGGATATTGGTAGCACCCCAGATATAAGTTCAATTGAGAACTCAACATCTCTTCTTGGAGGAAGACCAGGATGTTCCTCGAGAAACACTTCAGCAATTTCCCTCACAATAGGCATTTCATCAAGGGTGGTTTCTTCCTTGGACTCAATCATCTGAGCCAGATATGCATTCTCATAGGGAAGTAATATCCTTTCTTGAGATTATGAAGCTAAAGTAGATTCATCTTTCTCCTGACACATGAAAATAATAGGGTGTCGATTCTCCATATGGAGTGTGATTTCTCTATCCCAAAAATTTATGTTGGCTCTATATAAGGAAAGCCAATCCATGCCAAGAATTGCATCGAATTCCACCAAAGGGAGTATGACAAGGTTCTCCAGGAAATTAAATCTACATATTATAACAGGGGAGGACTTATATTCATGGGATGCAATGATTTCCCCATTTTCCGTACTCACCGACATCTTTACATCCGGGATTTATGGTGGTGCTGGGATTTTTATACTAATCATTCGAGATATAAAAGAATGCGTAGAACCTGAATCAAAAAGTACATTCTCTATTCTTGAATGAATAACTAGCGTACATGTCACCACTTCGTTGTCGGGGTTCACTTCGGCATAAGTGATGGAAAAAGATCTTCTTTACTGTCTTGGAGGTTATTGGTTGCCTCCGATAACCCTTGGATTAGGGCACTATTTTGCAAAATGACCATGTTCTTTGCATTTGTAGAATTGAACAACGCATTGAGGTTCAAACGGAGCGTTCCTCTCCTCTGTCGCTGACGAGGGTCCTTCTTGCCGACAGTTAATATCTAGGTTCCCTTCTCTTCCACACCTAATGCATTTTCTCGTCCCCATAAGGCAATTTCCAGGGTGCTTCTTTCCGCACTTTTGGCAAGTGGGGTGCTGGAACTTCTTAGCGCCGTTGGATTTATCCATCGGACCACTAGAATTGAAGTCCACATTACGCTTCTTGTCCCCATGATACCCCTGTGATTCTCTGATCTCCATTTCAACCTTGAGGGAACATTGAACAATTTACTCATAACTGTCAATGTCACAGATCGCTAATGCTTTCCGCAACCTAGGATTCATCCCACCAAAGAAGCGGTCAACCTTGCATTCGGGGGTAACGACAAATCCGGAAGCGTATCGTGCAAGCCTTGTGATGTTTTCCTCGTACGCTCCCACAGATTCTTTATCTTTTTGTTTGAGGGAAAGGAAGTCACTTTCCATCTTAAGATGGAGGGTGCACGGAAAATATTTATCGAAAAACATCTTCCAGAATTCCTTCCATTCCATAGCCTCGATCTCCTCCTCAGGCTTCATATTTTTGATCAATGTCCACCATTGATCAGCTTCACCCTCCATGCGATAAGCCTCCAGGAGAACCTTCTCTTGTTCAGAGCATTGGAGGATGGAGAATATCTTTTCAATGGAGTTGGTCCATTTCTCAGCGATCATGGGATCAGATGATCCAATAAAAGTAGGAGACCTTTGTCTCATGAAGCTCTCGACATCAACTTGTTCTATCTTAGGGGGGGGGGGGGGTTGAACGTTCCTCTTGACCCGTGTTTCTATTCAAAACTTGAGTTAGCTGAGAGAGAAGCGTGACAAACTTCGCGATTCCCGCTCCCATTGGATTGGGCATCTCATTAGTACAATCATCACACAGATCTTCGCAATGGTTTTTAGCCCGAGTCCTCCTATTACTGGACATTGGCTGGAATAAAAGGAAAGTTAGGGGTAACACATAAAGGGTAACCCGAAGCCAAAAGTTGATGACTTATAAATAAACATTAATCTCATTAACTCATGATTCTTTAGGATTCAATCCAGGCTTTTCATGATCTAACTTCTAACATATATTCGTAGGGCATTTTTCCTTAATAATGGCTCATACTAAGAGTCTGAATTTATCAAAACATATCCCCTGGGACTATCGTAACCAAGAGTGAAGTAAGGCTCGTTGTTGTGCACCAGTTCCCGTTTGAGTCTAGCTCAAAGCAGTTTGTTCGGGTTTTACCCCTAGGATACATCTGTGGCAGAGCCGCCTCTACATGCTCGTAACCAGACAGGGATGTATTTGTTTGATAAACCACTTACATAGTATTTACCAAAACGTAGGGATGTTTTTATTATACTTAGTCTTGTATCTAAGGATTTACTAGGGTTTCCTAATCCCAAAAATAACTAAACCTATCCTATGATACCAACTATGACAACCATGCTTTTCATTACAACTTAAACATGCTTTATTACATAAAACTTCACTTGATACAACAAAGAATATCAAGAGGTTTAGTGTATTTGGGGCTTAGGATAATTACATAAAAACATTAATCTTGAAATACAACATCTTTATTGAAAACTTCCTTTACATGACCACTACATTCCTTCGTACTTAGCATTGCATGGGATAACTTGAGGACATGCATAAGAAAAGGGTGAGCTATAAAGCCCAGTAAGGGAGTACACAATGAATAACATGAGGAGTACAATACATGTTATGAAATAATAACATCAATAGAGCATAAGAGTAACATAAACATAACGGCATGATAAATCATGATAATCATAACATGGAAATGTGGAAACAACACTTAATATTGAATTAGCATGAGCCAAGGCTCATTGCATATGGAGCATGAGTAAACCCTCATTGCACATGAAGCATGAGTAAACCCTCATTTCACTTGAATTAGAATGAGTAAACACTCATTTCACATGAATTATCATGATACTATACTTTACCCAATGCATTGGGGATCTATAAAGGGCGCACCCTTCTTAAACATTTGAATTCATGCATAAGTGTGCCACATGGATCATAAAACATGGATTCATAAAACATAATCATTTATTCCATGATAAAGGAATGTGGAATTCATACATGAAACGTTATAATCAATAAGTAAATGTTCATAAAGGTGAATACCATTGATGGAGAAATGTGCATGGTATTCACTACACAATGACATTGGCTTAGAAAATCGGCATGATTTCGGCAGCGTAACGGCGTGACATAAGAAATCATAAAAATGGTTGATGAGAGAAAAAGGGGTTACTCCTCATATTTACATGTAATGGACAGTAAGGAGGTCATATAGATACATTACCAACAATTGAAAAGGAATTTAGATTCAGGATACAAAAGTATTTCTTGAATATAAAAGAGGAGAAAAAAGATCCTTTCGGAATTTCGGCATAGTAACAGGTGTACATGGGAGGAATTTAATGAGAGAGAAAGGGGTCTCCCATCATTCAAACAATACGATTGCAGTATGGGGGAGGTGAGAAAACATACCCCAACATTCATAATTGAAATTAAATGGGCAATTCAACTTAAAGAAAATTGAAAAAATTGAGAAAGGAAGAAAAAAACCCTTACTTGGAAGTGTGCTTCCAAAGGCTAGAGAGAGGCTTGTGAGAGGCTTCTTTGGAGCTTGGGGAACCTTGGGAGGATTCTAGAGAGATTAGGAAAGAGGTTGGATGAACTACAAGGGATTTTAGTGAGGAGGAAGTGGGATCTTGGGTGGGTTTATATAGGAAAGGTGAGAGACTTCTTTATTATTTAGGTTTGGGACCCTTTATATTAAAATAATCCAAACCACAAACCATCCCATGGTATTTGCCCATGGTTTCTGGAAAAGGAAAGAGGAAAACAATATTTTACAAGGCCAAGGTCCGAACTTATTAAAAAATTAGGGTTGCTTATGTGGAGGTGAGTCACACTCCCATGGAAATTAATTTAAAAAGGCAAAGTGTTGAATAAGTCTTGAGGGGTTCATTAATGCTTTGAAAAGTAAGTCAATAAAACCAAAAACCTCATTATTTTAATGATAAAACATATATTTGCCGAATATAAGGATTATGGTATTTTATAACATCACCATTGGTTCATTATAATTACATAAAATACATTATATATTTAAACGGTATTTAATTTTTACCCAAAAATTTGTTTGTCTCGGAAAATTATGAAAAATTAACCGTTGGATAAATTTGACATTCTGATTCCAAAAATAATATTTATTTTATCCAAATAATTTTCTAAATATTTGAATTTTCACTTTTAAAATAAAAACTGACATTTATAAAAAATTCACGGGTTTTGACAGAAATGGCTTTTAAACCTTAATAAAAATTTTAATTGCATTCATAAAATTATAAGATCATTTATATTTAATAAAAATTAATTTATTATTAATAATAATATTTTATTAAAATATTATTTAATTCAAAAATCCTTTATTTTAATAAAATATTATTCTTAATTAAATAATAACTAAAAACACCATTTGTACTTTAAAAACTATTTACAATGTATCAAAAATGACTTGAAATTATATTCATTATTATATAAAAAAATAATGTACATGAACATGGTACTACTTATTTGTTACATAACCCCTTATGATAGCCGCATAAGACCTAAGGGTAAGGTGTGCGATGGTGACATACTCTTGGGCGGTTCAGATAACATCGCTCGAGTGGTAATCTCTATCAACTTCCACATTTCCCGTAGACGATCACGTTCGAGATTGAAATAATAAAGCTCAGCTTGGGCTTGGTCAAGGGCGAAGACCAAAGACACCACCTCTTTTCCGAGCTCCGAAAAATGGGCTTCGTATGGGGCAATTCTACTGGATGAGGCCCTCACTTCCTTTGTCTGAGTAAAATTGGGTTCGTTAAAGCCATATATTTATACTACTCATGTGATCACTGTTCAACAACTATAAAATTAACGGTCACAAATCTTAACATAAAACCAAAGAAGTTGACATCTTATAAAAACATTTTTCATAAAGAATCATTTAACTGGATCAAGAGAGATTTTCTATTAATGAAACTTTGGATCATTACAGGTAACATGTAAATATCATCAGGGAACTCCATTTTATAACACTACTAGAGGGTTATGCCATGAAATCTATAGTGAATATGTCTAATTTCCATCATCATCGTGTTTTTCTTTCCCATGTTCCAATATCTAGCCACATCATATCATATCCCAAAAGTAGACTACAATGTAACCATCATATTCTACATGAAAAGACACTTTGAATAGGTATCTCAAATCCCCAAATTTGAGTCCTAGTGAAGGACTTACGGACATACAATATTCACTCAAATGAGACAAAAGGGTATACAGCTTGTGTGGGGACCTACATGGCGTGTGGTCCCTCTTCACTACATGTTCGTGTCTCTATTTTATTCACAAGTCCTACCTATTTAGGTGTATATATCGTATAGGTGGACTGCTCGGTGTGTGCCACATATTCGAGGAATAGGCCATGTCTGCTAGTTCTGTCCATGTACTAAGACACCATGTCTGTGTACTTTGGTAAAAAATGCATTTTTTTAATGTGGTTCATCTGATGGCTCACTCACATGGAATACATCAATAGAATCTATTTACAATTATATAAATATTTATAATATCAATTATTTTATTCTTTCAATAATAAGTTAATTACTCCACCATCATTGTGTCATAAATGAATTTAATTATTTAATGTATAAAATTTATAAATAAAATTATTTTATTTAGGAAATAGTTTTTGATTTCTAATGAATATTTATAGCAGAATTTCTCTTATGTATTACATTATATTAAAAATGGTTTATTTTTTAAACATTGAATTTAAACCTTTAATCTCGTCTTTAAATAAAGCAATAATAAATGTCCTAATCTAATCCAAGTGGATCAAAGTGGAACATATTTCATTCCTAAGGTTGATTTTGTTCAAATATCAGGTATCCAATAGAATTATGACATGTTTTAGGGTAATTATAATAACATTTTACCTTTAATTACCATATTTACATTTAACCGTGGTCAATACAATTGAAAAGTTACTATTCTCAAAAAATAATTTTCATCCTATTGAACCATATTTTACATACTAATTTCAACCATTTTTCTTGGTTTTTTGAGATTCAATTTATAGAAGTGGAAAAATTATGTTTTATGAAAATTTTCCAATGTGCCTAGAAGGTGGGTAAAAGATGGTTACAAGTTTTATAAAATTTTATATATCTAATCTTGTTATACAATGACTTAAATGAATTACATTGAACATATAAACGTATTAATTATGTGTTTTTACATAAAATAAATTTAAATAAAATAAATTATTATTTAAATAAAATGTCGTTTTTAAGTAATAACGTTGTGTTTTTCACTATTCATCAAAAAATGAATGTTTTCATAAAACTACCAAAAGTTCACCCGAATCTAATTTTGATATTCAAATCCAAAAATAAAGTCTATTTTGAAAAATAATGTTTATTATATTAAAAAAAGTGGGTATTATCATTAATAATGGCTAGTTTGATTGGTCGTGGTGAGCTAGAACTCAAAGTTTCATACCACGTAAGCTATTATATTTATTCAAAAAGAAATGTACCGTGGATGATTGGGGTGTTAAATTCTTCCCAACATCAAATAATTTCATCCTCAAAATTTCAAGAATACTACTAGATAAAAATATTCATGTGGTTATTCCTCATAAGTTATTTAGGTTCCCATGTTTCCTCTTCCATCATATGGTTTCCCCATTTAACTTTTACCCGATGAGTCGTTTGGTTTCTCAACATTTTTTCTCTGATATCAAGAATCATAAAAGTCTCTTAATAATAAAACAGATCAAGTCCCGATTCTATTTCTAAATAGATGAGTACATTCATTGGGCCATGAATGTTTTTTCCCAATTGTGATATGTGGAAAACACTGTAAACTTTGGAAAGACATGGATTTATTTCCAAAAAATAAGAAACTAATCCAGTTCATTCTAGAATTTCAAAAGGTCTGATGTACATGAGACTTAATTTACCCTTCATACCAAATCGTACAACACCATTCCTTGGAGATACCTTCAACAAAACATGATCTCATACTTGAAAGTGCAATTCCTTCCTTAGATTATTGGCATAAATTTTATGCCTAAATTGAGAAATTTTTATGTTGGTTTGGATAATCTTAACCTTATCTATTGTTTCATCAACAAGTTCTGGGCCAACGAGTTTTGTTTCAAAAACATCATCCCAACCAGTTGGTGTCAGACTTCTCTTTCCATATAACACTTCATATAGTTCCATCTGATTACATGAATTAAAGCTATTATTATAGGAAAATATTACCAAAGGTTTATATTGATCCCACATACCATGAATTTCATGTGAGAAAGATCTCAAAATATCTTCTTATGTTTTAATAGTCTGTTCTGATTGTCCATCAGTTTGAGGGTGGTATGTTGTTCTCAAATGATGTTCAATATCCTGGGCCTTCTAAAGACTTTTATAGGATCATTATGTAAAACAGAGATCACGATCTGAAATAATCGATTGGGTTACTCCATGAAGTCTTAAAACATCAATAATATATATATATATATATATATATATATATATTTGCTAAAAATTCAAGTGGTAAATCTTCTCTTATTAAAAGAAAATGTGTTGACATGGTAACATGATCAACATTGACCCATATTACATCACTCCATCGATGAGTATTTGGTAGTACCATGATAAATTTTATCATAATATCATCCCATTTCCACTCAGATATGGGAAGAGGTTGCATGACTCCTCCAAGATGTTTTCTTTCAAACTTAACAAGTTGAAAAACCATATATCGTGACACATAATCTGCAATCTCACTGTTCATGTTGTACAACCAAAACATTTCCTTCATATATCTATACATCTT
Source organism: Viscum album (assembly GCA_963277665.1). NCBI lineage: Eukaryota > Viridiplantae > Streptophyta > Magnoliopsida > Santalales > Viscaceae > Viscum > Viscum album. The sequence continues at coordinate 1,584,170,898 of OY728158.1, read as the reverse complement.
AGTGATAGTAGGGTGTATAGAAATATTGGAGCTATGAACATCATCCAACAATTCCATTTTTAGATCAGGTACATCGGGAACATAAATCCTCCTCCAAAATTTAAAAATTCCATCATCATATATGAAGTCCATCGATCTCCCATCATTTACAACATTAATTTTCTATTGAAACTCTACATATTAAGTATGTGAAATTTTTATTCTTTTTAGTTAACACAGTTTGGAATCCATTTGAAAAAGTATTGTTTTTTAACATTCTATGATTATTCCCATATCCATATTTACTAAATTCCAGAATATATGATCCATTCCAACTCTCATCTTGTTCAGAGCTCCATGATCCTTTCTGCTCAAACATATTCCACATCTACCTATATGTAACATCCCAATTAAGTAAACATTAATATATTTTCATATCTATTTCTATTTATGAAATAGATAGTGTTTTAGAGTCATAAAATTAGAATAAATCCAATCTTAAGCATATAATTCTCTAATATTTTTAAATGATTGTTTTACAGCCTTTGGATGGAGAACCATTTTTTATTATATATTTTGACAATTTTATAAGCACTATTTGTCAAATTAAACTTATTCTTTAGTGTTAGGACATTTAAATTTACTTTGGATAAATTTGTGGTATTTTTCTGACAATGATCGTTTTTTAATGAATAGTGAAAAATGCTGTATTTTACTTTAAAACAGCTTTTTCATATAATTTAATTATATGGATTGATTATAATTTTAATTTGTTTTAAAGTGTAAAATAGAATATATTTTACCATTTAATCCAATGGAGTTCATTGGGATTAATTTCACTTTGAAATTGGACATAAATAATTGTCAATCTTTTGATAGATATTGCTTAAAAAACCCGCTATATGTCTCGACAACAGGAATTATTTTAAAATTAATTACAAAAGATTCTATGTTTGGAATTTGGTAAAATGGATTCCATATTTGGAATCATAAGGTCTAAATTATTTAATTAATACTATTCTGTTTCCGGACATTATGAATAGTAACGATGATAATTATCTTTAATTATCGGGATTAATTAGTAATCGGTTAGTTAAGGGTAATAATATAATATCATAATAATACCAAATGACCCCAACATGTGTCATAATTCTACTGGTTGTGTCAGACCCGACCATGGGATGACTTGTGCCAAACTTTGGGACCCCATGGAATCAGTTTGGGGTTATAATGGCACTTTATCATTTTCTGTTTTTTTAAGGAAAGTATAACCAAAGTATGTATCACCCAAGTAAAAAAAAATTAGTTTTGTCTGTATAAACTATATCTTAGACTATAAATAGTAATTGGAAATCAAACGATATTTCCTACATCATAGTATTTTTTTTATAATTTTTTGACATTAAATAAATTAATTTATTTATGACACCATGCTTATGCAGCGATTACCTCATTAATAAACGATTTAAATAAAATGAAAAGATAATGTAAAATCTAATGCATGCACTTGTCAAAAACCTATTGGATGGGTGTATTTCTAACCCTTGTCACCTTATCATCGAAATATATTTTTTTGGGACCTTTAAAATTCGAAACTCATTATATAGTAGTGTAACATTTCATGACATTCCAACAGTGCCCATCCCCCCTCTTATAAAAGGCCCCCACCTCTACCACCATACCCACACCTCTCAAGCTATTGGATCGGCCATATTCTACTCATTTTATCTCTCCACATCCATCTCTTCATCCTAGAATCCTAACCTTATGTAGAAATCTCTTCAAGAAACCCTTTTGGTTCAAACCAAGGGGAGTTACCCGATTTAAAGGTAATGTCTTCTCTAATGTTATTTTGTTTTATTTTGCTTCTCCAACCCCCTAAACTCTTTTTATTACTTTATGTTGTAACAAAACTAGTATCCTAAATATACTAGTATGTTTTTATGATAATTATTTTATTTAAACTTACACACACTCTCGTCTAGTGGTTAAAGAACATACTGTTTCTATGGATGGCGAATTACTGCCTCACGAAACAATGATTCTTCAATATTCATTTAACAACATTCATGGTGGCCATTAGGAAGTCACTATATTTATATAAGATATATATTATGTCTATTTTATCTTTATGATTCTATATTTTCCATTTATGGCATACCTTATAGTTTCCATTATGGGTAAACGCGATATCTTCATTTTAGGAAGTGCGGACTACCACCCCCTCAAAGTGATTTTATTCATTAATTCCATATGTGGGATGTATAAAGGATGGAGTTAATGATATTATATATGATATTATACTTGAATTATAATATACATTTATATCATTATGATTTCACTATATTAAATAAGAAATTGAAATGAAAGTAGTGTTCATGCGTACGTACGGCTTACCATCTCCATGAACAGTGCATTTCATTTATTACCTATAAATATTAGGAAATATTATAAATTAATTTATATAATGGATATATATGATATATGTGATATCTATATCATGAATATAATTCTGGATCTAATGGATATTTTACCTCATGAACAACTTGTAATTATAAGATGTTTCTTTTTGGCTCAAGTACCAAAGATCGAAAAAATGATCATTATTAACTTAAATAATTACATAATGTTCATAACATGGTAATAAGTGATATAAAAGGAATAATGAACTTGAAAAAGGTTCTTAAGAAAGTATAAAGTAACTGTAGTTTATTATTCAGGAGATTAAAGAACAGTCGAGTCAAGTCAGCCACGAGGTATGGGACTTCGTCTCAATCTCCTTTCACTAAGGCATATTTTGTTTTATACACAAATTTAGTTTATATTGTGTATAAATCCTTATTACATTTAATTTTATTCAAAAAGAATATTTTGTAAAAAGCGTTTTACTAAATTAAAAAAGGGAATGTTATTGTCTTATGTATGAGGCGACAACGACTTCTCCGCCACCGTGACCATTATTTGAGTTTCGGCTTCCTCTACAAGCCATAAATTTTTTTTAAATGAAAAATAAATAACATGTTTTTCTTTTTTTATTTTGGTATTGAAAATGGTTTTGATAATGGTTTGATTATATCAATGTTTTTTTGATATCTTGTGACTGAAATGTTGAAATGTTATATTTCCTTTATGAATGTTTTATGTTATAGGATTATATTATGGTTCTTGGGCATTGTTTATGAATAATGGTGGTTCTGTGATAAACTAATGGTGGGTGAGCCTGATATAGCTCTCTAATGCTTTGGGTAATGAGAAAGAGTTTAATGCTAAGGTTTCTTTGAAGAGATTTATGGAATATACTGTAATGGGAATTCCAAACGTAACCATGAGGGTTACTCTATATGTATGAATGTTATGAATTCCTCAAGTAAAATTAATGTCTTATGTTTTCTATGAGTTATTCATAAATCTTATGACTTCATGAGATATGTTAAAGTGCATATGTTTATGAGTAAATTTTGTTTTTGAATGATTCAAATGTATTCATGGAAAAAGGTTATCTTTCCGTATTTTTATATCCCTTACTGAGATTTTTATGCTCATCCCATGTTTTTGAAATGTTTTTCACAGGTCAAGGGAAAGGTACATGATGTGAAGATAATGTCGAGGAAGTGTCAAGAAAGAATCCATGTTTTATTTTAAATATGTTTCCTTTGATGGGAAAAGTGAATATTGTCTATTATGTAACCACATTGGTTAAATGTTGAATGTAATGCACGATTTATGATCTAATTATCTTAAACACTAATCCTGAAAATATCCTCAATGAGTATTCATGTAATAACTCAATATTAAGTAATGTTATGGTTGGGGCCTTATAGTTGGTATCAAAGGTCAGTTTAGATAACATTAGGTGTTAATGATTATCCAAAAATATTTTTTTATGGTCAAAGTTGAAATGATATAGCATTTGATGATTACCTTGTTGCATTATCTATGAAATGTTTGTTCAGAATGCGTTTCCACAGAGGAAACATGGAAGTAGTTCTAGGAAGGCATACAGAATGAAATGGCCTTCCAAATCAGCATCCTGAGATGGTTGGAATTGTAACTAAATCCAGGAAGTGACTTGCAGAAAAAGGTAGAGCTGGTTTAGAATGGTAAGTTGCCTGAATTCAACATTGAAAATGATTGTGTTTTGAGATTGGGGAAGAGATTGTGTGTGCCGTGTGTTTCACAGTTGACGAGAGAGTTGTTATGTGATGCTCATAGTTCTCCGTTTTCAGTTCATCCTAGCAGTACTAAGATGTATAGAGATCTTCAGGAGTATTACTGGTGGGAAGGAATGAAAAAAAGATATTGCTGATTTTACTGTGAAGTGTTTGACTTGTCAATAGGTTAAAGCAGAGCGGCAGTTACCGAAAGGGATGCTTCAGCCTTTACCAGTGCCAGAGTGGAAATGAGAGAATATATCCATGGAATTCGTTGTAGGGTTTCCAAAGACACCTCTAGGTAATAATGCAATCTGGGTTATTGTTGGTCGCTTGACTAAATATGCTCATTTCCTTTCTATACGAGACACTTTTTCCCTTGATCAACTTTCTCATTTGTATCGTAAAGAGATAGTCAGGTTACATGGAGTTCCCATGTCCATTGTATCTGATCGTGATCCCATGTTTAATTCTAACTTTTGGAAAGGCCTTCATAAGTCGTTGGGTACTGAATTAAATTTTAGTACCTATTTTCATCCTCAATCAGATGGGTAGTCCGAACGAACAATTTAGACATTGGAGGATATGCTACATTCTTTTTCGATGGATTATCAGGGAAGTTGGGACCAACATCTTTCCTTGTTTGAGTTTTCTTATAATAACAGTTTTCATTTCAATATATAGATGGCACCATTTGAGGCATTATATGTAAAGCGGTGTTGAACTCCAAATTTGTGGGATGAAGTGGGTGAAAGGAAGTTGATGGGACCAGAATTGGTAGAAGAGTTGGCAGAAAAAGTTCATCTGATACAAAAAAACATAAGACCAGCTCAGAGTAGGCAGAAAAGTTATGCAGACAACAGGAGGAAGGATCACGCTTTTGAGGTAGGTGATCATGACTTCCTCAAAGTCTCACCATGGAAAAGTGTGATGTGATTTGGTAAGAAAGGAAAGCTAAGTCCAAGGTTCATTGGACCATATAACATTATAGAGAGAGTTCGATCAATTGTATACCGAGTTGCTTTACCTCCGAGTTTATCTCAGGTACACAATGTTTTTCATGTTTCAATGTTAAAGAAGTACATGCCAGATCCCTCTCATGTGTTGAGTCCAGAGGTAGTTCAACTGGAAGAGAATCTATCTTATGAGGAACAACTTGTCCAGATTCTTGACCCCAGGGAGCAAGTATTGCAGAATAAGGTGATTCATCATGTAATTATTTGTGAAAAAACCACATGATTGAAGAGGCAACATGGTAATATGAAAATTCAATGAGGGATAAATACCCCAACTTATTTAATAAGAAAATAAATTTTAGGGATGCAATTTTCAAAAGAGGGGAAGGATGTAACATCCAAAGTATGTAAAGAGTAATAGATTTTCATATCTATCTCTATTTATGAATTATATAGTGTTTTAGAGTCTTAAAATGACTATAAATCTAATCTTGAGCATAGAATTCTCTAATATATTTAAAAGATTGTTTTACCGCCATTGGATGGAGAACCATTTTTAATTATATCTTTTGAAAATTTTATAATATCAATTTTTCAAAATAAAGGTATTCTTTAGGATTGGGACATTGAAATTTACTTTGGAATTTTTTTTTTATATTTATGAAAATGTTCATTTTTTAATGAATAGTGATAAATACTCCATTTTACTTCAAAACAGCTTTTACATATAATTTAATTTTATGGATTAATTATCTATTTAATTGGTTTTAATGTTTAAATAAAATATATTTTTACCATTTAATCCAATGTTGGTCATTGGGATTATTTTCACTTTGAAATTGGACATAAACAATTGTCAATATTTTGATAGATATTGTTTCAAAAAAACCTGCTATTTGTTTTGACAGTGGGAATTATTTTAAAATTAATTACTGTAATTTCTGTGTTTGGAATCTCATAAAATGGATTCAATATTTGTAATAATAAGGTTCAAATTATGTAATTAAGATTATTTTGTTTTTGGACATTATTAATAGTAATGATGGTAATTATCTTTAATTATCTTGATTAATTAGTAATCATCTAGTTAAGGGTAATAAAATAATGACATAATAATAATAAATGACCCCAAAATGTGTCGTATTGCTACTGGTTGTGTCATGGCCGACCATGGGAAGCCTTCTACCAAAATTTTGGATCCCATGGAATCACTTTTGGGAGATACTGACACCTTTTCATTTTATGTTTTTTTAAAAGGAAAGTATAACAAAAGTATGAATCACCCAAGTAAAACAATTTTAGTTTTGTTTTTGTAAACTATCTATTAGAATAAAAATATTCATTTAAAATCTAAAAATATTTCATACATCATAGTATTTTTTTATAATTTTTAGAAATTAAATAAATTAATTTATTTATGACACCATGATGATGCAGCGATTATCTCATTAATGAATGATTTAAATAAAATGAAATGATAATGTAAACTCTAAGACATAAAATTGTCAAAAACCTATTGGATGGGTGGATTTAGAACCCTTATCACCTTATCGTCAAAATATATATTTGTGCAACCTTTAAAATATGAAACTCATTATATAATAAAGTAACATTTCGTGACCTTCCAAGAGTGCCCCACATCCCTCTTATAAAAGGCCCCCACCTCTACCACCATACCCACACCTATCAAGCCATTGGATCGGCCAATATATGATCATTGTATCTCTCCACATCCATCTATTCATCCTAGAATCCTTAACTTAGGCAGGAAGCTCTTCAAGAAACCATTTTGGTTCAAACCAAGGGGTGCTACCCTATTTGAAGGTAATGCCTTCTCTAATGTTATTTTGTATTATTTTTCTTCTACAACACCATAAAATCTTTTTATTCCTTTATTTTTTAACAACACTAGTATATTCAATATACTAGGATGTTTTTATGAGAAGTATTTGATTTACACTTACACAAACTCCCATATAATGGTTAAAGAACATACAGTTTCTGTGGATGGTGAATTACTGCATAAACGAAACGATGATTGTTCAATCCTATTTTAACAACTTTCAGGGTGGCCATTAATATGTGAATCTATTTATATAAGATATATATTATTTATCAATTTTACTAATGATTCTTAATTTTTCATTTATGGCATAACTTATTGTTTTCATTATGGTTAAAGGTGATATCTTCATTTTAGGATGTGCAGACTACCACCCCCTCAAAGTGATTTGATTCGTTAATGCCATATGTGGGACGTATAAAGGATGAATTTAATGATATTATATATGATATTATACTGGAATATTAATATACCTTTATATCATTATGATTTCACTCCATTAAATATGAAATTTAAATGAAAGTAGCATTCATGCATACGTACGGATTACCGTCTCCATGAACGGTACATTTCATTTCTTATCTCTAAATGTTATGTAATATTATAAATTCATGTATATACAGGATATATTTTATATATATGTTATCTATATCATGAATATAATTCTTTATATAATGGATATTTTACCACATGAACAACTTGTAATTATAAGAAGTTTATTTTTGGCTTAAGTACCAAGATCCAAAAAACGACTGTTATTAAATTAAATAATTGCATAATGTTCAAACATTTTAATAAGTGACATAAAAAGAATAATTAAATTAAAAAACAATTTAAAGAAAGTATAAATTAACTCTAGTTTATTATTCAGGAGATTAAAGAACGACCGAGTCAAGTCAGACACAAGGTATGTGACTTCATCTCAATCTCCTTTCATTGAGGCATATTTTGTTTTATACACAACTTTCTTTTATACGGTGTATAAAACCCTTTGACATTTACTTTTATTCAAAATGATTCTTTTTATACAAAGAGTTTTACTAAACGTAAAAAGGGAATGTTTTTGTCTTACGTATGTGGGGACAACGACTTCTCCACCGCCATGACCATTATTTGAGTTTCAGCTTCCTCTACAAGACATAACTTTTTTAAAATGAAAAATAAATACCATGTTTTAATTTATTTTATTTTGGTATTGAAAATGGTTTTGATAATGTTTTGATTATATCCATGTGTTTTTCATATCTTGTGATTGAAATGTTGAAATGTTATGTTTCCTTTATGCATGTTTTATGTGTTACAATTATGTTATGGTTCTTGGGAATTCTTTATGAAGATGGATGGTACCGTGATAAACTAAGGGCGGGTGAGCCTGATATAGCTCTCCAATGCATTGGGTAATGCGAAGGAGTTAAATGCTAAGGTTTCTCTAAAGAGATTTAGGGAATATGTTGTAATGGGTAATCCAAATGTAATCATGAGGGTTACTCCCTACGTAAAAATGTTATAAATGCATGAAGTTACCTTTATGTCTTATGTTTTCTATGAGTTATTCAAAAATCATATGTTGTCATGAGGTATGTTATAGTGCTTATGTTTATGAGTAAGGTATGTTTTAAATGGTTCTTTTGTATACATGGACAAAGGTTTTCTTTCCATATTTTTATATCCTTTACTGATATTTTTATGCTCATCCCATGTTTTTGAAATGTTTTTCACAGGTCAAGGGAAAGGTACTTGGTGTAATGATAATGTCAAAAAAGTGTTAATAAATAATCCATGTTTTATTTTAAATATGATTCCTTTGATGGGAAAAGTGAATATTTTCTTTTATGTGACCACCTTGTTTAAATGTTTAATGTATAGCATGATTTATGATATAATTATCTAAAACTATAAACCTGAAAATATCCTCAATGTGTATTCTTGTAATAACTCAAGATTAATTAACATTTAAGGCTGGGGCCTTATACTATATGTATCAAGACGGTGATGTATTTTCTTGGAAATCCAACATAATATTTACGATACCAATATTTTGGAATGTTCTTCTATCCTAATCATCAATGTCTATATGAGGATAATGTTCTCTAATCAATGTTTATATAAATCTAGTTTCCAATGATTGTACTAAACTTCCTCTGATACCAACTGTAACGGCCGGACCCCATAAGCATGGATCCGGTGAATTATTTTAATACATTGGAATGATTACATGGAATCAAGTCCTGATGGACCGATCAATTTAGCGGTATTGGAAGATAGATTACATACATGAACATTAAATTAAAATTTTAACATAAAAGAATGCACTGAAAATACTTTGAGAATTTCTTTATTCTTGTAGCTTAAACCTGCATATAAATCAAAATACATTTCCTGGAATTTGGGGAAAATAAAACATAAGAAAGGAGGGATCTCAGATTCTTAGTATGGGTAAATAATTAAATTGAAGAAAAAAACATTTTTGAAAATATGTCTAATAAAAAACATCCTTTTAAATGTAATCATAAACAGAATATTGAAAAAATAAATCAAAAATTACAATATTATCATGCACATAAATATTATACTACTTGAATAATCACATAAAATAACTAATTTCATAATGATTCAATGCATAATAATGGAAATCGTAACCACATAGTCAAGGTCTCATTCCAAGAATACAAAGAATTTTTTTCAAGTCCTTGTGCCAAGACCCTAGTTTGTCTCATGAGACCTACTGATGCATCGAGAAGCTATATAGGGCTCCACCTCTTAGTTACTAAGTCCAATGCATTCCTCATATAAAATTATAAAACATAACATAAACCTTCATATTAAAACATGCGTATGAAATGTAAGTACTTTAACCATAAAACCTAAATGGTGTAAAAATACCACATCCATAATCAAACATATCATAACTCATTAAATACAATAATTAATATTTTATTATAATAAATCAAAATCAATTGATAATAATACCCAGTAAAGGATGTTGACATAGTTGAAAAGAATCAGTAAAAATATTTTAGAGAAATATCCATTTTTGTGAAGTCATTTAAAATTCACACTTTTATAAAGAAATTCATTTAAAATAGATTTTGTAATCAAATTTTCCCATAACAATATGAATCTTTTTAATGAAATTATGATTTTAAAACAATCATGTCCAAATAAATAAATCCTTGAAATCATTTTTAAAACTTGAATTTTTTTTAAAAAGATTAAAACATTTAAAATGATGATCATGATAAATATTACCTTCCAAAAAACCATAAAATACTCATTTTTAAAACATTTTTATGAAACATGGTCATGGATGATAAAAATGTCCAAGTAAATACTTAAACATAAAAAATCTCGGATAATAATGAGATTGAGTAATTAACCCTTACCTTGTACTTTCCTTTGGTCGAGGGTATGCTTAACCTCATGTATAATGACCATAGTATGTTATTAAATTATACCAGAACAATATTCCGATTTCTGATATCATACTTGATTCATTTGGAACTTTATACTACGCATTTAAAAATAATTTCAATGTTAAAATAACATTTTGGGCAATAATTTCTTTCTAAATTGCATGTGTTTTAACTTATTATTCTTGATCGTATCACTTATATCATGACTTAATTTCTTAATAAGTATAAAACATTATTTTTGTATCATATATATTCAGAATATAAATATTTATAAAAGGCATGCATATGAAATGGAAACCACCATTTTTTTAGACGAAAGGTCGTACATGTGCAAAAACACCATTTCTGTTTTCATATCATATTGAACATAAGTAAGAGAATGGGATATATGTAAATACACACACACACACAAACATAAATATATATATATATATATTTCTAGTAGAATTAGTATTTTATATATTATAGAATTATTAAATATATATATTTTTATAATCTTTGTTGAATGGTGAACGTGGAAATGAATCTCATAGAGTCGTGGAGACGGTAATCCATATGTAGGAACGAGCGATGATATCATTCTATTGATGGTGAAATAATATTTAATTGGATGGTATATTATATATAATAAATTATTAATAAGTAATATTGATTTTTTACCTCAATTATACTCATTATTATGCCCATCCAAATAACGATGTGTTGAATAACAAACTACACCACCATGTGGAGACGATAAGCCAAACATAGGCATGTTTAGTGACCTTGTAATTCATTGGATGGATAGAATAATGAATTTGGTTGTACCATATTTATAATAACATCACAGTATATAGAAGGTACTGGATTTATTATTCTTGTATGGAAATTACAAAGAAAGTGTATGTGGAAGAAGAAAAGAACATTAAAAGATGTGATGAAGTAATTATTTTAATCTATCAATAATAAGGTAATTAATACATCTTCATTGTGTCATTAAAAAATTTAATTATTTAATGAATAATATTTATAAATAAAATACCATTATTTAGGAAATCTTTTTATATTTCTAATTAATATTTATAGTATAATTTCTCTTATGTATAACCCTATATTAAAATGGGTTATTTATTCAACTTTGAATTTAACCCTTTTATCTCTACTTTAAATAAAATAACAATAAATGACCTAAACTAATACAAGTGAATAAATGTGGATCATATATTACGCCTACGGTTGATTTTGGTAGAAAATCACTTATCCAATAGAATTAGGACATGTGTTAGGGTAATTATAATATCATTTTACTTTTAATTACCCTAATTACTTTTAATAGTGGTAAATAAAATTCAAAAGATACAATTCACCAAAAAATATTTTCATCCTATTGAACCACATTATATGTACTGATGTAAACCATGTCACCCAGTTTTTTGAAATTCAATTTACAGATGTTTCATGCAATTATTCCAATGTGCCTAGAAGGTGGGTAAAAGACGATTAAAAGTTCAATAAAATTTTATATATCTTGTCTTATTATAAAATGTCTTAAATATATTAAATTGAACTTATAAAGTTATTATGTATATATTTTGTCCTAAAATAAATTTAAATAAAATAAATTATTTTTTAAATAAAAATTAGTTTTTAAATAATAACGTTGTGTTTTTCACTATTCATCAAAAATTGAATGTTTTCAGAAAAATAAAAAAAAATTCACCCTAAGATAATTTTGATATTAAAAATCCAAAAATGTAGAAAAATTTGAAAAGTAAAATTTATAAAATTAAAAAATGTGGGTATTATCATGCATAACAGCTAGTTTGATTGGTCGTGATGTTCTAGAACTTGAAGTTTCTTACATCGCAAGCTATATCATTTATTCAAATGGAAATGTAAAATTGAAGATTGGGGTGCTACAATATTCCCTCCTTCAAATAATTTCATCCTTTAAATTTCTAGAATACTACTAGATAAAAATATTTGGGTGGTTATTCTTCATAAGTTCCTTAGGTTCTCATGTTGCCTCTTCCATCTTATGGTTTCTCCATAGATATTTTACCAGGCGATTCATCTGGTTTCTCAAAACTTTTTCTAGGATATCAAAAATCTTGACAGTATTTTCACAATTAGATAGATCGGGTTCCAGTTCACTTTCTAAATAGATTAGTACATGCGTTGGGTCAGGAATGTAATTTTTTTTAATATTGATATGTGGAACACATCATAACCTTGGAGAGACTTGGCTGTATTTACAAACAATAAGCTACTAATCCAATTCATTCTAGAATTTCTGATCATTGAATATCTATTCACATTCATTATTCTAATAAAACAAGACTCCCTTCTCATTTATCTTGAATATAGGGTTTTATAATCAAGATAAATTTCACACAACTCAACAATAGTACTGAGCTAATCTAATGAAACTATGGATGTAATGCCGAGACCCCATACTCTTGGAGCTGGTGCATTATTTTAATACATTGGAATAATTACATGGAATCAGGTCCTGAATGACCGATCATTTCATCAGTCTTGAAAAATAGTTTACAAACCTGAACATTAAATTAAAATTTCTAAAATAAAATACAACATAGATAATCCTTTTATAATTTCCTTATTCTTCTAGCTTAAACCTACATATAAATCATAAAACACTTCATGAAATCGTAGGAAAATAATACATAATAATGCGGTGACCTCAGATTCTCTATATGGGTAAATAATTTAGAATATGCTAAAAAATTTTATGGAAAGATGTGTAATAAAAACTAAAACCTTTTAAACGTAAACTTAAAAATTTTATAGAAATAATAAATAAAACATTACCATATAAACATGCACATGGATTTTCTATTAGTCGAATAATCACATGTAATGAATAAATTCATAATGAGGGAATGCATAATTTCGTACATCATAACCAAATTGTAAAGGCCTCATGAAAAGACTATAAATAAAATTTTTGTCAAGGACTTTTTCCAAGACACTAGTATGTCTCATTAGAGCTACCAATTCATTGAGTAGAAATAGCGAGCTCCACCCATCACTTTCTAAGTCCAATGCATTCATCATATGAAAACGTTGAAAATAACATAAACATTCATACTAATACTGGCATACAAAATGTCAATACATTATCCATAAAACATGTATGGTATAAAAATATCACATCCACAATAAAACATATCATACCTCAATCAACACAATATGGAAGATTTTATTATATTAAATCAAACTCAATCGAGAATAATATTCAGAAAAGGATGTTGAAATAGTTTAAAATGATCAGTAAAACTATTGGAGAGAAATATCATTTTTTTGTGAAATCATTTAAAAGTCACACATTTATAAAAAATTTATTTAATGGATATTTTTTAATCCTAGTGTCCCATGACAATTTAAAACTTTTTATAGGAATTATCATTTAAAAAAATCATGTCAATAAAAATAAATCCGTAAAATAATTTTTAAAAAATAGACATTAAATAAAAAAATTAAAACATTTAAAATATTGATATTGATAAAGATTACCTTCCACAAAACCTTAAAAATCATTTGGAAAACATTTTTATGAAACCTGTACATGGATGCTAAAATTTTCTTAGTAAATACTTACAAAAAGAATCTCGGATAATAATGAGATTGATGAATTATCCTTTACGTTGCACTTTCCTTAGGTATAGGGTACATTTCACCTCATGTTTAATAACCATAGTATGTTATTAAATTATTCAATATACATAATCATATTTTTGATATCATTCTTGATTTATTTGGGACTTTATACTAACCATTTAATAATAATTTTCATGATAAAATAAAAGATTAGGCAATAATCACATTCTTTATCATACATGTTTTAACTTGTTATTCATGATCGTATCACTTATATCATGGTTTTATTGATTACAGAATATAAAACATTATTTATCAATCATATATATTCAGAATACAGCTATGTATGAAATATAAATATATGAAATGGAAAACAACGTTTATAGAGATGGTGGGTTATACGTACGAATAAACGTTGTTTCTGTTTTCATTTCGTATTGAATGGATGTAAGTGAATAAGATATATATATTTCTAGTAGCATTTTTATGTTAAATATTGCATACTTAATAAATATAAATATTTCTATAATCGTTGTTGAATGGTGAATGTGGAAATGAAACTCATCACGTCATGGAGATGGTAAGCCGTATGTATGCACGACCGATGATATCATTCTATTGGTGGTGGAATCGTATGCAATAGGTTGGTATATTATATATAAAGAATAAATAAAATGTTATATTAATTATTTAAAACAATTATACTCATTATTATACACATCCAAATAATGAAGTGTTGAATAACAAACTACACAACGACGTGGAGACGATAAGCCATACATACGCACATATGTTGACATTTTCATTGATAGGATGGATAAAATAATGAAAAAGGTTGTACAATATTTATAATAACATTACAGTAGGTATTTGGTAGTGGAGTTATTATTTTGGTATGGAAATAACAAAGAAATAGGAAGTGGAAGAAGAAAAGAACTTTGAAAGAGGTGATGAAGTAATTACCTCTTCTTTGGTTTATTCCTTTAAAATTGATCAAAATGGATTCTTTGGTTGTATCCTGATCAATGTAATATCTCTAGGATGAGGTGATGGTATTAGGGGGGTATTGAAGAAGGGTTTGGCTGAGCCAAATGGATTTGGAGGTGTGAAATTAAGAGAAGGGGAAGTACCCTTTTATAAGAGAGGTGAGGGTAACTTTTGGAAACACATGAAATATTATATTATTATATAATTATATTCAATTTATAATCGCTCCAAAAGGATTTATTTTTAGGATAAGGTGGGACAGGTACAAAACCACTCAAAAATAGGTTTTAGACAAGTTTAGGTCACCATATTATCCTTATCTTTTAGATTTAACTCTTAGGTAAATAGTGTAAATTTTACCATGTATTCTTATATTATTATAATACGTGGTTAATAAACATACTATAAAAGACAAGAGTGTAACATCTTGGATCTGGGTGCCACAAAATGGGTGCCCCAAACCAGGTTGGTCACATGACCTCAAGCACATTTCCCCAAATTTCAGAGGCTGCTGACTTGCAGCGAGGGCCTAGGTCTGATAGTGGGAATTCTATGCCCTCATTTTTCAAAGTGTAACGCAGATAAAAAGATAAACATACCCAAAAGCAGAAGTACTAATCAATAACAAGCTAAAATGGACAACAATAAAGATGTAAAATATGACAAAAATCATATATATATGATGATACAATAGGTCCCCAAGTATAAGAAGGCTGCCAAAACTGGATACACTGAAATCTAAAACAATAATGAACAAGGGAAAAGTATAGAAAAACAAAACAAAACAGTGCAACATGAACCTAGAAGCATCAGAAGCTTAATCTCGGTCCGACGCTCTCCCACTCCTTTGCAATAATCAAGTACCTGTATATGGACTCTTGAACTTATCAACACCTACATAAATATAATCTGTTTGGGCCAAGACATGACCCAAACCGGGTGTGATAAATAAATCCAGTTAGGAAACACCAAAGGCCCCTCCCAACTGTCAGTGAAAATGTGCAACAGGAGTGTGTAGTAATGAAGTGTAATAGATTTGGATGTACTCAAAAGTAAACATTCCTACTAGTTATATTTCCATTGTAATTATTATTTAACAAATCTATATAATTGAATTATAACATTCTAAGAATCATCCTCAACCAACAATCTCCTATATAGTACTACATCAAAAATACAAATAATGAGCTTTAGCTTGGCAGGTATAACATGAGAAATCACCACAGTGAATATTCAAAGTACACAGCGTCCTCAGAGAGCAAAACCTTACCCACAGGTAATCATAATAGAAACCCTCAGGTAATTTCCCTAAGGAATAACGAATATTTCCTTCAGGCATACCAGATTTTTCCCTCAGGCACGGAAGCTACTATCCATAGACATAAGAAACATTGCCCTCTGGCTTAAAAAAAACAAACCTCAAGCTAAGAAAACACTTCCCTCAGGCTACGAATGTAACCGGTATAAGCCCAAATCATAACCATTAAATTATATATAGATTTCCCCTCAAGAAAACTCAAAGCATGCTAAAAAAACACAGCATACACTTAGGTATCCTGGACCAATGGCTAGACAATAGAAACGCACCCTCTGGATGGCCTTGGATCAAGGAAACGATCCCCAAAAAAAATTTATATTTACCATTAAATTATCTATTCAATACTAGATATCTTAATATCTAAGGCCTTAACCATATTACAACCCAAATGTGGGTGTGTAGCACAATGGCACACAGAATCAACTCAATAATTGGAAATAAACACCAGAACACCACGCTCGATCTCCTGTGATCGATATACACGAATGACACCTCCTAAAACAACCGAGAACGACATAGATTTGGGATAAAATTCCACCCATTCAAACTCAAATAACATTCCCTTGGGAAATAATTGGAAGTAAACACTCATGGAGAGGGAAGAACTCACCTGTGTGGTTCAAACATTACTGTCGGCGAAGGAATTGGAGTCCTGATGTGCAGTCAGGAGCTCTTCCAAGATCTGACCATCTCTCCCGTGCTCCATAAGAACTTATTGCCTCCTCTTCCGAATGAGGTGGCTACTGCCAGTTTATAAAAAACTAACTACATGGCATGTACTACAAAGTACAAAATGTGTACATTTTATATTTTAACAGTTTCTCTAACTTCCACTTTCCACCACCTCAATGTTCATCAATCAACATGATTACGTGGCAGGTATTTCTGAGTACATGGCATGTACCATTGTTCCACTGGTGGCTACTCCCACCGCCTTACTGTTCACCTTCCTACTGAGTACACGACGTGTATAGACTAAGTACATTGGATGTAGTCAGTTTCTACACCCTTCATCGCCGACAGGCCTACATTCCCTATGTACCCATCCCACACGGCCAATGTACATGGCGTGTGGAAAAGCACATGGAGGGTACCGATTTTTTTTGGAATTTTCCCTCATATTTCTTATTTCCTCAAAATCACTTATGGAAAAAGGAAAAGAAGAAACCCATACCTCAATTATAATAACTAGGTTCTTTCAAATATACCCCCTTAAAAAAATTTGTTCCTGAGTTTCCCTTCTAAGGGTGGTGAAGATAATGCTGAGAACAACTCTAGCCACTGAGCACATATGTCGGTCAGCCGCTCCCATGCTTCATCCTGCACTCGGCTATACTGCCATTGAACCCCTATGAGAGGAACTGACTTTACTCAGAGACCTTTAATCCTCCTATCAACAATAAGAATTAGTTGCTACTCAAAGTATGCATCGACCTAAAGTTTAACCTCCTCATGTTGAAAAATGTGAGATGGGTCTGACTGATAACGGCGCAGATGAGATATGTGGAAGACATCATGCATGGCCTGATACCTCTATGGTAACTGCATCCTATATGAAACCAGCCAAACTCTCTCCAGAATTCAAAATGGCCCTATATACCTCGGTGAATGTATACCCTGTTTCCTAATCTGCCTATGTCCCAACCTCAGTGAAACACACAAGAAAAACTGATCCCCAACCAAAAACTCTAAGGGTTGTCTGTGACGATCAGCATATGATTTCCGATTAGACTGTGTAGTATCCATCCACTTCAGAATAAACTGGACCTGCTCTGAAGTCTCTTGCACGAGATGCGGTCCCAGTAAAGCATCCTCTCTTGTATCCAACTAGCACAATGGTGATCGGTATGGCCTTCCATATAAATCCTCGTAAGGTTCCATATCAATAGTTATCTGAAAATTATTTTTGTAGGTTAACTCGACCAGGTGTATGGGCTTCTCCCAGGAGACCCCAAATTCTAGGATTCATGCATGCAACATGTCCTCTAGCACCTGTATCGTACGCTCTAAATGGCCATCAGTATGAGGTCGGTATGATGTGATCAGATGCACCTGTGTACCTAGTGCCCTCTAAAAACTCTTCCAGAAATGAGACGTAAAATAGGCGTCCCTTTCTGAAAGGATAGAATGAGGGACCCCATGAAGGCGTACAATATCTCAGATATACAACATCCCAATCCTGACAACACCAAAGGTATCCTTGATCCGAAAAAAGTGAGCTACCTTCGTAAGTCTGTCCAAAACAGCCCACATGGTGTCACTGTCTTGAGGTGACCTCGGCAACCTGATCAGGAAATCCATCACGACATCATCCCATTTCCACTTTGGAATGGGTTACTGTTGTAACAATCTAGCTGGCCTCTAATGTTCCGCCTTCACCTGCTGACAGGTGGACCATCTCGAAGAAAAACCAACTATTTCTCTTTTCATACTTGGCCACCAATACTAACATCTCAAGTGAGGGTACATTTTGGTAACTCCAGGATGCACTGCCCAAGATGATGCATAAATTTCCCACATCAACTCCTCGTGTATATCCCCTGGAACCAACACTCATCTATGGTTACACAGTACCTCATCATCGCATATCATCTAACCAGGAAGAGTTTCCTCACTCCCCACTGACTCATGTAGAACTAGGCTTTCTGAATCTGATAGCTATCTCATCCTCACTCTATCCATGAGGGTAGAAGACACAGCTAAGGATGAAATATAGGCTCACCCGTGACTATCATGCACCTCTAAATGGATCATAAAGAATGAATCCATAAGCTTCCACTCATCACTGACCTCCTGCACTACATGATTCTAAGTGCCCGTACTCAGTGCATCTGCTACTGCATTACCATTACTAGGTGTATAGGCAAGCACAATGTCGAAGAACATAGCGTATTCAACCCACCTTCGCTGTCTCAAATTCAAGTCATGCTGGATAAAGAAATATATCAATATTTTGTGGTCTGTAAACTCTAAAAACGTTCTCCCAAGAGATAATGTCTCCAATAGCGTAACACATGAAAAACTACAGCCAGCTCAAGACTATGTGTTGGGTAATTACTTTCAGGTGCCCTCAGTATCCGAGACCCATACGCAGCTACTCAATCGCCCTGCATCAACACTACTCCCATCCAAATACCAGATGCATCAAAGTAAACTATATATCTCTTCCCTTGCTCTGGAAGTATCTGGACTGGTGCTGATGTCAACCTTCCCTTCAGCTTCTGAAAAATTGTCCTGCTAGATTTTGACGAAACGAACGTCACACCCTTCTTATTCAAACCCTTCTATAGAGAAGCTAAGTGGGAAAATTCCTGTATGAAGCACCTATAGTAACCGGAAAACCCCAAGAATCTCTGTATGTCAAACACGTTCTGAGGATGCTCCCAGGAAACTACTAATCTTACATTCTCTGGGTCTACTGCAACTCTTTATTCTGAGATAATATGACCCATGAAGTGAATATGGTCCATCCAAAAGTGTCACTTTGAGAACTTGGTGTATAGATGATGCTCTCTTAGTGTACTTAGTACGATCTCAATATGGGTGGCATGGTCGTGTCAAGTGTGAGATTACACTAAGATATATTCCATGAATACTACCACAAATGAATCCAGATATTGGTGGAACACACGATTTATCAGATCCATAAAAGCAGCTGGCACATTTGTGAGTCCGAACGGCATAACCATGTACTCGTATAGACGATATCTGATCCGAAATGCTGTAAGCATTATGTCTAACGGTCAAACGTGCAATTGATGATATAAGAATCTCAAATCAATCTTCATGAATGGTCGTGCTCCTAAAAGTTGATCAAAAAGATAATCAATCCTCTTCACGGGATATCAGTTCTTAACCGTTAAATGGTTCAGCTTCCGATTATCCACGCAGAGTCTGAGGGTACCGTCATCCTTCTTTGAAAACAGGATTGGAGAACACCAAGGAGAAGTACTGGGTCGAATGAAACCCTTTTCCTGTAACTCCTATAACTACCTCTTAATTTCCTGGAACTCTGGCGTAGCCATCATGTATGGAAGAATGGACACTGTTGCTACTCAGGGCATATACTAAATAGAGAAATCCACCTCTCTCTTGGGAGGTAGACCTGGAAAGTTGTTTGGGAAGACATTCCTGAAATGATCAACCATTAGAGGGAAATCCTTATGACATGTTCCACGGTCATCCAGTTATAGACTCGCAATCTGGGAAGTCACTCCACCTGACCCACGATGCTCGGTTCCAGCTCAACTCACATGGATATCCCATTCACCCTTGTATAGAAAATATCCTCCCTATGGTGACGTGAAACTCACCCTGCGACAATAAAAATCTAATATGGTTCAAAAGGGTACCAACCCTTCCATCCCCGAGAGTGACATCATATCTCTCCATCTCTAAGACATAGAGGTCCCACAAAAAGTGACACCTACCAACCTCTAGGGGGATCCCCTTGGACTGATGCACACCTACCATTCTCATTCCCAACCGATTGTCTAGTGTCATGATATCCGAAGAAGAAGAACCTCTGAGCCCAAATCACTTTACAATGGGTACATATATATAGCTATGTGATGCACCAATATCAAAAAGTACTGAAGAAAAAACTAGAATAGTAAATCTAACAGTGTAAGTTCTGGGATCCTTCTCATGTTGGGTCTGTTGCACTGCATATTCCTGCCCAGTGTCACGGCCCTAAAACACAACCCAGGTAACCAGAGCTGGCCCACCCTTCTGTCTCTAAGATTCTGTTGTCTGGCTACCATTAACACGACCACCACCTCTACCTAATCATCCTGATGTATTCCAATTCCCTGACTGTTAAGAAGCTGTTGGCCCTACTCTTGCACACAGAGTATACACATATCCCCTCTCACTAGTCACTAGTAGAAATTCCCTACAAAAATGTTGAAGATGACCCATCTTGCCGCAATATCAACACTCCACTAGGTCACATGGAAACTGAGGTCTATTGTGCCCCTCTTATCCAAACTGGTCACATATTACCTAGCCACCTGAAGAATTCTTCTGGATAGTTCTACCACCTTGAGATAAATCCATCTGCCTCTTCCTCTTATCGGTAAAAATAGTACAATATACTAGTGCTGAACTGCCCTGGCCTGCACCACTAGCTTCCTGTAGGTTCTGCTCAGTAATCAACACTTGGTTCATAACAAATTGCACTGTAGGAAACCTGAAAACATTCACCAGAGCTCATATGTCGTATCAAGGACCATAATCAATGATTCTAGCCCTTGAAATCTCATCACTCACCAGAACAGGTGCAAAATGTTGTAACTCGGTGAAACGGGTACAATAACCCATCACTAACAGGGTTCCCTACTACAGATTCATGAACTATCAAGATCGACCATCCCTTAACATTTTCGGAAAGAAAAAGTCATAGAATACTGCCTCGAAATCTTCCCACACCATGTCTCGTTGATTCTTGCTATGTGTGGTAACATCCCATCATCTCTTGGAAGAATCATGCAACATATAAGTAGTGAGCTTGACCCTCCTCCTAGGAGGCATCCCTAGATGCTTGAAAATAGTCTGCATAGAACCCATCCATGACTCCACTTCCTGTGGTCCACCATCCCCTGAAAATGTAGGTAAATTTTGCAGCTATAATATACGTGTCAGATCTTCCATAGATGTGGTAGCCTGTGGTGCTCCTGGAAAGGTCTGCATAAACTGCATGAAGCCTTCACGGAACTGCGCATCCGCACCTGCATCCGGTATAACGGTTGGAACCAAACCCAGCCCTTTTTGAGTATCCATTGGTATCCCCTAGCCTACCATCTCTGGATTATAATAATTGCCGATCGCTTGGCGAACAACCCTTGGTCGTCTCGGTGACATGACTCTACATGGTCAAACAAACGCCTTAGATTACGATAATCAAGGATTGAAGACAAGGAGTGTAAGAAAAGAATAGGAGAAAAAATAACACAAGTTTCTCAAAACAATACTACAACTTGTGTATAATAACTACACTAAGTGTTCCTTTAAGTCTTCTATATGGGCATGTACTCTGCCTTTACTGGTCATGTAACACCACAAACACACGGCGTGTTGTCCACACACACAGCGTGTACTAGAATTTTCTTCGCATTCCCGAGTCCTTCTACATAGCTTATCCACACGACTCTCCTTATAATGAGAGTACAAGTCATGTATATGATCTACACGGTGTGTACTAGATGAGATTCACCGACCCGTGTTGTTTGTGACACGGCCGGGTACACAGCTCACACTACACTGCGTGTTCAAGATAGACACGGTGTGTATGGCTTAGAGTCCAACTGCCTTTGTTGTTTGTGACATGGACGGCTACCCGGATAATGAAACACATCATGTTACACCCACACAAGGCATGTACAACACTTCATTTCCCCAGTCACACAACCAAAGCTACACGGCCATTCACCAGTCAAGACTACATAGCGTGTCCCACAGGCACACAGTGTGTACTAGAAAGTATAACACCAACCCTTGTTGTTAGCTACACGGTCGTATTCCCATATTATACGGCACAACGTGTTTCGAATTTACTCGGCATGTATAAGAAAAGTTTTCTCTATCCTTATTGTTAGTGACACAGTAGACACATGGTCAAAACAACACGGTGTGTACAACGGTACACGACGTGTTCCCTCTAGAGTTTTCCCCTCCCTTGTTTCTACCTACACAGCCTATGACATAGTTAGAAAATACACAATGTGTATATAGGGTACATGGAATGTACTTAAATATTTTTCATTTCTTCCCGAACAGAAGAGTACATGGAATGTGTTCATAGAGCCACATGTCGCGTTGTCTGGGTTTCCAGATAGCACACCTCAGAAACTACTCCTGAGCCCCCTTTTAATTAATTTCAAGCATTAGTATGAAAAATTCAGATCTGTGGGGGACTGTACTCCCTGATACTCAACGTTTGACACCTGAACATTCACATTATAGTACGAAACACAACAAAAAGGCTGAATCCTGATCCACTAAATTCTTGTCTAAGAGAGCCCATACTTCTTAGGATCCAACGTTTAGTGTCCATAAACCCAACCATAACATGTACCAATACCCAATCAATTGTAGGTATATCTAACAAGGTATCTATCACAACAACATGCATTTTCAATCACATCATCTATCACAACAACATGAAAATTATAATAATCCTATATGGCATAAAAACTACGCATGGAAAGTGATTCTAACATGTGCCTAATGATGCATGAGATGGAGTACCCTCATCTCAATGGCTTGTATCTAAACATAACCAAAGTATAAAAATATAACATCACACCACAAGTGCGTCACCCAAATGGAGAAAATCAAATCAACTATAAAATTTCAAAACCTGATAAAAATTTGCAACATGAGGTAAACTGGCTTTTCAATGTACACTGGTTAGCTTATCTCGGGAAAATCTTATTACAAAATACCAATTCCGTCATTTATCTAACTGTAGGTGCCTAATATTTAGTCAAGTAAAAGAAATCACCTTTGATACCACTTTGTAACATACCGGATCTGGGTGCCACATAAACGGTGCCCTGAACCCGGTTGGTCATATGACCTCATGTGCATTTTCCCAAATTCCATAGGCTACTAACTAGCAGTTAGGGACTAGGTCTGATTGTGGGGAAACAATGCCTTCATTTTTTAAAGTGTAACACAGTGGAAAATATAATCATACCCAAAGGTGGTAGCAGTAAACAATACCAAGCTAAAATGGACAACAGTACAGAAGTAAAAGATGACAACAATTATATATATATGATGATCAAATATGTCCCTAAGTCAAAGAAAGAATCCAAAACAAGATACACTACAATATAAAAAATACAGTATAAGGGAAATGTATAGAAAAACAAAACAAAACAGTGTAGCAGGAACTCAGCAGCATCGCAAGCCAAAGCTCGGTCCCATGCTCTCCTACTCCTCTACAACAATCGAGTAACTATATAGGTTCTCATTCCCTTATCAACACATGTAGTAATATAATCTATTTGGGCTCATGACATTACCCAAACAGGGTGTGAGAAATAAATTCCAATAGGCAACTGCTAAAAGCATGTGCCCAACTGTCAGTGAAAATGTGCAACTGCAGTGTATAGTAATGAAATGTAGTAGACTATGAAGTAATCCAAAGTAAACATTACAAAAAGTTATATTTCCATTGTAATTATTATTTAAAAATTCAATATAATTGAATTCTATGTTTCTGAGGCTCAGCCTCAGCCGATAATCTCTTATACAGTGCCCCAACACAAATACCAAGAATGTTCTTTAGCTTGGCAGAGAAATCCCCGTAGTGAATATTCAATGTACACAGTGTCCCCATACAAGAAAAACCTTTCCCTCGGGTAATCACAATCAAAACCCACAAGTGATTTCCATCAGGAATAATAAATATGCCCCTCATGCATAAAAGATATTTCTCTCAGAGACAAACGCTGATGTCCTCGGACAGAAGAAACATTGCCATCGGGCTAAACAAAACACTACCCTCAGGCTAAGAAAACATCGTCCTCATGATAAGAAAGTAACCAGACAAGCCCAAAACATAATAAAGAAATTATATATACATTTTCTCGCATGAAAACTCAAATCATTATAAAAAAACATTGTATACCCTCAGGTATCCTGGACAAATGACTAAAAACGGGAAACTCACCCATGGGGTGGCCCGAGATCAAGGCAACTATCCTAAAAAACATTTCATATTTATCATTATATTATCTATGCAATTATAGATATCTTAACAGCTAAGGCCTTAGCCATACGACACCCCAATCATGGTCGTGTAGCACAACGATACACAAAATCAACTCAACAGTTGGAAATAAACACCAGACCACCTACCTCGATCTCCTCTGATAGATATACGTGAATGGAACCTCCCGAAACAACCGAGAATGATGTAGATCTGGGATAAACGTTCACCCATTCAAACTCAAATATCTTCACCTCTGGAAATAATTGTAAGGAAACACTCAACAAGATGGAACAACTCAACCGCGTGGTTCAAACGAGGCCGTCAATGATGGAATCAGAGTCCCAGTGTGCAATCGAGAGCTCTTCCAAGATCCAGTAGTCTCTCACTCACTCCAAATGAACCTACAAACTCCTATACCAAATGAGGAGTCTAGTGCCCATTTATAACAAAAAAACATTTCTACATGGTGTGTACTCTCAAGTACACGACTTGTACCTTTTATTTTATTATCTATTCCTCTGACGGTGACTTTCCACCGCCTCATTATTCATATGTCGACATGATTTCATGGTGTGTATTTATGAGTACATGGTGTGTACTGTCATTCTGCTGGCGGCTACACCCACCACCTTACTATTCACCTTACAATAGAGTACATGGCATGTATAGACTAAGTACATGTCGTGTAGTCAGTTTTTACACCCTTCATCACCGACAGGCCTACACACCCTGTACACCCATCCCACTTGACCAAAGAACACTTTGTGTGTAAACATACACGGCGTGTGCCCTCAAATTTTCAAATATTCATGAATTTTCCTTATTTTCTAAAAAAAAGTTAAGGAAAAATGTAAAGAAGAAACTCGTAGCTCAAGAATATGAATCGGGTTCTTACAAAGATAATCCCAAGTGGTTTATTATTGATATAACTCACCATATCTACATCCATTGGATAATACTTATATTTTTAGTTATATTATATTTATTAATAATATAGTATTTGTTTTAAAAACTCATTTATGTCTATTTTGACACAATTTAGTATTTGGATTTCCTGAAAGTCATAGAAACTTTATCACTTGGAAAAAAATTATTTAATCAACCATAACATGCCATATTAATATATAAAATTCATGGAATATGACAAATGAATCAATTTAAAATTATATAAATATTTATAATATAAAATATTTTAATATCTCAGTAATAATGTAATTACTGCATCATTATTGTGTCATAAATAAATTTAATTATTTATTGTCTATAATTTCTAAATAAATTATCCTTATTTAGGAAATATTTTAAGATTTATAATGAATATTTATAGTATAATTTATCTTATGTATAAACCCATATTAAAAATAGTTTACTTATTAACAACGAATTTAAACCTTTTACGTCTTATTTATATAAAATAATAATAAATTTCATAATCTAATCCAAGTGGATCGGAGTGGATCATATTTTATTCCTACGGTTGATTTTCGTTGAAAATAACTTATCCAAAAGAATTAGGACATTTTTAGGGTAATTATAATATCATTTTACCTTTAATTACCCAATTTATTTTTAACCGTGGTAAATAAAATTCAAAAGTTACCATTCACCAAAAATTATTTTCATCCGATTGAACCACATTTTACTTTCTGATGTCAACTATGTCTCTCAGTTTTTCGAAATTTAGTTTACAGAAGTTGAAAAATTATGTTTTATGCAAATTTGCAAATGTGTCGAGAAGGTGGGTTAAAGATAGAAAAAAGTTCAATAAAATATTATATATATAATCTTATTATAAAATGACATCAATGAATTACATTGAACATATAATGTTTTTGTCTATATATTTTTATCTAAAATAAATTTAAATAAAATAAATTTCTCTTTAAAAAAAGTACATTTTAAATAATAATGTTCTGTTTTGCACTATTTATCAAAAAATTAATTTTTTCAGAAAAATACAAAAAATTCACCCTAAGCTAATTTTGATATTCCGAATCATAAATGAAATCCATTTTGAAAAGTAAAAATTTATAAAATTGAAAAATCGGGTATTATCATTCATAATGGCTAGTTTGATTGGGCGTGATGTCCAAGAACTCGAAGATGCATATAGCACAAGCTATTACATTTATTCAAATAGAAACATACTGTGGGAACTTGTGGTGATACATCCTTCCATCCTTCAAATAATTTAATCTTAAAAATTTCTAGAATACTAATGGATAAAAATATTTGGGTGGATGAGTACATGCATTGGGTCAGATATGTATTTTCCCAATAGTGATATGTGGAACACATCCGGAACTTTGGAGAGACATGGCGGTATTGCCAAATGATAAGATACTACTCCAATTCATTCTTTAATTTCAAAAGTTCTGATGTACATGTGTCTTAATTTACCTTTATTTCCGAAGAAAACAACACCATTCTTTAGAGATACCTTCATGAAAAAATAATCTCTTACTTGAAATTCCAGATCCGTCCTTAGGTTATCAACATATCTCCTTTTCCTACTTTGTGTAGATTTGTTGTTGGTTTGGATAATATTCACCTTTTCCATTTCTTCCTCAACATGTTTTGGGTCTATGAGTTTTCTTTCACCAACATTGTCCGAAAAAGTTGTTGTGAGACATCTCTTTCCATATAACACTTTATATGGTGCATTATAAATACTTCAATTGAAGTAATTTTTATAGGAAAATTTTACCAGAGGTAAATATTGATCCCGCATACCTTGAAAGTCATGTGAGAATGATCTCAACATGTCTTCTTAGGATTGAATATCCTGTTCTGATTACCCATCAGTTTGAGGGTGGTTTGTAGTTCTCAAACGAAATTCAATATCCCGGGCCTTATAAAGACTTTTCCAGAATCATGATGTAAAATGGGGATCATGATCAGAAACAATCGATAGGGGTACGCCATAAAGTCTTTAAACTTCATTAATATATATATTTTTTCTAACATTCAAGTGGTAAATATTCTCTTATATAAATAAAATCTGATGACTTGGTAAGACAATCAACAATGACCCATATTGTATCATTCCTTCAAGGATTATTTTTTAGTCCCATGAAATCGTCCATCATAATATCAGCCAATTTTGACTCAGGTATGGGAATAGGTTACTTGACTCCTCCAGGATGTTGTCTTCCAGCCTTTACAGGTTCACAAACCATATATCTTGACACATAATCTGCAATATCCATGTTCATGTTATCACACCAAAAATTGTCCATAAAATATCTATACATCTTACTACCACTAGGGTGTATAGAAATATTGGTTCTATGAACATCATCCAAAAATTATCTTTTTATATCAGGTATATCGGGAACCCAAATCCTCCTCCCAAATTTCAAAATTCCATCTTCATATATGATGTCAGTCAGTCTCCCATCATTCCCAACATTAATTTTATTTTGGAACTCCTCATCCTCAGTATGAGAACATATTATTCATTCTAGTAAAGATGGTTTGGAAACCACTTGAAAAATGGTTGGTGTTTCACATTCCATGATTATTCCCATATCTATCTTTACAAAATCCATGAATATAGGATCCCTTTTAACTATCATCTTGTTCAAAACTACATGATTCTTTCTGGTCAAAGAATCTGCCACCTCTACCTGTTTGTATCAATATATGGATGTATTTTATGGGAAAGCCCACATAATATTTACGATATCAATATTGTGGGATGTTCTTCTATCCTAATCCTCAAATTCTATCTGATGGTACTGTTCTCCAATCAGAGTATATCTAAATCTAGTTTCTAATGATTGTACTTAACTTTCTCTAATACAAACTGTAATACCCAGACCATAGAATCTTGGAGAAGGTGTATTATTTTAATACATTGGCATGATTACAAGGAATGAAGTATCGATGGATAGATCAATTTATCTATCTTGGAAAACAGATTACATACATGAAATTTACATTAAAATTTACAACATAGAAACTTACAATGATAATACTTTGAGAATTCCATTCTTATTGAAGCTTAATCGTATATATAAATGATAATACCTTTCCAGGAATCTGGTTAAAATAAAATATAACAAAGCGGGGATCTCAGTTTCTTAGTATGGGTAAATAATTTAACAGAATCTATAAACATTTATGGAAAGATGTCAAACAAAAACAACAATATTTAAATGTAAAATTGAACATAATATGAAAAAAATAAATCAAAAATTAATATACAAACATGTACATGGAAACTCTACTAGTTGAATAATCACATGTAATAAGTAATTTCATAATGCGTGAATGATTAATGCCAGAAATCAAAACCACATAGTCAAGGCCTCGAGCCAAGATTGCAAAGAAACATTTTTTCAAGGCCTTGTTCGGTGACCCTAGTTCTTCTCAAGAGACCTACCTATGCATCTAAGAGCTATAGAGGGCTCCACCCCTCAGTTAGTAAGTCTAATTCATTCCTCATTTGAAAATGTTGAAACATAATATAAACATTCATATTAAAACTAGCATACGAAATGTCAATACTTTAACCATAAAACCTAAATGGTATAAAAATAGAACATACATAGTCAAACATATCATAACTCACTAAACATGATTTAGAATATTATATTATAAGAAATAAAAATCAATCTAGAAGAATACCCAATAATGTATGTTGACATTGTTGAAAATAATCAATAAAAATCATTGAGAGAAATATCCCTTTTTTCAAACCATTTAAAAGTCACACATTTATAAAGAAATTCATTTAAAATATATTTTCGAATCAAATTTTTCCATACCAATTTGAAACCTTTTAAAGGATTTAAGATGAATAAAAAATCCTGTCCAATTAAATAAATCATCAAAATCATTTTTAAAACATGTACATTAATTAAAAAGATTAGAACATTTAAAATGATGATCTTGATAAAGAGTACATTCCACAAAACCATAAAATATTCATTTTTAAAACAATTTTATGAAACATGGACATGGATAAAAAATATTTCTATGTAAATACAAACACATAAACAATCTCAGATAATAATGAGATTGTGGAATTAACCCTCAACTTATACTTTCCTTTGGTCGAGGGTATGCATAAACTCATGTATAATGACCATAGAATGTTATTAAATTATAACAGAACAATATTCAGATTTATGAGATCATACTTGATTAATTTGAGACTTTATACTACCGATTTAATAGTAATTTCTATGTTAAAATAAAATTTTGGGCAATAATTGCTTTCTTTATTGTATGTTTTTTAACTTGTTATTCTTGATCGTTTCTCTTATATCATGGTTAAATTTCTTACAGAATATAAAACATTATTTATGTATCATATATATTCAGAATATAAATATATATTAACGACATACATATGAAATGAAACACACCGTTTATGGAGACGGTAGGTCATACTTATGCAATAACGCAGTTTCTGATTTCATATCGTATTGAAATGAAGTAAGTGAATGAGATATATATAAATACATACATATATACATACACACACACACACAAACACACATATTTCCATTATAATTAGTATGTTATATATTACATACTTATTAAACATATACATTTTTATAATCATCGTTGAATGTTGAACGTGGAAATAAATCTCATAGCGTCGTCGAAACGGTAAGTCGTATGTACGCACGAGCGATGATATCATTATATTGATGGTGAAATCATATGTAATTGGATAATATATTATATATACAGAATCATTATCTAGTTCTGTTTATTATTTAAATCAATTATAGTCATTATTGTACCCATCCAAATAATGAAGTGTTGAATAACAAACTACACCACGACGTGGAGACAATAAGCGGTATGTACGCACATTTTGTTACTTTTTCATTCACAGGATGGATTGAATAATGAATATAGTTGTACCAAATTTATAATAACATCACAATATATATAAGGTATTTGATTTATTATTTTGGTATGGAAATAATAGTGAAAGAGGGTGTGGAAGAAGAAAAGATCTTTGAAATAGGTGATGATGTAATGACCTCTTCTTCTGGTTCTTCCTTTTTAGTTGATCAAAATGGCCCCTTATGTTAGATTCTGATCAATTTAATGCAATTAAGATGAAGTTAGGGTAGTTGGAAGGATATTTGAGAAGGGTTTGGCTGAGCCAAATGGATTTGGATGTGTTAAATTAAGAGAAGGGGACGTACCCTTTTATAAGAGAGGTGATGGTCTCTTTAGGAAAAGATTGAAATATTATTTGATTAAACAATTATATTCATTTAATAATGGATCCAAAAGAATTTATTTCGAGGCTATGGTGGGTTTCGGTCTAAAACCTCACAACTAATAGGTTTTAGATAGGTTTAGGTCACCATATTAACCTTATCTTTTAGATTTAAATCTTAGTTAAATAGTTTATCGTTTACCATGTATTCTAGTATTACTAAAATAAATAGTGAATAAACTTACAATTAAAATCCAAGTGAACCCCCAGTGGTTCATTATTGGTATTCCAAACCTTATATAAGTATTTTGGCCAGTGATTATATTTTTAGAAATATTATATAAATTAATAATATAGTATTTTTTTTTAAATACTAATTTATTTCAATTTTGACACCACTTAGTCTTTTATTTTTGTGGAAGTCAGAAAAAAATAATCAATGAAAAAAAATTATTTAATCAACCCTAAAATGTAATATTAACATAGAGAAATCATGGAATACAAAACAAGTATCAATTTACTGTTATATTAATATTTATAATATCAATTATTTTAATCTTTCAATAATAAGGTAATTACCACATCATCATTGTGTCATAAATAAATTTCATTATTTATTTTCAAAAAATTATAAATAAAATAAAATTATGTAATAAATCTATTTATAATTATAATAAATATTTATAGTTGAATTTATCTTATGTATAACCCTATATTAAAAATGGTATATTTATTAATCATTGAATTTAATACTTTTTACACTTCTTTAAATAAAATAATAATAAATGTCATAATCTAATCCACGTTGATAAAATAAGATCATATATTACTTCTATGGTTTAATTTTTTCAGTAAAAACATATCCAATAGATTTAAGACATGTGTTAGGGTAATTATAATATCATTTTTACCTTTAGTTACCCTATTTATTTTTAACTGTGGTAAATAAAATTCAAAAGTTACTATTCCCTGAAAATTATTTTCATCATATTGAACCACATTTTACTTATTTATGTTTTCATTTTCTCTTGGATTTATGAAATTCAATTCCTAGAAGCATTAGAATTATGTTTTATGAAAATTTGCAAATAGTCCAAGAAGGTGTGTGAAAGATAGTAAGAATTTCAATAACAGTTTATATATCTAATCATATTATAAAATGACTTCAATGAATTACATGGAACTTATATATTTATTATGTATCTATATTGAAATAAAATAAATTTCAATAAAATAAATAATTATTTAAATAAAATCCAGGCTTTAAATAATAACACTGTGCTTTTCACTATACATCAAAAATTGAATTTTTTCAAAAAAATACAAAAATTTCACCCTAATATAATTTTTATATTTCAAATCCAAAAATGATGTCCCTTTTGAAAAATAAAATTTATAAAATTTCAAAATGTGGTATTACTATTCCTAACTGGTAGTTTGATTGGTCGTGGTGTTCTAAAACTCGAAGTTGTGTACATCACAAGCTATTGCAATTTTCAAATAGAAACGTATCCTAGAAGCTTAGCGTCTTTCAATGGATATCTGTCACAGATATTGGCCTCAACCATACATAAATTTATTTTATCATTGAATTTTCTAGATATATCCCATTTTATGTGGAAAAATCCCCTATGAATGAGGCTTATTTCAATAAGAACACACATTTTCTATACTTGGCAATAAACATCACCCTTCACAAGGTCCTTAGCACAGTTCTCAAATGATCCTCGTGAAACTTCGTGGTTTTGGAGTAGTTTAGTATATCATCTACAAATACAACCACAAATTGTGGAGGTAATATATAAAGACTCAATTCTTAATGTTTTTGATGGTTTCTAGAGAATTTGTAGAGTCTTAAAGGCATAACTATGTACACAAAGTGCCCATAACTTTTATGAAAATTATTCTTGAGGATATCCTCCTTATTTTCCTAAAGATGGTAATATCCTGACTGCAAATACACCTTGGAGATGTATTGTAATCTAAGTATCTAATTGAAAGTTTCATCAATATATGTTAAATGATATGTTTTCATTATTGTTAGCATGGTGAGCATATGACAGTCAATGAAAAGTTGCATTGACATTTTAGGACCTGAACCAATATGGGGCTCAATCCGTAACTACCACCTTACCTCCTCTATTAGCTAGGGGTGGAGAGAAGATCCGAAGGAAAAACTAAATTCAGGGATGCCTTTTCCTGAGTACCTATAAACAAACATATCGAAATAAATTCAAAAGTTCTAGATAAAAGAAATAAAGGATGAAACATTGTTATAAATATTCAAAAAATAAATGGAAACCTAAAAATATAATATATATAGTAATGTAATGTGATAACAAAAGGGAAAAAATACAATCCCAACAAAAAATTTGTCACAAAATAATAGAAAATAAGTAAATTAAAACATGTGAGAGAGCCAAAATCCTGGATCCCAAGCTATTTCCACCATACACGGTCCAAGAACCCTGTGTCCCTAATCTCCTTTGAATCCTATCTCAGAGTGAGTATATAAATACGTAGTAGATCTCCCCAAAAACGTCTAGGGTCAATAGAAGATACATATAATGTTGAAAAATATAGATAGAACAAGCTATATTAAAATATTATATCTCAACCGAATAATACAGTGAAAGTGAACTCATCAAAACACAAGGAGCTCAACACTGTGAGAAGATGAACTTATCATGGATACTTCACAACACATTTCTGGATAGTAGACTCATCCAATCATGGTAAGCTAGACAGATAAATAAAATGGCATACACCATGCCTCTTAACCTATCCAAGAAGGAGAGTAACCAAACATAATGAGGGGGAAAAGAATAAGGTTATATGTATATATATATATATGTGGGTGTATGTGTGTGGGTATTCTGTCAAAGAAGTTAAAATGAATGAGTTAGGGGTTCTCTATCTCATAGCTTGACCAAAGAATAATAGTACCCGACATTTCCAAAACTATCAATCAACAATGCCCAGTATCTCACACGTCTGCCCTGAACACTAAAGTATATGGAAATAAATCACCACACCACGATACTATTTAATTTGGGTAGAACTAACTCACCCTCATGATTTTAGGTCACATCACCAAGATGCATCTTAGTGGGGAAAGCATTCTCATTACTCATGACTTCGAGGCTACGTCAAACCATGTCTCCTCACTATGACACAGATTCTAGGGGCCTTAATTTCTAGCTAAGAATCCCATTCCCTGGTAGGACAAGAGGGTCTTACTCTGATATTCACTTTGTAACTCCACTGCATAACCCCACATGAGGGTTACACTCAGAAATTTCATCGAGTAACTCTACTACCCAGCCCTAAGGGAGGGTAATTCCAGGAATGGTCCTCGAGGGAATTCAAATTCCTATTCCTACTGGAGAGTTATTCTCAAGATAAGGTCGTTAGGGAACACCACTACCAACCCCTATTGGAGTTCAAACCTAAAAATGTCCTAAGGGGAACTCAACTTCCTAGTACTAATGGGGGGTAATTTTTGAAAGAAGGTCATTGGGGAACTCCACTACCCAGCCATGATGGAGGGTAAAATGTAAATATCATCAGGGACCTCCACTTACCAACACTACTAGAGGTGTATTCCCAAAAATTTATAGTGATTACGTCAAATTTCCATCATCATCAGTTTTATCCTTAGCGTGGTCTAATATCGGACCATATCATATCATATCTCAAAAGTACACTACAATGGAACTATCAAATTTTACATGAAAAAACATTCTAGACAGGAATCTCACAGCCCAAAATTTGAGTCCAAACGAATGAGTTACATACATACAATGTTCACTAAGAATAGAGAAAAGGGTATACTGCTTTTGTGGGGACCTTGATGGTGTGTGGTCCCTCTTCACTACATGGTCGTGTCTCTGGTCAGTTCACTAGTCCCGCCTATGTAGGGGTATACACTGTATAGGTGGACTACTAAGTGTGTTACACCTATTCGAGGACTGGGCCGTGTTTTCAAGTTGTGTCCATGTACTAATGCCCCATTTCTGTGTACCTTAGTAATCAATGCGTTTTTTTCCATGTGGTTCATCTGACGGCTCACTAACATGGAAATGAAGTACACTATGTGTCATGGGAATTACACACTATGAAATTATTATGGGTTTCCAATACCCTATCATCACCACTCAAAAGGGCTACACACAATGTATTCATCACTGTACATAGCGTGTGTTTTTGATTTTTTAAAAACTCTATCTCAATCTGCCACTCCAAATCTAGTCTAGCTAATTTGGATTCCACCATGATTCTACTAAAAAACATGGAGGTGGCTGTATATTTTATGTCGTGGTCGTGGTTCTACATGAATATTCTATAATCACTGAATAAGGTTTCATTGTGTGTTTTACACATGGACATACATATGGATTCAACACTTCATGGTCAATCTACCAATCATTGGATTGAACATCATTTCATCGTGACGATTCCCGATCTATGCTCCACTCACAATATTGTCATTCTTTCAACAATGTGTCACAAATATGAGTACTAGATCGAGCTCATGTTTCCTGGAAACTATTAAGTCAAGCACCATTGAGATTCCATCAATGAAGAACGAAAATAAAGGGAGATAAAAAAACAAAAAATGATTTATGACATCATTGGCCAATTTCTCGTGATAAAAGTTCAATAACGTGGCAACGAGTTAGAAACAAATTGATAAAAACTAACTAAATTTAGTACATATGCTCATGAAAAGGAGAAACATGGTGAATATCATAGAAATATGAATTATCTACTGAAATATATCATCCTAAGGCGTTGAAAAACCAAGTATGAGACATACTACTATTTTGGATCAATCATTTGTGAATAACATTGTAACACATTGATTGGAATAATATGATGTGTTCATTATGCTTAAATTCACATTGATCTGAGGATTCATCGTTCGTCAATGAGATTCACCAACATACGAGGGGAAGATAGTTTCAACAAAGAGTGTGAGTTATGAGAAAACACTGGCCAATTTTCTTTAGTGATGAATTTATAACTTCATTTTTGTACAAAGTTAATTAATTATTAAAATTAATTAATTGATTCACATAAATTCACCACCAATGAGTGAGGTTTTTGAACGTCCTATGCCAACTGATTTTACATACCATCCAGGGTAAACCCTGTGTTCCAAACAAAACCATGATATCAGATTTCTGATTTGATCAACCACTATATAGTTATCCTGTATTATTTAGTTAACCACAAGTTTTGTAATAAAAAATATATTTTATATCTTT
This sequence comes from Viscum album, assembly GCA_963277665.1. NCBI lineage: Eukaryota > Viridiplantae > Streptophyta > Magnoliopsida > Santalales > Viscaceae > Viscum > Viscum album. The sequence continues at coordinate 1,584,134,469 of OY728158.1, read as the reverse complement.
ATAAAATTAATTATGCACACACCAAGCCCCATAATTTCACATTTCCTTAGCACATTAATATAGAAATATATATAAAAGTATTTCAATGTTCGAGTTTGTACATCACTCCATCCTTCAATATTTTGACCCCTAACAAAAATCAATGAAAACAATATGTATACTAATCTAGCATTTGTCTCTCATTCTCTTAGGAACTCTCTTGTACCTTTTTTTTCTTCCCTAGCATGCAAGCTAAAGGGATAGTCTGTCCATGAATGGTCTACTCTTTTCGATCCTCGATTTCCACCAGGTGTTCTACCAATGTGGCTCTATTATCGATGTCCAACTCTCCCTAGTCAATGACATGAATAGCTTCATCCACATATTTCCTCTTCATCGAAATGTGGAAAGAGTATTGTACATTCTCTATCTTTGGGGTAGGTTGAACTGATTGGATCTATCATGATCTGTCCCACAGGTCCTGTATCGTGACTACCCCATGTACTCCTTCCATACACTAGAGGCTGGAGACTAGCACCAATGGCATAAATCCCTAAAATAGGTAGTCATTCCATTTATAAACCGAGAAACACACAATAGAGTACGCAACTGGATGAAAAAATTCTAAGTAATACTGTATACAAAAGAGAGTTCTATAATGTAAAAGGGGCTGGAAATAAAATCCCAACAGTAAATTACAAGTACAACTGAAAGAAAGTACAACTGAAAGCAAGTAAAACAGCTACTAGGTCATCCTCCAGGGTTCTTACATTAAGGGTAGGTACAGATGACCACCTCAGCACTCCACGTCTTTCCGTCTGCTCCATTTGTCGTCACTCCGAGTGGTACACCTCTAGGTACCGTCCAATCCTGCTACTCTCTACCACAGTCAGTGCTGTCTCTCATCTGCATCCAACACAAAGAGGGGCGTTCATAGCCCATGAAGGGGTGAGTATAACGATACTCAGTAGGGACCCTGATACCCTCAAGGTCTCACTAAATCCAACATGGATAAACCACAAGGTATGAAATCAACAGATAACCATCACTTATGTATATTCCCATACATATACCTATGTTATCTAGTAACCAATATCATTAGTGAGGTAAACACAAAAGTCATAGATTCAGCTCAAAACTGGATTTCATTCTTGGGGTAGTAAAAAGTAACATCCACAGTCAAAATGTCGGAATCTCGTCTGATGGTGTATTCTTCCTCTATAAAGTATATTGGGCCTTCCGCATCACACAAAGGTGCTTCCCACAATCTTGGACTGCTGTGGTACTCCTCCTATTGAGTATGGTGGGTCTGCTGCTCTCACATAGAGGCACTCCCCACTGTGGGTCCTCCACACTCACATAGAGGCCCTCCCCCTCATATCCTACTAAGGTACTCCTCCTATCATGTACCATGGGTATTCTACATCACACATAGGTGCTCCCCACTATGGGTATGCTAAGCTCATATAGAGGTTCTTACCACTGGGCTTGTCAAAACACTTTGAAATGATCGGTCAGCAGTCGTCAGGTCTCAGCTAGCAACTCGGTCTCTACACTACGCACGCTCATCTCCAAGAGGATCCATTTCACGAGATACTAGTCAATACTCCAACTTTCACGATGTTCCATGATGATGTATCTCAAATGTCTACCTCATCATACTGATATCAACTCAACAGAGGGCGTGTCAATCGGACGCCCGGTCTGTTAGTTATTGGCATTTCTGTCCCGAGGGACTTGTTGGTTATTAGGTACAAATTATCCTTGATGTGCCCCAAATATGTCCAAACCTCAAGTAGGATATTCCAAAAGAACCTTCTTGCTCTAAGCTTTCTGTCTCCGCAGACGGTTCGTCGATTGGACACCCGTAGCCAATGATATGGGCGAAAAGGTGTAAACTGACCAAATGGATCTTAGTCCAGCCCCACCCCATCGGGCCGACCCAGTCCGGACCGGGGTCCGACCCAGTCCGTGGGTCCATCCTAGTCCAGGGGGGCGGCTTGGCCCAATAGTAGCTCAGCCCGTGGGGGCAGTCCGGCCAGAGGATGAGTCGGTGGCCCGGTTGGCCCAACGACTCGGTTGGCCTGGCGGCCCGAAAACGTGGCAGCCCAGTGCGGGTCCGCCTTAGCTATGGCCTGGGGGAAAACCATGATTCCCCTAGATACCCATGACTCTCCTTCCACGTGGAATGATAGTGTCATGCCCTTTTGGTGTCCCTGTGGCCTTACGCTGTCGGTTTCTCCGCGGCGGGTCTGACGCCGGTCACGTTGCTCTGCCTCCGTCATTATCAAATGAGAACAACAAAGGGGAAGGGTCAGGACATGTTCGTGCAGTCTGATCCCTCCTCGTTATGGAATTATCAATTGATAATTCACATTCCAAAATATTAAATCGTGAATAACGAAATAAAATTCAACACAAATCCCCCACCTCATATGACGATGATCGTTGGTGGTGTTGTGGGAAGGTGGTGTCGTTTCATCAACGTCGGAAGAGGAAGATTTCAGAGAAGATGAATCATAGATTTCGTCGTTGGCATTCTCCGTGGGTGGAGGTACTTCCACTTCTTTCCCCAGTTGAAGAGGGAGAGATGTATGTCATTCTTCGTTTGTGGAAGAGACGTTCTTCATTGGGAGAATCTGTTCCTCCATGTTTTTGCATGTTCTTCCTCCTCTCTCAATGGTTCCACCAATACAATATCCAACCAATAATAATGGGTTATGATAACCCAATATTTAATTTGTTGGACAAATAATTCAAAAGAATTCAAATAGGGTTTTAATTAATTATCAACATGAGATAAATTAATTAATAGAAGGGGTTGGCACTTTAATTGGTGGGGGAAGATCAAGAGTCATCAATTAAATGAAGAGAGTTGGCAAAAAAATAAACCATGGATATTTAAAGGTTCTCCACTTAAATGGGGTGTTAAAGGGGTTAGATTCTTGGGTGTCCCCCACCTTAATTATCCTCCCAAGGGTAGTTATGGTTGGGTGGGCTCCACCACCATAACCTCCCATGGGAGGTAAGGGTGTGGTGGTCCCCACCTCCAACCTCCCTTTGGAAGTTTTAACCACCATAATAAAAATATGTTTTACTCTTGTTTTCATTAAAATTATTAAAAAACCAAAATCTAACTTCCATTCTCGTTAGAACGCAACTGCGGTGAAGGTCTCACTAAGCAATCACCGACGCTGTGAGTTCAATGGTGTCCTCATATTTCAGTTTTGAGCACCAGTTGAAATGATATAAAATCCCACTCGTACGTTAACTGAACGTACCCGAACAGAACTTCAGAAATTGATTCTGGGCACACTGGGCATCTGAATAAAGCACTGTAAATTTTCACAAACTCGTAAAAATTCCATGAATTTAAGAAAGATATTTTATAGAATTTATGGGTCTTTAAATTCTCCCCACCTCAGTGATTTACATCCCTATAAGCTACGACTCAAACTAAGGGAACAAATGGGGGTACTGGGCATGCATCTGAGCCTCCCACTCCCATGTGCTCTACTGGAGGTTCTTGTGCTCCCAGCGAACACACACCAGAGGTATCGACCGTCCATGTAGGACCTTATCTAGTCGATCCTCAATCTGCAGTGGAACCCCCGTGAATGTTACCCTGTCATCGATGTCCATCTCCCTGTGGTCGATGATGTGGGAAAGGTTGTGCACGTATCTCCTTAGCTGAGATACGTGGAAGAAGTCATGCACCTGGTGCAACAGAGGTGGAAGAGCTAAGAGGTAATCCACCTTTCCTACTCTTCTAAGGACCTGGAAAGGTCCGATGAACCATAGAGATAAATTTCCACCTCGGCCAAACCTCCATATACTTTGTTGAGGTGAACCTTGTAGGAAGGCATGGTGGCCATCCTCGAACTCTATAGGTCTCCGTCTCCTATCAACATATGATTTCTGGCTGCTCTATGTAGTCTGCATCCCCTCCTAGATGATCTGAACCCTCTCCGTGGTAGCCCTTACCATCTATGGTCACACTAGTGCTGATTCCCCTGTGTCTTTCCATCACAGTGGTGATCTACAAGTTTGACCATAAAAGACCTCAATTGGTTCCATACCGATGGTGGTGTGATATCTGTTGTTGCAGGTGAACTCCACCAAAGGCAAGTGATCCTCCCTACTGTGACCGAAGTCGAAGATGCATGCACGTAGCATGTCCTCGAGGGTTTGAATTGTCCGCTCAGTCTGACTATCTGTCTGAGAATGGAAGGCGGCACCCAAGCAAATATGTGCCCCGAAAGCCTCCTGAAACCCCTTCCTTAGTTGGGAAGTAAACCATGGGTCACGGTCGGAGAATAAATAAGTAGTTACTTCATGAAAATGCAGAGTCTCTTTCACATAGAGGAATCCCATGTTCTATACTAAGCCCTGCTAGCTGATCGATATGAAGCGGGCTGACATGGTGAGCTAGTCTACAATCACCCAAATCGAATCGTGACTCATGGATGCATGTGGAAGACCCATCATGAAGTCCATGGATATCCCATCCCCCTTCCACTCTGGGACCTCTAAGGGATGAACCAAGCATGCCAGTACATGATACTCTGCCTTAACTTGCTGACAAGTGAGGCATCGAGAGAGAAACTTCCTACGCCTTCTTCATACCAGGACACCAGTGCTGTCGTCGAAGGTCCTCATATGTCTTCGCCACTCCTGGATGTACCGCTAGAGGGGACATGTGGAACTCCCTCATCACTTCCTCTTGAAGTGCAACTGGTACCCTGGTATGTCCTCTAAAGAGGATGATGTGCTCCCCACATTCAGCAAATCCATCAGTTGACCGCCCTATGGATATCTGAGCATGTCATGTCTCACAGTCAGCGTCTCTATGCTATCCCTCCCTGACATGAAGAAGAAGTGAATGAATGATTGTAAGAGAATATAAGAAATCTTCTCTATCTCAGTCCATAATAGATATCTGCAATGTAGCCAGCTGCTACTTCTCCTCTCCATGTAGTTGTATACCATATCTCTTACTGAGATCATCAAAAACATCATTCCCCTTACTAGGAGTATAGACTATCCCGATTTCATAGTCTGGGAGGAACTCAATCCAACACCGTTGTCTCATGTTATGGTCCTTCTGAGAGAAGATATATATGAGACTCTTGTGATTAGAGTACACAGTAAAACGTTCTCCCATCAGATAGTGCTGCCACATTTTCAAGGTGAAGACCACTGCCGATAACTTTTGGTCATGGGTAGCATAGTTTTTCTCGTGTTGTCTCAGCTGACAAGAACTATACGTGATCACAGCTTTCCCTTGCATCAGGACAAACCCGAGTTAGGTCTTTGATGCATCACCGTAAACTATGTACCCTACACCCATTTCTGGAAGCCTCATGATGGGGGAACTAGTCAGCCACTTCCTAAGCTTCTGAAAGCTCTGATGGCATCTCTCTGACCACACGAAGGGTTTCCCCTTCATTGTCAACGCTGTTAGTGGTGATGAAACTATGGATAAGTCTAGAACTAACCTCCAATAGTATCTAGCCAAGCCCTGGAAAATGTGTACCTCCATCACACTCCTGGGTGGCTCCCAAGAATGCACTGCCTCAATCTTCTCTGGATCTACAGCAACTCCAACCTCTGAGATGACATGTCCTAAGAAGTGAAACCCTAAAATCTAAAATTGGCACTTTGAGAGATTACAATAATTCTAGTTCTCTCGAAGTGTATCTAGTACTACCTACAAATGGTAGGAAATCACCTCCTTAGTAGTGGTGTAGATCAGAATTTCGTCGATGAAGACTACAACAAAGTGATCAAGGTAAGGCTGGAAGATCCTGTTCATGGAAAACATTAACACTGTTGGAGTGTTGGTTACACCGAAGGGCATAACCAAGAACTCATAGTGTCCATACCGACACCTGAAGGTCGTCTTTTGCACATCCTTGTCTCAAAATATAAGCTGGTGATATCCTGATCTGAGGCCTATCTTCAAGAATCATTGTGCTTCATTGAGCTGATCAGAGAGGTCTTCAATCGTTGGGAGTGGATACTTGTTCTTCATGGTCACCTGGTTCTGGTGACGGTAGTCGGCATAAATCTTTTTGCTCCCATCCGCCTTCTTGGTGAATATAATTGGGGCTGCCCAGGGAGAAACATTGGGCCAGATGAATCCCTTCTCTTGAAAGTCCTCCAGCTGTACCCGCATCTCAGGAAGCTCAGTAGAAGCTATCTGATATGTTGGAGTAGAGATGGGTGTCATCCCGGGGTAAAATTCAATGTTGAAGTACACATATTAGTGAGGATTTCATCCTCAATCTTCATCAGGGAAAAAATCCATGTAATGGACCACCACTACAGGATAAGTCAGACTCTCTACATCAACTGCTCCGAGAGTAAGGCAAGCCAACTGGTTTGTGATCAGTTCCACCCTCCTCTAAGTATGTCTGACCTGTGATGTAAAGGTTACCTTCTCGCCATTGAAGGTATACCGGGTCCCATCCATGAGAACACACTGCACTTTGCGCCTAATACAATCGATCTGAGCATGGTCTGTATATAACCATTCCATACCCAAGATGTTGTTGTAAGGCCTCGATGCTGCTACGAGGAAATCCCAGCTAATTCTCTCACCTCCTAGAGTAAGATCACACTGTCGGAACTAGTGTGTAATCACCGAGTCTACTCCCGTATGAATATCTAGCCATAAGGATTCAGCCAACGGCTCCGTCGGAATCTCTGAGCTCTGAATGAGGGTGGTGGAAATGAAAGAATGACTGGAACCGGTGTCTATAAGAACTTCCGCTAAGGTGGAGTAGAAATAGATCGTACCTCATATATTCTCTGGAGTGTCATGGTCATGTTACCCATCTACCTGAAGCTATGTTATCCCTTGTCTACCTTCTCCCTGCGGTTTGGATGGACCTCCTGGTGGTGGTGGGGGAAACACCTCAAAACGTCGTCCACCACCTGCTGCTTGACCAGCTCCTCTGACAAATCTACCTGCGCCCTGTGGACTACCTCGATTGAACCTCTACCTCTTCCTAGGAGGTCCCTCAACTATCTTCTGATCATCTAAACGATGGGTCAGACATTCAAGAGCCATGTGACCCTACTCGCTGCATGAGTAACACTGCATGCTCCTGACAGGTAAGTCACTACCCCGGGTGCCCCACACAACTGAACCTGAGTCCTGCGATCATCCAACCATGGGTTTGGTCCTCTTGGACCTCTGCTTCATCTGTCTACTTCCAGCTACAGAATGCTCCACTACAAGTCGACCAGTTTTAGGTCTTGATGCTTTTGACTTATCAGTAAGGAATCTCTCTAATAGTAGGGCTCTCTCTAACACCCCCACCTGCATTGGGATGCTGAGGGATATCATTGATGCCCTGATCTCTCGCCAGTGCCCCTGCTCGAAGGTATGACCATGAAAAACGGGTCTCATACCATATTCATTGAGTATTGCGAGAGGTCAGTGAACCGCAGCGAGTACTGTGTTACTGTCATGTTTCCCTGCTGTAGATGAAGTAGCTCTTGTATCCACACTACTCGAAGGGTGGCTAGAACAAACTCTTCCCAGAACAGGATCTCGAGGTCTATCCAGAGTAGTGTCACCTCGTCGTGGACCTGAAGCATGAGGCTCCACCATCTACCTGCTGCTGCTTAAAGGGGACTCGCAGAAAGAATCACAATGATGTAATGCACACACCCCAGTTACCCAGAGTCAGTTCATTATTACATAACATTGGCATGATCACAAATGATCAAGTCTTGAAAGACCTATTAGTTTAGGGGCCTTGAAAACACTAGATACAATCATAAATCTTACATTACATAATAAATTGAAAAACTACAATAACATAGTCTACATAGTCCACACTCATATCCCCTTCTGACTATCCCTGTAGGTCAGTCATAAAATATTTCTTCACATCCTGGGAAAAAGAAAACATAGAAAGGGGTGAGCTCTAATGATCATTAAGGATAACAATTTAGCGGAAACTTTCATAAATAAACATAAACATTTAATGCAATTTATAACTGAAACAAAAGACATTTAAACTTGAACTTTAGCATAATATGGAAAAAATAAAATGAAATTATTCCATCTACTTATTAACATGGATATTATACTAGTCTAATAATCACATTCAATATCGATAACCACTTTCATAATGATGGAATTCATAATGCCAGAATATCATAACCACATAGCCAAGGCCTCGTGCCAAGACTACAAATAATATTTTGTCAAGGCCTCAAGCCAAGACACTACTTTGTATCATGAGACCTACCGATGCATCAAGGAGCTATATCGGGTCCACCCATTACTTATTAAGTCCAATGCATTCCTCATATGAATAGTTTTAGACATAACATAAACATTCGTATTAAAAATAGAATACGAAATTTCAATACTTTGTCCATAATCCATGAATGACACATCCACAATCAAACATATCAAAAAACCTTCAATACAATATGGATGTTTTGAATCAAAATAAATCAACTTAAAATAAGCTTAAAATACATCCATGAATGTTAACATAGATGAAATAAAAACTATTTGAGAGAAATATCTTTTTTGAAATCATTTAATAGTCACATAATTGTAAAAGAAAAAATTTACTTTAAAAATATTCTTTTATTCTTGTAAGGGAAGATTCAACGATTTTATAATGGAATAAAATAGTTGCACCCTCCATATAAGTTAAAAAAACATTCTTACCTTAATTTTGTCAACAATTTCAAAAAGTACCTTGTTAGAAATATGATGGAAAGATTCCTCTCAAAAATGTATCAGGTCAAATAAGGGTATAAATGATTTTAAAAATTTTCTAATAAATAGTAAAAATGTTTTGTGAGACAGTTTTACGAAACATGGATGTGGATGATAAAGAGGTCCTAGTAGATAATTACATATGAACAACCTTGAATAATGAAGAGGTTGTAGAATTAACCCTTACCTCGTGTCATACTTGACTCGGTAATTCTTTATTCTCATGAATAATAAACCAGAGTTAATATCTACTTACTTAAGAACCTTTTTCATGTTCATTATTCCTTTTATATCAATTATTACCATGTTATGAAAATTATGTAGTCATTTATGTTAATAACGGTCGTTTGTCGATCTTTGGTACTTTAGTCAATAATAAAATTTTTATAATTACACGTTGTTCATGTGGTAAAATATCCATTATATCTAGAATTATATTAATGAAATTTATATCATATATATCATATATATATATAGTATATACATGAATTTATAATATTACATAACATTTAGAGGTAAGAAATGAAATGCACTGTTCAATAAGACGGGAAGCCGTAAGTACGCATGAACGCTACTTTCATTTCTATTTCATATTTAATGGAATTAAATCATGATGATATACAGTTATATTATATTTCCAATAAAATATGTTATATAATATCCTTTAACTCCTTCCTTTATACTCCCCACATATGGCATTAACGATTCAAATCACATTGAGGGGGTGGTAGTACGCACTTTCTAAAATGAAATTATCACGTTTACCCATAATGGAAATCAAAAAGGTATGCCATAAATGAAAAATACATAAGCATAAGGAAAAAATAAACATAATATATATCATATATAAAAATAGTGTCATCATAATGGCCACCATGAGAGGTGTTAAAAGAGGATTGAACAATCATCGTTTCGTGAGGCAGTAATTCGCCACCCATAGAAACAGTATATTCTTTAACCATTAGACGAAGGTGTGTGTAAGTGTAAATAAAATACATCTCATAACAAATTCCTATTATATTTAAGATACTTGCGTTTTTACAAAATAATTTAATAAAATAGTACAAGGGGTTGGAGAATAAAAATAAAACAAAAGAATATAAGTGAAGACATTACCTTTAAATCGGGTAACTATTTTTGATTTGAGCCAAAGGATTCCTTGGAAAGACTTCTGCACAAAGTGAGGCTTCTAGGAGTAAGAGATGGAATTTGAGAGAGTATTTTGGCAAAGGTTGGCTCATCCGAATCGCTTTGATGGTGTGAATAAGGTGGTAGAGGTGGGGGCCTTTTATAAGAGGAGAGGAGGGGCTCTTTTGGAATGATTGAAATGTTACTTTATTATGAAATGATTTTCGGATTTTTAAAGGTCCCATAATGATATATTTCATGGATAAGGTGATAAGGGTTCAAAATAAACCCTTCCAATATGATTTAGACTAGTTTATGTCTTATATTTTACCTTATCATTTTATTTTATTTAAATCGTTCATTAATGAGGTAATCATTGCATCATCATGGTGTCATAAATAAATTTATTTATTTATTGTCTAAAAATTATTAAAAAAATACCATGATGTAGAAAATAATTTTTGATTTACAATGAATATTTATAGTATAAGATATCATTTATGTAGAAAATATTAAAATAGTTTTACTTAGGTGTTACAAACTTTTGATATATTTTCCTTTCTTTAAAAAAATAAAATGTTAAAATGTCACTATCACACAAAAGTGATTCCATGGGGTCCCTAAGTTAGCACAGTGTATCCATTGGTCATCCATGACACAAGAAATAGAATTAGGAAACATTTTGGGGTAATTTTAGATTGTTATTATATTATTTCATTACCCTTAACTACCTGATTACTAATTAATCATGATAATAAGAGATTAATGTCGCCGTTACTATTCATAATGTCAAAAAAAGAGTCTTAATTACATAATTTGGACCATATGATTCCAAATATGGGATGTGTTATACAAAATTATAAACACATAATTTTCAGTAATTAATTTAAAAATAATTCCCGTTGTTAAAACCAAAGAGGGGTTTTTATGAAGTAAAATCTATCAAAAGAATGACTTGTTTTTACATCCAATTAAAAAGTGAAATTACTTAAAATGAACAAAATTGTTTTAAGTGAAAGAAATAATTCAATTATACTTTAAAACAAATTAAAATGAGAATCTATCTATAAAAATAAATTGGATGAAAAGACAGTTTTGAATTAATATACAACATTTTCACTATTCATTAAAAATGAACATAGTTAGAAAAATACAAAAAACTCACCCTATGTTATATTTCATATTCCAAATTCAAAAATGAGCTCCATTTTACCAAGTTACAAACCTATAAGTTTCATTAATAAATTATATAGTTAATTCCCGTTGTACAATCAAATAGCGTGTTTTTATGAAATAATATCAATCAAAAGATTGAAAATTGTTTATGTCCAATTTCAAAGTCAAATTAATTCTAATGACCAGAATTAGATAACATGGTAATGGTAAATTATAATTATACTTTAAACCACTCAATTTTATAATTTATCACTATAAATTATTTCGATTAAAAAAGTTTTTTTATGTATTATTCACTATTCATTGAAAATTGGATTTTTTCAGAAAAATACCAAAAATTCAACATAGAATAATTTAGATATTATGAATCCATAAATGAAGTCAAATTTGAAAAATAAAATTTATAAATTTATAAAAAGTGGGTATTACTATTCATAACGGCTACTTTGATTGGCCGCGGTGTGTTAGAATCTCAAACTTGCGTACAACGCAAGCTATTGCATTATTGAAAGAGAAGCGTACCATGGAAGCTTGGGGTGTTACATTCTCCCCTCCTTCAATAAATTGCATCCTCGTAATTTGAAATTGTTCCTTGAATATAAAATTTTGAAAGTAGAAAATACCTTTGTTGAAAACCCACATCGGAAATAAGGTTAATAAAATTTAGTCTTAATAAGAGTGAAAGGGAAATGAAAAAGTCACCACCAAATTAAGATATCGATTAGGAGAACATTGGTGGAAATTAAAGACACATAATTAGAAGAAAAACGTAAATACTTGTAAGGAGTGATTGAGGTCATCAATCACAAACAAGTATAAAATTGAGGGCCTCAAAGCCATCAATCAATGGTGATTTAAAATATCATCAGTTCAACAAAACATAAGTTATTCGAATAACACATTTTTTGTTTTGATATCTCTTTAATAAAGTTTAAGAATTAATTTATTCATAAAATAAGAGGGGTTATATATATATATACATGAAAAGTAGAGTTTCAACCCTCAACTAATTTCCACCACAAACTCATCTTTCACTAAAAAAGAAAATAGATCTCAAAAATATTATATTTACCCCAATCGTAAAAGGTTCCAACTATTAACACATGCCATTTAGATTAGGAAAACTATTTTTTAATAACCAGGGACTTCTTGTAGGCTATTGGTAGGTAATAAAGGCCTGTCGCACTATGGTTGTGGGTACGATTCCTGCACCTTTTTCCGACATGACGGGTTATCCCCCAACCTGCAGGTTGTCCTTTTCCTAAAACTATAGTATTATAATATTCCAAAAATAATCTTCAGAAATGTTTTAACCTTAAACAATACTATCCAAAGTTCAACTTAATCCATTCGATCCTTTATAGTTATCCAAAATACCTCTGTCTAGACTTTCTCTAAAAGGTCTCTAATTTCCAAAATCAATTGTAACTTCAGATTTCCCAATCAAAGTAATGTTTCTCTTATTGTTACATAATAAAAATATGATTACCTTCATCTTATTAAAACCTTAATGAAAAGAGAATGTACTATAGTACAATCATCATATATATCACATTATTTATATAACCATAATATATTTCTTGAGTCCAGAAACACAAATACAATAATTATTCCACTTCAACTGTAGTAACAACATAAGACTGGCCTTGATCCCTTTCCATTTTCTGAGGTCTGTTTCTCCAACGCTTCGGAAATTCAATTTCATAATGCCCCATTTATCTACAATTGTAACATTCAACATTGATAGCCTATTTCATTCCCTTACAATGACGAGCCTGGTGACATTTTTCTCCACATTTATAACAAACTCCCATTCCTTTCAGGCAAGTACTGGGGTGATTCTTCACTCAATTATCACATAATTGAAAATTCTTCTTTCCCCTATTCCCTTTATCTGTGTCTTATTCCGCCGTTATCTTCTTATCTTGCTTTACTTTATTTTCTTAAGATTTAGAGAATTCCTTTTCTGTCTTGATAGAACACGAGACTATATCATTGTACGTTGAAAAGGATTGTGATAGTAATGCTCGATGGAGAAATGGTTTTAACCCATCAAAGAAACTATGGATCTTACATCTTGGGTTACGTATATAATCTTCTGCATGCCTCTCTAACCTTGTAAAGTTAACTTAATACTTTGCGACATTCTCATCCTCCATTTTCCTCAGACTCAAAAATTGTCATTCCATATCCGCTCAATGGTCATGAGGAAAGTATTTTTCTAAGAAAATTTCTTTGAACTCCATCTCTTCCATATTTGATACTTCATCATATTTCTTAATGTTTTCTATCAATGACCACCATTGATCATAATCTCCAGTGAGGCGATAAACTACCATCATAACTTTTTCCCTTTCAATACTTCCCAAAGCGTGAAATACTTTCTCTAGGTAATTTATCAATTGCTCAGCTACTAATGGATTTGTACCCCATTAAATGTTGGTGGTTGTTGCCTCATGAAGTGGTCTAACATTGATCCTCCACATTGCAGATCAGGGTGTTCTATACAAGTAAGGTTATTATTCATAACCTGAGTGAGTTGTCCCAGTATGGTGATAAGCTGATCAATACCAGTTGTATCACCAGATCCATTATAATTATCTTGAGCAGGAGGGCAATCCCTACATGGAGTGAATGCATGGATATGTTTTCCAATCCTTCCACTAGGAACCATTTCTAAACAATAGCATAAATTAGATCAGTTTATGAATAAAAATTCATAATTCCATACTTGTAAAACACTTAACATAAATTGAACAGTTTATGGATATAATCCATAATCATAAACATGTTTTCTTTATGGAATTATATACTCATAAACCCTTCATAATGGTTTATAAAGAAAATGAGAATTATGTAACACCCCGAGCTTCCATGATACACTTCTCATTCAATAATGTAATAGCTTGCATTGTACGCAACATCGAGTTCTAACACACTGCAACTAATAGAAGTAGCCATTATGAATAGTAATAACCACTTTTTAAATTTATAGAAATTTTATATTTCAAAATGGACTTCATTTTTGTATTCCTAAAATTTAAAATAGCCTATGTTGAATTTTTGCAATTTTCTGAGAACTTCAAAATTTTTATGAATAGTGAAAAATACTTAAAACAACTTTTTTAATCAAAATAATTTATAGTGATAAGTTATACTATTGAGTGGTTTTAAATTATAATTATAATATATTTTTACCATTTCATCCAATGGTGGTCATTATAATTAATTTCACTTTGAAATTGGATATAAACAATTGTCAATCTTTTGATATAAATTGTTTCTTAAAAACACGCTATTTGTTGTGACAGCGGGAATTAATTATAAAATTAATTACTGAAAATTATATGTTTGGAATTTCATAAAATAGACATCATTTTTGAATTCGGAATATCAATTATAGCTTAGGGTGAAATTTTGGCATTGTTCTGAAAAACTTCAATTTTTGATGAATAGTGAAACCACTAAGTGGTAGTTAAATAACTGATTTTTCGTTTAAATGAAATATTACCACTTCTGTGATTTGATTTTCAAAAATCTGACATGAATGGTTGTCATTAAGAAGTAAAATTTGGTTCAATGAGATTAAAATAATTTTTTGGTGAATAGTAACTTTTATGTTCTTAATCACGATTAGAGGTAATTAGTGTAGTTTAATGTAAAAATAATGTTTTAATAATATGAGATGAGATTTACACATGTCCTACTCTCATTGGATGTGGCATGGCCGACCAATAAAATCTATGGGTCAACTTGGGGACCCCATGGAGCCACTTTAGTTCGAAAATGACATAAATACCTTTTATATAATGTTAAAGTAAAAAATGACACAAACATGAAATGTTTTACTAAAACAATTTTTACATGAGGTTATACAAGTCATATTTTTTATTATAAATAGTCATTGGAAAGATAAAAATCTTTCATACATCATAGTATTTTTTTTATAATTTTTAGACATTAAATAAATTAAATTATTTACAACATCATGATGATGCAGCGATGACCTCATTATTTAACGATTTAAATAAAATGAGAAGATAATGTAAATTCCAAGGCCTACACTTGTCCAAAGCCTATTGGATGAGGATATTTCGAACCCTTATCACCTTATCCACGAATTATAAAAGTGTGGGACCTTTAGAATCCGAAAAGCATTGTATAATAGAATAACATTTCATTATTTTCCAAAAGTTCCCCTCCTCTCCACTTATAAAAGGCCCCCACCACTCCCACCTTATTCACACCGTCAAGACATTTGGCTCAGCCAAACGCTTCCCAAATACTCTCCCAACATCCCTCACTAACTCCTAGAAGCCTCACTTTGGGCAGAAGTCTTCCCAAGGAAGCCTTTTTCTCAAATCAAAAAGAGTTACCCGATTTTGAGGTAATGTCTTCTCTAATGTTCTTTTGTTCTATTTTGATTCTCCAACCCCTTAAAATCTTTATATTCCATTATTTTGTAACAAAACCAGTATCTAAAATATACTAGGATTTTTTTGTGATAATTATTTCATTTACACTAACACACACCTGCATCTAATGGTTAAAGAACTTACTGTTTCTGTGGGTGGCAAAATACTGCCTCACGAAACGATGATTGTTCAATATTCATTTAACACCTTTAATGGTGGCCATTTTGATGACACTATTTTCATATATGATATATATATTATTTTTATGTCTTCCTTATGCTTCTGTATTTCTCATTTATGGCATACTTTATGATTTCCATTATGGGTAAATGCGATAATTTCATTTTAGGAAGTGCGGATTACCGCCCCCTCAAAGTGATTTGAATTGTCAATGCCATATGTGGGATGTATAAAGGATGGAGTAAATGGTATTATACACTATATTATACTGGAATTATATTATACATTTATATCATTATTATTTCATTCCACTAAATACGAAATAGAAATGAAAGTAGCGTTCATGCGTACGTACGGCTTACCGTCACCATGAACGGTGCATTTCATTTCTTACCTATAAATGTTACATAATATTATAAATGAATGAATATACTGTATATATATGATATATATGATATCTACATCATGAATATAATTCTGGATATAATGGATATATCAACACATGAACAACTTGTAATTATAAGAATTTTATTTTTGACTCAAGTACCAAAGGTCGACAAAATGACCGTTATAAACTTAAATAATTGCATAATGTTAATAACATGGTAATAAGGGATATAAAAGGAATAATGAAAATGAAAAAGGTTCTTAAGTAAATAGAATTAACTCTAGTTTATTATTCAGGAGGTTAAAGAACGGTCGAGTCAGGACAGGACGCAAGGTAAGGGAATTTCTTAACCCAACTTCCATTCTTTGGGTTAATCTCCTACATTCAAATTATGTCATGATATTATTATGTATTATTTTGTATTTTTACTTTCTTTATGTGTACCTATAGTGAATACACATAATAGATATATTTTATTTTAAAAATTATCTTTTTAAGGACTTCGTCTCAATCTCCTTTCATTGAGGCATATTTGGTTTTATACACAACTTTCTTTTATACGGTGTATAAACCCCTTTGACTTTTACGTTTATTCAAAAGGAATCTTTTTTATATGAAGCGTTTTACTAAACGACAAAAAGGGAATGTTTTTCTTTCCGTACTTATGCGGCGACAATGACTTCTCCGCCGCCGTGACCACTATTTGAGTTTCGACTTCCTCTACAAGCCATACATTTTTTTTAATGAAAAATAAATACCATGTTATAATTTTCTTTTATTTTGGTATTGAAAATGGATTTGAAAACGTTTTTATTATATCAATGTGTTGTATTGATATCTTGTGATTGAAATGTGGAAATGTTATGTTTCCTTTATGCATGTTTTATGTGATACGATTATGTTATGGTTTATGATATGTTTAAACCTATTCATATGAGGAATGTATTGGACTTAATAAGTGACGGGTGGAGCCCGCTATCGCTCTTCGATGCATCGATAGGTCTCATGAGACAACTAGACGTGGAATTGGCTGAGGCCCTTTCCCAATTTGATTTATGGTTTTGGCCGAGGCCTTAATCATTTTAGACGTCTTGGCCGAGGCCTTGACAAAATGTTTCAAAATGTCTGGCATTATACATTCCCTCGTTATGAAAGTGGTTATTGATTTTTCAAGTGATTATTCGTCTAGTAGAATATCCATGTGAGTATGTAAGTGGCATTATTTGATTTTACTTTTCCATATTATGCTGAATTTCAAGTTTAATAAGGCTTTTGTTTAGTTATACATTGCCTTAATTGTTAATTTTTTATTTATGAAAGCTTATGCAATATCGTTATCCTTACTGATCATCTGAGCTCACCCCATTCATTGTTTTAATGTTTTCCAGGATGTGAAGAAGTATATTATGAATGACCTGTAGGGATAGTGTGAGGGGATATGAAGACAATATGTTGTTGTGGTTTTGTTTTACTTTATGATGTAATGAAAGACTTATGATTGTATCTAGTGTTTCCAAGGCTACTAAACTAATTGGTCTTTTGAGACTTGATCTTTTGTGATCATGCCAATGTTACGAAGTAATGCACCGACTCTGGGTAGCTGGGGTCGGTGCGTTACAGTTGGTATCAGAGGCAGTTTAGTACTAACCTTGGAAGCTAGATTTAGATAAACTCTGATTAGAGCACATAGCCCGAAGATAGACTTTAAGGATTAGTATAGAATAACTTCCTATAATTTTGGTATTATAGAGATTTTGTGAGTTTTCTGAGGAATACGTCCCTGTATGGATACGAGCAAGTAGAGGCGGCTCTGGCACAGATGTACCTAGGGGTAAAAGCTGAAAACACCACTTTGAGCTAGACTCGAATGGGAACTGGTGCACGACAACGGGCCTTGCTGCACTTTTGGTTACGACACTCCCGGGGGATATGCTTTGGATAATTATCATTTTCTTTATAAACCACTATGAAGGGTTATGAGTATATACTTCCTCAAAGAAAACATTTTTATGGATTATATCCATAAATAGTTCAATTTATGTTAAGTATCTTACAAGTATGGAATTATGTATTTTGATTTATAAACTAATATAGTTTATGCCATTGTTTAGAAATGGAGCCTAGTGGAAGGAATGGAAACTGTATCAATGCACGCACTCCGTGTAGGGATTGCCCTCCTGCTCAAGATAATTATTGTGGATCTGGAGATACAAATGGTGCTGATCAACTTATTACCATACTGGGACAACTCACTCAGGTTATGAATAATAACCATACTCGTATGGATCACCCTGATCCACAACGTGGAGGATCAATGTTATACCGCTTCATGAGGCAACAACCACCAACATTTAATGGGGGTACAAATCCATTAGTAGCTGAGCAATGGATAAATTCCTTAGAAAAAATATTCCACGCCTTGGGGAGTAACAAAAGGGAGAAGGTTATCATGTCAGTTTACCGCCTCACTGGAGATGCCGATCAATGGTGGTCATTGATTCAAAACACAAAGGAAGATGATGAAGTATCAAATATGGAATGGAGAGAGTTCAAAGATCATTTCCAAGCAAAATACTATCCTCGTGACCATAGAGATGATATGGAAAGGCAATTTCTGAGTCTAAGACAAAATATGGATGAGAATGTCGCAAAGTATGAGGCCAACTTTACAAGGTTAGAAAGGTATGCTGCAGATTATATACGTAACCCAAGAGGTAATATTGATCGTTTCTTTGATGGGTTAAAACCATTTCTCCATCAATCTTTAGTATCACAATCTTTCTCAACATACGAAGATATTGTCTCATGTGCTATCAAGACAGCAAAGGAATTCTCTAAGTCTTATGACAACAAAGTAAAGCAATAGAAGAAGAGAACGGTGGAACAAGAGACAGATAAAGGGAAAAAGGGAAAGAAGGATTTTCCATTATCTGATAATTGTGGGAAGAATCACCCTGGTACTTGCCTAAAAGAAATGGGAGTTTGTTGTAAATGTGGAGAAAAAGGTCACCAGGCGCGTGATTGCAAGGGAAAGAAAGAGGCTATCAATGTTGAATGCTATAATTGTAGGGAAATGGGGAATTATGCAAATGAAGGTCCTAAGCGTCAGGAAAACTTACCTAAGAAAAGGCCAAGGGATCAAGGAAAATCTTATGCTGTTACTACAGTTGAGGCAGAATAACTATTGTATTGGTGCTTTTGGACTCATGGATTATATTCTGGTTATTAGAATAATGTGATATATATATATAAGGATTGTACTGCAGTACATGTTGTTTTAGTAAGGATTTAATATGATGAAGGTAATAATATTTTCGTATGTGACAATAAGAGGAACTTCACCTTGTTTGGGGAATCTAATGTTACAATTGATTTTGGAATTAAGAGACCTTTTAGGGAAAGTTTGGACAGAGGTATTTTGGATAACTATAAAGGTTGGGATGGATTAAGTTGAACTTTGAATAGTATTTTTTAAGGTTAAAACATTTCTGAATATTATTTTTGGAATAGTATAGTACTATATTTTAAGGAAAAGGACAACCTGCAGGGTGGGGCATAACCCATCGCGTCGGACAAAGCTGCAGGAATCGAACCCACAATCGTAGTGCGATAGGCCTTTATTTCCTACCACTAGCCTTCAGGAAGTCCCTGGTTATTACAAAATAATTTTACTAATCTAAATGGTATGTGTTAAGATTTGGAACCTTATACAATTAGGATAAGTATAATATTTTTGAGTTCTATTATCTTTTTGAGTGAAAGATGAGTTGAAGTTTGAAACTCTAATTGTCATGCATAAATATATATATACCTATCTCTTATTCAATGAATAAATTAATTCTTAAACTTTAGTAAAGGGATATTAAAACACAAAAATGTGTTATCCTAATACCTTTTGTCTTATTGAACTGATGATATTTTAAATCAACATAGATTGAAGTCTTTGAGGCCCTCAATTTGACAGTTGATTGTGACTGATGACCTCAATCACTCCCTAAAAATATTTACGTTTTTCCTCCAATTATATGTCTTTAATTTCCACCAATGTTCTCCTAATCGAGATCATAATTGGGTGGCGACTTTTTCATTTCCCTTTCCCTCTTATTAAGGGTAAATTTTATTAATCTTATTTCCGATGTGGGTTTTCCACAAAGGTATTTTCCCTTTTCAACCTTTTATTTACAAAGAAAAATTTCAAATTTCGAGGACGCAATTTATTGAAGGAGGGGAGAATGTAACACCCCGAGCTTCCATGATATGCTTCTCATTCAATAATGTAATAGCTTGCATTGTACGCAACATCAAGTTCTAACACACTACAACTAATCAAAGTAGCCACTATGAATAGTAATAACCACTTTTTAAATTTATAGAAATTTTATATTTCAAAATGGACTTCATTTTTTTATTCCTAATGTTGAAATTACCCTATGTTGAATTTTTTGTAATTTTCTGAGAACTTCAAAATTTTTATGAATAGTGAAAAATACTTAAAACAAATTTTTAATCAAAATAATTTATAGTGATAAGTTATACTATTGAGTGGTTTTAAAGTATAATTTGAATATATTTTTACCATTTTATCTAATGGTGGTCATTAGAATTAATTTCACTTTGAAATTGGACATAAACAATTGTCAAACTTTTGATATAAATTGTTTCTTAAAAACACGCTATTTGTTGTGACAGCGAGAATTAATTATAAAATTAATTAATGAAAATTATATGTTTGGAATTTCATAAAATAGACATCATTTTTGAATTCGGAATATCAATTATAGCTTAGGGTGAAATTTTGGCATTGTTCTGAAAAACTTCAATTTTTGATTAATAGTGAAACCACTAAGTGGTAGTTAAATAACTGATTTTTCGTTTAAATGAAATATTACCACTTCTGTGATTTGATTTTCAAAAATCCAACATACATGGTTGTCATTAAGAAGTAAAATGTGGTTCAATGAGATTAAAATAATTTTTTGGTGAATAGTAACTTCAGTTCTTAATCGCGATTAGAGGTAATTAGTGTAGTTTAAGGTAAAAATAATGTTTTAATAATATGAGATGAGCTTGAAACATGTCCTACCCTCCTTGGATGTTCCATGGCCGACCAAGACAATCCATGGGTCAACTTGGGGACCCCATGGAGCCACTTTAGTTGGAAAATGACATAAATACCTTTTATTTAATGTTAAAGTAAAAAATGACACAAACATGAAATGTTTTACTAAAACAATTTTTACATGGGGTTATACAAGTCATATTTTTGATTATAAATAGTCATTGGAAATATAAAAATATTTCATACATCATAGTATTTTTTTTATAATTTTTAGACATTATATAAATTAAATTATTTATGACATCATGATGATGCAGCGATGACCTCATTATTTAACGACTTAAATAAAATGAGAAGATAATGTAAAATCCAAGGCTTAAACTTGTCCAAAGCCTATTGGATGAGGAGATTTAGAACCCTTATCACCTTAGCCTAGAATTATACAAGTGTGGGACCTTTAGAATCCGAAAAGAATTGTATAATAGAATAACATTTCATTACTTTCCAAAAGTGCCCCTCCTCTCCACTTATAAAAGGCCCCCACCACTCCCACCTTATTCACACCTTCAAGCCATTTGTCTCGGCCAAACTCTGCCCAAATACTCTCCCAAAATCCCTCACTTACTCCTAGAAGCCTCAATTTGGGCATAATTCTTCCCAAGGATGCCTTTGGCTCAAATCAAAAAGAGTTACCTGATTTTGAGGTAATGTCTTCTCTAATGTTGTTTTGTTTTATTTTGCTTCTCCAACCCCTTAAACTCTACATATTCCATTATTTTGTAACAAAACCAGTATCTAAAATATACTATGATGTTGTTATGATAAGTATTTGGTTTACACTTACACACACCTTCGTCTAATGGTGAAAGAACTTACTGTTTCTGTGGGTGGCAAAATACTGCCTCACGAAACGATGATTGTTCATTATTCCTCTAACACCTTTAATGGTGGCCATTTTGATGACAATATTTTCATATATGATATATAAATTATTTTTATGTCTTCCTTATGCATCTGTATTTCTCATTTATGGCATACTTTATGATTTCCATTATCGGTAAATGCGATAATTTCATTTTAGGAAGTGCGGACTACCGCCCCCTCAAAGTGATTTGAATCGTTAATGCCATATGTGGGATGTATAAAGGATGGAGTAAATGGTATTATATACTATATTATACTGGAATTATATTATACATTTATATAATTATGATTTCATTCCACTAAATACGAAATAGAAATGAAAGTAGCGTTCATGCGTACGTACGGCTTACCGTCTCCATGAACGGTGCATTTCATTTCATACCTCTAAATGTTACATAATATTATAAATGAGTGTATATACTGTATATATATTATATATATGATATATACATCATGAATATAATTATGGATATAATGGATATATCACCACATGAACAACTTGTAATTATAAGAATTTTATTTTTGACTCAAGTACCTAAGATCGACAAAATGACCGTTATAAACATAAATAATTGAATAATGTTCATAACATGGTAATAAGGGATATAAAAGGAATAATGAACATGAAAAAGGTTCTTAAGTAAATAAATTTAACTCTAGTTTATTATTTAGGAGGTTAAAGAACGGTCGAGTCAGGACAGGACGCAAGGTAAGGGAATTTCTTAACCCAACATCCATTCTTTGGGTTAATCTCCTACTTTCAAATTATGTCATGATATTATTATGTATTATTTTGTATTTTTACTTTATTTATGTGTACCTATAGTGAATACACATAATAGATCTATTTTATTTTAAAAATTATCTTTCTATGGACTTCGTCTCAATCTCCTTTCATTGAGGCATATTTGGTTTTATACACAACTTTCTTTTATACTGTGTATAAACCCCTTTGACTTTTACGTTTATTCAAATGGAATATTTTTTATACGAAACGTTTTAATAAACGACAAAAAGGGAATTTTTTTCTTTCCGTACTTATGCGGCGACAACGACTTCTCCGCCGCCGTGACCACTATTTGAGTTTCGGCTTCCTCTACAAGCCATACCATTTTTTAATGAAAAATAAATACCATGTTATAATTTTCTTTTATTTTGGTATTGAAAATGGATTTGAAAGAATTTTTATTATATCAATGTGTTGCATTGATATCTTGTGATTGAAATGTGGAAATGTTATGTTTCCTTTATGCATGTTTTATGTGATACGATTATGTTATGGTTTATGATATGTTTAAACCTATTCATATGAGGAATGTATTGGACTTAATAAGTGACGGGTGGAGCCCGCTATAGATCCTCGATGCATCGGTAGGTCTCATGAGACAACTAGACGTGGAATTGGCCGAGGCCCTTTCCCAATTTGATTTATGGTTTTGGCCGAGGCCTTAATCATTTTAGACGTCTTTGCCGAGGCCTTGACAAAATGTTTCGGAATGTCTGGCATTATACATTCCCTCATTATGAAAGTGGTTATTGATCTCTCATGTGATTATTCGTCTAGTAGAATATCCATGTGAGTAAGTAAGTGGAATTATTTGATTTTACTTTTCCATATTATGCTGAAGTTCATGTTTAATAAGGCTTTTGTTTAGCTATACATTTCCTTAATTGTTAATTTTTTATTTATGAAAGCTTCCGCAATATCGTTATCCATATTGAGCATCTGAGCTCACCCCTTTCAATGTTTTAATGTTTTCCAGGATGTGAAGAAGTATATTATAAATGACCTACAGGGATAGTGTGAGGGGATATGAAGAAAATATGTTTTTGTAGTTTTGTTTTACTTTATGATGTAATGAAAGACTTATGAATGTATCTAGTGTTTCCAAGGCTACTAAACTAATCGGTCTTTCGAGACTTGATCTTTTGTGATCATGCCAATGTTACGAAGTAATGCACCGACTCTGGGTAGCTGGGGTCGGGGCGTTACAAATTATCCTAAGAATATCCCCCAGGAGTGTCGTAACCAAGATTGCAGCAAGGCCCGTTGTCGTGCACCAGTTCTCGTTCGAGTATAGCTCAAAGTGGTGTTTTTGGGTTTTACCCATAGGTATATCTGTGCCAGAGCCACCTTTACCAGCTTATGTCTAGACAGGGATGTATTGCATGGAAAACTCAAAAAATATCTATAATACCAAAATTCTAGGAAGTTATTCTATACTAATCCTCAAAGTCTATCTTAGGGATATGTACTCTAATAAGATTTTATCTAATTCTAGATTCCATGGTTACTACTAAAATGCCTCTGATACCAACTGTAATTCCCTGACCCCTGTTACCCAGAGTTGGTGCATTATTATGTAATATTGGAATGCTCACAAAAGGCCATGTCTCGAAAGACAAATTAGTTTAGTGTCCATGGAAACACTAGATACATTCAGAAATGTTATATTACATCATAAAGTGAAAAAATATAATAACATAGTCTCCATAGTCCACAGTCATATCCCCTTCAGACAAGCCCCGTAGGTAAGTCATAAAATATTTCTTCACATCCTGGGAAAAATAAAATATTGAAAGGGGTGAGCTTAGATGCTCAGTAAGATAACAATATAGTGGAAACTTTTATAAATAAACATAAACATTTAAGGCAATGTATAACTAAAAAAATTACTTTTAAACATGAACATAAGAAGAATATGGAAAAAATAAAATTAAATAATTCTATTTACTTATTCACATTTTTATTCTACTAGACTAATAATCACATAAAATATCAATAACCACTTTCCTAATGATGGAATGCATAATTCCAGACTATCATAACCACGTAGCTAAGGCCTCGTGACAAGAATACAAATAATATTTTTTCAAGGCCTCATTCAAGACACTATTTTATCTCATGACACCTACCGATGGATCGTGGAGCTATAGCGGGCTCCACCTGTCACTTATTAAGTCCAATGCATTCCTTAGAGAAATAGGTTTAAAAATAACATAAACATTCGTATTAAAACTACCATATGAAAAGTCAATACCTTCTCCATAAACCATGAATAACACATCTATAGTCAAACATATCACAAAAACATCAATACAATATGGATGTTTTGAATCATAGTAAATCAACTTCAAATAAGCTTAAAATCCATCAAAGGATGTAGACATTGATGAAATCAAAACTATTTGAGAGAAATATTTTTTTCTTAATCATTTAAAAGTCACATAATTTTAAAAGAAAACATTTAATTTGAAAATATTCCTATAACCATGAAAGGGAAGCTTCAATGATTTTATAACAGTGGAAAATAGCTACACTAGCCATATAAGGTAAAAAACATTCTTACCTTAACTTTGTCAAAAATGTCAAAAAGTACATTGTTTTAAAAATGACAGAAAGATTCCTTTCAAAAATGTAAAAGGTCAAATAAGGGTATAAATGAATTTAACGCATTGTCCAATAAATAGTAAAAATGGTTTGAAATACATTTTTAAGAAACATGGATGTCGATGATAAAGATGTCCCAGTAGATAATTGCATATGATCAACCTTGAATAATGAAGAGGTTGTAGAATTAACCCTTACCTCATGTCCGACTTGACTCGATTGTTCATTAATCTCCTGAATAATAAACTAGAGTTAATATCTACTTGATTAAGAACATTTTCAAGTTCACTATTCCTTTTATATCGCTTATTACCATGTTATGAAAATTATGTAGTCATTTAAGTTAATAACGGTCGTTTTTTCGATCTTTGGTACATGAGTCAACAATAAACTTCTTATAATTACAAGTTGTTCATGTGGTAAAATATCCATTATCTCTAGAATTATATTAATGATCTTGATATCATATATTTCATATATACCCATTATATACAAGAATTTATAATATTACATAACATTTAGAGGTATGAAATGAAATGCACCGTTCATGGAGACGGTAAGCCATACGTACACATAAACCCTAATTTCATTTCTATTTCATATTTAATGGAATGAAATAATGATGATATAAAGGTATATCATAATTCCAATATAATATGATATATAATATCATTTAACTCCTTTCTTTATACTTCCCACATATGTAATTAACGATTCAAATCACTTTCAGGGGGCTGTAGTCCACACTTCCTAAAATAAAATTATCGCATTTACCCGAAAAGGAAATCATAAAAGAATTCCATAAATGAAAAATACATAAGAATAAAAAAACAGAAAAATAATATATATCATATATAAAAAAATAGTTTCATCTTAATGGCCACCATGAGTGATGTTAAAAGAAGATTGAAAAATCATTGTTTCTTCAGGTAGTAATTCACCACCCACAGAAATGTTGTGTTATTTAACCATTAGACAAAGTGTGTGTAAGTGTAAATCAAATAATTCTCATAACAACATCATAGTATATTGAATATATTTTTGTTGTTACAAAATAATGGAATAAAATAGTATAAGGGGTTAGAGAAGAAAAATTAAATAGAAGAACATAAGAGAAAACATTACCTTTAAATCGGATAACACTTTTTGTTTTGAGCCAAAAGCTTCCTTGAGAAGAATTTTGCAAAAAGTGAGGCTTCTAGGAGTAAAAGAGGTAATTTCAGAGAGTATGTGGGTAGAGGTTGGCTGAGCCAAATGTCTTTGATGGTGTGAATAAGGTGGTAGAGGTGGGGGGCTTTTATAAGAGGAGAGGAGGGGCTCTTTTGGAAAGATTGAAATGTTAGTTTATTATGAAATGATTTTCGGATTTTAAAGGTCCCACAATGATATATTTCTAGGATAAGGTGATAAGTGTTTGATATAAACCCATAAAATAGGATTTAGACAAGTGTAAGTCTTATATTTTACCTTATCTTTTCATTTAATTTAAATCGTTCATTAATGAGTTAATCAATGCATCATCATGGTGTAATAAATAAATAAATTTATTTAGTGTCTAAAAATTAAAAAAAACCATGATATAGGAAATAATTTTAGATTTCCAATTACTATTTATAGTCTAATATATCATTTATTTAGACAAAATTAATTTTTTTACTGAGGTGTTATATATATTTGTTATATTTTCTATTCTTTAAAAAATAAAATGATAAAATTTCACTATCACACAAAACTGATTCCACGGTGTCCCTAAGATGGCACAAGGAATCCCATGGATGGACATGACACAACCAATAGAATTAGGACACATGTTGGGGTAATTTTATATTATTATGATATTATTTCATTAACCTTAACTACCTGATTACTAAATAATCATGATAATTAAAGATAATTGTCGTCGTTAATATTCATAATGTCTATAAACAAAAGAGTCTTAATTACATCATCTGGACCTTCTAATTCCATATATTGGATCTATTTTAACAAATTCCAAACACAGAATTTTCAGTAATTAATTTAAAAATAATTCCCGTTGTCAAATCCAAAGAGGGGTTTTTATGAAGTAAAATCTATCAAAAGATTGACTTGTTTTTACATCCAATTGAAAAGTGAAATTACTTCCAATGAACAAAATTTTATTAAGTGATGAAAACATACTTCAATTATTTTCTAAAAGAAATTGAAATGGAAATCTAAATATATAAATAAATTGGATGAAAAGGCAGTTTGGAATTAAAATACAAAATTTTTCACTATTCAATAAAAATGAACATTATCAGAAAAATACCAAAATTTCACCCTATGCTATATTTGATATTCCAAATTCAAAAATGATTTCAATTTTGTCAAATTAAAAACCTATATGTTTCATTAATAAATTATATAGTTAATTCTCGTTGTACAAACAATTAGCGAGTTTTTAAGAAACAATATCAATCAAAAGACTTATAGTTGTTTATGTCCAATTTCAAAGTGAAATTAATTCTAATGACCACTATAGGATAAAATCGTAAAATTAAATTCTAATTATACTTTATAACCACTCAATAGTATAAATTATCACTACAATTTTTTTTATTAAAATAGTTGTTTTTAAGTATTTTTCCCTATTCATTGATAATTGGATGTTCTCAGAAAAATACCAAAAATTCAACATAAGATAATTTCGATATACTGAATCCAAAATTGAAGTACAATTTGAATAATAAATTTTATAAATTTTCAAAAAG
Source organism: Viscum album (assembly GCA_963277665.1). Lineage (NCBI taxonomy): Eukaryota > Viridiplantae > Streptophyta > Magnoliopsida > Santalales > Viscaceae > Viscum > Viscum album. The sequence goes on along the minus strand of OY728158.1, from coordinate 1,584,106,345 downwards.
TGGGTATTATTATTCATAACGACAACATTGATTGGTCATAGTGTGTTAGAATCTAGAACTTGCGTACAATGAAAGATATTTCATTATTGAAAGAGAAGCGTACCATGGAAGCTTGGGGTGATACAATGAGGTATGTTTGTGTCCCTACCAGCTCGAATAATATCACTACAGCCCCCAACCAATCCATAGTTGCATGTGGGTCCATCTCTCCTCAGAACGAGGGTGGCCTATGGCACTGGAACTCATGCAACGTGCTCAAGCAGCGTGCATCGTCTACCACTGGGGATGGTGGAATAGGTGGCCCAATAGAAAGTGGTACCACTGGTGCCTTTGCTGGTAAAGGGCCCTGCACCAAGGCCTTATCGCTCGGTGAGCTGTCAGAGTGTACGACTCTTGGGGATCTAACTGGTCATCCGCAAGGAGGCATCCTAAAAGAATCAGATACGACAGGGTCAAAATACTATACCTGGTCAGCGGAACTGGTTGAGATGAGTTAAGAAAACATTTGAAAACACACACGCAATTAGTGCTTTCTTGCACCGAGTTGGAAATCATAAGCCAAGGTTCTAGTGTATGGATACGTCAGCCGCCCACACTAACACTGGACTACCTGAACTGAAAACCACACTTATTACGCTTAACACTATTTCTTCACAGAAACGAAATATCATATTCCTATGTTCTATGGTAGAGCCAACTCCTTTGATACCAATTTATCATGACCCATCCCCCAGGGCCCATATCCTAACTACCCCAAGCATGCCTTCCATAGACCAGGGGCTGGAGACTAGCATCAAAGGCATAAATATCTAAACTGGGATGACATTTCCTTTATTAACTGAAACACACACAACAGAGTATGCAACTAGAAGTAAAAACACTAAGTAAAACTGTATACAAAATAATGTGTTGTAAAGTAAAATGGGCTGGAAATAAAATCCCAATAGTAATGTACATGTACAACTGAATGAAAGTGAAACTGAAAGTAAGTAAAGAATCCACTGGGTTATCCTCTGGGGTTCCTACCTAATGGGTAGGTACAGATGGCATCCTTAGCAATGCACGTCCATATATCCGCTCTGGGCACTGTCACTCCCAGTGGTCCACCTCCGGGTGTCGTCCAGTCCTGATACACTTTTCCACTATAAGCATTGTCTTTCATCTGCATCCAACACAACAAGGTGCAGGAATAGCCCAAGTAGGGGTGAGTATAACAATACTCAGTAGGGACCTCGAGACCCTCAAGGTCTCACTAAATCCAACAAGTATAAACCACATGGTATGAAATCAATATATAACCATCACATAGGTATATTCCTATACATATATATGCATTATCTAGTAACCCATCTCATTCGTGATGTAAACACAGAAGTCATAGATTGAGGTCAAAATGGGATTTCATTCTTGGGGTAGTAGCAAGTAACATCTATAGTCAAACTGTCAGAATCTCGGTTGAAGGTGTACTATTCCTCCCTAGAGTACAGTAGGCCTGCCGCAACACACATAGGTGATTTCCACCTTCCATGACTGATGTGGTACTCCTCCTGTCGAGTACTATGTGTCTGCTGCGCTCACATAGAGGCGCTCCCCACTGTGGGTATGTCATGCTCACACAGAGGATCTCCCCCTCATAGCCTGCTGAGGTACTTCTCCTGTCGAGTACCATGGCTCTGCTACATCACATAGAAGTGATATCCACTGTGGTTCAGCAGTGCTCAAAAAGAGGTACTTCCCACAGGGATAGTCGAAACACTCTAAATCAATTGGTCTGCGGTCGTCAGGCCTCAGCCAGAAACTCGGTCTCCGCACTACGCATGCTCGTCTATGGGAGGATCCGCTCCACGAGCTACTGGTCGATACTCCAACTTTCAAAAAGTACCATGATGAAATATCTCAATGTTCTGAATCATCATAGAGATCTCAACAAAATAAACGATGCGTCAATCGAATTCCCGGTCTGATAGTTATTGGAATTTCCTTCCCGGGGCCCGATTGGATTTTAGATTCAAACCAACATGGACATACCCCAACTATTCCTAAAGCTAATGTGGGATATTCTAAAAGAAACATCATGATCTATGATTTATATCGCCAAACACGGTTCTTCGATCAGACACCTGTATCCCAAGATATGCGCGAAACGGTGTAAACTGACCAAAATGGTCTGCGTTCGGTCCAACCCAGTCTGACCGACCCGGCCTGACCCGGTCCAAGGGGAAATCCCATCCCAATGGTGGCCCGGCCTGAGGGGGAGGCACGGCCTAAAGGCGGCCCGACCTGAGTGGCGTCCTGACGTAAGGGCGGCCCGATAACCCGGTTGGACCGATGGCTCGGTTGGCCCGGCGGCCCGACGACCCGACGACCTGGTGGGGGATCACCTTAGCCGCGACCAGGGAGAAAACTGCGCATCCCCTGGCTACCTGACTGGCTTTTCTATTTGGGTGTGAGCCAAAACTGTTGCTAGGAGAAGGAGTTCCAGCACACGTGGGACCCGATAGGGTCTCGCTCCTCCCGGCAGGCCGCACGACCAGCCTCTCCACCTACTCCACTGCAGCCTAGCCTGGCCATGGCTCTACTGCTCCACATGGTGTGACGTCTCCGCACCTCCTCCACTGAGGCCCGACCAGGCCACGATCTCCAGCTCCTCCACGCGGCGCGTCGGTGCCGCGCCGCCTTTGCCACTGCCCGTCTTGGCCGCGGCCTCCTGCTTCCCTCCAAGTGGCACGACAGCACCTCACGCCTCTGCCACGGCCCTCCCTGGCCAAGGTTATCCTTCTGTGTGGCAAAATGGTGTCGCACCCTGTTGGAGACCCGACGGCCCTGCACCGCCAGTTTCTTCATGGCTGGTCCGATTATGGTCGTGTTTCTTCTCCTCCATTGTCATCGAATGAGAAAAAAATAGGGAAGGGTCGGGCCGTGTTCATGCGTTCTGCGACCTCCTCATTATGGCTTTATCAATCAGAAAATCACATTTTAACATATTTAAAGGTGAATCATGGAAACGAATTCAACAAAAAATCCCCCTACCTCATATGGCGATGATCGTTGATGAAGTCATGGGAAGACGGCGTCGTTTCGTAAACATTTGAAGAGTAAGAGTTCATAGAAGACGAATTTAGGATTACATCGTCGACGTTCTCGGTGGGCGGCGACGCTACAACTTCTTTCTTTGGTTGAAGAGGGAGATATTTATGTCGTTCTTCATTGGCGGATGATACGTTCTTCATTGGGAGAATCTGTTCCTCCAAGTTCTTCCATGTTCTACGTCCTCTCTCAAAGGTTTCACCAATAGAATAGCCAACCAATAATAATGGGTTATGATAACCCATTATTTAATTTGTTGGCCAAAGAATTCAAAATAATTAAAATGGATTATAATTAATTAATATGTGGAGCTAAATTAATTAATATAAGGGGTTGGAATGTTAATTGGTGTGGGAAGATCAAGAGTCTTCAATTAAATGAAGAGTGTTTGAAAAAAAATTAATCCATGGATGTTTTAAGGTTCTACACTTAAATGAGGTGTTAAAGGGGTTGGATGATTGGGTGGACCCCACCATAATTATCCTCCCATAGGAGGTTATTCTTGGGTGGGATCCACCACTATAACCTCCCATGGTAGGTTCGGGCCTGGTGGTCCCAACCTCCAACTTCCCCTTGGAGATTTTAACCGCCACCAAAAAAATAAGTTTCACTCTTATTTTAATTTAACATATTAATAACCCAAAATATATATTCCATTATCATTAATATGCAACTGTAGTGAAGGTCTCCGAAATCAGTCATCAACGCTGTGAGTTCAACGGTGTCCTCAAATTTTATTTCCGAGCACCAGTTCAAAAATATAAAATCCCCCTCATATGTTTACTGAACGTACGCGAACAAAACAACAGAAATTGATTCCGGACAGAGAGGGTCTCAGAATCAAGCACCAATTTTTTTTTGCAGACTTGTAAAAATCCCATGAATTTAAGAAAACATTTCATGGAATATCTAGGTTTTACAGGATTCCTCTCCACTCGTCTTCCTGATTTCAAATGGTCCAATGAACCTCAAGGACATCATACCTCCCAAAAAACCTCTTCACTACTAATTGGAGGGAGACTCTCAATAAACCATGGTCTAACTACATGATCTCCAAGATCCTATGAGGGAAATATTCATAGGTATTTGGTATTTTATGGGCTGTCTTTATATTCTCATCGATGAGCTTCACTTTCTCTATTTTCACCTGCACCAACTCTAGGCCCAGAAGTAATGAATTTACAATATCTATAACTCACAAGGGTGATCTTCAAGGTCTCCCGTATAGGGCCTCAAATGGTTCCATGTCCATGGTAGAGTGGTAATTATTATTGTACGTAAACTGTAGCAAGGTATGATTATCTTCCCAAATCTAGTCGAAGTCCAACATGTAGGACCCCAATATATCATCCAACACATGAAAAGTGTGATCAATTTTCCCATCAATATAGTGGTTAAAGGTTTTACTCATAAAAATTTATGTTCATAATGCCTCCTGTAGGCCTCTACAAAAACATGATGTAAAATTTATGTCACTATATAAGACAACTGTTGAGGTTACCCTACGAAGTAGGATGATCTCTTGTACATCAAACTACCCAAAAAACTCCTCTTAACCCTTCTTCCTAATGGAAAGTAAGTGAACCAACTTCATGTGTCAGTCAACTATAACCCATATAATGTTATGTACCTTCACATTTCATGGATGATATATGATAAATTCCATGAATACATTATCCCACTTCCAATCTAGGATCTCAAGAGGCTACAAGAAACCCAGCGGAACAAAGTGCTCAACTTTGACCTATAGATAAGTAAGGAATTGAGAGATGAACTCTGCTATGCTTCATATCATAAAAAACCAATGAAATAACCACTAGAAATATTTTTAAATCTTCCCTACATTGGGATGTACATCTAAGGGGATGTGTGGAACTCTTGAATCACTTCCTCCCACAATGTGACAGACCCACTGTTCTCCCCTGGAACATCATGGATGGATTCCCCCAATCAGAGCATACATATGGTACAACAAATGTAGATATCTAATCATGTAATAACTCATAGTCTATTCCCCCCATATTAGAATCCCCCACACCCAAGAAGAGACAAGGCGACAACACCCTTGAATTAAGATAAGTTATACCCTCCTACTCAACCATGGTTATACACAGAGAATATAATTACTCTAAATCTTCCTACACTAAGTGTTCCATAGAGTTCCTATTAATCGGATTCTACTACAATATTTCCCTTCCCTAGAGTGTGGACTATCTTGAATTCATTGTCCTGTAGAAACTATAACTATCATCATTGCCTTAGGTCTAGGTCTCTTCGATTGAAGATGTACCTGAGACTATGGTGGTTTGAGTAAACCCAAAAATCACTCTCCTAAAAGGTAGTGTCTACAAATCCTCCGGGAGAAGTCTACCAATGCATGATTTCAAGTATGTGAGTTGTGTAGTTCTAGTCATGGGGTCTCAGCTGCTTCATCCCCTATGTGATGAAGGATTGATGTTGCATCAACATGGAATTGATCCCAACTACTGAAGAATTTTAATACACTACCAACTAAACACCTTCCTCTGGTAGTCATGAAACTGGATCAACTCTTAGATTTTTCCTCAACACCTCAATATCCCTTTGGTACTACTCATACTAGATAAAGTGTAGCCCCTTCAAGGTTGGAATGTAAAAGGGATTATGATCCTAGAAAAATAATCCAAAAATATCATATAGTACCATGACTGGCCCATTAATCTCTACACCTCTAACACATTATTAGTGGATATAAAGAAGGCACCACCTCGATATTTTCTGGAACCAAGCCTAAAACATGTTCAAAAATGATTGTCCTCAAGAATGTAAACACATGTATCCCAAACTTGAACATTGAGAGCCTTCTAAAAATCTAGTGATTTGGAAGAAAATTAAGAACAATCCTCAGGTTCACTGCATTATCTTTCCTTGATGATGTGTAGATGAAAAGGTTTGTGATGAATATTACAACAGACTAGTCTAATTAGGGCTGGAAGACCTGGTTCATCAAATCCATAAAAATTGAAGGTGAATTCATTACAAAAATGTTTATGACTAGGAACTCATAGTACCTGCAGTGATATTATGATAACAACATTGGAATATCATCCCCACAAACACTCGATTTTTGGCAGCCAGACCTATGATCATTCTTTAAGAACCACCTTACACCTCGCAACTGGCTAAAGTTACCATCAATCATCTACAAGGGTTATTTTATCTTTATTGTGTCTTGGTTTTTATAATGATAATAAATTAAAATTTGTAAGCTTCCATATGCCTATTTTATTAACAGGACTTGAGAATCATAGGAAGACACACTGGGTCTGATGAATAAATAATCATGAAGGTTCTCCAATTAAAAGAATATCTCTTGAATATCAGAAGGTTCCATCTGATTTACCACATTAGATATTGGGGTAGTCCCTGGTTTCAAGTCAATGGAATACACCATCTCCTCTCTCAGAGGTAGTCCCATAAGGTCTTCATGGTAGTTGTCTATATAATCCTCCACAATTGAATGAACCTTTATGTTTAAAGAGTCTACAAAACCAAGGGATACACTTTCCAACTAATGGGTGATAGGTTGCAACCTCTTTCTTGTGGAATCCACTTTTCCTACAATGATATCTCACTCTCCAGAGAAATGGAATATTTTCCCATCTGTGTGTAGGAATATGACTAATATTCAGTGATAGCCGATCTGGGCTCGAACCATTAACATCTAATCTACGACCAAGATGATGACATTGGGTTCCATCATGATGACCAAAAGGTCCCACAAAAACCTATCTCCTCCAAGTTGTGGGTCACACTTTTGACCAGTAAAATACATAGAAGAAGTGTTCCTTATATGAACCTCGAGATGAAGATGATGTTCTAGCATCTCTACTAGGAGATCTAACCCTCAAACAAGGATTCAAGAGATAAAACATTGACTAGAAACTATGTCACATAATACAGAGGCCAGTGTAGAATTAACATATATCATTCCTCAAATCATATCATGAATTTTAGGGTCATATAAATCCAATGCTTGCAATGAACCACCCCTATCTAGGATGCTCTGGTCCTCTATGTTGACTTGGAACCTTTTAAACATGTTCCTACACCTACTCGTAGAAGGGTATCATGTTCTAAGATCTCTGGTGTGTGCCAACTACTGTAGATGACTCATATCTAATTTTCCTAGTGCCTGCTCCCTCTATCTCGAAACCCTTTCACAGAAAACTATATGGCACATGTTCCCACTCCAACATTTCAACATAGGTGGGGATAGACAAGGGCACGAAATTGTATCTGATCTCTACATGGAGTACCTTATCAATATTTTGTGATTGGATTTAACGATCTATGATCATGTCGAGAGAGTACCGTGTCAGGTCTATGAACCTATATAATCACTCATCCACTATAATCCCTCCCTTATTTTATTCTAGAAGTTCGTGGATCAAAACCAAGTTTAATAATTAAGGGTTGTACATATCATGAAATATTTTTTGGAAGTCTTACCATGATAGTGTAGACTCATCGTTCATATATGTAACTAGGATCCACCAATACCGAACTGATTCATGGGAAAAATATGGATTAACATTCCACCATCTGGTCCATCTGGGTCCAAAGAAGCTTGAATATGTTGACCACTAACTCTAGCCAATCCTCTACATCCTAAGGATCTAGCTCACCACAAAATCATAGTGGTCTCTGATGTTGGAACTCAAGGAGTGTGCTCAGCCTACACACATCCTCGACCTAATCTGTTGGGATGATCTACTACTCAATTGGTAAATGTATCACTTCCTACCCACATAGAGGAACTGGATCATATAATGGACCCTGAATTAAGCCCTCATTGCTTATATGGTGATCATTACGAACCCAATCGAGTATCTTGGCTAGCTTTCAACATAGATGAATCTAGAAAATTATTAAGGAAAATTGCAGTTAGATGGGAATATATATATATAACACAATAAATAGGGAGTTAATAAAATAAGGACAACAAAAGAATAAATAATACATGACTCATGAACCACTGATCACTATGAAAAATTTCTAACTCTATCAAGTTTACTAGAGGGTATTCATTGTCAAAGTGGATGGATACATTGGCCACCCATACATTCACTAAACACCTTAGCTTAAGAGCCATACTCCAGTTTCATTTAAACAGTTTCCCTAATCCCACCCAATCCTATTAATGGGAAATTTCTTAAAATTTTCCCAAGGAATAAACATTCTTAGATAACAATCTGTCACGTCTTGGACTAAGATGGGGTTTGGACCACAACTACCCCATGACCACCTCCACAGGACAGGAGGTGGAAACAAGTGATGAAGGTACAACTAAAATAATTATTGAATTGTCCTAAGTTCCTGTAGATACCCACGTATCCAATGCAATGAAAAAGTGTTGTGGAAAATAAATAATGGATGAAACACTTCAATAAATAAATCAAACATGCATGGAACTTTAAACAGTATAATGTATGGTAGTGTCAACTAAATATATAAGGGAAAAAATTCAGCTAGCACGAAAGGTGTCCCAAACTGACCAAAAAATGGGAAATTAAAACAACTAGGTGCTCCAACTCTTAGATCCCTTACTAAGACCACCATATGTGGTCTATGCACCACATATCCCTAATATCCTATGAAGTCATGATTGAAATGTCTATCATCTTCAAAAGACATGACACACTTGGGAATATCCCATGTATGGGTGTGTGTATATACATACATAGTGGAACACCCCAAAAAGGGTGAAGGGGGAGTTCTGAGAGATACAACTGAGGAGGAAAATAGTTGATAGAAACAAGGTATCATAAAATATTATTTCTTAACCCAACAAGAGAGTGAAAGTGAACTTAACCAAACATAAGTAGTTGGACACTATGATATAATTAAATTCTCATCAAGTCTTCACTAACTATAGAAGGAGAGAAGACTCATATATCCTTGAGAAACAAGAAAATAAATAACACAGAATACCCTATGAATCATCACCTCTCCTAGAAAAAGGGTAACCAAACCCATGTAGTTGGTACAATAAAAGGATATATATATATATATATATATATATATATATATATTCACTGTCAAAGAAACCTAAATGAAGGAGTTGGGTGATATCCATATCATAGCTCTACTGACGAAGAAGAGTATCCAATAGTCCCAAATGTATCCATCATTGTTTCCCAGTGTCTCATGGGTCTTTCCAAAATAATCAAGTCTAAGGAAATCAATCACCACAACACGATACTACCCTCTTTGGGTGGAACTGGATCACCCTCATGGTTTTAGATCTTGTGACCAGGATGCATATTTATTTGTAATGTATTCCTCTTCCACAGGAGTCCAGGAGGACATCAAACCACATATTTTCATTGTGCCTCATAGTAGAGGGGAAACAATTTGTAGGTAATAATACCATGCCATGGTAAGAAATGAGGGTCTTTCTCTGATATTCACAAAGGAAATCTGTTTCCCAGCCCGGATATAGGGTTATTCTTGTGAATTTCATCTGGGGAGCTTGACATCCAATCCCTACTAGAGGGTAACACCCAGAAAGGTCTTCGAGGGGACTCCACTGCCCCATCTTGCTGGATGGTAATACCTTGGGGAAGGCCACTTCGAAACTCCACTACATAGCCCTGCTACATGGATTTCCATAAGGTTCCTTGAGGAAACTCCAATACCTGCTCCTACTAGAGGGTAATGTCCAGGATAAATTCTTCAGGGAACTACACTTCCCATCTATGGTGGATTATAACATGAAAAGATCATCATGGAACTCCACTGGCTAAACCTACTAGAGGGTTACACCCAAAAATCTCTTATGATTCTATCTGATTTACGGTAACATCAAGTGTCACCTCAGCGCATTCCAAACCATGATTATTTAACATCGTATCTAAAAATCCACATCTAAGGTCCCCATCATGTTCTACATATAAAAAATCTTAGGATAGAAATATCACAACCCAAACTTCGAGTCTAAATGATGTTGTTACAGATGTTTGATGCTTTCTCAAAAGTGATGAAGGAGTACATGGATTGTTAGGGGACCCACATATCTTTTGGTCCCTCTTCACTACCTAATTGCAAATCTTCTTAGTACAAAATTTGCTTCTGTGTATGGTTACATGTCATGTAGGTGTAACACATGGCGTATCCCACCTATTTGAGGACTATGCCATGACTTCCTATCATGCCGGTATACTCAGACCCAGTGTCCTTGTACAATGGCACACAACGTGTGGTTAACTGTGTGGTCCATCACATGTCTCCCTCACATTGGAAGAAAGTAGAATACATGTAATGGTAATTACATGACATTCAATCCCTAGGTGTTTCCAAAAACCTAGCATCACCACTGGAAATAGATAAATGTTTTGTGTTCTATATTGTACATGGTGTGTAGTCCCAATTTTTTAAAAAACCAAGAATTCAATTTGATGCTCCATATCTATCTCAATTGCCTTGTATTCCACCTCAATTTTGCAATAAAAACACAAATCTTGCAGTACATTTCGAATCTCTGCCATGGATCACCACTAATCTGCTCTAATCACCAATGAGGGTTTCATCAAATGTTCAATATTCACCCGAGGCTTTAACACTTGACGATCTAGCTCCAAACCATAGGATTGAAAATACTTTTATCACAATGATTCCATAAATGTTCTTTTATCATAATATCATCATTGTTTCATCAATTCGTCATGAATATGGGTACCCGATTGATCTCAGGTCACCCAAAAACTATCAAACTAGGAATCACATGGTTTGCATCAATGATGAATGTGATGAACATGGGAGAAAATAACAAGAAAAAGATTAGAACAAAACAACACAATCCTTAGTGGCTGATGATCAATAATTGGGCATCATGATAGATAATAATTGATAAAATAAATAAATAAATATGATACATGGGATCATAAAACGGAAAAAGGGATCATATCATAGATATAAGAACAATATACACAAACATTTAATACAAGGGTGTATAACACCAATGGGGAGTCCTAACTCTATTTTTGATCGATTTTTGTTGAAGAGAACTATCACACAATGATTAGAATAAGCTGATGAATTCGTTGCAGTTCCATTTATTTTGACCTAAGTATTCTTCGTTCTTCCAAGGGATTCAACAATAGAATTCTCCAATGGAGGGGGGGGGGGGAGTTGAGCTTCACTAAAGAATTTGAATTATGAGTTAACCATGGCCAATTCCCTTTAGCGGTGAATTTATGACTTCATTTGATGTAATGTTTTAATTAATTAACTAATTCACTTTAATGAATTGATACTGAGAAATGGGTCTGAACATCCCATGTCGAGTTATTTTACCTTAGGGATAGGGTAAAAATCTGGTTCCGGACACATTTGTTGTCTCAGATTAATGATATGATTAACCATTTAAGATTTATCCAATTTTCTTTAATTAATCGTAAGTGCGCATTAAAAATATATTTAATATTATTATAAAATCAATTACAGGCACACTGAGCATCATAATTGAATATATTCGTAGTGAATAGATCCAGATATATATATATATATATAATTCTTATATGAAAAAAACTAGGTCTCTACAGACTTCTCCTTCTTCCTAACAAAGAGTACTCGTGCACCTCATGGTGAAGCACTTGTGCATATGAAGGCATTTTATAGATTCTTTAGTATTTTTCTCTTCAACACCTCAAGTTCCACAAGAACAGTTTTATGTATATTCTTGTAGAATTTTAATTCCCTACAAATAAGATTTATTTAAAATTCATCCTCTTGTCTAGGAGGAATACCATACTATTCATCAGGAAACACATAAACATATTCTACCATAATAAGAATGAAATCATGGATGATTCCATCCTTATAATCAATCATATGAGCTGGATATGATTTCTCATAGGAAAATAATATCCACGCTTTAGATTCTGGTTTGAAATAATATTCAACCTCCTCCTTTAACTTATATAGAGATAGAGTACAATTCAAGAAACAAAGATTAATTTCCTTCTCATTTAAATTTATGTTACCAATATATAGGGATATCCAATCAATTCCTAAAATTACATCATATTCCACCAATAGGAGTATTAAATGCTTTACTAGGAATTTCATCCAAAAAACATTGACAAGGGTGGATTTATATACACAGGATGAAATAATTTTTTCACTTTCCATTTTATCATATAACCCTACTTATATTTTTTGTGGTGATGTTTGAATATTTCTACAAAACTTTACTTATAGGAATGATGTTATAGAGCTAAATATGAATACCCTAAATTAAAATTTTTTATTTGGTTTTTTCTTTTTCTGATATAAACTTCGGGAATATAAATTTGAAAATGTTGAACACAAAAATTGAAAACCAATTTCATTAATCGGATAACTTATAAATTACTTGTCTTTTGTTAACTTATGGAATTTTAGGCTTTAATCAATTTTATCCATGAACTATTTTCTAACATATAAACTTACAATATTTTATTGTTCCCATAATAATGTTTCGTAATGATCTCATGAATTTAAAAAAGAATATCCTATGGGAATGTCAAACTAGGTTCACAGTAAGGCCCATTTTCATACACCAGGTTAAACTGAGTTAGGCTCAACAGAGCTTGTCAGTATTGTAACCCATAGTTATATTTTTCCTAAAACCACATCCACTTTTAGTACACATCACTTTCATTTCAATCTCATTCTTAAGTGTGCCACACAGATCATACAACATGGGTTTATTCATAATTTTATTTTATTCCATGATAAATGAGTGTGCAATACATACATTTAAGTCCAGAATAAAAGAGTTATAATTTTATAAAGGTGATTACCCTTGATTGGAAATGGGTATGGTATTCAGTACACTATTTTTTGTCTTGTAAAATCACGGTGAATGATCAGCAACATAATGTCATCACATAAAATAATCATAAAATGCATTGATGAGATAGGAATGGGTATCTCAAAATTTGTAGAATAATAGGGGTAGTAATAGGTACATGGAAATAGATACCCAAATATTAGTAATTAGAAATAGAGGGTATAATATAATAAAGAATGTTTTATAATGAAGAGAAGTTGAGGAACACTTTCTAAATTTCATCATGGTAAATGGTGTACAAAACAGTTATTGAGATAATATAATGGGATTGAAAGTGGGATATCATAATTTATATATGAAATGGAATGTAATGGGGATATGGAAGATAAAATCCCAATATAGGAAAATGGAAATTAAATGTCATCACATAAGAGATTAGCTTGATAAAAAAGAGCATAGTGAAAGATCCCTTACATGACTGAGTGGTACAAAATGCTCGGGACGGGCTTCTTGATATATTTGGGAACCTTGGTAGTGATGGTTCTAGCTGAAGTAGATGTGTGAAGTGCTTGGAAGTATATTTAAATTTATATTTATAATTTTTTCTCGAAACCAGGAGTTTGGTTCTTCCATGTCAAATTTATAGTTAATTTATTTAATATTTGAAAAAGTAAATATAAAGGATTTGGTACTTTCTTCATTGGTGAATATTGATAATCTAAAATGCCCCTTTTTGATTACCATCACTACGTAATAAGGATCCATGGATAGAATCTTTCTATTTGTGAACCAAATATGATCCAATGATCGCCGATAAACACCACTAGATCTCCGAGTGCTAGTGTAGCAAGTAGAATTTATATCAGTGTTATTTATTGATTCCTCATTATTCATTGATGCATAAATATCTATTTCACTTCTCATTCTTGAAAGGATGTGAGGAGGATCATTTGAGAGAAAATTATTTTGGAAAAAAAATATTTATTCTCAATTTTAGAGGCTCTACACAATACACATAGTATCCTATTTATAGAGTTAGGATTTTAGTTAAAATATTATTTAATTTCACACTATAAATTTATTAAAAATTATTTAATTTAATAAAAAAAGTTTCACATATTATAATTAAATAATTATTATTTTTTGGTTCATGCCTACTTGTGAAATAATAAATATTATGTAATGGTCTTATTAATTAATATTTGTCACCGGAATCGGTATTGGTTTGTCCGAACACCTCTGTTATATATTGAATAATCGAATACAAATTTTTCTCATAAATAAATATTTTATTCAAGTTATAGTGAATAAATATTTATTAATATAATGAATAGATAATATAAATATTTTATTCAAATTTAAGTTGATTAATATTATTTAATTTATGCGATCAATATAAATTGAGTAAAATTATTCCCTGAACATGGGAATAATTTATATTCCAATAAATAAATTCTAATAAAATTTAATCAAGGTTAATAGAAACACTCATTGTGTGACCCTCTAGGGTTCATTCCGATTAAAATTAGGAAGGGTTGCTTAAAGTATGAGATTACTGTCTTCTAATGGGTTACGGTACCCACATGAATGAATGTAATGTTGAAACATTGACAATCACATAAGAATGTTCAATTTGTAATATAATCCCTAGTAAAAATATTTCAGGAAGCAGGTTTCACATCTCTGTCACCCACCTATATGCTCGATATGTATTTCTTTGAATATTTAAAATAAACACATCGTTGCATCATAGACATGGAATTTAATGTGACTGTTCTATACCAATCAAAAGGTTATGATATCATCTTTCATTATGATGGAAGGGGTAATCCTTACTTGGCTACATTAATAATGATATTTCAATCACGACACACCTAACATATCTATCTTCTCCAAGAAATTTTATCATCCTGGTTTATAAATTTCCTCTATGTATGAATGTTTCCACATGCATTAAAAATAATCATAAATTATAAGGACCATCAAACATGCTTGTAGATCGGAATATCTAAAGACATCAAAACATAATGAATTACTAATGTTGGGTATATTCGTATAATCTCTTATCATAGAGATTTCCATGGGAGAACTTCATAGGATAAAGCCCCATCTTCTTATGAGTACTCAAATGTGATAGTCTACGTACTATGTGTCCCTTCATTGTACATTATCCAATTGTAGAAAATAATTTGAGAATAACTTCATAGCACATCAATGCTCTCATCATAGAGGGGAACTTCTATAACCTTATCAATGAGATGTATACTATAAGAAATTATTACATTAGAGTCATATATAAAAACAAAAAATATAGGATTAGAAATTTTATTATTAATCAATACATCAAGTATTCATGTTATTAATTTACAAACAGTATGTCCTATGAAACTGACTACAATAAAATCTCACGTGGACTGGAGCCAACAGCCAATTACTTTTAGGCTGCTAGACCTCACGTGATAGTCATGTTTCTGCCGAGTCATGTCTTTAGTAAATGGGTCCACCACATTGTCTATAGTAAAAAAAATTAGAGGGTAGGAAATTTCCATCAGTACAGAGCCTATACATCTCTACACAGGAAATCTATCCAAAATGTTTTGCAAAGGTGGAGAGCTGATCATGATGCAGATGTTGGAGAGTGGTGGTTTCAAGTATCCATAGTATGTATGATTTCCTTAAGACCTAATTGTCCTGCAATGTCTACAAATCTTACGCGAAATGTAATATCTAAGCCTATGGGCCTTGTATGGGTTCCCCAACATCCCCTGAAAGGGTGTATATCAAAAAGTAATAAAAAAGCATACCTTCAACTGTTTTGAATGATCCATTGGTATTGTATTATCAATATAGAGTTTGATAGGATCATTACATCTAGGTACTGCATCAAGATCTAGGATGATGTTTTTCATCTATAATGCCTATTTATCTACCTCATAAGTGGTGATATACTTGAGATCTACCAAATAATCTATAACCATAGCTTTTTTGAGCTCTCCCAAATTAAAAAACTCCATTCATAGTGACAATGTGCCCTATTTGTGACATCATGTCATCTTTATTAGTGTATAAACTATAATTTACATATCCTATAATGTCTAAATCCTCATCACCTCTCGGAACAAGAAATATATCCTTAGTATGGCTCAAATACATAAGAATAGTCTTAAAAACCATCCCATGTAGGTCACCGGGATTAGCATGATATATTCATACAAGAAATTCTGTGTATCTTGAATCTAGCCTATTACATAACATAACATACTTGTCTGACCTAATAACTAATGCATATATATAATCCGTTCAATTCTATTTCATTATTCATGTTTCTGGGCCCATATTTTCCTAGAAAGATGAATAACATGTGGTGCTACCAACAATCCCCTCTTGCAATGTTCTATACCAAATCTCCTCACTATCTTGTCAATATATGTACATTGACTTAGGCCAATAAACCTCTTCGAATTATCATGATGGATATTGATCCCTGGAATATATGCTTCATCACCCAAGTTGTTTATAGAGAATATTCTATCTGACCACACCTTAACATAATGTAATATTGATATTTCCTTTCCGTTGAGTAATATGTTATCAACATTTACTTTAATGAAAATGAAACCACTCACAGAAAATATTTTATAGAAACAGAACTCACATTTGTTCCTTATGAATCAAAATTCCATTATGGACACTTCAAAACAAATGTTATCTCGCCTGGATGAATGGTTTTATCCATAAATTAATCTTTGAAACTTCGATACCTTTTTGGAATCAATTATAGCCACAAACCCTTCAGATTGTGTCATATAGGAATCTTTCTAATGGTTCTTGTTAATGAAGGAATTTTTGAAATCCATTTTCCAAATCTCATAATCATCAAAATCTACAATCAAATGTGTAATTATGATGGATTTCATAATTAAAACTGTTGAAAATGATTCATGGTAGTCAATTCCTTGAAATTGATTAAAACCTTTTCAAACATGTCACACATTATATGTTCTAATTTATCCTTCCATGTCTAGTTTCTTATTGGGTACCCATTTTCAACCAACGGGACTCACATCTATAGGAGGGTCTTCCAAAATTTAGATATATATTTGGTGCATGATATACATTTCATAATTCCTATATTATTGCAACATGGAAATATTTGTTACACTTACTACATAATGTTAGGTTAGAGGGTCATTATTGTCAACTAATAATGGGTCACCATCCTTGGTGAAATGAAAACCATATCATTATAGTTCTCTAAACATTCTAATACACCTATGTTGAAATTGTGTCTCTACAAAAATTGATTATTTCATGAGGATTTGTGGATGTTGTTCATATGACAAATATTGTGTTTATTATGCTTGGACTTCTTCAATGTCTATCTCACTCTAATTATCCCTTTTTGAGATTAGATCTTCCTCAATAAATGTGAGTTGTCTTTCAATAACAACCATTTGGTCTAAAGTATTTTATAGGTAGTATCCCTTTTTTTCTTTGGGATATCCTATAAGATACACTTTGTGCCTCAGGGTGCAATATTTTCACATGAAAAGGCCTTAAATTTTTATTGTAACCCCACACAAGTATGTATGACAACATGGGTTTATTTCCATTCCATAATTGATATGGTATACCATCCATTTCTTTAGTTTGAACTCATTATATCACATATTCTGTTGTTTATAATGTGTATCACAAAATGGATAAAGGAAGACATTCAATACTCATAATTTATATAACTATTTCCAAAAAGGAGCGATTCCTTAGTTCAGTTACACTATTCCACTAAGGCGTATAAGGAGGATTGAGTTGAGATAAAATCCCAAACTCTTGTCTATAATCAATGATGTGTTGATTAAGATATTATCCACCATGGTCTGATATAACATTCTTAATCTTATTACCATGCTGTTTCTCAACATCATTCTTCTATTCCTTGGATTTTCAAGAGAATCTGACATATACCTTATTATGTATAAATATCTATATCTATTAAAATAATTGGTAAAAGTTGTGAACTATGAGTAACCACCCCATTCTTTAATATTAAATGGTCTACACATATTAGTATGAACTAATTCAAGAATCACTTTATCCCATTCACTATTCCAACTAAACAAGTATTTTTTCATTATTCCCTGTAAACATGCAAGACATACACTACATGGATTTAGTTTAAAATAATGTAAAAATCAAACATTTTGAAATTTAGTCAAGAAATATTCATTTACATGACCTAGCATGTGATTCCAATGTATGGTGTGGTATGTGTTATTTGACGTAACTTCATTGTCGATTGCAATTTTTGGTTCATGTAATCCAACACATGAATGAACTAATTTAAATGATCCTTACCAAAAAAATATGCCTTTATAAAATAACCTACATTTATTCCCAAATTTTAAAATAAATCTATCTATATCAAATATGGGTATAGAAATGAAGTTTTTGGTAACTGAAGGAACATAATAATGAACCTTTAAAACCAAGATCATTTTGGTTAGAAATGGGAGGTGTTAGTCCCTAATAACTATAATATCATGTTTAACATAGTTATATACTTGAGGATATACATATCATCGATCAATATTTTGGAATATACTTGGTTCCCATATTTGAATACATATTATACCACTACCAGATGTATCTAATATCCAATTTGTATAAATAGATAAATTACACTCAAAATATAATATACCTTAAGCTTCATCTTGTGTCTTTGGCTGGGTGTAGTTTTTCTTCCAGTGGCCCTTCTGCCATATGTGAAATAGACATCATCATGTTTTCTTGCATGCCCCTTGATATTCCTCTTTCTGCAAGGTAGTGAATATGATTTTGGCCTAATGTTATTTGAATTCCATTTGCAATTTTTTTTACTATAAGGATGGAATGGTTTTAACACTTCATATTATTATCTACTTGGTGATGAAGAGTAAGATTGTCTTACAGAGACATATTATTGTTCTTCTTATTAAAATTCACAATAGAGCTAGACAATCTATACGGTATTGCATCCAGAATGAGTTTAGTGCCCAGTTATTCAAGAAGTATAAACCCTAGAACATGTAATCACTCAATGTATCAAATGATCTTGACTACATGAGGCCCATCTGGGGAACCCTCTTAATGTATTATCTAAAATAGAGCTTTGGAAATATCAAACCATTCTTTTTTTTATCTCACCATGTAATGACCTCAGAGATTCTAAAAAATGTATATGCATCCATGTTTTTTGAGACTTCATTAGTTCACTAGGCATCGTTGAAAGCATAAAAAATTGAATATTGACTACATTACTCAAATGTTTTTCATAGATAAGGAACACTTCATTACTCCCCTTTTAACAGGTGGGCCATGCATTAAGGATTATAGCACATATGATTTCTATTAACGGTGTTTTAGAAACCGAAGGCATCTAAACCACTCCTAGAAGTTTCTTTCAATTATGAGGTTATCGATCTCCAGTATTGATCATAGGGATAGTATAGATGATGAACATGTCATTATATTAAAAAAAATTAAATGGAATTGTATTAGTACATTGATTTATTATAAAATAGGTGAGATATAATAAATTAATTTATTTTTTAATTTATTTATTTATTAATGCTACCACTTTTTTATCAAGTCACAATAACCCTCACCATTAAACTCATAATGACTACTGGATTTTTAAATTGTAGTGGAATTTTTCCCCATTACATTTACTAATGATATATACTATGGCTCTGAAAACCATGATAATGTAACTAGGTAGGTAGTCTTTCCAACTACGGATTGCAGCTCCTTGATCCGGAGAGTGGATTCCCTAATCCTAAAGTACTGAATTGGGATTTCACAACACATGACTCCAAATATTTATTTATGAGACATTGGATATTAAACTTGATACCATTTCAATTCGTTCAGTACAAAACTCTCATTTAAACTCCCCAATAAAAGTAAGTGTCTATAAATTATCGATGTACTACACTTAGTTATATTGTTTCACTCCCAATCAAGTAACGAATAGATTAGTCTAACTTAATATTTTAATTGAGGGACTTAAATTTATTATTCCTAAATGTTATCATGCTTTATCATTTACACATCTCTTTATTATTATGTGGATATTACAAAATTAATTAACCATGTTAAATAATACATTTATACATAACTCATTTATTTAATTTTTTATTTTAACATTAATTCATTTAGTTATGTGATCGTGGCCTTGCATCCATAAAATAAATAATTTCATTAATAGGAATAATTAATTAATTAAATGACCCTTTAATGATCTTTTTCCAATGGTTGATTAAATGAGAAGATATTAAATCAATATTTGACCTATTGGAATGAAATTCTGTTTCTGGTCACGAAATGATTAACCACATTCCCCATGTCCACCTATGTATCACTAGATTTGTCATCATTATGGTTTCGTATTGAATCTCATCCACACACCTTAGGTATGCTCAATTAATTATAAATATTTATTAATCACGTGGAGGTGAGGGGAAACAATGTATTGGTTAAAGGTAATTACATAAACATCTTTGGAAACATATGTCTAACATAATAATTGAGGGAGGAATGACATAGAGGATATCATTTAATTTAATTATAAATAACTGAAAACTCATACAATAAATTATATTAAAACATCCAAAATATAAACAGGTCTTGGTCAAGATCATAAAATGTCAATCATACAATTAATAAGCTGGATTAATGGTCTTGAATTCATTTCATTATATGATATTTTTTTATATAAGATAAAATAGTTTCATTAATTAAATAATAAGTAAATTAATTAATTTCCTTTCAATATAATGATAATAAAATTATATTTCACGATACCAATAATTAATGGAAATCATGGAAATTAAACTGTAGAACCAATAATTACATATCCATTATAATACATTAATTGATCATTTAACGGTATTTACAACCAATATTAAATATTCAAACTGGCAATGGAATGTCAGTGAATAAATTAAGGTTTTAATGATTCAATTTTTAAATTTAATATAATTTTAATTTCTTCAAAAAATGGGAGACTAAACTATTTATACATGAAGATACATGCCATATACCTTTATTTATTTATATCAAATTCACATGAATGGGGATTTATCGTGTTAACTCGGCTAGACTATATGGTGTGTACATTCTATCTACACACCATGTATCTAATTTTCATGTTCCAAGATGGCTCAGTCAACTATGATGTACTACAAAAGAAATATTTGTAATTAATTGATTAACACATCTTGATACAAGGATCATGGGTATATGGTGTGTGCTTCGGTGACACACATGTAAACATGTTTTACCAACCAATTATTTAGAACATCCAAATGGAATATCTGGTAGTTATTCATTTGTTCTTAAACCATTATAAAATGAATCAATAAATTAACATGATTAATATATTGACAATATGTTGATTTAGATTAGATTATATAACTACTTCCATGAAATGATGATAACTACAATTGGGAATAAATCATTAATAAATTGGTTTTTATAAATTTAAACATGACTGACCTGAGACAATGTTATTTTTTTGGGTGTAGCGTAAGAATGTGTTGTTAGGTGGTAATTTAAAATTTATTTTAATAATAAATGCTTGAAACCTAGAGAGATGATATTTCATATCAAATTTGTAATTTTTTATTTTTATATTTGATGAAATAAATACCTGGAATTAATAACCTTCTTTATTAGTGAATGTTAATCATCCAAAAAGAGACTTTTGGATTACCAATATTTGGATATAAGGATATAAGAATAGAATCCCTCTAATTCATATCTACACATGCTCACTTGATCTCTGCGAAAAACCACATGATCTCCATGTGCTAGATGAGCGATAAAAATGTCATTAATTTTTTATTCCTGATTTCTTATTCTTCAATATTGGTTAAATTTGACTTTCACTTCTCATTCTTGATAGAGAGAGGATGAGGAGGATTTGAGATATAATTCATTGTGTGAAACAATTCTCTATTAAAAATTATTGATTCTCGACATAATAGACATATCTGTCTATTCATAGAATTAGGATTTGAGTTAAAATATTATTTAATTTCATATTAGACATTAAATAACCTTTATTAACATTAAAAGGACCTATTTTTTTGATAAAAATTATATAATTATTATTTTTTGTTGTTAAAAAACTTGTGGAATATCAAATATTATAGACCTATCTTGTTAATTAATAATTGTCACCGGACTCAGTCTTGTGCCATTAAAACTCCTCAAGTAAATATTTTGTAAATGAATAAATATTTTATTAATAAATAAATATTTAACTCATAAATAATTATTTCATTCATAATAGTGGGATTTTTTAAAAAATATTTAAGAAATAAAATAAATATTTATTCACAAGATGATAATTATATATTTATTTAACTTATGAGATCAATATAAAATGAATAAAATTATTACTCTAACTTGTAAATGATATGTATTACATTAATTAAATTCAAATATAATTTAATCCATATCAAAAAAAATCTTTTAGTGTGTGACCCTCTAAGCTTTTTTTCTCATTGGCATTAGTCAGGCTTCCTTAATGTCCATGATTATTGTCTAGCAATGGGTCAAGGCACACAAGAGAAAAAAACTAATGTCACAACATTGACAACGACATACAAATTTTCATTTACTAATATAATAACTTATCAAAATATCTCATCAACAAGGTTCCACATCTATTTCACCATCCTATATGCCTGATATGTCTAAATTTGACTATCTGAAATAAATATGTTGTTACCCCAGGACCATGGAATTTAATGTAGTGGTTATATTCCAATAAAAGTGTTGAGATGTAATCTTCCATAAATATATAAGGGTAAAATACTTCTCCAACATATTTATTAATGAAATTTCACTCATGATGCACCCAACATATCAAAAATCTCCATGAAATGTTATCATGTTGGTTTACGAAATACATCTAAATACGAGTGTTGTAACAGGAATTAATAATAATTATAATGTCTAAGGATCACCACACACACTCACTGATAGGAATAAATGATGATAGAAAAACATAAATAATTCTTACATGATGGTTTTTTTTCGTAATCTCCCTTCCCAGATATTACCAATTGGAAACATCATGAGTAAACTCCCTATTTTCTTATGAGTACAGACACCTAACAGTCTATGTACAAGTGTCCCATCATAGTATGTCATCGAACCACCAAACATTATTTGAGAATATTTACATAGAATATTAAGGTTCCCATCATTCTGGGGAACATCTATGACCTTATCAATGTGATGTATACTCTAGGAAATTTTTACATCAGAGTCATGAAGAACAAAAAACAATATGTAATATGATGTTTTATTAATATTAAATACATAAAATATTCATACATTCATAGTATCAACAGTTGATCCTAGATCACCAAATACAACAATGAGGTCTCTATAATGATTATGGAAGTTTATGGACATGATTCAAAGTGTTTGAGTAAAGATAAATGGGATCTTGGGAGGATTATATACAAAAATAGGGGATTTCTTTATAATATAGGTTTTGGAATTAACATAATAAAATAACCAAAACCACAATCCATACCATGGTTGTTACCCATTTTTTCTACCAAATTTTAGTGGTTTCAATTATTTTATATGTCTAATGTGATAAATTAATAAAATAATTCCATTTCTTATGTAGAGGGTATTCATACATTTAATGAAATGATTTTTAAACTATAAAATATAACAATCGTCTATGAGGATTCATAATGGATTTATAAAATTTATAAATAAAACATAAAATATAATTATTTTAAATATACAACATATATTTGGTAGTTAATTTATTTTATAGTATTATTATATCACTTTTGGGTCATTATGATGCCATAAAATAGAAGTTTTATCTATATGGTATTTAATTCTTACTTGAAAATTTAACTACATCAAAAAATTTTGAAAAAATAACCATTTGATAATTTCAATTTTATGAATAAAAATATTATATTCATTATTTATATATAATTTTTATTTTTCACTTTTAAAATGAAATCAGAAAATATTAAGAAATGCTGGGTTTTTTTGATAATAAGAGCTTTTTGAACCCATATAAAAATTACATTTGACATCACTAAAATTATATTATCATTTATTTTTAATAAAATTTAGTTAATAATATTATTTTTTTAAAATTATTTAATAATATTATTATTTAAAATATTGAGTAATTATCTGAAAATTAATTTTTTCCCCTTTGGATTTGTTAAAATGATGTTTTCTACAACCTATAATTACAAGTTTCGATGTCATTTAATATGTGTAATTTCTCTAAAAAAACACCAAATTTTTTTCACTCAAAAGTAAAAAATATTTCATATAGTATTTCAAATGTTCAAAATAAAAAATCATCATAACCATTTTCAAAAAATATATCTAATATAATCTGAGCAATGCAGTCCTACTGGGATATCTCATAAATAATGGATGATATGTGACACTCATGGTTTAAACCCCTGATGATTAGAGGAAAACAAACTTAATGGTTTTAAAAAACTATTATATATTGAACCCCAAGTAAAGTCGAATCTCCAAAAAAAATTTATCCAAGAATTTTATATTCTATATAATTCACATTCTAATAGATTTTATCTCATTATTATCATCCCTAGAGGACTCAATGGGAAAAAATAATATCATTTGTAACAAAAAAAACCAATGAATTATCTTAGGAAAAGTCAAATTTATTATAGAACTAAGGTTACATCCCAAATACACCAAAGGATAGAGATAAATATTAAATGATTACATAGAAAATAGGGAATGATTTTCCAAATTTAAACAATTCAACTTATCAATACAAAATAAAAAAAACCAAATCAACTACATAATGTATGATTATAAACCATAAAACTCAAATGAAAACGAATATAAAAAAAATTAGATTTTACAATTTATAGCAAGAAAAATCAATAAATATAAAAGAAATGTTAACACAACAACCCCGAGGTGGCATCACTCCATCCACTCCATGAGAGAAACTCTAAGTTCTAACACCATCTCAAGAAACTAGCACCTTGATTACCCAATAAAAAATTAGTGAAATTCCATTTTCCTATTTCACAATTAACAATGTATACATATGCACCAAATTTCAAATATAGGGGATGAAAAATCATACCCATTAGGATTTTCCAAGGAGAGTTCCTAACTCAAGCCACATGAACGAGAACATGTAAAATCACAGTTCAAAATTTAACTTATAAAATATGGGTTCATAAAAACACTTTACCAATTTCATAATATTGAAATTAAAGAATAAAACATTATCCGTTCATATCACATAGATCACCAGAACCATATCTATCTACTCAAACACACATTCATGGAAGGTGATAGTCTAATACTCAAGGGATGTTACTCGCTAATCCACCATGTTATCACTAGGATACCATTCAATATGTTCCTCGAATTTGGCACCATGCTCCCAAAGGACCATCTCCAATTCAAATATGTACACACACCCCCATGTATTCTAGATTCTAACACCAATTAATTGAAAATAAATTAATTATTGCCTTTTAAAACATTTCAATTAAATCCATCCTTATATTAAAACAAATGAATATTTTTTAACTATAATTAAAAGTGGTTTTCCATAAAATATGAAAATATCTTGGATTTTAAAATAATAAAATAGGTTTATCATTTATTTAATCATCTAATTATTTCTTTCATATTCCAAAAAACATTAAATAATACTAGGCATTCCTGTTAATGAATATGAAGAGAAGAAATAAAATCCATCGACCCCTCAATGAGTTATGATATTGATGAACAAAACAATAAAAAATCATAATCTATGATGTAATATTCATTACATAAATAGATCCAATCAATATTCCATAAGAACAAATCATTGATAATAGTTCTACCCATAATACATAGTATACAACATTTCATGTGAGTGGAGTTGTGGAGATATTAAGTGAAAGATAGAAATTTGATATTACCATTGATTCCAAAGATCTAAATATCATATATCCTTAAATATCAGGTTTCTATTAAAAGGGAACTACCATTAACACCAAAAAGAGGATTGGAGTTCAATTGGTAAAGTGGATTTGTAAAAAATGAGGGTATTATTGGATAAAACCCAGATAAACATTAATTCATAGAGAATTAGATAAGTGCGGCATGGGTTTTCAACATAATTGTTCAAATTGTATGCTAAGCATGGACAAGATACTACGTCCAAACCACCCATCACATGGTTGGTATGCATGGTCTGACAAAATTTTCACCAACCCTTGTATTACCTCTATATCAATTTGAATATTTTCTCATGGAAAGCCACAGGGCTTTAAAAACTATACACCCCCGCTTTATTCCTAAGACTTTAGTTGTTTTTTCATGAGAAACCCTTATGTTTTCCTTTAACTATTCTCAAACCGTTAGAACTCAAAAAACTTCTAAAACACACTAAACCCATCTCAAATATCATGAAACTCAACCAAAGTGTTATAAAAATTAAAAATACAAAATGAATGTGTATTGTAAGTAAAACTAGTGGTTATGGACTAATTAATCTATTGTTAACTTATTATTTATAAAATCAATTAATATTGTCATTATTCAATCATAATACACATATTTAATTATATTAAAACTAAAATTAATCAAAAATGCATTTTTTAGCATATAGAAAATTAATAAAAAAATTCCATTCGAAAGATATAAAAATTCATGATATATCAATACATATAAATATATATTAACAAGATGATATAATCCTAATTTCTATAAAAATAACACCTTATGATCTCAGTGTATGACTTATTAATCAGATAAGATTTGGTTGTAGTTTCATTTTATGGTTAACTAGTATTGGTCCTCAAGAAATGTCCATAAGAATTAAATTATCCTATATATAGTTTTTATAAAAATATAATTTCTCTTGTTCATCTTGTGAATGATCTGTGGAAAACCCTAGTGAACTAACTTCCCCTCCGAGTTCATATAAATGGGCTTAATGTGTAATCCTTTCACGTTTGGATTTCATTTACTCTCAATTTTTTATTTGATTGTGTATTACTCTAACCTCATTTTATACCATCAAATTTAATTACTATAATATAATTGTTAAATTTTATTTTAAAATTTCATAGTTTTTTTTATTTTGGATATTAAAGTAAAAAAATATATTAATATAATATTCATTTATGGATAATATATTTTGAAATATTGTGTCATGTCATAGATCCACATGTATAGGTATTATATTCTAAGAATCCCTGAAACCCCAAATGTCATGTTTAGAATAGGGTACACCTAGAGTGCATTGGAGTGTACATGGAAACAAGAATGTGGTACATTCCATAGATCCATTCATGAAATCTATGCATCATATTTCATTAAAAAAACATAGTGTATATAGAGAATAACATCTTCTGTAAAATGTTAAGACATGATTAGGACCTTAAATTGTGGGGCACACTATGTACCCATTGATCATTTCATGTAATCCTTCTAGTGTAGGTCAGATCCCTCATTCACCTTAGTCCTTTTTTCAATTCAATATTGGTGAGTTTTTTTAGTCTACCCCAATGAGGGTTTGATGTTGTATCTTTTAGTAAGAATTTTACTTATGATATAATCAATAAATTGGTGACATGTATACCTATATGAGGAAAATATTTTTCATTAAAATTCTAATATTTACCTAGGAATGGTCAGGTATCAGATACACCACATACCATTTATTCGATCCCCTCCCTAGTTGGTTATTCTAGTTAGGGTAATGTGTCACCCATTATCCCAGGGTGTGATGCCCTATTTTTGTGTCAACATTTATTATAAATCTATGATTCATAGTCAAATAAAGTGAGTATCTTTGAAAATATATCCCAATTCATTTATACATAAATATAGTAATTCCTCACAGGTAAAACCACTCAGAGGAGTTCCATAAATTTTATCATGAACCAATATGCGAGTTCACTCAGATTAGTGTAATCATGACCATTGAGTATAATACCTTATCTAATGGTAAGGAATATCCTCACAATGAGAATTTGAGTCTTCATTTTATCATATCATCCTTATCTTTTATATTCTCAATTTAATTGGATTTAGAGCTAACATCCTCTTATAGGTTCTATATACGCAGATTTTGGTGTTTCCTATTGAGAATAGATATTTTCATTCCAACAATGACTCTACATGCACATGTTATGTCATATACATACTAAATACAATTTGAAAGAGTCCTAGGCATACTAGTAGCATGTGGAGCATAGTTGTTCTATATGAATCATAGACTGATCAAGGAGTTTCATTTCGGAGTTGTCCCATTTTGTTAGGTGATCATAATATTTTATAGTTTTAGTTGGCCTTTATTTTACCGCATTTTATTTTTTATTTGCATCTTCCGTACCTTGTTGTATGGTGTTAGTGGTTTCAATATGTTTTTTATTCCTACTAGTTATCTATCATCACTATATTATCTCATGTATATAGGTTTGTATGAGCATGTTTATATATACAATAGTTAAGGCCACCCTTGTGAGTGATATTTTTATATGGTGCTTCTCATCATTCATTAACATATTATAGGTGGGAATGGAGTGTAACTTTTGGAATATTTATTTCCTGGTGTTCCCAAGTGGTTAAGGTCATGAAATAGTTGTATCAATGTGTAGGCAATAATATTACATCTTTTTGGAGAAATTCAAGAAATAAATTTTATTTTGGGAACTAGGGATACAGTAATAATGCGTTTCAATTAAAACTCATAGAATAGGAAACCCAATGATGGTGTAGTTTAGGACATATACATTCAATAGGTAAATTATAGACTTATTATCAACATGATAATTATAGGCACTAGTTTTTGGGTAATCAATGGTTCATGTATAATATAGGATTGTGTTATGGTTTTCATGTCCTTCTTAAGTCAATTCCATATATATGATTTTTTTTATCATGGTGCATCTTCAGTACTACAGAATACAACCATGAAAAAAGGTATCTTTGATTTCATATAAATATAATGATGATGATGTCCTTATTTATGAGGCCACAATACAATGGCATGTTTAATAGGAGGATACTCTAGGTGAATTTTCAGCATTACACTAACCTGTGGAGTTGATGGTTATTAGAAAAGTATCCACATATGATGTGTGTAAGGAAAACATGCATCACTATTTCATGAGCTAGAAATATCCTAGGTTTTAGGAATATCCATACCCCATGGATTAATAGGGATAGATCAACTATGTAGATCAAGTGTTCCCCCATATGATATCACCACTTACCAAGATGGTTGTCCAAGTGGCCAGTCACCTACACGGCCTAAGAGGCCAATGGTCGATGATGATATTTCAAATGTATCATAGGGTTATACTTATATTTATAGAGTTATATATCCTATTTAGAGAGAATTTTAATCCAATAACACTATGGGATTTGAAAATCAATGAGATTCAGGGGATCCTGTATGGTAGTATGACATTCACAGAGTTTGTGTCATGCTTCAACGACCTCTCATGGTATTCCAGGGATGAAAATAAAAGATATTCAAGAACTACAATAGGTTAGTATGATATTATTATAGAATGTAAAAAGTATCAATGACCTCTCACGGTATTCCATGGATATTTTCCATGACATATAATCTTGAGAATAAAACTATTGATAATGTCCTCAATAAATATTTTTGAGTAGGGGTATCTCCTTGAATCCACCATTATAAGGGGGTGTTGAAGCATTCCATATTTATAGATAGATTCCTAACATTTTGTTGGAATAATTCGAGATCTAGAAGTTGAAACCCTTTACTAGAGACCAATATAGAATTTATTTGAAGGTGGACACTAGGTTCTACATGTGAAATATGTTTTTGGAAACTATCTCTGAACAAAAGGTCATAAATTCAAGGATCTCATGTAGGTTCTAGTCATCCAATGGAAAGGTAGTTACTATATTATGATTTAAGTGTCCACATCACATTAGATTTACTGACCACCATATATAACATAGAGTAACATTCAATGAACTTCCAATTCATAGGTTGTAGCTTGAGTAGGGAGATATGATGAGTAGAGGATGTGGTAGTGGAGCCGGGAGAGATGTGGGAGTTTCTTTGTGCCAAGATATACAACCACTGCTACCACCTTCAATTAGTCCCCATGAGAATAAAGATCTTGAAACTAGGTATGTGGGCAGATTTAGGTAGTAAATTCTTTTGATATTTAATTTATAGGCATGATCCATGGTATAATGTCAATATTATCTACTTTCAATGCAGTCTTAATAGAAAAAACAAGATACATTTTTTCCATTGTACTTCTCATGATTGATATGTGGATAATCAAGTGAATCCTATAGCTTGAACCTTGAATCTATAGTCTCTTGCTGGGGGAGATTCAAAAATCACCCACCTATAATGATAGTGTGACCAAACTATATGAGGAGATATCTTCACATTAAATCTCTCTATATACAATATGTGAATATATGATGAATTTTTTTATGGAATTTCACTCCATGATAAATGTAAATGTTGACTATTATAGGAGGTGTATGCATTGTGACTGCATAGATGAAACGATATTTTCATTTTTTGTCAATAGGGACTATAAATAAGAGAGGGTTGGTCTGGTATGTAAGAGGATATAACTGATTTCTCATCAATTGGATAGTATGATCCTTGGGGAAATAGATTCCATGATATTTCATATTCATGAAGTATTGGTGGAGATGAATTTTTATTATCTAGGGATGTATCGAGATTATCTCCCATTAAGTGACTTATTTTATCAAAGATCATCATCCATGGAAAACCATGATATCAAATTTAGTATCTCAAAATTTCCCATATAATGACACAAGAGTTGTAGGTACAGTTGGAGGAACAACAAAGAAAGGGATTAAATAGATCCAGTGTGTCCCCATGGGTTGGTATAGTGTTATTCTCTATTAATTTAAATGGGATATTGAGGCTATAAAAGTATTATTTTCTCTTGATTGATCTTACCATCAAAAATATGTATCGAATGTTTTTAATTGATAAACTATTCTACCAGTTGAATGAGTTAAAGTGGTTCTCAATAATTTATCTTGGGCCAGGTTATCACTATCTTCTCGATTTGGAGCATGATATATCTAAGACGAGGTTCTAGTGCATCATTAGTCACTATGATTACTTAGTGACACACTTTACTTGGGTGAATAGCCCAAATTTTCCATGGGACTCTGGAACTAGGTCTTTTATCATTTCATAGACATGTTCATTGAGGTGTTCATAGATTGTTTTCTCATATACTCAACATTTTATGTACAACATGAGGTCCATATAAGTATGGTTCTAGACATACTACAGGAATAATAACAATATAAGAATCCCTTTAAGTGTTATTATTGGATTTGAAAGGTCAGTTTTTTTTTGAAAATTTCATCTCAGAGGAGCTAGTAATAGAGGACTCAACAATGATTAATGTATAGATATATTGGGGTGAACAAAAGAGTGTATCGGAGGTTTACAAATTCCATGGGTTGGATGAAAATTATTAAAGAGTCAAGCCAAATTTCTCTACAATTGTGTAAACACATACTACATTTTCCAAATGGATGCATCGTTTAATGTCAATAGATATTTTTTGATATAATATTTTTAAAATTTATTAAGTGTTGATGAGCACCCCATATTAAGTCTACCATTGGAGGGAGTGGAGTACATGATCTTGTGAATCCATTAAAGTCTGGATTGTTTTTATTTTAATATAGATGCATTGGTTGATTTGTTATGGGTCTCAAAAGTAGATACCCCAATAGAAGAAATAAACAATACATGATTAGGAGCTACAAGTAGTATTATTCACCAGAAACACTTGGTGAGACAATCTTTTTAGATAGTAATTTATCATACGATTATATTATAAACTTCTCAAAAATCAATTCTCTTAACAATATATCTATAAGAATATGGGAATATTGTTGTAGTTCTTATAGGACTATGAATTTTCGATATTATATACCCTCATGAAGGGACACATGGTGGTAGATTTTGTCATAATGAAGTTATATTCATAGTTTTTGAGTGAGTAAACAAATCGGCGAACCTCATTGTTGTAGACCATTATGGATATGGGTGAATGTGAATTCCACATGTCTATATTTGTAAACACTCAACTTCTCTAGTAAATTAGGGAGTTTTAGAATAGAGATAATTATTGTGAGGTATTTTTAACATATATTCATAGGATATTCCATTCATGGATTTTTTTAATGGTGGGGAACACATAATCCTTTTCTAAGGATGGATGATGTAACTTGTAATGATAATAGAATATGATTTGGGGGAGTTTCATACATCCCCAGTAGTGGTATATCCGTGACTAGAAAAGACATTCCATGACCTTTATAATTAGTTTTTATTTTTAGGTATAAACTATATTGTATTTGATTTTATCTCATGATGCCTCACGTACTAAAAAGTGAAGGATGATCATCAAGTATAGGTGGATTTTTCTCGACCCCTTGATGTGACTAAGTGAATGTGGATTGGTATCCCCATTGATATTTGGATATAAAATGCATGAATAATTAGAGATCACGAATCTATATGGGTAATCATAGACCAACTCACCAAATAATTCCACATCCTTTCCTTTTGATTGTAATGTATAGTAGAGATCTTGTTACACTTTTATATTCCAAAGATAGTTCGGCTTCATGGATTTTACATGAAAATTGTTTTTGACCATGGCACTCACTAAACATCCTAATAATTGATAGGATTACAAAATGATGTTAGGACATATATAGATATGATCTTGACAATACAAACCTATAAATAATTCTATAATGATTAGACCGTTCATTTTTTGAGCGAATTTGATGAGCTTGCATATAGGGTTTTGGTCCCGACTGGGAGGATCAACTACCCTTTGTGGTTTTTTTTTAAAAAAACAATTACTATTCCACCATTGGTATGGAACAATTTGAGGCCATTTTAAAAGAGACAATTCTTGTCACCATTTTTCTAGATATAGTAAATAAAGACATATATTACTAGCCCAATGTTGGTTAAGAGGCACAAAATAATGTGGAGATAATCTAAGATAAAACCTGGACTAATTAGATCCATCATGTTTATAATGTCAACTTGTGATGAAGGTTATTAAATTTCAATGAGGGGGCTATGTGTTCTTTTTGGTCTCACCTCTTTGAGGACGTTTTTAATTTGTTTGGGGTTCAATGTTGTCTCAGATATTCATCACCCATTTCTTCATACTATATAGAGTTGGTGAGGTGGAATACCACATTGAAATACCACCACAATTAGACTAGGTTAATGATATATTCTATGTTTATTTTGTTGAGTATATATGTGTATTAATGATTACAATAATTTAATTTTGGTGATCTAGACATTAAGGAATGTGTGACCTTCTTCAAAGTACCCAGTGGATATCACAGATTGGTGGGAGAATACACATCATGTTTGAGTGATTCACGTGGTGTGTTTACGTTGGAAGAAAAGAATATTTAGGGGATATATTTTGAGAGGTAAAAACATATGTGAGCTTAGTAACCTCACCTATTTGAGTAGTGTTTTACTATTTTGGATGAAAATCCCGAATGGAATGGAGAAAATTAAGACCTAAATTTTATTAATTGATAAATTTAAGTATTTTAGTTAACATTATTTCTAAATTAGATATAGAGTATGCATGAAATATTGTTCATCATGGACCCTTAATAAAAATATATTAAAAATATTAAATATACCATATAACACATGTTAATAAATCCATAAATAATGGAATATATTATTAATTGTTAATTAGATATAAAATGAAGACCACCATTAAATAAGGAATGTGAGTTTCAACCATGTAGTGATATAATTTTAATGATATTATGAAATTTTTATTAAGTGTAGTTATAATAGGGTTAATAGAAAATTTATTTTATTAATTATTTTATTGTATATTAATGTCTAAATAACAGAAATTCCTTTATATAATAATGTTTAAATCCAAATCATATGGTTATATATATAACTCTAGAGCATTAGAGGAGAGTGATTATAGAGAAAAATTCTGTCAATGATGAATGAAGTAGAAGAACGATAAAAGATCGATGACTAAATTCAATATAATTCATAAATAGAACAATGTAAATAACTTTTTTATTAAATAAAAACTGATCTTAATCTAAGGTAGGAATTTTTTGTTATATTATATTTTACACTTTTTCTTTATTATAGAATTAGGATGGATTAAATCATTCTCAATGAATCCTTGATCAGATCAATTAAAGCCTTGTTATTTTTTATGAATTATGGATGTATTGGTTTTTATGAATGATTTCTCCACCTCATTCTCCATACTTCATTAATAATTGAATACTCAATAATAAAATTAATTGATTATAACATATTTGTTTCATTCAATTCTACATCTTTTCTTTAAATTTTCTTCACCATTTCTTGATTGAACTGTGTTTCCAAATTTATTTTGGGAATGTAATTGTTGTGTGAAAACTCATTGGTGTTATATTTTTTTGATACATATTTATTATTAATATTGGAAATATAAAAGTGGTGTGATGGATATAAAAGGAATAAAATTTTTGTGCAGGTGATGGTGGATTCATGAGCTAGATTGTGCTTTTATTTTTATCGTTGTGTGACCAATGTATTTTGAGTAAGAGGAGGAAAGAATCTTTCCACCGAGGACCGAATGGGATTAATAAAATCAATAATGTAGACATTCCTAAGTTATTTTTAGTACAACTAGTGGTGATGGGGTTATATGTATATATTCCTAAATGGTTTAATAATTTCGGAAAATTCATATCAAGGTGACGTGTAGTTCAGAAGAATGGACTCTGTGGGGAGAACCTTCTTGAAATGGATATGGTTTACATGGTAATTAAAGATCACACAATAATATTACTTATCTATACTTTGTGAGATAATTTTATAACTTTTTCAACATTGAAAGCTAGTAAATTTCCTTAACTAATGTGACCCCACACATTGTGTCTGTGGCGGGGCACAACCATGTATGTAGAAGAGTACATGGACGCGGTCAGTAGATAATTGAATGATTTAATTTCCCATCCTATATATGTTGTACATCATCAAAATACAAGATTTATATATAAGACATATCTTGAGTTATAAATAATAAAAGAGTAGTAATGTAGTTAGTGAGATATTTAATGTACCCCTATTGCACTCTGTGAACTTAATCCATGATATGTTAGATCCTTTAAAATCATTAATATAGTTTCTAATTCTATATGTGTCAGTTTTCATAGTCTTACATCAGGATGGATTGGTGAGGAATATTCTCCTAAGTATTTGATGCAACATACCCAAAATGTATTAGTTCCATGTATCATATTGTGTGGCCTATGTTTGTGATCCTCATTCTCATATTTCCGTACATATGGTGGTGAATCGTGTAACCTAACTATGTGAAATTAAATTCATTGCCTAGTGGGTTATTCTTGTTCGATTCAGGTGTCCCATATTGGCCTTGGGTGTGATTCCTTGTCTATGTATCAAAATATTTTTTCATATAATGATGTTTATTATGATAGAATGAGAATCTAATATATTCTATCAAGGATTCTTCATAATTCTACATGGTAAGGCCAATGCATATGAAATCGTAGTTGTGTTCCATAAATTTTAGTGTTCCTATATGGGTGAGTTTTCTCAAATTATTTTTTAAAATTCATCAGTAGAATCTCTATCTATTAGACATGACAAACATCATAATGATAATTGGAGTAATTCATTAAGTATATTTGGACATCATTTGTTGTTAAATTTACATTGTTTATTTCTTTTTGAGTCATTATATAATGGTTTATGTTAGGATATTTCATGGTAAACTATTAATTATGTTTATAATCACCCCAACATGGGTTATTCCCACATGTGTTGTATCTTACGTATATTAATGTTATTTTATGAACATCTAGTTAACTAGGGACTAGTTAGAGGTTAATTGTGCTAGACCCAACGAAGAACGATCCCTTAGTTTTATTTTGGTCATAGTCCACATTTGTAAGAAATTCATCCTATTTTATAGTATTTGTGAGATTATATTTTCTATATTTATATTTTTTTTTTCATATTATATAATGTGTTATATGTGTTTCATGGATGAATTATGATCATACCATTTTTTTATGCATTACATTGTGTATGTGGAGTTGTGTGTATTAAAATTTACAATAGGCTAAGGTTTACAATGTGGGTGAGATTACTACTATGTACTAGTCACTAGAACATAACCTATTAGAGTCTAGAATGTGCTATCACACACATCTTATTTGTTTCAAGGTAGGCTGTGGTGGGTCAGGTCCTAATAAATTGGTATCAAAGGTTAAGTTATCTTTAGATATGAGTATTGAGATAGTGTAGTTGTGAGGATTGGTTTGGGGACTAGGGAAACAATTTAATTGCTCATTGAGTATAAAACATAGTAAAAATAACCAAGTGATGATGTTGTTCAAGACATGTCTATTCACTTGTAATCTGGTAACCTTCTTTTCTTCTCGAATCATATTAACAATTGTTCCAGCGAAAGAAACATTAGAGAAATCGCATATGAATGAGTTATGGTTTACATGTATTTCTTGAGTAATCTCCCAATATATAATTTCTGAACATGGTATTCCTTGACTAATGTAGGATGCCACCGTAATGATAGAAATATATTATTCTATGGATATATTGTAATGATGATCTACATAGAGATGAATCATTAGAATAAGTTTATGTATAGAAGGTAGTTCAATTAGATGGATTACTTGATGTTCCTCGACACATCGAGCACTCAATTTTACTTTATGGACCAATAAAATATCCATGGAGGATAGTTGGACTTATTTATTTCTATAGACAAAGATAAACCATGTTTCAAGGAAATAAAAACAACCATAAATATGTTGAACAGATCAACAGGGTAGAGTGATTCTTCTGTCTTATTTGGAACCCTCCTGAACAGATGGTGGTTATTGTGGAAAACCTCCTCTATGGGAATTTTTGAAGTTTTCATATCTTGATGTTGTATAGGAATGATGAGGAAACCATAAAATAGATATATTTTATGTGCATCTTCTCATAGAGATTTTATCATGAATCTTGTGGGTGTTACGCATCTTGAAGAATCTGATGCTTTAGTTTGGAAAGATGACAGTATCAAAGTAATCATTTAGTATAATTGAACACCATTGGGGTTACATGGAAATTGTTCATGATGGATACAATATATCATGACATTTTTATTGTGTTCTCCATTTATATGTAGGAGATTCTGTCTTATCTCTTCATAGATCGCTGGATTTTAAAGAAGACACCCCGGAGTAAGAACTCAATTGTTGGTAGTCAATAGAAAACATTAGGTACAGGGATCAGAATAAAATATTAGATATAATCTCATGATGGAGGCTTATCCACTCAAGGATCTCATGTTTGTTCTCTTCTTGCAAATGTTGATGTATTACTTCAAAAATGATGGGTTAGGATAAACCATGCCATATTTTTCTGATATGTCATGTAACATACAAGATAATGTTGATGGGCCACTAAGGATGAGGTAGCATCTTGATCATGGAGGTCCAATGGGTTGATACAATTGAAAATTTTCTTGAAGATTAATCAGTAATTGTAGTTGAAAATATTTTATACCATATCTAGTATTTAATGGAGATCCCCATGGGGAATAGAGATCTTGTGCTTAAAAAAGTTGATAGTTATTGGAAGATAAGTATTATGACTCATAGGTTCCATGAATGATCCAAGGAATGATCTTGGTATTCACTACATTGGAAGCAGTTTTAATAGAGATTTGAACAATCCATTCTTTCCTTGTTATGCCTCTTAAATAGGACCTAGAGCTTACAGTGCAGCCTCTTGCAAGATTCTTATAAGTAGAGACTCCTACCATGAGAGATTCATTGATAACCCCCTTCTAAAAAATTTTAATTGACTATAGGTTTACATATATTTTCATGGGATATAATTATAGATATAATGGGAATATATAATTATATTATAGGTATGAAATTTGTCTCCATATTCCTAGGGAAGATTGGTTGTTACATGTATAAGATTTGGTGTGTCTAGGAAGAATGGGTGTATATTTTCGTTATATTAGGAGAAAGAATCTCAAAAATAGTTGTTTCGGATTGTATGTAAGAGTTTAATATCATGTACTTACTAGTTGGACGGTATAAACAATAGAGAAAAAGACACTATGACCATTCTATTTCCAATAGTAGTGGAGGATCATGAATAATTTTTCACTAAGTACATGTCGAACATACCTATTCATATAGTGGTTGACTTATTTTTAGATCTATAATTTAGATATTATTAATTTTAATACCAAAATTTCAAATATCCTCTATAGAGATATGAGTGTTGATGGTGTACTTGGAGAAGCAATAAAGGTAGGGCTTCATTAGACCCATTATTTCTCCCAAGGTAGATCTAGTGTTATTCACCACGAAGGAATATGGTTGATGAGGTGATGTATGTGTAATTACCACAAAAAATAGTTGAATATCAAGAATAAGTATCCATTTCTATGAATTGGTGACCTCTTAAACTAGATTAAATGGCTGAAGTGGTTCTTTATGATTGACCATATGTCGGGTTGTCAAAAAATCATGGGATGTGAAGAGGATATATCGATGATTCCATTGTGGTGTTACTATATTCACTATGAGTACTTAGGGATACAATTTATCTTGAAGATGACTCTATCTATGTGCTTAGGACTTGTAAAATAAATTGTTAATCCATTATTATAGTGATTCAAGGGGGTATTTATAGATTATATCCTCATTTACAAATCATATTCGGATGACCAAGCATGTGCTGACCACCACCCTCATCCAAAGGTAACCCCAATAGGCTATAAATGAGGGGAGAAAAATCATTTTCTATAAGTCTCGCCTCCTGTTGTTGTCGAGTTGGAGACTATAACTGATGAAATAAAAATATAAATAATGGGCGGAATTACCATATATTATAATATGACAAATAGATAGGATATATAAAATCCAAAAAATATGATAAAATTTAAATAGGAAACCAAAATTATCCAACGATTATTTTATAAGTAAAATAGATAGAGTTGAATGTCTATAAATAAATACACAAAAGCAAATCTATGGTAGTGACAAAGATGTAGCCCAATGGAACAAGCATGTAATATACATCAGAGCCCTTGATGACCTCCAGGAAACCACACAATATATTTTTATATGTAGGGTGAGAATTCAAGTACAATCAGTAGGGTAACCAAACTCCCTCATAAACATTTGAAATGAGCATACTAATACACCATTAGTGAGAAAATAGAAGAACCAAAACCACCTGAATAGGTCAACCATCCAATATAAAACTCACCTAGGATCACATACATAATATCACATCGAAGTATTACAATATAATATAAATCATATTAATGAATGGTTACCCCTCACTAATTTCCCGCTGATTTTCTGTTCTCACACCCCGAATTTATACAACATAGAACTCCCATATCTTATTTATAAAATATCCTCACATCCATCATACTAAAAAATGGTCCATCATATGACATGACATCCCGTATAAAATATAGGAACATGGAATGTCACAATACATCATAACTAGAACAGTTGTGTGTCATTAACTTGAATAACTTAAACTCCATTCCCTCCTCCTACCTTGCATGACTCACACCATAATACATCTTATCTCATCATATATTTCTAATAGAAACCTAGTCCATCACATGAAATCACACATAGATATTACACTTATTTCATATATCCATCAAAACCCATGAATTCCAACATCACCTGGAAGAGTGGGTAGGGATGATTCTGCAGCCATACATCCGTCCTCACGATCGAGATGTCTGAAAAAACTCCCCCAAAAAATTTGGTTGTTGGAATAAGGTTCTCTACATGGAACGGTGTGTATATAAAATCCAAAGGAACGTACTTGATATATATATAAATATACCTAAGAACAACCATGCCCAGTGGGTTCAGAAACAAATCACTAACCAACTCACAATATCAAAACCAAACATCCAAACAAAACCACTTTTTCTATGACCATTGTCTGTACAAAACTATAAAATAGGCTACATAGAAATTTCACATTTCTATTTCTTTATCGACTTAAGCCATATTAAATATTTTACATTTCTAACAAATTCCATTATCCATCCTTTTCATGTCGAGTCCCGAAACCTAACATACATGGACATTACATTACTTTTGCGGAATACTTAGTACATAACAAAAACACACACACAAGGATTGTATTAGTTTAATGTCTTTGGAAACTTGGAATATAATCTTCTAATCATGGTGAAAGATCTTAAACATCTCCCATAAAGATCTTCCTTTTTTTACCTAAAATCTTTCTTTTTTATCCTGGGGAGAAGAAAACATAAAAGGGTGAGCTCAAATGCTCAGTAAGGGTAAACAAAAGAAATATCAATCACATCATATTCATAAGAACATAACATTTTGGAAATCTTAACCTGCAAAAGAGATCATAATATAATAACATGGGATAAATCATAGTAGTGAAATGTAATCCCAATAATCATAACTTAAAACATGATACTTTGTGGAATACACACATAATCATATAGAATCATTTCTTATTATTCAAGACTCATTGCCAAGACTATCTTAGTGGACAAATTCCATTTTTGAACCGAGTTCACTCCTCATTTCAGTCCTGTTTCACTGAACTGGTTTAACCTGCCATTCCAGCCATGTCTATCTCATGAGATATAAAATCATTACCCAATGCATTGGAGGGAGATATAGGTCCCACCCATCTCATAATGATACCATTCTTATGTGTGCCACAAAATCATAAACCATACATCATAGCACAACCCATGTAATAAAAATGGGAATCTTTAACATCGTGACATCATAAAACAATTCATATAATGTAAAGGAATACAAATATTTCCATCACAACATAATCAAATCCATGTAATAATAGTAATAGAAACCGAACCCTTTATTATCTTAGATGGAAAATAATTTTGATGAAACACTTGAACTCCATTCTTGAGGAAAATATCCTTTCTACCTCAAAAAGATTTTTCTTTCTTAACATGTCGTACAAATTTAAACTAAAAAAAGTTTATTAAAAATAAACTTGAAAACTTGTAAAGGAATCATGTTGGAAATAATATTTTAAAAATCCATTCATGCCGTATAAGTTAAAAAAACATTCTTCTCGTACTTTTGTCGGAAAAGTCAAAAAGTACCTCGTATGAAAAATGACAAAAGATTCCTTTTATATCTTTTACTAAAACTCACCGAAGGGTAAAATTGGATTTAAACAATTGTAGGTGGATGGAAATAATATTACATATTGAGGAAATATGGATGTGGATGATAAAATACACCCCTAATAAATTACAAGGTATAAATAATCTCTGATAGAAATGAGATTGTGATATTTTCCCATACCTTAGGTACGATTTGCTTCATAGGTGTCAGAACCTCCTGTAGAATGATTTAAATAATTTTTTGACTTATTCTAGAATCATACTTATTTTTATGATATCATATATGGTTCACTTATGACTTTATTTTACCCGTTCTTTTGTAAATTCCATGTTAAAGAGCGTTTTGGGTAAAATCGTTTCATTTGTCGTCCGTGTTTTAACTTGTAATTATTCCTATGATTACTTAGATCATGATTACATAATTACAGAATATAAAAAATGATTTATATATAATATATATTCAGAATATACATATATATAATATATTAGTAAATGGAATGAAATACACCGTTCATGGAGACTATAGGCCGTACGCACGCATGAACGCCTATTTCGTTTCTTATTGAGTTGAATGGAATTTAGTAGATGAAATAAATATATATAAACATAAATACAGTATCATTATTATGTAATATACATCATTATTACTTATTATATATACTTTACAATCATTCATGAATGGTTAACGTGGAGAATGAATCTCATCGCGTCGTGGAGACAATAGTCCGTACGTACGCACAAGCGATGATATCGTTCTCATGATCGTGGAATTGTATTGGAGTGTATGTATACTATTTCAGAATCAATATCAATTTAAAATAATCATATATAGTTATTATGTACACCATTATACCTGTCCATGTAAGGTGGTGGTGGAAAATAGATTACACCACGGCGTGGAGACGGTATTCCATACGTACGTACGCGCGGTGATTTCATTTTCCGTAGGATGGGTAGATGGTGAAATAGGGTTGTTTCATACTTATAATAAAATATAAGTATATGAATTATACTGATGTTATTACTTCATAATGATACAACCTATGAAGAATATGTGGAAGAAGAAATAAAGTTAAAAGAATCCGTAACGGACATTACCTCTTCTTTGAAGCCCCTCTTTGAGTCCTTCTCTTAGGGCACTAAAATTGGTCTTTGAATAAGACCCGGACCTCTAGGATGTTTCTAGGGAAGTGGAGAGGATAAATTGGCAGGGTTTGGCCGAGAATTAAGGCTCAATGTGGTGTGAGGAAGAGAGGGAGGAGGTGCCCTTTTATAAGGGAGGAGAGGGGCACCTTTGGAATAACTAAAAATATTATTTTATTATAAAGCCAAATTCGGTTTTAAATAGCTCCAAATTGATTTATTTAGAAGATAAGATGGGTATGGGTCGAAATCCTCTCATCCAATAGAATTTAGACAAGTTTAGGTTCCTATTTTAACCTTATCATTTATATTTAACTTTAAGTTAGATAATTTGACTTTTACCATGTCTTTTTGTGTTCTTACACTATAAGGTTATAAACATACTATAACAAGCCAAAAGAAACCCCAGTTGTTTATTATCAATATATATAACCTTAGCTAAGTCATTTGGCCGAACTGTATATTTTTATGAATAAAATAACAATTAATAATATAATATTTGTTTTAAAAACTATTTTATGTCAATTTTGACACTATTTAGTAATTGATTTTTGTAAAAATCATAACAGAATGATTAGTTCTAAAAAGGTTAATTAAATCAATAATAACATGTCATATTAATCTATAAAATTAGTGTAATTAATAAAAAAATTTAAATTACATTTATTTTGGTATTTATAACATCAATTATGTCAATATTTCATTAACAAGATAATTACTGCATCATCTTTGTGTCAAAAATAAATTTAATTATTTAATGTCTAAAAATTAAAATAAAATACCATTATGTAGAAAATCATTTTATCTTTCTTATGAATATTTATTGTCTAATTTATCTTCTATATATCCCTATATCAGAAATGATATACTTATTAAACTTTGATTTTAACTATTTTAACCCCTCTTTAAATAAATTAATAATAAATGTCCTAATCTAATCCAAGTGGGCCTAAA
The DNA here is from genome assembly GCA_963277665.1 of Viscum album. Taxonomy (NCBI): domain Eukaryota; kingdom Viridiplantae; phylum Streptophyta; class Magnoliopsida; order Santalales; family Viscaceae; genus Viscum; species Viscum album. The sequence goes on along the minus strand of OY728158.1, from coordinate 1,584,063,001 downwards.
TGGTCATATTTTATTCCTAAGGTTGTATTTGGTCGAATTAAACTTATCCAATAGAATTAGAACATGTGTTCGGATAATAATAAAATAATTTTTACCCTTAAATACCCTATTTACTTTTAACCGTGGTAAAAAAAAGAAAAAGTTACTATTCACCAAAAATTATTTTCATCTCATTGAACCACATTTTACTTACTGACATCAACCGTGTCTATCTTATTTTTGAAATTCCACTCACAGAAGCGGTAAAATTAAGTTTTATGAAACAATTTTTTAACTATCACTTACTGGTTTCACTATTCATCAAAAAATGAAAGTTTCCATAAAAATACAAAAAATTAGGCCTAAGATATATTTGATATTATGAACTCAAAAATGATTTCTATTTTACCAAATTCAAAACATATCAGTTGCATTAATTAATTTAAAAATTAATTCCCGTCGTCAAAACAAATAGCGTGTTTTTAAGAGATAATAACTATCAAATGATTGACACTTATTTATGTCTGGATTAAATGTGAAATTATATCTAATGACAAAAATTGTATTAAATTTTCAAAATATATTCTAAATATACTTTAAAACCACTCAAATTAATAATTTATCACTATTAATTATTTTGATTAAAAAGGTTGTTTTTAATTTAAATTTAGTAATTTTCACTATTCATCAAGAAATGAAAGTTATCCCAAAAGTACCAAAATTTCACCCTAAGATAATTTCGATATTACAAATCAAAAAATGAAGTACATTTTGAAAACTAAAATTTACAAAATTTCAAAAAGAGCTTATTACTATTCATAACGGCTAGATTTAATAATATTTTAATAGCATATCGTTGTTTAGTGAAACACGGTATTGCGTACTACACATGCTATCGAGGAAGGACGCGATTGCGTGTAATGTAAGGAAAGCCAATGATGCGTGTGTTGCAAGCTCCTTTTCGTGTAGCGTACAACACAAGACATTAATGAAATTAAAAACAATGTTTTTCATAAAATGTGACATTAAAAACAATGTTTTTCATAAAATTTCAGGGTGTTACATTCTACCCCCATTAAAATGAATTTCGCCCTCGAAATTCATCGGGGTTATAAATGGTTTACTACTCGAATGTTTCTTTAGTAGAAACCCACATCATAAAAAGGAATACCAAAACCAATCTTTAAAAACAAAAGTATGGAATGTAATGGTTACCCAAATAAACTAATCACTGGGTTTCCACATAGGTGAAAATATGGACATGGAAGAAAAATCTAACCATCATGTTCTGATAGAGAGTGGTAGAGAACATGGCTATGAAAAATCCAACAATCACAAAGCCATAGATTTGTGATAATCTATGGTACCATCTAATTCATCATATATAAGTTCACTAAGACTACATTTTTGGTTTTCAAGATCATTTCCCTAAAGTTGATGAATTAAAAGAAATACTTACATGATTTTGGTACAATCTCACTATTGTTCGTGAATTGAACAACTTCCACTTCATCCCTAAATAAAATGAAGTTTAATTTGTCATTCGTGATGTGTTATCAGATCATGTGATAGAATGATGGGTCCTTCCATCTGTCTGAAACAAAAGGTTAGAAAAGTTATCAAAAAAAAATACATAAGTCCATCTATTGTGAGATTAATCATATATGGTTCCTAAAATGGACTTATACTTCATACCTCATACTTCCTAATATAATAAAACTAGTATTTAATAAACATGGACTTCCTATAAACCATTGGTAGGTGATAAAGGCCAGTCGCGCTTCAGTTGTGGGTTCGATTCTCATAGCCTTGTCCAACGCGATGGGTTGTCGCCAGTCCAGCAGGTTGTCCTTTTTCTAAAACTACATTACTATAAAATCCCATCAATAATATCAAAAAAAGTTCTATACATAAAAAATACTAACTTATGTCCAACATAATCAATTCCAATCTTTAGGCTTATCTAAAATACTTTGGTCAAAGCTCATTGTATAAAGAAAATGATTACCTGAAATGTCACATAACAATCACGTGAATTCCATCATTTATCCCAAATATATCATAAGATATATCTTTTTGGTCAAATTACAAACATGTGAATACCTTAATCATGTATTCTCTTGAATAATGAATACCCATTAATTGAACCATAGTGAAAACACGAATGAAGTTAAAAGATAACACTTTCCACATACCAAAATCCTCAAAATCCATTATACTCAAACCATGATATCACTTAGTCCTTATATCAATCATGAGCTCATGAATACTATCAGACATTTCATTTTCTCATTTTCCCTTCATTATGCAAATATCATCTTTTTTTTTCAAAAATATCTCAATCACTTTTTATGGTTACCGGTACCATAAAATTATTGAAAACCACAATAGACCAATACATAAATATTCCAATATTCCACGGTACTATATACAACATTATATTGGAATCCCATTACATAAACACTTAATCATTCCACCACATTGTTGTCATATTCAACATCGCCAATAGTTATCGCATGTGACTTCCCATTGTCGTTTTCCTTAAGTGGTTGCTCATGTCGATCATCACTAACCCTTGGATTTCGGCATTTATTAGCATAATGCCCCATTTCCTTTCACATGAAGAATTGAAGTGTTGGTGGTGTGTTCTCTGTAGTCTTTTCATCATTCACATAAATATAAACCATTTTTCCATTACTTCGATACTTGGCTGCTCAATGTCCTTCTTTTCCACACGTAAAACATTTTCTAGTCCCTTTAAGACAATCTCCACCATACTTCTTTCCACACTTTGAGCATAAGGAAACATTCATCTTCTTTGCACCATTATTCTGAGATTTCTCCTTGAACTCCATGTAGAGACCCGTATCTTGACGTACATGGACATTACATTACATTTGCGGAATACTTAGTACATAACAAAAACACACACACAAGGACCATAATAGTTTAGTGTCTTTGGAAACTCGGAATATAATCTTCTAATCGTGGTGAAAGATCTTCAACATCTCCCATAAAGATCTTCTTTTTTTTATACCTAAAACCTTTCTTTATATCCTGGGGAAAAGAAAACATAAAATGGTAAGCTCAAATGCTCAGTAAGGGTAATCAAAAGAAATATCAATCACATCATATACATAAGCACATAACTTTTGGAAATCTTAACCTGCAAAAGAGATCATAATTTCATAACATGGGGTAAATCATGGCAGTGAAATGTAATCACAATAATCATAACATAAAACATGAAACTTTGTGGCATTCACACATAATCATAGAGAATCATTTCTTGTTAGTCAAGACTCATTGCCAAGACTATCTTAGTGGACAAAGTCCCTTTCTGAATCGAGTAACCCTCGTTTCAGTCCTGTTTCACTGAACCGGTATAACCTACCATTCCAGCCATGTCTATCTCATGAGATATAAAATCTTTACCCAATGCATTGGAGGGAGATATAGGTCCCACCCGTCTTATAATGAATCCTTTCTTATGTGTGCCACATAATCATACATCATCGCATAACACATGTAACAAAAATGGGATTCTTGAAACATCATGACATCATAAATCAATTCATATAAGATAAAGGAATTCATAAAAATAATTCCATCACAACATGATCAAATCAATGTAATAATAGGGATAAAAACAGAACCCTTTATTATCTTAGATGGAAAATAATTTTGATAAAACACTTGAACTCCATTCTTGAGGAAAATATCCTTTCTTCTTCAAAAACATTTTTCCTTTCATAACATGTCATACAACTTTAAAATAAAAGAAGTTGATTAAAAATAAACTTGAAAACTTGTAAAGGAAGCTTCTTGGAAATAATGTTTTAAAAATCCATTCATGCCGTATAAGTTAAAAAAACATTCTTCGTACTTTTGTCGGAAAAGTCAAAAAGTACCTCGTATGACAAAATATTACTTTCATAGATATTACTAAAAACTGACCGAAGTGTAAAAATGGATTTAAACAATTGTAGGTGGATGGAAATAATATTACATATTGATGAAACATGGACGTGGATGATAAAATACACCCCAGTAAATACTTACGAATAAACAATCTCGGATAAAAATGAGATTGTGATATTTCCCTTACCTTAGATCCGATTTGCTTCGTATGTGCCCGAACCTCCTGTATAATGATTTAAATAATGTCATTGACTTATTACAGAATCATATTCATTGTTATGATATCATATATGGTTCACTTATGACATTATATTACCCGTTCTTTTGTAAATTCCATGTTAAAGAAGCGTTTGGGTAAAATCGTTTCATTTATCGTAGGTGTTTTGACTTGTTGTTCTTGACATTATTTTTACATATATCATGATTTACTTACTTCCAGAATATAAAATATGATTCATATATCATATATATTCAGTATATATATATATATATAATAGATAGATAAATGAAATGAAAAACACCGTTCATGGAGACGGTAGTCCGTACGTACGCATGAACGCTGTTTTCCTTTCCTTATTGTCTTGAATGGAAGTAAGTAGATGACATAAATATATATATATATATACATATATCCAGTAGCTTTATAATGTCATATATTTCATTATTATTTCTTATATATACTTTATAATCATTCTTAAATGGTTAACATGGAGAATGAATCTCATCGCGTCATGGAGACGGTAGTCCGTACGTACGCACGAGCGATGATATCATTTCCATAAATATTGAATTGAATTGGAGTGGATTATACAATATATCAGAATCAATATGATGTTTTAATAACTATGTATAGTTATTCTTTACACCATTATACCCATCCATGTAAGGTGGTGGTGGAAAATAGATTACACCACGGCGTGGAGACGGTATTCCGTACGTACGCACGCGCGGTGATTTCTTTTTCCGTAGGATAGATAGATGGTGAAATAGGGTTGTTTCATACTTATAATAACATATCAGTATATGAGTGATACTGATGTTATTACTTCATAATGAAACAACCTAAGAAGAAGAAGTGGAAGAAGAAATAAAGATGAAAGAATTGGTAACGGTAATTACCTCTTCTTTGAAGCGCCTTTTGGAGACCTCCTCTTAGGGAACTAAAATTGGTCAATGAGGAAGACCAGAACCTCTAGGATGTTTCTAGGGAAGTGGAGAAGAGATTTTGGCAGGGGTTGGCCGAGCTTGAGTGCTCAAATTGGTGTGAGGAGGAGGGGGAGGGGGTGTCCTTTTATAAGGGAGGAGAGGGGCACCTTAGGAATACCTCAAAATATTATTTTATATTAATGTCAAAATCGGTTTATAATGGTTCCAAAGGGTCTTATTTCGAAGATAAAGTGGGGATGGGTCGAAATCCTATCAACCAATAGGATTTAGACAAGTTTATGGTATTATTTTAACCTTATCAATTAGATTTAACTCTAAGTTAAATAATTTAACTTTTACCGTGTCTTTTTTTTTTCTTTCACTATATGGTTAATACACTTACTATAACATGCCAAACGAACCCGAAATTGTTTATTATTAATATATATATCCTTATATAAGTCATTTGGCCGAACCTTAGATCTTTAGGAATAAAATAACAATTAATAATATAAGATTTTATTTAAAAACTATTTTGTGTCAATTTTGACACTATTTCATATATGATTTTTTTGAAAGTCATAACAGAATTATATGTTCGAACCAAGTTGATTAAATCAACACTAATATATCATAATAACCTAGAAAATTAGTGTAATTCATAAAAAGTCTCAAATTACATTCATTTGAGCATTTATAACATCAATTATGTTAATATTTCCTTAAAAGGGGAATTACTGCATCATCATTGTGTCATAGATAAATTAATTTATTTAAAGTCTAAAAATTATAAATAAAATGTCATTATGTAGGAAATCTTTTTAGATTTCTAATGAATATTTATAGTCGAATTTAGCTTATGTATAACCCCATATTAAAAATGTTTTAGTTATTAAACTTTGATTTTAACTATTTTAACTATTCATTAAATAAAATAATATTAAATGTCATAATCTAATCCAAGTGGACCTAAATGGTCATATTATATTCATAAGGTTGTTTTTGGTCGAATTACACTTATCCAATAGAATTAGGACATGTGTTAGGGTAATAGTAATATCATATTTACCCTTAGTTACCCTATTTACTATTAACCGTGGTAAAAAAAAAGTAAAAAGTTACTATTCACCAAAAATTAATTTCATCTCATTGAACCACATTTTACTTACTGACATCAACCGTGTCTCTCGGATTTTTGAAATTCCATTCACAGAAGCGGTAAAATTAAGTTTTATGAAAAATTCAGTTTTTAACCTACCACTTAGTGGTTTCACTATTCATCAAAAATTGAAAGTTTTCAGAAAAATACCAAAATTTCACCCTAGGATAATTTCGGTATTCCGAATTCAAAAATGAAGTCCATTTTGAAAAATAAAATTTATAAAATTTCAAAAAGTGGTTATTATTATTCATAACGGCTAGTTTTAATAATATTTTAATAGCATATCGTTGTTTAGTGAAACTCGGTATTGCGTACGACGCAAGCTATCGAGGAAGGTCGCGATTGCGTGTAATGAAAGGCAAGTCAAGGATGCATGTTGTGCAAGCTCCTATTGGTGTATCATACAACACAAGACATTAGTGAAATAAAAAAGAATATTTTTCATAAAATCTCGGGCTGTTACATTCTACCCCCCTTAAAATGAATTTCGCCCTCGAAATTCGTCGGGGTTATAAATGGTTTACTATTCGAAAGTTTTTTTAATAGAAACCCACATCGTAAAAAGGAATACCAAAACATGGCTTTAAAAACTAAAGTATGAAATGTAACAATTACCCAAATAAACTAATCACTGTGTTTCCACATAGGTGAAAATATGGATATAGAAGAGAAATCTAACCATCATGTTCTGATGGAGAGTGGTAGAGAACATGGCTATGGAGAATCCAGTAATCAAAAATCCATAAATTTGTGACGATCTAAGGTACCATCTGATTCATCAGGTATAAGATCACTAGGACAACATTTTTGGTTTTCAAGATCATTTCCCTAAAGTTGAAAATTTGAATTAGAATAAATACTTTCTTTATTTTGGTACAATCTAACTGTTGTTCATGCCTTGAACAATTTCCACTTCATCTCTTAAATAAATGAAGTTGAATTTGTTATTCGTGAAGTGTTAGCAGATCATGTGATAGAATGACGGGTCATTCCATCTGTCTCAAACAAAAGGTTAGCAAAAATTATATACATAAGTCGATCTATAGTGAGATTAATCACATATGGATCCTAAAATGTACTTATACTTCATATATCATACTGCTTAATATAATAAAACTAGTTTATACTAAACTGGGACTTCCTGTAGGCCAGTGGTAGGCGATAAAGGCCAGTCGCACTTCGGTTGTGGGTTCGATTCCCACAGCCTTGTCCGACGCGATGGGTTGTCGCCAGTCCTGCAGGTTGTCCTTTTTCTAAAGCTATATTACTATAACATCCCATCAATAATATCGAAAAACGTTTTATCCTAACTTATGTCCAACATAATCCATTATAAGCTTATCTAAAATACTTCGGTCCAAGCTCATAGTATAAAGAAAATGATTACTTGAAATGTCGCCAACCAAGCATGTGAATACCATCATTTATCCCCCATATATCTTGTTGGTCACATTCCAATCATGTGAATACTTTAATGATGTATTCTCTTGAAAAATATGAATACCCATTAAACCTTAGTGAAAACATGAATGCTGTCAAAAGTTAACTCTTTCCACATACCAAAATCCAAAAATTCTATATACTCAAACCATGATATAACCTTCTCCTTATATCAGTCATGAGCTCATGAATACTATCAATCATTTTATTTTCTCCTTATCCCTTCATTATGCGCATATCATCTACATTCCAAAAATATCTGAATAACCTTTCATGGATACTGGTAACATTAATCAGACAACAATGTAACAATCCTTACATGTCTCTTTATTCCATAGTGCCATGAGATTACTTATACAACATTACATATGATAAACATGTAATCATTCCACTACATTCTTAAACCATTGACCGAGCTTCAACAATTCTTTCATCTCACATATCATTTGTAGTCTCTTCATCATCATCCACATAAATACTTCCCATACGACCATACTGATTATCTTCATGAGACTTTCCCTTAGGGCATTGGTTTGCATAATGCCCGTACATTCCACATTTAAAACATTTAACCATTGTTGATGTCGTAGCAATACCATTATCCTCATCCATGTTGTTAACTGAACCTTTTCCTTTGCATTTACTTGCTTTGTCTCATTCTTTTCCACACCCAAAGCATCTTCCAGTTCCTTTGAAACATTCTCTTTGATGCCTCTTCCCACATGAATTACATAGGGGAAATTGAACTTTCTTTCCTCTATGATCATCATGAAACTCTATCTTTCTCTTATTAGCCGAGTCAGGAAACTTACCAAATTTTACTTTATTGATCATATTATGAGATTGCTGATTCGGAATAATAATTATGTTTGGACTTCCAAATCCCATTTCATTTGGTTGCTCATGAAGAATATCATTCCATTGTCCATAATATCCTCCATTATCGTGAATCATCTTGTTTCCAGCCATTTTCTAAAACCCAAAAAGAATAGTGTTAGAGGCAAAAATCATAATAAAGGGAGAGTAACTTCAATATCTAACATCTTAGGTTAAATTCTAAGATCGTTACCATAGTTCTAGTACTATATCCTATACGTACACTTATCCTTAGGGACATCCCTAGACATACCTTAGAAATATCTCTAGGGATCTCACTAAAGTTCTCGCATCCTAGTTTCCAAATGTTGACTAAACCTTTCCTCTGATACCAACTGTAGAGACCCGTATCTTGACGTACATGGACATTACATTACATTTGCGGAATACTTAGTACATAACAAAAACACACACACAAGGACCGTAATAGTTTAGTGTCTTTGGAAACTCGGAATATAATCTTCTAATCGTGGTGAACGATCTTCAACATCTCCCATAAAGATCTTCTTTTTTTTATACCTAAAACATTTCTTTATATCCTGGGGAAAAGAAAACATAAAAGGGTGAGCTCAAATGCTCAGTTAGGGTAAACAAAAGAAATATCAATCACATCATATACATAAGCACATAACTTTTGGAAATCTTAACCTGCAAAAGAGATCATAATTTCATAACATGGGGTAAATCATGGCAGTGAAATGTAATCACAATAATCATAACAAAAAACATGAAACTTTGTGGCATTCACACATAATCATAGAGAATCATTTCTTGTTAGTCAAGACTCATTTCCAAGACTATCTTAGTGGACAAAGTCCCTTTCTGAATCGAGTAACCCTCGTTTCAGTCCTGTTTCACTAAACCGGTATAACCTACCATTCCAGCCATGTCTATCTCATGAGATATAAAATCTTTACCCAATGCATTGGAGGGAGATATAGGTCCCACCCATCTTATAATGAATCCTTTCTTATGTGTGCCACATAATCATAAATCATACTTCATTGCATAACACATGTAACAAAAATGGGATTCTTGAAACATCATGACATCATAAAACAAATCATATAAGATAAAGGAATTCATAAAAATAATTCCATCACAACATAATCAAATCAATGAAATAATAGGGATAAAAACAGAACCCTTTATTATCTTAGATGGAAAATAATTTTGATAAAACACTTGAACTCCATTTTTGAGGAAAATATCCTTTCTTCTTCAAAAACACTTTTCCTTTCTTAACATATCATAAAATTTTAAACTAAAAGAAGTTGGTTAAAAATAAACTTGAAAACTTGTAAAGGAAGCTTCTTGGAAATAATTTTTTAAAAATCCATTCATGCTGTATAAGTTAAAAAAAACATTCTTCATACTTTTGTCGGAAAAGTCAAAAACACCTCGTATGAAAAACGTCAAAAGATTCCTTTCATATATTTTTTTACTAAAAACTCACCGAAGGGTAAAATTGGATTTAAACAATAATATTACATATAGAGGAAACATGGATGTGGATGATAAAATACACCCCAGTAATTACCAAAGTAAAAACAATCTCAGATAAAAGTGAGATTGTGATATTTCCCTTACCTTAGGTCCGACTTGCTTTGTAGTGTGTCCGAACCTCCTGTATAATGATTTAAATAATGTTATTGACTTATTCCAGAATCATATTCATTTTTATTATATCATATATGGTCCACTTATTACTTTATATTACCCGTTCTTTTGTAAATTCATGTTAAAGTAGTGTTTTGGGTAAAATCGTCTCATTTGTCATTCGTGTTTTTAACTTGTAATTATTAATATGATTACGTAGATCATGATTACTTAATTACAGAATATAAAACATGATTTATATATATATATTCAGAATATACATATATAATAAATCAGTAAATGGAATGAAATACACCGTTCATGGAGACGGTAGTCCATACGTACGCATGAACGCTGTTTTCGTTTCCTTATTGAATTGAATGGAATTAAGTAGATGACATACATATAAATATAAATAATTCCAGTATCATTATCAGGTCATATATTTCATTAGTACTTATTATATATACTTTATAATCATTCATGAATGGTTAATCATTGAGAATGAATCTCATCGCGTCGTGGAGATGGTAGTCCGTACGTACGCACGAGCGATGATATCGTTCCCATGGTCGTGGAATTGTGTTAAAGTGTATGTATACTATTTAAGTATCAATATCACTTTATAATAGTCATATATAGTTACTCATTACACATTTATACCCATCCAATTAAGGTGGTGGCGGAAAATAGATTACACCACGGCGTGGAGACGGTATTCCGTACGTACGCACGCGCAATGATTTCCTTTTTCCATAGGATGGATAGAAGGTTAATTAGAGTTGTTTCGTATTTATAATAACATATCAGTATATAATAAATACTAATGTTATTACTTTATCATGAAAAAACTAAAGAAGAAGAAGTTGAAGAAGAAAGAAATTGAAAAGATCGGTAATGGATATTACCTCTTCCAGCCATGTCTATATCATGAGATATAAAATCTTTACCCAATTCATTGGAGGGAGTTATAGGTCCCACCCATCTTATAATGAATCCTTTCTTATGTGTGCCACATAATCATACATCATCGCATAACACATGTAACAAAAATGGGATTCTTGAAACATCATGACATCATAAATCAATTCATATAAGATAAAGGAATTCATAAAAATAATTCCATCACAACATGATCAAATCAATGTAATAATAGGGATAAAAACATAACCCTTTATTATCTTAGATGGAAAATAATTTTGATAAAACACATGAACTCCATTCTTGAGGAAAATATCCTTTCTTCTTCAAATACATTTTTCCTTTCATAACATGTCATACAACTTTAAAATAAAAGAATTTGATTAAAAATAAACTTGAAAACTTGTAAAGGAAGCTTCTTAGAAATAATGTTTTAAAAATCCATTCATGCCGTATAAGTTAAAAAAACATTCTTCATACTTTTGTCGGAAAATTCAAAAAGTACCTCGTATGACAAAAGATTCCTTTCATAGATATTACTAAAAACTGATCGAAGGGTAAAAATGGATTTAAACAATTGTAGGTGGATGGAAATAATATTACATATTGATGAAACATGGACGTGGATGATAAAATACACCCCAGTAAATACTTATGAATAAACAATCTCGGATAAAAATGAGATTGTGATATTTCCCTTACCTTAGGTCCGATTTGCTTCGTATGTGTCCGAAACTCCTGTATAATGATTTAAATAATGTCATTGACTTATTACAGAATCATATTCATTGTTATGATATCATATATGGTTCACTTATGACATTATATTACCCGTTCTTTTGTAAATTCCATGTTAAAGAAGCGTTTGGGTAAAATCGTTTCATTTATCGTAGGTGTTTTGACTTGTTGTTCTTGACATTATTATTACATATATCATGATTTACTTACTTACAGAATATAAAACATGATTCATATATCATATATATTCAGTATATATATATATATATAATAGATAGATAAATGAAATGAAAAACACCGTTCATGGAGACGGTAGTCCGTACGTACGCATGAACGCTGTTTTCATTTCCTTATTGTCTTGAATGGAAGTAAGTAGATGACATACATATATATATATATACATATATCCAGTAGCTTTATAATGTCATATATTTCATTATTATTTCTTATATATACTTTATAATCATTCTTAAATGGTTAACATGGAGAATGAATCTCATCGCGTCGTGGAGACGGTAGTCCGTACGTACGCACGAGCGATGATATCATTTCCATAAATATTGAATTGAATTGGAGTGGATTATACAATATATCAGAATCAATATGATGTTTTAATAACTATGTATAGTTATTCTTTACACCATTATACCCATCCATGTAAGGTGGTGGTGGAAAATAGATTACACCACGGCGTGGAGACGGTATTCCGTACGTACGCACGCGCGGTGATTTCTTTTTCCGTAGGATAGATAGATGGTGAAATAGGGTTTTTTCATACTTATAATAACATATCAGTATATGAGTGATACTGATGTTATTACTTCATAATGAAACAACCTAAGAAGAAGAAGTGGAAGAAGAAATAAAGATGAAAGAATTGGTAACGGTAATTACCTCTTCTTTGAAGCGCCTTTTGGAGACCTCCTCTTAGGGAACTAAAATTGGTCTTTGAGGAAGACCAGAACCTCTAGGATGTTTCTAGGGAAGTGGAGAAGAGATTTTGGCAGGGTTTGGCCGAGCTTGAGTGCTCAAATTGGTGTGAGGAGGAGGGGGAGGGGGTGTCCTTTTATAAGGGAGGAGAGGGGCACCTTAGGAATACCTCAAAATATTATTTTATATTAATGTCAAAATCGGTTTATAATGGTTCCAAAGGGTATTATTTCGAAGCTAAAGTGGGGATGGGTCGAAAGACTATCAACCAATAGGATTTAGACAAGTTTATGGTATTATTGTAACCTTATCAATTAGATTTAACTCTAAGTTAAATAATTTAACTTTTACCGTGTCTTTTTTTTTCTTTCACTATATGGTTAATACACTTACTATAACATGCCAAACGAACCCCAAATTGTTTATTATTAATATATATATCCTTATTTAAGTCATTTGGCCGAACCTTAGATTTTTAGGAATAAAATAACAATTAATAATATAAGATTTTATTTAAAAACTATTTTGTGTCAATTTTGACACTATTGGATATATGATTTTTGTGAAAGTCATAACAGAATTATATGTTCGAACCAAGTTGATTAAATCAACACTAATATATCATAATAACCTAGAAAATTAGTGTAATTCATAAAAAGTCTCAAATTACATTCATTTGAGCATTTATAACATCAATTATTTTAATATTTCCTTAAAAGGGTAATTACTGCATCATCATTGTGTCATAGATAAATTAATTTATTTAAAGTCTAAAAATTATAAATAAAATGTCATTATGTAGAAAATCGTTTTAGCTTTCTAATGAATATTTATAGTCGAATTTATCTTATGTATAACCCCATATTAAAAATGTTTTAGTTATTAAACTTTGATTTTAACTATTTTAACTATTCATTAAATAAAATAATATTAAATGTCATAATCTAATCCAAGTGGACCTAAATGGTCATATTATATTCATAAGGTTGTTTTTGGTCGAATTACACTTATCCAATAGAATTAGGACATGTGTTAGGGTAATAGTAATATCATATTTACCCTTAGTTACCCTATTTACTATTAACCGTGGTTAAAAAAAAGTAAAAAGTTACTATTCACCAAAAATTATTTTCATCTCATTGAACCACATTTTACTTACTGACATCAACCGTGTCTCTCGGATTTTTGAAATTCCATTCACAGAAGCGGTAAAATTATGTTTTATGAAAAATTCAGTTTTTAACCTACCACTTAGTGGTTACACTATTCATCAAAAATTGAAAGTTTTCAGAAAAATACCAAAATTTCACCCTAGGCTAATTTCGGTATTCCGAATTCAAAAATGAAGTCCATTTTGAAAAATAAAATTTATAAAATTTCAAAAAGTGGTTATTATTATTCATAACGGCTAGTTTTAATAATATTTTAATAGCATATCGTTGTTTAGTGAAACTCGGTATTGCGTACGACGCAAGCTATCGAGGAAGGTCGCGATTGCGTGTAATGCAAGGCAAGTCAAGGATGTGTGTTGTGCAAGCTCCTTTTGGTGTAGCATACAACAGAAGACATTAGTGAAATAAAAAAGAATATTTTTCATAAAATCTCGGGCTGTTACACTCCATCTTTCGTTTCTTATCAAAACTATGAGATGGATAAGTAACACCAACTTCCATTTTTACCTTGATAGAACAACACATAATTTCTTCATAGCTACTAAAGTCTCTTATAGCTAATGGCCTTCGAAGATTTGGTTTTATGCCACTAAAGAATCTATCAACTTTACTTTCAGGTTGGATGATAAATCCAGATGCATACCTTGCAAGCCTTGTAAAATTCTCTTTTTATATACCAACAGATTCATCATCCTTTTTCTTTAGTTCAAGAAACTCCTTCTCCATCTTTGTTCGAAGAATACGAGGGAAGTACTTATTAAAAAATAAGTTATTGATCTCGTCCCATTCCATGGACTCAATTTCATCTCTTGGACTCGTATTCTTGATAAGATTCCACCATTGATCAGCTTCACCTTCCAAACGATATACTGCTAAGATGACTTTATCATGTTCAGAACAGTGAAGAACTGAAAATATCTTTTCAGTGGTAATGATCCATTGTTCAGCAATAAGTGGATTAGAATACCCACTGAAAGAAGGTGGGTGTTGCCTCAAGAAGGACTCAATAGAATATTGTTCCCTTCTCTGCTCATTTGGAATTCTAGAATGAATCATAGCTTGTGTAAGTATAGAAAAACGATTTTGCACTCCATCTCCCATAACATTTGTTTATTAAGGAGGACAATCAATGCATTTTCCATTACATTGATCAACACGGTTCCTTTGGGTTCCTGCCATCGTCTAAAACCCAAAATGAATAGTGTGAGATGAAAAAATCACGCTAGGGAAAACAACATAATAAAGGGGGAGTACCTTCAATATCTAACATCATAGGTTACCGTAATTCTATTACTATAGCCTATACTTATACTTAACCTTAGGGACATCCCTAGACATAACTTAGAAATATCTCTAGGGATCTCACTAAAGTTCTCGCATCCTAGTTTCCAAAGGTTTACTAAAACTTTCCTCTGATACCAACTGTAGAGACCCGAAGCTTAACATACACAGACATTACATTACTTTTGCGGAATACTTAGTACATAACAAAAACACAAACACAAGGACCGTAATAGTTTAGTGTCTTTGGAAACTCGGAATATAATCTTCTAATCATGTTGAATGATCTTCAACATCTCCCATAAAGATCTTCCTTTTTTTACCTAAAATCATTCTTTATATCCTAGGGAAAAGAAAACAGAAAAGGGTGAGCTCAAATTCTCAGTAAGGGTAAACAAAAGAAATATCAATCACATCATATTCATAAGAACATAACATTTTGGAAATCTTAACCTACAAAAGAGATCATAATATTATAACATGGGATAAATCATAGTAGTGAAATTTAATCACAATAATCATAACATAAAACATTAAACATTGTGGAATACACACATAATCATATAGAATCATTTCTTATTAGTCAAGACTCATTTCCAAGACTATCTCAGTGCACAAATCCATTTTTTAACTGAGTTCACTCCTCGTTTCATTCCTGTTTCACTGAACTAGTTTAACATGTCGTTCCATCCATGTCTATCTCATGGGATATAAAATCTTTTCCCAATGCATTGGAGGGAGATATAGGTCCCACCCATCTCATAATGATTCCATTCTTATGTGTGCCACAAAATCATAAACCATACATCATAGCATAACCCATGTAATAAAAATGGGAATCTTTAACATCGTGACATCATAAAACAATTCATATAAGGTAAAGGAATAAAAATATTTCCATCACAAAATAATAAAATCCATGTAATAATAGGGAATGAAACATAACCCTTTATTATCTTAGATGAAAAATATTTTTGATAAAACACTTGAACTCCATTCTTGAGAAAAATATCCTTTCTAACTCATAAAGATTTTCCTTTCTTACCATGTCATACAATTTTAAACTAAAAGAAGTTGATTAAACATAAACATGAAAACTTGTAAATGAATCTTCATGGAAATAATGTTTTAAAAATCCATTCATGCTGTATTAGTTAAAAAAACATTCTTCTCATACTTTTGTCGGAAAAGTCAAAAAGTACCTCGTACAAAAAGTGACAAAAGAATCATTTCATATATTTTACTAAAACTCGCCGAAGGGTAAAATTGGATTTAAAAAATTGTAGGTGGATGGAAATAATATTACATATTGAGGAAACATGGATGTGGATGATAAAATACACCCCAGTAAATTCCAAAGTATAAACAATCTCAGATAGAAATGAGATTGTGATATTTTCCCTTAACTTAGGTCTGATTTGCTTCGTAAGTGTCCGAACCTCTTGTATAATGATTTAAATGATGTTATTTACTGATTCCAGAATCATACTTATTTTTATGATATCATATATGGTTCACTTATGACTTTATTTTTCCGGTTCTTTTGTAAATTCCTTATTAAAGAGCATTTTGGGTAAAATCGTTCATTTGTCATCCGTGTTTTGACATGTAATTATTCATATGATTACATAGATCATGATTACTTAATTATATAATATAAATATGATTTATATATAATATATAGTCAGAATATACATATATATAATAGATCAGTAAATGGAAAGAAATACACCGCTCATGGAGACGGTAGGCCATACGTACGCATGAACGTTGTTTTCGTTTCCTTATTGAGTTGAATGGAATTAAGTAGATGACATACATATATATAAAAATAAGTCCAGTATTGTTATTATGTCACATATTTCATGATTACTTATTATATATACTTTATAATCATTCATGAATGGTTAACGTGGAGAATGAATCTCATCGCGTCGCGGAGACGGTAGTCCGTACGTACGCACGAGCGATGATATCGTTCTCATTATAGTGGAATTGTATTGGAGTGTATGTATACTATTTCAGAATCAATATCAATTTACAATAATCATATATAGCTATTATGTACACCATTATATCCATCCATGTAAGGTGGTGGTGGAAAATAGATTACACCGCGGCGTGGAGACGATATTCCGTACGTACACACGCGCGATGATATCGTTTTTCGTAGGATGGATAGATAGTGAAATAGGCTTGTCTCATACTTATAATAAAATATAATTATATTATTGATACTGATTTTATTACTTCATAATGAAACAACCTAAGAAGAAAAAGTGGAAGAAGAAATAAAGTTAAAAGAATCGGCAACGAACATTACCTCTTCTTTGTAACGCCTCTTTGAGTCCTCCTCTTAGGGCACTAAAATTGGTCTTTTAAGAAGACCAGGACCTCTAGTATGTTTCTAGGGTAGTGGAGAGGAGAAAAATTCATGGGTTGGCCGAGCTTGAAGGATCAATGTGGTGTGAGGATGAGAGAGAGGAGGTGACCTTTTATAAGAGAGGAGAGGGGCACCTTTGGAATAACTAAAAATATTATTTTATTATAAATCCAAATTCGGTTTTAAATAGCTCAAAATTGATTTATTTATAAGATAAGGTGAGGATTGGTCGAAATCCTCTCATCCAATATAATTTAGACAGGTTTAGGATCCTATTTTAACCTTATCATTTATATTTAACTTTAAGTTAGATAATTTACTTTTACCGTGTCTTTTTTTGTTCTTACACTATAAGGTTAATAAACATAATATTAGAGGACAAAAGAATCCCAAGTTGTTTTTTATTAATATATATAACCTTATGTAAGTCATTTGGACGAACCTTAGATTTTTAGGAATAAAATAACAATTAATAATATAATATTTGTTTAAAAACTATTTTATGTCAATTTTGGCACTATTTAGTAATTGATATTTGTAAAAATCATAACAGAATTATTAGTTCTAAAAACGTTAATTAAATCTATACTAACATGTCATATTAACCTATAAAATTAGTTTAATTCATAAAACGTCTCAAATTACATTTATTTTGGTATTTATAACATCAGTTATGTCAATATTTTATTAATAAGATAATTACTGCATCATCTTTGT
Organism: Viscum album; assembly: GCA_963277665.1. Lineage (NCBI taxonomy): Eukaryota > Viridiplantae > Streptophyta > Magnoliopsida > Santalales > Viscaceae > Viscum > Viscum album. Next base: position 1,584,044,736 of record OY728158.1, on the reverse strand, counting down.
GTCATAAATAAATAAAATTATTTAATGTATAAAAATTACAAATAAAATACCATTATGTAGGAAATCTTTTTATCTTTCTAATGAATATTTATAGTATAATTTATCTTATGTATAATCCTATATCAAAAATGATATACTTATTAAACATTGATTTTAACTATTTTAACCCTTATTTAAATAAATTAATAATAAATGTCCTAATCTAATCCAAGTGTGCCTAAATGATCATATTTTATTCCTAAGGTTGTTTTTGGTCAAATTGAACTTATCCAATAGAATTATGACATTGTTAGGGTAATAATAATATCATTTTACCCTTAATTGCCCTATTTACTTTTAACTGTTGTAAAAAAAGTAAAAAGTTACTATTCACCAAAAATTATTTTCATCTCATTGAACCACATTTTACTTACTGACATCAACCGTGTCTTTCGGATTTTTGAAATTGCACTCACAGAAGTGGTAAATTTATGTTTTATGAAAAATTCATTTTTTTTAACTACCACTTAGTAGTTTCACTATTCATCAAAAAATGAAAGTTTCCAGAAAAATACAAAAAATTAGGCCTATGCTATATTTGATATTATGAACTAAAAAATGATATCTATTTTACCAAATTCAAAACATATCATTTGCATTAATTAATTTAATAATTAATTCCCGTCGTCAAAACTAATAGCGTGTTTTTAAGAGATAATAACTATCAAAAGATTGACACTTGTTTATGTCTTGTTTAAATGTGAAATTATATCTAATGACAAACATTGTATTAAATTGTAAAAATATATACTAAATATACTTTAAAACCACTCAAATTAATAATTTATCACTATTAATTTTTTCTATTAAAAAGGTTGATTTAAATTAAAATTTAGTAATTTTCACTATTCATCAGAAAATGAAAGTTATCCGAAAAGTACAAAAACTTCACCCTATGATAATTTCGATATTTTGAATCCAAAAATGAAGTTCATTTTGAAAACTGAAATTTACAAAATTTCAAAAAGTGTTTATTACTATTAATAATGGCTAGTTTTAAAAATATTTTAATAGCATATCGTTGTTTAGTGAAACTCAGTATTGCGTACTACACATGCTATCGAGAAAGGTTGTGATTGCATGTAATGCAAGGCAAGTCAATGATGCGTGTTGTGAAAGCTCCTTTTTGTGTAGCGTACAACACAAGACATTAATGAAATTAAAAAAAATATTTTTCATAAAATCTCGAGGTGTTACATTTCATTTATTTATTTTACCTTTTATTTTCACATTAAACAAAAACCATATTTAACCACACTTCCCATTTTTAATTCATCAATTATCAACTTCTATCCCATTAACCAAAGCATCCATTTTAATTTCAATTTCAACATTACCATTTAATTTCAATACTACTTTGGAAACTAGCACTACCTAACACCAAACAAAAATATCCCATCATCCTCATCAAGTAATCAAGCTCCACATCAACACCATTCATATCCACATTCACTTCCTCCTTACCAGAACTACTTTTACACCATAAAAACTCCATATAATTTATACACAACCCATAAAAATAGCCCCACACACAAACAATACACATAACAGAACTTTGAAATTAAATTTCAACATCAAATTTATAGATTTCACAGGCGTATTTTCATTACTTCCACTTCTTAATTTTTGTTGCAATCTCAAAAAATCCCTAGTTTTATTTTGAAAACAATTATTTAGTTGAATATAAGTGATTAACTATTTATTATAGTATTTATAAAAATATTAAGGGGTAAAAAACATATATAAATTCAATATAAACATAGAATCCCAATATCCATGCTTTTTAGTGGTAAAAGAAGCACAAATAATCTCAGTATCATCAAATATCAAAAGCCCTAAAAACATGAGAAACATTCCACTTCCAATTTCTATTTTGAATAACCATTTAATTACCTTTATTAGAATGTTTTAATCTATATTCCCAAATATAATCAATACTATTATCCCACGATGATGATAAACGAGGTGATACATGAAAGATCCATACCTCAAATGAAGATTTATAATCTGCTATATAAGTTCAAAACAGTGGAATCTTCACCACTGATCACCATAAAGAAAAAGATCACTTGGTTAAATCTAAACAAAACACCCCACAACATCTCCTAATAAAAATTCCATAAAAACCAATTAAATCCCCTCTAAAATAATGAATTAATAAGAAACTACTGGAAAACAATGAGTGAAACTCAACTAATCCACAATGTATAAATACTCCATGATTGGGATCAAAAGATACTAATATGTGGGAAAAAATACTCCTTAGGGTACACATGATTCACCCATGAAATAAAAGAAACAATAAAAAAGTGATCGAGTTTAAGGGATATTATTAATTTTTATTTACTCTAAAAAAGGCAATGACGTAGCCTCGGGCACCATGTAGTATCCTTTGTAAAAACCAAATAAATTATGATGTATAAGGGAAGAGAATGCCATAACCACGTCTATCAATGTTTTTTCTAGGGTTTATAGCCACCCCAATATGAAAATTCCACAAAAAGGGGAATTAAACCATGGTACAACAAGGACCAATACACTATAGACCCTTGACAAATTAGAAGTGGCTATGTTGTAACCCTCATCCATATCGTAGTGATGAAAAAACTAGTAAAACTGATCAAAACTAACACAAAGAAAACTATATCAATGTTGCGGTCTCAACTCCATATAATTCACCCTCCCAGAAGGGGATATTTAATAGCCATGGATCCATGTAGAAGCTACCCCTCCAAAGGTAGTAGCTCCTAAAAATCCTCCCTGGAATTCCTATGCTACAACCAGAACCTACATGCTATAACAAATATCCCTAAAGTATATAGTCAAGCACCACATTGTATCACTCATGTCAACTAGTTATTCTCTATAGATCCTCTTTTCCCTCAACCAATCACCTCCGGAATTCCCCAGGTCATCTCCACCAAAAATATTGCTAAAAATAATAGGATTAAAGGTTTGTTCCATTAAATGTTTTACCTCTCAAACTATTTTTCACCAATGACAATCAAAATAAATCCTAAAATATAACAAAGGAAGGGATTCCATAAAAACCATACCATGAGAAAAACCATAATGATCTCATTAAAATTGAACATAACCACCAATTGGAAACACAAAACCTAGCTAATAATTTCAACCAATCATCCCTCAGAACCTAACCACAACACCACTTCCCCATTCACCACACCAAGCACAAACTACCTCCATTACATAGAACTGCTAACACAATTACTATAACAACCCATGTATTTATAGAATAATACATTTTCATATCTATTAATATTTATGAATATGATATTAATTTTATGATAATGATGAAAATTTTCTTAATAGTGTAATCAACACACAACAATGGGTTTCTTTTAAATCTTATGTTGTACACAACTTTGAGTTATACCGAAAATAATATAATATTATTATTATTTTAAATGGTAGTTAATTCATAGACATTGTGTTGGAGAGAATGAATAGAAATAACTACAATATGAATACACATGTTTTTTATACGTTTTTACTTTTTTCCAATAAATTTTATAAGCTTAAAATCAGACTAAATCCAATTTTAAGCATGAAATACTCTAATATTCTTTAAAAGGTTGATTTACCCCATTTTGATAGAGAATCCTTTTTAAATATTGTTTTTTCCTCTTCAAATTTATATTTTCCATTTGACAAAATAAAATTCTTATTTATAATCGGGACATCAAAATTAACATTGGATAAAATTTTGGTATTTTTCTGATAAAGTTCAAATTTTTATGAATAGTCAAATATACTGCATTTTAATTCAAAACTGCCTTTCAATCTAATTTATTTATATAGTTAGATGTTACAATAAATTTTATAAGTATAATTGGATTATATTTTTACCTTTTAATCCAATTTTGGTCATTATTAGTAATTTCTCTTTAAAATTGGACATAAACACATGTCAATCATTTGGTAGTTTTCACTTCTTAAAAACATGCTTTATGGTTTTGATAATGAGAATTAATATTAAATTAATTTCTAAAACTTCTGTATTTGGAATTTACAAAAATGGATTCCAAATTTTGAATCCAGATGTCACAATTATGAAAATAGGTATCTTTTATTTTTATACATAATGAATTGTAACTTTATAAAATATTTTATATACCATGGTTAAAACGTAAATCATATAAACAAGGGAAAAATAATATTATAATAATATTACATTATACTAAAAAGTCTCATAACCATATTGGATTATACATTTCTAGTCATGGGCATCCATGGGATGATTTGGGGATCTCAAGGTGCCCCTTGTAAGTGAAAAAATGACATTTTATAAAAATTAATTTAATGGTAAAGAAAATGTTACATAAACATATATCTTTTAGTAAAAAAAATTTTATATCTGGTTATATAATTTATATTTTCAACTATAAATAGTCATTAATAATATAATAATATTACCTATATCATGGTAATTTATTTATAAATTTTAGACATTGAATAAATAAAATTATTTATGACACAGTGGTGATGTAGTGATTACCCTATTAATGAATGATTTAAATAAATGAGATTATAAATATTAAAATTAAATTATTTTGAAACATTTTATTCCATTTACTAATTTTATGGATTCTTATGACTTTTTATCTTTGAATTAATGTATGTTTTTTAAATAATTATTTTTTTATCAATTTTTTAAAAGTCTTGATATGAATAGTTTATAAATTGAACTAAATGTGTTTTTAAAATAAATAATATTTTATTAAATGATAAAATAATCCTAAAATTATACGATTCGGTCAACTAACATATATTATGTTAAAAATGTCTTTAGTGATCCATTTTTTGGACTCTTGAGATTTTATAGTAAATATATTAACCATATAGTATGAATGTAAAAGAGGGCATGGTAAAAGTATAATTAGTTAACTGAATGTTAAAGCTAAAGGATAAAGTCAGTTTTCTGACATAACATGTCTAAAACCAATTTGTTGAAAGTATTTAGAAATTGAATCACATTATAATATAATTAAATGAGTTGTGGAAATTTTTAAATCGAAATTAATTTTATAATAAAATAATAATTTCAACCGTTCCTAAAGTACTCCTCCTCCTTCTCATGAGAGGACAACGCCACTAATCCATTACTCAGACCTATCATACCCCTTGGATTGTCCATAATCTTCTCCAATAAGCTCCAAATATCTATTTATTCCTCTTAGAAACATTACCCTATGAATAAGGAAATTCAATAAAGTCTTTTGGTTCAATCCAATGTGAGTTACCAGATTTAAAGGTAACATCTTCTCTCAAGTTCTTTTCTTTTCATTTCATTCTCCACACCATATGATCTTCTTATTATTTTTTTACATAAAAACACCAGTATACACATATATAATAGGTTTTTGTTATGATATGTATTCTAACTACAATTTTACACACCTCCATCTAATGGATACAAATATACTATTTCTGTGGATGGCGAACTACTTCCTCACGAAACGATGATTGCTCAATTATCTACAACCACATCTCATGGTGGCCATTATGATGAAAATAAAATTAAATATGATATATATTATATTTATTTTATCTCTATTCTTCTTTAATTATCATTTATAACATAGAATTATACTTTTCATGTGGTATATTTATTATAATTTCATTTGGGGATGGGCAGACTATCACCCCCTCAAAGTTATATGACTTGTGCATTCTATAAATGGAAGATATAAAGGATGTATTTAATGAACATATGTATCATACATAAAATATATATATTATAATTTAATTATAATATACCAATGTATCATTTAATTTTCATTTTATAAAAAACTAAATATAAATGAAAGCAGTGTTCATGTGTACATAAAACTTATCATCTCTATAAACGATGCATTTAATATCTTAAGTCCAAATGTTATTGAATATTATAAATAAATATATAGTGGATATATATATGATATATATGATATCTAAGGCATGAATATCATACTGTAGATAATGTAATTTTTACCACATTGACAATTTGTAATTATAACAAGTTCATTATTGACTCAAGGACCCAATATCGACAAAACAAGTGATATTATCATAAATAATTATGAAATTTTTATAACATCGTAATAAATGATATAAATGGAATAATAAATTTGAAATTTTTTTGGAAGTATGTAGAAATTAACATAAAATTATTATTCTAGAAATTAAAGAACGAAGGAGGCAAGTCGGACACGTTGTAAGGGAAATTCTTAACCCAGTTTCCATTCATTGGGTAGATCTTGTCTTTCTTGTTTATGTCATTATTTGATTATGTGAGAAATTTGTTTTTATATCTTATCATGTATTTATACTTGAATTATTTTTTCATATAGTGAATACACACAATCAATCTATTTTATTTAAAAAATGATCTTTGTAAGGGACTTCATCTCAATATCCTTTCATTGAGGCATACATTGATTTATACATGACATTCCTTTATACAATGTATAAACCACATGGAATTTTTAATTTCGTCCAAATGGAAGATTTTCTCATAGAAGCATTTTAATAAATGACAAAAATAATGTTTTTCTTAATGTACCCGGTGACAATGACCTTTCCTCAACCATGATAATTATTTGATATTTGGATTCATTAACAATCCATAATGTTTTTAAAAAGAAAATAAATACCATATTCTCTTTTTATAGATTTTGGTATTGATAATGGTTTTGAAGATGCACTGATTATATTAATATCTTGAAATCATGTATTGTGATTTCAATGTGTAAATGTTATCTTTCCTTTCTTCCTGTTTTATTTTTTATGAATATGTTATGGTTTGTAGGCATTTTTTATGTATACAGGATGTTATATGATAAACCTTGGGAGTGTGAGCCAGAGATAGCTCATCAATTTATTGGGAAACGCAATGGAGGTAAACATTAATGGTTCACTTAAGATATTTAGGGAATATACGGTGATGGCTATTCCAAATTTAACTCCCTATGTAGCTATGAATTCTTTAATGTAAGTATGTTATGGATGCCTCAAGTAACATTTATGATTTATTATTTCTATGTGTTATTTATAAATTTTATGATTTTGTGGTTAATGTTAATGATTTTATGTTTTAATATTGAAAAGTATGATTTCTTTGATTTGTATGTATTCATGGACTAATGTTTTCTTTCATTATTTTATATCCCTTAGAGGGATTTTTATACTGATCCAATGTTTTTGAAATGTTTTCCATGGCACATAAAGATGAATATGTTCAAGGGTGGGATCACAGAAAAGTCATGTTTCATAAAACATGGAAGTATACATGTTTCATTTTCATAGGAGGTTTTATTTTATAATAAATGGATACTGATTAGAAGTGTCTACATGTAATTTCAAGTTGTTATATATATTTTATGACCTAATTCTATAAATCTCTAAACCTGAAAATCCTCAATGTGAATTTTTAACTTAACTCAAGATTATGTAATTTTTAAGGATTGGGCCTTATAGTTTGTATCAAAGGATGGTTTAGATATCTATAGTGGATATGGTGTTATTGAAGAAAATATGACGTAACAATTATGGTTAGAATATTAGAAAGATTAATAGTTATTTTAGATAAATTGAATGAGTTTTTGATAACATGAATAAGTATATCTTAGTGTTTACACTCCTTTAATGACAGTATATGATGACTTTACCGATATACTCAAACAATCCTTTTTGGTCATATTAAATGGATTCAACTAGAAGGCACCAATGTAACAAGGGATGTGAAGAAAACTATGATGGTTTTCTGAATAAGAAACTGAATGAAATGGGAGCTTCAATGAGAAATCTTGTAGTTATTCTCAATGAAATATCTAGAGTCATGATTGACCACTTGAACCAAAGTGGTTTTTCTAAAGAATAAAATATGCGATAAAAAAATCCCAATGGAAGTTTAGGTAATAATAATAATGGTAAGTGTATTAAAAAATAAATTTTCCAATGATGTGGATTGTAACACTTAGGAAAATTCTTCGAAGGGACGGAAAAATGTTTTCGATGTGGTAATGAGGGTTATAATGAAATAACCTTCCATGGAAAAAGGAAGCATCTAGTTGACTCCAGGAAAGGGAAATAAGTTATTTCTGAAGAATCAATTTCATGTTTTTAATGTGGTGGGCATGGTCATTATAAAAATATATGACTTACGAAGAAGGTTTGTGATTGGTATTAGCAATACTGTAAAAATATATGTTAACCAATACCTAATACCATTCCAATTGATGATGAGGAAACAAATAATGACCAATTAATGGTATGGATTATTTTATAGAAGATGTTTTGACATTTATGAATCTTAGTATATGATTCATGATTTTTTTAGGAAATAAGTGTTGTGGAATAAGTTGGAAAATAATGGTTAATAAATCACGAAGAATATTGAATTAGTAAAAAGTATACATATATGGATTAAAGTGTTATGGTAGATTTTAGGATGATGAAATGCTTAAATGTATTAAGTCTCTTTTGATGATGGGATTACCATGGTAGAAATTTTATAGTATGTGTAACTCTGATGTTTGATATGTGAAAATGTTATTCAAGAATGAATTATTTTTTATTGTGTGGATATAATGGATAACCTTAGGGGTTCATATGATCTTCTGTTTTTGAGGTGATAAATTATTATTACGTTTTGTGATGAAAAATGAAATGTATTAGATGACCTTTTAGGATAAATTAAGTTATGATTTTTTTGAGGAAATTATCTCATTTTTAAAAATATTATATAAAGGATATGGTTATAGAAAATGGACAACATTCTAGATGGGTGACAACCTATCATATCCGGAAAGTCCATGGAAATCGAACCCACAACTAAAGGGTGATAGGGGTGAATCGACTTACACTATCCTATGTGAAGTCCCTAGAAATTATGACTTATTATTTTTAGTTAAGTGATTTTATTGATCAATACTAAGTTGATTTGGGATATTATATTTTTGAAAATGGAATTCTTATTATATGAAAATGATATGGTTATTAATTGATAATGGAATATGTTTTCTCTTTTGTGAACACTATATACGTAATGAAAATAGAAGAATATCATAAATCATTTTTGGAGTAATGGTTGAAATATTATTTTTGAAAAATATTTGTTTTTATTGTAGACATATAGTGAATTGAGTTATTTATGGAAATTATTAACAAATATTTGAAAATATGTAGTGAGGTTACTTAATTTTTAGTGTGATACATTAAGAGTAGTTGATGTTATTTGGAAATAAATGTCTATATTTACCATGGAAGACTACATGATAAAATCCTTCTTTGTATTGGGTTTCAATATTTGTTTGGATTAATTTTAAGAATTGTAAGGACAATTGTTTTTTGAATGGTATTTGATGAAATTTTGGTATTGGTTGTTGAATTTTGGAGATTAATATTAGTAGTTCTATAAATAAATGATTATACTTTTTTGGGATCATCTGATCATGTATTAACCATTTTAGTTTTGGAAAATGTATAAATACCTGCGGAATATATAGTTCATCCTTTATTAATTACTTGATTCTCTAGAAGTTGATTCTAATTCTTTAGGTGTGACCAAGTCATCTAGAATACTCATTATTTGGAGAAAAGATGCGTTTGTGGTAGAAATTTATTAAGGGGTAAAACTCTACTTGAAAAGTATGTGTATTTAATTATGCTCTTAGTCAATGACATAAATTAAATTCTCAAATTTATTAAAGGGAACATAAAATATCGTTTTCCGTTTACTTTACCTAATGGGGAATGAAAGATAGTTTAACATCTCACAATTTGTTTATTTTTGGTGTTTAACTTTATAATGATCATGTTTTCTATCACTCTACATCAAAACCTGACACTTAATTTCTCCTTCATATCCATGTTTTTATGGAATCATAGTTTGTATTATCTAGAGTGACCATTTTAATTTTCTTTCATTCTATTACATTTATAGTTTTATTGACTCTTTTTTCGATGTTGGACTTTCAGTGATGTTTCCAAGCCCAATTTTAAAATTGGGTGGACACCATTTCTAAATGGGGTGAAGGATGTAATGACATAAGTATTTATAGAATAATACATTTTCATATCTATAAATATTTTTTAATATTATTTAATTTTATGTTAAAGAGGACAGTTTGTTCGATAGCGTACTCAACATGAAACAACATGTTTCTTTTATATCTTATGATGCACACAACATTATGTTATATTGGAAAATAATATAATATTATTTTTATTTTAAATGGTAGTTAATTACTAGCCATTGTATTTGAATTAATGAACAGAACTAACTAAAATATTATTATTAATGTTTCTTAAATGTTTTTACTTTTATCCAATAAATAATATTGACTTAAAATAATAATGAATACGATTTTAAGCATGTAATACTCTAATATTCATTAGAAGGTAGATTTACCACCATTTGATGGAGAAGAATTTTAAATCTAGTTTTTTTCACTTTTATATGTCCCATTTGATAAAATAAGCATTTTATTTAGAATAGGGGCATAAAAATTTACATTGGGTAAAAGTTTGGTATTTTTCTAATAAAGTTTATTTTTTTATTAATAGTGAAAAATTCTGCATTCTAATTCAAAACTACCTTTCAATATAATTTATTTATATTGTTATATGGTACCTTAAATTAGTTTTATAGTGTAATTAGATTATATTTTAACATTTTAATACATTTTTGTTCATTAGAAGTAATTTTACATTGAAATTGGACATAAAAACATGTCATTCTTTTGCTAGATTTTATTTCTTAAAAACATGATTTTTTGGTTTGGACAAGGGGAATTAATATTAAATTAATTTCTGAAACTTCTATATTTTAAATTTTAAAAAATTTATTTCATATTTGGAATCAGGTGGTCAAAATTGTGTAAATATGTATCTTTTATTTTTAGACATTATGAATAGTAACTTCAGTAAATATTTTATTTTTCATGGTTAAACGGTAAATATAGTCAATAATGGTAAAAAATAATATTATAATTATATTAAAATACCCTAAAACGTTTCTTATCTATATTGTAGGATACATGTCCGACCATGGGAGTTATTGCGTCGATTTTGGGACCCGATGGAGCAACTTGTAAGTGAAAAATGACATTTTTTAAAAATTAAATAAATGTTAAAGAAAAAGTAACATAAACATATATATTTTAGTAAAAAAAAGTTTTTATATGTGGTTATATAAGTGATAATTTATACATTAAATAATAATTTGAAAGATAAAATGATTTCCCATATCATGGTATTTTATTTATAGTTTTTAGATGTCAAATAAGTAATCATAGATAAGACACAATGGTCATGTAGTGATTACATTATTAATGAAAGATTTAAATAAATGGGATTATAAATTATAAAATAAATTTATATTGGATCTTTTCATTCCATAAACATATTATATGGGTTATTATAATTTGTTTTAATTTAATTAATGTAGTTGGTTAGAAATAATAACGTTTTTATTGAATTTTTAAAAGTCCTGACATGAATAGTATATAAATTGACCTAAATGAGTTTTTAAAATAAATACTATTTCATTGAGTGCTAAAATAATCCTAAAAATCAAAGATTCAGTCAAATAACATATTTTATGTTATAAACGTAATTAATGATCAATTTTATGGTGCCTTGGCATATTATAGAAAATTTATTAACTGTATAGTATGAATATACAAGAGGATATGGTAAATGTTAAATTAGTTCACTTAAGGTTAAAGGTAAAATATAATGTTAATTTTATGCCCTAAACATTTCTAAAACACATTGTATTAGAGTATTTAGAACAATCCACATATTATATTTGGATTAATTTAGTTGGGAACCTTTGTAAATCGAAATTCAGTTTATAATAAAATAATTGTTTCAAATTTTCCTAAAGTACCCTTCCTTCGTATTATGAAAGGACATTAACTCTAACCCATTACTCAGAACTCTCAAGCACCATGGTTCCTCCAAAATCATCCCCAATAATCTCCCAACATCCCTATCTTCTTGATATAAACCTTTTATTTGGAATATTGCAATTCAATAAAGCCTTTTGATTTAATCCAAATGGAGATTCCCAATTTAATGGAAACATCTTCACTCAAGTTCTTTTTTTTATTTTCCTTCTCCACTCCCTATGATCTTATTACGATTTTTTAAATAACTAAAATTATCCGTAATATACTTGGTTTTTTATGAGAATTATTATATCAAAAATTCCACACACAACTTTCAAATGGATATGAATATACGATTTCTGTGGATGGCGAACTACTGCCTCACGAAACGATGATTGTACAATTATCTCCTACCACCTCTCATATTGGCTATTATGATGGAACTAACATTATATATTATATATATTATATTTATTAAATATCTATGATTATGTAATTATCATTTCTAACATACCTTTATTATTTTCATGTGGTATAATTACAGTAATTTCATTCGAAGAAGTGCGGACTACTGCCCACTCAAAGTGATATGACTCATTCTTTCTATACATGGAACATATAAAGGATTGAATTAATGAAATTCCGTAACATATAAAACAAATATATTATAATTTATTTACAATATACCTATGTATCATTTAGTTTTAATTCTTTTAAATGTGAAAAAGTAATGAAAGTAGCGTTCATGCGTACGTACGACTTACCATATCCATGAACAGTGCATTTCATTTATTATGTACAAATTATATGTAATATTCTAAATAAATATATATAAGATATATAGTATATATATGATATACAAATCATTGATACCATTGTTGAGATAATGTACTTTTTACCATATGGAAAATTCTAATTATAACAAGTTCATTTTTGACGAAAGTACCCTATATCTACAAACCATCAGATATTAACTTAAATAGTTATCTAATTTTTATAACATGTTAATATGTTATATAAATAATAATAAAAGTTAAAATTTTTATAAAGAAATTAGAAATTATCTTATGTTTATTATTCAGAAAATTAAAGAATGAACACGTCAAGTCGGACACGAGCTAAGGGAACTTCTTAACCCAATTTCCATTATTTAAGTTGATCATATCATTATTTTTATGTAGTTTATTGATAATGTGAGAAATGAATTTTTATATCTTATAATGTATTTATAATTGATTTATATGTGCTCATAGTGAATACAGATAATCGATCTATTTTATTTACAAAATGATCTTGGTATGGGACTTCATCTCAATATCCTTTCAGGGAGGCAAAATTTGATTTATACATGACATTATTTTATATAGTGTCTAAACCCCTTTGAATATTAATTTCATTCAATGGAAATCTTTCCTCTATAAATCACTTTTCAAAATGATAAAAATAATGTATCTTTTTAACGTACACGGTGACAACGACCTTTCCACCTCTGCAAGCATTATTTGATATTTGGCTTCCTTAACAACCTATAATGTTATTAAACAGAAAATAAATACCATATTATATTTTTTTATATTTTTTTATTGATTTTTTTTGACAAATCATTTATTATGAAAATATCTTGAAATTATTTATTGTGGTTGCAATGTGGAAATGTTATCTTTTTTTATTCTTTTATTATGTGTTATGAATATGTTATTGTTCTTGGGAATTATTTACTTATATGGGTGGTTCCTTGATAAACCTAGGGCGTGGGAGGCCTAGATAGATCTCCAATGAATTCTGTAACATGAAATATGTAAACATTAATGTCTCTACTAACAGATTAATAGAATATATTGTGATGGATATTCCAAATGTAACTTTCTATGTAGTTGTGAAAGCTATAATGTAAGTATGTTATGGATGCCACAAGTAACCTTTTTTATTTATGATTTCTATGTGTTATTCCTAAATATTATTATGTTTTGAGGTATATTAAAGATATTATGTTTCATGATTGAAATGTATGATTTCTTTGATTTTTCTGTTTTCATGGACTAATGTTTTCTTTCCTTATTTAATATCCCTTAGTGGTATTTTTATGCTCATCCCATGTTTTTGAAATGTTTTCCACAGGACTTGAAGAAGAACAAGGTGATGGATGGGATCACCGAAAAGACATTATATCTAAAACATATAACTAGATATGTTTATTTTTTATGCATTTTTATTTTATAAAAAATTGATATTGATTAGTAGTTTCTACACGTAATATTTAATTTTTTATGTAGAAGTTATGAACTAATTCTCTAAATCACTAAACCCAAAAAGATCCCCAATATGAATTATTAACATAATTCAAGTTTATGTAATGTTTATGGTTGGGGCCTTATATTTACATCAGCCTCCACATGACCAAAACTAAAGACCACCACAAATAGAACATAAAAAGGCCCCAAGAACCAAAATCAAGGAATTCCATCTTCCATTAAATGACAATATCCACATTATGTGGAACCGAATCACCGTCATTTTTTTAATTATGTTAAATTATTTCACTTCTCGATTATGAATATAGTTATTCATTATTTATATGACTGAAGACTAAAAACAAACATATCATCCAAAAAATGATTATATCCTAAACCAGAAATATTAAAGAATCAAATTGTGGATGAAACAATAGAGAGATGATGGACAAAGTAAATATCAAAAAAACTTTTGGTACAAGGAACAAACAATCATCATTAACTCCTATGTAGTCTAATCTGAATCACCATGCCTCCATAATAAAGAAACCAAATGAATGGTGCATCCTCATAACACAATCTCTTGACTATCCTAGATCTCCATTGGTAAATAAAAAAATGGTATTTTTTACTCAATTCCCATGTCACCCCTTATGATGACATGGAAGTCGTTGCAAAGATACTAATTGGGCTAAGAGTTATGTAAGACATCGTGAATCTCATCGAGTCATGGATGAATTACCAATTGATTAGACACCACAACAATGCACCCCTACACAACAAAAGTATAAAAAACTAGGGTGAGAGATTACTCCCCTACTAAACCTATAATTCCCACATTAAGGGGAAACCATTATGAACATATGGTCTCAAACATCTAATTTTAGGGGGCTCCCCCGATGATTGGCATAACCGTTATTCTTATCTCGTACTGCTTTAATACTATAATAAACAAGATGAACCTTATTTTTCATGTTGTGCAATATTTCAGGACTGAGAACTAATGACTCCCCAAACTCAACATAACACGATGTATAATGTATTGTTTTCCTATAAAACTATAAGCATCACAATGTCTATGGATGACTTATAACTATTATTATAAGAAAAACCAACCAAAGGAAATTGTTCTGCACAAGATCTGTCGAAGTCCATGACACATACACATAACATATGATTCCCTTTCTAGATATGAAAATATATCTACCAATCCATGTAAGTGTGGGATTAAATTATGATGTGAATCCAAGTTCAAAAGTATACTACTATACCCTCTTGACTTGTGAGGTAAAATGTATGTCCTCATCCAATAGAATGGACCCCTAGACTCTATGAAGCTGGACCACCTCTACCACATAACTCCATGATAAAAAAAATAAAATTCCTAAATAATTGATCACTAGGAAGTGGTAAATTTTCTTCAAAATCTCCATGATTTTTGAGATAACATCACAACATCCCTGAGATTTGATTAACCCTAAAAAACCATTGAGATGTCATCTCATAGCCACTTTGGAATATTCAATGGCTATAAAAATGACCAGGAACACAATGTTCGTATAACATACCAATATTATATGAAATAGATTTTTTAAATTTAATTTAAATTTTTCAAGAGAATTAATTTTATGTAACACTAATTTTATCTTTAGTTACAGGCAACAATGATAGTGTACATGACATGCGACACTGAAAATCAATAAACTATAAAATAATATTATTTTAAATATGAATATTATAAAATATCTATTAAATATGTTTGTATGATTAGTATTAACTAAATTATTAAATATAAATTTAGTACATAATAAAAATAGATTTATAAATTCTCAATAATAAAACAATTAATAATAACGTAATTATTTTCTTTAAAAATTTTCTCTCTTTAAAATTGATTTTCATTAATTTTTAAGATATAATATTTTCAATAAGTTATTAAAATTATAGAAAATTTATTTTATTATATTAACTTCATTTTTTTAAATTATTGTATCAGAATTATATTATGTTGAAATTTTGTGATTTTTTGGGAAATAATGAGTTTTTATTGAATAAATAAAAAGTATAAAAAATTTAAAACTATAATTTATTTTTAACAAAATAATTAATTTAGATGAATAATTATTTATTAAATTATTCTTATAATTATTTATTAATATTTAATCCACATAATTACTTTTCAATTAAATTTATATTGTATTTTAGTAGATGCTTATTTTTTTCATCAAAAAGTTTATTTAAAAAACTATTTCAATATGAATTAGGAGTATCTATTTTAATTACTAAAAGTAACACAATATTCAGAATGATTTAAATGAAATTTATATATTATATATCATATCATTATAATTGATATTTGGACAATTATTATGATTATACAAAGAGTTAATATAAAATCATCTTGTGATTAAAAAATAGACTTCTCGAAAACTCACTTTTTCATCATGTTTACTGGTTTGTTTTAAATTAAATTTCTTCCAATTTTAGAAAATTTAATTTAATAAATAAAATTTATTTTCTAAAATATAATTTTAATATTTTATTAGGATTAGTTTTTGATAAATTTCTTCAAATATATGAATAGTCTCAAATACTAAATTTTAATTGAAAACTACCATTTTGTATAAATTATTTATAACATTAATTTGAACATTAAAATATTGATAATGTATATTTAGTAAAATTATATATATATTAATCCAATGAATATAATTGGATGAAATTTTATATTGAAATTGGATATAAAGGCTTTTTCAAATTTTGAACGTTTTCTTGTTAAAAACCTTCTTTCTCATCGTGTCGGCCTGATTAATATTAAATTAGAATTTTACAATTCTATGAATAGAATTTGGAAAAATTAATTCAATAATTTTTATTATAAACAGTTATATTATATAATATGGTAACTAATTATTTTACGAAAATTAATAATAAAAATACTAACAATTTTTTACTACAGTTAAGTACAAATGAAATTTTTGGGGGTTGAACTAAAAATTTAATGGTTTAAATGACCTATAAACAGCTATAAAATATATATTTTTAAAAATATTATTAACCTATCATGTCTAAATATCTATAAAAATATATTTTTTATCCTTTAGGAATGATAAAAATGTCGATACCATTTTTTCATTCAAAAAATTACATGTGTGCCTCTCAAATCACTTATAAAAGGCCACCACCCATCCTCTCTTATCCATCCTATAAACCCCTTTTTGTAAACCTATACATACCAAATAAACTTTAAAATCCATTATATCGTCATAGTGTACTTATATTTGTAATATAATGGACCTAGGTAGGCTTTTGATGATATCATAAAAGGGATAACCGAAGAAGAGGTAACGTTTTTCAATGATCATTTTTATTTTATCTCCTCATCCACCTCCTCAATTAATATTAAACCATGAATATAAAATAATAAAATTATATTACATTAAATTATATGCTTTTATGTTTTTTCAATTACCTATATCCATCTACACATCTATCAAATGGGTTATTAAATCATAGTTCGTGTTTACGAAAGACTACCTCATTGTGAACCAGTGTCATTCATTTTTTCATTACCAACTCTCACAGATGAATATGATGATGTATATAAATTATATAAATTATATTTATAATATTATTATTCCTCTTATATAATTATATCCGACATAACATTTTTTTACTTTCCATTTAGTTTGAGATATGATAATGTCGTTTGTGTATATGATAGACTACCACCCCACGAAACGATGTGAATCTTTTTCCACTAATTCTTTACATGGAAGGTAATATGGATAAATATATTTGATCTAAATTACATAATAATTAAATTAATTACATTTTTATCATTATTTACATATATAATATCATTTTCATTATTACCTTTTTACTCACTAAAAGAAGACAATATGGTTCATGTACGTGTGGACTACTTCCTTCATAAAGTGTTGTAACTCTCATTCCATCACCACACCACATGGATGAAATGTATAAATAAATTTAAAAGAAATAATACCTAATTTATTACATTATTATCATTATATAATGATATGATATAACTTACCTTTTTTCATAATAATATTTGAAAACAAGAAATGTTACTCTTTTCTACATACAACATACCGTCTCCATGATCATAACATACTTCATTTCATAAAACCGTGATTCATGATTATTATTAAAAGTGTAGTCGGTTTATAAATATGATAATTATTAAATTTTTATTATTCAACAGATTATAGAACAATAATCAAATTAAGGGGATTAAAAAAATTAAGACATATACAAAAAACAAAGTGGTTATTACCTGAAACATAGTTGTAACATGGAATTGTTAAAAAATGGGATATAAGTGGGAATAATAAAATCATAAATTTTATGATATATATAATTATGTTTCATTAATGGATTTATAATAAACATATATTTATTATAACTGACATAAAAATGTGTGTGAAATAATTCAAGACTTTTGTTAAAGGATTTCAGTCTCACTTTTTACTTCTAGGAGACTCATGCCATTTTCGTCACCAATTTCATTTATAGGGTTAATATAATTTTTGTGAAGGTATTTTATGAAGGTTATAATTTATATTATGTGGATTTAAATATCCATTTAAGGATATCTATTTCAAGGTGCATGTGATTTAATGTTACCAATGTAGAAATGATTTTATACTAAAATCTCATTGTTTATTGGGATTATTTATCGTTATGTTTCTGGTGATAAAATATAGTGTTCCATATACAATTAATTATTATTTATTTCATTATTAATTGTTTATTAGTCAATTTCTCATTTAATAGTACCATATTACCATTCTTTGGTACATAAAATAATTGATAAAATGTTTTTAAGAAAAATCGATTTTTTTATCTCATGGATTGAAAAATATTTTTGTTTGAATGTCATGATTCATAATTTTTTTTCCAAAATGTATCTTCCATTTTTCAAATAATTCATTGATGAAATTATTTCCCATTTATAATTTAACAAAAAAATTAAAGTAATGTTCATGTCATTCTAAAAACAATTCTAATTTCAGTTTTACGAAAAATATGAAAACAATATTGTTTTTAACATGTGTGAAATTCATATTATTTCCATCCTTCATGAACAATAAATGATTTCAATGTTCTGATACATTTCTTCAAGTAACTTTCATTAAAAAATCCATTAACATTTGGGAATTTGTTTTAAATTTCAAAAAAATATTTTATAATGAGAAGGATTTTCAAAATGCATTATGTTTAAAAACAGTCAATGTGGAAGGGTTACTTTACTAATGAAATGATTTAATGTATTTCAAAATATTCCATTATACATTTTAAATTTTACATTAAAATAAAATTATTTAAAATTTGTTTTATGTTTTAAAAGGTTATTCAATATAAATGTTATCTTCTTGAAAAACATTTCATGGTGAATTAACATTAGAAATCATTTTCCATTTATTATGACAACAGTTGATGTTACCAATGACTTACTGGTGATATTATTAATGGATACAATTGATATTCTTTCATTAAATTTTCTATGTTTAATTTGAAATTATTTTTAAGATACTTTTTTTTCTTCCGCAAGTTCTACTATGATTAAATTCTTCTGAAACCCACTTCTTTTCATATGTTATTATATGATGAAATGATGAAATGATTATAAACCCATCTATTTTACACAATCCATTATATAATAGATTCCTTATGAAACTCTTTTAATTTCTTGTTTTATGATATGATGAAGGTTTTATGATCCTATGGAACACATATATATGATTTTTATTATGATATGTACGAGACCTATATCTCCCTCCAATGTAGTGGGTAATGATTACTGCTATATGATCTTAGAGGGTACATAGGATGGTATCCCAAAAACAAAAAAAAAGTTATATTGGAGGTCATACCTAGCCCAAATTAGGTACATGGGTGGTATTCCCAAGTCTAACATGTAATGAATATCTTGGTGGGAAGCTGTAAAATGTAATTTTAGATGCATATGTGTATCCCACAAATCTATGTCTTATACTAACATTATTATAACATGAATCATGTTATTTTTTCTCCATATGAATAATTTCTTATGAAATATTAAAATTAATATCATGACTCTAAAATTTGACCTTCGATATGTTGGGTATGGTTTTCAAATCTTATTCTCACATTATCAAACCTATTTCTTAAGTTATTTTTTTGTCTTTCCCTTCATTAACATTTCTAAGAATCTAAGATGAATCATTCTTATGTTTCCCTTACATTGGTAATAAATAAATGTTTTATTTAGGGTATTTCTATAAAGATTACTCAAAGGGAATATATTTATTATAAATATTGAATATATTACAATTGATTAGAAAATTGTGTCTCATGTATCAAAATACAGTAAAATATTTTGGTCATTAAGAGTTTGTTTGTTCAATTTAATGAATATTCATCTAAAATGATGTAATATCCTTTTAAGTGAAACATATGATACTATAGTTGGTATCAGGTGAAAAGGATGTAATATGATCCTTGGGACCTCTCATGTGTGAGAATTGGATGAAACATGTCTCTCCACCCTAAGGATTCATGAGGAAAGCGATGACATTGAGGATAATAGTGTGTAACATCCATGAGGTTTATCCAACCATCAAGGGCCTAGATAGGTTTCAATTGTAGTCTATTGGAAATAATTCTAGGAAGCTACAATTGGTATCAAACGAATATTATAGTGATCACATGGAATAATGGATATGAAAAATTAAGTGATATCCATAGGGATATTTATATTTATATGTCTAGGTATTAATACAAGTATGAGTCAAAGGATGAGTAAAATTATAGGAAAAAGTCCTTGAAATTGGTAAATGATAGATTCAATAGATTACAAGTAATTACATCCCTATGTGGACACTAAATGTGGATGTGCCTCTCAAAAATATGTACCTCGGGGAAATATGATCAAAAAGCGAACATTGATTTGGAATTCATCATCACCTAACATATGACAATAGGACATTATGCAAACCTGGTTTGATATTCATGGGGGGATATTCTTTGGATGTTTTATTTTTGTTTTAAGACATCTTGATAGATTTAATATATGATAAATATGATTTACCAAGGATAAACTTAATGTGTCATAGATTAAAAGGAAGGGGTTATGATTTAGATATTATATAATTTAATTTCATGATTATATGTTTCTAATTATTAAAATAGTATTCACACTCTGATTTTTTATTTTAGTCAATGGTGGTAACCCTAAAGCACTATGTCACGACCCGTCCCCTGGGGCCCGTATCATGACTACCCCATGCCCGCCATCCATAGGCTAGGGGCTGACGACTAGCACCAAAGACGTACCTCCCTAAAAACTGAGAAGGAATTTCCTTTATAAAACGTAAACACGCTCAACTAGAGAACAAGCATAAGAAAAAACTAAGTAAATTAGTATAACATGTGTGCTGAAAATACAAAGGAGCTGAAAATACAAGCCCAACTGAAATGTACACCTACAACTGAATGAAAGTACAACTGAAAAGACAAACAGCTGGAAGATGGAAGCAGCTCCTGAATCGTCCATCGGGTTCATACCTGAAGGGTAGGTACATATGTCCTCCTGATCACTCCATATCCATCCATATCCTCCAGGAACCGACTCGTCGTTAGGCCCACCTATGGGTACCATCCAGTCCTCACACACTCTGCCTCGGAAAGCGTTGCTTTTCGTCTGTATCCAACACAACAAGGTACGAACATAGCCCGTGCAGGGGTGAGGATAACGATACTCAGTAGGGACCCCGAGACCCTCATGATCCCACTAAATCAAACAACGATAAACCAAAAAGAAATATCTCAACAGATAAACTTTACTTAGGTATATGCCCATACATATACCTAAGTTATCTAGTAACCCAACTCAATCATGAGGAAAACAAAAAGGTCATTGACTCAGCTCAAACCATGATATTCATTAATTAAACCATGGTTGCTGGAGAAATCCACCTTTGTGGATAAAAGTAGTCTTGTCGCGACTCTGAGGTGCTACTCAATAACCTTAGACTGTTGAGGTACTCCTCCTATCGAGTACCGCGATTCTGTCGCCCCAACACAGTAGAGATCACTGCCATGGGTCTGCCACCCCAACACAGTAGTGCAACCACTAATAGCCTATAGAGGTACTCCTCCTATCGTGTACCGTGGGTCTGTAGCCCCAACACAGTAGCACTCCTCCGCCATGGGTCTACTACCCCAACATAGTAGTGCTCCCCACTGGGCTAGTCAAGTCACTCTGATACAAATCAGAAAAGCAGTCATCAGGTCTCACCCAACTACAAGGTCTTCTTACTCTATACGCTCATCTCTTGTAGGATCCACTCCACGAGCTACTGATCGATACTCCAAGTGTCACAAAGTCTCATGTAGAAGTATCTCAAAGGACTGTCTCGTCATAGAGATCTCAACGCAATAGAAGAAGCGTCAATCAGATGCTCGGTCTATGAGTTATTAGCATTTCCATTTGAGGGTCCCGGTTGAAGTCGTGTATGAACCAACCCGAACGTATCTCAACATTACCCCAAACATCGATGGGGTATACTCAAAGGAACTGTTTCTCAACGAGATTACCAACGCTGCTGACGGTTTGTCAAACAGACGTCTGGTCTGAGAGTTATTGACTTTTCCATTCCAGGGGCCTGGTTAGATTTCAGGTACAATCCAACCTGGCCATAATCCATCTACATCAAATCCTCAAGTGGAGTATTCCAATAGAAATGTCTTATCAAAAGAAATCCAATGTGGTTGATGGCACGTCAATCGGATGTCTGATCCTTAAGTTATAAGCATTTCTGCTCTGAGGGCCCGGTTGGTTTCGGGTTCGAACCGACCTGGTAATACACAAACATCTCCAAAACCTTGATTGTAATATTTTGAAACAACCACATTGATCCAAGGAATCCTACACAACTAATGGTGCATTCATCGGAGCCTGTAGCATATGTTATTGGTGATTGACCGAAACTGTCTAAAACGAGGGGTCTGGGCCCTGGCCGACCCCACCCAACCCACCCTAGGTTGGCCCGAACTGGGTCAACCCGACCCGGGACACGGTCTGGCCCGGTAGGGTGTGGCCCAGCACGGCTGGTGCAGCCTGGCCAAGCGGGGGGGGGGGGGGGGCAGCCCCCCATTAATTGGAATCAGCGACACCAGCTGGCACCACCCTGCCTTCCCAGATCTCATGTGTCCATGGGATCGGCTCCTCCTCCGCCGCGGCAGACATCCACCAGCAGCGCGCTAGGGCGCCTTCGCCTCTGGTCCCTGACATAGCCGCGCCGGCGACCTGCGCCACTGGAAGATTCTGCGGGCCACTAAAGTCATTCCGATGGTCTGTTTTAGCTTTCTTCTGCGCCAGCAGTCATCTAGGGACCCGAACAACACTGCAGAAGCTCCAAATTGATGTTGTGATCCCATTTTGTTGTCGCCAAACATTTCACGCATCAAGAACAATACAGAGATGAGTCCGAACTTGTTCGTTAGTCCATACCCACCACGTTAGTGGTTCAAATAATCATCCAACCAATTAAATTCCCATGCTCAAGGGTATAATCACATATATAAAAGATACAAAAACAACCCCTACCTCAAGGTTCGTCGTGCGTTGATGATATAATGAAAAGGAAGACATTGGTTCGTTGACGTCATCGCAAGGGAGGAGTTGAAGGTGTCGACGATCATTGGCATGCGTCGCTCCCGCAAAGTGCAATCGATCCTGGATTGGGCATCGTTCATCAGAGATCTGTCGGAAGGAGGACCATCCATCAAGGAATTTCCGTTCATCATCAAAGAGGGTGTTGTTATTCGTTGAAGAAGGAAACTCTCTTCAAATACACTGAAGCTCTCCCAATGTTTCTCCAACACAAAAAATGACCCAAACTAAAATAATATCTCATGAAATTATTTTATTAACCCATGTAAATCAATGATCAAACTCCTTAGTCAATTAATTGGAACGTAGTTAATTAAAAGAGTTGGAAAAATTTAAGAGGGAGTGTGGGAGGTGAAGAGTTCCCATAAATAAAGGGAAGTTGTCAAATAAATGAAGGAGAGATCAATGGGGGTTTACGGGAGTGAAGTGGAGGTGTGGAGTTAGGACCTCTTGTGGGCCCCACCACACTAAATCCTCTCATGGGAGGTTATCTGGGTGTGGGCCCCACCTCTAACTCCACTTGGTAGGATATAACTACCAAAGATGAGTAAAATTCGTGTTCCACAAGTTTATTTATTTTATTCTAATTCACCTGAAATTAAATCTCAACCTGCATAAAACGCAATGGCTATAAAGATCCCCTTAAGAGATTATCGGCACTGCGAGTTCATCGGTATCCTCAGATTACAATTCTGAGCACTAGTTCAATAGATAGAAAAACCACCACATACGTTTACTGAACGTACCCAAACAAAACATCAGAAATTGATTCTGGGAACACCAGGCCTCATAATCAGGCTCTGTCAGTAATTGTGGACTCATATAATTCCAAAGAATTTAAGAAAAAAAATTCTTGAAATTTACGGGTCTTTACATTACTCCCACCTCAGGGGTTTACTTCCCTGTAAAGCTATAGCATACTCTAGGGAAACAAAAGCGGGTACTGAGCACGTATCTAAGCCTCCCGCTCCCATGTGCTCAACTGGAGGTTCTCGTGCTGCCAACAAACATACACCAGAGGAATCGACCGTCCACGTAGGACCCATTCCTGTCGATCCTCATTCTCTACTAGACCCTCCATGAATGTCTTCTTGTGGTTGATGATGACATATTTGTTGTTCATGCATCTCTTCACTGAGATACGTGGATGACATCGTTCACCCGGTGCAACAAAAGTGGATAGGCAAGGCAGTTAGCCACCTTGCCGACTCTGCTGAGGACCTGGTGAGGCCTGATGAATCATGGAGATAACTTGCTACCCCGGAAAAATCTCTATAGAACTGATTGTGGTGTTCCTCGTAAGAAACCGTGATCGCCATCCTCGAACTCTAGTGTTATATGTCTCCTTCATCATAGGTCTTTCTTCTGCTCTATGCTGTTTTCATCCGATCCTGGATGATCTGCACCTTCTTCGATAGCCTCAAAGTGGGCACATTGGTCAACCTCTGCCTTAGGTCCTAAAAATATCTACTGACATCTCTCTGACCACATGAAGGGTTTCCCCGTCTTCGTCAAAGCTATAAGCGGTGCAGCAACTTTGGAGAAGTCTGGCCCAAATCTATGTCTGGACGAATGATGACTGATCGACTGCACCCACTTATCCATGATTCCTTCATGTGCTGCCTGGGGTTTCCTTTTTGCCGACCAAGGAAAAACCATCCCAATTTTGTAGGTAAACCACAATTTTTTTCCTAATACAGTCAATCTGTGTATGAACTGTGGTTGCCCAGTCCATACCCAAACTTACGTCGTATGTCCTCGAAGCTTCCACCAAGAGGTTCCAATCGAAAATCTCGCCTCACGGGTCAGATCACACCATCGTCGTATGTTTGATTATCGAGTCTCCTCCCAATGTTATCTCTAAACATGAAGGTCAAGTCAACAGTTTTAACCAGAAACGCAAGGTCTGGAACAGGATTCGATGAAGGAAGAAATGATTGGTACCTATGCCTATTGATACGACAACTTGTAGTAGACATAGACCGTACCTCGAATCATTCATAGAGCCCTTGGGTCACACTCCTTGACCGCATGAAGCTACTCTCTTCCTCTCCCCTCCTACTCTCTGATCCCGGCAGAAACTACAAAGGTGTGTGGTTCTGTCATGTTGAAAATGTTCACCACCCCTTGCTGCTCTCCTAGATCTGCTTCCACATCTGCTGCTCTGTAGATTCATCTGTCCTTAATACTTCATCTTCTTGAATCATTTTACATGCCCAAGTCTCTGAGACTAGTGACAGTTCCCTTCTTTCACAATGCTAACATTATCTAGTTGTATCCATTTATCCAACCAATATTCAACCACAAAGGTTCTCTCTTGCACCCTAGTATATGTAGGAATGCATAGAGGAAAAAGGGCTTTCTCACATATCCTTAAACACAACTCGCTCAGTAGTACATGCCCTAATGCACTGATCGTATCGTATTCATCGAGTAGCTGGAATGATCGGTATACCTCGATAAATACCGACCTTCCAAAATTTCGTCCTACCAAAGCTGTATAAGTTCTATAAAACTCTCAGGCACCTCCTCAAGCTAGTCCTCAACCGCTTGTGAGTCAGGCTCGGCTCGGAACCTGAGGGGTATCTGATGCGGAAACATGTGTAAGGAACTAAACCTACATATTCCATCTACCAGTACCTCCTGTTGTAACTACTGACCAATAGGCAGTGATATAGTTGGCGCACTATCTGAAGATAATATCTCAGGCATCTGTCCATGTACCGATGCCTCATCATTATACATACAAACCTCATTTCCACTATCTGGGAAACACCAGTAGCTACGATCACCATCTTATCTACTAGTGTCTATACTAGGTGTAGAACTATATAAATTGCCTTAATCTAGTCCACTACTGCTTGGGAATCTGTCTCACCTCATAACTTTAGAGGCCTCTGCTGCTGGAACTCGTGAAACATGCTCTGTCAGTGTGCACCATCCGCTAGTACGGCTGGTGGCATCTGCTACCCAACGGGTGGTGGTGATGCTGGTACACAACCCGAATGTGCCATCATATCAAGAGGGCCCTGCACTAGAGCCTCATCTCTAAGTGGGACATCATCGGGTACTCTCTCGTAACTCCAGCTAACTGTCTGGGTGGAGGCATCCTGAACAGATGCGACACGATCAAATGATTTATACCTTGTGAGCTGACCAGGTTTGAGGTGACTTAAGGAAAACTTTTTGAAACACACCCATAATATGTGTTTTCGTGCACTGAGTCATAGATCAGTAGTTAGGGTCCTAGTGTATGGATACGTCGGCTTCCGCACCAACACTGGACTCCCTGAACTGAAAACCACACTCAGTAAACTTAACACTATTGCTCACAGAAAACGAATATCATAGGTCTATGTTATGCTGTAGAACTGACTCCTCTGATACCAATTTGTAACGACCCGTCCCCCGGGGCCCGTAACGTGACTACCCCATGCCCACCATCCATAGGCCAGGGGCTGGCGACAAGCACAAAAGTCATAACTCCCTAAAAACTGGGAAGGCATTGCCTTTATAAAACGTAAGCACACTCAACCAGAGAACAAGTGGAAGAACACACTAAGTAAAGAAGTATAACAAGTGTGTTGAAAATTAATAGGGGCCGGAAATACAAGTCCAATAGAATGGTAAAACTAGAATTGAAAAAACATACAACTAAAAATACAAACAGCTGGATGATGGAAGCAGCTCCTGAATCGTCCTCCAGGTTCCTACCTGAAGGGTAGGTACAAATGTCCTCCTCATCACTCCAAATTTTTCCGTCTCCTCTGGGAACTAACTCGTCGTGAGGTCCCCCTCTGGGTACTATCTAGTCCCCATACACTCTGCCTCAGTCAGTGTTGTCCTTCGTCTGCATCCAACACAACGAGGTGCAGGTATATCCCGTGCCGGTGTGAGTATAATGATATTCATTAGGGACCCCGAGACCCTAAAAGTCCCACTAAATCCAATAAGGATAAACCATAAATAATGATCACAATGGATAACCATTATATAGGTATATTCCCATACATAGACCTATGTTATCAAGTAACCAATCTCAATCATGAGGAAAACACAAAGGTCATTGACTCAGCTCAAAAAAGGATTTTCATTAACGAAACCACAGCTGTTGGAGAAGTCGTCCTATGATGAGCATAGTAGCCCGATCGTGACTCCGAGTTTCTACTCACTAACCTTATACTACTGAGGTACTCCTCCTATCGAGTATCGCAGGTCTGTCTACCCAACCAAGTAGTGATCCCCGCCATGGCTCTGCTGCCCCAACACAGCTGTGCAACCCTTAATAGCCTACAGAGGTTCTTTTATTTTTGATTACCGGGGTCTACCGCCCCAACACAGTAGCACTCCTCTGTCATGGGTCTACCACCCCAACAAATTAGTTCTCTCCATTGGGATAGTCAAGTCACTCTGATACGAATCAGTCAAGAAGTCATCAAGTCTCAACCAGCTACAAGGTCGTCATACTCCGTACCCTCATCTCTAGGAGGATCCGCTTCACAAGCTACTATTTGATACTCCATGTGTCGCGGAATCATACATAGAAGTATCTCAAAGGACCTCCTCGTTATAGGGGTCTCAATGCAATAGAGGGCGCGTCAATCGGACTCTCGGTCTGTGAGTTATTGGCATTTTCGTTCGAGGGGACCAGTTGGTTTCATGTACAAACCAACCCGACCATATCTTAAACGTACCCCAAATTCCCAATGGGTATACTAAAAAGAACCATTTCTAAAAGAGATTACCAATGCTGCTGAAGGTTCATCAGACGGATGACCGGTCTGAGAGTTATTGGCTTTTCCATTCCAGGGGCCCGATTGGATTTCGGGTATAATCCAACCCAGCCATACTCCATCTGCATCCAATCCTCAAGTGGAGTATCCAAAAAGAACCATCTCATCAAAATAAATCCAACGTGGTTGACGGCACATCAATCGGACGTCCGATACTTAAGTTATCAGTGTTTCCGCTTCGAGGGCCCGGTTGGTTTTGGGTTCGAACCAACCCGGTAATACCCAAACATTGCCGAAACCTTGAGTGTAATATACTGAAACGACCATCCCGATCCAAGGAATCCTACATAACTAATGGTGTGTCGATCAGAGGTCTTTAGCTCATGTTATGGGCGATTGACTGAAAATCGTCTAAAAAGGGGTGTCTGGGCCTGGTCCGACCCGGGCCAACCAACCCGGGGTCGGCCCAGCCCGGCCTGCGGCTGCCGTGGCCCCCCGTTAATTGGAACCGGCGGCGCCAACTAGCACCTCCCCGCCTTCCCGGATCCCGCGCGGCCACGAGATCCGCTCCTCCTCCGCCGCGGTTGCCGCGGCGGACTTCCACCGGCAGCGTGCTAGGGCGCTGCCGCGTCGGTGACCTGCACCGCCAGAAGATTCCACGAAGCACCGGAGTCATTCCAGTGGTCCGTTTTAGCTTCCATCTGCGCCGGAGGTCATATCGGGACCCCAAATCCACTGCAGAAGCTCCACATTGCCGTTGTGGTCCCGTTTTGTCATCGCCAAGCATTCCGCGCATCAAGAACGATACGAAGATGGGTCCAGACTTGTTCGCTAGTCCGTACTCACCGAGTTAGTCGTTCAAATAATCATCCAACCAATTAAAATCCCATGCACGAGGGTATAATAACATATATAAAATATACAAAAACAACCCCTACCTAAAGGTTCTCCATGCGTTGAAGATATTACGAAATGGTGGATTTCGGTTCGTTGATGTCGTCGCAAGGGAGGAGTTGAAGGTGTTGACGATCATTGGTGTTCGTCCCTCCCGCAAAGTGCCATCAAACCTGGCTCAGGTGTCGTTCTTCATAGATCCATCTGAAGGACAACCTTTCTTTGAGGAATCAGTGTTCTTCATCGAAGAGGGCGTCATTCTTTGTTGATGAAGGAAACTCTCTTCAAATTCTCTAAATCTCTCCCATAGTTTCTCCAACACAAAAAATGCCCCAAACTATAATAATAGCTCAGGATATTATTTTATTAACCCAAGAAAATCCAAGATCAAACTCCTTAGTCAATTAATTGGAGCTCAATTAATTAAAAGAGTTGGCAAAATTAAAGAGGGAGAGTTGGAGGTGAAGACTTCACATAAATAAAGGGAAGATGTCAAATTAATGAAGGAGAGATTGATGGGGGTTTAAGGGAGTTAAGGGGAGGTGAGTAGTTAGGGCCTCGTGTGGGCCCCACCACACTAAATCCCCTCATGGGAGGTTAGGTGGGTGTGATCCCCACCCCTAACTCCCCTTAGTAGGAAATAACTGCCATAGATAAATAAAATTTGTGTTCATCAATTTTATTTATTTTATTCTAATTCTCCAAAAAAATAACTCTCAACCAGCATAAAACGAAATTGCATTGATAGTCCCCTTAAGCGAATACCGACGTTGTGAGTTCATCAGTGTCCTCAGATTTCAATTCTGATCACCGGTTCAAAAGATAGAAAAACCCACATGTACGTTTACCGAACGTACCCGAACAAAACTTCAGAAATAGATTCTAGGAACACCGGGCCTCGTTATCAGGCACCGTCAAAAAATATGGACTCGTAAAATTTTCAACAATTTAAGAATAAAATTTCCTTGAAATTTTCAGGTCTTTAAAAACTGGGCTGACATTGAATTTTATGGATAATTATTAGATGACAAGACAAATGTGATGATGAATGTATGGAAAGACATCATCATTTTGGCAATTAATTATTATGTAACATGATTAATAATGTAAACCTTATCCAACACTTGAATTCACCATAGAAGAGAATTATTGAATACACATAAAGTTTGGCCAGTGGATACCATGGAAGAAGGAAGATTCAATTAACTATATTTTTTTTGAATTTGGGACGAATAACTTAAAGAAATGTCTCAGAGTAATGATAATAGGTTATATGTGTGTAGAATAAGTTAATAGTGTAAAAATTTTCACTGGGAAAATTTAATTTTTAGTTAATGAAGTGGATGCGAATACTGACATCCCTAAGGTTTTATAAATTCATAAATGGTTTAAATGTGGAATTCATGGAATTTTACAAATAAATTCTAAATGGAATGTTCATGAAAAGAGTAAGAAAAGTTGTTCATGTAATGGTTATATTCCTTATCATGAAGAGACTGAAAATGAAATATAATACGAATAAAGTCTTACATAATAAGATTGAAAATCATAGTTAATGATTTGATATGTAAGTGGGTTTATTGAATTATTTGTGTACTAGAATTTATGTATCATGGTATATGAATCAAGATATATATAATGATTATTTAGTTTATGTTTTTTAAGGGATTGAACAAACATGTAAATTTTTACTAATGGACTGGAAACGTGATTTAATGGAAATGTGATATTTTGATTAAGGGAAGATAATTCTAATTATGTTCTTAAGGTTGATGAAAGATTGTTTAGTTTGGATAATGAGATTATTGATATGGATAAGGTAAATTGGATAGTATGGATGAACTGGGAATGGATAAATGATTTTTTGAAAAATTGTTTTAAGTTATCATTGATGGAGTTTACTACATTATTGGATCTATAGAAAATGTTGAATAATCTGATGTTTTATTCAAGGAACAAGGAATCCTCAATTTTTTCCTTTATTTTTATGATATTTCAGTTAATTAACATGAATAAAGTGAATATATGACCATGGTATTCACATATATGGTACGTGAACTGTAATATATAATTAATTATATTTGTAGGATTAATAGTAAGTTGATTTTGTGAAATATAGAGATCTTAATTGTAAATTTCAAATTTTGGATGTTTTATTAGGTAAACCATTTACATAATGGTTAATCATAAAAATTGGATGAGCTTTTACATATTAACATATTACATCCCCACATACAGATTTATATATATTGGATAACCAGTGTCAAATTTTTTATCTAAAGATAGACAGAATGACTTATCATTTTGGTATGGATCTTATTTTGTACATCAAAAATGAAATTTAAATCACTTATAGTAATAAGTAGTGTGTAAATTAATCATGCTATAAAAAGTATGAAATTTTATTTATGAAATAAAAAATATATCAGGTATGTAAATTTTCCTATGTTCTCAGTATAGATGAAAATGGAATTCCCCAACATTTAGAAAATGATCTTGAAATAAAATTTTGTCCTATTATCGTTATTTTTTATGATTTCATTTCATTTTTTATCCCACTTTGGTTTATGGATTTTTGGTCATCAAAATTTTATATATAACTCTTTCCATTGTGATCAATGTTCTCTATCACTCTCCATAAGTATTTGGGTGTTATTTTTCTCTTCTTTGTCCATGTTTTCACTTCCCACCTATGTTATACTATGTGGAAACCTTGTTATGAGTTACATTAGGTAACCCTTATGTTTCATTATTTCCCTTTTTAGGTATGTTTTTATTATTCATTTGTAACATGTGGGTTTCTATTAAGGAATATTGAAATGTTTAAACATTGATGAATGAGATGGATTTTGAAGAAAAATTCATTTTAGGGGGGGGGGGTAAATTTAACAAAAATATATTTTATGAAAAATCATTATTCAAATTAATTAAAAATTTTAGATATATTATATTATATGAAACAAAAAGTTTATCTTGTGTTCCACACAACAATGATAACTTTCATGACATGTGACACCGAGCTTCATTGAACAATTAAAAAATAAAATTTTAAATGTGAATACTATAACCTAGCCATTTAATAGAAACATATTAACAGTATTATCTTTTTTATGAAATATACCATTTTAAAACAATAATTATTTGTATATAAATTCATAGTATACACTGAATCGATTTTTTTTAAAGTAATTATAATCTTCAAAAATATTTTTTCTTTAAAAATGATTTTTATTTCTTTTTATCAGAAAATATTCTAAGTAATTTATAGATATTTTTAAAAAAAATTTTGATAAAATTTAATTCAAATTTGAAATCATTATATGAAAATGAACTAATTTTCAAATTTTTAGATTTTTCGGAAAATATTGGTTTTTTTGTGAATAGAGAAAAATAACGACCTTTTTAAGACTATAATTTATTTTCAATAAAATTAGGTATATAAATTACCCATATTTATTTAATGTATCATAATTATTATTTTTAATATTTAATCAAATTAAATAATTTTTAATCAACTTCATATTATATTTTAGGGAGAATTTATTTTCGTGTGTAAATAGAATTTTTCATTTCTTCTGAAAACTATGCATAATATTTGTAGGTTAAAATGATTTAAAACAATCCCTAATGAGGTATGTTTGAAATATAATTTATATAATATATATCTATAATTTTTAATTATCTTCAAACTATTATTATTATTATACATATTGATAATATTAAATCATTATTTTGTTAAAAAATACACGTATTGAAAAACCACATTTTTGACTTGCTTTTAGGTTTTGTTTTGAATTTAATTTTTGAAAGTTTTAGAAAATTTATTTTAAAAAATAAAATTTTATTATGGAATCATAATTTTCGAAATATATTATGGTGAATTTTTGGGAATATTTTTAATAGATTATTTTTTCGATTAATAGTGAAAAATATAGAATTTTAATTAAAGATTAATTTTCATTTAAATTTTTTATAAAGTTAAATTATATTATCCCTTTTTTAAATTATAATTATTTCAATTATGTATCTATTATTCAAATTCGTTTCATTATAATAATTAAAATGTTACAATTTTACATAAAAGCATTGTAATATTTAAAGCATTTTCTCTTTGAAAACCCAATTTCTTATCAGATTTGCTGGATTATTTTTACTTTATATCATAAAACTTATGTGAATGAATTTAGAAAATATAATTACAAATTTTAATTCATCTTAATTAAATTATATAATAATTTCATCATAAGTTTTGAATAAAATAAATATTAAAAAATGAAAAAAAAATCTTTTTTGTGGTTAAGATAAAAATGGGTTTGCTTGGGGTTAAACTAACAAGACAAGGGTTAAAATAGTATAAATACTTGTCTTAAATACAATTTATTGACATATTTATACTCTATAATTTATAAAGATCTATTATAATCTAATTTGTATCCTTTTGGAATTTGAAAAATGAGGATAAAACATTTCCTTTCAAAAAATTACCACTTTACCACTCACCTCAATTTTAACAAGCCAAACCATGTCCCATCACATTAACACCATAAAACCCTTTGTAATCGGCCATTACCAATGGAAATATCATACCAAAATCTATAATCTTATAATTGAGTCCTTTTTTGGTCATAAATCGAAACTAGGAATGATTTTTATCAAAACCAAATGAAGATACCCAAAAAAGAGGTAGTGTTCTTCAATGAATGTTTTTATTTTATGTCTCCCTCCACCTCCTCAAATTATTATCAAAAAAGTATTATATAATATCCCAATTATCATAAATATACTTATATTTTATTGTGTTACATTCATAACCAACATCCGTCTCTACTTTCATCTAACGGTTTATGGAATCATTGTTCATGTGTAAGGTGGACGACCACCTCACAAACTGATGTCATTCATTCTTCGATTACCACCTCTAATTATTTGTTATGAATATGGATAAAAAGTATATATATGATATTTTAAGCACAGTAATACCTCTTTATTAATTATACCATGTATAAATTTTTTACTATCCATTCCATAGGGGATACAATAATGTCACTCATGTGTGTGATGGACAACCGCCTCACGAAGCGAAGTGAGTAATTTTTCCCTAATACAGTATATGGAAGGTAATAAAAACAAATATATTTCCAATAAATGACATAATTATGTTATTAATGAGATATTTATTATTCATAAATGTTTTATATGAATTTATTTCTTCCCTTTTCTCTCATTTATAGATGACATCACCATTAGTGTACTTGTGGACTACTGCCTTCACGGAGTGATGTGACACTCTTTTCATCACCACACAACATGAATGATATATATAAGTATATTTAAATAAATAATATTTAATAAATAATAATATTATAATTATTTAAAAATAATATATTACCCGCATCATTTCCATAATGATTATTTAAAAAATAATATCTTTCTCTTGCGTGTGTATGATCATCCGTCTCTATGATCGTAATGTATTTCATTTATAAAATCCATATTTAATTATTGGTCATAATATGAATAATTTATTTGTAAATATGTAAATTATTTCATTAGTATTATTATTATTATATATACCACTGAACCCTGATAAAAAGAAGAGTAAAAAAATAATCTACAAATACATATATGGAAAACAAATCTTTTATTACCTGAAACATGAATTTAAATATCAATTGTTAATAAAAAAGTAACACAAAGTCATAAGTAAATCATAAAATCTATGATATATATAATTATTTCTACTTAATATATCTATAATAAAACCATATTTATTACATTAGATGTTTTAATGAGTATAAAATATCTTAAGACTTATAGTAATGGGTTTCAGTCTGACTTTTTACTTCTATGAGACACATGTGATATTCAAAAAATAAATTATTTTTCATGTTTTATATACTTACTTTGAAAGTGATTCATTATGTTTATCCTAAAATGTTTTGGAAGTTACATATCCATTCGATTAATACTCTTTACTGGGGATTAAGGTTTAATCTTCCTTAAGTGGATATGATTTTATGTTTTAATCAGTCGTTTGTTGAACCTATTTATGATTTTGTTTTGGATGATAAAATATTCTATTACATATATCTATAATTATAATAAATTTTATTATCCTATGGTTATTAATTATTTTTTTCATGTAATATTACTATTTTACACTCTTTGGTACTTAATATAATTGAGTACATCTTTTATGAAACATATGTTTTATTTATCACATTGGTCTAAAACCTTTATTCTCCAAGAATCATGTTTTATCAAAAAAAATTAAAAATATTTTTAACATATAACTAATGGTTTATTAAAAAAATTTATCCATTTCATAATTTTAATGATTTTTTAATGGAATCATTATTTCATATTCAGAACAATTCTCATTAATATTTTACTAAAAATGTAAAAAGTATATTTTTTTCGAACAAACATGATGTGAACAATATTACCCATTATCATGGTCAATTGATGATTTCAAAATTCCATTAAAATAATTTAATATATATTAAATGAAAATGTTTCCCTTAAAATGACAGAAATTATTATATTTTAAATAAATAATTTCAAAATGAAAACGATTTTCAAAATACTTTATTTAATAAAAAGTGTTTTTCAAAGCGGAAAATATATTTTTCTCAATAATATTTTTAAACGATTTTAAATATTATTCTTTATTTTTTAAAGTTTATTTTGAAATAAAATATTATTAAAAATATGTAGGTTTTAAAATATTATTTACAACACACAATTATCTTCTTTGAGAAATATTATAAGGGGTTTATCATTCAAAAACTATTTTTATCACTGATAACATATATTGAAGTTACCTATGACTTATTAAGGATATGATTCTAGGATAACATTAATATTATTTATCTAAAAGGTAGATGGTTATAATTTCATGGTTTTTATGAATCATATTTCACTTCTACGGGATATGCCATGTTGAAATGCTGATGATACCAACTACTTTTCATGGGTTATTATATGATTAAATGATGAAATAGTTATGAAA
Source organism: Viscum album (assembly GCA_963277665.1). Lineage (NCBI taxonomy): Eukaryota > Viridiplantae > Streptophyta > Magnoliopsida > Santalales > Viscaceae > Viscum > Viscum album. The sequence goes on along the minus strand of OY728158.1, from coordinate 1,584,008,248 downwards.
TGTGACTCATTTCCATATGTAATGATATGATGAAATGGTTATTAAACCCATTTTTTTTCATTGGTTACGACATAATGATTTTTTGTGGTCACTTAGAACAGATAATTTATAATTTTTATTAACATATGGGTGGGATATTTATCTTACTAAAATGCATTGGGTAATGATTAATGTTATATGAGCTCAAATGGTACATGGGAAATTATCCCATACCCAAAAAAGGGTAAATGGGAGGTCATCCTATGCTTGAAGTAGGTACATTGGTTTTCATACCAAGCCTATCATGTTATGAATATTATTTTTGGTATCCTTGAAAGAATATTTTCTATGATTATGTGTATGCCAAAAATATATGTTGTAATCAAATGTTATTCTCTCATGGATTGTGTTATGTTATTTACTTATGATTCCTGTCTTATGAACATACAATTTTTATTTCATGACTCAGGATTTTGATTTTTGAAATGAATTTTATACTTTTCAGATGTTATTTTCACGTTGTCATACTATTATGATCACCTTATGTTAATTTATTTTTCTTTTTTACCCTTATTAATAATCTAATCTCAGAATTTATTATTTTTAATTTCCTTACCTTATGAAGAATATTTTTATGATGTATATGTCTATAAAGAGTACTAAATAGGATGATCATGGTGGAAAACATTGAATATATTTCACCAAATTATATGATTTTGTTTCATGTCCCAATAATAATATAATATCATAGTCCTCGGGTGTAATATCTCAGCCCTCCTCATTTTCTTGAGTCGAGGATGAATTGATACTAGGCCATAGGGGACATACATAAGATTCCAAATGCTAGTGATAAATTTCAAGAGCTTCAATACAATTGGGGGGGGGGGGATTTTCCCATTGAAATAAATCCACAACCAAGAATACCATAATAAAACCACAGTATAATTGATGATTAAAATGTAATAATAATAAATTTAATACCAAAAATAAAATAATTAGTACACCAAAATTAGGTTTGAGCGGCGGTTTTGTGGCGGCGGTTCACAAAACCGCCGCTAAACCTTTCGCTAAAATTGTTTCGTGGCGGTTTATGATAAACCGCTATGAAACCCTGAATATATTTTTATACTGGTGAACCATCCCCCCTACCCCGACCCCCCTTGTTCCCCCGACACCCCACGACCCCGCGAGACCTCACGACCTCAGCGACCGCCCGCGACCCCCGGTGACCCCGCGCGACCCCGCGACCCAGGCGACCCCTTCCAAGGTGACCCGCGACCCCGCATTGACCCCCTCTTCACATCCAAGGAGATTTTTTTCCAATTTTCCCCTTTCTCTCTTCCACTTATCTATTTATTGGTTTCCTTTTAGGTCTCATCCAGACCCGCGCGACCAATGACCCCACACCGACCCTCCAGTTGATGTTTTGTTGCATTCACACTCAAGCAGTGGGTATTTCAATGCCTTTTCATTCTAATTCAATCTATATGATCCTTGTGTGTTACTAAATAATTTTTAAAACATTATTTACACCTTGTTAAAGTACTTGGTTATATTATTATGGTGTTTTATTGGTGATATGATTTGTTAAAAATTGCTTTCAAAGTGAATCTTAAATTATGCCTATGTTTGCTAATGCCTAACGTGTGTGGTTAAATGTTAATTGGTCTTTAATAGTGAAATTGGATGATTTGGATGGTCCTTTACCTTAATAATGTTTTATTTTATTGATTGGATGGTGTTTGGCATTTGTTATGTGGAACATGGTGATTTTTATAGTATTGTTAAAGTGTAGTTTGGAAAGCTCTCTTAGTTTTTAAAGATAATTGTTGGTCCTTTGGAAATTATATGAAATGGATGAGTTTGGTTTTAAAGGAAAGTGATGATTCTAAAAATATTTTTGGGTGTCTCATGGATGTTAAAGGGTTTCATTGGATGTGGGAACATCCATGGGTTAGTGGAGGATGGTGGTGAACTTGAGGTCACATGGGGATTGCGTTAGCGGTTTTGTTTTGTTTTGGTGTGTTCAAAGACATCACTTTATGGTGCATCTGTTATTTCATATTTTTGAATTCTCTTAAAATAATATGCACTATCATATTCAAGGAACATAATTCTTATCTTAAATATTCCTAGTTGATGTGCTTATAGGGTATACCATGACTTTTTCTAGGGTAGAGTGGTGAAATCTAGTAGGTTTATGTCTTTTGAAATTATCACTAATATTTCGCATAGTAGTGAATTGTAAAGGACTTAGGGGGAAGAAACATTGATTTTTCATAGTTCCCCCTATGAAAGTTTTCAACCTGAAATTTTTTTCCTTTCAAATTTTCAGATGATCAAAATGATTCCCTATCTATAAAAGGTAAATATCTTGGGAGTGGAGACTCGATTTTTCCTATGTAACCTATTATGGGTTTTTGACGTTGAGAGTGCCAATTATCTTTACATTAGTAGCTTATGGACTTTTAAGGTGTAACAATGTATTTTATGTCTAAGTTCAAACGTTGTAGACCAATGTGTGGTTGAGGCTTAACTTTATAATGATTTAATGAAAGTATGAGGTTTTCTCTACAGTGGTAAGTTTAAGGTAATCCCACGTAAGATTAAGAGCCTAATACTAATACAAAAAGACTAAATTATGGGTTCTTATATATTAAATTTATATTTCGTAGACAAAAATTTATAGGGGGTTATAGTTTTATAGCTTAGACCATAGAGGTGAGGTCGTATATTCAACATAGAAGAAAAACTGTCCCTACCTAAATTGTTTTGCCCCATACCAATTCATATTACCCCTAATAGGGGAGTATTCACTTTGTTTAAGGATTTTATACACAGAACATGAATGGTGAATTACTATATTTCCTAATAAGGAAAAATCAAACATGACATGAATTTGTTAGGGTTCTAAATCAGTATAAACGACCACATATAGAGGTGAAGACAATTTATGGTCTTTATGCTCAGACCAAGAAGTTGAACACCAGGATTCTCACCATGGTATTCTCAAACATGTTAGAAAATATCTTCATAACTTCTAAACTAGTTCCACTTACTAAAAATTTTAAAATTATTATGATTGAATTAAGTATAATATTTTTTTTTCAAGTTGAAAATTCATTTCTAAATAATTACTTCAAATTAACTGAGCTTGGAACTTGAAATACACATAAATGATTGAAGTAAAAATTGGAAATTTCCTTTGTATTATATCAAATCCAAATTTTATGGTTTGCATGATTTGTTTAATATGAGTTGTTTGAAATATTGATGATAAATATTTCTATTACCAAACACAAAACATATTTAAGTGATAATAACATACATCATTCATTAGTTTTTAAAAGAGATTTTAATGAGAACCCCACAATTGAAATCCAATTGGATGAATTAAAATTGCACAACCTAATGATATAATGAATAACAAAGGTCTCTCCAAATTCAAGGAAATATGAAATAGTATCAAATTAGAAGAGAGAGGTAAATCAAATAGATAGTGAAAAGATTGAAAAATATAAAGAGAAATGAAACATGACCACTTTTCATGAACTGATCTATGCTACCCATAATCCAGGTACCCAAGATAGCCTGTGATAAGGCTCAAAGGGTGTCATATAAGCGCTAAATATTCCTAGTAATTTCTTTGTACTAATGGTGTGAAAATCTTGCATCTTTGGTGTGTTCAATGACATTACTTTCAAAGGGGTGTTGTTTGAGGCAACATAAATGTGTGACTGACAGTGTTATGATAAGTGTGTAACCCGATATCCTTATTGCTCCTCAATGTGGTGTTGACACTGTCTCCTAGGGACTAGACTTTTTCGGTTTGTCTGGGCAAGCTAAGTAAGTGGTAAATGTGATCAATATATCATCTTTATTATATTATGCATACATTATGATCAATGGGTCATCTTTATTATATTATGTTTTTGTAATCTTACAATATCATATACATGAATCTATTTCTCTATTTAGTAGTAACTATGTGTTTTAATTTTTTTTATTATGGTGTAGGAACATTGTGATATATATGGATAAACGCTGGATCACATTACCGAGGAACACACCTCAGTATGTTAAGGGTTTGAATGAGTTTTTAGATTTTTCAATTTCTAATCGATCCGTTGAAGTGAGAATAAAATTTCCATATCCTAAATGTAAATTTAAAACATGTTTGAAGATAGATGATGTTTATGAACATTTAGTACTGAAGCAATTCCCTGGTCAATATTTGTGTTGGATTTGGCATGGAGAATCGAACGTTACAGAAATATTGAGAACTGATGATAATCAGCAGAATGAGGTCCCAAGTTCATCAACAATGGAAAATGAAATGAAAAACCTAATAAATGATGCATTCGGCACTACAAGACACCACTATCAGCATCAAAACATATCAGAACAACCAGAAGAGGGTGCTAAAAATTTAAACGTGACAAGTGATGTTTTTGAGACTGTAACATAGGCAGATCAATATTTCCACATATCATTAGATCCTCCTCTTGATTCTGTGGATCCAAATGTAAGAGAAAACTTCACTGAGGAAAATGCATTTCATGATTTAGTTGATGATGGAAATCAAGAGTTGTATAGTGGGTGTTTAAAATATTCAAAGCTTTCATTTCTACTGAAGTTATACCATATCAAATGTCTATGTGGAATTACAAATAAGGCAATGTCCGTGATATTGGAATTGATTTGTGATGCATTTCCTAAATCAAAAATCACATAATATTTTTATGATATGAAAAAAGTTGTTAACAATATTAGTCTGAATTATACAAAAATACATACGTGTCCCAATGATTGTATGCTTTATTGGGGAGAGGATTCATGTAGACAGAATTTCAAGAAATGTTCTTCTTCTAGTTAGTAGGAAAAGGGTGATGCTGGAAGTGTAAATGAACATAATTTCATAAAGAAGAATAAAATTAGCAAACCTACAAAGGTTTTGCATTACATTACTTTGAAGAAACGATTGCAAAGATTATTCAACTCATCAAAAACCGTCGAACACATGAAGTGTCATTATGTAGATAATAAAAATGATGGGTTAATGAGACATCCACAAGATTCCTAATCGTGGAAGACATTTGATTCATTACATCTCTATTTCTCAGCTGATCCTAGGAATATTCTATTGGGATTGGCTGCCGATGGATTCAACCCATTTGGGACTTCGAGTACCAATTATAGCATTTGGCCAGTTGTTTTTATCCCTTATAATATGCCTCTGTGGAGGTGTATGCAACAAACATATTTTATTCTTTCGATGATTATTCCTAGAAAACAAAAACCTGGAAATGATATTGATGGATACTTGTAGACTTTGATTGACGAATTGCAGGAGTTATGGACCAACAGTGTTGATACATTTAATGCATCTTCTAAAATAATGTTCAAAATGCATGCTGCTTTAATGCGGACCATTAGTGACTTCCCTATGCTTGGGAATTTATCTGGTTGGCACACATACATGGGTTTTCCTTTTCCAATTTGTAACTTTGATTTTGAACCCAAACGACTACCTCACAGTAGAAAATGGTTCTTCTTGTGTCATCGAAGATTTCTCTATCCATCTCATAGATTTCATCTAAACAGATCAAAATTTAATTGTTTCATTGATCGTAGACCACCTCCAAAGTTGTTAAATGGTTTTGAAATATGGGAACAACTTGAAAATGTTGAAACCAAATTTTGGAAGGTTCATCATTTGAATGATAGAGGAAAATGGGTTCGAATTGCATCGTCATGCGAAACCGGAACACAACAATGTAGGAAAAAAAGTATATTCTTCAAACTCCCATATTGGGAAATTAATTTGTTGCATAATAATCTTGATGTGATGCATATTGAGAAGAATGTATGTGATAATTTGATTTTCACATTGCTTAATGAGCATGGAAAGTCGAAGGATCATCTCAATGCTCGCATAGACATACAAGCAGTGAACATAAAACACGATCTCTGGCCAGATGAGAATGAAAAGTATCCTCCAACAATTTTGGCAAAGAATAATAGGGATAATGATACATTCCTTTGTATGTTAATGAATGTTAAGGTATCTGATGGGTATTAATGTAACATCTCGAGGAGTGTTGACTTTATGAATCATAAGTTACCTAGATTGAAAATGAATGATTCACCTATTTTGTTACAACAGTTACAACCATTGGCATTGCTTACATTATTACCTGAAAAAATTAATGTTTTTGTACTCCAGTTCCACACATTTTTCAGAAAACTATGTGAGAAATATCTACATCCATTTCATCTTGAAAACCTCCAGGAGAGGTTTGTATTGACCCTTTGCGCAATGGAGATGATCTTTCCTCCATCCCTTTTCACGGAAATGATGCATTTAACTGTGCATTTGGTTGAGGAAGCTAAATTAGGAGGCCCTGTTCATAATCGATGGATGTATCGAATTGAGAGGTACGTTATTTATATGTCTTCCAGTTAAGTAAACAATTTTTGGTACTTAATTAAATGCATAATTATGTTTATTTTATTTCACAAATATCTTGGGCATATGAAATCATACGTGAGAAATAAAGCTAAACTAGAAGGCTCAATTACTGAAGGTTATGAGGCTAAGGAGTGTCTTACCTTTTGTTCTAGATACTTGGATGTTTTTGAGACAAGATTTAATCGAGTTGGACGTGTTGACGACACATCTACTCAATCACAAATACATCAGAAATCCAAAATATTTCCTGCTATTGGCCGATCAGTTGTGAGGACCTCAAATGTGACACTGCCTGAATTGGAATTATTATAGGCACATAGATATGTGCTGCTGAATAGTGAAATTGCATATCCATTTATTGAAGATGTTAGGATACAAACAAAGATACGAATAAGAGGTCAAACACAAAATGTGAAAGATATAACGAAAGATGTTAATAAAGAGATTATAGAATGGTTTTCACAACCTGTAAGTTCATAAATATTACAATAAATACGAATATTAGGTTGACACAATAATTTTGTAAATCTAATAAATTATATTACTTTTTTCAGATCATGAATACTAAAACTCGAGCAGAGGTGTCATAATATATGAAGTTTCTTTCTAGAGTTCCTCTAAAATATATTATAAAGTTTAATGCTTATCATGTGAATGGATTTAGATTTCCTATAGTCGACCGAGAAGTGGGTTTGAGAACACAGAATAGTGTTATATTTACATTTTATAGAGTGGAATACTATGGAAACCTGCATTATATTATTGAATTAAACTACCACGAACATTTTTCTATTGTTTTATTCAAATGAAAATGGGTCAATATTATTAGAGGTGTTAAAAGAGATTCCTTTCTATTTACTTCTCTAAACACCTCTCACTTGATGGATGTTGGTGATCGTGAACTGCATGATCCATTTATCTTAGCATCACAAGAAAAAATTGTATATTATGTGAATGATGTTTCCAAGGAAGGGTGTAGTGTAGTTGCTCATGTAATACAATGAGATTTGTATGATATGGCTGATGAAGTGGAAAATTTGACCTCTGAAATTGAATTTAATCAGCAATAGGAATTAGAATTATATTTCCAGCATGATATTTAAAATGTTAGTTTAGCAAGGATGAATGAAGTGGATGAATCAATGGAGAAGGAAACTGACATGATTGAAGGGGAAAATGATTGTATGTACAATTATTTATTTATCCAGCAATAACTTGTTTCATTTATATAGTCATCCATTATCATTGTTTTATATATTTTTTCTGTTAGTACTCCATCTGTTCTCATTTTTATTTTTTTTTCTACATAATTTTTTTTAAATATATATTCTGAACATAATTTTATATGATTAAATGACAGGAATTCCAAGGAAGAAGCGGTACATTATTTCATCCAGTTCTGCGGTAGATGACTATCCATCTAGCTCCCTCCCCATGACATCTGAGGCACTAGCTGTTGTCACCCCTGCACCATCTCTCACACCATCGGTGGATGTCGTAGTAGAGGCTGAGTCATCGAATCCCCCTTCACGAGCCTCGACAGTGGGGTAGTGACGCTCCCCTTCCAGTTCACCCCGGACATACTGTACAAATTTTAATTAAATAAATTTATTGCATTTTTTTTATACTAATTGTTTTCTCATTGAAGATGACAAAAATAAAATCGTGGAGAAAAACATAAAAATTTCATATGTTTGGAATATAAATGGTGAGAAGATTGTTCTGTCATTGGATTCTTACGGGGTCCCTACGGATGATACCATGGGGTTACTTGGCCAGATTCTAGGCCAGCTAGCAGCGGAGCCCATTTCCCTTCCCATTTCATATGCCGATTGGAGACATATGCCTCCCAGCTGGAAAATTTAGGTGATTGATTTTAAAATCAAGGTAAATTTATTACATTATGGTTTAATTGAATTTCGTGTTAATAATATGTTCAAAATGAATTATTGTATACAGATGTTCTTTCACTTTACCATTTCCGATGTGATAGCACGAAAGTGGACATTGAAAAATCATGGTAAGAAGTGGAAGGATTTTAAATAGAGATTGTGGTGTGATGTCAATAATTCTTCTTTGACCACACTACAAATGTATGAGAAGCTACCCAGTGGGGTACTGAAAGAGAAGTGGAAAGTGTCTGTTGACATGCATCAGGATCAGAAGTGGATGGTATTGAAATATATATATTATTATATTCTCCACATTTTAAATTTATACATGTATATTTGAAGTACATGGCATTCAATACATCAGTATTATATTGAATTTTATTTATTTCAGGATCTCTCAAGACAGAATGCATCAAACCGAGCGAAGCAAGTCATCCTGCACACTACGGGATCAAATTGTTTTTCTAGAAGTCGAACGACATTGGTAATCTTTAAATTAGTTTAAATATATATAAGAAAATATTATCTGTTTAGCATATTGAATTATTTATTTATCTTTTATTAATGAAGTCACATAGTTTGGGCCATGAAGCATCCAAAACTGAAATGTGGTTGGATGTTCTCAAGAAAGCAGATGGATGTTTTGTTAACGAGTCTACTAAAGAAGTTGGGGTATGAAGTCAATTTTTTATCATAATAAATTATTATCAGTTTTCACTATGTTAATATATATTAATATTTTATTTATAGGTCAAAATTAAAGAACTATGGGATGCCAATCCTGCGCATTCCTACTCTATCTCCTAGGATGACCCAGTTGCTAAAGTCCTTCAGAAGGATAATCCTGGGAGAGTGTGCAGGATGGGTTTGGGACTCATGCCATCTGAGGTATTTACCAGGCCTCCAGGGATAGCTGTTGCATCTACTCTTGACTTTAGTCAGCCCATAATCGGAGATGATAAGAAAGAGATTGTTTCTTTATGAAACACAATTCACCAGTAGTGGGATCAGATATCTACATCGAAGAAAGAGTTGATAGTAATTCGTCAGCAGATGAGAAGATATGCCCCCGGTGGGAGTGTATTGGTTGGTGGTATGTAGGTAAATCACAGAAAATCAAAATCATTTATTTTTATAACTTTCATTGGTTTTAAGTTTTAATATAAATATGTAACAGTATATAATTTTCAAAATATTTTTCTTACAAGTGACAACACAAAGTGGAAATGAAGGTGGAGAGTGTGACGATGCATCATCAGACCCTGAGTAGTTGTATTGTTGATGTTTTGAACAAAAATGGAAATAGTTGGTTTGTATATGTAACATTTGTGGCACATAGTTTCCACCACACATTTTCATGTCCTAAACATTCATTGATTTCTCATGTTTATTTTTATGCATTTTATTGATTTCTGATATTTCTTTTTATGTCTTAATTTCTCGAGTGTGGTATAGATCATTGCATTTAGGTCTGTGTTTGAATTGGTAGTTGAGATTTTGGAGGACTAGGAGTTAAACCCATTGTTGATGCGTTGAACAAATTGGTTCATTTCATAGTGATCAAGAGGATAGTGTTGAGGACACTTGGGTGAGGCCAATTATTGAAAATGTCTTATTTAATCATCAAATGTTTCTAAACATTCTCTTGCTCTTCTAAAATGTCATGAGATTGTTTCTTAAGTCATTTGTGACATCTAAGGTCAAACACTAAATTAAATTTATTTGGTTAGCTTCCTAGGTTATAAAACTCCTAAAGAACCTATATTTATAAATATGAAACTAAGAAGAATGGGAACCTAATGGGATACTTTTTTAATAGGTCAAGACTCATCCATAGGTATGACATGGTCTATAGAATGAGTGATTAATCAATTAACCCTTTCGAGTGAGAACATTTTAATAAGGTTCATAAATTAATCAAACTAATTCCTAGGATTAAGGAGATGAAATTTATCTTCCATGGAATATTCTAAAAAAAGGGTGGTTCACTATGATATAGGTGTGACTGAGGGGTGATAAATTAGAATAAGTCCATAAATTTAGGAAAGAAAACTTTATAAATTAAAATATAATCTCGAAGATGGATGTCGAAAAGACGCACAATTGGTATGTCTTATAAAAACATGAATTTTAAGAAAAGAACTTCTAACAAATACTTCAATATTAGGATGGTCAACTCATATATTTATCTCTCTCGATACAATAGAAAATATATGAAAATGGATAACCTGAAAAATGAACTAAAAATAGGGCATATAAGATTGCACAATGATAACACATAATGAAATGAAGAAAACAAAGGTGGTAAAAGGAGTAGAATCCAAACCCCTATCCATCCTATTCTTTAAATGGATTACTAAATGGAGGATTATTGATTTTTTATAGGAATTTTTTGACGATATATACCTCGACTTACTTAACTGTGGCCGATATATGTGAAAATCAAAATAGTCCAAAAAGTGGATTTTCACATACTCCCCACTATAGGACAACTCACCCCCCAAGCTATACTTACAGAAAAATGAAACATTTAAAATATTACCATAACCATACAGTATGGTCTAAAAAATTCTAGAATTACATCATGAGGATTAGTTATAAACCCAATCTTCTCTCTAGAGTTAGAATCTGAAATTTCAAAATTCTCATTCAAACAAAACACCTTGGGAGTATAAGTTCTAAAAATCATATAACCAAACATACCTCAATTCATTACAAGCTATCCGGTCATGAAACATTAATTACTGGAATTCCAAAACTTTCTTCTTTACAAACACTAGGCCTTATAGGGAGATGTCATTGGTCTGGTACAAAACACTTCTATCCAAACATACTTATAAGAAACCATAGTTATACTGCCACGACTCCGTGTAATGATCGTATTGAATTTGACCAACACCCACATCTAGAGGATGTACAATTTAATAAGACCCCCCAAACCACCTCTCATCACCTATACCTAGGTTTCATTGACATCTATATTTAATCCAGAAACATTAAACAAAGTGACACCACTGAGAAACATTAACAATGAAAACTACTTAAAGCGAGCCCCACATGATTTATAGGTCCATGGTGACTTCCCACAATAGTAATTCTACAACCACTAAATCATTAGCACTATACTACTATACATCACTTATAGTTTCAAATTGACATGTTAGAGCTTTTCTTGCTTTATTTAAGATAGATCTCACTTGAGCTCACTTGAAAACTCCTTATGAAGTGGTGCCACATGAAAACCGCTACCTCAATTTACAAATCCACCATTACTGTTAATCTAGTCCTAAAAATTTAAACTAAAGGGTCATAACCAAAACACACTCTTCATTATTAATACATATCACACTAATAAATCTTTTCTCACAACATGAACTCTTTTACTGAAATTCCAGTCAGAACGCTTTAGGTTGACCTGCTTAGAGGACATCCAAATTGAATGGAAATGCCTTTTTTTTAAACTGAATCATATTAACATAAATTGAAAAGTTAAATCGTGAAAATTTCGATGAACCCACTGAATTCCAAAACTGACTCGTGGTGTGATTTAATGGGCGCATACTCAACCAACAATTTCAACATCATGCTACATTACAAGAAAATATGTGATATCAATCTATCACATTTCCTAGATTTCACATGCAGCCCGAGTCTGAATATAATTTCCAAAACTGATTCAAACTCATACCTAATTCTTAAATTCAACACCTCCTCCATGTCTGGAAAAAATTAATTTTATATCTCAAAGGATTCTGAAAGTCTTTTTTACCATTCATGACTATTCTTTCTACAACCACTCTCCCAAAGGTTACATTTTCCATGACCTGTGTGATTCTCCCCACCATAGGATTTTAATATTCATCATTTTAATAAAAATAGGAATATAATTCCCATGAAAACACTTTTTCCACCACTAAACATGGTTTCTGGATGTGAGTAAACATAATTATATCATGTTCCATCACGATAATCCATCCTTGGCATATGCTGAAGCCTCATCTAGAACTAATATTCCATCTTTGAGCAACATGTGGTTCACTTCCTACCACATAGATTTACATCATCCACTTAATAATAAATAGAAATGGTCTATTGATAATCACATGCATTATGAAATCCTCATTCCATGAGCACACATTTAATAAACATCAATAAATACATCTTGAACTTTAACCCAGATTGATGATGTTATAAAACTCAATCCTCTTACATAGTCATCCATAGAACTAGGATAACTTAGCTTTTCTACTAAAAACTCTAGTCTACATCACTCTCCACAACATAGTTAATACCTAGGTAACCTCACTCATGGAGTGATCAGTTCACACAACCATTTTAGATCCCACAACCCTAAACCAAGTAGTTATGAGATAATACCCGTCAAGTTGTTACCTGTGATTTCTTTCCTCAAACTCTCAAAGATTAGAAATTTTTTCACAAAACACCACACAAAACTCTCCACCAAACCTTAGTTAAATATAAAATTTATATGATAATGAATACTAAATTTATGTTACATCAATGAAATGGGAATAACCATTTCATAAAATTCATAGGACCAATGACACTGTGCATTCTTGGTATTTTCTAACCTACTTAAAAAATCAAACCGAAGGGTCACATTATCATAAATAACCATTTAACATGGATGATGACTTCTTGAGTCATACACCTTTGAAATTAAACTCACACAACTAACTAAACTAAATAAAATTATATTGGCTTGTCAATCCCACTAATCTCAAGCATTAAAGATGCTCATAACACCTCGAAGTTTGACGTATCTCTTGATCTCCTACCAACTTGGGGAATCATTCAATATCTAGAGTCCTACTCAATCCCAAAATACATAAAAAACATATTCTATGACCAAAAACTAAACATATGCATCCAATGATGCTTAATAGCTCCAAGGATGCTAGAAAAAAAAGGTTAACCCCTCACATAACACGAGGAATCAACTCTATTTCTAGGTTTATTCATAAAATGTCACTAGAATCTCCCACCTAACCTATATTACAACATAAAAAGATGTCAACTAAGACTCAATAGAAATATCCACATTCCTATAAAAGCTATATCATAATGTAACTCTAAAACTATTCCCACAATAGGATTTTTTATAACAATATATTTCTAATGTGTTATTTAAGCTATTTCATCAGTTCAAATTTATTATAATTATTAAGGATGGTTTCTAGGCCAAAAACCCAAAAAAATAATTATAAAAATGGTTTGGTACATATATAACTACTAATTAATCAATTATCAATTATTATAAGTAGAGTGGAATCGCTATGGATGATCTATCCTAAGAAAGTGAAGTTATAAGATTTAGTGGAATCCAGTTGGGGATGTTAAAATGTTTTATCAACGGAGTTTTCTCTTCCTAGTATTTTCTATTTAGGATATTGTATACATGAGTATGAGGAATGTGATGGAACCTTTGATGGATATCTGACTATTGTGTTAACAATACTTTCTCTAATAGGAAGTCTTATTTTCCAGGGTTTCAGATTTTTGTTCTATTTTTAAATATTAAAGTTGTATATTATTTCTCACCGAGAGAAAAACATGTTTTTTGGATGTTGTTATTTATTCTGGATATTCAGGTCTTGGTCATTCGTGGGAGGCCATGGATGGTTTTTTATGGATTTATTTGTTTTCAGGGAAATGGTGCAGCAGAAGAAAAGAATTAATTTTTTTATTCTGGGAAGCTTTTCTAGGAGGTTTTAACCATCAAGAAATGTATATTGGCGGTGGTTTACACCGATGATAAATGGTGAAAAGTGTCGCTAAATAGAAGCATCGTGGCTACCTCATTCTATGGCAGTTCCTGCGACATTAGCAGTGGTTTTACGGCCGCTAGAACCACCGCGAATCCAGTGATATCCAGGGATTGTAAAACCGCCACTAAAATCAGAAAAACCACTGTGAAATGAGGCAGCAATGATGATTTCATGAAACCGCCGCTAAACGTAAATAACTGCCGCTAATAGATTGGAAATGCCCTATTAGGCTTTGATTTCTGTAAATTTCCGCCAAACAATGTAGCGGTGGTTTAAACTGCCACTAAATGGAGATTATGTTGTAGTGAATGCCATACTACACTATGAACAATATCAGAGTACCAAAGAGGAAGAATTAAAAAAAATCTCAAAGGCTCCAAAAATGTAACTTTGCAACTCCCAAGAAGCTCAATATTTCAACTCCACAATCTAGAATAGTATTTCAACATGAATGACTAAATAAATGAGATAAAGTTTTTATACCAATGTCCTGATAAAATGTTTCTACAAAAGAACAAAAGTTACAAATCATGGGATGAGTAATGAAACTCTGTAGGTTTTACCCAAGTTACATAACAATGCATTCCACTAGGATAGAACAAGTTAAAACATTTATATAATACCGTTTATATTAAAAAATTTCAAATTATTTCACTAGTTTTTATAAAATCCAATTCAATTACAACCCAAAATAGTTTTCTAAAAAAAATATTCCAGGGAATGTAAGCAAACAATTATTTAAACTATATCACATTCTGTGTTGTTATACCCAATCCATGATTCACCCACACCCCCCCCCCCTCATTCATGCTTTAGTGAGAGTTCCATACTCATGAGTGGTTTCACATCTATCCACCCAGTTGTCATTAAGTGGATAATATCCTAGTGTTCTAATGGCACATGCCCCCTATCCAGTGTCACGACCCTTATACCCCAATGAAACATGCCCATTAATTAGGGTCACATTGAAGTCATGAACTCTCACTAACACATGTATTCCAAGACCATTTCAAACAAAGCATTCAAATGCATTTCTAGAAAAAAATTTATTTTATTGAATAAAAAACAATCAAACCATTTAAACGATTAAAAAAATATGCATATTTAAAAATCATCAGTTTTAATCAATAAATAAAGAACTTTTCACAATAAGTAATTTCTAAAAATCCACAAACCATAACTAAAGATGGTTTCTACCAATATTGTAACAAAAACTCATTAATCAATTTTTTAAAATTAAAACAATTTCAATCAAACCATTTATGTTTTAATAAGTTAAATTGGGATTTAATCCTCCTCCCTTATAAAATAAGGAATAACAAAGAAGAATGAAAATTCACCATCAAAACAATGAAGAATCTCTAAAAACCCACCTTAGATCACATTAACAAACAAAGACAATAAAATATCATACCAGGATTGACATCAAATATCATATATCAATCCCCAATAAACAAGATCTATTAATCCAAGAGATATAAGAATAATATATCAATGAAAAACCACCATGAAAGAAGACTTACAAAGAATTATAGCCTTTAAGGCACCATGATTTCCCAACAAATCACTCCCATTTAAAAGGAGAAAGTTCCTAAATCCTTTGGAAGGTATAAAACTAGATTTACGGTCAAAATAAATGAAAAATGGGAGTTTTAGGAGTAAAATAGGTTAAGATCCCATTTTTAGGATATAATTTTTAACTATTCATGGCTTAGTGACATAGTTAAAAACATTGTACACTAACCACGAAGTAGACACTTCCTCCCAATAATTTGTGTATGGTTGGTTCACACAGTCAGAAAAACCATCCAGCAAGAGTGTTTTTATCTAAGTTCCACTATGCATGATTACTCTTTTGTGGATGTATATTTCTTCCAAAATGTACACAAAACTATAAAACTACCCAAATCCCATTGCATCTCTTTTCATGGTATCATATAGGAGTTTTATAGTATTTACTAAGCATTATTAAACTGTTAAGCTCCAAAAAATACACAAAAACATTGAAAAATTCCTCAAAAGCATCCCAAAATTCACTAGATCACAGTATGTACAGAAAAATAATAAATAAAGGGTTAATTACTTGAATCGATGGCGATACATCAAATTTATGTTTTTCAAATGTTAGGAATATTCATCTAAAAAGATGTAATTTCTATGTATGAGAATCCTGGGTTGTTATAGATCCATCTATACATATTAGAAAACAAGACAAAAACCCACAAATTCTTCCACCATCTATTTCATTTCATTCCATTAAAACTATACCATCAATATAAGGAATATATTGGACACCCTGGAGTGTATTTCCAATGGAGAAATATAAAACACAAAAAGGACTCATTTATGTGTCTCTACCGAAAAAATAGTCTCCCATGTAGAAACAACTATTTCAATCCATCCTCTGACCGTCCATATTGAGTATAACAAAAGAAAAAATGACCATCCATAACTTCTATATCTATGTGTCCCCCCTGAGACACCTCCACCTAATTTATTTGATAATATTACAAAATCATCTTAAACAAGAAACCTCCACCATCGACCTCCCACACATTTAATTGTAAGGAATAAACCTCTTATTTCACCCTCTAAGCATATTTGGACTTATAAAAAATATCCTTTGGTGAATTCTCGGTCAATTTATTGTCCATGAAATTCCCATTTTTTTAGGTATTGGATATCACAATGTTATAATCCTGAAGAAACTCCAAAAACCTCTAAAGTAGCAAATTCAGATCACATTGAGAAAAGGTATTAAAAAATATTATGATAATGGAAGACCAAAAATTTATCCTTAGTAATTAATTTCAACAAAAAATCAATGTAAACACAACTAATGGTAGGGCCACACCATGATATGTATACTTTTTCTTGAGGGGACATTACATACTGGACCCATAAGATATAAAAACTTTCTACTATATCAAAACCTACTCCAAGACAAGAAGTAAAAAATAAATAATTCATAAATATTAAAACCATCCTTCAGAAACTAATGTAATGGATCCCTAATAAATATCCCCTTTGGGTAGTCAAACACTGTCTAGAATTGATCTGTGTAGATAAAATCCTGATACATCTTGGTTGATGATATCAATTGGGCCATAATTTTTTTGAAATCAGACGTAAACATCATGTCATAACATGCAAGACCGAGGAATCTAAAAAACAATGCATCATTAATGGGTGATTCCTAAAAAAACTTCCAAACCCTTCAATGGATCCATGGTTACTCAATGAAGAGACAAAATGTGTCTGAGGATATAAACATCTCATGTCTAAAACATATATATGGAAAAACATTTATAGAGCAGTTAGTAATGAAGTACACGTTTGATAGGTTTGAGATTATTGGGATGATCATACTCTAACTTCAATTAGATTAATATGTCATCGAAGAACATGACTATGGACTTGTCCAGGTATTCATTTAACATTGTGTTCACGAGATCTATGAACACAATAGATGAAATAGTGACACCGAAAAACATGACCATGAACTCAATGTTCTAATACCTATATTTGGAGGTATTATTTTTGATATAATGATCATTTAACAAAAATACTGATATCCAGACCATTGAATGTTATTAGAAAAGAATATATCTCCCCTCAATAGGTGAAAATCATCATTGATCCTAAAAATATTGTATTTTTACTTGGTCATCACCTAATTCAATATCTAGTAGTATATACATAGCCTCAGACAACCATATACCTTCTTTTATAATAAAAAAAGATCCCCACATAAAAACACAATGGCTTGGATGAAAATATTCTATAATAAATCATCTATCAGAATCCACATTTTTCACAACTCAAAAGGTTTCATATAATAAGGATCCATCAAAGATGATGAATCATTCAACTGTAAGTATATCTAGAACTCAACATTGAACCATTGGGGAAGTTCCATAACCTTATCAAGAAAAAAAATTAAATAATACTCCAAAAACCATGGAATCCTCTAACATTTAGTCATTAAATGATTCAATCGATAATTATGTAATCGATGAAATACGAGGATCAACACGTCTATTTCCCAACTCACAACGATGCTCTCCAATAAAATCCACACATTGTGTAAGAGCCTAAGATTTTATTAAATATTTTTTCAAAAAAATTAATTTTTTTAAAATATTTCATTACACAAGGAATTGAGTTATTAAAGAATTACATGATATATATATATATATTCATTCATTACATGAAACACTATGTTTAAATGAATCATGAAATACTATTAAAATATTTTAATTTATTATGATAGATATTGAATATCCATTGGAATAGAATCTATGAATAAGATACAATAAATTATGAAAATATATTGGTTACACCCATGTTTTAAATTAATTATTTTCCTTTCAATTATTTATAAAATAAACTATGTCCCTTTTAATATAATAGAAATCATTTCCTCAAAAATATTTTCAAGTAAATTTTTTTATCTAAATAAATTAATTAAAATTAGTTTTTTGAATGGTTTTAATTATAATAATATATTATATATTCAATGAAATTTTTTAACTTTGATCTTATGTGTTTTCAAGGCATTATATAATAATAAATCCAATTTTATGATTAAAAACTATATTATTCAAAAAACAAATTATCCCATTTTCAAACATAATTTTAGAATCATCTTTTAAAACATTTAGAAACTTTATTTTAATACAATTAATTAAATTTATAAATCATAATTACAATATTTTCATTTGGTAAATTTTTGAGATTTTTATGAGAAGATAAATTTTCGATGAATATTGAAATATATTAATTTTTATTAGGCTATTTCATCTCTTTTAAAGAATTAAAAAAAACATTCTCTTAAATAATTAAAAAAATTAGTTCAATTATATACTTATTAATTCAAATTATTTCATTTTAATCATTTCCATATTTAATTCTAACATAAAACATTTTAACTTTTTGAACATTTTCTCTATGTAATATTTCTTTTTTCCTCTCATTAGTAAGATTATTTTTGAAACAACATTTAACACTTCTATAAGATTAATTTGGGAAAAATATATTCCATATTTAGAATTATCATAATGAAAATTACCAATTACCTTCAATTTTTTTTCTTCAATATTCAAAAATAAAAACATTATAGAACTTTATTACCATGAATAAGGTTAAAATGTGTTTATAGGGAGATAAAAATGATAATCGATAAGAAGATCTATAAAAGTATAAAATAATAATTTTATGGAAATATATTTCCAGAATAATTTATAATTATTGATAATGGTTCATTGTGGATTATTGTGGAATGTGAATAATGTGGGTATAAAATAATGATTTCAAAAATTACAAGTGTTCCACTCACCCAACTTATAAAAGGCCACCGCCTATCCTATCCTTTTCATACATAAAAACCAATTTCTTTTATGAAATACCTAAAATAATATTCCATTAATTCCTCCCAACACAATAAATTCCTTATTGGGATCATAAATATAAAATTGTGGGGCTTTAAATTAAATATTAAGAGGTTGTCCAAATAAGAGGTAATGTTTTTAACAATATGTTTTCTCTACTTATCTTTATACCTCCATAAAATATTATTAAAATATAAAAATATAATAAAAACATTATATACCATATAATTATATGTTATTATGTTAATTAAATAACCAATATTCATATCCTCTAGCCTCAAATAGGATAAAAATCATCATTTGTATGTACACCTGACTACCGCCTCATGAACCAATGTAATTAATTTTCCATCACCGATACTCACACATGAATTTAATGATTGATTAAATTTTAATGTTTTATATTTATAAAATTATTATACCTCTATAATTATAATTCCACATATAATTTCTTATATCCCAACATATTGGATAATATTTACGTTTCTAATTTTTAAGGTGAACTACCACCTCATGAACCAAAGTGATGTATTTTTTCGTTTTATTTTTACATAGATGGTAATAATGAAAAATTAAATGAATATATATGATATTTATAAAATAAATATACATTTTTAATAATTTTTTAACATATACCTTCTTACATTCAATTCCTTGGGGGATTAGATAACGTTGTTTGTTGGTGTGGTGGACTACCGCCTCAAAATGTGATGTGGTTCATTTTGAAATTATTCTTTGAATGGATTGTAATAAGAATTAATTTAAATATAAATGTGATATATATTACATAAAATAATTTTATGAAGTTAATATATTCATTAACATTCTATTTTTCTTATTTGTTGTGAAAATGTAAATAGTGATCATGCATATATATGATGTACCATCTCAATGAATTGTTCATTTAATTTTCTATATATAACATTTATGTATTTCTATGAATAAAAATATAATTCATATATATGATATTTATATCATTATTATAATTTTTTATATTATGTAACTAATATCAAAGTAACAATATTGGAAATAAAAAATTAATATATACATGAAAAACAAATTAGTTATTACCCAAATTGTGGTTTTGAAAAGGAATTGAAAACAAAATTGTATTCAAAGGCAGTAAGTAAATCATATATGATATTATATTTATAATTATGGTTATTTTATATATTTTTAATAAAATTATATTTATGATTAATTAGGTTCAAATGTGTATGAATGATGTTGATACTTATAGTAAGGTGTTCTGATATCTCTTTTACTTTTGTTAGAAACATACTATATTCCACACCTATTTATTTTATGTGGTGTATATAATTCCAATGAATTTCTTTTATAATTCATATCCTGAATATTATTTGGATTTAAATATCTATTTTATTATCTCCCTTTAATGGGGTTTACAATTCAAACATTATGTAAGTTGAAAGGGATCAAATTGCCATATTTCGGACTTAAGTTTTTTTATACACATATCTAAATATATGAGGTTGATAAATTTCCACTTCAACATTTTTTACTATGAATATCTATCTCTTAATTATTTTAAAAGTCCCATTATATTTTATTCTTTAATGGTTCCCTTGATTTATATGATACTATAGAGTTAAAATGTTTGATGCTACAATCTCACTGTTTATTAGGAATGTTTATGATTATGATTACAATAATAAAATATTTTTATCCATATCAGAAAAAAATCATGATATTTATTATATTATGGTTATTTATTAATAACACATGATTTCTATTTATTTTCCTCTCTTTCTTCAGCTGATTCTAAAATAATGTTTTTAAAGAAAGCTGACTTTATTTATCTCTCCAATTGAAATGCATTTTTTCATCCATATCTATGTTTTCTATAAATGTTTTTAAATTTAATTTAATGATAATATCGTATTTATAAAAGTATTTTTTTTACCATTTTTGATTTTTCCTAAAAATAATTTAATGGAATAATATTTTTGTTTTAAAAATAAGAATCATTTGGATTCTAACAAAAATATAAATAGAATATTTGTTTTAAGATGTACATAATTTCTCATTATCATTACCACTCAATATTTTAATGAATCCTATATAAAATTACAATGTCACATTAGAATAAGGGGATTTTTAAAAAATAATTATGTATTAAAATTTATTTTCCAAATATGAAAGGATAATTTACTTAATAAATTATCCAACTGACCTTTCAAAATCATTTTCCTTCTAAGATGACATCATTTTAGGTTTCTTAAAATTTATAGGGGATAAAAATGAATTATTTCAAACTTATTATTTATGTATATGGTTTATTTTTCTATTTATGATATTATTATGTAACCCTTTTGTTTTTTAAGGGTTATTCTCTGGTGAATTGGTAATATATTTTTAAAACCCATTTTAATTACAAGGGTAATGATGTGATGATGTGATGAATGTTTTATGATATTTTGTCACATATTAGTATGGTTTTAATTATTTGATGGGTGGGACCTAGAACACCATCCAATTTAATGGGTAAATCCATTCATCACATGAGATTACAATGAGAAATAATTCATAGGGATTGATCTAATATGACAAATAAGTGAGTCCTTATCTACTATGGGAAAAGGTGCGTCCTGATTTATAATGGGAAATAAGTGATGAGTCCAGATACACTATATTGATGTTCATTGTGTTTAACCATACCATATGAAATGTTTTTCTATATTTATGATGGTGCAATAATTTTATTGAAAGATATTATGATTCATAATTTATTTATGATGATTTAACACTCTTATGGCCCTAGTATTTTAAAATGGAAATGTTCTATGCCATGAATCTTGATTATGATCTTTGAAAGGTTGGGTATAAACATTATTTGTCTTTTTCATGATCACATACCATTTATATTATCTTATTATTTTACAAGATTATAGAATAATATATCCTATATTTACACATACTAATCATCTGAGTTCATCCTATTTTATATTTTCTTCCCAAGGTTATGAAGAAATGTTTTGGGAGTGTTCGCCAAAGAGGAGTAATATTTGAGTAGAAGAAGTGGGAATGTGGTAACATGAAAAAGTGGGTCAAATATATAGGTTTTTTAAAGATGGAGAAACATATTAGGCCCTAAATTCCTCTACTATAGTTCCATAGGATGGATTCAAAGCCTCAAAACCTTGTTTGAAGGGATAATAGATTGAAATAATGAGACGGAAGAACATCATCCATTGTTACCAAGCACTATGCATCTCTACACGGGTAATGAAAGTTTGGTTTCCATTAAATGTTTGAATCTGGGGATTGTCTATTATAATATTCTAGGGATGAACTATTCTAGTATTGTCAGGTCTTTTGGGAATTTAGGGTCTTGTATTAGTCCATAATCCTGTTGGGTATATGGTTTATGTAAGGATCCCCATTTACCCAATTAGAAAGGTTATTATCCTTAAAAATAAATACAAATATATGGCCATCATGATCTCACATTCTCTAATGAATATATTTTTTTTCTTGTCCACAAATAGAATAATCATTTACAATCCATGGACTTATTATTAGAAAATTTAATAAATATTCATTTATAAAATTGTGATATATATGGAGGAAAATAAGATGTCGATACTGTTGGTATCAGATGAAAATGAGTGATTCTAATTCTAGGGTAATATCATGTGTGAATAGTTTAAAAAATCACGACTCTATGACCAAGGGATTCATGAGGTAAGGGAATCCACTAGGGATGGTAGTGTCTCCCACCCTTGAGGTATAGGCACCCATGGATATCCCTAATAGGTATCAATTATTTCCCAATGATTTAGTACATATAGCTATAGTTGATATAATAAGAATATATTAGTAATTCATTAAAGATTGAAATTTGGTAAAAAATTAGCTAAAACCATGGGGATAAGTCTATGTATATATTTTCATCCTTATGTTTTGGTCTAAAAGATATTGTATAGTTTTCGTAGAAATACATCCATTTATGGATATTATATGTGAATGTGGACCTAGAATAAAGGTACCTGGTGGTAGTAACTACAAAAAATTAAATGTGGGATTGACTCAAGTGTTACCTAGTACACAGAAACAATCATTACTACACACCTAGTTTGACACTCTTAGGGGATATTATTTGGAATTTCAAAATCTCTTCATGAATCATTCTGAGAGATTAGAATAATGACCATAAAACCAAGGATAACTCACTTTTTTCTTAGATTGAAAAGAAGGTGTCATGATTTTTACCTCGTATAAGTGATTTATCACAATTAGGCATTTTTTCATTATGATTATTGTTTCCCACAATAAGATTTATTGTTTTATTCTGTGTTTGTAACTTGAAGGAACTAATTTATCATTGAATTTGATATAAAATGTGTTGAAAATAAAACAAATTGGATGATGACTAGAGTGTAGGATATTGTGATTATTCCCAAATAGTTATCTTGATATATGATTAAGTACATTCACAATAACTAACTCAGGGACTTATAAAAGATGAAAAACATAGAGGTTTCTTAGATATCGGGTGGTGGAGACCATGGTGGAAAGAAATTTTTTTTACTATATGTTGAGAATGTACGAAGAAGCACCCAAGTTAATGTCTTAGAGGAATACATTTTTTTATTGTGGAAGTAAAACCCTGAGATTTTATGAGAAATATTTTATTTTTATGTATATGAAACACCAAATGAATCTTTCACCACACACAACACTGTATTGGCTTTCATTACACGCAAGAGCAACATTCCTCGATAGCTTGCGTTGTACGCAATACCGAGTACCATTAAACAACGATATGTTATTTAAATATTATATAAACTAGCCATTATGAATATTAATGCTCACTTTTTGAAATATTATATATTTTATCATTCAAAATAGACTTCATTTTTGGATTTCGAATATCAAAATTAGCCTAGGGTAAATTTTTGGTATTTTTCTGAAAACATTCAATTTTTGATGAATAGTGAAAAACACTAAGTTACAGATTTAAACCGAATTTTTATTTAAAAAATTATTTATTTTAATTAAATTTATTTTAGGTCAAAATAGATACATAATACCTATATAAGTTTAATGTAATTAATTGGATTCATTTAATAATAATTTTAGATATATAAAAATCTTATTGAACTTTTTACTGTCTTTAACCCACCTCCTAGAAGAATTTTCATATTTACATAAAACATAATTTTACCACTTATCTGAGTGGAATTTCAAAAATCTGAGAGACACGGTTAATATCAAGGAGTAAAATGTGGTTCAATAAGATAAAAATAATTTTTGGTGAATAGTAATGTTTTACTTTTATTTACCATAGTTAAAAGTAAATATGGTAATTAAGAGTAAAAATGATATTATTATTACCCTAACACATGTACTAATCCTATTGTATAAGTGCAATTCGACCAAAAACAACCATAGTAATAAAATATGAACATTTAGGTCCACATAGATTAGATTAGGACATTTATTATTATTTAATTCAATTAAGAGTTAAAAGAGTTAAAATCAAAGTTTTATAACTAATATTTTTTTAATATAGGGTTATACATAAGTTAAATTAGACTATAAATATTAATTAGAAAGATAAAAATATTTCCTACATAATTATGTTTTATATATCATTTTTAGACATTAAATAATATATTTTAATTATGAAACAATGATGATGCAATAATTACAGTATTAATGAAATATTAACATAATTAATGTTATAAATACCCAAATAAATGTAATTTGAGACTTTTTATGAATTAAACTAATTTTATAGGTTAATATAACAAATTATGGATAGTTATACTAATTTTTTTCGATGTAATAATGCTGTTATGAATTTAACAAAAACAGAAAACCAAATAGTGTCAAAATTGACATAAATGAGTATTTAAAAAAATATTAAATTATTAATTTTTATTCTATTACTAAAAATATATGGTTCAATAAAGAGACTTATATAATACTATATATGACATTAATGAACCAATTGGGGTTCTATTGAATGTTTATAGTAAGATAATTTACCAAATAGTGTAAGAATACAAGAAAACACGATAAAAGATAAATTATTTAACTTACCGTTAACTATAAATGATAAGGTTAAAATGGTATCCTAAACATGTCTAAAAACTATTAGTTGAGAGGATTGAGACCCATACCCAACCTAGATTCTAAATATGTCACTTTTGTGCCATTATAATCCGAATATTACTTTATTATAAAATAATATTTTATGTTTATCCTAAGGTTCCCCTCTCATCCCTTATAAAAGGGCATCGCCTCCCTCTCCACTTTAAAACATTTTGAGCCTTCATGCTCGGCCAAACCCAGTCCATTTACTTTCTCCATTTCCCTAGAAACAGTCAAGAGGTTCCAGTCTTCTTCAAATACCCACTTTAGTGTCTTATGAGGAGGTTTAGAAGAGGCGCGTCGAAGAAGAGGTAATATACTTTACTGATTATTTCACATTTATTTCTTCTTCTAGATCCTATAATTTATTGGTTTAATTATAAAGTAATAACATCAGTATTATCTATATACTGATATGTAATTGTTGAAATTCAACAACCCTATTTCACCATCTTTCCATCCTACAGAAAACGAAATCATCGCGCATTCGTACATACGAAATATCGTCTACAAGCTGTGGTGTAATCTATTTTTCTTCCATCGCCTAACTTGGATGGGTATAATGCTGTAAGTAATAACTATATATGGTTATTATGACATAATAATAATTCTGAGATATTCTATCATCCACTTCAATACAATTCCACAATCATGGTAATGATATCAGTGCTTGTGTGTATGTACGGCCTACCGTCTGCACGATGTGATGTGACTCGTTCTACATGATCTTCATTGAATAACCATTATATAAATTAATTGAATTAATAAATATGATATACATTAAACTAATACCATTCTGTAAATTAGGTATTTATAACCTAAAAAGAGGAATAAGAATTTAATCGACAAAACATGCATAAGAACATAAAGCAATGAACACTCGAATAACAAGTAGCAATGATTTACTACTAATAAGAAGATAATAATATGACCATATATGAAATCATAACAATGAATATGATTATGTACAATGACAATGACATTATTTAAATCATTATACAGGAGGTTCGGATACGTACGAAGATTTTCATACCTAGGTTAAGGGAAAATCTCACAATCTCATTTTTATCTGAGATTGTTTATACATTATAATTTACTATGGCGTATTTATCATCCACATCCACGTTTCCTGAATATGAAATATTATTTCTATCCTCCTACAATTTTTTTTAAAATCCAATTTTACGTATTGGTGTATTTTTAGTAAATGATATGAAAGTAATGTTTTTTCATTTTTAGTACGAGATACTTTTTGAATTTTCTGGGCAAAGTATGAGAATAATGTTTTTTTACTTATACGGCATGAATGAATTTTTATGATATCATAGAAAATTATTTTTAGGAAGAATCAATTACATGTTTTCAAGTTTATTTTTAATTAACTTCTTTTATTTTAAAATTGCATGACATGTTAATAAAGGAAAAATGTTATTGAAGTAGAAAGGAGATTTTACTCAAGAATGGAGTTTTAGTGTTTTATCAAAATTATTTTCCATCTAAGATAATATAGGGTTATATTTTTATCCCAATTTTTACATTTATTTGATTATTTTATGATGGAATTATTTTTATTAAGTCCTTTTATCTTATATGGATTATGTTATGATGGCTTGATGTTTAAGAATACCATTTTTATTACATGGGTTAAGCTTTGTTGTATGATTTATGATTTTGTGGCACACGTAAAAATGGTATCATTATGAGATGGGTTGGACCTATATCTCCCTCCAATACATTGTGATAAGATTTATATCTCATGAGATAGACATGGATGGAACAACAAGTTAATCTCGTTCAGTGATATAGGACTAGGATGAGTAGTGAACTCGGTTCAGAAATGTTATTTATCCGCTATGATAGTGTTGGCAATGAGTCTTGACTAATATGAAATGATTTTCTATGATTATGTGTGTATTCCAAAAAGTTTCATGTTTTATGTTATGATTATTGGGATTATATTTCACTGCTATGATTTATCCCATGTTATGATATTATGATCTCTTTTCCAGGTTATGATTTTCAAAATGTTATGTTCGTATGTATATGATATGATTGATATTTCATTTGTTTACCCTTACTGAGCATTTGATCTCACCCTTTTGTATATTTTATTTTCCCCAGGTCAGGAAGAAGGGTATTAATTATGATATGCCAATAGGGACTCTAGATATGATGAAATAAATGGGAGACAATTTAGATTCTTTATGAACCAGTTGTCTATGTTTCCCAGTTTCTAATGAAACTATACCTATACAGTCCTATCATGGTTTTGTTATATGTTCTAATACGTATTCTTCAATTCTGACATAATAACAATTTATGTAAATTATGGGTCGTTATAGTTGGTATTAGAGGAAAGGTATAGTCAACCTTTGGATTCTAGGATGTAAAAGCCTTACTAAAAACCCTAAGGATATGTCTAAGCATAGAAAACAATCATTATGTTTTATAAATTTCCATGAATAACATATGATAAGACCTTATGTGTAAAATTTTATGTTGGTTTCCTATTATGATTAGTGTTTCTCACACTATGCTTATTGGTTTTTGTCAATGGCTGGAACCCGAAGGTGCCATGTTAGTGCTGAATGCGACGGTCAATGCAATGATGATCTTCCTGAGCAACCAAATGTTATGGGAGCTAGAATAAAAAATCTTCTAGCTATGCTCAGACATCGTTCTCAATCTATGAATCATTCAATAATTTTGAACAAGAAAAGGAAGGGGTAACATTCTGTTGAATCCTTCGTGATGCAAAATCCACCCTAATTCAGCGGGTTTACTTATCCATTAGTTGCTGAACAACGGATCAGTACCACTGAAAAGATATTTTCAGTTCCTCAATGTTCTGAGCATGATGATATCATCTTAGCAGTATATAATTTGGAAGGTAAATATGATAAATGGTGGAATATTATCAAGAATACGAGGAAAATAAATGAAATTGAGTCCATGGAATGGGACGAGTTCAAGAACATATTTTTCACCAAGTACTTACCTAATATTCTTCGAAAAAAATATGGAGAAGTATTTTCTTGAAATATATCAAAAGGATGATGAATCTGTTGGTACCCACAAAGAAGATTATACAAGACTTTTCAGGTATGCTTCTGGAATTATTATCTAACCTGAGAGTAAGATTTATCATTTTTTTGTGGCTTAAAACCAATTCTTCAAAGGATGTTAGCCATAAGAGAAATCAATAGCTACGAGGAAATTGTTCGATGTGCTCTCAAAGTTGAGATAGAGATTAGAGTACCCCATCAGTCATATGGGTTTGATAAGAAGAGTAAAATGGAATTCAAAGGGAAATCAAAAGACCACACTGAAAAGAAGATTATTTTTACATTATGCTCAAAGTGGGGAATGAAACATGGAGGGAATTGTCTTAATGGGACAAGTAAAGGTATCAAATGTGGAAAATAAGGTCATCGGGAATTTTAATGCCGCAATGATGGGAAAAATATATCTAGTGATGCAAACAATGAAAAGGATACACAGAATTTACCTCTTACACATACATGTCACAAGTGAAAGGAAATGGGTCATTATGCTGATCAATAACCTAATCCAAGGGTTGTTGATGATGATCGACGTAAAAAAACTCTTAAGGCCAAAGATAATGTAATGTCACATGCAATTACTATAATAGATGTGGAGTATGATAATGATGTGGTGAAAGGCATACTAACCATACACTCTAAAGTAGAAAATGTTATATTTGATTCTAAATCCACCCACTCTTTTATTTATGAAGTGTTTTGCAAGGTTATCACAATACTACCTCACAAATTAGCTATTGAGTTAGCTGTGATAACTCTTAATTGCACAATAGTTGCATCAAAAGTTTATAATTCTTCTTTAATAGACGTTTGTGGGAAATTGATTCCAACAAATCTTGTGATCCTTCCTATAGTATAATTTGATGTGATTCTTGGCATGGATTGGAGTTCCTTATATGGAACTCATATCAATTTCCAAATAAGGGAAGTCACATTTATTATTCATGATCAATCTATGATCATCTATCGACACAAGGATGAATACAATCTTCCAGTGGAAATTTATTCCATCTTATGGGTCATTATTCCAATAAATGAAGGTTATTTATCTCAGATGGTTAGAGAGAAACTCACGATTAAAAATATACCCATTGTACGGGAGTTTGATGATGTATTTCTAGAGGAATTTCCAGGTCTTCCACCAAATTGTGAAGTTGGGTTTTCAATAGAACTCATACCGAGTGCTATTCCCATTTGAAAGACACCTTATAGAATATCCCCAATTGAGTTGTAGGCATTGAAGAAGAAACTCCAAGAGAATCTTGATAAAGGATTAATATTCCCTAGTGCATCACATTGAGGGGCACCTGTTTTATTTGTTAAGAAGAATGATGGATCAATGAGACTCTTCATTGATTATTGAGAACTTAACAGTATCACTATCATGAATAAATATCCTCTCCCATGCATTAATGACTTATTTGACAAACTATGTGGAGCTCAATACTTTTCCAAGATTGATCTTTTTTCAGGGTATCATCAAGTAAGGGTCAAAAGGGATGATATACCAAAGATTGATTTACATACATGGTATGGAAACTATGAATTTAATGTTATTCCATTTGGTCTTACTAATGACCCTCCTATCATCATGGATCTAATGAATAGAGTCTTTAGAGACTATCTTGATTAGTTTGTGGTAGTCCTTATAAACGATATTCTTGTCTATTCAAAGAGCAAGTAAGAACATAAAGATCACTTGAGAATTGTATTAATGACACTATGAAAAGATAATATTTAAACAATATTTACCAAGTGTGAATTTTGGCTTCAAAAAGTTTCATTTTTGGGTCACATAATCTCAAAAGAGGGGATTTTTAAGGATCTAGAAAAAATAGAGGTTATCAAAAGATGGTTGAGACCAACAACAGTAACTGCAATCCGAAGTTTTCTTGGTTTGGATGGATATTATTGATATTTTGTGTAAGATTTTCCATGATTATCTAATCCACTCACCATGCTGACTTAAAAAGGAGTTAAGTTTGTTTGGACGAAGGAGTGTGAAGAGAATTTCAATGCGTTAAAAAGAAGGTTACCCAGTGCACATGTGCCCACACTACCTTGTAGTGGATAAAGGTTTTTGATCTACAGTGATGCATCCAAGAAGGTATTGGGGTGTGTTATCATGAAAAATGATATGGTGATAGCTTATGCCTCACGACAGTTGAAAATCCACGAGAAGAATTACTCGACTCATTATTTGGAGTTAGTTGTGGTAATTATTTCATTAATGATTTGGAGGCATTGTCATTAAGGTTAAAGGTGTGATATTTATACTGATCAAAAAATTTAAAAGTATTTTTTCACACAAAAGGAGTTGAATATGTGCCAAAGAAGATGGTTGGAGGTGATTAAGGATTACGACTGCTCAATTCATTACCACCTTGGGAACGCAAACAAGGTGCCATACACATTAAGTCGACAAGACCATGCTAGCTTATCCATGATGATGATCACAAAAGATCCAATATTTATGGATTTACAAAGGATGGATCTTGAAATTGTAATGGAAGTAGAAAAATATTATCTTTTCAAATGAATTTTCAACCATCTATACATGAGAATATTAAAGAGGCGCATAATGAAGATGTAGTGTTACAAAAGAAGGTGAAAAATGTTCTTAAATTCCACATTGATTGTGATGAAATAATAATGTTCAGGAATCAGTTTTGTGTTCCTCCCATACCATAATTAAAGAAGGAAATATTGGATGAATCTCATAGTTCATCATTCTCTATTCACCATGGAAGCACGAAGATGTAATGGGACGTGAAGGAGTATTTTTGGTGGAATGGCATGCAAAGAGATATTGCTGAATTTGTCTCTCGCTGCTTGGTTTTTTAGCAAGTTAAAGTTGAGAGACAGATGTCTAAAGGGATACTAGAAAAATTTCCCATACGAGGATGGAAATGGAAAATAATCACTATGGACTTTGTTAATGGACTTCCTAAAACATACAAAGGAAATAATTATATCTGGGTTATAGTTGATCATCTTACGAATTCAGAACACATCATTGCTATTAGAGAATATTTCTCTCTTGATCATATTTCCAGGATATATGTGAAGCAAGTGGTAAGATTTCATGGATTACCTCTTTCCATTATATATGATCAGGATCCAAGGTTTACCTCGAAGTTTTGGTGAAGTATTCAGCATACTCTAGATATAGAGATCAGTTTCAGCACTGCTTATCATCCTCAGACAGACGGTCAGGCTGAGAGGACAATTCAAACTCTAGAAGACAAGTTGAGAGCTTTCTCTATGGATTTCAATGATGGTTAGGATCAACACCTACCCTTGGTGGAATTTTTTATAATAATAGATTTCACTCCAGTATTCAGATGGCTCCTTATGAAGCTCTCTATGGAGAGAAATGCAGAACTCCAACTTGCTGGGATGAAGTTGGGGATGGAAAGCTATTAGGACTTGATCTTCTAGATGAGATGTGAGAAAAGGTCAGATCTATTCAACAACACATAAGAGTAGCTCATATTCAACAAAAATGTTATGCTGACAATCTAATTAAATACCTAGAGTTTGATGTGGGTGATAATGTGTTCTAATGAATATCTCCTTGGAAGAGAGTAATGAGAATTAGAAGGAAAGGAAAGCTGGGACTTAGGAATATTGGTCCTTTTGAGATACTGGATTATATTGGGAAGGTATCTTACTAATTGATGCTTCCACCGAATCTCTCTCAAGTTCATGATGTGTTCTATATATCTCTCCTAAGAAAGTACATACTCGATCCTTCACATGTACTAATCTCAGAAGTTGTACCGCTGGAGCAAGATCTTTCTTATAAAGAACAACTGATAGAGATTCTGGATCATAGCGAAAAATTTATATGAAACCAGATGACTCACATGGTTAATGTTTTATAGAGGAAACACCAATTAGAATAAGTTACATGGTAACTTGATGATATGATGAGGGAAATGCATCCTCATCTATTTGTTATGAAGTGATGAATTTCGATGGTGAAATTATTTTTAAAGAGGGTAGATTATAACACCCAGAGATTTTATGAGAAATATTTTTTTATTTATACACAACACCAAATGAATCTTTCACTAAACACAACATTGTCTTGGCTTGCGTTACACGCAAGAGAAACCTTCCTCGATAGCTTGCTTTGTACGCAATACCAAGTTTCATTAAACAGCGATATGTTATTAAAATATAAACTTGTCGTTTTGAATAGTAATACCCACTTTTTGAAATTTTATTAATTTTATCCTTCAAAATGGATTTCATTTTTGGATTTGGAATATTGAAATTAGCCTAGGGTGAATTTTGGTATTTTTCTGAAAACATTCAATTTTTTATGAATAGTGAAAAACACTGAGTTATAGTTTAAAACCGAATTTTTATTTAAATAATTATTTAATTTTTTAAAATTTATTTTAGGTCAAAAGAGAAACATAATTCCTATATAAGTTCAATTTAATTCGTTGGATATATTTTATAATAATTATATATATATATATATATATCTTATTGAACTTTTTACCATCTTTTATCCACCACCTAGGAGAATTAGAAAATTTACATAAAACTTAATTTTACCACTTCTGTGAGTTTAATTTCAAAAATTTGAGATGCATGGTTAATATGAAGCAGTAAAATGTGGTTCAGTGAGATAAAAATAATTTTTGTTGAATAGTAATTTGTTATTTTTTTTACCACTGTTAAAAGTAAATAGGCTAATTAAGTGTAAAAATAATAATATTATTACCCTAAAACATGTTCTAATTCTATTGTATAAGTGTATTTCAACAAAAAACAACCTTTGAAATAAAATATTACCATTTAGTTCCACTTGGATTAGATTAGGACATTTATTATTATTTAATTCAAAGAATTGTTAAAAGAGTTAAAATCAATGTTTAATAACAACAAATATTTAATATAGGTTTATACATAAGATAAATTCGACTATAAATATTCATTAGAAATATAAACAGATATCCTACATAATTATATTTTATTTATAATTTTTGGACATTATATAATTTAATTTATTTATGACACAATGATGATATAGTAATTACCTTATTAATGAAATATTAACATAATTGATGTTACAAATAAACAATTAAATTCAATTTTAGACTATTTATGAAATAAAATAATTTTATAGGTTAATATAACGTATTAGGGTTAGCTAGATGGATGTTTTTTGAAGTTGTAATGCTGTTTAGAATTTAACAAAAACAAAATAGCAAATAGTGTCAAAATTTACATAAAAGAGTTTTTAAAACAAATATTATATTATAAATTGTTATTATATTCCTAAAAATCTAAGGGTCAGTCAGAAGACTTATATAAAAATATATATGACATTAATGAACCAATTGAAGTCCGATTGGGAGTTTATACTAAGTTTATTAGTCATATAGTGTAAAAATACAAGAAGACACGGTAAAAGTTAAATTATTTAACTTAGAGTTAAATCTAAATGATAAAGTTAAAATGGTAACATGACCTTGTCTAAAACCTATTTTCTGAGATTATTTCGACCCATACCCACCCTATCTTCGAAATAAGTCACATTGGAGCCATTATAAACCGAATATAACTTTATTATAAAATAATATTTTTAGTTTTTCCGAAGGTTCCCCTCTCCTCCATTATAAAAGGGCACCTCCTCCCTCTCCACTTTACAAAATTTTGATCATTCATGCTCCGAGAAACCCTGTCCATTTCCCTTATCCACTTCCCTAGAAACATACAAGAGGTTCTGGTCTTCTTCAAAGACCCACTATAGTGTCCTAATAGGAGTTTTACAAGAGTCACGTCGAAGAAGAGGTAATATCCTTTCCCAATTATTTCACATTTTTTTCTTCTTCTAAATCATATTCTTTATTTGTTTCATTATAATTTAATAACATCAGTATCGCATATATACCGATATTTTATAATAAAAATGAAACAACCCTATTTCACCATCAATCCATCCTACGGAAAATGAAATCACCGTGCGTGCGTACATACGGAATACTGTCTCCACGCCGTGGTGTAATCTGTTTTTCCACCACCGTCTTACTTGGATGGTTATAATGGTGTAAAGAAAAAAAATATATGTTTGTTATGAAATAATACTAAATCTATGATATTATATCATCCACTTCAATACAATTCCACAATCATGGGAATGATATCATCACTCGTGTGTACGTACGGCCAACTGTCTCTACGATGTGATGCGACTCATTTTACAAGATCTTCATTTAATAATCATTATATAATTGAATTTAATTATTAAATATGATACATATTACACTAATAACATTCTTAAAATTTGGTATCTATAACCTAAAAATAGGAATAAAAATTTATTCAACAAAACATGCATAAGAACATAATGCAATGAACACCCGAATAACAAGTAGCAATGAAATATTACTAATAATAAGCTAAGAATATGACCATATATGATATCATAATAATTAATATGATTGTTTAATAAGACAATGACATTATTTAAATAATTATAAAGGAGGTTCGAATACATAGGAAGCATATCAGACTTTAGGTAAGGGAAAATCTCTCAATCTCTTTTTTATCCGAGAATGTTAATACTTCAGAATTTACTGGGGCATATTTATCATCCACATCCATGTTTCAACAATATGTAATATTATTTATATCCTCCTAAAAATTTATTTTCAAATAAATCTTTACCTATTGGTGAATTTTTAGTAAAATATATGAAATGAATCTTTTTTTCATTTTTAGTGTGAGATACTTTTTGGCTTTTTCTGCCAAAGTATGAGAAGATTGTTTTTTAACTTATACGGCTTGAATGGATTTTTATGATTTCATAGAAAATTATTTCCATGAAGAATACTTTACATGTTTTCAAGTTTATTTTTAATTAAATTCTTTTATTTTAAATTTGAATGACATGTTAAGAAATGAAAACGAATTTTGATGTAGAAAGGATATTTTCCTCAAGAATGGAGTTCATGTGTTTTATCAAAATTATTTTCCATCTAAGATAAAATAAGGATATTTTTATCAATATTTTTACATTGAATGGATTTTTTTATGATGGAAATATTTTTATGAATTCCTTTTATCCTTTATTGATTATGTTATGATGGCATGATGTTTAAGAATCCCATTTCTATTTCATGGGTTATGCTATGATGTATCATTTACGATTTTGTGGCACCCAAAGAATGTTATCATTATGAGATGGGTGGGACTTATATCTCCCTCCAATGAATTGGGTAAGGATTTATATCTCATGAGATTGACATTTCTAGAATTACATGTAAATCCAGTTCAGTGATACAGGACTGGAATGAGGAGTGCACTTGGTTCCGAAATGGACTTTTTCCGCCATGATAGTCTTGGAAATGAGTATTGACTAATATGAAATTATTTTCTATTATTATGTGTGTATTCCATAAAGTTTTATGTTTTATGTTATGATTATTGGTATTATATTTCACTGCATTGATTTCTCCCATGTTATGAAATTATAATCTCTTTTGCAGGATAATATTTTCAAATTTTTATGTTCTTATATATATGATATGATTGACATTTCATTTTTTTACCATTACTGATAATTTTAGCTCTCTATTTTGTATATTTTCTTTTCCCCAGGTCAGGAAGAAGGGTATTAAGTTGGTTATGCCAAAAGGAACTCTAGATATGATTAAATAAACAAGAGACAACATAGATTTTTATGAAGCAGTTGTTCATGATTCCTAGTTTCTGAAGACACTATACATGTATGGTCCTATCATTGTTTTGTAATATGTTGTAATATTTATTCTTTAATTCTGAAGTAATAAAAATGTATGTAAAGTATGGGTCATTATAGTGGAAAATAAAGAAAAAATCCTATAATTTTCATGGAAAAATGAAAAGTTATGATAATGAAATGGTGGAGAATAATAACATCCCTAAGATATCCTTGATTGTTTAATGTTTTAAATTAGAAATTTTTGGCATTTTTAATATAAATTAATATGGGGAATATAATGTAGATAATCAACGATGTAATATGATTAATGGTTTAAATTTTGATGATGATAGAGGCCATGAATGAAATATTAAAGGTATGCCTGACTCTAGGATATTTTTTTATATTACACATAAGAATCAAGATGAAGTTGACATTCATGAATGAAAACATTCTTATTTCATATTTTAGGAAATAGGTGTTGTGGAATATATTAATGATGCTTAAATATTTATTTATGATTGAATATGAATGATTGATTTTTTTATGTATGGAAATATAATAATTATGAATCATGAAATATAAAATGGCTGTTCTAGAGAAGTTTTAATTATGTATTTTCAAGAATATGTTGAATCACATCAATAATATGCATATGTTATTTAATGGAAACATTAAATTTTCCTAAAAACACATGATTAATCAAAGATATCCCTTAATAAGTTCCAGATGTTTAAAATTGACAATGAGATAAAGAGATGATGAATATGAATAAAGAAAATTTTATTGCATTGAGTACCTTGGAACTAATTTATGATATTATTAAAAAATATTTTACGTTATAATTGATGGATTATACATCATTATTGGAGTTATGTAATATATTTATTAATATGTGTTTTTATTAGTGTATTGATTTATAATGTATTCTTTCATTATTGTTTTATGGTAATTCTGGTTATTACCATGTTTCACGAGAATATATTACAATTTTATTCATATATTTTTTATGTTACCGTTAAGAGATATTTAATGTTATTTGGGTGATTAATGTAAGACTTGTTTTGGGAAATTTTTTACCTTCATTGTAAATGTTAAAATTTTTATGTGTTATAAGGTAAACCATTTATGGAATGGTTTTGGATGAACGTTGGATGATGATTTAGAGGTTGATGTATTATTACACCTAATAAAGATTTATTCATATTGGATAACCTATACGAACCATTTTTTTTGATAATATAAAGACACTGAAGGAATGAATTATCATTACTTGTTGGATATTATTATCTTATAGTTCTTCAGGAATAAAAAAATTAATCTCTTATAGTAATTCGATGTCGTGGAAATTGATTGAGGAAAAACTAATGTTTGAGAATTTTCTTTTTAAATAGGATGATATCAAGTAAGTCTATATTCTCATGAAAATTCTAAAACATAATGAAAAATATCATGAAATAAAATGTTTATTCATTTTGCTTCATTTATGATTAATTAATCGTATTTTAATCTATCATGGATTTATAAATTTTTCTGAAATTATGTTTCTCCATGTTACGTTCTATATCATTCTCTATTACTTTTGGGGTTTTAGTTTTATTTCATATGTCTGTATTTTGACATTCCACTATTATTCTCTAACATGGAAACATACTTATGTTGTGATCATAGTTACCTTTTCACATTCCTTTTTAAATTTTCATGTGTATTATTTAGTAACCCTTTTATGACCTATTATTCAAACATAGGGTTTTTCAAATATTAAACCCTCGATTACCGAACAAATGATCAAATTGTGATGATGAAATTTTTTTAATTCGGTAGAATGTAACACTATAAGATTTTTTTATTATTTTTAAATTGATTTTAATATTTAAGATGGTTTTATCTACAAGAAACAAAAATTATATCTTCTATTATATGAAACAACATGTTTGGATTGTGTTTCATGCAACATTGATTTTAAATGATACATGACATAAAATGAAAATAGTATTACTTCATATGATAGTTATGATAGAAAAATTAGAATGATGGGTATAAATAGGATTAATAAAATTAGTAAAATATATGGTTTACCCGTATATATGTAATGAATTATTCATTTAAAAATTAACACAAAATGAAAATAAAACACATTTTAAAAGAAAGGAAATCATTTTTTAAAAATAATTTGTAAGAACAGAAACATTTTTTATATCAATAAATTAATTAAATCACATTAGATGAATTATTTTAATGTTATATATATTATATAGTAAATAAAATGTTCAAAATTTTACCTTATGTGTTTTTTAGACCTGATATATAAAATAAATCCATCTTTTTCTAAAAAACTATATTTTTTTGAAAATAAATTTTATCACATTTTTCACACTTGAATTTAATTTTAATTTTTTTCCCTGTTATAAAATAATTTAAAAAAAAATTAAAATCATTTTTTAAATCATCATGATAAAATTATATTAGAGTGAATTATTAATATTTTTTAAGAAGATAATTTTTTTTTGAATAGTGAAAAATAATGGGTTTTAATAATAATTATCATTTCTTTTAAAGCATTTAAAAAAATTATTTTCATATTTTTTTGAAATGTAAAATTAGTTAAATAATATATTTATTAATAATATTTGTTTTATTGGAAGAAATTTCATAATATATTTTGAAATATATTGTTTATAAATTTTTAAACATTTTCTCTTTGGATAATCATTTTCCTAACATGTCTACATGTTTCATTTTAAAGTAAATTATGAAAATATATGTATTGTATTTTGGAAAATGGATTAAATATTTTTAATAATAATAATTAATATTATATAATAATTGAAACTTAATAATGTTTTATATTTTATTGTAAAAATAGTAAAAAATTGCATTACTATGGTTAAGGATAAATCTGGTTTATGGATGGTTATACTAAAAATAAAATGGATAAAATGACTTATAAAACCTTCCAATAAAAATTATTGTCCATATTTAGACATTATAATATATTAGGCTTGATAATGGTCCATTTTCTATCTTTATATAATTTTAATTAAATTGGTACACATTAGTATTTTAATGAATTACAAGTGTGCCACTCAACAAACTATTAAAAGGACACACGCTCTCATATCCTCTTCACATGTCTAAAAAAAATTTTTTCCCCCAAAACATACCAACAAATAATCCTAAAATTAATCCCCAAATACTATAGTTTTTTTCCTATCATAACTCTAATCTTGGAATCATCTAGTCTAAAAGTAAAGTTGTTGTCCAAAGAAGAGGTAATGTATTTAACTGTGCATTTTTTTATATATTATTCTATCTCTTCCAAATATTATGTAATTATGATAATATATTAACAAAAATATATAATATTATATTATTCTATTTATGTGAATTCTGTATCCTATACCCACATCCTCTTCCATCAAATGGGATAAGAAATCATTATTCATGTATATGAAGAACTATCGCCTCACAAACGGATTTTCACTGTTTTCCCTAACAAAAACTCATGGATGGATATGGTGATGGATTTTATTTTTATATATGATGTTTATGATATTTTAATACATCATAAATTTTAATAACACAACTAAATTATTTCCTATAAACATATTTGAAATCAATAAATTTTCTCGGGTTTACGATGGACTACCGCCTCATGAACCAATGTGATGTATTTTCCATTTTCATTTTACATTAATGGTAAAAAATGATATTTCAATTATATATATATTATTTTTGAAAAATAATTATACGTATCTAATTGTGATACCATATGTAACTTAACACATTCCATTTTAGGGGGGGATATGATAAAATTGTTTGTGTGAATGGTGGACTACCGCTTTGTGATGTGATCTTATTTACTTTTAAATAACACATTGATTGATAAAGGTAAATTTAATAAATATATGAGATATATAAATTATTTTAGGAATTTTATATATAAATTTATATTTTTTTTAATTTTATCCCTTGAGTAAATGGAAACAACGTTCATGTGTACATACTGCCTACCATCTCCATGAATATTGTATTTCATTTTCTAACTCTAAATTTTTTTGGATAATATAAAAAATATATATAATGAATATATATGATCATTATATCATTGTTAAAATTATATATATTATTTATCCATGTTAAAATTAATAGTACCATAAACAGAAAATCAAAACATACACGAAAACAATGCAGTTGTTACACGAAATGTGAATTTAACATTGTATAGTTAAAAAATGTCTAATAAAAGATCCTAACTAAATAATATATGTTATTATATATATCATTATGGATATTTAATATATTTATAATAAATAAATATTTATTATACAGGATTGTGGAATGTGTATGATGGATTTTGAGACTTATAGTTATAGATTTCTGTCTCACTTTTTTACTTCTAGGAGGCACATTATATATTCACCTCCTTTTTATATTATGTGGTATATATAATAAAATTGAATATATATTAAGATGATTATACTGAAAAAATTTAATTTATTTAACTTTTTTAGGATCAATCATTATTGAGGTTTACGATTCGAAAATTACTAATGCAGTACGATATTTTTGTATCAAATTACCATAATTGAGACATAAGTTATGTTATACCCCTATCATCATCTATGAGATGTATGTTCTACCCCTTTGATATGTTTTATCATGAATATTCTTATTTTAATGCTATTAAATTTTTCAGTATATGTTATTGTTTAATGGGAACTACAATTCCAATGATACAAAATTGGTAAATGTTTGATGTTATATTCTCATACTTTATAAGGATTGTTTATTATCACGATTCTGATATTGAAATATTTTTATATATCCCCAAATAAATTCATGAATTTTATTATATTATACTTATATTTTTATAATATATGTTTTACCATCATTTTTATATCCTTTTTACTAATTTTTAGAAAATAATTTTTTAAAAGAAAACCTAATTTATTTCTATCTTCAATCGAAAACCACCATTTCTTTCACATCCTTGTTTTATAAAAAAAATATCAAAATTTATTCAATAATCCAGTAGGATTTTTAAAATTCATTCTTACCCTTGTTTTACTTTTTTTACAAAACATGTCAAAAGGAATCTTCATGTTGTTTTCAAAATAATTCCCATTTGGCTTTTGTCAAAAATGTGAACGAATTTGTTAATTAAACATGTATGAAATTTCCCTCTATCAAGAACAATATGTGTTTTATGTATTCCTTTATAATTTTACACTTTTTTTATAAGTAATGTATTTTTAAAAAAAATTATATTAAAAAAATTGTTTTTAAGATTGGAAAGGCTATTTTAATCAATAAATGTTCCAAGTGATATTTGAAAAATCATCTTCCATTCAAGGAAACATCCTTTGATTTTACATACTCTTTAATTAGTTTATAATTGCATGATACCATATTTATTATTTATCTATATGGTTAATGATTATGTTCATTAATTTTTATTAAACAAATGTATTTTTTTGACAGGTTATGCAATTGTTAATTAATTAAATGTTTATTAAACCCATTTGTATTATAGAGGTCATAATGCATTGATATGATGAATGTTTTATTATATTATGGAACATATAAGTATAGTTCTAATTATGAGATGGGTGGGAACTTTAACCCCATATAATTAATTTGGTAAATATTTTTATATCATGTGATTTCTATGGGAAACAAATCGAAAGGCTTGATTCACTATAGGAAACAAGTGGGGGATGATCCACTATGGGAAATATGTGTGTCATGATCCACAATGGGAAACATGTGATGACTAATGATCCACTATATTAATGGTCTTGGTAGTTAACTTTGATATATGAAATATTTTCTATATTTAAATGCTTCCAGAATTTTATGAAATGATAATACAATTCCTGATTGGTTTATAATGATTTTATACTATTCTGCCCATGGGTTTTGAAACGATAATGTTTTATTTCATGATTAATATTTATGATCTATAAATGGTTGGGTATAATCTAATTTTGTTATGATCATGATCACATAATCTTATTATTATCTGATTATTTCATATTATAAAATATTTATACATCCTATTATTACACTAATCATGTATCTGATCTCAACCTTTCCCTTGCATTCTTCCAAACGGTATGATAGATGGTTTAATTAGGGTATTCTTATGAGGAGTACTATATGATAATATCATCGTGGGACATGTGGAATATCTTTCAGGTAATAATAATTTTTTTATATTTTCCAAATACACTAATCTGTTATGGTCCTTAAGAATGTGTTAATGAAAAGAATTGAATATTCCTATAAAAACATGTTATGTCATGGTATGAAAATCTTGGGCCACTATATATTGGAAATCAACATCGAAGAACATGACTCTCAAATGAAATTAGTTAATAAATATGTGAATCTAATACAACCATTATATTTCAAGAATAAAATTTCAGGTTTACATATATATAAAAAACATATCTCTAC
The DNA here is from genome assembly GCA_963277665.1 of Viscum album. Classification (NCBI taxonomy): domain Eukaryota; kingdom Viridiplantae; phylum Streptophyta; class Magnoliopsida; order Santalales; family Viscaceae; genus Viscum; species Viscum album. Next base: position 1,583,965,377 of record OY728158.1, on the reverse strand, counting down.
TTTTCTAATGTAGTCAAATCATCTGTATATCCTTGGCACACACCAAACATGATAGTGTGGCCTCTGACTGTATTATTCAAAACCAAGGTCTCTTTATTCCTCTCTCTATATGTCCTTATGGAATGGATTACAGACATTGAAATAAATTATTATGAAGGTAATGAATCCAAATAATCATAATCAATGATAAATGAAAAGGTAACAATACCACAAAAGATATATGGACCCCCAATAATATCATCCTCTACTCTATGGAAATAACCATTCCTAACTCTTAAACAGATATATTGATACCCTCCTACAAATACATGCTCACTCTATGGTACCTAGACATGAGGAATATCTTGAGGTTGGAATCCTCCCACTCTATCTTCTCTCACTGGAGTATAGGCCTTCTTCAACTGCTACTAAAATAATCATACTAGAAAATTATGATGAACATGTCACTGAACTTGACAACACTTATACAAAAAATCATTAAGAAACACTAAGAGATAATACTTATGATGTTCATGAACCCCATATGAAAATAAAATTGGACCCAATACCCATGTAAAATAACAAAAACCACTATCCCTATAGGGATTGATGGAGAGAAACTAAGGTCATCTCATTACTAGTGATATCCTCGATGGAACCAACACCTAAAACCTACACCTGGATACTCTACTCCCCAAGATACCCTAATATTTCCCCCATTTCATAAAACCTACTCATGATTAAATAATTTTGATCACCATTGAATTATTTTGATCCTCTAGATATGATGGTAATGTAAAATTTGTAACCACATACTAGATCGAAGGATACAGTTTCTCCTCAAAATGTCTAGAATTGGAATCCAAAATTGAAAAAATATATATGGAAAATTATAAAGAGATCATAAATGTGATCCCCATACCCTATGTCGACATACTCCCTTGATGAAGAGACTGAATCACCTATCTCTACACTACCTTCATTGCTGATGATATAAAGTCTACTCATTACTCCATCAAAAAGTCGAACCATGAAATATTTGAATCATTTATCTTTAGAAGATATTGAATCCAAAATTGATTCATATATTCCCTCATATAAAGAACTAATAATGAAATACAATACCTCACTATGGATCATATTAAAACTGAAATAAATATCATTCTCCACTGACCAACTCTATATCTCAAGATCAGAAACGTTGCCCTTGTACTACACCAAATAATGAAACTAAAAAAACCAGAATTCTTTCTACCACTAATCATCATATTCAATAGGATGAACACTGCAGTGATTAAAAAAATTATTATAAAGAACCTCCACTACTTGAACCACATGATGATGAACAACAGGATCCATTTTTGAAAAAGGAAACCAATATTTACTAATCTTGAGTAGTATGTAATTTTTATTTATATTTGGTTAAATCATTACAAAATTATATAAAATTTCCCAAAAAAACACAATTAAAAAAATAAAACACTAAAATCTGGATTTTTGTACCTCATACAATTTAATAACGTATATGTAGAATCACATCACATGGTTGTTTAGTATGCTTGTAGTCATTGTGTCAAATCTTGGGGAGGCCCAAATATTCTATGTCTTATATGGTCTTCCAAGGCCCATGTCCCACACCATGATCAATAGACACCATTTCCTTTATAACCCCTAAAATCATTAATTGTATTAACTCTAAATTCCATCCTTTCCCTCAACCATATCTCTAATACCACTCTTTCATGACCCCCTACCCCAAAGGTACCCTCCAAGGTTTGAATTGAAGGGGGAGAGAAAATGATCCTCGTGTCCCGCCTCTAGTACGATACTAGTTGGCAGTAAAGACTAATCATCTAAAAGTATCACAAATGGAAGGAGATACCCTCTATAATAATATGAACGATAGATATGATAAATCAACTACAAAAAAATATAGGACACAACATTAATAGAAAAGAAAAATCATCTCAGAATTCATTTTGATGTATAATAAATACAGATATAAGTCAATAAAAAAATACAAAAAAGGAATACATATGTGGAAATATAGAAACAACCCAATGGTCAATGTTTTTAATGTCTAGTACATTCCAAAATGTCCTCTTATAATTAAATGATATTGTTTATATATTGATTGATAAAATAGTTATACTCAATAGGGTTCAAAAAATATCCAACGTATATATGAAAAGACCATACTAATATAGTAGTGAGAAATCTAAAAAAACTATAGCACCAAAAATGGTTGTCTATCAAAACCCTTCCTCACTTGGGATCTCTCACCCAATAACACTTCTATATAAAATAACATAATAAGATGTATATCATTGGAAAGTATTCCCCATACAACGTTCCCACTGATTATCCTCTTTCATAACCCCAATGTCTTCTGACCTGGTGCTGAAATCTATTTTATATAATATCTCATCACATCCCTCCCATTAACACAAGGGCCATCACATCACATCACATCACAACACAAGTCACCAATAATCACGTGTTCTATCACATCATATTGTAATAGTATTAGTAGGCTATTAATAACATGCATAAATCAACTTCATTTGTGACCTCTACTGTGAAAAGCCCAACCATAATCCATATCATCACATATCATCACTTCACATGTGACCCATAGAAACCTAGGCCTTCACATCACATCACATATTGCACATTCAATTTTCAATTCTATTTATCATATCCCATTCATGAAAACATATCTTTGAAAAGAGATAATGTAAGAGAAGGTGGCTATAAAACCATTTTGACCACTAGAATGTTGTGGAAAACACCCCTAATGAATTTGGTTGTTGGTATAGGTTGCTCGACATGGGTGGGATGTATATAGATAATTAAAAGGGACATACATGGTATATATTCCAATACAACATCCTAAAATAAATACTTATGGGTCCAAAAAAATCACTAACCAAATCCTAATATCACTATTGAACCTCACACCACGGCCACTTTTATTATCTCCACTATTAAAACAACACGACACAACAAGACAAAAGTCGTGTTTCATATTAAAACCACTTTCTCTAATTAATTAATTTCAAAAGTATCTCAATACCAACCAATGCCATTAACCATCTCATTTAATTCATTATTCATACCATTTTATTTTACATGAAACCTCAACCATATTTTACCACACTTCCGATTTTCTATTATTTCATTATTTATATTCATTCAAATAACCAAGTAATCCCATGTCATCTCAATTATAACATTATCATTTAATTTAAATACTAATCAGGTGACTAGAACAAAAAAACACCCCAAAATATATCCCATCATCTACATCAAGTCAACCAGCCCCACATCACCACCATTCATAGCCATATCTACTTATTTCTAACCACATCCACATCAAACCCAATTTTCTTCTGGAACTAATCCATTATACATCCATAGAAACCATCAAATTATGCCCACGCGCCACAAAAAGAAATTAAAAATCTATTCACATTACATTCAATAATAAAATTTTGATATTTATAAAGGGGACTTTCATTACATCCACTTCTTTATTTTAAGGGAATTCTCACACAATCCATAGTTTCCATGGGAAACTATTTATTTAGATACATATAAATTATTAATAGTTAATTTAAGGTGTAATGTCAATAACGAAACATCATGGGATCTGCAAAAAATATGATTTCAGTAAAAAAATAGGCTACCTACATACTTTTTTTTGGGTGTTACAACAACATTTAACAATATCAATGTCAAAAATATCAAATATGTGAATAAACATGAAAAACCCTCCCTTGTACCTTTAATTTCAAGTAACTATTTCATTATATTTATTAAGAAATAAAACCCATATTTCCATAGATATATAAGATTATAATACCTCTAAAATGATAAATATAGTGAGAAATGAATGATCCCTAACAAAAAAGAATATTTAAGATCTGTTTCCTAGGGTCAGAACACAAAAAAGGGCTCCATAGATCACTGAAAAAAATAAAGATTACCTGTTTTGTTAGGTCCACTTGGTTAGATACCCTGGGAGGGGGGGATCAGGTTATGAATGATTAAAACAAATTCCATTATTAAACTTTTTTTGTAAGAAAAAACTCTCTTTTCTCTCCTTCTCGTTATAGAGTATATCACAAATATTGAAACAATCACAGGACACGCCAATTTTACTTGGTTCACCCTCAATGGGCTACATCCTAGGAGCATACACCGTCAACGTGACAATGAACCAAATCCACTAAAATCACACTACTATTTATAATGTCCGGAGTGGACACACTATCCCAACTTGTTTACAACCACTCACAATATGAATGTTCACTGCTCTATCAACTGAAGTGTGCTCACTACTTCTTTAAAAGAACCACTAACAGTTTAAACACTTGTAGGTCCCTTTATTATCTTTAATGAATGTACCCTCTGCAATATGTAGACACACTATTGAAGTCCAAATTTCTTAAACATATTAATACAACATTACTATTGGTTTACTGGGATATCGTTCAGTTTTTTTTGAATCCCTTGAACAACCGGCATGCTTCTCAAATATTGGCACTCTTCTGCAATGCCTAGAGGGCTTTTCTATGCTTTCACATGCTTCTCCGAGACTGGCGTGCATGTGTCACCTAACCACTTACCCGACACACCCTTCTTCAACTCAAAAAATTCGTGACTCAAACCCATTTATTCCCAATACAATATTGGTTCCGAACTATCAAATGTTGCGTAACATTTGAATTAAAATCAACTTGAACACCCACACCACAATTTGTACTCCCAAACTACCACTTGTGCACCCTCTACCACCTCCGCAATTGAAGCTCAAATTTTCTCTAATTGTTGAGCTTCCCTTAAAAATGAGGAGGGGTATACCAAAATTTATTGGAAAAATGACCACCCATAGCACCGCATGCAAGTCTCCTCCTCGCACTGAAGTCCAGATGACTAAGCATATGTCACCCTAGTCACCATATGCGCCCAACCCAATAATTTGGTGCCTTTCATTACTATTCTATATTTTTCTATTCTGATCTTGAAAAAAATATGGCACACATATTTTAAAGAATCTAAGAAACAATCACGCATGTCCATTTTACAAAAATACTTTCCTCCATCTGTGGATTCTGAAGCCCTAAAATTATTTGAACATTAGAAAACGACACCACCTTTATCTGCTCTTTTTGTACCACCGCAAAATCATTGATTCCATCACCAAGGTTCTTTTTTCAATCATGTATTTTTTAAAATATCTACCGAACTTGACCCCTCACCATGTAAACCCCCTTTTGTCAACAAATTGAATCTCGTAGTCTTCTTTTTCAATAAACATATCCTAGAGTCCCACATTTTCAACAAACACAATCACCTCAAAAAAATTTAAATGATAACTTGACATATTTTCCCCAATATGTTTCAAACCAAAAAAATGTCCCACAATATCTCCTTATCAAAATACCATCAGAACCATGAATCCCTATCAAAAAACCCTCACATATGAATAAATGATAATATACCAGGTGAAAAAAATGAGAGAAACTCACTTAAACCACCTCACATATATCCTATAAGACCGGAAATGAAAGATATTAAAAAGGGGTAAAAAATACTCCTCGGCTCAAATTTGAGTCACCTATGTAATGATAGAAACCCTAGAAAAGTATTCATTTTTGAGTTACATTATGAATTTATTGGTGGTCAGAAAAATAAAAGACCACTTAATAGCTTCCCAAACATTGCCACAACCCTATAGAAAACTACAGGGATTACGGGTATAGGTGAAGTCTACAACGCATCCCATCTAGTCAAATACATGTTTCAAATTATAAATTATCCCCACACTAAATATATAAAAAATAAGAAAATAAGGAACATCACAACTTTGATTGGTATAACATAGACCCTTTATATCTCAAAATATGCTTTGTCGTAGCCCCGCTACATAGCACGTTGGTGTGAAAATTTAAAAAACCATTAAAATTCTTTTGACCACAATTCTGCATCCAAGGCTTGTATATCTCATCCTTCACATACATATAAGGGACAACACCACTTCTAAGGATCATTGGTACAACCACCACCCCCTCCCCCAATGGAATTTCCTCCACAAAACCTCGCTATGAATCATATTCCATAGTCAACTCCTCTTTTACATATAAGTATTTTCTATAGAAAATCCTCATGGTTAAAAAAAATAAAACATATCCCAAGTGTGTTTTTTAGTACGTTCCTCCTTTTCACATAAAAATTATCCATGGATTCACATAGACATATTTACCTTCAAGATTCTACTAAATTAACAGGTTGGAAGGTTTGAGTCATTACAATGTAATATATTTAAGGGCATTCCATGATGTACTATAGTATTATAGCCTTTTTATAAATATATCAATGTATTATACTTAAATTAAATAATCCACTTCAAGGTACATGTCATCTTAGAATATAGAGTAGTAGTTGTAAGGACCTGAAAATTACATGTAAGTTTTTTAATTATTTGGTATTTTTTCAATTCTGCAAAAAATTGACGGCGTGTGATTATGAGGCCTAGTGTGCCTATAATGAATTTACAAACTATTTTAAGGTATATTTAGTAAATGTGTAGATGAAGTTTTCTATCTTTTTAACTGGTGCTTAGAATTTAAATCCCAGAGCACCATTGAATCCGTAGGTCTAAGATTCACTTAAGGGAATAATCACTTTGACCTCAGTTGGTCAGGAGAAAATGAGAGTTTTTGTGACTTTTAAAGAAATAATAAAATAACATAAATTGATATTTAATTTTATTTTGTTTTTACTACCACCTATCGAGCGGTGGTGGTAGGGACCATAGTGGTGGTATGAAATTTAATTATGCGTTGTAAATTCCACAGCTACTATTTGGCTATGTAACCACCCCTCTCTTGATTAATGTGGAACATTAATTACGTTAATTAATGAGTCGCATTATTTAAATAAATTAATGATTCACATTAATTATGTAAATTGACAAACCACATTAATTTCTTAAGGTGTTTCTCGTCTTTCTCCCTCCTATTTAAATGGAGCTGGGTTTGGGGTTTTTGAATAACTTCTTCACGTGAGGTACCCATGAAGAAGTGATGCCACGCCTTCCATAGACGAAGAAAGGAGGATTGACGATGACCATTGTAGGATTGATCCGAAGGTCGATGGAAAACGAACACCAACCCACGTGAACCTTCTTCTTCATCCGCAATACCCTCTAATGTGGAAGAACCAACATCCATGGTGTTCCCAATGAATCACAAGGTTGTTTTTGTCTTTTAATTAATCATATACCAAAAATTATATTCCTCTCTCTTGAATTTGTGGGTGGTTGTTGTGTGGATGTTAAAGAGGGTTCATTATTATTGAAAAGTGATGAATATTTACCTCCCTCTTGTTTTAACGCTAATGCAGAGGGTGCCGGCCCACCGAACATGGCCCATACCCTGTTCCACTTGTTTTTCTGTTGCATTCTTCAGGAATAGTTTTTCTATTTCGATGGGAATGTGAGACAGAATGTCACGTTTTGGCATCAGTGATCCAGGAGGCCCATAGGCACAGATGACACCATGAACGGACCACCAAAGCATGTATGGTGGCCCATGAAAACAACATTAGTTGTTCAATGCCCATGATGGCCAATGGGGGCTAGAGGAGGACCGTGGAAACTCCCCAAAGGCGGGGGGAATGCGGCATGCCGTGGGGTGTAGAGCTGGCCAGCCTGAGCCGACCGTACGGGAGAAGGGCGGCACCTGCAGTTTCCACTAATGGGCTGTGATAGGAATGGGCGGCGCAAAATCCATGTAGCGTCGCGTTGTGATGAAGAAAATGGCCCCATATCCACAGTTCCTATAGGGAGGAGCAGTCCGTATTTTGGTGGACCGGTCCAAACCTGCCTGGTAGGCCAGACCATGGTCCGACAAGCCTGACCCGTGGCCCGAGTAGGCCAACGTGGGTGGAACCAGCCCCACCTGGAGGGCCTGGCCAACTGGTTCCTGGGCCTGTGAACTATTCAGGCCAACCCCAGTGGGCCAAACTCAGTGAATGGGGCCAACCCTTAATAGGTCAGACCCAAGCGAGGTCAGGTAGACCCCAGTACCCGTTGCACCTAGCCGACCTAACCGAGTCAGATTGGGCCCAGACACAACCGGACGTCAAATTATGAAATGCTCATAACTGAAAAACCAGGTGTTCATTTGACACACCATTTGTGGCATTGGGACCCCTTTTGAGAAGCCATCCCGTTGGCATATTTTGGCTGGCCCGACCGAGTTGGGACAGACTAAGGTGTTATCACCCCCGTTTCATGGAAGGATGTGTAACTAATAGACGGGATGTCCGATCGACACGTCGTCTATCACGTCAGGACCCCTATGATGGGGAGGTCCCTTGGGTATAATTTTGACAGGTCTTCATGCCGGTAAAAATATGAATGATTTCTTAAGAAGTAGAGTCATCTGGAGATCTAGTGTTCTTCGTGCAGGAATCCAGTGGTTGGCTGTGACACGTGGAAGAAGAGAGACCAATTCCTGTCAGCATTAGAAACTCCAGAGTCGAATGATCGAGTTATATGACTAATCATCTCGACCTATGAATTAGAGACTAAGAAAGGTCAGCACTAATGACCAATATAGTTCAGCTCCGATGAGCAATATGGGTCAGCACATGTGACCAATATGGGTCAGTATCTAGCCACCAATACAGGTCATCACCAGTGACTGATACATGTCATCATACAATGACATATACAGGTCATTAGTAGAGTTAATAGAGATAGGATGATCTTTCTTATGACTATTAATGTCTATCCTAGTAACCTTGAAGTTATACTGTCTGAGTGACCTATCTATTTTCCGTTGTGCTTATTGATCTAGATCATGCTTTTCATATTAAATTAGTGGAATTTATTCTGATTTTTTACATTGTGGATAACTGAGAGACCATCAGGGATCTCGTTTTCCCTACTTGGTATTGATATACTCACCCATGCACAATCTTCACCTGCACCATATTGTGTCTGGTGTGGAATAATAATGCTATGAGGCACACATTGGATGATTAGGACTTGATGGAGCTTTGTACGATGGGAGTGGTCGAGATCTTCTTCTTCGACATCATACATACTTCTACTACCCTACATATAGAGCTCTAGGGTACATGCAACATCTTTTTTACGTACTTTTCAGTTCCTCGGTCTTTTATTCTGGCCCACAGTTTTCTTTTTATAGTTTTACTTGTGGTTTTACTTTAATCTCGTGGTTATACTTTACTTTTGTTGGTTGTTTAAATTAGTTTCCCATTTTTTGTGTGTACTTATATCTATGTAAATATCTTCCCTGTTCAGGAAAATTCATCAGGTGTTTGTCAACAACCCCTCACCTATAGAAGGAGAGCTTGGGGTCATCATATCCGGGCCCCGTGGGAAGGGTTGTGACAATGTGGTATAAATGGGTGGTCAATTCTACCAGAAAAAATAAGTGTTTAATTTTAATAAAGCAATGATATATTGTGTATTGATTATAGTTTTCACTTCAAGGAGTACAGAATTGGTGTGGGGTTCGATCTATCCATTCATCAGGTGCCCGAATTCTATTTTCCAACTCGGTACATGAAATCATCGATTGCTAGTGTTTTGAAATGTTTTATTGATCTTTCTTAAGTCAGCTCACTAGGGGTAACAGATTGACCACGATGAATCTATTTCTTACAAGATTCCCCAATGAAGATAGCCAGCTAGGATTCTTGTTAGAGATCGTGACAGTGGCCCACCGAGCGATGAGGCGTCAGTTCAAGGATCACTCAAATTGATGGAACATTCGAGCGGTGTAATAGTATCAACACCACCTGTTAAGCAGCATATTCTACCAGTAGATCATGCACGCTGGTTGAGCGCATTGCATGACTTCCCGATACAGAGTCCTCCGAGTATTCGAGGCGAGATGGACCCCCAGGAAGCATAGGAATGTCGGGAGGTAGTTTCACAAGTCATTCACTTATTAGTGGAACCCACCAAGTAGATGTTGATTTTGGATGCATGCCTTATTCAAGGAATGACATGATGACGGGGGAGAATCAATCTCCCGGTGCATGATGACACAACACTCTCCTGGCTAGACACCGAGAGCCTTTTTAGGGTAGAGTTCATGTTAGAAACACTGTGCTATGTGTGTATTCAAGAGCTTCTATATCTACAGTATGACAGCTAGATTGTGGATCATTACTCAGCAAGATTTACTGACCTCTCACGATAATCCACTGGAAAGGTTTGATATCCTTACATCACGGCCTAAACCATTGATCAGGGGCTCAGATGAGAGATTATAGATGAGATAGTTTATCCCAGCATCCTGACGCCGGCTGGGGTGATAGAGAGATCACTGCTGATGGAGATATTCCTTACTGAGCAGGCCCCAACGGTGAGATCCCATATCTGATGACATGTAGCAGAGTCATCGATAGATGACAATAGACAAATGACACAGAAGCCCATGTAGGCAAGAACTTTTGGAGGGAAAACTGTGATGTATGGTAAAAGCTGTGAGGCTCGAGAGGCCGTTGGAGCCACAAGTGAGGCATGATTATTTCCCCAATGGTGGATAAGGTCATAGATCTCATGACTGTATGATTCCCCACGCCGATGATTGGAAGATGATGGAGGGGTCAATGAGATAATGGCAGTGTTAGAAGCATGAGAATCATCCAAGCGGCGGATGAGGCAGGAGAGCAGGACGTGCAGTGGGAGGTGTTCGGGGTCACAAGGCACTACCACCACCACCCCAAGATGGTCCTCCATGTGTTCAGGGAGTAGGTTAACGAGGACCAACCTTGCTACATATAGTATAGGCTCATGATCCTGACATCCTTAAGATGATAAGAGGTATGATCTGTATCTTCTCTACATTATAGGAATTTTTTATCGATACAGGTACTAGCCATTCTATCCTTGTCACGGACTTAGTTCGGGACTCTGAGATTCTAACTGTTCTTTTATCTCAAACATTGTTTTTCGATACTCCTATGGGAGGAGATTAAACAGTCACATACTGGTTTCTACTGTGTGATATTACTATCAGAGGAGAGATATTTAGATGGGATCTTCATGTAGCGGTGTTGAATCCCTACGATGTCATTCTTGGCATGGACTAGCTATTAGTAGTTCACGCACAGATTGACTACTTGAGACATACAGTGTTATGAATGGGTAGAGATGGAGGCCAGTTTTCCTTTGCTGGTGAGAAGGAAAACATAGCATCACGAGATGGACTTGAACTTAGGAAGGTACAGCCAATCACATATCATCTGGCTTGCGTGATGTTTGACATGGTGTATGAGGTGAGTCCACAGTTCCCAGTGGTGATGGACGAGTATGAGGATGTCGTTACAGAAGATGTCCCAAGACAACCTCCTCATAGAGAGGTAGATTCTGCATTTATGTGTACCTAGGAACATCACTGATATCTACACCCACATATCATATGGAACCTGTGATGCTATGTTAACTGAGGGTACAGTTGGAGGAATTACAAAGAATGGATTTTTAGGCCCAGTTTTTCTCAATGGGCATCCCTGGTGTCATTTTCCAATAAGGCAGACAGAATTTTGTGGCTATGTGTTGAATTATGGAGCCTAAACCTGGTGACTGTGAAGAACAAGCATCCTCTTCCCAGAATGGATAATCTATTTGATTAGTTTATAAGAGAGAAGTGGTTCTTTAAGATAGAACACACATCAGGCTATCATCAGCTTAGGGTATAGGATGAGGACGTACCGAAGACAACCTTCGGATGTTATTATGGGAATTACGAGTTTTGGTGATGCCTTTTGGTGTGACCAATTCTCCAGTAGTGTTCATGGGGCTCATGAATAAGATCTTTCATCCATACCACGATCACTTTGTGGGGGTATTCATCGATGACATCTTGGTGTTCTCAATGTCCGAGGAAGATCGTGTTGCACACTTGAGGATAGTTCTGGACACACTCTCAGAGCACCAGTTATATGGGAAGCTCTAGAAGTGTGATTTATAGATACAAAAGGAACACTTCTTGGGACATGTCATCTTAATGTATGGAGTTGCACTGGATCTAGCAATGATCAAGGGAGAACATGCAAGGGAGCCACCTAGGAGTGTTACTAAGGTGTGAAGCTTCCTTGTATTAGAATGCTACTATCAGAGGTTCGTACCTGATTTATCCAGAGTACTAGCAATTACGACTGACTTGACAAAGAAGGGGAATCCCTTACTATGGTTAGAGACACACCATAAAATCTTTCAACATCTAATCAGAGATTGAGCAGCACTCCCATATTGACTTTACCAGAGGAGGGAACTTATTAAGTAGTTTATGGTGATGTATTAGGGGCCGGACTCGGTTGCTTCCTGATGCAGGATAGTGTAGTGATTTTTTATGGCTCACAAATGTTTAGGACTCATGAACAGAATTATGCGACTCAAATCTATGAGTTGGAAGCAGTAGTTTTCATACTTAAGATGTCGGGACAATACTTGATGGTCGAGTGGTACATTGTTTAGTCAGACCACAAGAGTCTCAGATATGCCATCACATAGAAACATATGAATATGAAATAGAGATGTTTGCTAGGGTTCCTCTAGGATAATGACATTGAGATAGTATATAATCATTTTAAGGGGAATATAGTGGCGGATTCACTTAACCAGTGATCGAGTTCACAGGTACTAAACAAGGAATCAGATAAGTTATCCTCGCTTCAGATATCCTACGTTGATAGAGATGAGATAGTATACCTACAGTCGAGGATAACATCCCCTCCATGCCTTCATCTTGTTAGAGAGGTGCAACTCAGAGAGATGAGATATGAGACTACACGTGCTTATATATCCTTAGGCCACACACCAGACGAATATTATGAAGTTGGGGAGCACAATATCATTTTCAGAGGTTGTATAGTTATACAAGTGGCACTATGAGAGGAGGTGCTGAGGGAGTTCCATACATACCTATTGACAGTATATCCTGGTGTGATGAAGATGTATCCGGACCACCAACATTAGTATTGGTGGCCAGGGATGAAGAAAGATGTGGTGGAGTATGTTTCTACATGCCTCAATTTCCAGCAAGTGAAGGTCGAGCACCAAGTACCAACAGGCTTGACCGAACCCCTCAAGATACCTGAGAGGAAGTGGGATGGGATATTGATGTACTTCATGATGGGGTTACCACGTACTTCCAGTGAGAATGATAAAATCTGGCTGATCATTGACTGACTCACCATGTAATCAAACTTCACTGATATTTGAGAGTAGTGTTAGGTAGAGAGCTTGGGGTGTTTTTATGTTCAGGAAATTGTGTGGTTTCATGGGGTCACTTCGATGATAGTCTTAGACTGTGATGCATGCTTCACATCCTAGTTGTGTAAAGTATTGGAAATGGCTTTTAGGACTCATATTCATTTGAGCACATATTTTCACCCTCAAAACGATGGTCAGACTGAGCAGAACATGTATACCATGGAGGACACGCTCCATGCATGTGTCCTAGATTTTGGTCAAAGTTGGGATGACCACCAAGCCTTGGTGAAGTTATCATACCACATTATATATCACTCCAACATTGGTATGGCCCCTTTTGAGGCATTGTATGGACGACCGTGTAGATCACCCTTGTGCTGGACTGATCTAGGAGATCTTGAACATGTGTTCCTAGAGATTGTACAGGATGAAATGAAGAATGCGAAATTTATCCGAAAGTGGATCAAGAATCCCTAGAGCCAAAAAAAAGTCCTATGATGATAGGGAATAGAGACCACTAGAGTTCCAGGGTGGGGACCATGTATTCTTGAGATTCTTCCCACGACAGGGACCATGTATTATTTCCATTTGGAATGAAAAGAACCCTAAAAGTGTTCACGTGACAAATGAACCAGTTATTTTAACCTTTCATATAATAGTTTGTGTTTCTCATTATTGATGATATCCTTATATATTGGGCATCCAAGGAGGAGGACATGAGACAATTGAGGATAGTCCTAGTCTCACTCTAAGAGCATCATCTTTAGTTTAATTCATCATAGTTTCATTTTTTTGGATTTATGTGGTCTAATTTGTAGGACACGACATCTCAGATGATGGATTTGTAAAAGATCCAACGAAGGCTGAAGTAGTGATTGCCTAGAATCCACCCAAGAGTGACACTATGGTACAAATATTCCTTTATATGTATGGGCTCAATACATGGTTTTGACTCTAATTATCAAGAGTGGTCGTACCCTTGACAACTATTACATGGAATGGGTATCCATTTATGTTCATGGAAAAGTGTAAATAGTATTTTTAGTAATTGAGGATGAGTTTGATGAGTGCTTTAATATTGATATTTCTAAGGTATGTTTTCGAGTATGTAGTGTTCTTCTATATGTCAGTTAGCGAGCTTGGTTGTGTCATAATGTAGAGGAAATTAGATATTTCTTATAGTTCAGGTTAGTTGAGACCAAATGAATTGAACTATGTATCACATGACCACAAGTTATCACCAGTAGTATTCTCATTGAATATGTGGAAACACAACCTGATGTGCAAGTGGTTTATCATCTATTATTATCACTGGAGTCTCAAGTATATCCTCTAATAGAAAGATATTATCTTGCCGAAGATGCAACGAGTAGAGTTCCTCTAGGATTATGACTTTGATATTGTTTATTCTATTTGTAAGGGGAACATGGTAACAGATTCTCTTAGAAGGAGATCTATTTCACAGTCGCTAAATGAGGAATCAGAGTAGTTATCATTTTTGTAAGGATATGAAAAATATTACATACATTTTATGGTTTTTAGATCTCTACTCTTAGAGAAAATCGGGGTGGCATATCATAGGGATGATGACTGTGAGAGCCTTCATGCTCAGTTATCCATAGGACGATCTCCTGAAGAATTTTCTAAAGGTGGGGATCTTGTAATTATTTTCAGAGGATATATTGTGGCAATAGTGACATAGAAAAAGGAATTTATGAAATAGTTTCATACATATTACTTGTTAGATAATTTAGGTGTGAAAAAATATGAATCAAAACCCCTCACATCAATTTTGGAGGACTGTTATGAATAAAAGTGTTGTAGAATTTTCTCTCTCGATGACTTACTTGTTAGTAAGTGAAGATGAGTAACATGTGCTATTTGGTTTAACCAATCCCCCCGAGGTAACATAGTGGATGTGCGATGGAATATCCTTAGACTTCAAGATGGGAATACCATGTAAGTTTAGGAGACATGATTTCATTTTTGTGATCATAGACAGACTCAGAATATTGGCCCACTTCATATCTATTCAGTTGTAGAGTTATGTAGAGATCCTATAATGTCTTTATGCTCAGGAGATAGTATAACACCAATGATAACCATCAATGATTATTTCGATCGTGATGCTAATTTCACATCCTGATTATAGAAGGTATTATAGGAGGAATTTGGGACCCAGATACAATTGATATGTACATTTCACCCCCAAACTAATGACCAGACAGAGATGAACATCCAAGTCATGATTTAGGAAATAGTTTTATCTTTCTAATAAAAATTTATATTCAAAAATATGACTTTTATAACCCCATGTAAATTTTTTTTAGTAAAACAATACATGTTTGTGACATTTTAATTTTTACTTTAAATAAAATGTTTTTAATGTCATTTTCCTAACAAAGTGGCTCCATGGGGTTCCCAAGTTGAGCCATGGATTGTCTTGGTCCACCATGACTAATCCAATAAGGGAAGGACATGTCTCAAGGTCATTTCTAATTATTATAACATTTTCATTACCTTAAATTACACTAATTACCTTTAATCGCGATTAATAAAACTTAAAAGTTACTATTCAAAAAAATTATTTTAATACCATTGAACCACATTTTACATTCTAATAACAACCATGTATGACAGATTTTTGAAATTCAATTCATAGAAGTGGTAATGTTTCATTTAAACGAAAAATAAGTTTTTTAACTACGACATAGTGGTTTCACTATCCATCAAAAATTGATGTTTTTCAGAAAAATACCCAAAATTCACCCTAAGATATATTTGATATTCTTGAATTCAAAAATGATGCCTATTTTACAAAATTCAAAACATATATGTTTCATTAATTAATTTAATAATTAATTCCCACTGTCAAAAAAATAGCGTGTTTTTAAGAAACAATATCTATTTAAAGATTGACCCTAGTTTAAGTCCAATTTCAAAGTGAAATTAATTTCAATGACCACCATTGGATTAAATGGTAAAAATATATTCAAATTTCACTTTAAAACCAATTCAAAATATGATCTAATCATATATATAAATTAGATTAATAAGAGGTTTTGAATAAACATACAACATTTTTCACTTATTCAATAAAAATGAACTTTATCGTAAAAATACCAAAAATTTACACAAAGTAAATTATGATGTCCCAATTCTAAGAATATTTATTTTGTCAAATTCAACACAAAAAAATTATTAGAATGTGGATTTAAAAGAGGTTCTCCATCAAAAGGCAGTTAATAATCCTTTTAAAGAAAATTAGTATATTTTCTCTTAAAATTGGATTCATTCACATTTTAAGAATATAACATTTATTGGAAAAATGAAAAAATATTTGACAAACATATATAATCATTTTGTAGTTAGATCTGTTCATCCCCACCATTACAATGGCTAGGCTTTAACTAAAATGATATTATTTCATTATTAGAGTGCATCGTAAGATTTCCAAGAAACTCGTTGTTGCGTATTAGGTACGCCATCGAGCACAGCTTTCCCTTTAAAGTAATATTAATATTTTATGCACATATAAGGATAAATATAAAAATTTCGTATTATTTATTTACCTGGTGTGTTACACAGGATGATTGGGGGAATTACATAGAAATATTCATTGTTTATCTTAAGAAAAAATTGATATCAAAATGAAAATTGAATGAGGCTAGTTCATCTCATTTATTCATCCGATTTTCTCCTTTGATTCATCATTATTCATAGGAATTCTTCATTTTTCCTACTACTCAAATACTCCCAATAAATTGATTGTTGCACTCCCATTTCATAGTGGAATGATCTGATATTATAGAGTTGTGATCAGAATATCATAATGGAGGTTCAATGATAGAGATAGAAGGATTCAGATGAATGATGATTCCTAATATCTCCATCTTCAGTTCTCTTTGAGTCATAATGAATAATGAATATTTATTCCACTTGGTGAGCAGATCTGACATTGGGATGCACTATTTGACAAAAGTGACATATGGATGAACTTTGATCACTGATTTAGATGAAAATAGTTCACAAAATTGAAGCATAATCTTTTTTCAAGATACATGGATTAAGAATATGTGACTCTCAAAAATCATGATCCACATGACGTGTAATCTATGATTACACGGTGTGTGGGTCCTCCTAGATATGTCGTAAGGGTTTGGCCCAAATTAAGGATCACACAATGTGTGACACCTATCACATAAAGTATGACCCTTGTCACATGGTTTTTTACGCATGTAACATGGCACGTGACCACCCTCGGTTGACTAAGAATGTACTTAAAAGAGTACACGAACATGGGTAAAATTACCTGGCTAGATGTCATGTCGTGTATTTATACACATATACGGCTTGGCGTACAAAGACTAGTACACAACCATAGATTTGGTACATGGGCATTTCCAGCCATTACGAGTATCATGATGTGTGTCTCTACATGCCATTTACTCATTCTAATTGATTTTTATATAGAGAATACAAGATCATTGAGGCTTTTCCATATGGGAGAGACTTCAGATTGGTGGACACACCTTTTAACCCTTGGGGAACACTATATACTCCCATAAAGAGTGATTGGGGATATTTTTTCATAGTTTGGACCAGTATAGGTTGACAGTGTTCCCTTGGTCCATTACATTGAGTGTACAATGTTGTATTACATCAACATCACTATAATGAGATTCCCTCTAAAGGATTAGTCTCGGATAGAGTTGTGGTGTCCCTCTTTTAGACTAGAGTATGATCCCCTATAATACAAAGTTTCATAATCAATGTATTTGGAATCAATGTGACCTCCCTTATCAAAGACTTAATCCTCCATCTAGAAGGCTAAATTGGTATGGTTGGTGGAATCATTGATGTACGATCACCTATATAGCGGGTTGATCCATATTGGGTTCATGGTGTCCCCCCAGCGACTCTGGGCTCGACCCCCTATCTATGTATCATGTTGTCCTTTGACCAGTGATCTTTTAATGTATGGGACCAAGGATTGATACCACCTTTTAAAGTGTCTTCAATGGTGGCATGGCTTTTGGATTGATTTCATTATAAATTAGTGTTCCTTTAAGGAAGCTCAAATGGTTGGAAATTTGTTATGACAGCCTTATAGTGTGGTGACTTTCCTCAGTATATATGGGTTTTGTTTCTATTATAAATTTATTGTTATATTTTTTATTATGATGAATAAACATGGTGTTTCATGTTTGGTTTTTTCTCAGTTTCATTATGAGTATTGTTATACTCACCCATGCATTAGCTTTTCCCACACGTCTCGTTTCATGTATAGATGAAAATGCTTTTTACGGTGTCCCTAGAGGATTGGGAGTGGGTGGAGAATAACCATATCATGATAGAATGATGTGTTTTCCAAACATTTCATTTGACTTAGTCCTTAACCATGGAGTATATATAACTTTTTAGAGTTCCTGAATGGTCTTATATTTGTATCCTTTTCTTTATCAGTACATTACTGTCAAACTATGTTGTGGGATCTTTGATGTTTGCATTAATTTTTATAGTTTCTTTACATTTCATCATTATGTGGTCTTTGAATTATGTACATGTTTTAAAGCTCCATTGATATATACTTAGATTCTGTGCATTATTTTATGTTACATTGCAATGATCACAAGATATTTAATCTCGAAGGGATAATTTGTTTAGTTTCCTTAGAAATAATAGATACAGACATAATTTATACATTACATGTTGAAATAAAATAACATATTTTACAATTTAAAAACACTCATATAAGTAACCAAATCCCACCAGGTCAATAACAATATACTTATTTTCATCATGTGGTAAATGAAAAATAAGAAAGTGGTGCGCTCAAATGCCCAGTAAGGGCATGCAATATATTAGAAGCTATAATAAGTAAGCATTATGTTTTATGGAAAGTTATAAATATGAAACACAAGACTCTTAAAATTAATAATCATCACAATATGGGTTGAATAAATCAAATAATTCAATTTTAACATTCACATGGATATTATTATATTCTAATAATAACATGTAGCAACAATAACTAATCTCATTATGAAGGAATGAATAATCTAAAATATCTTAAATATACAATTAAGGCTTCGTGAAAGACACCAAATATAATTTGGTAAGACCTTAGACAAAACCCCACAATTAATATCTCTTGAGAACTACTAATTCATTGAGGGGCTATAGTGGGACCCACTAATCACTTAGAAAAGTCCAATTATTTCCTCTTATGAAAGTCAAAAAATAACAAACATAAACATTCAAATTATAACTAAGATATAGAATTTCAATACTTAAACCAGAAGTTATGAATGGTATCAAAATAGAATATCCATAGTCAAAGAAATAATATTCCATTAAATAACATATGGAATATTGAATCATAATAAATCAACCTTAATTAAACACAAAATCTATAAAGGCATGTTTATTTTGTTGAAAATAATATGATAAAATCGTTAAAAATCATTGAGATAAATGCACTATTTTACTTCTTAATTCATCTAAAAGAATACACAATTATGGAAAGAAAATTTTTATTTGAAAATAAATTTGAATGATTGTAATGAATTCTTAAAAATTATAGGGATTCAAGAATTAATTAATAGTTTCTCGCATCGTAAAAGTTAAAAAACATTATTTCATTAATTTGTCAGAATAGTCATAAAGACCCTCATTAGGAAAATGAAGGAAGAATTAATTTCCAAATGTTTTATATGAAAAAATAAATCATGGGTAAAACTTTCATTAAAAATGTCGATGATATTTTGCAATACATTTTATGAAACAAGTACAAGGATGATAATGATGTCCAAGTATATACATACGTATAAAGAATATCGGATAGTAATGAGATTTTGAAATTAACCCTTACCATAGAAATTATTTTTTTAAAGGGGGAGTTAACCTCCTTTATGTTGGTTAAATAGTGTTATTAAATTGTAACAAGACTATATCCATATTTATGATATCATATATTATCCTCTTATATAATTTGGTTAATAATATTTCAATATTACCATTATTTCAAGTATTAACTACTATGTTTTCTCGTTATATTTTTGTCATGTAAGCCATGTTTTTTATGAATAGGATGCATTTTATACATATGTATATTGATAAATTTTATAAATATTATTTTTAATCTTCATATAAATTTGATAAACATTTTTTAATGGTTATCATGGAGAATGAACCTCACAATGTCATAGAGATGATAGGTTGTACATACGTACGAGCGACTATATCATTCCCTTGATGGTTAAATGGTGTAGAATTGGATGGTATATTAATTATAAATAATCAATATCATGTTTTATTAGTTATTTTTTTTATTATACTCATCATCATATCCACCACAATAAATTTGCGTTGAATAACAAATTACACTGATACATGGATACGGTAAGTCGTACGTATGCCCGCATGGTGATATTGTGATTAGTAGGGTGAATAAAATGATGAATTTGGTTGTACCATGATTATAATAAAATATTAGTTTATGGATGATACTAGATATATTATTTTTTTATTTAAACATGATATAAAGTGGAAGAAGGAGAAGAAAATAACTTTGAAAGAGGTGATAAAATAATTAGATCTTTTTCAGGTATCTCATTTTTATTTGCACAAAAGAACTCCATAGAATGGATTTAGGTGAAATTTATGGACTATAATAAGTATTTAGTGAATTTAGAAGATTATATAGAGAGATTTATTCCATGAAAAAGGGTCTTATAGTTTTGAATTAATGAGAAGACGAATTGACCTTTTATTATAAAGGGGGGGGGGCACATTAGGACACTCTTAAGGTATTAAATTTATATAAATTAATTTTCAATTATCGATTTTTCCAATGTGTTTTGATTCATGGATAAGATCAGGATGGGTCTACATCTCATATAATATTTAATTATAGACTTGTTTTAATCATAAAATAACTTTATCATTTGGATTTAACCATTAGTTTAAATAAGCTAAACTTTACCATGACAACTTTCATTTTTTACACTATAGGGTTTTTATAGTTACTATACAATTACAAAAATATCCCAAAGTTAATAATTTAGACATATTTAACACTATCAAAGTTAGTTTTATCTACTGGTTATTTATATGAATTTTATAATATATAATCAGAAGTTATTTATTTTAAAGTATCATTTATGTCAATTTTGATACAATTCAATATTTTCATTTTTAAAAAGTAAAAGAAAGATGAAAACATAGAACCAATACATCCAATTTTTCACTATCAATTCTATGTAATTTTATAAAAAAAAAATTAATTATGTAAATTTTTTTTTATTTTAATATTTTAACATAATATCTATGATATTTCTATTAATAAAATAATTTCAACTTCACTATTATGTCATCATTAATGATAATTACTTAATCTATAGAAATTACATATAAATTTATATTAAGTATTAAAATTATTTATATCTATAAATACTATTTATAATTTATTATATATCCTAGATATCTCAATATTAAAATTTCTGTACTTATAATAAAACAGAGTGTAGTATTTTGTCACATTCATTAATATTAATAATATTCATGTCATAATCATGGAAAAGGGTCCATTATATTAATAAATTTAAAAAACAATGTGATAAGGGTCCAATTTAGTCCTCAAATAAGATTTTTATAGGTGTTAGGGTAATTTTATAATATTATGTATACCTTTAATTACACTATTTACCCTTAATAGGGGTAAGAAAAAAATTTACTAATGTTACTATTCATAATATCCAAAAAATAAAAGTAGCTTATTTACCTAATTTGAAACCACTTATTCAAATTATGGAATCAATTTATCAAAATTTAAATCATATAAGTTTTTAAATTAATTTAATATTTTTCCCAATTGAGAAAAGGAGAAAACTAGTCTTTCAAATTTAAAAAACTATCACAATATTGGCATGCGTTTATATATAGTCTTAATTAATATAAATTATAATGTAATAAATTATATTAAATGAATTAAATTAATATAATTAAAATTTATAAAAAATTAAAATTATAATCTAACTATATAAATTAACTAGATGAAAATACATTTTTGAATTAAAATGCAGTATTTTTCACTATTCATTAATATATAAAAGATATTAGAAAAACACCAAATATTTATCCAAACAAAATTATTATGTCCCAATTCTAAAAAAAATTCTATTCATCCAAATTTAATATATCAAATTTTCAAATATTGGACTTAAAAAGGGTATTAAAATTAAAAGGGGGTAAATCTTTAATTTTTTTAAAAATATATATTTTATTCAAAAAATTGAATTTGTTCTTATATCTTGTATAAGAAACACAGAATATGAATATTAAAATTATATAAAATTAAATATGTGGTTAATAATATTATTAATCACTTTTTAAATGGTTAGTCATGGTGCGCTTGAACTAAGTTTTGCGTGCATCGCATGCTACTGAATTATTTAAAAAGAAGCATACTGTGGAAGATTGGGGTGTTATATTTTTCCTTACATTATATAATTTGATTATAAAAATTATATAATATAAATTTTTAAAAATATTCATGTGTATCTGAATTAAATGTTCTTCAGGTTCCCACATCACCTCTTCTATTTTATGGTTTCTCCAAATAACTTTTACCAGATGAGCCATCTGATTTCTCAACAATTTTTATATGATATCAATGTATCTTGAAAGGATATTCACAATAAGATAGATCAGTGTCTAGTTTTATTTCGTTATTTTGAGAACATGTGTTGGTTCAGGAATACTTTTTCTTAACAATGCTACGTGGAACACATCAAGAACTCTGGAGAGACGTTATTGAATTTCAAAACGGTAATATACAACTCCAATTTGATTAATAATCCTTAAAGGTATGATATACATGGGAAAAAAATTAACCTCCACATTGAATCATATAACTCCCTTATATGTAGATAACATAACGGAAAAATTATCTCCCACTAGAAATTCATAATCCATCATTTGGTTATCAACATTGCAATTTTGCATACTTTGATCTATTTTGATATGGGTCTGAATAGTCTTTAGTTTTTCCGTTGTTTCCTCAATATGTTTTGGGCCCTTGATTTTATTTCACCAATATAATCCCTAATATTGGATTTAGGAAAACTCTTTCTATATAATGCTTCATATTGTTTTATCTAAATACTTGAGTAGAAGCTGTTTCTATAGGAAAATTCTACTGGAGTCAAATATTGATCCCACATACCTTGAAAGTCAAGTGAGTATGATCTCAACATTTATTATAATTTTTTAATAGTCCACTCTGATTTTCCGTTATTTTGAGGGTGGTAGGCATGGATCAAATTAAGATAAGTATCTAGGGCCTTCTAAAAACTTTTCAGTAATTGTGATGTAAAACAAAGATCACAAGAAGAAGTGGTCAATAGGGATACACCGTGATGTATTACAACATCATTAATATTTTTTATTTCTAAATGATATAGTGGTAGATCTTATCTTATAGTAATAAATTGTTTTAATTTGTTTAGATGATCAATAATTTCCCATATCACATCATTTATTCTATGAGTATTTGGTATCCCCCTAAAGAATTACATCATAATATAATCCCATTTACATACAGGTATATGAAGAGATTTCATCACTCCTCTAATATGTTGTGTTCTAGCCTTCACCTATTGACGATAAAAAAACATCTCGAAACATAATCATCAATCACTCTCTTCATGATGTAACATAAAAAAAATTTCTTTCAAATATCTATACATATTAGTGATAACATGGATTATAAAGAAATTGGAGCTAAGAGACTTATCTAATAATTACTATTTTTTATTAGGTATATAAGAACCCCAAGTTTATTCCAATATTTCAAAATTAAATCTTCAAATATTAATTCAATCAATCTCCCATCATTCAAAGCATTAATTTTTAAATGAAACTCTTCAACACCGATCTATGAAATTTTTATCTTTTCTATTGAAGATGATCTGGAACCCATTTGAAAAAGTAGCAATGAATAAAATTATATGATATTTATCATATAATTATTTACTAGATCCATTAACATAGGATCCAATTCTACATTCATCGTGTTTGTAACTACATGTTACTTTCTTATCAAGGCATCCACCAAATTATTTTCCTTCTATGGGTGGCAGTGTAATGTGAAACTGTAATCCAAGAGTAGCTCAATACATCTCCTTTTTCACATGTTGAATTCTTTCTATGAGAAAATATATTTACAACTCTTGTTATCTTTATATATCTCACATATTTCACCATAGAGATAGAATATTCATATCATTATAGTAAGGATAATTTATACTAACTCACAATCTTGAGTTGGGCAGTTTTATTCATTGATTTTTAATTTCCTTTATGCATATACAATAACCCTATCATTTTTATAAGGAAACAAAAAAGTCCATTAATTGGTGCATAAATATAAATAAAAAACCCATAATTTCTAGATAGTAATTTTATAAACGTATAATTGAATAGCCTTCTCTTAAATTCTTCAAAACATTATTTACACTCTTAAGTCCAAATGAATTTATCTCTTTTATATGTGATATTGGTTAATGGGTTAGCCAATCGTGAAACATTTGGAACAAAATGGCGATAGTATCTTACTAAACCAATAAAACTATGTACCTCAGTTATTCTTGTAGATGTTGGCCACTCTATGACTACCTCGGTCCTATTAGGATCAATAATGATTCAATTTTTTACACTTTGTGATTTTGTGAAACATTTCTTTTGGAATTAATTTTTATTTTTGATAGTTTTCTTTTCATGTTACACTATAAAAAGTTTTTTAAAAAATATAAATATATATTAATCCAGTAACTAAAAAATTCATTTCAGTCATAACCACCTTTTCTTACACTGCACACAACACTGACTCGACGTATGTTACAAGAAACATTGACTTAGAATACATTACGTACATGATAGACCATCCTTGAGGGATTATATAACACACAAGACCAAGTGTTACCTAACTATAAAATATTATTACAAATATTATTATAATGGAATATAACCTAGAACTTTTGTTGATTAATAGGAATAGTGTTATCTAAATTATTATAATATGTGTTTTATATAAATATAAGATGTCTTCATAGGTTACCAAATAATTAGAAATGAATATGAAAATTGATTAAATATAAAGAAATATATTATTGTTTTCACAATACTATATTAACATTCTTAATTAAAAATTTTAAATGATATTAAGGTAATTAATTTGTTATATATTAAATAAAATATTTTTTTATATTTTTCCAATAGATTTAATACACATAAAATAAGAACAATCCCATTTTTATGCTTAAAAATATATTTTTATTAAGGAATTTTTTACCTCCTTTTAATGGGTAACCATTTTTATATCAATATTTTAGAACTTTTATATATTTAATATGCAAAAATAAACATCATCTTTTTAATTGATTCTTCGATATTATATTAGGATAATTATATGATGTTTTTAGAAATGGATTTATGTTTTAATGAATAATTAAAAATATTGTATTTTAATTGAAAAATAATTTTTTATATAAATTATTATTACCATTAAATTATATTTTTAATTGATTTAATAGGTGAGTTAGATAATATTTTTACCATTTAATCAAATTTAGGTCATTGAAACCAATTTCACATTTAAATTAGATATAAAAACATATCAACCTTTGGAACATTTTTAATTAAAAAAACCCATAGTGTCGTCCCATAATTGGGATTTAATTTATATTTATTTCGGCCACTTATGTGATTAGAATTTAAAAAAATGGATTAGATAATTAGAATAATCATCATTTTTAGTTTTTAATTATTTAAACATTAATTTTGACCAAAAATATGTGTGATTATGATTAAAATTAATTACATCAGTTTGGAGAAACTTTTGGTTAATAAAGTACTAAATCTTAAATATAAGACTCAAAATGAACAAAAAACATGTCCAAAACCCATTAAATGTCCATAATTAATCCATAAACCTCTAATTATTATGTTTTATGATATTTTATGACTTTTTTAGGTAATATAATTTGAACACCTATCTTCTATCCAAAAATCCTATGTGAGTCCTTTTTCTTCTCTATAAAATCCCAGTAACTTAACCCATTTCTCACACCTCTGACACCTATTAACATCAGAAATGATCTAACAAATACACCTACCAAAAATAATACCTTTTAAATTTTATCCCCCCGTTGGGCATAAATTCCTTCAATGAAACCATTGGTCCCAAATTAAATGAAGTTAACCTGATTTAGAGGTAATGCATTCCTTCAAGAACCTATACATTATTTTCATTCTTCACCCAATCAACTATAATTATTACATTATTGTGTGAGAAAACAAGTATACTAAATATAATTGGATTTTTTAGTTTTTATTCTATCTTCAATTACACACAACTCTTTCTAATTCATATTTAACATATTGTTTCTATATACGACAAACTAGTACTTCACGAAATGATGATCATTCATGTTTTCATTACCACCAATCATTATTGCCATTATGATGAAAAATATGTTTATATATGTTTTATATTATATTTATTATGTCAATAATGTTCTATAATCATTTTTAAATTCACATACATATAACTTCCATTTGGTGTTAATAAGATAATCTAATTTGTGGATGTGTGGACTACCGCCCCCTCAAAGAGATGTGATTCAATCACACACCACATGGAATGTCTTAAGGAAGGGTTTAAATAAGTTATATGGTATATATATATATGATATAATAATTAAATGGAAATAATTATATATATATACATAATTATATGTACATATTTCATTTACATACATTCGTTTAATACGATAATAAAAACAGAAACAATGTTCATGCGTATGTATGACATAACGTCTCCACGAATGGTGTATTACTTTTCATACACCATTTTTCTATAGATTATTATTACATAAATATACTGGTTATAAATTATATCTATGTCATTATTTACATTATAGATTCATAATATAAGTATAAAAACCAACAATATACCAAAATAATACACATATGATGAGCAAAAAAATATTACCTGATTGGAAACCTAAACATAGGTTCATTTACAAGTGGATAATAAATGGTCATAATAAAACCATATATGGTATTATATATTCTAATATGTTTCTATAAAATATTTATAATAAATTTATATTTATTATATAGGTGGTTTGAACAAATATTGAGTAATTCAAGATATAAGGTAAGGGGATATCATCTCACTTTTAATTTCTGTGAGATACAAGTTTTGTATACCACTTATTCCATTTAGGTGGTGTATGTAAAAAATATTATTTTATTATATGTAGCTTATTGTATATTTATTGGTATTCACATTCATATTTTATTATCATTCTTTCGTGGGGTTTAATTTTTAAAATTTATTAAAATGTTTAAATAGTTTGTCTCAACTTTCTTTCTTTGATACTCATGTTTTTTTTCAACTAAAATATTTCATCAAGTAGAATATACATCCATTTTAAATTTTATATAATCAATATAAATATTTTCATGATAATTTAAGTTTCATGTAAATTTCTTTTTCTTACATTGGAGATTATGATCTGAGGTTACCATGTTAGAAGAGTTTATTAATACAATCACATCACGTTTCGAGATTTTTTAGGTTTATGATTCCTTTGATGAAATAATAAAACCCATATCTCAATAATTTCATGAATTTTTTTCCCCTCTAGTTATTCATTTTATATTCATGTATTTATACCATTTTCAACTCTTTAAAACATAATATAGATAATGACGTGTCTTTAAGAAATCCTAGAATTACCTTCTCTTCTATAGGAAATTCGTGTTCCATCAAAACCATGTTTTCTAAAAATGTTATCCCATAATATTTATTAATCTCTTATGATAATTAAAATATATTTTTTCCATTTTTATTTTACCAATGTTTTCAATGGATTATTTTTATCACTTACCGAAGGAGGAAATTTTTTATCCTTTTTTCCATGTAAACTGAACGTTTTTTTCCTCATACGACATGTACAGATTTTTCTGCCATCAACCCATTGATGAATTATCTTCATGTTTAATGATTAACCATTAAGAAAATATTATAAAAATATTTTCAATGAAAATGTTTTTCAGTATTATTTTTGGATTATTTTATATATTTCTATGTAAAATTGTTTTCAAATTTTTTTGAAGCTTTATTTATAGGTATTCAAATTATTTTTGAAGAACATTTTTTTAAAAATGATTTTATGATCTATTTATATGCTTTCTAATTATTTTAAATAAATGGGGTTCAAACCATTTTCATGATTTATTTATAAGTTTAAAAATGTGTTCAATGGAAAATGTTTTAAAAAAATGTTTTAATGTTTATTTTATAAGTTCTCATGGAAAATGGAATTCAATATATTGTCAATTATTATTTATAAATTTTTACTGTGTTTTATAACGAAATTATTTTCTAATGGTTTGATGTGTTGAAAATCCTTTTTTCAAAAAAGAATAAATATTATCCTCATGAAATGTTATTGAATTATATTTGAAAGTTATTTTCCACCTCAGATGACACCCCATGATGTTTCTCATTAAATCCTCAAAAATGATTTAAATTTTCCATTCATATAATTTTTTTAATGGGTTATTCTTAATGTTATCATATATATGAAATATATTTCTTTTCCATGGTTTATATTTTTTTGTAACCAGCTTCTTTTCAAAGGTTTTTCTTTTATGAAATGATTATGAAACCTATCTCTTATATATATTTTATGATGTGATGAAATTTTATTGATACCCATTTCATTTTCATGGGTTGTGATTTGATATTTATAGAACACATCTCATTTCATGGGCCATGATATGGTGAATTTTTTGTGGCACATGCTTGTATGATTTCATAATGTGATGGTTGTGACCAATAACTCCCTCTAGTAGATTGGGTAATGATAAATGTTTTATGAGATCAATGTATACACGAGAGGACATTCTAGACCAAAAATAAGAGGGATCAGGGGAGAACATCCCAATCCCGAAATAAGAGGGGACATGGGAGAACATGCAAACATCTAAACAAGAGGGAAAAGGGGAGAATATCCTAATACTGAAGAAAGAGGGAACATGGGAGAACATCTCAACAAAGAAACATGAGGGAAATCGGTAGAAAATCATAATCCAAAAACAAGAGAGAACATGGGAGAACATCTCAATCCCAATACAAGAGGGAACATGGTATAATATCCCAACCTCGAAACAAGAGGGTACATGAAAGGACATACCCATCTTGAAATAAGAGGATACATGAGAGGACAACCAAATCCAAAAAAGGAGGGTAAATGGGAGGGATTCCCAGACCTAAAGTAGGTACATAGGTGATTAACCAAATACTAATATGTTAAAAAGGTCTTGGTAGGCCACCCTAACTTTGGTTTTTATAAGTGTTCACTACAACCCTATGTTTTATTCTTATATTTTTTTCTCATGGATTACATTCATTATTTCCTTAATATTTATTTCATATATATTTTCATTAATTATTATGATCTATGATATATTGGGTATGACCCTAATATGTTATTTTCATGTTCCATATCCTTTGGTTCATGTTATTCTTACACATTTTCATTATTTATCATAACCTAGAATCAATAATCACCCCTTCCTTATCATTCCTTTATTCTAGTTTGGAAGAATAGTTTTAGTTAGAATTGATAAAATATTATATATTTATGTAATATGTTTAAGATCTTTCTCAAGGATAGATTATTTTGTTTCAATGATTATAAAAACAGTAAACTAGTATAGTTTTCATGCATGTATTTTCAGAATGTACAAAATATTCCACTATAATGAGGTAATATCCATAGATGTTATGTCCTGGTCACTATATATTTTATAAAAGGAAATTTTTAGTCATCCTTTATAAAATAGGATGATAAAACTTTAGTGAGATACTGTTTTATATTTCTAATATATCTCTTGGTATCTCTCCAAGCATAAGTATTAGGATGGGTTAATCTTCAGGAAAATGAATGGAGAATTTAATGAAGTATAGATTGAGTGGATTCCTAGAAATACCTAATTTTCTTGATAATACTATTAGACATGTCTCTATAAAGATGCACCTAGGGGTAACAACTTTAAAAAGATGTTCCGGGTTTGACCAGGGGTAATTTGGTACTGAAAATGGGCCATGATGCACACCTCGTTTGACACTCCTGGGGGATATGCTTTTGGAATTAACAAACTCCTCACCAACCATCAAAAAAAATTTATATAGTATTTTCCTATGAATAACATAGGATGATCCTAGGGTGTCATAATTTATGGAATGTGTCATGATTTAAACATCCTATAATTAATTTTGCTGGATTATGTGGCTTTCTTATATGATATGTGTTTCTCACCCCATTCATTATAATTTTAAATAAAAAAGTGAACTATATGGAAAATGGTTAACATTTAATGTTTTATATGTAGAAATTATGGGTATTACTAGAATTGATTTCCCTAGTATAAATATCATAAAGAGAATTTGGAAATTGGTTCGAGTATTGGTTTTACATATGATGATTAAGACACCATACGCGACATGTGAAAGGTATGTGACATTCTTCTAGTATTGTAAATATTTAACAAAAGAAGAATGATTATATTCAGTTTGTGGAACCATAATACATGATTTATATTTTCATATTATAGGAATGAGATATTAAGTTATATATTGAGGGAACTTGAGTAATGATTTTAGAATAAAGTAGGATGAATGAAGTAAGTATGTCTTGGAATTCAAAGACTAGGTTATATGAATAATGAAATATATAAGTATTTTCAGTAAAAATTTTCAATAAGGATTTAAAAGGATATGATTAATGGTTATGAAGACTAATAAAAGTGATATTTTTATTAAGATAAGGTAACACTAAATATGATCAAGATGTTGTGAAAATTTACTTTTTCTTGGATAAATAGATGATTGATTTGGATAGAGTGAATTGGATAGCACTGAATATCCATTAACTGATTATTAGTAGAGTGGTCTATTTCATCTTGGGAGAAGTGTCATAATTCTTGGATTTAAGGAATATATCTAGAAACCCTTGCAAGAAGGAAGCATGCTTGTTTTCTGAAAACATTTATGGTAATTAAGGTTTTTACTAGGTTGTTAGGGAATATACAATTATGGTGTTCACATGTTTGGAGTGTGAAAACTGAAATCTACTTATTGATATATAGGGGATCAATGAAACATATTTTTTAAAATCTATTTATTATTCTGGATTTTCAAATTATGGAAGGGTTATATGGTTAACCATTTACGGAAATATTGAATTAATCTCTTAAGGATGGTTGTGAGAATAATGTATTATCGTACACCACAATGATTTATGAATATGGGATATCCTTTTATAAAATTGTGTGTTTGATGATAAATGATGAATGATGGGAAGCAATATCATGTATCTTATTGTATGTTATGTCCTGAGGAATAATGAAAATGAATTAATGTTCATTTCATAGGGAAAGAGATCATATTGAAATCATTTGAGGCATAACCAAATGTTGGGATTGTGTATAAGGAAGAGATTAACAAAAGTTATGTATATTTCTTTATATTGATGTTCATTAAATATAATAACTCCAGGATAGGAAAACGGTGACATAAATTGTTTTACCCTAAAACCTTAAATTTTCATGAACCAATGTCTTCTAGAATCATCACAAATTTATGACTGTCAATGCCTCAGTTATCCTTTTATTATTCAGTTTCTTGGGATTGATGACCTCAATCAGTCCCTACAAATATTTATAGTTTTTTTTCAATGTCCAAGGTTTATCCCAACCTATAATCTCTTATGTGGAAACTCAATTATGTTTTACATTGGGTACCCATCATGGTTCCCAATTTCCCTTTTAAATGGACTATTTAGTGTCAATTTTTATGATGTGGGTTTCTATGAAGGAATCATCCATGTATTAATCATTACATGTCCAAGAAAAATTTCTAGGTAGAAATTCATTTTAAGGGTGGGGCTAGAATGTAACACACCATGATTTTGTGAACAAATTCTTTTAATTAAATTATATTTTTGAAATATTTAATTTCACACAACACTAGAAATAGTATTTTGTAATATATATATATACATATTAAATATCTAATTCAAAAATTCCATTCACTTTGAACCGAATTATCTCACACTACACAAAACTCGGACTCGACATATATAACATGAAACATCGACTTACCATACAATACATGCAAGATAAACCTTCCTCAATGGTTTGGGTAACATGCTATTCCAAGCATATCCTACTATAATATTTTATTACAAATATTATTATAATGGAATATAACCTAGACGTTAAATTTTTTAATATGAATGGTATTGACTAAATTATGAAAGTTTGGGTTTTACAAAATATAAGATGACCTCATAGGTGACCAAATAATTTTAAATGAATATGTAAGTTGATTAAATATAAAGAAAAATATTATTATAGACAAAAATATATTTTAACCTAGTTAATCGAAAATATTAAGTGATATTATATGGATATAAGATAAGAACAAGCCCAATTTTATTTTTAAAAACCTATATTTTTATTAAGGCTATTTTACTTCCTTTTAATGGGGAACAATTTATAAATCCTTTTATTTTAACATTTAGATATTTTATATGTCAAAATAAATATCATCTATTTAATCGAAACATAATAATTAGGATATGACTATTTTGGTATTTTTATGAAAGGTTTCATCTTTTAATTAATGGTAAAAAATATTGGATTTTAATTCAAAATTGATTTTGATTATTATATATTTATATGGCTAAATTTTATTTTTAGTTTATTTAATTGTTTACATAGGTAATACAATTATCGATTAATAAAATTGAGTTCATTAGAACCAATTTGAGATAGAAATTGGATATAAACACATATCATTCTTTTCTAGAAGTTTACTTTAAAAACCCATTGTGTTGTCCTGACAACAATACTAGATTTCAATTAATTTTTCCACTTATGTGATTAGAATTTGAAAATTTTGATTATATATTTTGAATAATGACAATTTATAATTTATAATATTTTTATCATTATATTTTATCAAAAATATTAGTTTATAATAATTTCATCCATGTGAGTCCTTTTCATTTTCTATAAAAGGCCACCACGTCTACCCATTACTCATATCTCTATAACATCTTATGTTTTTCCAATACCTGAAATATACACTACCCAAAAATCCAACCTCCTTCCTTTAAGACTATATTTGTGCATAAATACTCTCAAGGCAACCTTTTTTTCCAAACCAAACAGAGTTACCGGATTTAGAGGTAATGTCTTCCTTCAAACTGCATTCTTTATTTTCATTCTTCACCCCATCCAATATCAATATTCTATTATTGATTGGAAAAAAATTTATTATACATATACTAAGATATTATTATTCTAAGTGTTCTACCTACTCTTACATGCACCTTCATCAATGGATATTGGACATATTGTTTCTTTGTACGGCAAACTAGTGCCTCACCAAAAAATGATTGTTCATTTCTATTTTACCACCAATCACGGTGGCCATTATTTTGGAAATTTTATTTATATATGTTATATATTATATTTATTATGTATCTCAGGTTATGTATTCATTTTTCAACACATAATTTTTTACCTTCCATTTATTTTTAATATGATAATATCATTTGTGGAAGTTTGGATTACCACCCACTCAATATGATGTGATTCAATCACACACCACATGAAATGTATTCAGGATAGGTTTATTGAAGTTATATTAATATATAGATGATATAATAATGTTACTTTAATAATAAAAATATATATACATAAATAAATATACATATGTCATAGGCATACTTTCTTTCAATACAACAATAAAAACAGAATCAACATTCATGTGTACGTATGACTTACTGTCTACATGATGGCTGTATTCCATATCATAAATAATTATGCTATAGATTATTATCATATAAATATAATCGTTATAAATGATTTTTATATCATGATTAACAATCTGGTGTCATGATATATGTATAAAACCATTGATATAACTAATTAAGATAGATGCAAAGAACAAAGAAAATATTACTTGATGTGAATCCTTAACATAGGTCCATTAACAAGTGGGTAATAAAAGTTAATAATAAATCCATATTTGTTATAATACATAAAATATGGTTATTTATAATATTTAGAATAAATTTTATTTATTATACATGTTGTTTGAACATGTATGGATAAAGTCAAGACACCAGGTAAGGGGATTCCATCTCACGTTTAATTTACGTGAGATACATGTTATGTTCAACACTCTTTCCTATTGGGTGGTGTATGTATAGACCATTATTTTATTATATGTATATTTTAGTTATATTAATTTGGATTCCCATATCCATTTTACAATCCTTATTTCATAGGTTTTAACTTTCCTAAGTTACCAAATCGGTAAAATAGTTTGTCTCAATTTTCCTTCTTTGAGAATCTTGTTTTATAATGCACCTAAACTATTTATTAAAGGTTTATAAACTTCCATTTGACATGTTATATCATGAATATATATATTTTCATGATATTTTAAGCTTTATGTAAATTTACTTTCCTTACATTGGAATGTTTGATCCCATGGTACCAAGTTATAAGAGTAAATTGAGATAATCTCATCACTTTTCAAGATTATTTTTTATTATGATTATTTTGAAGAAATCATAAAACCCATCCGTCAAGACATTCATTAATTTTAATATCCTATTGTTATTCATTCTATATTCATTTATTTGTACCGTTTTCTACGCTTTGGTACATAATATAGATAAGAAAGTGTTTCTATGAAAGCCCAAATTTTCCCTTTCTTCTGTCGAGAATCGTAGTTCCTTAAAAACCATGACTTCTGAAAACGGTCTTGAAGAATAAAATATTTATAACCTATGATAATTATTATAAATTTTTACCCTTTTTTTATTTTACCAATGTTTTCAAAGGAAAAATTTAATTTCTTATTTAAAGAGGCCATTTTCAATCCTTTTTACCATGAAAATGGTATGTTCATGTTCTCACATAGGAATTGTAAAGATTTACCCATCGTCAAAAAATTTTATATTTATCATAATGTTTAATGTTTTATTTTTTGAGAAATTTTTTTAAAATTGATTTTTAAATAAAATGGTTTTAAAAATGTTTTAATGCTTATTATTTATGTTTTCATGTACAATGGATATCAAAATTATTTTAATATTTATTTATATATTTTCAATGTATTTTAATGGAAAATGTCTTTCAAAACAATTTCATGCTCAATTTATTTATTTTCAAATATTTACAAAAAAATCATTGGAAAAATATTTTCAAGATTTATATATAAGATTTCAAATGAGTTCAAGAGAAAAAAAATTTAAAAATTTCTTAAATCTTATATTATATTTTTTTAGGGAAATAGGTATTGAAAATTATTTAATTTATTATTTATATGTTATCAAAGTATTTTCAAGGATATTATTTTCAGATGGTTTTATGTATTAAAAATTATTTTTCAAAGAAGAAATGATATTTTCCTCAGAAAATGTTATTGAATGATATTTCAAATTTATTTTCAATATATGGTGACATCTGTTGATGTTACTCATTACATTCTAGGAAATAAAATAAAGGTTCCATTCATCTACATTATAGGAATTGGTTATGATTAATTTCAGGGTCTTTATGAAATCTTTTTCTTTCCCATGGGTTATATTCTTTTCAACCCCGCTTCTTTTCATGGGTTATGATTTGATGAAATGATTGTGAAACCTATATCATTTCTATAGATTTTCATGTTATTATATGTTATTGATACCCATTTATTTTTCTTTGGTTATGATTTGATGTTTAAAGAACACATTTCATTTTATGGGCATGATTTGTTGAAAGTTTTGTGGTACATGCTTGTTTGATTTCACTATGTGACGGGTGGGACCTATATATACCACCAATTAACTAAGGAATGATAAATGTATTATTATATAAAATGGTACATGGGAGGATATCCAATGCCTAAAACAAGAGGGACCAATGGAGAACATCCCAACCTCAAAACAAGAGGGAACATGGGAGAACATCCCAATCCCGAAATAAGAGGGAACAAGGGAAAACAATGCAATCCTGAAAAAAGAGCGGACATGGGAGAATATTCCAGTCCCCAAAAAAGAGTGAATATGGGAGAAAATAACAATCCAGAAACAAGAGGGAATAGGGAAGAACAACCAAATCCTGAAACAAGAGGGTGCACAGAATGACACCACAATCCTGAAACAAAAGGGTACATGGGTGGAAATCCCAATCTAAAAACATGAGGGTACATAGTTTGGAATACCAACACTGAAGAAGGTATATGGGAGATTATCCCAGGCCTATCATGTTACAATGTTCTTGGTAGGCCACCTAGACTTATGGGTTTTATATGTGTCTTCTACAATCCCATGTTTTATTCGTATGTTATGCTCTCACAGATCATTTTCATTATTTATTTATGATTTATGTCTGATAAATTTCCCATCTTTATTATGATCTCGGATATGTAGAGTACTACTATCAAATCTTATGCTCATGTTCTATACACTTTTGTTCATGTTATGCTTACACATTTTATTCATTTACACTTACTGAGATTATGTTCTCACCCATTTCATCTATTTCTTTAATCCAGGCCATGAAGAAATGTTTTCGGTAGATATGGGAAGGTGTAGATCTTTATGGGATATGTGGATGATCCTTCACCAGGATAGAATATTTTGTTTCTATGCTTCCAAAGACATTTATCGCATATGGTCCTCGGACATGTATTTCTAAAATGTACAAAATATTCATCTAAAAAGATGTATGTATGTTAATACTAGGTCGTTATACCATCTTTGGTGACAATATGGCCAAGAAAATAAATTTATTAAAGCTAGAATTTATAGTTACAAAATTTACCATATAATTATTCCCTTGTGAGAGTGTTAATAATGACTTAAAAATGATTCTATTAATCTTCACAGATTTTGGGATATATCAAAATATCATCAATGAATACCAAAAAAATCCTCATAATATTTTTTGAACAATTTATTCATCAAATCCATAATAACTGAGGGTACATTAGACATTCCAAATGGAATTTCAGTACATTCATAAGGACCATACCTTGTTCTAAAAGCTATCTTCAAAATTTCTTCCTTCTTCACTCATAATTGATGATATCAAGAATGAAGGTCACTATTCAAAAATAATTGAGCTCCTTGATGTTGATAAAATAAATCATCGATATGAGTTATAGGATACTTTTTTTTATTTAAATTGAATTGATATCCCTATAATAAATACATTATCTCATGGATATGTGTTTATTTTTGACGAAGAGAACATGGGCTCCCAATGGGGAAATACTAGGGTAAATAAACCTCTCTTTACCAAAATATTAATGTTGTTTCTTAAAATCCACTAATTCAATTGTATCCCTTCTATATACAGTCAATGATATTGGTATCTCATCATGGATTAAGTCAATAAAAAGCTCAACATCATGCTCTGTGGGATGTCTGAGTAAATGTTTAGGAAAAAAGACAATGTATTCATTTAAAATAGGTAGACACCCAACATAAATATTAATGTATTGATCTTAAGATGTTATTTTCTCTTCCACCCTAATAATTTCACTCAGTAAATCAAATGGGGAAATATTTTTATAAGATTCTGGTGATGGAGGTCTACTTTAATGAAAAGGAATTATTTTCTTCATCACAAATCACAACATCATTATTTTTGTGATAAAATTTTTCACCCTATATTTAAATCAAATCCATATAAAGGATTATATCAAAGTAAATCATAGAGATGATGACATGGTTAGAAACTAAATTATTTTTATGTCTTGTAAAGGGAATCAACATACATATCATTGTTGCAATGAGACGTCCCTTAGGATATTTGTCTAATAACTCCTTTGTTAAATCAAAAGAAAAATTTCTAATTTAATTTTAAAATATGGAATATATAAACAAATATAATGTTACCATATCAAATAATTCATTGTATTATTTTGAGGATATGATAAAAGTACCTTCAACCACATAATTAGAAACTTCAACCTCATTAGTTGTGATCGCATAAACCCGGAATTCCTCCCTTGGCCTTTTTTGGGGAAAATTTCCTTGATGCTTAGGAAAATCATGTTCCTAGTGTCCTATATCCTTACATTTGAAGCATTTCACATTACCATCTTCTTTTTTCCCTTGATATCTCGAGATCGGTGGCCTTTTTCTACACAGCTGTAACCAGACCCTCTCCCTAATAAGCACATTATAGGATGTTTCATTCCATAGATATTACAGGATTGAAAATCAAACATTCCATTCTTCCACATTACTTTGTTTCCCTTATCATAATTCTCAACATTCCCTTTCTTCTCATGCATCCCTTTAAATTCATATGATTTAGATAATTCCTTTTACATCTTAATAGCACATGAGACTATATATTTAAATTATAAAAATGTTTGGGAGAAAAAAACACTTTGAAGAATTGGTTTTATCCCATCAAATAATCGATCAATCTAATTTAGTAGGTTACTTATATAGTCTACAACATTATAAAGGCCTAGAATTTTCCATGTGATTTTTTAATTGTATAGAATTATTACGAGTCTGCAAAAATTAGGTGTGCAAGATTCAGAGGCACGATGTGCCCAGAATGAATTTCTGAACCTTTTTTTCGCGTACACTAAGTTAACATGTGAGCATAAATTTGAAACATTGGAACTGGTTCTTGGAATTAAAAATCAAGGACACCGTTGAATTCTCTGTGCCAATATTCGCTAAAGGGGACCTTCACCTCAACCACAGTAGGTAAAGGGTGGATTCTGTATTTTCAGTTTTTCAAGGGAGAAATGAAAAATAAGATAAATAAAAATTATTTTATTTATTTGAAACCTCTCATTTGAATCTTGGTGGTGGGACCACCCGACCATGAACCCCTTTTTAATGTGATATTACTCTTGGAACCTCCCAAATTATTGAGCGAACAGTAATTCATCTAATTGACTTTAAAATAATTATGATAGCCCATCCCATCATGTGGATGGTGGAAATTGATGGATAGAAAGGGTTTGGGGAGGAAAAAACATGGGAGAGCCTTTATAGAACTATAGGCGGAAGAACCTCCTCCAACGAAGAGAAAACCTCCTGATCATGAATGAGGAACAGATGCTCGAGCTTTGTATCAGAAGCATGTTGCGGGATTGACAAACACCGATGTCTCCTTCATCATCTTCATCCTCTAACTAATGTTGTCTCCAACGAATGATCAATGTGATGTTTGTTTATGATTGTTGTTCATCAATATATGTTGAAGCTATCTTCTAGAGCCGTATGCTATCGGTCTAACGTGGAGGGTATGGGATAATCGAACATAGTCAGATATCTCTACAACCTTGTGGATTGATGTGTTCTTCACATGAGGATTTTCAGGTTGAGATAAACCTGACCAAGTTAGGATAGATGCGAAAACAATGTCCGGAAGATCATCAAACACTTGGGATTGGAGAACGGGCCACCGAATTTCACCCGATGACCTGAGAAAGACTTTCGGCGACCTGCGTCTGCAGGGAACAAGGTGGCAACCAGCATATCAGCTAGAAGGAATGGTGGCAGTAGTGCTACTCTGCCACCGAATTAGGTCATGGCTAGTAGACCATGGTGGATGAGGACGGTGTCTGACATGATGGACGACCGCATGCAGGCAGGGCGGCATGCCTTCACACCACTTATAGAGGAGGAGGCTGTGGCTATCAAGCCATGGTGAAGAACCCGTGAGGCTGGAGATGGGAGGAAATCAGTGTCATCCTACCACTAGAAGGGTAACTGACAAGATTTCTGGCAGGCCGCATCACGGCGAGTAGGACCCGCGCAGGCGGTTCCTGCGTGCCTGTAGGCGGTGCCACATGGGGTCGTCAGGTTGGCCCAAAATGAATGACCCTTAGGCCATACATTTATACAGTGGGGGGGGCACCTACCTTGGGTGTCAGCTGGGATGACCCCCACCATAGCTTGGCTGAAATCCCCTTTGTGGGCGGGGCCTACCATAGTCCAACCCATCCTGGCCGACCCAGACTAGGTCGGACCGAACATAGGCCCATCAGAACCTAGATATGCATTTTGGCCATATCTTTGGAACTGGGCGTCCGATTGATGAACCGCCTACGATACCAGAAACCTTTAATAGAGACGGTAATTTTTATATACTCTACATGAGTTTTTGATAATATTGGAACAGAACCTTGTGTGATCGAACCCAAATCCAACCGAGCCCTCAGAAAGGAAACACTAATAACTTATAGACCGAGAATCCTATTGACATGCCGTCTGTTGTGTTGGAACCCTTACAAAATGGCCATCCATTGGGATAATTCATCTTGGGACTTCATGTTAGTGGACGTATCGACCTATGGATTATGGAGCGGATCCTCCCAGAATCAAGTGTTCTTAGTACGGGAACCTTGTGGCAGGCTGTACTTGATAAATCATTAGATCCTGGGTGGGTCTTCTTCGGATCCTGTGTGGGTCAGCATTTTCTGATCTTGTGTGGGTCATTTAAAAATACTGTGTGGGTCATCTTCAGATCATGTGTGGGTCATCTTCAGATCCTGTGTGGGTCATCTTGAATCATGTGTGGGTCAATCATAGAGCTTCTCTATGAAGTATGAGGATCTAGAAATGCAGCTAATCATATATACTTATATACTTAAGTTGTAACTGGTGTGAGATGAGTCATTACCATTTTGGTAAACATCTGTTTGGCGATACCTTCATGTTATTGTTC
Source organism: Viscum album (assembly GCA_963277665.1). Classification (NCBI taxonomy): domain Eukaryota; kingdom Viridiplantae; phylum Streptophyta; class Magnoliopsida; order Santalales; family Viscaceae; genus Viscum; species Viscum album. The sequence continues at coordinate 1,583,924,279 of OY728158.1, read as the reverse complement.
TATGTGGTGTCACCTTTGTTGTACACATTTGTGTGGTGATACCTTCATGGTATTCTTCTATTTGGAGTTTCCTTTGTGGTACTTACTTTCGTGGTGTTAACTTCATGGTATTGATTCCTTCGTGGAACATTTGTTCTTTTTTCTAGAGAGGTGGGCCTTGTGATTACTCTTGAACATGATTGGTACACTTGATAACTCAGTTATATGTATGGGTATATACGTAAGTAGGGATGACTGTTGTTTTCGTGCATGTGAACATGGTGTTTCTTTGTGGTTTATCCTTCGTGAATTATGTTAGACCTTTAGGGGGTATCAAGGTCCCTACTAAGTATCGTTATACTCACCCCTTCACAGGAAATGCCTACACATTGTTTTGTCATATAAAATTGATGGACATCACTGATTGAGGTCGAGAGTAATAGGACTGGAGGTTTCTCATAGGTGGACCTTAGACTAGGCATACCGCAAAGAAGAACGTTCGAGAGCTGTACAAATCCATTAGGTTGGATACATAGTGGGTGTTCATAGGAGTTGTTTTCAGTTTTACTTATACTTTCCAGTGGAGCATGTTTACATAATGTACTCAAACTATTTACTCTATTTTTTACTTTTTGATTGTATCTTACAATGTGCTTGGATTGTGTGAGTTTGTAGAAATGCCATCCTGGTTTTAGGGATACTCATTTCCAGTGATAGTCCCTAGCCCCTAACCTATGTAGGGCGGGCATTGGGTAGTCACAGCATGGGCCCTAGAGGATGGTTCATGAAAAACAATTCTTACTAACCTTTTGATGTTAGCCTCATGTGATAAAACATTCTCTTCCTCCTTTTAACTCAGACTCAAAAATTGCCTTTCCATGTCATCTCATTGTTCACAAGATAGGTATTTTTCTAGGTAAAGTTATTTAAAATCCCACCATTCAATATTTACTACTTCTTCTTCCTCCTTTGTGTTTTGAATTAATTACCACCATTGATCTGCATCCCATGAGAGATGATAAATTTCCATGACAACATTCTTCCTTTAATTACATCCCAATGAAAGAAATAATTTTTTAGGAACTTATCCATAGTTCAACTACAAATGGATTTACTGCCCCATTTAATGTTTGAGGTTGTTGGATCATGAAGTGGTCTAACATTTATCCTTCATGTTGTGGGTCGGCCTGCTCCATAGGAGTTAGTTTATTATTTATTACATGATGCAGTTTTCCCAGTAAGGTTATAAGAAATCTATCACTAGTTGTATAACTAGCTCCACTATCATTATCTTTCATAGGTTATAAGTCCCTTTATCTATTTTGTGCATTGAAACAGTTTCCATTCCCTCCACTGGGTTCCATTTATAAACAATTTCTTACACTAGATTTTATTATGAATCATTATTCATAATTCCCAACTAGTTTAATACATAACATAAATTATGAAATTTCTTATTTTATAATCTCATAATAATAATAAATAATTGGGGAAATATTTCCTCATAAGTACTTGATAATTGTTTATAAATAAAATGTGAATTATCCTAAGCATATCCCATAGGAGTGTCAAACCAGGTGTGTAGTAAGGCCCGTGGTCCTTTACCAGGTTACCCCGAGTCAAGCCCGCAACACCTTGTTGGAGTGGTTACTCCTAGGTACATCTATTCTAGAACGACATCCACCTATAGTATATATATAGGTATGTATTTCATGGAAGACCCATATAATCTCTATAGTGAATTAAATTTTTCTTGTTCTTATATACTTAACAACAATGTCTATCTTACTGTAATGTCCCATAATTAAGGTTTTTTTTCAAAAACTATTTTACAATGTTTATAATAAAGTTCCACTTATAATAACTTTGACAACCTGAAACTAGTTGAATAATCTCATATAATATTAATAAATATTCTCCTAATGAGGGAAGTAATAATATGAAATATATTAAAAATACCCTTAAGGCTTCAGATAAGACACCAAACAGAATATGGTAATGCATTAGCCAAAACCCAATTATAAATTTTTCATGAGAATGACCGGTGTAGAGAGGGTCTATAGACGGCCCCACCCAACACTTACAAATTCTAATTCATTAATCATATGAAAGGTGTAAAACATAACAAAAATAAATATTTTTATTAAAAGTAAAATAAAAAATGAAATTAGTTAAACCATAATTTGTGAATTATATAATAATATTACATCTATAGTCAAACATATCATAGACCATTCAATAAAATATGGAAGAGAATATCATAATAAAATAACCACAATTAATCACAATACCCAACAATTGATGTGGAAAACGATGAAAATAATATAATAAAGTTGTTAGAACTCTTTGAGAGAAATATCCCATTTACATTGAAATTCATTTCAATGCCTACACAATTATGAAAGTTAAATTTTAATTTTATTATAACTATTTGATATTGTAATAAAATATTAAAAATGATATAACATCCTGATGGTATAAACATTTTCTCTTATCATATAAGTTAAAAAAATATTTTCATAATTTTTCAAAAAGGTTGTAAAATTTTACATTTGGAAAACACAGATATATTCATTTGAAAAAACCTAATATAAAATCATCAAAATGAGAAATTTATGTTAAAAAAATTGTTGATAATATTTATAAATAAGTTTTACGAAACATGGACATGGATGATAAAGATGTTCGAGTAGATACATACATATAAACAATCTTGTATAATAATGAGATTTTGAAATTAACCTTACCATGTAATTTATAATAGTCAAGGTTGCATTAAACTCATGTATAATGGTTAATTAATTTTATTAAATTATACTAGGACCAAATATATATATATATATATATATATAATACATCATATTTTATTCTCTTATATCACATTGTAAATAATAATTCAGTATTTCGGTTGTTTCGGGTTTTAACTACTTCCTTTTCCTATAATAGTAATGTCATGTAATAAATTTTTATTATGAATATGATTTATTTTACTCATATCCATAATTATATTAAGTTCCTAATTATTATTTTTACACATAATCTTAAATTTATAATCATTTTTAAAGGATAACATGGAGAATGAATCTCATCATGTTTTGGAGATAGTAGGTCATACATATATACGACCGGTGATATCATGTTATATTAATTATTTATATCCATTATACACATCATAATTTACATCATAATAAATTATTTTCGAATAAAAAATTACACCATGACATGGAGATGGTAAGCCATATGTACACATACATGTTGATATTGTTATTTGTAGGATGGATAAAATGAGAAATATAGTTTTAACAAGATTATAATAAAATATTAGTATACTAATGACACTGTAGTTATTATTTATTCATTGAAAAAACATAGAAATTTGAGGTATAAGAAGAATATAACTATGAAATATTCGATAAAACAATTATCTCTTTTTCAGGTATCTCCTTTTAATTTTCACAATTTATACCTTAGGATGGCTTTATAAAAAATATATGGACTCTATGATGTATTCACAGATGTTGGGAGAGTGAATATGTAGGGATTACTTGATAAAATGTACTTTATTGGTGAGAATAAAAAAGGGTAAGTTCTTGTTTATAATAGAGGGGAGGGACACCTTAGGGAACTCTTAAAATATTAAATTAATATAAATTAATATTCATTTACAATTGGATCCAAACTAATTTTATTTGAGGATATGATGGTGATGGGTACTAAATATCATTATCCAATTAATTTTATAAATTCTTAGGTCCTAAAATTAACCTTATACTATGGATTTAACCCTCAGTTTTATAATTTAATCATTTCCATGAAAACTTGTATTTTTATAATTCAATGTTAATATAGTTAATAAAAAATTCCACAAGAACCCCAATTGGATCATTTGTGATATATTTTACACTATCCAAGTTTTATCACCAATCCTAATATTTTTATAAATTTTATAACATTAAATAAAATATTATTTATTTTAAAGTATCTTTTTTTCAATTTTGATACTATTCTATATTTTCATTTTAAAAAAATAAAAACATCATGATAACATTGAACCAATAATTCCATTGTGTTACCAAAATGGCTATTATATTTATAAATTCTTTTTATGTTATTATGTATGTAATATTATTTTAATTTCAAAAATTTTAAAATAATTTATTTGATATTTCTATTAATAAAATAATTTCTACTTAACTATTATTTCATCATTAATGGTAATTATTTAAAATCTATAAATTATAAATAAATTAATATGAGGTAGGTAATTATTTTATACTTCCAAATACTATTTAAAACCAATGTTATCTCTTAGATATCTCTATATTAAAATTATTATACGCATAAGAAAATAAAGTGTTACATTTTTTTTCATATTCATTATGTTCCATAAAATTCATGTCATATTCATAGAAATGGTTCCATTAAATGATTCCATTTTGAAACATAGGTTATATTGTTGAATTTATTTATCAAATATTATTTTTATTGGAGTTAGGGTAATTTTAAAATATTATTTTAGCTTTTATTACTCAATTATCCCTTAACCGTGGTAATAAAAAATTAATAAAGATATTATTCATAATATCAAAAAAATTAACATATTACCATAATTTATACCAACATATTCCAAATATTTAACTCATTTATTAAAACTGAAAACATCTAAATTTTCTTAATTTATTTAAAATTAATCCTCACAGACAAAATGAGAAAATTAGTTTCTCAAAAGTTAAAACCATAAAAAAATTGTGATGTGTTTATATAAAATTTTAATGCAAAAATAATTCCAATTACCTACATTATATTAAATGATAAATCGTAATTTAATTATTCTTCAAAACCAATTAAAATTATAATCAAACAATATAAATAATTTTGATGAAAAATCAGTTTTGAATTAAAATACAGTATTTTTTACTACTCATTAAAATGTTAATGTTATCAAAAACAGATTCGTCCAAAAAAATTTTATGTCCCACTTTTAAATAATAAGTTTATTTTTTCAAATGGAATATATAAAAGTGTCAAATAATGGATTTAAAAAGGGTTCTCCAATAAAATGTGGTTAAAGTTCATTTTTTAAACACTTCGTTAATATGAGGGTGGGCTAAAAAGAGATGAAGAGAAAACAAAGAAAAAGAGTGATGGTGTTTCTCTTAATACTACATAAAATATAATAAAAGATCATACTCTTAAAAATGTTTTGAAGAAGAAAAAGAATAAAGAATGTTTTGGTTTAATCTAATTCTACTGATTCTTAACATTCTGAATCTAAACATGAAAAGCTTCCTAGAAGAATGAACAAGATTGTTGGTAAAAATTATTTTGAGAACCATTATATGAAAATTAATAAATAAAAAAATAAAAATAATTATTTTGATGTTACTTGCTATCAACACAAAAGAGTTGTACATATTATACATTATTTTCTCAAGATAAAAATAATATACAGTAAGGATAGACATCCATAAAACAATCAAAAGATGTTTTATATTTATAAAAGACAAAAATTTATTAAACTAGCTGACATATGGAGTTCTAGTGGAATTATTCTTCGTACAATTCTAAAGATAATGAAATAAAAAATTAGAGGACTATTAGTATTCATATTATAATACCAATTGAATATAATCTTTTTTTGGAAGAGTTATATTCAACTGATTCCTTGAATAATATTTCTTTAAATTCATGTTACACATGTGAGAATGATTCTTCTTTTAGCAGAATAATCTTTCCTAGAAGAATATAAAACTTTACCTTCTTATGATGAACATTAAAGATTTTACAAACTCTTTGAAAATGAAAAATGAAATGTTATTAAAAATTTAAATGAAAATACAAGGATAGATGTTTTCACAATGTAGGAATCATATATTTATAAATATTTTTATTAGAAAACATTTAAAATTTAATTAAATTAAAAGAATATAAAAAACTTATTTTTGAAAAGATAGAATTTTTAATTATTTTTAAAATTTATTTTGGAGAAACATACTTTATAAACTAAACCTTCTTATGAAATAAATAATTTTGAGGAAATGAATTTATTATCAAAATAAATTATAAATTTTATTCTTTAGGAAACATTTGTCAAACATTACTCTTATTATGAATGGTTTTTATAAAATGTATAAATACATTCATCATCATTGTACTAGTACTATAATAGGGCACACAAGAAAACTAGTTTTTAGTTACAATTACTTCATTCTTAAAAGTTCAATTTTTTTAAAAAAATCACCAAGTGGTGACCAGTGGATGAAAAAATTTGACCTTAATAAAATTCTATCTTTTTTGTTTCACAAAACCAAATTTTCAAAACAAAATTCTATTCATAATAGAATTCTAGTATTTACGGACCTAATATGATTTGGGTATTAAAAGTCTAATTATTTGTTTTTCTGATAACAAATAAAGTAAAAAAACAAGAATACCTAGTACATGGATAGTGGTTGTTCCCAGCATATGACTAGTAATAATTATTTCTAGGAAAATATTATCAAGATGAAAGGTGTAATGGTTACATTCATTAATAATAACCAAGGATAAATTATTGGTATAGGTAAAATTGTTCTTCTTGGTAAAGCATTAATTTCAAATGTTTTTTTGTTAAACACCTTTAGCATAAAATGATAAGAATAAATAAATTATGCGATAAAGATTACCTTGTGAATATTAGAAATGATAAATATGTAGTATAAAATTCCAAGGTTGAAAACTTTCTTTCTTCCAATTAGCATTGGAATGTTTACTCTCTTAACGTATAAAAATATAGGAGCCAAGACTTACCTTTCCTTTATGTAATGGAAGATCAATCATAGTTATTTTATAAAAGGTTAAGACACATTAATCATATAAAAATATGTAAATAGACTACAAAAAAATCATGTTAAGGATCTAATAAAACATAATATTGAGTCTTCAAAACCTTGAGACTCTTTTCAATAATGTATGAAAGAGAAGTCTAGTTTTAAGTCTATTAGTTAATTCTCAACTAATGATTTATTAAAGTTAGTAAACACTAATATTTTATGTACTAGATAAATAATAAATATTATTGGAAATTATTATGTGTTTTTTGGTTGATGATTTTACTAGACATACAACGGTCTATTTTCTAGAAAAGATATCAGAATCCCTATGTTATTTTAAATTTTTTGAAGAAAAAGTAAAAAATTAGAAAAAAAATCTCTTGATAACTATTCATAGTGATCATAATGAAGAATTTTTAAATTATGGATTTGAATCTTTTTTACTAATAATGTAATTTCAGATAACTTCTCATCCCCAAAAAATCCTCAGGAAAATCATTTTGATGAAAGAAGAAATCATATTCATTAAGAAATAATAAGAACCATATTGAGTGAATACTCAATTGCTAAACATTATTGGGCTGAAGCAGTTATTACTACTTGTTATATTATAAAGAGGGTTTTAATAAGGCATTTTATTAACAAAATATATTATAAATTAATGAATAATTGAAAACCAAAAGGTTATTATTTCAATTTAATTGGATGAAAAGTATTCATTAGGAATATAAAAGAAAATTTACATAAATTCTTTCCCAAATGTAATGAAAGAATATTTTTTTTATTCTAATAATTCTAATTCTTATAGAGATTTTAATAAAATTTATTTTAATATTGAAGTAATATTAGGTGTTAATTTTAATGGATCTAATCATTTTAGTTTTTTTTAAAACCCAACCATCATCGTTGGATGTCTTTTCAAAAACCGGTTTTCATCATTTGTTAGAAAATTCCCCTCTTAATATTTAAATACCCAAGAAATAGATTTTGAAATATTTAATCAAGAATATTTTAAACAAATTGTTGATTTATAGTTCTTACAAAAAAAATGAGTTCAATTATTTATTTGTTATCATCCTAGATAAATTATCATTGAATATGTTGATCAACTAGTTATGAAGGAAAGTTCCATACGAAATAAAGTTGAACACCTTATTTTTATTTCCTATTTTAAAACATTAAATCATAATGAGGTTTTAGGTTATTAGGATTTTATAAATTCCATTCAAGATGAACTAAATTATTTTGAAAGGAACAATTTTTATTCCCTGAAAAAATGACTTAAAGAAACCATAATAATTTGAGTAAAATTGGTTTTCTATAAAAAGTGTGATGAATATGGGATAATTATTAGAAATAAATAAATACTATTTTCTAAAGGATATAACTGAAAAGAGGGAATATATTATGAATAAACCTAATAACTAGTTTCAAGACATTAATATATTCATATTCTACTTTCCTTTACAACATTCTTAAATTTTATACATTTTCAAATGGATGTGATGGTTTGTTTCTTTAAAGGTTATGTACAAGATGATATATTTGTTGTACATCGTCTAGTTTTTGACAATAAAAAACATCCTAAATATTATTGTAACCATAAAAAATAATTATAATTAATTAAACAGTCCACTAAATCCTAGTATGATATATTCAAAAGATTTTTATTAAAATAATAAGTTAAGGGAACTGCAGATCAAACCCTATTTTTAAAGAAAGTTAACAAAAATATTATAAATGTATAAATATATATTGATAATAATATATTCATATAAACTCAATAACATTGAATATATTCCACTATGGATATTATTAAATATTAATTTGAAATGAGTATGATAGGTGAGTTAACATACTTGTTAGGGTTTTCAAATATCTAAAAAACCAGAATGATCTTTTATATCTCAACATAAATATATAAAAGATATTCTTAAATAGTTTTGATATAATAAAAATAATATTATTTTTACTACCATCCGTACCTCAAATACACTTTATCTTGATGAGGTTGGGAAACTAATTGATCAAAAAAATTTACAGGTATGATAGGAGTTTTACTATATATAAAAGCAAGTCTACTAGACATAATTATTTCATTATTCTTATGTCAATGATATTAAGAAAATACAAAGGAATCCCACTTGAAAGTTGTGAAACATACATTTCATTATCATAAGGTATCTATGGTTTTAAGACATTTCTATACTTATAGAACTTTTCATAAATTAATTTTTTATATGCAAACATTGGTTTTTGTTGAATGAATAGAAAAGAACCATAAGAAATCATCATTTCTTAAGAGACTCTATAGTTTTTTAGTCATGTAAGAATCAATATTTAGTTGTATTTTCCACCATCAAAGAAGAATATGTGGTTTCCAGATGTTTTTGTTCTCATGTGTTATGGAATTAGTAGACACTCATTGATTTTGGCATGAGTTTTACAGAAAATCAAATACAATGTGATAACACTAGTTCCACTTCCTTATGTAAAATCACTGCACATCAATCACATTCTAAATACACAGATATTAGGCATCACTTTATTAGGGATCAAACACTAAAATGAGATATTATTTTCCAATTTATCACAGTGTAGAAAAACATACCGATATTTTTACAAAACCATTACATTATGATATATTTTAATACATTAACTAGAATAAATGAACGATCAATGTAATATAATCATTCAAATTTTCTTCTTACTGACTCATTCCCTTAAATTAAGTTACCCCTTATCAAAGGGGGAGTACATATTGTTGATTTTATTTTAAAAAAATAAAATTATTTTTCAATGTAGCAGTTTCTGTAAAAACAATTCGTAATGGGTGTTTCAGATCTAGAATATTTTTGTAATGAGATTATATAGTATTACTACTAGTTAAAATTTATTATAAAACGTTTTTTATTTTGTTTTTTGTTAAAACTAAAATATTCAATAATTTAAAAAACTATAATAACGTTATTAAATTTAAAATTTTAATTATGAACATGATATTCAAAAAAAACTCTTTCTACTCTAAAAGATATTCGTATTATATTTTTACTTTTCTTCATTAAATTATAATTAGTTATAATTATTATTGTTATTTCCGTTGTTTTCATAATACTTTCTCATATTAATTTCCAATGTGAAAATATTTCTTAAAACCCCAAGATTTAGAAATACATCAATATCTTATTTAGAATATTTTCAACTACAATATCAAAAGAAAAATTATATTAATTATTGGATAGTTTTGGTAGTCAAATTTTCATCTTGATCACCTATATAATTGAGGGACTCCCCAGTCCCACATTAGTTTCATGATATTTTCTTACACCAAACCATAGCTAACAACATATTTCATAGATTGTATGTGTTTCTTTTCGATTGATTGAACGTATTCACTGTAGAAAATATCACTAAGTATCATGATTTAGTAAAATGGCCTTTATTCAGAGAAAGGTTTTTCCAAAGATATTTCTTTAAAAAATATGATTTTTTATTAAAAAATATCTATTAAATTTAAATAATGGGACTCAATTTATATAATAAAGAATGATTAGGAGATTGATAAGTATTATATATATCCTATTCCAGAGTTTTATGATTCATTAAATTTCATAAAACAAGAAGATAATTTTTCCATTAAGATGTATAGAAAAAAAAAATTTCACAGAAAGGATGTTAATAGAATTTGGTGGAGTACCATCTAGAAGAGATGATAATTTCCCATCTTATAAACATTCCAAACCCCATGGGACTATTGATAGAATTGAAGCAAAAGAGTCTTTGCTTTCTTATGATGAAGAAAATAGAAAAGTCATTATTCATTATTTGGATAATTTTCTAATAGATTTATCGATGAACGGTTTTTTAATTATCAAAAAATGAAACTAGGAAACTTTTAAAGTAATACAAATTATCCTTTCTGATTATTTGATCAACATGACAAAGATTGATCTTGTGAAATTCATTATATGAACTTTTTGGAATTTTAAGAACAAATTCATCAAATCCAAAATTAATATGTTCCAAAATGCCTCGAGGAATATTATTCATTAATTTTTTATGTTCATCAAGGATGAAAACAAGTATATTGCTATGAGGGAGAAATTATTTTATCAGCAAGGTTACATTAAAAAGAATGATTTTTTATGAGAAAAACAAGAACTTTTCTAAAAAAATCCATCATTATTTCATAATAGCCAAAACTATTAATGGATTCTGAGAAAAAGAATTAAAAGAAAATAAATTATGAATCTTCACCTTCTAAAGAGGTTAATAATGAAAAGATGAAAAATAAGGTCTAGGATTATGTTTTCATGTAATGGATGAAATATAAAGTCAACAAGAAACTTATTCTTCCTAAAATCATATTAGAATTCTATGAGGATTAGGCCATTAGAATTCATAGAGCTGAAGATCATAAGAAATATTCTAAAAATAAAAAACGAAACAAATTCCTCTAATAAGATATTCTTTGTTAGAATTTCATGAAAAATATATAAATATAATTATTTAAAAAATTATTCTAAACATCCAAACCCAGATTCAAGGTAGTAGTTAATGGATCTATATTGGTTCATTATGTTCCCCCCTACGATAAGGATAAGGGGAAATAAAAATCAACCAATCAATAATTGATTCCAGTAGTGACAACAAAAAAATTGAACTAGTTTCTTTTGAAAAGACATATCATCTACTCCTTTACAAAAGAATTATGATTAACCTTATCATGAGAAATAATTGACAATGATATACCAAGGAAATGTAATATTAAGAGAAGATCAACAACCTGAGAAAAATATCAATATAAAAAGTAGGGATCTTATTAAATTCTACCAAAAATATGTGTCAAAAAAGTACAATGAGAATATGTTTATAGAAAAATTTGTTGTCGAGATTGATGATAAAGAAGTCTAAAAAGTAAAATAAGGTTAAAATGTTGAAAAATAAGGAGATTTTGAAACTAATAAAATGTTTAAAAAAATTATTTATGATAAAATTGAAAAATAAAGTGGCGAGGAAAATAGTCATTTTGAAAAATCATTAGTGTCATCATCCTGATATTTATCGTTAAAATTAGATGGTGAAGAAATAGAATGTTCAGAAGAAGAATACTCATTAGGAGAAGAAGAATGTAACGCCCCGACCCTAGCTACCCAGAGTCGGTGCATTACTTCGTAACATTGGCATGATCACAAAAGATCAAGTCTCGAAAGACCGATTAGTTTAGTAGCCTTGGAAACACTAGATACATTAATAAATGTTACATTACAACATAAGGTGAAAAACTACAATAAAAAAGTCTTCATAGTCCACACTCATATCCTCTTCTGACTATCCCTGCAGGCCATTCTTAAAATACTTCTTCACATCCTGGAAAATATTAAAACATTGAAAGGGGTGAGCTCAGATGCTCAGTAAGGATAACAATATTGCAGAAGCCTTCATAAATAAACATAAACATTTAAGGCAATGTATAACTAAAACAAAAGCCTTTTAAACTTGAACATCAACATAATATGGAAAAATTAAAATGAGATAATGCCATTTACTTCTTCACATGGATATTCAACTGGTCGAATAATCACATGAAATATCATTAACCACTTTCATAATGAGGGAATGTATAATGCCAGACATTCTGAAACACTTTTTCAATCCCTCGGCCAAGACGTCTAAAATGATTAAGGCCTCGGACAAAACCATAAATCAAATTGGGAAAGGGCCTCAGCCAATTCCACATCTAGTTGTCTCATGATACCTACCGATGCATCGAGGAGCTATATCAGGCTCCACCCGTCACTTATTAAGACCAATACATTCCTCATATGAATAGGTTTAAACATATCATAAACCATAACATAATCGTATCACATAAAACATGCATAAAGGAAACATAAAATTTCCACATTTCAATCAAAAGATATCAATACAGCACATTGATATAATAAAAATGCTTTCAAAACCATTTTCAATACCAAAATAAAAGAAAGTTAAAACTTTGTATTTATTTTTCATTAAGAAAATGATGGCTTGTAGAGGAAGCCGAAACTCAAATGATGGTCACGGTGGCGGAGAAGTCATTGTCGCCGCGTAAGTATGGAAATAAAAACATTCCCCTTTTGTCATTTAGTAAAATTCTTCGTATAAAAAATATCCCTTTTGAATAAACGTAAAAGTCAAAGGTGTTTATACACCGTATAAAAGAAAGTTGTGTATAAACCAAATATGCCTCAATGAAAGGAGATTGAGACGAAGTCCTTAAAAAGATAATTTTTAAAATAAAATAGATATATTATGTATATTCACTATAAGTACACATAAAGAAAGTACAAATACAAGATATGACATAATAATATCATGACTTAATTTGAAAGTAGGAGATTAACCCAAAGAATGGAAATTGGGTTAAGAAATTCCCTTACCTCATTTCCGACTTGACTCAACCGTTCTTTAAACTTCTGAATAATAAACTAGAGATAATATCTACCTTATTAAGAACCATTTTCAATTTCATTATCCTTTTTATATCACTTATTACAATGTTATGAACGTTATGTAATTATTTAAGTTAATAACGGTCGTTTTGTCGATCTTTGGTACTTGTGTCAACAATAACCTTCTTATAATTACAAGTTGTTCATGTGGTGAAATATACATTATATCCAGAATTATATTCATGATGTAGATATCATATATATCATATATATCCAGTATGTACATTCATTCATAATATTACGTAACATTTAGAGATAAGAAATGAAATGCACCGTTCATGGAGACGGTAAGCCGTACGTACGCATGAACGCTACTTTCATTTCTATTTCATATTTAATGTAATGAAACCATAATTATATAAAGGTATAATATATATCCAGTATAATATAATATATAATATCATTTACTCCATCCTTTATACATCCCACATATGGCATTAACGATTCACATCACTTTGAGGGGGCGGTAGTCCGCACTTCCTAAAATGAAATTATCGCGTTTTACCCATAATGGAAATCATAAACTATGCCATAAATGAGTAATACAGAAGTATAAGTAAAACATAAACATATTATATAACATATATTAAAATAGTGACATCTTAATGGCCACCTTTGAAAGAGTTATATGAGTGTTGAACAATCATCGTTTCGTGAGGCAGAAATTCGCCATCCACAGAAACCGTATGTTCTTTAACCATTAGATGTAGGTGTGTGTAAGTGTAGCTCGAATCCTTCTTATAACGACATCCTAGTATATTGAAGATACTGTTTTTGTTACAAAAGTAATGAATAAAAAGAGTTAAGGGGTTGGAGAAGAAAAATAAAACAAAACAACATTAGAGAAGACATTACCTCAAAATCGGGTAACTCTTTTGATTTGATCCAAAGGCTTACTTGGGAAGAGTTCTGACCAAAGTGAGGCTTATAGGAGTAAGAGGGTAATGTTGGGAGAGTATTTGTGCAGAGGTTGGCCGATCCAAATGGCTTGAATGTGTGAATAAGGTGGGAGAGGTGGGGGCCTTTTATAAGTGGAGAGGAGGGGCTCTTTTGGAAAGATTGAAATGTTACATTATTACACAATTATTTTCGGATTCTAAAGGTCCCACACTTATATAATTCGTGGCTAAGGTGATAAGGGTTCTAAAGCTACCCATCCAATAGTCTCTGTACAAGTGTAAGCCTTGGATTTTACATTATCTTTTCATTTTATTAAAATCGTTAAATAATGAGGCCATCACTGCATCATAATGATGTCATAAATAATTTAATTTATTTAATGTCTAAAAATTATAAAAAAAATATTATGATGTAGGAAATCTTTTTAGATTTCTAATGAATATTTATAATCAAAATGTGGACTTGTGTAACCTCACTTAAAAACTGTTTTAGTAAAACAACTCATGTTTGTGTCAATTTAATTTTAACATTAAATAAATATATATTAATGTCATTTTCCAACTAAAGCAGCTCCATGGGGTCCCCAAGTTGACCCATGGGTTGTCTTGGTCGGGCATGACTCATCAAATAGGAGTATGACAAGTGTCATGCTCATCTCATATTATTAAAACATTATTTGTACCTTAAACTACACTAATTACCTCTAATCGCGATTAAGAACTTAAAAGTTACTATTCACCAAAAAATTATTTTAATCTCATTGAACCACATTTTACTTCTTAATGACAACCATGTATGTCGGATTTTTGAAAATCAAATCACAAAAGTGGTAATATTTCATCTAAATGAAAAATCAGTTATTTAACTACCACTTAGTGGTTTCACTATTCATCAAAAATTGATGTTTTTCAGAACAAGGCCAAAATTTCACCCTAAGCTATAATTGATATTCCGAATTCAAAAATGGTGTCTATTTTACAAAATTCCAGACATATAAGTTGCATTAATTAATTTTATAATTAATTCCCGCTGTTACAACAAATAGCGTGTTTTTAAGAAATAATTTATATCAAAAGATTGGCAATTGTTTATGTCCAATTTCAATGTTAAATTAATTTTAATGACCACCATTGGATAAAATGGTAAAAATATATTCTAATTATACCTTAAAACCACTAAATAGTATAATTTATCACAATAAATTATTTTGATTAAAAAGTTATTTTAAGTATTTTTCCCTATTCATAAAAAATTAGAAGTTCTCAGAAAAATACCAAAAATTCAACATAGGCTAATTTCGATATTCCGAATCCAAAAATGAAGTCCATTTTGAAATATAAAATTTCTATAATTTTAAAAAGTGGTAATTACTATTCATAACGGCTAATTTGATTAGTCGCGGTGTTTTAGAACTCGATTTTGCATATAATGCAAGCTATTGCATTATTGAATGAGAAGCGTATCATGGAAGCTCGGGGTGTTACATTCTCCCCTCCATCAATAAATTGCGTCCTCGCAATTTGAAATTTTTCTTGGAAAATAGAAAATACCTTTGTGGAAAACCCACATCGGAAATAAGGTTAATAAAATTTAGTCTTAATAAGAGGGAAATGGAAATAAGAAAGTCACCACCAAATTATGATCTCGATAAGGAGAACATTGGTGGCAATTAGAGACATATAATTGGAGAAAAAATGTAAATATTTGTAGGGAGTGATTGAGGTCATCATTCACAATCAACTGTCAAATTGAGGGCCTCAAAGCCTTCAATCTATGTTGATTTAAAATATCATCAGTTCAACAAGACATAAGGTATTAGGATAACACATTTTTTTTGAATTAATATCCCTTTAATAAAGTTTAATAATTAATTTATTCATTGAATAAGAGATAGGTATATATATATTTATGCTTGACAATTAGAGTTTCAACCTTCAACTCATCTTTCACTCATAAAGATAATAGAACTAAAAAATATTATACTTATCCTAATTGTATAAGGTTCCAAATTTTAACACATACCATTTAGATTAGAAAAACTATTTTGTAAAAACCAGGGACTTCACATAGTCCAGTGGTAGGCGATTAATCCCAATCGCACTATGGTTGTGGGTTCGATTCCCACAGCATTATCCGACGCGATGGGTTGTCACTCGGTCTGTGTCTTTTCCTTTTTATAAATATCCAAAAATAACCTTAACAAGAGTATCCAATGTAAAATATAATCCATTCCAACCATTATAGTTATCCAAAATACTTTTGTCCAACTCACAGTCCGAATTTTATGAGGAAGGTAAACATAATGAAGCTCCTTTTTTTTCTGCGTAACAACATGTGAACACCTTCATCATGTATTCTTTTAAAACACTGCAACATACTGTATTACCATAAATCCTTATTGATTACATTCATGATCCCTTATTCCTTATAGAAAACTATATATACTCCTTATATCCAAAAATGTATACAAATCATTAATCAGTTTCAAGGATGTTAAGAATATCCAACATAATTTATCCGAATCAATCATGTCTTATTCCAAAATCACTATCTTGGTATCAGAACCATATTATGGTTTATCTTTCTCTCAACCATATATTTTCCAAAAATTTAACCTACTGTGGAGTCACTTTTCTTGGTTCCACACAATCTCAAGTCCTAGATGAAATAGTACTGCAGTACAATCCTTATATACTCCATAATTATTATAACAAATACATCATTGATACAACACTCAATTTACAAAATTCTTTAATAACAACATAAGAACTCTAATCATTCCTCCTCATCTATGGTAGTATCATAACTTGATTATAATCAAATAACATCATTTGGGGCATACTCTGATGATTTGAACATTGGTTTGCATAGTGTCCCCACTCCTTGCAGATGAAGCAATGTACATTTGAAACCTTTTTCTTACCCTTGCAGTCACGCACTTGGTGTCCTTTTTCTCCACACAAATAACAAACTCTCATTCCCTTCAGGCAAATTCCAAGGTGTTTCTTCCCACAGTTATCACATATTGGAAAATTCTTCTTTTCCCTCGTCCCTTTATCCATCATTCTCTCTTCCATCCTTTTGTTCCCTTTCATCCCTTCAAATCCATAAGACTCAGAGAATTCTCTACTCATCTTATTAACACATGATACAATTTCTTCATATGTTGATAACACATGGGAGAATATTTCCCTTCTAAATGTTGGATTAATACCATGAATGATATGATCCTTCTTACTCTTTGGATCATACGTATTGATGGAGGTCACATTCCTTCTACTGGGCACCATTTCTATACAATGGCATAAACTAGATCAGTTTATGAATCAAAATACATAATCCCATACTTATAAAACACTTAACATAAATTGAACTATTTATGGATATAATCTATAATCATAAAAAGGTTTTCTTTGAGGAAGTATATACTCATAACCGTTCATAGTGGTTTGTAATGAAAACTAGAATTATCCTAAGCATATCCCTCGGGAGTGTCGTAACCAAGAGTGCAGCAAGGCCCGTTGTCGTGCACCAGTTCCCATTCGAGTCTAGCTCAAAGCGGTGTTTTCGGGTTTTACACCTAGGTACATCTGTGCCAGAGCCGCCTCTACCTGCTCGTATCCAGACAGGGATGTATTGCTCGAAAAACTCACAAAATCTCTATAATACCAAAATTATAGGAAGTTCTTCTATACTAATCCTTAAAGTCTATCGTCGGGCTATGTGCTCTAATCAGAGTTTATCTAAATCCAGCTTCCAAGGTTAGTACTAAACTGCTTCTGATACCAACTGTAACACCCCGACCCTAGCTACCCAGAGTCAGTGCATTACTTCGTAACATTGGCATGATCACAAAAGATCAAGTCTCGAAAGACCGATTAGTTTAGTAGCCTTGGCAACACTAGATACATTCATAAATGTTACATTACAACATAATGTGAAAAACTACAATAACAAAGTCTTCATAGTCCACCCTCATATCCTCTTCTGACTATCCCTGCAGGTCATTCCTAAAATACTTCTTCACATCCTGGAAAATATTAAAACATTGAAAGGGGTGAGCTCAGATGCTCAGTGAGGATAACAATATTGCGTAAGCCTTCATAAATAAACATAAACATTTAAGGCAATGTATAACTAAAACAAAAGCCTTTTAAACATGAACATCAACATAATATGGAAAAAGTAAAATGAGATAATGCCATTTACTTCTTCACATGGATATTCTACTGGTCGAATAATCACATGAAATATAATTAACCACTTTCATAATGAGGGAATGTATAATTCCAGACATTCTGAAACACTTTGTCAAGGCCTCAGCCAAGACGTCTAAAATGATTAAGGCCTCGGCCAAAACCATAAATCAAATTGGGAAAGGTCCTCGGCCAATTCCACGTCTAGTTGTCTCATGAGACCTACCGATGCATCGAGGAGCTATAGCAGGCTCCACCCGTCACTTATTAAGTCCAATACATTCCTCATATGAATAGGTTTAAACATATCATAAACCATAACATAATCGTATCACATAAAACATGCATAAAGGAAACATAACATTTCCACATTTCAATCACAAGATATCAATACAACACATTGATATAATAAAAATGCTTTCAAAACCATTTTCAATACCAAAATAAAAGAAAGTTAAAACTTTGTATTTATTTTTCATTAAAAAAATGATGGCTTGTAGAGGAAGCCGAAACTCAAATAATGGTCACGGCGGCGGAGAAGTCGTTGTCGCTGCGTAAGTATGGAAAGAAAAACATTCCCTTTTTTTTGTTTAGTAAAATTCTTCGTATAAAAAATATCCCTTTTGAATCAACATAAAAGTCAAAGGTGTTTATACACCGTATAAAAGAAAGTTGTGTATAAACCAAATATGCCTCAATGAAAGGAGATTGAGACGAAGTCCTTAAAAAGATCATTTTTAAAATAAAATAGATCTATTATGTGTATTCACTATAAGTACACATAAAGAAAGTACAGATACAAGATATGAAATAATAATATCATGACTTAATTTGAAAGTAGGAGATTAACCCAAAGAATGGAAATTGGGTTAAGAAATTCCCTTACCTCATGTCCGACATGACTCAACCGTTCTTTAACCTCCTGAATAATAAACTAGAGTTAATATCTACCTTATTAAGAACCATTTTCAATTTCATTATCCTTTTTATATCACTTATTACTATGTTATGAACGTTATGTTATTATTTAAGTTAATAACGGTCGTTTTGTCCATCTTTGGTACTTGTGTCAACAATAACCTTCTTATAATTACAAGTTGTTCATGTGGTGAAATATCCATTATATCCAGAATTATATTCATGATGTATATATCATATATATCATATATATCCAGTATATACATTCATTCATAATATTACGTAACATTTAGAGGTAACAAATGAAATGCACCGTTCATGGAGACGGTAAGCCGTACGTACGAATGAACACTACTTTCATTTCTATTTCGTATTTAATGTAATGAAATCATAATTATTTAAAGGTATAATATAGTTCCAGTATAATATCATATATAATATCATTTACTCCATCCTTTATACATCCCACATATGGCATTAACGATTCACATCACTTTGAGGGGGCGGTAGTCCGCACTTCCTAAAATGAAATTATCGCGTTTTACCCATAATGGAAATCATAAAGTATGCCATAAATGAGAAATACATAAGAATAAGTAAAACATAAACATATTATATATCATATATAAAAATAGTGACTTCTTAATGGCCACCTTTGAAGGTGTTATATGAGTGTTGAACAATCATCGTTTCGTGAGGCAGAAATTCGCCATCCACAGAAAACGTATGTTCTTTAACCATTAGATGTAGGTGTGTGTATGTGTAGCTTGAATACTTATTATAAAGAAATACTAGTATATTGAGGATGCTGGTTTTGTTACAATATAATGAATAAAAATAGTTTAGGGGGTTGGAGAAGAAAAATAAAACAAAACAACATTAGAGAAGACATTACCTCAAAATCGGGTAACTCTTTTTGATTTGAGCCAAAGGCTTACTTGGGAAGAGATCTGCTCAAAGTGAGGCTTCTAGGAGTAATAGGGGGATGTTGGGAGAGTATTAGGGCAGAGGTTGGACGAGACAAATGGCTTGACGGTGTGAATAAGGTGGGAGAGGTAGGGGCCTTTTATAAGTGGAGAGGAGGGGCTCTTTTGGAAAGATTGAAATGTTACATTATTACACAATGCTTTTCGGATTCTAAAGGTCCCGCACTTATATAATTCGTGGATAAGGTGATAAGGGTTCTAAATCTACCCATCCAATAGTCTTTGGACAAGTGTAAGCCTTGGATTTTACATTATCTTTTCATTTTATTAAAATCGTTAAATAATGAGGCCATCGCTGCATCATAATGATGTCATATATAATTTAATTTATTTAATGTCTAAAAATTATAAAAAAAATAATATGATGTAGGAAATCTTTTTATCTTTATAATTAATATTTATAATCAAAATTTGTACTTGTGTAACCCCGCTTAAAAACTGTTGTAGTAAAACAACTCATGTTTGTGTCAATTTAATTTTAACATTAAATATATATATATTAATGTCATTTTCCAACTAAAGTGGATCCATGGGGTCCCCAAGTTGACCCATGGGTTTTCTTGGTCGGACATGACTCATCCAATAGAAGTAGTACAAGTTTCATACTCATCTCATATTATTAAAACATTATTTGTACCTTAAACTACACTAATTACCTCTAATCGCGATTAAGAACTTAAAAGTTACTATTCACCAAAAAATTATTTTAATCTCATTGAACCACATTTTACTTCTTAATAACAACCATGTATGTCAGTTTTTTGAAAATAAAATCACAGAAGTAGTAATATTTCATTTAAACAAAAAATCAGTTATTTAACTACCACTTAGTGGTTTCACTATTCATCAAAAATTGATGTTTTTCATAACAAGGCAAAAATTTCACCCTAAGCTATAATTGATATTCCGAATTCAAAAATGATATCTATTTTACAAAATTCCAGACATATAAGTTGCATTAATTAATTTTATTATTAATTCCCGCTGTTACAACAAATAGCGTGTTTTTAAGAAACAATTTATATCAAAAGATTGGCAATTGTTTATGTCCAATTTCAATGTTAAATTAATTCTAATGACCACCATTGGATAAAATGGTAAAAATATATTCTAATTATACCTTAAAACCACTAAATAGTATAATTTATCACAAGAAATTATTTTGATTAAAAAGTTGTTTTAAATATTTTTCACTATTCATAAAAAATTAGAAGTTCTCAGAAAAATACCAAAAATTCAACATAGGCTAATTTCGATATTCCGAATCCAAAAATGAAGTCCATTTTGAAATATAAAATTTCTATAATTTTAAAAAGTGTTTATTACTATTCATAACGGCTACTTTGATTAGTCGCGGTGTTTTAGAACTCGATGTTGCGTACAATGCAAGCTATTGCATTATTGAATGAGAAGCGTATCATGGAAGCTCGGGGTGTTACAAAGAAGATACGTAATCTAAGAAGTAAGGATATGATCAGGATTCATAGACAAAAACTTCTTAAAATCCTCATACTAAAGACATATATATTATGTATATTTTTTATGGAATAGTTACTCACATGAAGGTTGAAAAAATAAAAAATAAATTGACCAACGATAAAAATAGAAAAGTAAACGGTGATGTTGTTATAACAATTAATAAAAACATTCTATTTCCAAAATAGTTTTATTAGATTCTACTAGAACTATTAAATTAATGGGTTTTGATTATATCGTACATTTTTTGAAAATATTATAAGGAATTTTTCCCTATTTTGTTGTATTAGAATCAAGAGTTTAGTTGTAACAAGATAGTCCTTCTTCGAAAAGTGAATATATCAAGATGTAAATAGAGTTAGTCATGCATATTGAGTATTATTTAAAAACATGGAAATAAACATATAATGCCTATATAAAATCATCTAATTAAATGGTGAAGTGGTCCCATTATAAGGATTATAATTTTTGGTACCTTGATGATCAAATTAAAGAGATTAAGTAGTTGATGAGCGAATCTCCTAATACAATAAATCAATTATAAAAAGATATGATTGAAAGGTTATTGTTTGATGATGAATTAAAAGAACAGATCGATGATCATAAAAAAAATGATTGATCAAATTTATAAGATGAAGAAAGATAATAAGGATTTCATGAAAATAATGTTTATTTTTATAGAACTAATGAATAATGTCTTACTTTTCAATGAACTCTTAATATTTTTCTGTTTTCAATTTTTTTAAAATCTTTGTTGATAAATGATTTATTGTTTCATCCACTATGTTTTTGTTAAATTTCATATTATTTCTATTGACTTTTATTTAATTAATTATTTTATATGGTTTAATAAAACTCTTTTTTCTATTCTATAAAATTTCATGAAACTCAAAAAAATTGCCCAATTCTTTTTGAAAATCACAAATGGTGTGATATTTCTACATAGAGAGACATCTTATAGTAAGGGGAAGTTATTCTAAACAGGATAAGGATTTATATATGAATGAGAGTTGATACTTTAAATGAATTTAATCATTTTAATCATTATCAATATCATATCAAGAACACATATAAACTCATTGGGAGTTTAAAATCTTGTTTTATTTATGAATAAAATTTTTGTTAAATTCAACGATTGTACATGTTTTTTATGTTTTATTAATTTTTTGTAATTGGGTTTGTACCTTCCAAAAAAGGATTGATTATTGAGTCACATGTTTTAATTCTAACATTTATAATGATTTTTTTGGAAATCTAGAACTCTTTATTTATATTTTCTTTAATATATTTTTATGTATAAGGTAATTTAAAATGTTTTATGTAGAAAAGATAATGTTTTACTCTATTTATAATTAGTTTTTATGTTTTCATGAATATGAACCATCTTTATTCCTTATGTTTTTCGTAATGTGTATAGATAAGATAGAAAATATTATCCACCCTTATTAGAATAGTTATAAGAATTTCAATATTTACTTTAACAATGAAGAAATCTATATAATTAGAATGATACTAGGAAAGTTAAATATAATAATCATACTTCTAATGAAAAATCAACATGTAATTTATATGAATGTCCACTGGAACGATTTATTTTATATTCTCAATATTAAAATTGATTTCAAATCTATGGAATTATTTTTACATCATAATAACATAAAATCATAAGATGTCAAACATTTTTTTATGCCATGTTTTCATTTCAAAGGTGTTAATGTCATTGTAAAAAACTCAATGAATGTATGAAAATTGGATGATCAATATGATTGATGGGGAGATTCCTATAAATACCATGATTTTAGAAGACTATATTGTTTATTGACTTCATTTCCAAATTTATCTATTGCGACAGCTCTGAAGACTTCAAGAATTGACATCTTGTTATTAGTCATTGTAATCATTCATAGTTTTTTTGTAATTGTTGTGTCTGATAGTGTGAATACGATCGAGAATTACTAGGGACAGATAGGAAGAGGATCTGATCACAGTATTGATCAAGGGCTTCTAGTGATATCAAGACATATCAGATCATCATATTGAGGGTGTAGTGACCCGGTTTTTTCCTTGTAAGACTTAAGAATATTTGTACATATATTTCCAGAGATATGAGTTGAGACGACGTGCGATTCTGAGGCCCGTTGTTCCCGGAATAAATATTATAAAAAAATTAAGTGTTTTTATACTATGCATGTGGTGGGGTTTTGTTTCCTACTAAATGGTAGCTTAGATCGGAAATTTGAGGGCACTGTTGCTTCCGGAGCGTGCATTTTAACCTAGGTGGGGTGTAAAAGTTGCGGGCATGGGCCGACTATGAGATATGTCATCCAGTGGAAGAATATTCATTTTGAAAAAATTACGTAGTGATTTTTAACATTGAATTACTATTCAAATAACGTTCGAACGATATCTTGTAATGGAAATCTGACACTTCTGTTGAGTTGATATGGGGAATTTTTTCGAGGCGTGATATAAAATAAGCGGGCGCAGAGGTTTTGGAATCCACGACTATGGGTGGCGTTTCAGTGAGTTTTTACAAATTCACTTGAGATAAGGGGGATAACCCATTCTTCTTCTTCTTTATCTCTCTCTCTCTCTCTCTTCCACTCATTCTCTCTCTCTTGTTCATCAGCGACCTTCCCCATTCTTCAACGAATCGAGGATCAACCTCCGTCGGAACCTTGGTGGATCGAAGCAGGAGCGTTGTGGACATGCCTCCAAAGACATATGACTGATTCGAGGAAGGATTTACTCTATTTCTGAGTTCCAATTCAAGTTTTAATTTAATAATACCTTGTTTCCACTTATTTATTCATTTCTGGTACATCATTGATGGCCGCACAAACACAACTGTCAACCCATGATGAAAAGTCATGTTTTGTTCATCGTGATCTTAAAATGTTCTCCGGGTTCTTGGGAGCTTACAATTAAGCACGTAAAATCTTAAAAAATTTGTCAATTAGAGGAAGGAGACGAAATTACATGGTCGCAGAGATCACAAGAATGGGCTTGGAATAAATTTTGGGTCACTGGAGCGGATGTGGCGGCTGACTAAAGGTCTGGCTCCGACAAGGGGTGTGGCCGGAGCACCAGCGGATGAGCAGAGGCTAGAGCACGGTGGCACCGGGTGAGGCCGGTGTAGTGGGGTCAAGCACTTCTGGATGGTAGCAGCTGCAGCGTGGCATAACAGGGACTGTAGGAGCGGCGGGGGGGGGGGGGGGTCTTCAGTGCATTGTGTCGCGGGCAAGGAGCAATGAGGCGGTGCTGTTGAGCGGCGGAGTGCAGCGGCTTCATCGAAGCCAGCTTCTCGGGCAGCGGCGTCAGGTGTGGTGCTAGCTGGAGGTGGCCTGTAGGTGTGCTGGAGTGTACAAGGGCACTGGCACCATCCCATCGCGGTCGGAGGAGGCACCCAAGTTGCTAACCTCAGGTGTGCAGAGAAGACAAGTACCCATGCTTTATGAGTCCTGCTAGGTGATGAAGACTGACGAAAAAGCCAGTATGCTTGAAGAACCATACCAGAGGAGGGGGTCCGGTGTTTCTAGAGTGGGTCCTGGCCGGTGGGCCGTGGCGAGTCTTGCTGGACCCGCGGCTAAGTCGCGGGCTGGCGGTTGGGACTGGGCCGGCCTGGTTGGGCAACCCCCTTGCGTTCAGGGGGCCGTACCTTCTAAACGGCACATCTATTAGACGCACCGTCTGTGGCTGCATGTTCATTTATTCATGTTGGAAAATTTGAAGTAGGTTCCGCGGATTTTGGGTTATGTTTCCAAATGTGGGTAACCAGAAACACATTAATTTAATAATATCAAATTATTTTAAAAAATCACGACGGACGTACATAGTGAGCTGGACGTCGGTTCGACGTGCCGTCAGAGGCATTGTGGCCCTAGAGTTGTGAAAGGCCTTCCAAAGATGGGTTTGAACCTTTTCGGTTTAGTTTTGTTGCTCTGTGGCACAAAACGATTAATGAAAATAATTGTTTATTTATTTATTTATTTATTTATTCTTGCGTCAGACCTAACTCTTGTCTGGGATGTCCGATTGATGCGTCGTCAGCGGAAACGTGAACCTAGTCCTCATACAGACTTTATGAGATGCTTTCCATAGTGCTCCGGTTGGAGAAATGGTGTGGACCCCACAGGTCTTGGTTCACACGTTTTGCGGTGAAACGCCACTTTTTCACCCGACATCCGTTTGGGGTGCTTGAGTACAGGTTTCTTAGTGTTCTTCTGAGGGGATTGCGATGACGCAATCGCCCCCCCCCCCCCCCTAAATTCGGGCTCGAGGAGTGGAACCCATGAGGCTATTTTCGGACATATGTTGGGTTTCTACAACTTATGCTTCATAAGTCTATTCAGGGAAAATGAATAGTCTATGCCCCGTGGTTATCTATATGGAATGCAGTGGTATGATCTGCATGACGTGGTTCGGGGTCGAGGTGTGGACCCTATAGGGACCCGTTTACATAATGCGGGGAGTTACAGCTTCTGCATCCAGAGTCCGTTTTAAGCACCATCTGTAGCATTGTGACCCTGGTATCAAGACAAAGTTGACATGTGTGGTTTCAACCGTTGATGACGGAGTTGAGTCTTGGGCCCCACGGGCTGTCTTTTAAGATGTGTTTAGCATACTGTGACTTTTTCATCAAGCGTATTATTGGGGGATATGAATAGTCGATTTGAAATGTTTTTCTGAGAGCATCGTGATGGATCAGTTCTCCCGAACATTTTCGGAAATGAGGTGTGGGCCCACGAGACAAAATATGGTCGTAGAGTAGTGTTGAATAACTTTTCCATTGGGAACCTATTTCCAGTGAGTAAATAGTCTATCTCGCATTTTTTCAGTGATTATTACCACGATGAAATATTTTTGGGCATGCAGAACCTCTTTTGAGATCTCATTAAATGTGGAAACATGAAAGGGCATTGGTCCAAGGTGATATTGATGCACTCTGATCCTACGTATGGTATCAGTGTTAGTGACACCCAGTGATGGCATGGGTGATGCATAGATATTGGACCAGTTCTGGGTTTACCCTTCAGTGGGGCAGGGTAGTGGGTTACCCTCTAGTGCATTAGGGTTTACCCTCCAACAAGGTTGGGCAGTGGGTTACCCATTTACCATTGGGTTTACCCTCTAGAGAGTTTGGGTAGTGGGTTACCCATTGACCTTAGGGTTTACCCTCCAGTGAGGCTGGCCAGTGGGTTACCTGTGGACCTAAGTGTTTACCCTCTAGTGGGGATGGGAAGTGGGTTACCTAATGACCTCTTAGGGTTTACCCTCTATCTTGACTAGGAAGTAGTTTACCCGATGATTTATTTCAGACATAGCCCCTTTCTATGAGGCTAGTCAGTGACTTTTCTATATGGTTACCGAAGCGCAATCCTTGGTTGTGTGATTTAGCGATGAGATAGCTTTGACATGTGGGACGTTTTGGAAACAGTGATTGATATCCTTAGAACTGTTGGTGACTCTTCCTGGGCTGATCGTGGAGATAGAGATCCCCTTACACACTCATTTGTGTTTCTCATTGAGCACATATATATACATCTTACTTTTTTTCAAAATTCATGGGTTCAGATATACTTTTTTAGGAGGGGCGAAGACGTGCAAGGTATTCTACATGATTTCCGTGTCTAGATCCTCTTGGATGGACGATCCTGCCACCTTTCCCTTGTCGGGTTGATCTATACACT
Organism: Viscum album; assembly: GCA_963277665.1. Lineage (NCBI taxonomy): Eukaryota > Viridiplantae > Streptophyta > Magnoliopsida > Santalales > Viscaceae > Viscum > Viscum album. The sequence continues at coordinate 1,583,896,828 of OY728158.1, read as the reverse complement.
CTCTTTTGTAATCTTACACTTTTCTTGATCTATCTACTGCTCACCATTTTAGTACCTCTTTTTTGCTCCCTCCAAATTTTGGGACATCCTACTGATTATCTTTATACTCACACCTGCTTGGGCTTTGCCCACACTTGGTGCACCCTTGTAGAAAATGGACATGTCGATCTAGACTATAAAGGAGCGTAGGGGATAGAGGATATTGGGCTGCTTTCAGTGGATGTTGTAGGATTTTCAGATTTGAGACTCGTTATTTGTTTACTCTCGTTTACTTGTTGCTGGGTTGTGGAACCTTTCTAGTTGGTCACGCGATTTTTTCCTTTTTCTATTCAGTTATCTTGTCACTACTTTTCAACACATTACTTGTACTATTTAGAAGTTGATGCATGACTGTGGTTGGGATATAGTTGTTTGTGCTTTGGTTTCCTTTTTTACTATGGACTTCTGCATTGAGTGGGATGTGCTTGTGAGCACATGTACATAGGAAAAGGCATCCCCAGAGATTGTTACACCTTCAGCACTTGTCGCTAGCCCCTGGCCTATGGAGGTGGGCTTGGGTTAGTTGCGACTCGGTACTGGTATGGTCAGGTGGTGACAAGTGGTATCAGAGGTGGTTTGTTCCTTGGGGTGTTGTTTGGACGTCCCTAAAAAGGAATTGGTTGATTTTTGTGTAAATAGTGTCAACATGTCTCGAGAGCGGCTCTCATGAAAGAGAGTCTAGTGATGGGGTGGCGGCCGACGTATCCATTCACCAAGACCCTGATAACCCGATTTTCAAATCAGCACACTGAGACACTTGTTGCAGCAAATTTGGTTCGTGCATCATATAGGAGTTAGTCTTTGATTGTCCCTCTTGAGTAAGCTCCCCATCATTATTTATATATATATGCTCATTTGACCGTGGTACTCCTTGATCAATTTTTTTATGTCTCCACAATGATAGCCATCAAAGATACTAGCTCATGTTCGTGACGACGACTCAGTGAGTGGCGAGGCCATAGTTCAAGATCCATCATACGATTTCCTTTTCTATAGGAGGATAGGCAGTATCATCTCCACCTATGTAGTAGAAGATAGTACCGGTAGTAATGGCAGATGATGAGCGGAGGATGGTTGCGCTACGTGGGTCCCAGCATCAGAGGCCGATGAGGTTGCACAGTGGGCCATACCCTCAAACAGTGAAGGGTTGGCTAGAGTTGGCAGTTCACCTCTTCAGACTAGTTCGGACACTAAAGGGTTGATGGTAGCTTTAACAACCAAACTTTTTCCACCAATAATTTTGGAGTTAGTAGATCTAGGGATACTCAGATGAACGATGAGTTTTTACTCTCATGGGATGACTTCTAGTAGCTATTTCGTGAGGAGGACTACCCCTCCTACTTAGAGTTTTTACAGTTTCCGGAGATGCTGGAGTTTCAGCGAGGAGTGATGTCAGTGTCCGAGTACGTGACTAGGTTCACCAATATTACTCGGTACTCTTTATATGTGGTCCATGATGGAAACTTTTGAGCACAGAAGTTTGAGCGAGGTCTGTGTAGTGGAGATTCATGCCAGCATAGTGACCTTCTGCATCCACACCTAACTCAGGGTGCTGGAGTAGGAACTGTTGATAGATAAAGTTTTGTCAGATGGATGTTAAGTAGCTGGGCCCTGATGTCGGGGGTCTCCCTTGATGAGAATTGGGCACATGGTCGGGGACAGTGTAGAGCACCGTGATAGCTGAGGAAGCACTAGTGCTTTGTTTTTCATGTGCGAGGCCATGTGGCGTGAGACTACTCTACCAAATGTGTTGAGTTTTCCAGATAGTTGGTAGATGCACCGCCATGACAGAGGCAGTGTCATAATTAAAGAACTCCCAGGTGAGGACATGGGGCTCATTAGGGAGGCAGTGCTGGCGGAAAAACAGGAAGAACTTTGGTTTGAAGATGACGTTTCAAGGTCCTCCCACCACCACTAAGAGGCCCATGTTAGGCTCAGGGAGCTAACGAATGGGGCCGTGGACGGTTGTGTGCTATGGATGTCTACAATCCTGCAATGCATGAGATGATAAGAGGTACACTCTGTGTCTTTTTATATCTTTCTCAGTAGAACTTGTTAGACGCTGCATGAGGTACTATTTTCTTCTAACTCCTTGTTTGAGGGGTTACTATGGGTGACAGAGGACTTTGGTGTCACCTTGTGTTGGTGTTGTTCGATGTAGCTTTTAATGCATGAGAAAGAGGGGTTCTTCCCTCACTGAGACATGTTTTTTGTGATTTGATCAAAACCGTTGGGGAGAGTCAGTACCACCAAAAGATGATAGTATTGAGGTGAGGTGGATGAGCCCCTCTGACATGTGCATTCATGGTGGGGTTGTGCAGTGGAGTGTCAGAGCAGGTTCTGGATATGCCAGTGGGGATTTTCAATTTGACCCCCCTTTTGATTGAGGTGCCACTAGTGGGTTTGGAAGAGTTTCTGTTTTGGGATTACTCTCCTTTCAATAGGGGAAAAGACACGTGATGTATGCAACATGCTTTTTGTATCTATCCTATGGAGGTTGGATGAGTTTTCTCAACTTCTCTGTTCATTAGAACCTTGTGTGATCAACATCAATCATGATACCTCTATCGAGTACAGGTCGAGGTTATGGACATCCTATAATCAGAGTTACACGTTTCACTATGTGGTGCGGTTAATGGTAGTCTTTGCCCTGAGAATGTCGAGACACTATCTTTAGGGAGATCGCTTTTTGGTTAGCTCATACCCCCAGTTTCTTAGGTGCATCATCCCCCAGAGATACTTGAACCTAAGATGACGCTGCTGGTTGATATTTCTGCAGGACTATGATTTCGAGGTAGTCTGTGTTCTGGAAAGATTGCAGTGTTGTAGGAGGTTCCCATAGCAGATAGTCCTAGACTCATTATGAGCAGGAATTTTCGTAGTATATATCTTCTCGATAGCTGACCTTGGTGGAGTCGGAGGGTAAGAATTTTCAACAGCCGATGGTGTCGACTCATCCACTTTTTGAGCATGTAAGACAATCATGGTTGTGATGCACCAACTATGAAAACTTTCATGATTATATATCTACCAGCAATTCACCTGATGGGTATTCTGAAGGAGGGAATCACGAGATCATGTTCCAGGAACAAATTTTGATTTCGGTCGTAACGTGGAAAGTAGAGGTTCAGCCGAAGGAGTCCCTCGAGATTCATTGGGCCGTTCGGGAATCAAACAAGTGATTGAATGGTTTCCTACCATTAGTCCCTACCCTCCCAATAATAGGAGTGGGCGCACGACATCTTCCACGTGACATAGCTGATGTGGTGTGTGTGTGTTTCTAGGCATTTCATCGAACTTAGAAGTCCTTAGGAGTATGAACCATCCCTTGGTTCGTATGTTGTGCCAGCATGGTGTTGTGCATGTTTTCTTGGGAGTGGGAGAGCTAGGTGTGAGCTCTGTATCCCGAGTTGTTTTTCCTATTTTTTCTTTTTGTAGATGATAATAGTGATAGAGGGAATGATGTAGAGACTTGGTTTTTGAACTGTAAGAATTTAGTGGAATATTTCTACATATATTTCCAGAGCTAGGAGCTGAGCTGGAGTGCGATTCTGAGGCCTAGTGTGCCCAGAATAATTTTTCTAAAAATATTAACTGTTTTTATACTATACACGTGGCAGGGTTGTGTTTCCTCCTAAATGGTAGTTCCAATAGGATATCTGAGGGCATTGTTGCGTCCGAAGTGTGCCTTTTACCCTAGGTGGGGTGTAAAAGTTGCTGGCGTGGGCCTGCTGTGAAAGATGTCACCCAAGTGCAAAATCATCATTTTGAAAAAATGACTTAGTGATTTTTAACACTACCGTTCTTTTCAAATAACATTCAAAAGAACTCTCAGAATGGATTTACAAGACTTCTGTGGAGTTTGAGATGGGGATTTTTTCCAATGCGCGATATAAAATAAGCAGCCGCGAAGGTTTTTTAATCTGTTACAATGAGTGGCATTTCAGGGATTTTTTAATAATTTGCTTGATAAAATGGGGAGAACCCATTCATATTCCATCTATATATTCCTCTCTCTATTTATCTCTTGTTCTTCTGAGTTCTTCACCATTATTCATCGAATCGGGGAGTGACCTCCACGAAAACCATGGTGGATCGAAGCAGGAGCATCGTGGACATGCCGCCAATGACGCACGACATATTCGAGGAAGGATTTCTTCTAATTTTGAGTTCCGATTCAAGTTCTAATTTAAAAATCTCTCACTTCCCCTTTTTTCTACAATTTTGTAACATCGTTTATGGCCCCACGAACACGGCTATCAACCCATGCTGAAAAATAATATTTTGTTCATCCTGATATTCAACCGTTCTTCGGGTTCTTGGATGCATACAATTAAGCACATCAAATCTTCAATGATTTTCCGATCAGAGATAGGTGAAGGGATGAACATGTCGTAGTGATCACAATAATGGGATCGGAATAATTTTGGGTCACCAGAGCAGTTGTGGCGGCTGACATAAGGTCCAACTCCAAAAAGGGGTGTGGCCGGAGCATAGGCAGATGAGTGGAGGCCGGAGCACGGAGGCATTGGGTGAGGCCAGAGCAGTATCGTTGAGCGTGGCCAGAAGTTGTCGGCTGTGGTGTGGAATTTCATGGACCGTAGGAGCATCCGGGGGGTCTTTGGCACGTCGTGCGGTGAGCAGGGAGCGCCGGGGCGGTGCGGTGGAGCAGCAGAGCATGATGGCTTCAGCGGAGCCGGTGGCTCGGGCAGCGGCGTCAGTTGTGGTGTAGGCTGGAGGTGGCACGGAAGTGCACTGGATGGTCCGAGGGAACCAGCATCATCCAGTTGCAGTCAGAGGAGGCCCCCAAGGCACTGACCACGGGTGTGCAGAGGAGATAGGGATCCGTGCTTCGCGGGTCCTACTGGGCTATGAAAGCCAGACAAAAGGCCAGTCTTCTTGAAGAACCTGACTCGAGGGGGGGGGTCCAATGTTGTTGGAGTGGGTCGCAGCCAGAGGGCCAGACCCATGGCTAGGCCGCAGGCCGGTTTTTCGGATAGGGATGACCGATGTGAATCGGCCCGGTTGGCCCCCCTTGTGTTCGGGGGGCCGTAACTTATAAACGGTGTGTCCATTTGACGTGCCGTCTACGACTGCAGGTTCATGTCGGCAAGGCTTACTATTTTAAGTGGGTTCTAGGGATTTTTGGTTCTGCACCTAAATGAGTGTAACCCGAAACTCTTTAACTTAATAATATCAAATTGTTAATAAAGCTCGTGACAGTTGTACTTCGCATGGCAGACATCCGTTTGATATGTTGTCAAAGGCGCTATGGTCCTGGAGTTGTGATGGACCTTCCAAAGTTGGTTCGAAACGTTTGTGGTTTGGTTTCATTTCTCAGTGGCACGAAACACCTAATGCAAATAAATAAATAAATAAATAATTATACTTTCGTAGGACCTAACTTCTATCTTGGATATCCGATTGACGTGTCGTCAACGGCAGTGTGACCCCATTACTCGTGCGGACTTTTTGAGACAGTTTCCAAAGCACTCAAGTTAGAGACAAGGTGCTTCCCCAACAAGGCCTGGTTCAAACGTTTTACGGTGAACCGCCACTGTTTAAACCGACATCTATTTCGGGTGTTTGAGTACTCGTTTCTGAGTGTTCTTCTGAGGGGATTGCGATGGCGCAATCTGCACACCCAAATTCATCCCTGAGTCATGGGGCCCACGAGGTGGATTTGAGATGTATATTGCATTTGTATGACTTAAGATTCATAAGTCTATTCAGGGCAAATTAATAGCCTACAACTCTTGGTTATCTACAAGTTACCCAGTGGTACGATCTGCATAACGTGTTTCAGGGTTGAGGTGTGGGCCCCACATGGCCCTGTTTGCATAACGTGGGGACTTCAAGCTTTTACATATGGAGTCTGTTTTAGGCGCTGTCGGTGGTGTTGTGAACATGGCATCGAGACAATAATGACCTGGGTGGTTTTAGGTTTTGAAGTCGGAGTTGAGGCGTGGACCCCACATGACAACTTTTAAGCTATGTGTTGTGTACTATGAACTTTTCATTAGGCATATAATTGGGGTGTATGAAGAGTCAATTTGGCGTGTTTTTTCGAGACCATCATGATGGCGTAGTTCGCACGACCTTTTTCGGGACTGAGGTGTAGGCCCCATGAGACGCTCTATGGGTGTAAAGCGGTGTTGAATAACATTTCCATTGGGAACCCGTTTCCAGCGAGTAAATAGTCTATCTTGCGTGTTTTTCCATGGGGATTACAACGGAAAAATCTTTTTGGGAATGTTGATCCTATTTCAAGATCTCTGTAAATGTGGAAACATGAAAGGGCATTGGTCAGAGGTTCCTTTTATGCACTCCGAACCTATGCACTTTAGTGGTTTTGGTGACACTCAGTGATGGCATGGGTTGTGCGGAGATATTAGTCCAGTTCAAGGTTTACCCTCCAGTGGGGCTGGGTAGTGGGTTACCCACCGGTGTATTAGGGTTTACCCTCTAGCAGGGATGGGCAGTGGGTTACCCTTTTACCTTAGTGTTTACCCACCAGCGAGGCTAGGTAGTGGCTTTACCAATTGACCTTAGGGATTACCCTCTAGAGAGGCTAGGTAGTGGGTTACCCATTGATCGTAGGGTTTATCCTCTAGTGGGGCTGGGAAGTGGGTTACCTGATGACCTCTTGGGGTTTACCCTCCAACTGGGCTGGGTAGTGGATTACCCAATGACTTCTTTCAGACTAAGCACGTTTCTATGAGGCTAGTTAGTGACTTTTCTCCATGGTTACCAGATCGTGATCCTTGGTTTCATGATTTAGTGATGAGACAGCTTTGATGTGTGGGACATTTGGGCATCATTGATGGATATAATTAGAACAATTGGAAACTTTTCCTGGGATGAGGTTGGATATAGAGATCCCCTTACGCACTCATATTGGTTTCTCATTGAGAATATATATATAAAACTTACAATTTTTCCCACTCCATGGGTTCAATTATTCTCCTTATTGTAGGGGAGATGACGCGTGGGGTATTCCATGTGCTTTCCGTATGTTGATCCTCTTGGTTGGATGAGCCTGCTTCCATTCTCTAGTCAGGTTGTGATGCACTCTCTCTTTTTTACTCTTATACTGTTCTTAATCTATGTACTCCTCACCATTTGAGTATCTCATTTGATTCTCCCTTGAGCATTAGTGGAATCCTATTATGTATCTTTATAATCACCCCTACTTGGGCTTTTACTGCACTTGGTGCGCCCTTACACACGACGAAAAAGTCGATCCAGACTACAAATGAGCATAGGTGTCAAAGGATCTTGGGCTGCATTCAGTGGATGTAGTAGGATTTTCAGATGTGACACTCATTAGTTGTTTACTCTTTTCTATACGTAGTTGGGTTGTGGAACCTTTCTAGTTGGGAATGTGCTTTTCCCCATTTTAGGTTTAGTTATCTTGTCAGTACTTTTCAGCACCTTACTTGTACCATTTAGAATATGATGCATGACTGTGGTTGGGCTATTGTTTTTTGTACTTTGGTTTCCTTTTTTACTCTTCATTTCAGAATTTAGTGGTTTGTGTGTGTTAGTACACGTACTTAGGCAATGGCCTCCCCGAGATGGTTATTCCTTCGATGCTTAAGATACTGAAGAATAGATGATCCATCTCTGTTCACAAAGGATATTGGTAAAGTATCCAGCTGCTCTATCTCCTCAAAAAAAGTTTTTATACCATATCTCTTGTTGAGTTCATCTGCTAAGACATTCCACTTCCTAGGAGTGTAGACTATCTCGTTGTCATAGACCTTGAGGAACTCAATCCATCATCGCATTCTCAGGTATAGGTTTTTTTGAGAGATGATAAACCTGAGACTCTTGTGATCCGAGTATATGGTAAAACGTTCTCCTATAAGATAGTGCTGCCACATCTATAGGGTGAAGTCCACTGATGCTCACTGCAGGTCATGGGTAGCATAGTTCATCTCATGATGTCTTAGCTGAAAAGAACCATAAGTGATCACTACTGTCTCTTGCATCTGGAAACACCCGAGTCTGGTCCATGATGTGTCGCAATAAACTGCGTACCCTACGCCCTCTTCTGGAAGTCTCAAGATGGGGGGCACTAGTCAGCCTCTGCCTCAGCTCTTGAAAGCTATTTTGGCATCTCTCTGACCACACAAATGGTTTCCACTTATTCTTCAAAGCTGATAGTGGTGCTTCACATCTAGAGAAGTTTGGTGCAAACCTACAGTAGTATCCAGCAAAACCTTGGAAACTTCATACCTCTCTCACAATCCTTGGTGTCTCCCATAAATGTATCTCCTCAATCTTCGCTGGATCTACAACAACTCCAGCCTCCAAGATGACATGTCCCACAATGTGAACCTCTCGGATCCAAAACATGCAGTTTGAGAGATTACCATAATGTTGGTTCTCTCGGAGCATGTCCAGTACTACCTATAAATGGTAGGCATGCTCCTCCTTAGTCGTCGAGTGGATCAGAATGTCATCGATTAAGACTACGACATAGTGATAATGGTATGGCTATAAGATCATCTTCATGAGTCCCATTAACACTGATGGAGTGTTGGTTATGTAGAATTCCATAATAAAGAACTCGCAGTGGTTGTATCGACATCTGAAGTCCATCTTCTACACATCCATGTCTCAAATTCTGAGGTGGTGATTTATTAATCTATGGTCTATCTTCAAGAACCATCTTTATCCCTTCAGCAGATCAATGTGGTATTAAATCCTACGGAGTGGGTACCTATTATAAATGGTAACCTGGTTCAGGTTACGGTAGTCGACTAAAAGCATCAGGCTTCTATCCGCCTTCTTGGTCAATAGAATTGTGGCTGCACAAGAGGAAACAATGGGCTGGACGAATCCCTCAACCTACAAGTCCTCTAACTGTACCAGTAGCTCATGAAGCTCCGTAGGAGCAATCCAATATTATGGTGTAGATATCAGTGTTGTCCCGAGGTACATATCACTGTATAATCCCACCTATCTAAGAAGAGGTGGTCCTAGAACATTGTTTGGCAAAACATCGGTGTACTGGTCCACCACTACAGGATAAGTCAGCATCTCCACATCAACTACTCTGAGGGTAAGGCAAGCCAACTGATGAGTGATCGGCTGCACCGTCTGAGTAAGTCCTTCATGTTCTGCAAAGGCTCCCTTCTCGTCGGTGAAGGTACACTTGGTCCCATCCATGCAGACACACCGCATATTGCGCCTAATACATTCTATATGATCCTGGACTATAGATAACTAGTCCATACACAAGATGACATCTTAAGGCCTCGATGCTGCTATGAGAAGATCCCAGTCGAAGCTCTCACATCCTAGAGTAATATTACACTGCTGAAAGCATTGCGTAATCATCGAGTCTGCTCCCGTAGGAGTCTCTATTCATAAGGATCGAGCCAACGACTCCATCAGAAACTCCATGGTTGAAATGAGGTTGGTGTCAATGAAAGAGTGACTGAAACTATTGTCTATAAGAACTGCCTCCAAGGTGGATTAGAAATAGATCATACCTTGAATCATCTCTAGAACGCCATGGTTGTAAGCCTCAACTGCATGAGGGTAGGCTCTTGCCTTCCCACTTGCTTCCTGTAGTCGGGGTGTCCTCCTGGTGGTGGTGGTGGTAACACCTCAAATTTTAGTCCACCAGTAGTTGTACGACAATCTCCTCTGCCACGTCCACCTGCTCCCTACGGTCTACCTCGATCGAATCTCTCTCTCTATCTGGGTGGTCCTTAGACCGTCTGCAGATAGTCAGTATGGTAGTTCAGACAGTCACAAGTCATGTGACCATACCCGCCACTAGAGTAACATTTACCACTCCTGGCCTACCTGTCTTTGTCTCATGTTCCATGCACAACTAAACCTGTATCCTGAGGTCTTCCACTGGATGGTCTGGTCTGCTTGGACCTCTATGACATCAGTCTGATGCCAGCTGCAGAAGACTATGCTATGTGATGCCCGGTGGTAGGTCTCGCTGCTGGTGACTACTCAGCAAGGATAATCTCTACTAAGAGGGCTCCCTCCAACATGAATTCTTGTTTTGGGATTGTGAGGGAGATCATCAAGGCCCTGATCTATCGCCTGGGCCCTTGCTCGAAGGACTAGGCCCTGAAGAACGGGTCTCGTATCATATCTATGGAATAGCGCGAGATTTCGGTGAACCTCAAGTACTATGCCAATGACATGCTACCCTACTATAGATGTAGTAGCTCTTGTATATGCACCGAAAGTTGGATGGCTTGGAAAAACTCTAACGAAACAGGCTCTCGAAGTCTGCCCAATGATGTGTCATCTCGTCATGCACCTGTAGCGTCAAGCATCACCATCTGCCTACTTCTGCCTGAAGGAGACTTGTGACAGGATCACATAACCCCTATTATTCTGAAGACTCTCACCACTGCCTCCAACCAGTCCCTAGTAGCCTGCGGGTTCATATCACCCCTGATCCTGGGCGACCTCTAATGATGAAACTCATGAAACGCACTCAGGCGGCATGCACTCTCTGTTGTTAGGGCTGGTGGCATCGGTGGCCCAATGGGTATTGGTACCACTGGTGCCTCTGCTGTGATAGGTCCTTGCACCGAGGCCTTGTCTCTTGGTGGGTTGTCATCTCGTACAACTCTAGGAACCCTGACTGGTTGTCTGTGTGGGTCTATCCTGAAAAGATTCAACTGCACCACAGTCAATAATTTACACTTGGTGGGCCAACTCAAATAGATCACAATGAAAACTCTTGAAACACACCCGAAATCAGTTTTTTCTTTCACTGAGTCGGAAATTAGATGGCAGGGTCCTGGTGTATGGATACGCCGGCTGCCGTACCAACACTGGACTCCCTGAACTAAAAACCACACTCACTATACATAAAACTATTACTTCACAGAAAGGAAAGTTTATATTACTATTTTTTTTATTATAACAAACTCCTTTGATACCAATTTTTCATGAACTGTCCCCTGGGGCCCGTGTCGTGACTACCACAAGCCCGCATTCCATAGGCCAGGGGTTGGCCACTAGCACCAAAGGTGTAAATCCCTAAAATAGGGAAGGAATTTCCTTTATAACTATAAACACACACAACAGAGAACAAGCTAGAAGAAAAACACTATGTAAAACTATATACAAAAAGGGATAAAAAGTAAATGGGACCAGAAATACAAGCCCGACTGTAATGTACAAGTACAAATAAAAAGGGAAAAAATAGCTGAAATGTTAAGAACAGCTCCTAGATCATCCATTATGGGTCTTACCTGAAGGGTAGTTATAGATAGCAACAACAACACTCCACGTCCATCCATCTCCTCCGTGTACCGACTCGTCATAAGGTCCAACTCCAAGTACCGTTCAGTCCTACTACACTGATCCTTAGTCAACGTTTTCAGTCTTTTACAACCAAAGCAATCAGTTACAGACCTAACCTGTGTATGGGTGAGTATAATGATACTCAGTAGGGACCCCGAGACCACCATGGTCTAACAAAATCTACCAAAGATAAACACAGAGTATGAAATCAATGGATAGACATTACATAGGTATATGCCCATACATATACCTAGGTTATCAAGTAACCCATCTCAATCATGAGGAAAACATAGAAGTCCCTGACTCATCTCACACGGGTATACAACTTATGTAGAGAGAGAAAGATGATCAGATATAGCCACTGAATCATATAAGATGTTGGACCCACACAGGATCCAGGACTAGCCGTTAGAACTGTCAGACCCACACTGGATCCAGAAACAGTAGTTGGAGCTGCCGGAGCCACACAGGATCCAGGACCAGCTGTTAGAACTATCGGACCCACACAGGATACATAAATAGTAATTGGAGATGTCAGACCCATAAAGGATCCATGACTAGCTATACTATCAAACCCACATAGTATCTAGGAACATAAGTCAGAACTATCAGACCCATATAGGATCCAGGAATAGTTTTCAGATATATTGGACCCACACAGGATCTGGGAACGGTCGTCATAGCACAACCAACCACAGGGTTTCCACAAATCATGCTTCATTTATGGAGGGTTCTCTCCTCAATCCAATAGTCGATACGTCAACTACCTCAACGTCCCTCAAAAAATTATCTCATAGGTCCACCTCATTATTGGGGTCCCAACTCAATGGATGATGTGTCAATCGAACGTCTGGTCTGTGAGTTATTATCCATTCAATCCTGGGGGCCCAGTTGGATTCGTGCAGGATCCAACCTGACCATATCTCAAATATAACCTGAACTCTAGTAGGGTATTCTCAACGATACCGTCACATTCTATGATTACCAGCCCCACTGACAGTTCATCAAATGGACATACGGTGCCAAATATATGGACTAAGAAAGTAAAGGGTCGGTAGTGGGTCCAGGTCCGTTCTTTCCTGGTCAGACCGACTCGCCCCAAACATGTCGGGGCCGACCCGGTCTTGGTCATCCATTTAGGCCTGCTCGGTTCGGCCTGGAGGTCACCACGTAGGCGGCTCGGCCGGGGGCCAGGTCCCATTCAGCCAGTGCTACGAGGGGCATTTCTTGGGCAACTCGGCCTGGGAGGCGGAGCTAGTTCTGCTAACAATGCCGCGAGGGACGCTGTGGGCCTGCTCAGGATGCTGGCACAGCCCGCCCGGTTTGGTCGGGAGCCGGCTTGTGGCCCGGGAAGGCCGACGGGGTAGCCTGGGCAGGTCGCGGGCATGTCAGGTGGTGGTCGGGGCAGGCCGGTTGGGTGTGTGGGTGGTCGCGGTCAGGTCGAGCGGGGCCCATAAGTGGCCGTGGGCATGCCAGGCAGGGCGTGCAGATGGAAGCCGGTAGGCCGAGAAGGGTGCGGCTCAGGCTGGCACGGGTCGCCGATGTGCAGCCGAGAGCACCGGTGCACCATGGGGGCATCACAGTTCGCGGAGGCCGCAGGTAGCATGGCCTTTGTCATCACTTCCTTCGTCATTTTGTCACCTCATCTCCATGCAGAGGATCTTCTCAAACAAGAATGACAGAGGGGTCGAGAAATGTTGGTTTGGACTTCACCCTCCGTGTTTTGGGTGATATCCTGTGGCTCTCAAGTATGAAGCAGAACAACCCTCGTTCTTCATTTTGAGAGAAAGATAGAACATGGAAAATGATCATACTTAGATAAAAAAATTAAAACCTTGCCTTTTTTGTCATCCGTCGTTCATTGATGGAGTCGCGAAAAGTAGAAAAAGAGAATCGTCATTCGACGCGTCTGTCTGATGCTTCCAAACACGAGATGCATCGGTTGTGGAAGATGCACCTCATCGGTAGGTGTATGGGGAAGATGTCAAAAAAGGATCGTCACTAGCGTTCTTTATTGGAAGAACATTTTCTTCATTCTTCGTTCGTCGTTCTCCGTTCTTTGTTGGGAGAATTCTATTCCTCCCAAGCTCTCCTCTCTCCCAAATTCCACCCAAATAAACAATGCCAACCCAAAAATAATAATAGATCTCTTATTTTATGTGTTGGCACAAAATATAAATATGATGAATTAATTACATGGCTCCCAATATTTATTGACGGGTGTTGGAATGATTAATAAAATGTGAGTTGGCTACATTTAGTTAAAGAAAAGGGGGGAGAAGATCTCCCTCATTAATGAGGGAGAGTTGGGAGGTTTCATTATCCTTCATCTATAGGGGGTTAATCCCCTTGTGTTCCCCACATCGTAACCTCTCACAGGATGTTATGTTCGTGTGGACCCCACCACCATAACCTCTGATGGGAGGTTAAGGTGTGGTGGTCCCACCTCCCATTTCCAAGAGGAGATTTCATCTACCAGTGACCCACATGGTGGCTGGAATAAAATAAAGTGTAGCCTAGTTTATTTTATTAGTTTTTTATGAAAACCCAAAAACTATCGTTTATTCTCAACTCACTGCCATTGAAGTGAAAGTCTTCTTAAGAAAATACCGGCGCTGTGAGTTCAACGGTTCCCTCGGATTTCAACTATGAGCACTAGTTCAAATGTTATAAAAACTCGCTCATACATTTACGGAACGTACTTGAACAAAACATTAGAAATTGATTCTAGGAAAACCAGGCCTCGGAATCATGCATCGTAAATTTTCACGAGCTCGTAAAATTCCCATGTATTTGAAAGAAATTTCCATAGCATTTACAGGTCCTTAAAAGTAATATTAAAATATTTTTTTTAAATATTTATAGTGGTGATGAATTCATCATAACACAGTAAAATTCTCACCAATCTAATCATTGATGACCATATTACATACAAATATTGTTTACAAATTAAATTGAAATTGTTTTTTATGGGCCGGAAAATTTATTAAATTTTTTGGCATGAGTTATGTTTGTGGTTAAGTATTCCAATTATATAGCCATCAGAATAAATTTTTTAGTAGGACCATATCACATAAATATTCTACATTAAAGAATAATATTCTAAATGCATAATATCATGTTGGGGTAATGTTATTATAAATTTATAATGGGGAGGGGGTGTGATGTTATTGAATCTTATGATAAAAATTTGGGTGAGGCTTAAGGCATCCCCTTTAAAAAAAATTAACCATAAATAAAGTGGTGGAATGCAAGAAAAATTCCCATTCTAAGTGATTTGGGAAGCATAAAAAGCAAAACATCGTGGGTCACCTATGATACCCTCCCCTCTTATAACAATGTGATTCCATATGTTCTAGTTGGTTCAGTGACTATATTTGGCAAGTCTAGCCTAAGATGTGTTAGTTTAGAACATTATAAAATAGAATGGTCTAATAAATTCTTGTAAAATTATTGAAGCACATAATGGGGATTTCCGATCCAATAGGGTATGAAATTTATTCAAAAAGATTTAAAATACTTAAGAAATTTTTGGTAATTATTTTAACATGTTTTGGTGTATATGCATCAAATATTTTCTAAATTAAAATTAATAAAAGATATTTTAAATAATATGCCACCCCTTCATATTAAATTTACCACAAATGGAATGTTATTAAAGATTATTTTTCTATGTTTGTTAATGAGTAGTTGTTACTGACCAGTGTATTTCAAGATTAAATTTAATTTATTAACTATTTCATGTGAAGAATTTTTTAATGAGCAATTAATCAAATAATTGGGTTTTAATTGCCTTACCTCTTCATTATCTGTAAAAGGTTTTTTGTTTCCTTGAATTCTTTATATCATGGTAATTACCCATTCACATTATTCCCTCGCATGTGTGATAATATATATGAATTACCAAGAGGTTGATCAAATATGTGGACCATACTGATGCAAGGTGGTGTTATAGAAAATATATAAATACATTAAATGGGGGTCTGAACTATGATGTGGGAAATACATGTATTAGGTAATTACCCTTGCAGTCACTCATGATCCCTTTAAATATAATGGATCCAATAATAGTAAATATCAAGATCAATCATTTCTGAAATTTATTTATATTTTATTAATTATTTGAGTGTTCATATGTACATTTTCACATGAATTAACAGATAAGAATGCATAAATAAATTGAACATGTAAACTGCACATTTTTTCAACTTATTGAATTGTAAATATGTGAGAAGTCCATTAAAAAAATAATGTATAATAAAAATAGATTATATTCACCAAAAAAATTAACATCCCCCAATGATATATTATGTAATATTCTCATTACATTAAAAAAATTGAACAAAAACATTATGATGTTCTCTTTGGCCTTAGTAGAGGGTGTCCCCTATAAATAGGGATTTATTATATTAGCAATGGATCAACATGACTAAAATTGGAATAAAATATTTCTCTATATATATCATGGTGAAATTTTAGAGGTTATAATTGATAAATTCATCGTAATGCAGTCGGACAATTGAAATCCTATTTTGATAATCTAAGAGTAATTGTGTACCAATAAATATTTCAAAAATTAGATGATTAATAGATAATTTCCAACAGAATAGTCAAGAAACATAGTATTGTTAATCAATTAGTTAATGAATACTATGATTTTATAAAATATTGGGATTCATTTAAGATACATAAATCATTATTGACTATATCATCTAGTAATGAAGAAAAAAGAACTAATATTTTAATGATTATCATTATAGAATGGGGGAATATAATACCATAGTTACATTATGATCAATATTGAAAAAATAACATGTTATCACTTGAAAAATATTACAAGAGTGGTATATGAACTCATGAATAATACTAAAATAGGAATGAAAATAATATATACATATTGGCCAATACCTAATAAAGAACTTCATAATGTAAGACTGTATGAGAATTTCTTATTTCAAGAGACTCATTAATTCCACAATTAATTTTTATTGCATAATTCTATAATCAATATACAACTATTTTTAAGTTAAATTTGAGAACATAAGATATAATTATATATTTCATCATCTCTGAGAAGTCTGCTGGGAGAATGTCACCAGATAAATCAATGATATAATAATCATGTTGATTAGTATAGATTGAAATATAGAACTCAAGTTTTTCTAAAAGTACTGACTATGATATAGTATATCAATGGACTATAATAATGCAATTCAAGATGAATCAAGAATTTTTGTTCAGTTATTTATCTCTTTCTTACAACTAATTCTCTCTAGTTTTGATAAATTAAATCTAATTAATACCTAGGATAATATACTCTGATATCTATTAGTATAGTATCACCAAGAATATAATAATTTACATAAAGATAAACATTTAATTATTAATGTGAACAATATGAATTTCAAGGTGGAATGTCCAAAAAATATATACACTGCCAAAGGATCATTTTAATTTTCTTTATATGAAACAAAATATAAAGAGAAATAACATTTAACTGGATGGTATATTACTCAAATATGTAAGGATAGACCAGTGTAAGATAAACATTAAATTAAATTAATATGAGCTAATAGGGAGATTATACATCAGGTATATTCATATTTAAATATAACATTTAATATATGCACCTTGGGTATTGGATAAATTATGTCACTTATATATTTGTTTCTAAATAAAAAACCCAAGGAATTCAAGAAAAATTTACATAATTGAACTTGGATTCACCAGAAGGATAAGAAACAATGATACATCCAACAATGGTGGAAATCATATGATTTTTTTTCATGTGAATTTTACCTCTAAATGAATAATGGTTTGTGGAATAATACATGAAAAATTAAAAAAGAATTTTTTTTAATGATATTTCATAAAAAACATTTAATAATAAATGAATAATTTTCAATACATGATGAATAAAAAAAGACTCTATTTCTAATAATTATAATGAAAATTCCATATCTTGTAAGGAAAATATTTTATTTTCATGAATACTCCATGTTTTTTATTTAGACTATTTTGATCTCAAAACCTTCTATATTATTCAAAGATTAACAAATCTAATTTTTTGAAAAGAAACCTTTTGAAATAATGATAATCCGTAAGGATATATATATATATAATGTATGTTATAGATAATTAACAAATCCAAATAAAGATAGAGGTAAATTCATATAATTCATCATAATCCGTTAAACTCATAACAAATGAAAAAATGAATTATTATTACATGCATGGTTAGAAGGTATTTATTGCTTCTATAATATTAGTCAAAGAATATCTCATCCATACATTTATAGGTCATTAAACTCTAGAGTGGATTTATTCCTAAACTAAAATTTCCTTATACATATAATTTATTTAATGTTAGTAAGAAGCTCTAATAGTGATTCTTAAATGAAATCATATCTCAATAAAAACTTTTGTGGATCAGTTCATAAATATTCATTTCCTTATACACATCAAAATCATGAAGTAAATAAAAGGATCATTAATTATTGAAAAATTTAATACCAATATGAAATTTATGTTATAGAGATCTATTTATGGGTCGAAGGAAGCCCCAAGATCATAATGAAATTGTTAGAAAGGAAGTATGATAGGTGTTTAAAAAGGATAGTTGGAGATCCATAGATTCCAAGTACAGTCTGTTGAAAGTATATTAGAAACAAGTCATAGTCATAGATTTATTTGTGAATTGGTTGAAATAAACTCTTCAAAGACTGAATGAATTTATCTACACATGTTCAGTGAAATAATATTTTATTTATTAAATATATGTGTTAAATAGAATAAATAAAAGTAAAAATGTAGAAAATCTAATATAAAAATAGTTGGAAAATTTTTAGGGGGATTTGTAACTGATGTCACATAGAATATATCTCTCAATGACTAATTGTATGGGACAGAGAATGATATTATAATGGTTTGTATAATGTTGTTACATTTATTAATTGATCTGTCACATATGTCATTCTATGTACTAAATATTATATATCGAAATTGAACTCTATTTTATGAAAGTATCATGTATATCAAGGATTCCTTCATGGGAATGAGGGAGAGTTATAAAATTGTACATGAAATAATACAGGGTATATATACCTAGTACATGGATTGGAAGGGATATTAGATATTAAATAAAAATGAGTCTATTTATGAATCAATATGATCTAAAATAATTATTTGGAAAATAATTTTTTTTGTATAATCTCATTCAAACTATTATTTCTCATATATAAAAATAATGATCAACATGTTTCCATTTATGCATATAAAAAAGAAGTATATAAAATGTAAATATTTTATTTTTCATTGAATTATTCCATTGGTACTAGACAAGATTTAAAAATTCTAACAATGGAAAAAAATAAATATAATTCTAGATACCATCACTTCAGTAGTCCTACACTAGGATGTGAAATAATTAATAGAAGAGTTCGAATCTAGTATAAATATTTAGTCCCTGAATATTATATCCATCATCAAATAGAATAATTATATTATCATGTAATATAAATGGGTTGAGAGTTAGGAAGATGGATCTAGTGAAATTTGGTATACATTAAATTTGGGTTTTCTATACCAACATGAAAAGTAAAATTTGATTAACGTATCATGTATACTTTGAGTAAATAATGACTATATCTTACCATAATAGTGGTGATACATTCACCTAACTATTTAAAAGATAATTCTATTTGACTATCATTCATATATATATATATATATATGACATAAAAGGTAAAATTTATTTTGATAACCTCTTGATACTGTGCATGTAATCCAATAATTTTTCTCTATAGTATTAATACATTATTGTGATAGGGCACATATAATATCTTAATATATATTTCATGGGGATCATATGCATTGATAATCCAATTCATAATGTTCACACACGATGATCATGAGTATAGGAGATCATGAAGAATTACCTCATTATTGAAAACGTCTTTTTTTTCAAGTGTAATTTTTTGTTTCTATCTTTGACCATGAGTCATTCTCTATATAATTGAGATCATTATCAATGTATACAATTTGGTCAGGTTTATATATTATTAGAAAAAACCATGGAATGTATGATTTGGGGATGTATATTACATCAGCTACATCATTAGTGATACAGAATCAAATGATTGGTTGTGATAAATGTTTTTTACTTTAGATGTTAAGAGATATATTGGGCTTAGTTGAACTAGTTCGTAATACCCTTATTAATCCCATATCAATGGTGATTGATGGTAATCCAATACACATTGTTCAAAAAATAATAAATCAATATATGATTACAACATAAATTTTTCATCCTTTATTTTCAGATATCATGAGATGAAGAGACTATGTTTCAGAGTGTGTGTTTTTAGGAATGGTTTTTATTGCTATAACATCAACTTATATCCTTAAGGACAATTATGGTTTTCTCGAATCAACTCTGGATATGTGAGTAACACTGGATAATATTTAGTAAGGGATTAGTGGTCCACACATTTAATATATTCAATATTCTAACAAATTCATATGAATATTTGGCTACGGCATGGCGGTCCCCACTGTTTGGTTTAGGTGATGTCCAACTTTGATTGATCTCCATAAATAAACAAATTCATATCATACACGCATTTATTAATTGGTATTTAATTTATTTATTAAAACAATTCACATGTAATATATTTAAAATATGGAAAATAATTTCTAAATGAACATTATTTATATATTTATGATTTGAATGGATGATAACGTTTTTTTGAATATTAATATTAATAATGAAAAAATTGGAATTCCAATTGGTGTGTTTGTTGTCAAAATATCACTTAAAAAGGATTAAAATTAGTGAATTTGTTGAGATTATGTATGATTCATTTAATAATTTTAATAAATTTAAAATAAATCATAATTTTTATCCCATTATATAATTTTATCCTTACTATAAGATAAAATTTTATGAATATTAACATTTCACTACAATCCTCTCATGAATATTGAGAACTATAATTATCATTAAATACATAAGATACTATACATATTTATTTAATTAATTCTATATGAAAAAATGTACAACATTTTATTTGATATTTATGTCGTTCAAAACAATGAATATATCGATAAATGATTTTAATGTTGTTTCTATTAGGTCAGCTTTTCCAATTTTATCCCACTTGCAATTGATCTGTTTATTAACTGAAATGTTAAATACCACATTTTAAACATGATAATATTGGGTATAAATATATTTTTTGTGCAAAACATGGTTTTTAAAGATTGAGTTGGAATGTTGACAAATCTTATAAGAAATTCCTTTTACAATGAAATCACAACTGGGAGAAAAATCCATAATGTCATGATACCCCAATTAATACATTTCTTGTTCCATTGTAATATTCCTTACATTACAGATAATACCATATCCAATTATTTTCATTATAATTATAATATACTTAACATTTTTATCCCAAATTGAATAAATCATTTTCAGACCACTTCTTCTATTTTTTATGAAACCATAACATACTTGCTTGCTATATATAGACACAATTAGCAGAAATAATTTTTTTCTATAATACTATCATTACATGACTGTGATAATAGATCAAATCAATTTGATAGAAGATGTTGTTATATATTTTAACACATGAATACCCACTTATCCTATGACTTGGATTTCATCATGTTTTCATTATCAAGTGATACCAAGCATTTCAAATTGATATTCTATGTAGTACTCCCCATTCAATTTTATATTTAAATTATATACAACATGGTCATGTAATATCATATTATAGTACATATTATATTTTTTCATATGGATTAAAAACTCTTAAGCATATGTAATTCCATTCATAATAATAATCTCTTCATTTTTCCAAGAACTTCTTCCAAGATATATTTCATACATGTGATAATGGAATAAATTAAATCTTGAATTGTTCCATTCTATATCATTTAAGTACATTGTCAATATATATACTCTAACTAATTTTAAAAAAACATTTATTATTGTCTATAGATCTTATTTCATAGACCGGTGATTTATATTTTATGTTATTTTTTTGGTGAAATCCATTCCTTATTAATAATAAACATGTTACCAAAACTATCTATTTTCGGTATGATACAATATTACCTTCATTAAAACCTATAGCACTATCACCAACCATTTATAGACACATAAATCATGTTCTTCGAAAATCAATATTCTATATTAACAATGTTTGCATAGATTAACAATGATATATTTGTAATTTTAAAACCATTGTGTAATTCTTTGGTGTTACAATCCTTTAAGGTGGAATATATGTATATATATATATATTATATAGGGTCTCTATTTAATGAAATTGGTCTTGACATCCAATCATATAACATAATGATAAATGAATTTTTCTTTGCAAATTTTAATTCTAAAAAATGATAAAATGAATACTTGTTTGATTTATTTTTTAATAAACTACATGTAGAAATGAATTGAATCTTTCAATAATAAATCATAATTTATTAGCACCACATCTTACCATCCATGTATAGTTTCTCTTGAAAACCAGCAAGTTGTTTTCGTTCACGAAACACTAAAATATTGAGCCCCTGAATGTTGGTACACAGAATTCATTACTATATATATTCATAAATGTAAAATTTAGTGTTTCTTTTTTTATTGATACATTTTAGGTTCAATTTACGAAATAAAATAATACATAACTGTTTTTGGTGAATAGTAAACTAGTTCATTGGTTTTAACTTTTATATATTATTAGGGTATCTTGATCAATTCACCCCCCAAAGCATAGTATAATCTATGTTATTATTTTAAATAATTTGAATCCAACACATAGAATTCATTATAATGTCTGATAATCATACTACCATAAAATAGAAACAATTCCCACTTATATAAATATTTTAATTATTTATTATTAGATTTAATTTATTGTAGTTGAAATATGCTATGAAATAATCGGATTATCAATCAATATACATTAATTTTTTTCATGATATATGTTTTTTAGTCCTATAAACATCTAACATAAAGAAATTATATATTTCCTTATATATTCTTTACCATAATATAGTTAATTTTATATTCATTATCTAATATTTTGGAACATGCATAATTATTGTATTTATTTTTTGAAAATATTCATGAATGAAATTATGAAAAATTTCAGATACATTTTTGAAATTCCATTTATCATGATTTACATCTATCAGAACGTTTATGTATATGGTAATATGAAATTTTTATTACGTTCACTACCCATATTAAGGATAAATAAATACTTATTTATGATACATTTATACAATCCTTCTCAATGGATCATCTATCCTTTTATAATTGTATTTATTTAGTCAGGATGTATTGATAAAATGTCTCAATAGAATATCATAATGTATATGAATATGTATCATATCTTTTACTATATAATATTTCATTATGTATTACTTATCTAACTAACTATATTTTTGGAGTATATATTTTTTACAGTTTCTTTATCTATAACATAATACTAAGTTAGTCATTATACCATGTGTATTATCTCAAGAAATACTAAATCAAGAATTTTGATATAAAAATTCAAATTATATTATTTATTATTTTTCAAATATTTATTAATCTATAATTCATATTGTATTTCACATTTAGTCGGTACCAACTAGAGGAAACCATGTATTAATTCTCATATTGGGGTATTATATGTTAAATTTCATAATTTATTGTTATCATACATTGGATGTTCACATATGTGTCTAAACTCGGTGATTTCAAGTTCAATCATTGTGAGTCAATTTGGATTGGGGGGTTAGCACACAATATTCACATGGTTAGTGGAATCATTCAGAAGGTCATATGACAAAACATTATTTATAAATATGTTTTTTATTGTTGGTGTATGGTTTAGTTAAATGTTTATCCATAATATGGAGGGGTATTGTTCTTGTCTCGTTCCATATGAATTCTTGTCTCGTAGATTTTCTAATCATGTGGTCTAACCATGTTAGCTATATATATTTATTAAAATATAAAATTATTAATGTTTCCCTATAAATTTTAAAGGGATTTTCACATCTTATTCCCTTATAATCCTTTTTAAAACACCTTGGAATGACCTAGGGAAATCTTCGTCCATACATTGATGATCATAAACATTTTTTAATTGATTTTAATCAAAATATTGATGTGATGACTTCCTAAATTATTTTTGTTATCTATTTCTCTAACCTATAAACGTTTTCCTTTGGGTTGTTTGACTCATATCAATCCTCACGGTTTTTTAAAGATGACATTATGGACGTTTTTGGAAGAAAATTATTAGTTTTTTGTTTAAGTCTTTGAAGTGATGTTCCAATCACTGGAAGGTATTATCCATCAAATGATATGTCTTACAACTTCGTTCTGAATGGTTTAAGCTTGGGTTTTTATCTGGTCTATTAATTGAAATTTCATTTAATGGCATGTGTTTTATATTTTTGTTTTTACTTAATTATTAGTATATGGTATAATGGTTATGTAATTTCTTAAATTTTTTAATGTAATTATCTGTTTGAATAAATTTGTTTTTTCATTTTGTATATTTCAACTTAAATGTTATAGTTTTATATGTTATTGGTATTTTTATATGGTTTATTTAAATTGGATTTTACAGAATTGAGATTGTTGACCCCATTTCGGTAGTGCATAAAATGGGAAAACCTTTTTATACCTAATGTTTTTTAAATATAAGTGATTTTTTATTTTTCGCAAATGATTCTTAATGTAGGGGGTTTAGATTTTAGACAAGTTTTGTTATGATAATTTATAAATTGGTTTTAAGGGTCATTTTTAAAAGAAATTTATAGTGTTGTAAAATAGTTATTCCTTGTGATATTTTCTTTTAAATACCATTTGGAATATATAAAGAAGATTTTTCTAAAAAATGGGACACCATATATTTTCCCCTTGAAATTGATCGGCTCATTACTGTTTGTGTGTCCTTATATTTTTATACCATTATATGATGATTCTATTTATATAAAGTTTTTATAATTTTTTTTAGGTGTGATGTTTTATTTATTTATTTATTCCCAATTGATCAAATATTTATATCATTATTTTTTTCTTGATCACCTTAATGGATTTATTTCATGGTAATCCACAGAAGTAGGTAGATAACACAGTTGAACGCAAGAAAAGCTATAATTTTTCCTTGACAGATGAATGTTTCATATTTAGAAATTATGAGTTATAATTTGATGCTCTATTTGGATTGTGGTAGTTAAGTGATAATGGGATTTACTATATATCTCAATTAGCTCTCCAGGTCTACTAGGACATTGACATGTTATTTTTGGATGACATAGGATTCTTGTCAAAATTCATTTCAGCATTAAACTGTCCCTAGGTTATTTTCCAAAATTATATATTATAAATGATGAATTTTATGGGATACATTTATACAACATTATGAATACCTTATCCATTATTATTTCTTGGAACCAAAAAAATGTTTATTATACATATTATGCATTATTCATATCTTGGAACAGTATATGTTTACTTATTCATTTCATTCATTTTTTATTCATACATTCAAATTTATTTTCAAATTGGTTTTTAATGATTTGATTATAAGGAATGTTCTTGTTATTTTTTTTCAATGAATTTGATAAATGATTTTAAAATAGGAAATTATATTTTTCATGTTCTCCCGAACATAATAAAGTATTCACCATCCATTATTTACCTGTTTTAAATAAAATTATTTTGTTTTCAATTTTATTATATTATGAAGGGGTGTTTTAAAAATAAATAACGTGGAATGTTATTTGGTTTCATCTTACGCATAAATTAAAAAAAATTTGATTTATAATTATAAAAACATTAATGAAAAGTAATTTTTAATGGAATTACCCAAACTCATTAGTGAAATCCTATTATACATGTTAAGATCACACCCCACATACACAATTGGGTGTATATATATTTTAATTTTCCTTTTAGATATAAAAACTATAATATATTTAAGGGATTTTGATTGGGTCTTCTATTGATGGATGATATGTGGTGAGTGATCATAGACCACATGGAGGTAGTTTCTTATTATTCTGTTTTGTTATTTTATTTTTATTGGATGATAATGTTTCAATGTTTCATATTGGATATTTATTATCATTTTTCTGATATGACAATATATATTTCATTATACTCATTTTAGGTATTAATATAACTTTTTAGTGATTATTGTTACTTATTCAAAAATATATTTATATTTTTATATCACAATTATATTGAAATTGATTGCTTATATGAATCGTCATCCAATGTATAGATGGGTTGTATC
The DNA here is from genome assembly GCA_963277665.1 of Viscum album. Lineage (NCBI taxonomy): Eukaryota > Viridiplantae > Streptophyta > Magnoliopsida > Santalales > Viscaceae > Viscum > Viscum album. The sequence continues at coordinate 1,583,871,182 of OY728158.1, read as the reverse complement.
AGATTCTTGGTAGTTTCCACAAATTTTTGTTGTTGTTGTGTGAGGATAAAATAATTCCTAGAAGTATACTCTTCATTATTGGTCCATGTTTTCACCCTGTGGGGATTGAGAATGTACATTGGGCCTACTAGAGAGTTGGGTTGGGTGATAGGTTTGTTCAAATCTTTCCAATTTATTAAATATGTTATCAAAGCATATGTAGTTATAATTATTTGGTTCTTGAAGATCCCTATTTCTTTATTAAGAGTGTCATAGTATATATATAATAATGATAAATCTAAATAGGTAGGTTTGAGGATAGTCTACCAAGATCATTCCGACATCAATCATGTACATATCATGGGTATTTGGGATATGAATCACAAATTACCATTTGTTTGTAATTAATTATCACATTTTTATATTTTTATTGATTTTATTTTGAAACCCATTGAGTATGTTAGTAATTATGTCGTTCTCGATGAACATTCGGGGTTAAAATAGTGCAAGAATCAATGTTCCATTCCCAGTTCATAAAGTATAAAAAACTATATGGATCCCACATAGATTTTTATATGAATCATTTCCATGGTTTTTTAATCTTTTTCAAGGTTTTCAAATATATAGGACGAAACCATTGTCAATTTTATTTTCCCTTTAGATCTATATTATTGCCTCCCAATCATTTTAAAATGAATATAATAGTGCCTTTTATTGGTGCGAGGTTAATTATAGGAGTTTTTTTATAAATTGATTTCATTGGATGATTTTTAATATAATGTGCATGTACAATACCTAGCCTTGTAGCCACTATATCTATTTCCCCAAGAAGGGTCCTCACAATTATTCATGTGTTCTTTATCATAAACTAGAGGATTCCGAATAGAATTGTAGATCAATTGAGATACATTTGGTAACCAATACCAACATATCTAAGTAATTCCAAAACATAAATTATATAAATAGATAATAGATAATGTTTTGAAACATAAATGAAAAATCATCAAAATCTATTACATAACCAAGTCACAAGTGATCAAATAGTATGATGAATACATGATATGATAGGAATTCATTCTATAAAATCTAAAACTGAAACCACCAAATGGTTCATAAAATGTACCTTAGCCCCAACCTGGAACTAACCTCCCGATATCCAAACCATCAATCCATGAACATACCTTTCACCAGGTCAATGTCATGAACATGTACCTAAAGACAGGTAACATGTTCTTGGGTTCCCAACTGTCATAGCGACATGACCACAGTTAGGGTAAAATCAATCAGCCAACACCAATGACGTATACTTAAATAAATCTCTTATACAACTATATAGGAATATAAACATGTTTAATAAATAAAAATGAAATTTGGGTATCGTGATTCATATTTAAATAATTTACTAACTCTATATTTTTCCATCTATGTTTCATAGGGTTGACCAGATAAAAAACTATCTATGTCTATAGTTGTATACTAATCTATCATATATTAATTTATACACTAATAATCACAAGGGTTAACTCACTAAGAAAAACATTTATCAAAATACAATAAATCATAGGTCAAGTAATCAATACATGCCCATTTGTTTTTGAGCATAGAGCCTCAGTTTGATATCCCAAACCTCGTAACACATTGTGTGGACCTAAAGAATTAGTGTATCTAAAAAAATAAGGATCACCATCCCATAAGATTGGATAATAGATCCTCAAGTCTGAAAAAAGAAATCAATCAATACAAAACACTTACCTTGGAGCTTTAATCCATGTATTAAACTTCCCATGAATTCATTAGGGGAATAGATACTCCATATCACCCCCTAACAAATTCATTATAGATATCAGGTTTAAAGCCTCATTCTATCTAGAACCGTGGGTGTGGAGCCTCATTTCAAATACATCACATACAACCAAGAATTCTGCCCATGCTTCTCATACCATTCAATATTTTTATCATAAACATTCCATAAATTATTTCTATACATATTCCATTAAAAACGACTCACTAAACACATATAATATAATACCAAGAACCCCCTTTTCTATACTGTTAACTGGAAAAACATTTAACATCATGTTCATTTCACAATCCACAATAACACAATAATAAAAATAACTATTTAGAATTACCATATAGAAAACCTTGAAATCATAGGATTTCCTATTTGTAAACTAAAACATCCAAATGGGTCAAATTTAAATTTTAAGCCATTATAAATAATAAATAACACATATTCAAAACCGAATTTTAACCACACCCTCATTTAAGACAATCATTTGATATATATATATATATAAGGGAGAAAACATTTTAATGAACCTTGAGCCTAGTGGCACCATTACAATCATTACAAGCTGTCACTAAAATGAAATTATTTATTTAAAACCCCATCTTGATTTAAACCCAACAAACCTCACTCAAACCATTTCAATATCTTATTTTGAATTTAATAAAACCCAAAATATAAAAAAAAAAATATTCACCACCAAATACATTAATAAGTAACCTATCATAATATTTACAAATTTATTTTACCATTTTCAAGGGTTAGACATACCCTATGGGTAGCAATAGGTTTGGTCTCCCAACTATTAATGATCATAATGGGGTGAGTGAAAGGTCTCACCCCTCAATATAATGTCAAAATTAATTTCAAAATTAAAAAAAATTAAAATAATGTAATTTTGAATAATCGAACATCAAAATAACCATATAACAAATCAAGACTACGGGGAAATAATTCAATACAAATTACCTCATGTTTGTAGAAAACTGATAATCCCTTAGAAAACATTGATTTTAATAAAGAAGACATTAAATTGACAACAAAATATAAATAGGATATGTTATTTTTTAATTTTTTAGTAGGAGAATAAAAATAATAAAATCCATATGGTATTATATATAATGAATATGAGGGACTGATTTTCCCGAAGCATTTATTTGTGCTATCGGAAACTCCAAATACTTAGTACTGGAAGGAGAATAATCCCGTGTAAATTTAAGATTGTTTAGTTCATCACCAATACCATAGGCGGAGGAAGAAGGGAGAAATTTGCGTTATTACACTTGAATCATGAATGGGGAATTGGTAACACTATATTTTTATTTGAAGAAAATTTTGGGAACATTTTTTTCCACACTATGTGCTAATAGTGAATCTCCCTCTATCCTAGAGAGTACCATGTTGCACAGTCTGGCAGCCCACCAACCCGGTATGGAAAAATAGTGTGGTGGTATTGATATCTCCTCTATATATGAGGAACTTAAGCAATATGGTGTCTTGGTGGCATCCCACATATTTCCACAAACCATGCACCCCGTTATGTCTGATGCGTGGTTAAGGTGCACAATTGCTACTACTTGTACAACATCCTCTTCTCAGTATAGATTTCATCTTTATTCTTCTCTTTTGTGCCCAGAACTCCAAGAACACTCCTAACAACCATCAAAATCACCATATACATTCAATAAATCAATAATACACCATATCTCAAGGAAGGGATCTTGGAACATTTCTATATTAGAACATATCGTCCTTGAGATTCATTCCTAGGATTAAACAATCCTTGATGTAAAATGGTCTTTCCATTATTCCCACTAATCAACATTCATCTCCCATGATTTTTAAGGAACGCGACCATTCCATTAACAAAATTTAATAAAAGAATCAATCTTATGTCGGTTAAATTTCCCCCAATAGAATTATCAATATGCATCTCAATGCTACAAAATGTATTCAACCACACAAAAATCATTATGGAAAACATAAAACTCAAGGGGAACCTTCAGTTAATATCACTGAACCACCAAAAAAGGTTTCAATAAGGCACTTGAAAACCTTGGGAGAGGCATTCATTACTCTAGTTCAATTTTCTACTCAATAAACGGCACAAAACAAAAGGATTTTTCTAACTCTATTTTCTAATTACATTGTGACCCAACATAAGAATCACTCAATGAGTACACAGTTCCCAAAAACATCCCCAAACGTACATGGGCCCAGCACTCAATACCCACAATCTCCTTCCAAATAAGAATATATGAGGACCATCCAAATAAATAATTTCTTTTCTAGGTACTCAACTGATCAAAAACAAAACCAATTCCCATCACAAAACTGAAACCTTATTATGGATATTACACGAGGAAATTTAACATTAAAAGATGGTCAAATCATCAACTAACTGCTTACCATATATGGTGATCCCAATCACATTATTATAACACCACCACCATCTTCCAGTGTTGGCATATCCATAATTAAAATGACCACCAAAAAACGCAACTGAAGCCTGAAAAAAATATTCAATGAATTTCCAAGCTTACCATTACTAGACATCCATGATGACTACATTGATCTCTGGAGTCTATACATTCCACTAAAACCTCAAAGAATGTACATGCATACATAATATATTAGATGAATAAGGAAAACATAACCTCTCTCACGTTTTCCAATATTTTTAAAAAACCCATTCCATTAAAAAAATCAAACTACATGTGGCCTATAAGATACCATACATGTTAATTTTTATGATATAGTTTTCAATAATGGTAGACTGCATTATCCCAAAATAACCATATTTCAATATGTTAAAGCTACCCCATCCTCCTACCCATGGTGACATATTACATAAGTAATATCACCATCATTTTACACACCTACAAATTACATTTTCCAATATTAAGTAAAATTAAACCTTCAAGGAATACACTATTCTCTTTGAAATCATTGTTCTCTAATATACAAAACAATATTCCTAACACAAGCACCCCCCAATATACATTAATCTATAAAAAACATGTGGATTAGTCAAAACCCCTTTACTCTTTTGAATCAAACTTCTGATTCCAAAAATTCCATGGAAGGTTTTTTATTACTCAATAATTATTATTTCTTTTTCCCCACTGGGTTGGGATTTTCTCTCCCAACTCATCTTAGAAATTCCGAGCCTCACTGTTGGTACATTTATAATTAGCATGAAATTTTTTTTTCTCACATATATAGATTCCATGTTCACGAATACAAACCTATCTGAGTCTATTACCAACATATCATTAGATTCAAATTCCCATCCTCCATTTCTGTTAACCTTTTTCTGGGCCTGTCACACACATCATTTAATCTAACAAATCCTTATTGTATTTATTTTTTGTACTCCCTACGTGTGAATCTAATTTTTTTCTCGACCAACAGCCACATCCCAGGACCATAAGGCAAATCCTATGAAATCCTTTCATGTTTTACCAAAGTATTCTCATTAGCATCCCAGTGCATCAAAATTCATGACTATCATATCACTCCCCACATTATGAGTTTCATTTTCAATAATTACCTCAAGAAATTTCAAACACTATAGAACATTATTAGATCTAATGATCAACCCAAAAACATGAATGTGTTATTCTATATCTTCCCATGAAAAAGGAAATCAACCACTACATAGTTTTAATTTCAGTGAATGGAACCCAAATAACTTATCATCATTTGTCCCACCTTGAGGAACCCAACCATATACAGTAGATAATGTAACTTGGACCATCGGACCCATGATATACCACTCTATGAGGATAACCTATAAGAATTTTAATGTCAAATAAAACACTTTTAGGTAGCTAGGAATAATTTTAGAACATTCTTGGTGTATATGGGATGATTTTATGATATTGTAATGATCATCACTAGATAAATGTATGCTTGCAATTCATTGATGAATGAAACCACAATCAATTCATTACTAATATCACTTCCCACCATGGATACACCTTAACCAATATAAAGAATATAGATTCCCTACATAGGAAAATATCATTAATACTCATACACCACATCTCTGATGGTATTTACAACCAATACTCAAACGAAATCACACCTCACCAATAACAATTCAGGCACCAATGTGTAATGTTTAACTACTATCTCCACACCTCTCATGTAATTTTTGCGCAACTCTGTTAATTAAAAAATCATATTTATCCATCACATGGATCCAAACCCAGTCAAACTCTCAAACATCGACAATTTAACATTAGATTCATAGAAAATTATAGGGGATTAAACCTGATCCACCTTTTCACCCATCTTGAATGTCATCATTCCTTCCCAACACATGACCATATTTCGGCCTCATAAGATCCCTCATTCTCCCACACTTTATTGTGGAAAAATACTAACATGAATCTATATCACAGGTGACAAAAAACTATATAACAATGCCCAAATACCCTTTTACTCATATAATCATATATCATGGTCTGTAATCCTCATGGTAATCATGTTATTATCTATCATCACTCACAATAATAAATCAATCCATACAACCAAGAAAATACATGTGACCACTCCTAACCCTAGTATTCACTTACATAATATTTGAATCCATCCATTATTGTTCACCATTATTGTTTCCATCAATGTCAATACTAATCCCATCAATAAATGTTAGCAACATAGTCAGATCAGGTGTCCAAAAATTTCATCACTTCAATACAAACAAAAAAATCACATGTTCTTCTTTAATAATGATATCAGTGCCAAACCATTAACTCATACAAAATTTTTATTTTACCCATTGTGCATCGATTATGTCTCTAATGAAACTAATAATGCTACACATTCAATGTCACCAACAACACTAAAAAAAACCTCCCCTGATGCTACCCTCAATTTTCCATTACTGCTTGAATGATATCGACATGTCATGTCACATCAACAAAAAACAATAAACATTCCACTTATCCCTATAGGATAATACTCCACTAGTGAACACTATATGTGATCCACATGAAACATCCAAAGTATATTCCACTGATATTTTCACCCAAAACATGAGTAATCAAGACAAACCCTCTCCAGTCACCACCATGATCAAATGATACGTAATCCTTAAACTAAAGTCACATCATGAAAGGGTTGTTAGAACTATCTATGATAAACACATGAATCCTAATAAAACATGATGGTCACATGAAACAATAATTCCCCTAACAAAAACACAATACATTAAATAAACGTTGGAAACCACTAACTATAGGATTTTCTCCTTAGATCCCCACTTACATACATCGACACTATGATTCAAACCCCCACTCATTAGACCAAAACAAACCTCGCATGTTAAAAAAAAGGGTTACCGAACCGACATTATTTCACACCATCTCATAACCCAATGTCCAAATCCCTGCAAAAAGATACAACTAGTAAAAATAAACAAATGAAACATAATAACCCAAGGAAACCTAAAGACCCATAACTAAGGTCACAAACTAGGTCACTATCACTTCCCAACCAACCATAAATATGTTTAATGACGAGTACATGTGATACTAACCAATTATTTCCCTATAGTTCCAAAGTTAAAAATTCTTCTATAAAAAGCATTACCTTTTCAAAAACATGAATATTTTCATTTCAAAACATTCCATTTGAAAAAATTAAAATTTTCAATTCATAAGACCTTTTTGTAAACTCACATACTACAAATATACACATTATTCAAAATCATATTTCATATAATTCTCTACAAAAATATTTTTTAGGCCAACCAATAGTCATAACCCACAGAACATTGTACCTTACCAGTATATGAATCAAAATTTATTATCAATCCTAGGAAACATAACGATGACCTATCAATCCCATGTGCCTTTCATGATGGAAGGTGTAGCGACCCGAAGCCTGACGTACATAGACTTTACATTACTTTTGCGGAATACTTAGTACATAACAAAAACACACACACACAAGGATCGTAATAGTTTAGTGTCTTTGGAAACTCGGATCGTAATCTTCTAATCGTGGTGAAAGATCTTCAAAATCTCCCATAAAGATCTTCCTTTTTTTACCTAAAACCTTTCTTTATATCCTGGGGAAAAGAAAACATAAAAGGGTGAGCTCAAATGCTCAGTAAGGGTAAACAAAAGAAATATCAATCACATCATATGCATAAGCACATAACTTTTGGAAATCTTAACCTGCAAAAGAGATCATAATTTCATAACATGGGGTAAATCATGGTAGTGAAATGTAATCACAATAATCATAACTTAAAACATGAAACTTTGTGACATTCACACATAATCATAGAGAATCATTTCTTGTTAGTCAAGCCTCATTGCCAAGACTATCTTAGTGGAAAAAGTCCCTTTCTGAATCGAGTAACTCTCGTTTCAGTCTTGTTTCACTGAACCGGTATAACCTACCGTTCCAGCCCTGTCTATCTCATGAGATATAAAATCTTTACCTAATGCATTGGAGGGAGATATAGGTCCCACCCCTCTTATAATGAATCCTTTCTTATGTGTGCCATATAATCATAAACCATACATCATAACGTAACACATGTAACAAAAATTGGATTCTTGAAACCTCATGACATCATAAATCAATTCATATAAGAGAAAGGAATTCATAAAAATAATTCCATCACAACATGATCAAATCAATGTAATAATAGGGATAAAAACAGAACCCTTTTATTACCTTAGATGGAAAATAATTTTGATAAAATACTTGAACTTCATTCTTGAGGAAAATATCCTTTCTGCTTCAAAAATACTTTTCCTTTCTTAACATGTCGTACAATTATAAACTAAAAGAAGTTGATTAAAAATAAACTTAAAAACTTGTAAAGGAAACTTCATGGAAATAATGTTTTAGAAATCCATTCATGCCGTATAAGTTAAAAAAAACATTCTTTGTACTTTTGTCGGAAAAGTCAAAAAGTACCTCGTAAGAAGAACGACAAAAGATTCCTTTCATATCTTATACTAAAAACTCACCGAAGGGTAAAATTGGATTTAAACAATTGTACGTGGATGGAAATAATATTACATATTGAGGAAACATGGATGTGGATGATAAAATACTCCCCAGTAAATACCAAAGTATAAGCAATCTCGGATAAAAATGAGATTGTGATATTTCTCTTACCTTAGGTCCGATTTTCTTTTTACGTGTCCGAAGCACCTGTATAATGGTTTAAATAATGTTATTGACTTGTTCCATATTCATACATATTGATATGATATCATATATGGTCATATTCTTAGCTTCTTGTTAGTAATATTTCATTGTTACTTGTTACTCGGGTCTTTATTGCCTCTTGTTCTTATGCGTGTTTTGCCGAATACATTCTTATTCTTATTTTAAGGTTATAGATACCTTATATCCAGAATGGTATTAGTGTAAAATATATCATATTAATTCATTCAATTCATTCAATTCATTTATATAATTACTATGTAATGATGATCATGTAGAACAAGTCGCATCACATCGTGGAGACGGTATTCCGTACGTACGCAGGAGTGATGATATCTTTCCTATGATCGTGGAACTATATTGGAGTATATATATATATTATTTCAGTATCAATATTACTTTATAATAATCATAAATAGTTACTCATTACACCATTATACCCATCCTTGTAAAGTGATGGTGGAAAAATAGATTACACCACGGCGTGGAGACGGTATTCCGTACGTACGCACGCGCGGTGATTTCATTTTTTTCCGTAGGATGGATAGAAGGTAAATTAGGGTTGTTTCATATTTATAATAACATATCAGTATGTAAGTAATACTGATGTTATTACTTTATCATGAAACAACTAATGAAGAAGAAGTTGAAGAAGAAAGAAATTGAAAAGATCGGTAGTGGATATTACCTCTTCTTTGGAACGCCTCTTTGAATCCTCCACTTAGGGAACTAAGATTGGTCTTTGAAGAAGACCATGACCTCTAGGATTATTCTAGGGAAGTGGAGAGGAGAAAATGGCAGGGGTTGGCCGAGCTTGAGTGCTCAAATTGGTGTGAGGAGGAGGGGGAGGAGGTACCCTTTTATAAGGGAGGAGAGGGGCACCTTAGGAATATCTCAAAATATTATTTTATATTAAAGTCAAAATAGGTTTATAATGGTTACAAAGGGTCTTATTTCGAAGCTTAAGTGGGGATGGGTCTAAATACTATCATCCAATAGGATTTAGACAAGTTTAGGGTATTAGTTTAACCTTATCAATTAGATTTAACTCTAAGTTAAATAATTTAACTTTTACCGTGTCTTTTTGTTTTCTTTCAGTATATGGTTAATACACTTACTATAACATGCCAAACGAACCCCAAATTGTTTATTATTAATATATATATCCTTATCTAAGTAATTTGGCCGAACCATAGATTTTTAGGAATAAAATAACAATTAATAATATAATATTTGATTTAAAAACTATTTTGTGTCAATTTTGACACTATTTGATATATGATTTTTGTGAAAGTCATAACATAATTATATGTTCGAACCAAGTTTATTAAATCAACACTAATATATCATAGTAACCTAGAAAATTATTGTAATTCATAAAAAGTCTCAAATTACATTCATTTGAGCATTTATAACATCAATTATGTTAATATTTCCTTAAAAGGGTAATTACTGCATCATCGTTGTGTCATAAATAAATTAATTTATTTAAAGTCTAAAAATTATAAATAAAATATCATTATGTATGAAATATTTTTAGATTTCTAATGAATATTTATAGTCGAATTTATCTTATGTATATCCCCACATTAAAAATGATTTACTTATTAAACTTTGATTTTAACTATTTTAACCCTTCTTTAAATAAATTAATAATAAATGTCCTAATCTAACCCATGTGGGCCTAAATGGTCATATTTTATCCCTAAGTTTGTTTTTGGTCGGATTAAACTTATCCAATAGAATTAGGACATGTGTTTGGGTAATAGTAATATCATTTTTACCCTTAGTTACCCTATTTACTATTAACCGCGGTAAAAAAAGTAAAAAGTTACTATTCAACAAAAAATTATTTTTATCTCATTGAACCACATTTTCCTTACTGATATCAACCGTGTCTGTCGGATTTTAGAAATTCAATTCACAGAAGCGGTAAAATTAAGTTTTATGCAAAATTCAGTTTTTAACCTACCACTTAGTGGTTTCACTATTCATCAAAAATTGAATGTTTTTAGAAAAATACCAAAATTTCACCCTAGGCTAATTTCGGTATTCCGAATCCAAAAATGAAGTCCATTTTGAGAGATAAAATTTCTAAAATTTAAAAAGTGGTTATTACTATTCATAACGGCTAGTTTTAATAATATTTTAATAGAATATCGTTGTTTAGTGAAACTCAGTATTGCGTACTACACACGCTATCGAGGAAGGTTTCGATTGCGTGTAATGCAAGGAAAGTCAAGGATGTGTGTTGTGCAAGCTCCATTTGGTGTAGCGTACAACACAAGACATTAGTGAAATTAAAAAGAATATTTTTCATAAAATCTCGGGCTTTTACATTCTACCCCACTTAAAATGAATTTCGCCCTCGAAATTCATCGGGGTTATATATGGTTTACTATTTGAAAGTTTCTTTAATAGAAACCCACATCGTAAAAAGGAATACCAAAACTTGACTTTAAAAACTAATGTATGAAATGTAACGATTACCCAAATAAACTAATCACTGGGTTTCCACATAGGTGAAAATATGGATATGGAAGAAAAATCTAACAATCATGTTCTAATGGAGAGTGTTAGTGAACATGGCTATGGAAAAGCCAACAATCACAAATCCATAAATTTGTGACGATCTATGTTACCATCCAATTCATCAGGTATAAGATCACTAGGACAACATTTTTGGTTTTCAATATCATTTCCCTAAAGTTGAAAATTTGAATTAGAATAAATACTTTCTTTATTTTGGTACAATCTCACTGTTGTTCATGCCTTGAACAATTTCCACTTTATCTCTTAAATAAATGAAGTTGAATTTGTTATTCGTGAAGTGTTAGCAGATCATGTGATAGAATGACGGGTCATTCCATCTGTCTCAAACAAAAGGTTAGAAAAAAAATTATATACATAAGTCGATCTATAGTGAGATTAATCATATATGGTTCCTAAAATGGACTTATACTTCATATATCATACTGCTTAATATAATAAAACTAGTTTCTACTAAACAGGGACTTCTTGTAGGCCAGTGGTAGGCGATAAAGGCCAGTCGCACTTCGGTTGTGGTTTTGATTCCCACAGCCTTGTCCGAAGCGATGGGCTTTCGCCCATCCTGCAGGTTGTCCTTTTTATAAAACTACATTACTATAACATCCCATCAATAATATCGAAAAAAACTTCTATCCTTAAACAATACTCACTTATGTCCAACATAATCCATTTCAATTTTTAGGCTTATCCATAATACTGTAGTCCACTCTCATAACATAGTGAAAACGATTACCAGAGATTTAATACCATCATTGATCCCCATATTTCATAAGATATGTTTTTTTGGTCACATTCCAAACATTCAAAGTCCTTAATCATGTATTCTCTTGAATACCTTAGTGAAAACATGATTGCAGTTTAAAGTTAACACTTTCCACATACCAAAATCCTCAAAATTCTATATACTCAAACCATGATATCACTTAGTCATTATATCAATCATGAGCTCATGAATACTATTAAACATTTCATTTTCTCGTTTTCCCTTCATTATGCGCATATCATCTTATTTCCAAAAAATATCTCAATCACTTTGAATACCACATCAATAAATATTGCAATACACAATGATACAACATTATTTTGGAATCCCATTACATAAACACTTAATCATTCCACCACATCGTTGTCATGTTCAACATTGCCAATAGTGATCGCATGTGACTTCCCTTTGTCCTTTTCCTTCAGTGGTTTCTCATGTTGATCATCACTAACACTTGGATTAGGGCATTTATTAGCATAATGCCCCATTTCCTTGCACTTGAAGAATTGAAGTGTTGGTGGTGCGTTCTCTGCAGTGTTTGCTTTATTCACATCATTAGAAACCCTTTTTCCATTACTTCGGCACTCAGCTGCTCGATGAACTTCTTTTCCACACTTAAAACATTTTCTAGTCTCTTTAAGACAATCTCCACCATGCTTCATTCCACACTTTGTGCATAAGGAAACATTCATCTTCTTTTCACGATTATTCTGAGATTTCTCCTTGAACTCCATCTTTCTTTTCTTGTCAAAACCATGAGATGGATATGTAACACCAACTTTCATTTCTACCTTGATAGCACAACGCACAATTTCTTCATAGCTACTGAAGTCTCTTATAGCTAATTCCCTTCGAAGACTTGGTTTTAAGCCACTGAAAAATCGATCAACTTTACTTTCAGGTTGGATGATAATGCCAGATGCATACCTTGCAAGTCTTGTAAAATTTGCTTCGTATATACCAACAGATTCATCATCCTTTTGCTTTAGTTCAAGAAACTCCTTCTCCATCTTTGTTCGAAGAATACGAGGGAAGTACTTATTGAAAAATAAGTTCTTGAACTCGTCCCATTCCATGGACTCAATTTCGTCTCTTTGCCTTGTATTCTTGATAAGATTCCACCACTGATCAGCTTCACCTTCCAAACGATATACTGCTAAGATGACTTTATCATGTTCAGAACATTGAAGAACTAAAAATATCTTTTCACTGGTACTGATCCATTGTTCAGCAACAAGTGGATCAGAAGACCCACTGAAAGAAGGTGGACGTTGCCTCATGAAGGACTCAATAGAATATTGTTCCCTTCTCTGCTCATTTGGAAGTCCAGAATGATTCATATCTTGTGTAAGTATAGAAATAAGATTTTGCACTCCATCTCCCATAACATTTGTTTGTTCAGGAGGACAATCATTGCATTGTCCATTGCATTGATCAACACGGTTCCTTCGGGTTCCAGCCATCGTCTAAAACCCAAAAAAGAATAGTGTGAGAGGCAAAAATCATGCTAGGGAAAACAACATAATAAAGGGGGAGTGCCTTCAATATCTAACATCTTAGGTTTAATTCTATGATCGTTAGCGTAGTTCTAGTACTATAACCTATACGTATACTTAACCTTAGGGACATCCCAAGACATACCGTAGAAATATCTCTAGGGATCTCACTAACGTTTTCGCATCCTAGTTTCCAAAGGTTGACTAAACATTTCCTCTGATACCAACTGTAGAGACCCGAAGCCTGACGTATATAGACTTTACATTACTTTTGCGGAATACTTAGTACATAACAAAAACACACACACACAAGGATCGTAATAGTTTAGTGTCTTTGGAAACTCGGATCGTAATCTTCTAATCGTGATGAAAGATCTTCAAAATATCCCATAAAGATCTTCCTTTTTTTACCTAAAACCTTTCTTTATATCCTGGGGAAAAGAAAACATAAAAGGGTGAGCTCAAATGCTCAGTAAGGGTAATCAAAAGAAATATCAATCACATCATATTCATAAGCACATAACTTTTGGAAATCTTAACCTGCAAAAGAGATCATAATTTCATAACATGGGGTAAATCATGGTAGTGAAATGTAATCACAATAATCATAACTTAAAACATGAAACTGTGTGGCATTCACACATAATCATAGAGAATCATTTCTTGTTAGTCAAGACTCATTGCCAAGACTATCTTAGTGGACAAAGTCCCTTTCTGAATCGAGTAACCCTCGTTTCAGTCCTGTTTCACTGAACCGGTATAACCTACCGTTCCAGCCCTGTCTATCTCGTGATATATAAAATCTTTACCCAATGCATTGGAGGGAGATATAGGTCCCACCCATCTTATAATGAATCCTTTCTTATGTGTGCCACATAATCATAAACCATACATCATAGCGTAACACATGTAACAAAAATGGGATTCTTGAAACATCATGACATTATAAATCAATTCATATTAGATAAAGGAATTCATAAAAATAATTACATCACAACATGATCAAATCAATGTAATAATAGGGATAAAAACAGAACCCTTTAATTATATTAGATGGAAAATAATTTTGATAAAATACTTGAACTTCATTCTTGAGGAAAATATCCTTTCTGCTTCAAAAATAATTTTCCTTTCTTAACATGTCGTACAATTATAAACTAAAAGAAGTTGATTAAAAATAAACATAAAAACTTGTAAATGAAACTTCTTGGAAATAATGTTTTAGAAATCCATTCATGCCGTATAAGTTAAAAAAACATTCTTTGTACTTTTTTCGGAAAAGTCAAAAAGTACCTCGTACGGAAAACGACAAAAGATTCCTTTCATATCTTTTACTAAAAACTCACCGAAGGGTAAAATTGGATTTAAAAAATTGTACGTGGACGGAAATAATATTACATATTGAGGAAACATGGATGTGGATGATAAAATACTCCCCAGTAAATACCAAAGTATAAGCAATCTCGGATAAAAATGAGATTGTGATATTTCCCTTACTTTAGGTCTGATTTGCTTTGTACGTGTCCAAAGCTCCTGTATAATTGTTTAAATAATGTTATTGACTTGTTACAGAATCATACATATTGATATTATATCATATATGGTCATATTATTAGCTTCTTGTTAGTAATATTTCATTGGTACTTGTTACTCGGGTCTTTATTGCCTTTTGTTCTTATGCATGTTTTGCCGAATACATTCTTATTATTCTTTTAAGGTTATAGATAACTTATATCCAGAATGGTATTAGTGTAACATATATCATATTTATTCATTCAATTCATTTATATAATTACTATGTAATGATGATCATGTAGAACGAGTCGCATCACATCGTGGAGACGGTATTCCGTACGTACGCACGAGTGATGATATCGTTCCTATGATCGTGGAACTATATTTGAGTATATATATATATTATTTCAGTATCAATATTACTTTATAATAATCATAAATAGTTACTCATTACACCATTATACCCATCCTTGTAAAGTGATGGTGGAAAAATAGATTACACCACGGCGTGGAGACGGTATTCCGTACGTACACACGCGCGGTGATTTCATTTTTTTCCGTAGGATGGATAGAAGGTAAATTAGGGTTGTTCCATATTTATAATAACATATCAGTATGTAAGTAATACTGATGTTATTACTTTATCATGAAACAACTAAAGAAGAAGAAGTTGAAGAAGAAAGAAATTGAAATGATCGGTAGTGGATATTACCTCTTCTTTGGAACGCCTCTTTGAATCCTCCACTTAGGGAACTAAGATTGGTCTTTGAAGAAGATCAGGACCTCTAAGATTATTCTAGGGAAGTGGAGAGGAGAAAATGGCAGGGGTTGGCCGAGCTTGAGTGCTCAAATTGGTGTTAGGAGGAGGGGGAGGAGGTACCCTTTTATAAGGGAGGAGAGAGGCACCTTAGGAATATCTCAAAATATTATTTTATATTAAAGTCAAAATCGGTTTATAATGGTTCCAAAGGGTCTTATTTCGAAGATAAAGTTGGGATGGGTCTAAATACTATCATCCAATAGGATTTAGACAAGTTTAGGGTATTATTTTAACCTTATCAATTATATTTAACTCTAAGTTAAATAATTTTACTTTTACCATGTCTTTTTGTTTTCTTTCACTATATGGTTAATACGCTTACTATAACATGCCAAACGAACCCCAAATTGTTTATTATTAATATATATATCCTTATCTAAGTCATTTTGCCGAAACTTAGATTTTTAGGAGTAAAATAACAATTAATAATATAATATTTGATTTAAAAACTATTTTGTGTCAATTTTGACACTATTTGATATATGATTTTTGTGAAAGTCATAACAGAATTATATGTTCGAACCAAGTTGATTAAATCAACAATAATATATCATAGTAACCTACAAAATTATTGGAATTCATAAAAAGTCTCAAATTACATTCATTTGAGCATTTATAACATCAATTATGTTAATATTTCCTTAAAAGGGTAATTACTGCATCATTGTTGTGTCATAAATAAATTAATTTATTTAAAGTATAAAAATTATAAATAAAATATCATTATGTAGGAAATATTTTTATCTTTCTAATGAATATTTATAGTCGAATTTATCTTATGTATAACCCCACATTAAAAATGATTTACTTACTAAACTTTGATTTTAACTATTTTAACCCTTCTTTAAATAAATTAATAATAAAGGTCCTAATCTAACCCAAGTGGGCCTAAATGGTCATATTGTATCCCTAAGTTTGTTTTTGGTTGGATTAAACTTATCCAACAGAGTTAGGACATGTGTTAGGGTAATAGTAATATCATTTTTACCCTTAGTTACCCTATTTACTATTAACCGCGGTAAAAAAAGTAAAAAGTTACTATTCACCAAAAAATTATTTTTATCTCATTGAACCAGATTTTACTTACTGATATCAACCGTGTCTATCGGATTTTCGAAATTCCATTCACAGAAGCGGTAAAATTATGTTTTATGCAAAATTCAGTTTTTAACCTACCACTTAGTGGTTTCACTATTCATCAAAAATTGAAAGTTTTCAGAAAAATACCAAAATTTTACCCTAGGCTAATTTCGGTATTCTGAATCCAAAAATGAAGTCCATTTTGAGAGCTAAAATTTCTAAAATTTAAAAAGTGGTTATTACTATTCATAACGGTTAGTTTTAATAATATTTTAATAGAATATCGTTGTTTAGTGAAACTCAGTATTGCGTACTACACACGCTATCGAGGAAGGTTGTGATTGCGTGTAATGCAAGGCAAGTCAAGGATGCATGTTGTGCAAGATCCTTTTGGTGTAGCGTACAACACAAGACATTAGTGAAATTAAAAAGAATATTTTTCATAAAATCTCGGGCTGTTACAGAAGGAAACCCACTCTTGATCTTAATACTATAAAACAATGTATATACTCTTAAATAAATATCATAAAATCCATGTCCACCATTGAATGTGAAAGTATCAACCTTCTGTAAAAGAAAAAAAACAGAATATTTCCATAGAGGAATCTTGGGTTATCAATCATATGTGGGGTTGCTGCATATAGCCACAAGATCATTAACAAGGAATAACATGATTCTAGAAATTTTTATACCATTTCCCATTTATAATGTCAAAACACACATGATAATACCATGTTGTAACATCTCTGACTATATCATGTTCCCCAAGCCAGGTCCTCGCATGAACTTATTCATGCCTCTCAATATACCAAAGGAATCCAACTAGAATTGTGGCTATATTAGGATATGTAGGTAGAATATAAAAACATTACAATTTATTAAAAAAGAAAAAATTATATATAAAAAAAGAGAACCAGTTATGAACTACTAATTGGAAACAACATCAAAAGAAAAGAAGTGTGAATTTCACACATGATTTTATAATATAAATAATACACATCATGTCTAGTATTCATACAAATAACATCCAACAGAAAAACTACCCAATGTACTTGACCATGTACAAGAAACACTACTAAGTTCTAAAATACAATGAACCAACCCATTAGGCTATATTAAACCTATTCACCAGGTCCCTATCCTAAAACTATACTATAAAACAAGTAGCATCTTCCAAAGTACCAAATTTTCATCGTGTCCTGAGCTGGGTGTGAATATAACATAGTAGGCCACCACCAATGGTTAATAAAGAAATAACTAGTATGTGAAACAGTGTATCAAGATAAGTTTAGTGTAATAAGTAAATAACCAACATGGGAATATTGATTTCCATTAAAACAATTTATTAAATGTTTATTTCACCCAATATGTTCCCTATGGTTAAATAACAAACTAAACTTGCTCTGGTTGCACCATGATCCAAATCCATTTCATAATTAATTTCAAATTTTTAACCAAATTGGTGTCTCAATAACCCAACTATTAATCCAAAAAACTCATAGACCTGGTCTAATAATCAATCACTACGTATTCATTTGGTATAAAATTTCACTAATTTGACATCCCAAACCATGAAATACACTAATGGATCCAGGAGCATCAGTTCAGCTCTAAAAAAATAAGGACTCAAATTCCAATGTTAGGAGTATATAGACTCAGTCATAAAACCTATTCTAAACAATAACTAACACATACTATGGATCCACATTTTAGATATACATATTCTATGCATATGATATGGAAAAATAGCCTCAGTATGAATCCCTAACCCATGAATTATTGGGGATGGGTTTACAGCCTTATTCTAAAACAACCTTTTGGCATAGAGCCTCATGTCTAATAACCGAGATACCACCAATCCATATAGATATGTTTTTCTCAAAATTATACATATTTTTCATTAATATACCTTTACCCAATTTTACACATATACCATTTTAACACCATAACTCATTTGACACATATAATATAATACCAAATTCTCCCTTAAGACGTATTAAAAAAATTAAAATAAATTGACATCAATCTCAATTATCAATCAATGATAAAGAAAAAATAATAATACCCATTAAAAACATCCTGAAACCCCCCTTTAAAACATGAGCATTACTATATGAAAACTGAAAAATTCCAATGGATTTATTTACATTTCCAACCAGTATGAATAAACATTAACTCATTTTTTTATAAAGTGGATGACATTACCTCAATTAAAAAAATAGTTTAAATTTATAATTAAAACAGATTCTAAATTAACTTGTTTCCTACTACTCTGTATAAAATATTACCCACATTCACAAAATTATATAATTTATTTAAAATTATAAATTTATAAAAAAACACATCATTCAAACCATATCTAATGCTAGTTAGGAATTTCACAAAATCAAACATATATCCATTTTAATATTCACTAAGATCCACATTAAATTTAACCGAAGCTGAAATTTAAAAAACTAGTTGTACCATTTTTAAAGGTTTCTCATTCCCAAGGTTAGCCCAATGTTCAGCCTCATAACCATAAATGAAACCAACGAAGTCCTTGAATGTTTCCAAACCACAATTTTCAGTGAAAATTCCAATACATATCAAAATATATAAAAACAAAACATGTATGATAATTTTCACAACTATATACACATATGATATATCAGAACATTGTGAAAAACATTAAGACCACCATGATCATGTCTTTAGAGAACCACTCATTCATTTGAAACTCAATATTAGAACTAAAACAAGAATCAAATACACAAATTGATATTAGTTGGATAAATTAGTTTGTAGGGACTATGAAAGATAAGAATAATTTTATATTATGTATTATAGAGTATAGAAGGAATATGAGTTATATACTCACCCATAGCATTGATTTGGAAAAAATGAAACTCCAAATTCTTCAAAATCAAAGTAAAAT
The DNA here is from genome assembly GCA_963277665.1 of Viscum album. NCBI lineage: Eukaryota > Viridiplantae > Streptophyta > Magnoliopsida > Santalales > Viscaceae > Viscum > Viscum album. Next base: position 1,583,851,073 of record OY728158.1, on the reverse strand, counting down.
CATCTATTTGATGTTTAGTAATGTTTAGATCATCACCAAAACAACTAATGTAATGATAGAAAATAATTATGTTTAATAAAACTTAATTCCACAAGGGGGAAGTTGGTAAAATCAACTTTTTATGTAGACCTTGGTTTTTCCACATAATTTTCCAAAACATGTGCCAACCGTACATCTCCACTAATCCAAGTGAGAATAAAGAAACAAAATTTTCCTATCCCCCCAAACGGTTCCAAAAACCATGCACCGCTCATGTTCTATCCTCATTCAAAGTGTAGGTCGAGCGGAATAGTCTCTTGGAGGCACCTTAAAATGGTTTACAAACTGTAAACCCCCTTCATTATGTCACACATAAATGTAGCACGGTTATAACTAACTATTCTCCAATAATTCTTTATATATATATTTGATTATTTTACCTCTCTTCCTTACACCAAACCACTAATACAACCCTAATACCTATCCTAATCATGAGATACATTCCATAATGATAGAAATCATACCCAATTATACCATATCTCTTTGTCGATATCATATAGTTTTTACCTTTTTTGGGTTTATGATTTAAAAGCTTGGTTATATGTTTTTGGAAAATGAAATTGGTGGATTTATTGCATAATATGTTTATGAGACTACTTTTTTATAGAGAGAAAGTAATTTTGGATTTGATGAATTTTTTTAGTGACTAGTTTACATATAGTGTTTTGATTTGAAATATAATTTTTGGAATAAAACTAGGATTTTGGTATGATTAAGATGATTTAAAAAATATGATTTTATTTAATCGTGATGATTTTTTTTCTATCATAGGATTTTTTAAAAGTGTATTATTTAATTATATATTTTATGAAATGTTATATAAAATATATTACATTTTATGGTAGTGATTTGTAATGAATATTGGTTTTCAAAATTTTATTATAAATAATAATAATATGTAATGGTCATATAGATTTTTTCATTATAAAAAATTGATTTTTTTAAATCACGTGTTTGCAGATATGAAATAATTATTTAGACACTATTTAAATGTGATGGTTTAAAAGAAATATTTTTTTTGTTAATTACCCAAATGTGTTCATTGGACTGTTTGGTTTAGGTTTTTAAATATGAATGGTGTTTACTATTATTTCCTGTTATTGAGTTTTCCCTAAAAGATATTCCATTATAAAATATGGAATTTATGTCTTCTTGGATGAGTTTTAATGTGAATACTCTTATTGTTAATGATTCAATGTTTGGGTTATTGAATTTTCTATACATTAGGTTGTATGATATATCAATAACTTTATTTTCATTAGATTTATTGATTAGGTGCCTTTATTAATATAGTGATAATAATATCCCTCTTATGTAATGAGGTTGATAGGTTATTTATTGAAACCATATATGATGAATTATCTGGAGTATTTTTTGATGATTAATTAGTTTTTATTCTTATTCTAATTAAGACTGAGGAAAATTATATTTCAAATAGTCATTTCTATCATAATTATTTCATGATGCTTTTGTGGTTCCTCATTTTTAAGTGTTTATTATTTTGGTTATGTTTGTTCATTAGTGCATGAACTTGTTTCTTGGCGGCTATCTATAAATCATTATATGGTTTTATTTTGATGGACTGGACATGGTAAATAATTGTTTGTTTTATTGAGATGACATAGAATATTTTGAAACAAAATATGATTTTTGACTAGTTAGTGTTGGTATTGATATTATTTGGTATGTATGATACGATGCTGAATGTATAAGGTCCCAAAACCCTACTTTCATTATATTTTTTGACCAATTTATAGAGATGATGTTATTTACTGGTATGGCCTATATTTGGTTTCAGTATCCATTTCATTTTGGTGATATGGTATGAGATAAAATTGGGGAGAATTACTAGGTGATCATTTGAACATTCATTAGGTTGTGATTTTTATGAGGGTATGCAGTATAATATCATATAATTATTATGGTTTATTAATGGTTTCTATTTAAATTTTTATCATTTTGATATAATTATTTCCTTGGTATTGTTTCTCTCTAGGTAATATTTATCACTTCTCTCAATATTTTAGAGGAATTATAAATGTTGGGAGACAAATTGTATGATTAAATATTCATAGAGATAGGTGTATAATGATAATGATTGTATTATAATTAAATAAATTTTAAACAATTTATCTATAGATAGGTGGATAATGTATTTTATAAAAGTTATATTCTCTCTAGACCGTTTAATCTTTCCCAACCCCTCCATCTTAGACATAGTTGTAGAGGTTTACAATTTTCCTTATCTTCATATTTTAAAAATGAATTTATATGTGTAAAAAGAATCACTTTTTAATAACCTAACATTGTTTTTTAACTTATTATTAAATTAATTAATTTATTCATAATTGTTTCATTGATTTTTAGTGTTTAAAATTTTACTATATCAATGTTGGGAGAACAATTTATGAATTCAAAATTCAAACCATGTGTAATTACAACGTAAATCCTATAAAGCATATCACAACAAAAATCCATGTTAGAAATTGTTTTTCCTAAAAATGTTTATATACCATGTCTGTTTGCAGTTATCATCGAAAACAGTCTACATAGATGGTACATAGTTTAATATATAGTGAATGATTCCCCAGTAGGGAATAATTAAAAAGGTAATTTTTATCCAATTTAAATTTTTAGGGATTTAACCTCTCTCTCCCCACATATTAAATCAAATAGAAATTTGTGTGACTTCCCTATGCCTTCCTACATCTTATTTGCGACTTCACTATTTGATTCTAAGTTAATTTATTGAGGAAGAATCCTATGTCATCCTTCTTGTTTTTTCATCATTCTTCTTTCACCAATTTTCTTATTTGTTTCACATCCTCTTCAAAACCATGCGTTCTCTTGTGATGAGAGTACGGTTTGGGTTGGTCCAAATTAATAGTTTGGTTTTTTTGAGGCATGTATTATACATTCCCAGGACTGTTTTAGCATTCTCCATTGAAGGAAGCTTCTTACAACTTATCATGAGGTGTTACAATTTAAAACGAATCTTGTCGCTCTGTGAAAATCATATTATTGGTATGTTAACGAGTTATTAAATACTTGAATTTATTTTATTGAAAAATATAATATAAATATGATAGTTTTAATATTATTATTAATATTATAATTTTACTTATCACTTGGAATAAAATTGTATTTAGTGATTTATTATATCTAAAATTAGGATATAGATGCTTTTTAAATTTTAAAGTGACGTTGGGGAGAAAAGTGTTAATATAAATGTTATGTGGTTTGTTCGAAATTAATGATGGTAAAAAAATAATTTTACATGTTTGGGTATAATGAAAGGCAATTTATATTTATAAAAAATATGGAGTTTTCATGATTTATGAATGGTTTGATTGAATTATGAAATTCGATATTTAAATATGTTTTATAGATTTTTTACATAGGTTGTTATAAATGTTTTTTTGGAAATGGATATTATGAATGGGGAAATGATAAATTTATTGATAGTCATTTTATGAATTTTATTTTGAAATTTTAAATGGATTTCATATATTGGGTTTCTAAAACCCACAGGACATCCTAGTTTAATTGGATTTTGACACCAATTCGGAATTTTTTATTATTGTGATTTAGATTACATGATATTGGTTTATTCATTTAAGTGTATTGGAGGTGATGTGATGTTAATATTTCATTTTGAACCAGAAATTATTATTATTTGATGTGATATAGACTTTTCTCATACAAGATTTTCATATATTTTGAGAAATGTTTTTTTCTACTAAAATACGATTTTCTAATAAAAAATTGATTTTAAACCATTTTGAGATAAAATAGAATTTCATTGAATACATGGATGAGATATTAGGAACATGGAAAAACTCTTGGGGATATTTTTTTAATATTTAATGAAAATATAATTTTTGATTAATTTTTCATATTTTGTGTTTTTAATTCCATTATGTAATGTTTTATATTGTTTAATTCCACAAAAATAATTAGAATGAATATTTTATTCTCATTATTATGATTATAATTCATTATAAAAATGAACTGATGTTAATTCTTCATTATTGGTAACATAATATTCAATTATTATTCGTATTTTATTTTTAATATGCATATATAAAGGTAAATTTTATTTATAAAACCTAAATAAAGACAGCTTCCATGCTATATAAAAGATGATGAATACATGAACAATGGAAGGTCCTGGGATTCATAGGTGAAAAAATTTAAATTCTTTTAATTCATGTGTTGTGTTAAAGTAATAGATTAATGCAATGATTAGTATCATCGATTTAAGAGCTACGTAATGTTATAATCATAAACCATGCAAAGGTATCACCATGGATAAAGCCCCTAAAAAAAGGTAACCACCTATTAAAAAATTTCTATAAAGGGTACCCCCATATTGTAGTAAGCTCACAGAAGGGTAAAATTGGGTGTTTAATACTAAGTTGAGGTCATCAACTAATCATTATGTGGGAAACATATGAATCCCAGATTATCAAATCATTTCAAAATTAAATCATAGGTATAATTTTTTGAGTATAAATATGTTGAGTAAAATATTGATTCTTTATGAAAAATAAAATTTATGAAATAAAATCAATAAGTGAATTTGGTGTTTATTATATATTTAGACTAGGTCAAACTTATGTCATATAAGTTATAAGATGATCTGTAATAACCCGTGACACATAGAGACCATCTATTTGAGATATAGTGTTAACTGTGAACTATGGAACAATGAGTGGGACACATGGGTTTTGAAAAGATAAAATGTGATAAAAAATATGGTTAAATCATTTAATATGATACTAATTGACCAAAATAGAATTAGTCTATGGATTTTAATCATCCAGCCAGAGTAAAGGGTATTAAACAAGTGACATAAGAACAAATTTTATTGAAATTATGTCACCTTCATATAGAATCCACCTCTTCCCATTTACCTCATTTAATTTTTCATTGATATGATGTTATTGTATTTTGATTATATATACATATTTTTAGAAAAAAATATTATTATTGAATATGGATGATATTTTTTCATCCAATAAATTATTTATTCATTCACTATATTTTAATGGGTTGTTGATTTTAAATATAAAATTAAAATTACATGTTAAGAAATACTGTATTCATCAATATATGGCGTTTTTTTAGTATTTGAATTATTATTGAATTAAAATAGATGAGGTCCATTAATTTTGATAGGAGAATTCAGTGATGACTTTATCAGTTGGAATATTGGTTCATAAGTCTCTATAAAACTAATGATTATAAATTTAACAATACAAAATCATAATTTCACTATCTTTCCCACATGATTCTACTTCAAATATTCCCATTTTTTTATATTATTAAATAATTTCATTTTAGAATAAGAACAAGGTTTTATAATTATACTATACATTCATTTTTCATTTTCATACATTTTAAGATATTCTATTTTCTAGAGTATATACTTTCTTATTGGATCGTTCACAAAAATTCATTTTTTGTTTAATTGATATTTTCTACCTAAGTATGCTTAGTATAGAAAATATAAAATTAACATTGTGTTTCTGAATGTTTCGTGTAAAAATTTGTAATTTTTTGTGGGGATGTGTATATGTTGACAATATTTGGGATTTTAAAATATATGATTGAAATAAACACAAATTTAATTCCATAAAAATTTGATTCAATCATTACTTATGTTTACAGCTAAAAACATATTTTGTACATATTTTTTGTGTGTATGATCCTGAAATTTGTTTTTCTATTAGATTTTATTTTTATTAAAAAATATATCATGATTTTGATTTGAATCAACAAGTTGAATTATTAATTTTTTTCTGAAAATTATATACACACCACATAATAAAATTCCTATAATAAAGATGAAAAACCATATATGTTTAATGAATTCAAATACTTTTTTTAGTCCTAAAAGAAAATTACAATCTGATTTTTAAAAAATAATGTTGAACATGCATGCAAATTTTATGGAATAATAATAACCCACAAAACTCTATTTCAATGACATAAAACAAATATTACAATATTTTACAACAAAATTAAAAAACAACCATGTATAAATTCAAATATTAAAATCACCCTTCCAAGGAATAAATTGGAAATATTCATTTCTATCTATGTATAAATTTAAATATAAGTTAAAATTTCATAACAAATCATTTGACTAATATAATTAATTTTAAAAAAATATTGTGGAAGAAATAGATATGGAAGAAAATATACCTGATCGAAGAGATAAATATTTTCAGTCTTTCTTTTAAACATATATTTTAAAAACTAATCTAGATTTCATCATTTATTATCAGTGATAAATAATTATTTATGTTTTATTCATCATCATGACTCGATAAAATCCAAATATGTAAAAAAATATATAATAAAAAATATGTCTCATTTAAGTGGAAAATGAAATTAATTCTCTTACCTCACACTTCATATTAGTTGAAGGTTCATTAACATCGTGTATATTTGTAAATATAGTAACCGTAGATGCCATAACAAGGTGGTAATATTATTACATTATTACTAAATATAGTCGATTTCATCCTAGATAACTAGATAGTATTCTATCCTACATGATATTGATACCTACTTATGTATTGAATTACATTTTAAAACATGAAGAAACACAATAAAGGTATAAATATTTATGCATCCGTAAAACTATTTAGATATTCATTCTTTATATTTTTGGTAAAAAAAATCAGGAAGGATAAATATTCTAACCATGAGTCGCATATGGTAAATGAAATAATGAAAAAATAAATCATAATAAATATAGAATAAGAAATATGAAAATGTTAATTTCTAAACCCATATTCTATTTAACAATAACTAAACAATATTGATTAGATATGGCATAATCAATATGGTGAGGTAAATTATAGAATACAAATATAATTTAAGCATTAACATGAGGTCAAAATGAATCATTTATAATATCAAAACAATAATCTAATGGAAAATAATAATTGAGTTATTAAGTAAGTAAATTGTTAATATTGAATGTCATGATCCTAAAAATTATGATATAAACAGATTGAAAGAATTTCAATAGAACGTTTACTACTATGGATAAATCCCATTAAATATTATCTTATTTACATTCCACAAGAGACTGTCAATATAAAAAGGGGATATATAATTTCTTGCACCACCAGTCACTATATGTATAACTCATTCATCATATATCACGTGATCAATTTATTTCATAAAAAATAATGCATATCAATAAAAGTTCATATTGAAGAAATAATGTCGAATATAACTGTTTCCTTATCCAATCAAATAACATATAAATTAAAACAACATATATATAAAAAAGATGTATAGTATATAAAATAAACTTGGAAATTATAAATTATATTTCTATTTAGGTGATATTTATTGTCCAATGATCATCGTGAGGGGAATATTTAAGAGAATGTTATTTATTTTTTGAACTATTTATTAATGAAAATATCAATAAATGTTTTAGATAAAATGATCGTAATCCATCAATATAGAGGATAATGATGGTATCATTAAAATATAATCCTAAGGGATTATATGTAATTGAAAATAATTTTCTCAAGGATAATTATAAATACCATGAAAAGACATTTAAAAACATTCTTGAAGGAAAACAATTTCACATTTAAATTCACTTAAAAAAATGAATTTTTAATTAACTATGTATTTTTTTTATAAAAATACACATTTAAAAATTTAAAGGATGATCAATAAAATGAGTGGTCATGGAGTTGAGAAATCTCAATTTATATTCCCTTCACATTTTTTTGAAAATTGAATATTGAATTTAAAAGATAATTAAAGGATGATTATTTTTAAAACAAATTAGAAATAAAAAATTTAGATATATTTAATTTAAAATGTATTTTATAAATATATAAAAAAAATTAAATTTTGTTTTTGAATAAAAACAATTTTTGACAGAAGAGATAAATGACGTCGAATATTATTAAAAAACTTTCTCAGCCATTTATTTTACCAAAGAGATGAAAATCATACTATTAACATAAAACACAATGAATAACCATTGGATATTAAAATGACAGGCCTATATAGAAAATGATCAAATAATTCCATTTGATATAAATTCATTAGTATATAATTTCGATTAAAATATCATTGAAACATAAATCTCTTACAACATTGGTAAATTTTAAATCACAATACCCATGAATGAAATAACATTAATTAAAACATTATATTCCAGGAATATAAATAAATTCATGATAGAAAAAATTAAATTGTGTATTATATAATACCCACAAATGGTACAGGTTTATGATAGAACATATGTCTTGATTGTGAAAATTTGAGACGAGTCACCCATATAATAATCATTACGTTGAAGTGATAATTAGTCAATTAATAACTTTTATGTATTAAATTTAAATACATTTAATTAATTTTTATATAAAAAATTTGATAATAAAAAATTAAAAAAATATTTTTAGAATATCAATTTTAATAAAGAAGTAAAATAACAAAATGATAATAAATTCAGTTATTAAATTATTTACCACATCGAATGATTCAATTTAAATACCATTAAATGATATAATTAAAAATTATAACTTAAAATATATTGAATAATTTGTTAATCTAGATAATAAATTTAAATTGGGAATTACATACACCATATAATTAAAATTAGATTCATAACATTACAGTATGTCTCAATGAGTTGAAATTGAGACAAACTCCTTTACCTAAGGAATCATTTTTATTGAATTTGTATTTAAATAATGTATGTTGATTTTATGAATCAATGTAACTTCTAAAAAACCATATTAATGATTATAAAATCATATATGAACCACTTATAACAGTATACCGCCCATTCGCTAAAAATAATTTATTATTCTTATTGTTTTTGGTGTAAAATTATTTATTTTCTCGTGCATGTTTTGTTATAAAAGATCTATTTCTTATGTATATAAAAGAGGTAAAACATATTATAAAATGAATTAATGATATAAAAATAATATTTACAAATTTATTGAATTTATAATTCATTTATTAAAACTTACATAGGTAAAATGAGGCATATCACTCGGTGGAGATGGTAGATTGTACGTTTTCCTGAGAAAGGATATCATTCAATTAATGGTAAAACTTTTAATGAATTTGTTGGTATATTAATTTTAAATAAGTAATATCACATCATATATATTATCTTTACAAATAATTTCAATCATTATTAATATCCATGTGAGTCGGTGATAGATAAAAATTACATTTGATCGCAAGGTGGAAGTCCCCCACACACACAAGTGGTGGCTTTGTTTCCCATTTAATAGTAGAGGAGATCGATAAATATTTTTTCATTAACATAATAAAATCATATTATTTGATATATATTAGTTTAATTATATTATAATTTTTAATATATAATTGATGTTTGTAAAAGGATATTGAAAAAGAATGTTATTCGTTAAGACAACTATTATTTCATAGAGAATAATCCTTTGAATATCCTAACAAGGAAACCATGGTTGTATTTTTTGGAATACAATCAGCTAAAGAATTAAAATAATGGTTTCGGGGAATTATATTAATTTTTTTTTGGAAAATTGTCTTCTTTTCTGTGAAGATATTAATGGAGGAAATACAAATTTAAAATTGGGGTGGAGTTGTATTTTTGTAAATACCAAAAACATTTAAATAATAGGAACCCACTCTAACCCAATGTGAATAAAATGATGAAATTAAATTCTTTTTATAATAAATATCAATATAAAACACCTCCACAAAATGAAAATAAAAAAAATAGTTATTCCTTTAACCTCTAATTTTTTTTTACTTTTATCATTTTTTTATCCACGATAACTTGTTTTTTACACTGGTAATTAATCCATATAGTATAAAATAAATATATTATTATTATATATTTGGACCCAATAAATAATTTTAACAAATCTAAATTATCTTATTTAAATTTAATTTTTTTTTTTGAAATTTAATTATCCCACAAGCACATGTAACGTGAAAAACCATTTTTTAACATTAATTATGGTAAAAATATTTAACTGTATTAAATAATTATTATTAATAAAAATAATTTTAACAAAATTACATCATTAAATATACTTATTGATGACAAGGAATCCATTTTATGAGATTATATTCAAGGAGTTGTGATAATTTACATTAAAAATAAACATACAAAGCTTTTCGAAAATGCTTTTTAATATTTACGTTTTCAAGAAAAATGTGTTCTTACATTAAATAAATGAAACATGATCATCATTATTTGTTTTTAAATTAATATAGTAATATATATATAATAAATTAATTTTATATCACTCCATTTTAGTAGTAATTTTATTAAAATAATATGGAGGAAAAAATGATTTTAAAAAATGATTTCATTAAATTATGTTAAGTGAAAGAAATATATATATAAATAATTCATATATTTGAATAAATTGAAATTAATTTTTTTAAATTTGACTAAATAATAAATTTTATAATTTTAAATACAATTTAATTCATAATGGTTCATTAAAATTACCAATTTTAATGAAAATATGTAACTTCATTTAAAAAATAGGCATTCCCCTTTATTAACTGAAATATCAACCATTTCATAAATATGAAATAAATTCACCTGAATATAAATTTAATATTATTATTTAAAATCCTATATTATTTTTATAAAATTAATCTTAAAAAAAATGATAAAATTATTTATAATTTCAAAATCTAAAGTGTATAATCAAACAATTTTTTTTTGAAAATGTACAGTAACCCGAGCCTTTTTTTACATTACTATTACATCATTTAAAAGATAAAAAAACATAATAGTATTACACATAGAGGATCCAAAGGTTTAGAGTCTTGGGAAAACTAGGACTATAAATTACAAATATAACATCAAGCATAAACATTTATTTAATTTCTTCTTCTCAAGCTTCTTATTGGTACTTATCATCTCCTTAGTACATGTAGCCACCTGAGGATATAATCAAAAGGGGTGAGATAGAAGCCTAGTAAGAGTATAGATAAGAACAATATAGCATGGGGTGAGAATAATCATAACATAGGCTAAAGGTCATCAACTATTAGAGGAGCATAAATAAAAGACTTGAAATATGGTAGTGCATAAAAATGAAACATCATGTCTTAGTGGTTAACTACCACACATACATATGAACCAAGATAGAATCTTGTTCACACATGTTTTCGCATTTACTCATGAGATTCATCACAATACCCAATGCATTGGAGTGTTGTATAATTCTGGGTGCACCAGTCACTTTGAAACATTCATATTGCGCTATATAATTCTGGGTGCACCGGTCACATCATACATTTTCATTATCATGCTTGCCACATGGAACATAAATAAAAAGTGAACATAACTAACCCATGATAAGTAATGTGTTTCATCTCATAATAATACACTCATAAGCATTGGGTTCCCAAAATAAAGAGGGAATAACATACCTGATACAAGATCATTCAACCAGGAATGAGAGGTAAAAGTTGAGTTCTTAAAAAGAATAGTTCTTTTGGAAAAAATTATGATTGACATAAACATAATTAGAAAACATGTATATCCCTGAATAGGTAATATAATGATACAAAAACGATTTCTAAGATGTGACCATATCAAATTGCAGTGAAAGAGGGAGAACCTGAAGAATGAAAATTGGGTTTGAGATTTTCACGTTACCTTGTATTTGAATGCTTCCTTCTCTTTAATGTCCTGTATAATGACATTATATTAATTAATTATAAATTAAAGAACCTCTTATACATTAATAGGTTTAATTTAGGTTTCATTATGTCATTTTATGTTCCATTGGTTGAATTATAGAGTTTAAAAACATTGTTCCACGATGTTCGTTTTTATGGTTTTTCTTGGGTGGTTCACTTGTATTCATAAATTGATGTTTGTGTAGAACTTGGGTAATAATATAGAAATTATATTAAATTTAATTAATGATATTAAAATAGTTTTTGTGATCTTATAATGATTTATAGTAGATCTATGTCGATGAATCAATTGATAAGAATTAAATGAAGATTGTTCGGGATAATATGGGTGGTTTTTCGATCACAATGAAGTTGTTTTAATTTATCACTTATCAATATGTTCATAAGTAAGTTCCAAAACATTAAATATGAGATAATACATATAACATATTCTGTTTCAACCATAAAAATGGTTTTATGACCAGATCTGTAGGTAGAAATGGACGAAGAACGAATGTCGTTCTTGAAGGTGATAAATTAACACCTCACGAACAACATTATCTTTAATAAAAACAGAAGAGGTAAATGAGGTTTGGATGATATAATATCACATTATAATCCTAAAATTACATTATATGTATAATAATGGAGGAATAAAACCATTTGGATGAATATAGGTTGGAATAGATCAAGAAATGAACATGAACATGAACGGAAATTAAAAGAGAAGAGGGAGAGAAATTACCTCTCGAATCCTTCTCTTGAGAACCTCATTAAGAGCCTAAGAATGGTATTTTGATGATAAAATCATCTCTTGTATGTGGGGGTAGGGATAGGGAAGGTGTTTGGGCAGTTTTTATAGAAGGCTTGGAGCTTTAGAGGTGTGAGGAAATGAGGGTGTGAAGGGTGGCTTTTATAGTGGAGGGGAGAGGGGTTTCCTTAATATAAAATTCATTAGTTTATTAATTTCCCCAAATACAAGGAATATTGAGTCATTAATGATGAATAATAGTAATTTTATAATGTGATCTTGAACCAATAGGTCTTACATCAGCAGAGAATCATTGATGACTCAATTAATCCATTATTTAGCATTTATTGTAAATTATCAGATTCTACTATTCATAAAAAAAATTCAAGTATCTCAGAAAAATTAAAAAATTTAACCCAGCCATTTTATGGCGTGTAGAATCCAAAAATGAAGTCCATTTTTCAAAAATAATTTTCTAAATATTATTAATTTAAATTTACATAAAATCATAATTTACTTAAAAACATTTTTTTTGATTAAACAGATTTTATTGTGCTTTCAAAAATTATGTAGGTTCTTATTAAAATATCTAAAAACTATAATACATTGATTAGAAAAATAATGAATACATTTTACAAAAATACTTTTCCATTTAAATTAATTAATTAGTTATAATTAATTATTTATGACTTAAAAAATTCCAAAACCTTTACTAAGGTCCAATTGTCACATTCTAAGATGTCTAAATTTTATTTAATAATTCATGGGTAAAGATACTCTTATGTTGGATGATTTACCATTCATAAGGGGCATATTACTATTCATAAGGGTATGTTACTTTTCCTAAGGGTATGTTACTATTCATAAAAAATTAATTTTGTCTCATTGGACTCTAAAAATCATCTTGAGCATAACTGTGTATGACAGAATTTTTAAATTCCAAACATAAATGTGAAAAATATATGTTGAAGGGTCACTTATCACATAGTAGTTCATTATGTTGTGTTTTCATGTTATTTTATGACATAAATATAAGAAGGGAATTTCCATTTAAAAACATTGAGTCGTTACCTTCATCCCCCATTATGAAATTTTACCCCCAAAATTTCACTTTACACAAACAGGTGAGGGTGTTTCTCCTTAATTTTCACCTATGGTTCCAACGTTTCTTCCTCAAACTTATGGTTCCTCCACAACACTTAGACAAGATGAGTTGTCTTGTATCATAGGACCATATCTCCCCAATCAAGAATCATTACTGGCTACTCCTCATTGGAGAGATCATCGTCCTGCTGTACCGCCTCTGAGTTTAGTACATGTGAGGGGTCTGGTATGTACTTCCTCTATAGTGATACATAAAACACATCATGAAATTGAGCCACATTTGGTGGAAGTTCATGATGATTGGCCATGGATCCTATATGGTTAAGGATGTCAAAGGGGCAAATATACCTTGAGCTTAGCTTCCCTTTCTTCCTAAATAGCATGAATCTCTTCCGTAGAGATATTTGACGGAAGACTTTATCTCCAACATCGAACTCCAAGTTCCTTTGATGGTTGTCAGCATAGCTTTTTTGCTAACTTTGTGCAGATTTGATGTATTTCTAGATGACTTTAACCTTCTCTCTCATATGATTGGGTCCAAGTCTCTTCCTTTCTCCAACATCATCCCAACAGGTTGGATTTCTACATCGCTTTCCATAGAGAGCTTCATATAGAGCCATCTGGATACTTGAGTGGAAGATATTGTTGTATGAGAACTCAACCAATGAAAGATGTTGATCACAAAAACCTTTTAATTCAAGAGAGAAGGATCATGGAATATCTTCCAGCATCTGAATAGTCCATTCAGACTGACCATTAGTTTGGGGGTGATAGGACGTGTTCAAATTTAATTCAGTACTCAAAGATTGTTGAAGGCACCTCCATAACATAGATGTAAACCTTAGATCATGATCAGAGACAATTTAGAGTGGAACATCGTGAAGTCTCATCACTTCCTTCACAAATATCATTGCAATTTGATCAAGCGAGAGGTCTTCTCGAATAATGATAAAATGGACAGTCTTGTTGAGTCAGTCAACCACAACCCATATAACATTATTTACCTTTGACATCATCGGGATACACTTGACAATGTCCATAGTATCATTTTACCATTTCCACGTGGGTATAGTCAATGGCTGCATCATACTGTTGGACTTTTTTTGCTCATCATTAACTTGCTGACATACCAAGCACCTTGATATATATTCCTTAATCTTCTTATTCATGTTATCCCACTAGAGGTGTTCTCAGAAATCACGGTACATCTTGGTACTCCCATGATGGAGAGATAGTGTTGAGCTATGTGCATTTTACAATATCTCCTTCTTTATCCAAGGTGATGAAGGCACACAATGCTGTGTTCCAAACTGAATCACACTATCATCGTCGATATGGAACTCTTCCAGCTTCCCTTCCATTACTGCATTCACCATCTTTTGTATCTCCACATCATACCTTTGTGCTTCCTTAATCTTCTCCTGGATGGATGGTTATGCAATCATTTGCGCAAGGTAGGATGTATCCCCTTCCCATTTTATTTCCAAATCCATTTTTTGCATATCCATGAAGAAAGTGTCTTTATTAATCTGCATCATGGATTGAGTAGCAGGTTCATTTCTTCTTAGATCATCATCTACCTTGTTCACCTTTCCAGGATGACAGTGAATAGAGCAATCATAATACTTGATTAGCTCTAACCATCTCCTTTGATTCATGTTGAGATAATTTTTTGTGAATATATACTTTAGGATTTTGTGGTCGGTGTATATGTCACACTTCTCACCACAAAGGTAGTGCCCCTATATTTTCAAGTAAAACATCATGGATGCCAGCTCTAGATGATGCGTCTGGTAGTTCTGATCATGTATCTTTAACTGTCTTGAGGCATTGGATATAACATTAACATTTTTCATGAGTACATAACCCAATCCATCCTTTGAAGCATCACTTTATATCACAAAACATTCTCCACTTTTCGGTAGTGTGAGTATAGGTGTAGTGACCAGCCTTCTCTTTAGCTCCATGAAGCCTCCCTCACATTCTTCCGTCCAGATATACATTACACATTTCCTTGTTAACATAGTTAGCGGGCTTGAAAATATTGAGATGTTTTCCACAAAATGTTGGTAGTACCCAGCTATTCCATGAAAACTATGGATTCTTGTGACACTAGTGGGCCTAGGCCATTCCTCAATCGCCTTTGTATTTAAAGGATCCACAGAAATTCCCTAACTTCTGATCACATGTCCCCAGAATGTGACTTTCTTCATCCAAAAGTCACACTTTCTGAACTCGGCTTACGACTTCTCCTTTCATAATGTCTCCAACACAAGTCTTAGATGTTCTTCATGTTCCTCCTAGATCTTTGAGTAGATGATAATATAATGGATAAACACTACCACAAATTTGTCGAGGTAATGTCTAAAGACTCTATTCATCAAATCAATAAAGATTGTAGGAGAATTAGTTAGTCCGAAGGGCATCACCAAAAACTCATAGTGCACATACCTTGTACGGAAGGTAGTCTTCTAAATATCTTCCTTCTTCACCTTTACCTGATGATATCTAGAACTTAGATCCACCATTGATTAGTATTGAGCTCCTCTTAACTGATCAAACAAGTCATCAATCATTGGGATATGATACTTGTTCTTTATAGTGATATTTTTGAGTTCTCGATAATCGATACACAGCCTCATTGTTCCATCCTTCTTCTTCACAAAGAGCACTGGTGCACCCCAAGGTGATGCACTAGGTTATATGAACTCTTTCTCTAGATGCTCTTGCAGCTACTTCTTTAACTACTCCAATTCGATAGGAGCCATCCTATATGGACACTTCAATATTGGAGTATCTCCTAGAATGAGTTCAATTGAGAAATATACCTCGCAATCCGGGGGAATTCCTGGTAACTAATCGGGAAATACATCACCATATTCCCTCACGATGGGCATTTCATCAAGGTTGGGACCTTCCATTCACTCAACCATTTGGGAGAGGTATTCTTCTTCACAGGGAATCAACACCCACACCATTTCAGGATTTTTCAAAGGAGATTCATAATCTTTCTTGAATTTTTAGAGGGGTGTGGGATGGTTCGGAATATGAAAAGATATTTCAATTTCCTAAGAGTTGATATGTGCTCTATATAACGAGAGCCAATCCATTCCCATTATAGAATCGAATTCCACCAAGGGAAGTATTATGATATTTTCCAGAAGAATCATCCCCCATACACTAATGGGAGAAGAGTCAAAAACTTTGGTTGCAATGATTGCACCACTTGGTGTTTTTACAGATATCTCTACTTCAAGGTTTCGGGGCATCAATTCTATAGTTCTAGAAAACATTAAATATATAGAGGAATGCATAGAACCAGAATAAAATATGACTTTTTCCATTATTGAGTGAATTGTATTTGTACCTTGTATGACTTCATTATCATGATCCACCTTCACAGTAGTGATGGAATAAGCCTTCCCTTGTTCCTTTGGCTTTGGTAGCTGCTGATGCTGATTACCCTCGAGAGCTCGAGGTTTAGTGATCTAGTTTGCACAGTGCCCTAGCTCTCTACAGTTGTAGCATTTAACCATGAGTGGTTCTCTCCTTTCATCGGCTACATTCTTCTTTCATTTCCATTCTTTTCGACACACATGAGCATGGTTTCCTTCTTTCCCACACTTGAATCATTTCCCCGTCCCATTGAGGTTGTTCCCTTGGTGAAACATTCCTCATTTTCTGCTTGTGGGTCATTGATTTTTCTTCCCACATTTGTCATTAGATCCACCAGCTTGAAACTCTATATTTCTTTTCATACCACTATAGCCATGGGACCATTCTCCAAACTCCATATCCACATTGAGAGTGAACTGAACAACTTCTTAGTAACTCCAAAATTCTCGAATTGCAAGATCATTTCTAATGTGTGGTTTAAATCCACTAAAGCATCTATTAATTTTACTATCATTTTTTATGACAAAACCACAAGCGTACTTTGAGAGCCTTGTGAAATTCACTTCATAAGTTGTGACCGAATCTCCTTCTTTTTTCATGAGATCTATGAATTCTCTCTCCATCTTCGTGTGAATATTTCATGGGAAATACTTATTAAGAAACATTATCTTAATGTCTTCCCATTAAATTTCTCAAATTTCCTCCCTTAGATTTGTGTTCTTAATCAAAGCCCACTATTGATCAGCTTCTCCATCTAGATGATAAACGGCTAGAGTCACCTTCTACATCTCATAAAATTGATGAATAGAAAAGAACTTCTCCATAGAGTTGACCCACTATTCTGCAACTAGTGGATCAGAAGATCCACTAAATGTCGGTGGTTGATGCAGCAAAAAACATTCAATAGCCAGTTTCTCTCTCTTTGGTGAAGGGCAATGTTCCCAATTATTATGGTTATTATTCATAACCTGAGATAATTGGGTAAGAATCTACATGATATTTTTATCTCCACATACCAAATCATTCATGATGTAGTTTGGTCAGTCGTTGCATTGTCCCTCACATGAGTTGTTGGCCTTATTTCTCCTGGTTCCCACCATTTTCTAAAATAGAAATGGTTAGAACAAAATATAATTAAACAAGTCATGAATGCATAAATTATTTACTTGAATTTTTTATACTTAAATCATAACATATGGGATACCTATGTAAATACTCTTGTGTTCATATTTGTACATAGTCTCATACTAGAGGTTTCCTCTACCGTAGACTAATTTTAATTCCCTAATTAACTAATCCTTGCCTCTGATACCAACTATAGCGACCCGAGAAATTTTTTTACATTACTATTAAATCATTTTAAAGATAAAAAACATAATATTATTACACATATAGGATCCAAAGGTTTAGTGTCTTGGGAAAACTGGGACCATACATAACAATTAAAACATCAAGCATAAACATTTATTCAATTTATTCTTCTCTAGATTCATATTAGTGCATGTCCTCTCCTTAGTACATGTAGCCACATGAGGATATACATCAAAAGGGGTGATCTCGAAGCCATGTAAGAGGATAGATAAGAATAATATATAATGGGGTGAGCATAATCATAACACAGGAAAAAGATCATGAACATGAGAGGAGCATAAAAAAACATGAAATGTGGAAATTCATAAAAATGAAACATCATGTTTTAGTGGTTAACTACCACACATATTTGTAAAACATGATATCATATTGTTCACACATCATTTCACATTTACTCAAGATATTCATCACTTTACCCAATGCATTAGATCACTATATAATTCTAGGCGCACCCGTCACTTTGAAACATTCATATTACGCTATATAATTCCGGACGCACCTGTCACATCATAACATTGTCATTATCATGATTTTCACATGGAACATAAATCAAAAGAGAACATAACTAACACATTATATGGAATGGGTTTCATCTCACATCAATACATTCCTAAGCTTCAGGTCCCCAAGATAAATATGGAATAACATACTTGATACAAGAACCATCAACCATGAATGAGAGGTAAAAATTGAGTTCCTAAAAGAAGTGTTCTTTTGGAAAACATTTTGATTGACATAAAATTAATTATAAAAAATTTATATAATAGAAAAGGTAATATAATGATTAACACAAGTTTTTTAAGATGTGACCATACCAAATTGGAGTGAATGAGGGAGAACCCGAAGAAAGAGAATCGGGTTCAAGATTTTCCCCTCACCTTGTATATGAATGCTTCCTTCTCTTTAATGTACTATATAATGACATTATATTCATTAAATAGAAATTCCAAAACCTTATATTAATTAATCCATTTCATTCTGGTTTCATTGTGTCATTTTATTTCTCGTGGGATGACTTATAGAGTTTAAAAACATTGTTCGGGGATGTTCGTTTTTATGATTTTTCTGGGGTGGTTCACTTGTGTTCATAAATTGATGTTCTGGTAGAACTGGGTTAAACATACAGAAATGATATTACATGTCATTAATAATATTAAAAAATTTTTAATGATCTTATAATGAATTTTACTAGATTCATGTGGACGAATCATTAGATAAGAATTAAATGAAGATTGTTTGGGTTTATTTGGTTGGGTTTTCGTTCACAAGGAAGATGTTTTAATTTATCACTTATTAATATGTTAATAAGTCAGTTAAAGAACTTTAAATATGTCATAAAACATATAAAATACTCTGTTTTGGCTATAAAAATGGTTTTATGACCAGATCTGAAGTTAGAAATGGAAGAATAACACATGTTGTTCTTGGAGGAGACAAATTAACACCTCACGAACAATGTTCTCTTTAATAAAATAATGGGAAGAGGGAAAGGGGGTTGGATGATATAATAACCCAATATAATCATAAAATTACCTAATATGTATAATAATGGAGTTAAAATACCATATGGATGAATATAGGTTTGGAGAGATCAAGAAATGAACTTGAACATGAATGGATGTTAAAGGAGAAGAAGGAGAGAAATTACATTTTGAATACTTCTCTTGAGAGCATCCTTAAGGTCCTAATATTGGTCTTTTTATGATACCAGAAGCTCTTGGACGTGGGGGATGGGATAGGGAAGATTTTTGGGCAGAGTTTAGAGATGTCTTGGACCTTGAGAGGTGTGAGGAAATGAGGGTGTGAAAGGTGGCTTTTATAGTGGAGGGGAGAGGGGTTTCCTTAATATAAAATTCATTAGTTTATTAATTTCCCCTAAGACATGGAATAGTGAGACTTGAATGACCAATAATAGTAATTTTATCACGTGATACTAAACCATGTGGGCTTATTTCAGTAGAGCATCATCAATGTCTCAATTAATCCATTATTTAGCATTTATTGTAAATTATCGGATTCTACTATTCATAAAAAATTCATGTATCTTAGAAAAATCACAAAAATTTAACCCAAATTTTTTTTACCTGTATAATCAAAAAATGAAGTCAATTTTAAAAAAATAATTTCCTAAGTATTATTAATTTAATATATAATTAAAATCATAATTTACTTAAAAAAAGTTTTTATGATTAAAACTAATTTATAGTGCTTTAAAAAATTACATAGGGTCTTATAAAATTATCTATATACTATAAGACATTGATTTGATAAATAATGAAAACATTTTAAGAAAATTCATTTTCCTTTAAAATAATTAATTATTTATAATTAATTATTTATGACTTACAAATTTCCAAAACATTTTCTAAGGACATGTTGTCACTTTCTAATATGTCTAAATTTTATTTAATTATTCATCGGTAAGGTTACTCTTATGTTGGATGATTAACTATTCCCAAGGGTCAAATTTCAATTCATAAGTGTATGTTACTATTCCTAAGGGTATGTTACTATTCATCGAAAATTATTTTTGTTTCATTTGACTCCAAAAATCTTTTTGAGCATAACAGTGTATGTCTGATTTTTAAAATTTCAAACCCAGAAGTGACAAACTTATGTTTTGAGGTCACTAATCACATAGTAGTTCATTATGTTTTGTTTTCATGTTATTTTATGACATAAATATAAGAAGAGAATTTCCATTGAAAAACATTGGGTCGTTACAAAATGTATATCGAATAATAAATTTAATTTGTAAAAAATTGAGTGAATATATAATTAAAATTTATCATTAAATACATATTTATTTGTACCTATATTTATATATTTAATAATATTTTTAAACATATTAATAACCAAAAATAATTTTTTAGGTTATAACTTAATTATTTAAAAAATATTGTAAGAGTTTTGTTTATGATTGAGGGTATTTGTGGTATACATTATTGACCACAATTTTATTCATTTAAAATATTGTTTTCACATGTACCCTAATATAACAATGATATTAAATAAATTTAAATAATTTTTACATTAAAATATTATATTGTAACATTCACTCTATATTCAATAAATTAAATCCTTCCAATTTGAACATTCACTCAGAAATCATGAGTTTGATGATTGAAAATACCATTGTTTAAAACCAAAAATTTAACAATAACTAAAACAACATTATCATTAATTTGGGTGAGGGAGATATAATGGTCATCTAGAATAAGAAATAAATAGGATTCCATGTTTTTGATCTTTTGTATGATTTGTAAATTTATAAATAAATTAAAAGAATATAAAATTATAGTGAGTGATGATTATCAATGATAATAATAAAATCAATGATCAATAGAATGTAAAAAATACCATAAATCATATATGAGATAAAATACCACTGCTTCAACAGATATAAAGGTTATAAGTTAACAAGATTTTCATGATTTTTTTCATAGAGATCTATGAATATTTTACTATCATTATAAAAAACTCTATTAAATACTATTAAATGGTAAAATATAATTATAATTTCATCATTTTGTTGTACTATATTATGTTTTTTCTTCTGGTTTTACTCCAAGGATAAAATCACTAATATGAATTTCATATTCATGATGCACTAAAATTAAATTTTGACAGATAATAATATCCATAAAAGAATAATATGAAAATCATATATAATTTAAATATGAACAAAATCTTAAATGGAAATAAAAAGATTATATAATATAAAAAATACATAATCCATCATGTGGGGAAATAATTTATTTTACTTCAAAAATTTTGAGAAATGATCATTTATGAATTTTAACCAATTAATAAACCAACATCCCAATTGTCCTCAATATTTTAACCATTGGGGAATATTTTCACCGTTAATTTATTCTCATACCTTTTTACATAAATACCAAAAAAATGAATTTCATTATTTTTAAATAATCTTTTACATTAATCCTAATGGTTTCATATGCATCAATTTATAAAAATTTCCCCTACAATATCATTATTTCCCTCAAAATAATAATTATTTTTTCTTGTAATATTGTTCCCTAAATTAAACATAATATTTTATCCTAAAATGATTAATGTAAAAACTATTTCATATCAACTATTACTTCATATAGTTTAGTGGTAGTTAAAAAACACTTTTCTCCAATTAGTTTTGGGTTTAATCCCCATGGTATTATCATATGAGACGAGTTTCCACATGGGACAAAAATTTCCATTTTATTAATAAAAAATTTAATTTTATAATTAATATAACATAAAAAATTGTAATAATCCAATTATACATCATTATAAATGATAATATAAAACATATATGTCACTAATTAAATACAATTATATAAAAACATTTTAAAGTAATCATTATTAAATAATATTTTCACTAAAACATATATTTATCAAAACTTTTTTGACCATATATGTCACATAAAATAACAAAATTCCAGAAAAAATCGCATAAAATTAAACATTAATATCATTCTTCGTTATCCTATAAATTTATGAAGAACAAAAATTACAATGTGAGTAATAGTAATAATATTGGTAAAACAATATAATCTTTCATAGGATATCAAAATAATGAAACTTCATTTCCAATATATGGTACCTTAGATTTAACCAATGTTATTTATTATAATTTTATATAAAAAATATTAATATGGATTGTAACAAAATTAATTTATCTAAACTATATTCACTAGGTAAATCATTCCATGTGTGTTGTAAGAGTCAATGTTGTGCTCTAGGTGATGATTGAGTTAGAGTGCAATGCACCCTTCTCAATGTTATTAACCCTTGGTAGAACATCTCCATAACAAAATCCACTTGTAGTATATTGACATGGATTTATTGTTAAAAGAAAAAAACATAATCTATATCTTATCAAATATTTTGAAAATTATTATATACATATCCTTAATCCATATCAATGGTAATTATCCATAATCTATGTCTTCATAAATCTTGTTCCCATGGTTTCTATTAAACATTATGTGATGGAAACTATTAATACATTTACCCTTGTATAAGAGAGTCATTTGTTATATTTTAACATTTGTGATAAGATCAATTGGTCATAACCCAAATGATTGAATTGTTTATTGTCCTTGGTAAACTACAAATATACTTTTTCCTTCTATTACATTTAATTACATGATATACATCATAGTAAAAGTAATAAAAATATCATCCAAGAACCCATCCAATGATTCCATCTTCATATCATAGGAAAAGGAATAAAATAAGGGTGGTATTAAATGCTCAGTTAGATTTATGTAATGTGGAATAAGTCACGAATAAGTAAAAAAAAAATAACAATAAAAATGTAAATATTTAAATTGACATTACATTTAATCAATAACATGAATATAATAAATATATAAGGCATAATAAATATGTCATGGTAAATAATTTATCAGACATACCATTTAATCAAATCCCTTAATCAAAAAATGCATCCATAGATAATATCAATGCAATAATATCATAGATATTAATAACTAAATTATTATGGAAGGACATAATGAATAATGGACTCCATGATATTAGATATGATGATATTTTTACAATTATGACCATTCATAAGAATCGTTAAATATATGGATAAATCCCCATTTAAGAGACTATCAATGTATAATTTGGTGTATAATTTTAGTCCCTACCCATATCTATATATCCAATGAATTCCTCATATATAAAATGATTTACTTAATATAACAAGAAATACATTATATATATATTTTTTATAAACAATGAGGAATATTTATTTCATATAATAACAAAGAACACACCATGACCATATAGGTTTTGTGTCTTTAGAAACTCGGATACATAAATAACTCATTCATGAAACATCTAAATTTTCTATCGCTTAATTCTTCATAACTAGAATAATTTTTGAAATATCATTCCTAATACACATCTTCATAGACTGGGTAAAAGAAATATCTGAAAACGTGATCTCAAATTCTTATTAAAGGTATACAAGAGAAATATCAATTCTATCATAATCATAATAAAATATTTGAAAATATTATCCAACATATAAAAGATCATAATATCAGGTCATTGGATAATTTCTAACAGTAAAATTTAATCCCAATAGACATAACATAATAAAAGAAATTTTGTTCAATACACACATAAGGATAGGAATTCATTTCATATTAGGAATGAAATATTTCCAATACCATCTTACCAGAAAACATCAATTAATAAACCTAGTTCACTCCTCCTTCCAGCCCTGTATTACTGAAGCAGATTTAATTTTCATTCAATTCATGTCTAACTCATGATATATAAATCGTTACACAATTCCTTAGAGAGAGTCATTGGACCCACCCATATCATAATTAAAACATTCTTACGTGTTCCACAATAACATAAAAACATTCACCATAGCATAACCCATGAAATAAAATGGGTTCCCTAAACATCATTCCATTATAATTTATATAAAACAAATGGAATTCCTTAATAAAATTCCTTCATAAACACAATAAAATAATTGTAATAATAGCTATATAAATATATCCCAATTTAAATATTCTCATCATTCATATAAAATTAATTTGAGAAGACACTTGAAATTAATTCATGAGTAAAATATACTTTCTTCATAAAAAATATTTTCCTTCCTCAAACTGCCTAACAATTTTTTAATAAATTATATTATGTGAAAATAAACATGTGAAATTATAGGGTGATATTAATGGAAAAAGTGTCATTATGAAAGCGTGAAAATCCATTTTTGTTGTACATATAAAAACACTATTCTCATACTTTTTCCAGAAAAGTCAACATGTACCTCATAACAAAAACAACAAAAGATTACATTCAAGCCATTTAATAAAATTTACCAGTGAGTAAAACAGAATTTAATCAATTATATATGGATATAAACAATATTTGCAAAAACATATTTATAAGACACCGATTTCGATGATAAATATACTTCATTACAAACATATGAATTAACCATCTTGGATAATAATAAGATTTACAACATTTTCCCTTACATTAGGTCCACTTTCCTTCGTATGTATCTAGAAATCATGTATAATTATTTAAATAATGTTACATATTTATTCCAAAATCATAATAATGTTTAGGATAACATTTATGATCATTTGTTTCGGTTCCTTAGTAACGTTTGATTGTTAATATTTTTTTTGGGTATTTAATGCTTTATATTCTAATGCTTGTTTTGTAGGATAAGTTCTTATTAATATTTTTAGGTTATCATTATATCATTTATATATTGTTATTATAAATATATATATAAAACTTATTAACTCAAATAATTTATATAATCATTTTTTAATGAATATTTTATATAACCAATCACATCACATTGTGGTGACGGTAAGTTGTATGTACACACGAGTGACGATATCGTTCCCATAATTAATTAATAAAATTTAACTGGATGGTGTTTAATATTTCAGAATTATTATAGTGCTATATTAATAATATATATTTATTATTTCTATAATTATACCAATCCTATTAAGTTGGTGGTGATAAAAAGAGTACACCACAGATTGGAGACGGTAAGTCGAACGTACAGACACGTAGTGAATTTGTTATTCAGATGATAGATAGATGATGAAATATAGTTGTTTCATATTTATAATCAAATAGAATTTTATGAGTGATACATATTTTATTTCACGATAATTAAACAAATAATTAAGATGAGGTAGAAGAAAAAAGAATTTGGAGTGAATCGGTAAAATAGATTTCCTCTTCCTCGACATACTTCCTCTAAACCTCTTCTTGAAGAACTAAATTTCACCATTGAAAATGACTAGAACATCATGAATGAAAATATATAAGTTGATAATGAAAAAGGTTGGGGGATGGCTGATCCTAAAGGATAAAAATTAATTTAGGAGGTGAGAGGGGAGGTACTCTTTTATGATTGAGCTAAGGGGAACTTTTGGAAACTCCATATATAATAATTTTTAATAAAATAAGACCCATACAAAAACCTCCAAAACCTCACAATTTATAAGATGAGATGAAATATTATTATAATTTCATCAACCAAAAATTTATTAACTTGTTACTTTTTCAATTTAAAACATATATGTTTAATTGGAACTTAGTTATTCTATTTAATTTTAATTGTGGCAATAACATTCTAAATATTTAATAGTTATAAATATTTACATAAATGGTAAAAATTTTCCATAAGTTGATATTTAATGACCCCTTGGATCTTATAATTTTCAATATATAATTTTAAAATATTTTTTTTCTATTTTTATATAATTATATAAATTGTTTTTTCATAAAATATCAATACTGTCAATTTTGAAGCCATTCATTTATATGACCTGAAAAGAAATCCAAACAAAAGATAAACTCTAAATAAAATATTTAATACACTCTAAAAATTTCATATATATCTTGAAAACATGGATAACCTAAATTTTCTCATATTTTATTTCATTTAATATTTCTAAAACCATTTTTTTATTTCTATAAATAAAAAAAAATCCACATAAGTATTGTGTTGTCATTAATGGTAAATATTTAATCTCTAAAAATTATAAATAATCTTTCCGGATGTAGGTAATTATATTATATTTCCGAATAATTTTTATGATTGATATTTTATCCTTTTTATCCAAATATTAATATTAATATACTTATGTAAAATGAAATTGTGACATTTTGTCACATCCATTAGTTTTTATTGTCTTCATGTCTTATTCAAAGGAATGTGGTACATAAGTTATTAAATTTTAAACAATAGAATATATGGATCTAATTTATTAGTCCCAAAGTATTTTTATAGTTGTTAATTTAATTTTATAATATTATTTTTACCTTTAATTATCTGATTTTCCTCTAACCATGATATTATAAATAATTACCAAAAATACTATTTATAATCCCAAAAAATAAAAGTAGCATATGAACATATTTTTTACATAATGATTCCAATAATTGAATCCATTTTTCAAAATTTAGAAAATATAATTTTCAATAATTAATTTATAATTTATCTTATTTATTACAAAGGAAAATAGATATTATAAGTTTAAATATTTTAATAGATTGAAATGATTTTACATCTAAATTTAATTTCATATTAATTCCAATGAACTAAATTATATTAAATTGTAAAAATATATTCTATTAATTTATTTAATCTATTATATAATATAATTTGACCGTATACATTATTTAAATGGAAAATGTTTTTTTAATTAAAATTTATCGTATATTTTCTATTCATCAAAACATGAATGTTATTAGAAAAAATATCAAAAATTATTCCAATGTAAATTTTATATCCTGATGCAAAATAAAATATTTATGTTGAGAAACAAAATATATTAATTTGTCAAAATAATAACATTGAAGGGGTTCTCCCTTAAATGGTGTAAAATTAATTTTTTTATAAAAATTGGTTATTATACATCATATAGGGGTTTATTCCTAATCTATGACTAAAATATCCATTGGAAGAATTTCCGAAATATTTCTAAAAGGATATAACATATATATATCACTATTATTTCAATAAAAAATTTAATTCACTAAAAAATAAAAATATATAATTTATTTCTATTTTTTAGAAATAACTAAGAGCCAAAAAATTCTCAATGTATTTTTATAAGTTAGTTATAATTATTACTTTTAACCTTAAGGATAGGATATAATAGTAATTTTAGACTAAGGCGTCTCATGGATCATTTAAACTCAATATTTCATGAAATATATGCAACTCAAAAATAAAAATTATTTTAAAAAATCATAAAAAACTTTTGGTTGTTACATTTTATCCCCCTTAAACTGAATTTTACCATAGAGAGTTTTCACTTCGAATCTAAATGATAAGGATACATCTCCCTTATCGTATCTTAAATTTCCCATACAGATTTCTAAAATTGGTGGTTCCTCCCTAAAATTTCAACAAATTGGGTTCTTTTTTTCATATAACTTATTTTATATGATCTACATTTACTATTACATATTCTTAATATAAAATATCTTCTTCTAGGGGTACAGATTTTGAGTTTACTACATATGAAGAGTCAGGTATTTACTTTCGTAGGAGAGTTACATGGAACATATCATGAAGTTGATATAGATTTTTTGGAAGAGCCAATAAGTGAGAAACCATCCCAACATGATCCCAAATTTCACAAGGACCAATATGCATAGGGATTATTATTCCATTTATTCCAAATATAATTTCACACTTATAGGGAGATATTCGTAAGATCAACTTATCACACAGTTCAAAATATATGTCTTTTAATTGGTTTTCAGCATAAATGTTTTTGTCTACATTTAGTTGATATTATGTTTTGTTGAATAGATCTTACCTTTTCTTCCATATAATCAATAGGATCATGTCTTAATAGATTTATTTATCCTACTTCATCCCAACAAGTTGGTGTTTTGCACCATTTTCCATAGATGGCCTCATAAAGGACCATCTGAATAGTAGAGTGAATGCTATTATAGTATGAAACATTCCTCCAAACATTGGTTTTTATCCCAAAAACCATTTAAAAACATAGAGAAAACTCCCAACATGTCTCCCAGAGATTGAATTTTCCTCTCTGGCTGACGGTCTGTTTGAGGATAAGTAGTGGAGAATCTTAAATCCATATCCAGAGCATACTGAAGACTTCTCCAGAAATATAGCTAAACCTCAGATCCTTATCAGATATAACAGAAATTTGTAGTCCATCAAAAATAACCACTGCTTTTACATATATCGTGGAATAAAGATAAATAATGAAATAATAAATAATAGAAATGAAGTTATTTGAATTCATAGGAAGATCAATTAAAATGCATATATCATTATTTTGTTTAGGTGTTTTGGTATGTCTGATGATAAATCCCATAGTGATAATTTCTTATTTTAATTATTGTATGTGTAATGGTAGTACCATCCGATTATTCATCTATCTCACACCATTAACTTGTTGAAAAAAAAATCATCAACAGACATATTCAGAAACATCCCTTTTTCATGTCATCTCACCAGATGAAATCTTTCAAATACATGTACATCATTGTGATTCCAGGGTAAACAGAGAATGAATAACTATGAACCTCATCTAATATATCCTACATTAATTCTGGTATGGGAGGAATAAACCCAATGTTCTTGTACCTTATTATTCTATCGCAGTCAAGGTTTAATTCTAGAAAAATTTCCACATTCTTTTGTAGATCAACATCTTTCTTATGCACCTCCTTAATCTTCAATCATATTTACAAATGAAACTTTATTTGAGAAAAATAATATTTCTCCCCTCCTATTAAAATTTCTAGATCATTCCTTTTCAAATACACAAATACTAAATCTTACATAATCCTCATCATAGAGAAGCCATCCTGGTCTTTCCGACTCAAAGCATTGACCACCATGTTTTCTTTCTTATGGTGGTAATGTATTGAGTAGTTTTAATCATTAAAAATTTCCTACCATAATATTTAGATAATATTGAAATCAATTTGTGTGAAAAAATACTTTAAACAATTATGATAGTATAAATATCACACCATTCACCATAATGATAATTGCACCACATCTTTAATGAAATGACTACTGTAGCTAGCTCCAAATCATGAGTTAGGTAATTTTAATCATGAATTTTCAACTTCTACGAGGAATAAGCTATCACCATATCATTATTCATAATAGCACATCCAAACCCCTTCATAGATACATCAATGTAATCACAAAACTTTCCTCACTACAAGGTAGTGAAATCAAATGTTCATATTATATCATTCTTTTTACCTCATTCAAATTCTCTTCACATTACTCCGTCCAAAGAAATATAACTCCATTCCAAGTCATCTTTGTGAGTGGATTAGATAATCATGAAAATATTTCACAAAATGATTATATGATCTATTCAAACAAAAAAGATGTTGGATCCCATGTACAATATTTGGTCTCAACCATCTTTCAATAACCTCTATTTTTGGTGAATCCACAAATATCTAATCACTTAATATTATGAGACATAAAAATGAAACTTTCTGAAAGAAAAATTAAATCTTGGTAAATTTGGAATAAAACTTATCCATTCTCTGATTTATCATTAATATTATCTTGTTTTATTTATATAATTCCTTTCACATTGAATACACAACAACACTATCTATAAATACAAACAAAAACAGATCAATTTCATATCTAAAGAATCTATTAATTAGATCCATGAAGATAGTTGGGGAATTAGTAACAAAAAATAAATCAATTTAAATTTATAGATTACATACCTTGTATGGAATTCCATCTTTCGTATATTTTCCTTTTTGACCCTTAATTGATGATATCTTTAACGAAGTTAAATCATATAAATGTAATGTTCTCCATGTATTTTGTTAAATAATTCATCAATGCAGTGTAGAGGTTATTTGTTCTTGAAAGTGATATTTCTATGTTCTCAATAATAAATGCAGAGTCTCATCGATTCATATTTCTTCTTAACAAACAGAAACGGTTCCACCAAGGTGATGCACTTGGTCCTATTAATCCCTTATAATGATTATCTTAGTGTTTCTTTATGAATTTCTACAACTCAATTGGGGTCATTCTCTATGGTTTCATTGAAAATGGCAGAAAACCCAGTGTGAGTTCAATTGAAATACCAACTTCAAAATTTTGGGTATGGCTTGTGAATTCCTTAGGAAATACA
The DNA here is from genome assembly GCA_963277665.1 of Viscum album. Classification (NCBI taxonomy): domain Eukaryota; kingdom Viridiplantae; phylum Streptophyta; class Magnoliopsida; order Santalales; family Viscaceae; genus Viscum; species Viscum album. Next base: position 1,583,820,032 of record OY728158.1, on the reverse strand, counting down.
TCATCAATCTCTCTTACCAAAGGCATATTAATAATAATTATTTTTTTCCAACCATTTGATTTAAATAACCTTCATTTATAGGAATCAAGACCCTAAAGATGGATGGAATTTCTATTGGATATTTTTATTCATCCATCCATTGATAGATGACTATAGATTGATCAGGAATATGAAATTTGACTTCTCTTCCTTGGAAATTGATATGAGATCTACATATATATACCCAATCCATGCTAATAATCACATCAAATTCCACTATAAGAAGGATCATAAGATTTTTAGGAATAACTATCCCACAAACTTCAACCAAAGAATTATTTTTGAATTTTGATGAGACTATTGTGCCACTAGGTGTTGTGATAGATAATTAAACATTTAATTATTGAAGTAATAAGGTGATTATATTATAAAATTATTAATAAATAATAGAGTGATTGGATCCAAATAAAATAAATCATTTTTTACTTTAGTGTGGATGGTATGTGTACCTTTCACCACTTCAATGTCGTACTATATATCTCCAATAATGAGTTCATGTTAAATTCACTAATCATTATACTTATGATTTTATGGATGTTTATGATCATCAATAACCACTGGATTAGGGCATTTATGGGCACAATGCCTCATTGACAAGAACCTATAGCATTGAATTGTAGGAGGTGCATTCTTTGTAACTTATTAATTGTTCACATCATAAGAATTATTTTTACTATCACATCAGCATTAAACAACCCGATGACCTTCTTTTCCACACTTAAAAAATTTACTATCCCCTTTATAAAAATTCAATCCATAATTATTTCCACACATTTATCATAGAGGAAACTCATCTTCTTTTCAGTGTTGTTTTTAGATTTTCCATAGAAATACATTTTTCTCTACTAATGAACCTCATATGACTAATGGGATACTACAATAAAAATCTCATCCTTGAGAGAACATACTACAATTTCATTATATATATTTGAGTCCCTTATTGATAATTCCCTTTGGATACATGGTTTTAATCCACTAAGGAAGCGATCAATTTTACTCTCTAGTTTGATACTAATTCTAGAACCATATGTTGCAAGTATTGTAAAATTTTCATTAAAGGTACCAAAAGATTTATCATCATTTTACTTAAGATTAATAAAATCCTATTCCATAATTGTTTAAAGAATATTTGGTATTTTGTTATTGAAAAATATGTTCTTGAACTCATCTCATTCCATGGACTCAATTTCGTCTCTCTGCATCATATTCATGATATAATTCCACAATTGATTAGCTTCACCTTCCAAATGATATACTGTTATGATAAATTTTTCATTTTATGAACATTTTAGAACTAAAAATATTTTATCATTGGTACTCATCCATTGTTCATCCAATAATGGATCAGAAGACCCACTGAATGAATGTGGATTCTGTCTCATGACGGATTCAATAGAATGTTACTCTCCCTTTGTCTCATTTGGAAGACATGCATGTTTCTTAGCCTGAAAATATTGTATGTGCATGGATATAATATTTTTCATTGCTTGTCCCAAATAATTTGGTTGCTCATGTGGACAATAATTACATATCTTTTAACATTTATCATTAATGTAGTTTCATTCAGGTTTCATCCATTTACTAAAACCAAGAAGCATTGTTTCATGAAAACTAATAATAATGGGAAACAAAATAATTAAATAATAAAAATTACATTATGGAAACATTTTCATTTATCATAGGTTATTCATGATCATCTCTAAAACATAGTATATGATTGTAAACTATTCTTAGACATATCCTTTGTGTTCTTACTAAGGTTCTCTCATTATATTTTCAAAAGGTTAACTATACCTTAGTTCTAATACAAAATATAATGGACCAAAATTTACATATAAGTAATACTAAAACATTAAAGAATATTTATTACATAACATAACAAAAACCACGCCACGAACAAATTGGTTTAGTGTCTTTAGAAACTGGGTAACATAATTTTCATTAAAAATTTACATTCTCTCCCTGTTATTTCTTTATGACTAGACTCTTTTTTTACATATCATACTTAATAAAATTCATCATTACATGGGGAGAAGAAACATATGAAAGGTTGATCTCAAATTACCAATAAGGGTAATCAGGTTAAATATTTATAATATCATAATCAGAAGAATATAAAATTTGAAAATCATATCCTGCCTATTAATGTTCATAATTTCATGTCATGGGATAAATAACCAATGAAAAATGTAATACAAATAGTCATAACATAAGACATGAAAATTACTAGTGTACAAACATAATCATAGAAAATCATATAATATTAGTCTTTTATCATTTCCAAAACCATCTTTGTGTACAATGTCTATTACAAAACTGAGTTCACTCCTCATTCAAGTCATGTATTACTGAACCAGAATCACATGACATTCCGGTCATGTATATCTCTTTAGATATAAATCTTGAACCAATGAATTGGATGGAGATATTAGTCCCACCCATCTCATAATGAACCCAGTTTTATGTTTTATATAGAAATATGAAAACATTCATCATAGAATAACCCAGGAAATAAAATGGGTTTCTTAAACATTATTAAATCATAATTGATATAAAAAAATTGATTTCCTTAAAAAAATTCAATCATAAACATATTAAAATCATAGTAAGAACGGGTATATAAATATAACCCTATTTAATGAGTTTAATCTATGATTGAAAATAATTTTGAGAAAACAACAGAAATTAATTATTGTGGAAAATATATTCTCATAAAAAAATTATTTTCTTCCTCAATATGACACATAATTTTAGAAGAAACCATTTTATGTGAAAATAAAGATGTATGAATATAGGGTATGAATAATTTAAATAAGTCATTATGAATGTGTAACAATCCATTAATTTCATACAAGTTAAAAATAATTTTTCTCGTTCATCATCTTGAAAAGTAAAAAAGTACCTCGTACAATAAATTGAAATACATTCCATTATTAATATATCAAAAAAATTTAACAATGGGTAAAATTGAATTAAAAAAATTATAGAAGGATTTATAAATTAATTTGAAATACATATTTTGGAATAACGTATGTGTATGATAAATATAAACCAGTACATACTTACGAATAATCAATTTTGGATAAAAACGAGATTTGCAATGGTATCCCTCACCATAGGTTTTATATGATTTGTATGTATCTAAACCACCTATATAATAATTTAAATAATTTTACATATTTATTCCAAAATCATAATGATTTTTATGATAACATTTATGAATATATGTTTGTCCATTTTTTAGTAATATTTCATTGTTACTCAATTTTTTGGGTATTTACTACTTTATGTTCTTATGAATGTTTTGTGAGATAAGATATTATTGCTCTTTTTAGGTTAATGATATATAATTTAAATAATTTTTTAAGTATAATATATATCATATTTATTAATAATATTTATTTAAATAATATTTCATTAATAAAGATTTTTTAGAAAGAATCACATCAAACCATGGAGACGGTAAGTCGTACGTACACACGAGCGAAGATTTGGTTCCCATAACCGTCGAATAGTATTGAATAAGATTGGTATATTATTTTTCATAATTATTTATATGTTATAATAATCATATATAGTTATTATTTACATAATTATACTCATCCATGTAAGGTGGTGGTGAAACACAAATTACACCACGACGTGTAGACGGTAAGTCGTATGTACGCACGCGCGGTGATTTCATTTTTCATAGGATTAATAGATTGTGAAATATGGTTGTTTCATATGATTAATAACATATATGTATATCATAGATACTGAAATTATAACTTTAAAATGAAACAAAAAATTATGAGGATGTAGAAGAAAAAAGAAGATTGAATGAATCAGTAGAATAGATTACTTCTTCCTCGACGCTCTTCATATAAACCTTTTTTTAGAGAACTAGAGTTGGCCTTTGAAGATGAAAAGAACCTCAAGAATGAAAATATGGAAGTTATGATGGAAAATGAGAAGTGTATTTATAATATTGAAGTCTCAAAATTATGAAAGAATGGTAATAGAGGAGGTTCCCATTTATAATTGAGATGTGGAAATTTTGGGAAGGCCATAAACAATAATTTATAATAAAATTATACCCCACACAAAACCTAAATTTTTTTCCAATTTTGAAAATGATATGAGATAGGGTTATAATATAATCAACAAATATTCCATTTAAATTTTATTTTGTCAATTTAAGCAATATCATTTTACTTGAAACTTTGTCATTCTATTAAATATTAAATGTTGTAATAAAATTTTAAATATTTAATGGTTATAAATATTGAAATTTATAGTGTTAATTGACAATAAATGGATATTTTATGAAATTATAGATCCCATAATATAAAAAATTTATTTTTAAAAAAAATTATGATTTTAAAATAATTTAATAAAATGTTATTATCGAAAAATATTAATGGTGTCAATTTGGAAACAATTATTTAATTAGACATTAAATGAAATCCATAAATAAGATAAATTCGAACCAAAATATTTAAAACATATCGAACAAGAAATATGTATCTCTAAATTTTTTGGAGAAATTTAATTAGTTCATATGATATTTCTTATAATACTTTTAGTACCATCTTTTAGATATTTCTATTAATAAGATAATTTCAACCTCTCTATTGTGTAATCATTACTGGAAATTATATAATCTATGAATATTATAATTAAATTTATATTATATATGTAATTAATTTATATTTTTAAAGACTATCTATAGGTGATATTTTCTCTTATTTATGAATATATTTAAATCAATATAATTGTATAAAATTAGCCAGTGACATTTTTTCACATTCATTAGTTTTTATTATACTCATGTCATATTCATAGGTTATTGTCCCATAAGTTATTCCAATTAAAAAATAGATTTCATGGTTAAAATAATTAATAACATAGGATTTCAATAGGCGATATGGTAATTTTATAATAATATTTTTACCATTAATTATACGACTTACCTTTAACAATTGTTATAAAAATAATTACAAATGATACTATTTATAATGCCAAAAAGTTAATGTAATACATTAACATAGTTTTTTCATACTGATTCTAATTATGGAATCCATTTTTCAAAATTAAAAAAACCCATATGTTGATGTAATTAATTTAAAATCAATCATGTTGTTGAAATGATAAAAAGAGTTTTAAATTTTATAATATTGCCAATGATTGAAATGTTTTTACCTCTAAATTTGATGTAAATTTTATTCTAATGAAATACATTATTTTTAATGGTAAAAATATAATCTATTTTTACTTTTAATTCATTCAATAATATACTTTATAAATATAAATTATTACAATGAAAAAAATTTATTTTCAATTAAAATTTATCGTATTTTTAGTATTTATCAAAACATGAAAGCATCCAGAACAATATCTGAAATTCATCTGTAGACAATTTTTATATCCTTTTTTAAAATAACATTTTTATGTTCTCATATATAAATTTTTAACCTTTCTAAATATTAGTTTGAAAGGGTTCACCATTCAATTGTGTAAAATTAAACATTTCAAAAAATATGTTTTTATACATCAAATAGGGTTTTTTCATAGCATATGACTAAAATATTCATTGGATGAATAAAAAATATTTTATTAAGTATTTAAATCATATATATCAATATAATTTCAATACCTAATGTAATTCACACAAAAATAATAATATATAATTGATTTATATTTTTTATAAATAATTGATCGGTAAATAATTCTTAATGCATTTTCATAAGTTAGTTATAATAATTCCCACTAACATAAATGCTAGACTGTAATAGTGATTTTTTTACTTTGGGTGTTTGGTAGTTTGATTAAACTCATTATTACATGAAATATAAGATACTATGGTATAAAAATTATATAATTAAAATATTTCATAAAAAACATCTGGTGTTAGATTTAATTCAAGGACAATATACATTATAATATTTTTTTTAATTAAAAATAAAACATATCAATATTTTAATAGACTAGCATATAACATTCTATGTAAAACAACATATGTACAATAGATTTATGATTTATATAATAATTATATCAATAATTTCTAATATGTATATTTATTTTAAATGTAATGTCAAATGATCATAAAAAATATAATTTTTCATGTGACAGTTATTTATTACAAAAAATTATCATGACAGTGAATTTCAAGACAGTAAATAGTAGAATTGTTGCTGGACTATCAAGATAAAGAATTAGAATTATTTTATTATAATATATCTATCACAAAATATATGTAAAATAATGGTTCTTTGTCTTTGATTATTATAAATACCATGAATGAATCATTAAAAACATTATTGTTGAAAATAAACTTATCACTTAGAAAATAAAATTTTAAAACAATTAATTTCCAAAATTATATGAAAACCACAATCATAAAAAATAACCATTTAAATTTGTATAGTACTCTTTAATAAAAGGAATATACATTGTTTGTAGTAATGTTTTTTTTCATACTGAACAAGTTAAACAAATCTTTTTTTTACATTTTTGTAGGAAAACTCAAATGTACCTTATTGGGAAAATGAACAGAATATTATTTTTAATTATTTTTAAATACATTTTTTTATAAATTTGAATTTGAAAAATAATATTAAAACATTATTTAAACATATTTTTAGGAATAATATTTAAATAAAACATTTATTTGTAATTGATGGTAGAAATGAAGTTAGATTTTACTAAAAAATCACACCATTTTAACTAAAAAAGAGACGAAAACGGTAGTATTACATGAATTATTCATGAATAACTTGAGTATAAGAAAACTAAATGGTTTTATTAGATAATGATCAAATAATTTAATTCATTTTAAATACATGAGTAATCAATCCTGACTAAAATGTGATTGAAACATAAATCTCTTATCACTTTGTTATGTTTTGAATCATAATCCCCATGAATGAAAAAACATCATGTGAAACATTAAATAAAATGAATATAATGTTATTAAATATATATAAAATTAAATTTGTATAAAATAAACATTATTAAAACATATAGGTGTGTATCATAACATATATCACACGGAATAATATTTCAGATAATTGAGCATTACAATGGTTATATTGTTAAATTGATAATTAATAAATAAATAAATAATGTCTATCAACATGAAACCACTATAATAGATATGAAAATAAGATATATGAAAATAAAAAACAAATTTCCAACATATTATTTGAATATCACTTACAAATATGATGTAATATAACCAAATAAACATGAATTGAGATATGAAAATAATTACAACACGGTAAATTTCATGTGAAAAACCCTTGGTGAAAATAATGAAAAATTGAAAATTGAAAAATACATGAATTATGAATGAATGTAGATATTAAATATAAATTTTTTAGAATATAAATTATTTAAGATAAATAATCAGAATAAAATTATAATATTCCTCAATGAAATGAAAATGAGACAAACTACATTTCCACATCCTTTTTATTGTATGAATGAACATTGAAATCTAGTATCTCGTTTTATGCAAGTTATTATATTATTATCGAACCATATTAATTTTAATAGTAACACATATTGTCCTCTTATAAGATATTATAACCTATCCATTAAAATATTTTATTATTGTTGTTGTTTTAGTTTTTGATTTCCATGTTTTCTCATGCATGTTTTATAATAAAAGATTAATTTCATTTGTATATGATATAGATACATAATCTATATGATTATAATAATCTCATGAATATCATATATTATTATTTATTCTTTTTAGAAAACACTATTTAATTTTTTTAATGGAAATTTAGTTGTATCACTTCGTTGAGATGGTAGGTTGTAGGTACGCACAAGTGACGATATGATTCAATTATTACATAAAAAGGTAAGTAAGTGTAAGGAATTTTAATTTTCAAAACAAAATATAAATTATCATATATTATATTTATTCAATATATTTATCTTCATGAATTTCCATATGATATGGTGATGGGAAAAAAATTCATCTTTTTGTGATGCTATCGTCTGTTATATAGAGGAGTAATGAATTTGTTTCCCATTTGATGGGGGGGATATGGATAAGTATTATTTAAAAATAATAATAAAATCACAATATATAATATTTAAAAGTTTTATTATATAAAATTTTTCATATAAAATTATTTTTTTCAAAATAAGAATGAAATAGAAAAGATGCGTATTAAGAAGATTACGTTTTTAATGAAGAAACACCATTAATACTCCTCTAACAGATAAAATATTTTTTATTTCTAGAAGACTAGTAGTTATTGATTGTTTATAAGGTATATAGGGATATATTTTTCAGTTTTCAATAGAAAAAATTGGATTTAATTGGGTAAATATGTTAGGGGAGAGAGTTTTCATTTAGAATTTTAGAGGTGTACCATTTTTGTAAATAGCCAAAACTATTCAATAATGGGAATCCATACTCATACCATATGCTTCCAAAATTTAAAAAACATTGAAATAAATGAACATTAATATCAATAATCACCTAAATCACAAAAAAAATTAAATTTGGTCATATTATTTCCGCTCAATCAATATTTATTTACATTTACCATTGTAGTTTTCATTACATTAACTAGTTATTTATCCCAGGTAATTAATAATATTATCCTAAAATATAATAAAAATTATTATAGAAATTTGGAAAAATTATTGTAAATATAAAATTAAATTTATAATATAAAAATTCCTTATATGTGGAAAAATATTTTTAAAATAGTCTCGTGTAACATCAAAACCCTTAATTTTAATAATAATTTCCAAAAGTAAATATAAATATCATTACTATCATTAGGATAAAAAATTGAGGTTAAAATATGATATAATACAAATTATTCGGATTAAAAATATTAAATCCATATTATTATATTCAATTATCATAAGTGGTCTAATTTAAGTAATATAAATTCCCATTAATCAGGTTGAGAGAAACATTTCATTAAGCCATTTTCGAGATAAAAATGAATTTACAATAACTATATAACATATGATCCTAATTATATGAATTTATGATAATATATAATGATAATATATATATGTATAATTTAAATATTTTTTTATTAGTCGTTTTTTAATAAATTAATATGAGTTATATTATGCATTTAAAAAGTATATTTAGAAAATTAGTTATCAAAGATAAAAGATAATCTTATTTTAAAGTAAGGTATAATAATGATTCAAATGTAATTAATTATATTATAAAAATATTTATTATAATTTTATGAATTTAAATTAAATCATAAAAATATTTAAATTTAAAAATATCTAAATTTATTCCAATGTAATAACAATATTTGAAAAAACAATATTTTTCAGTAGTCACTAGAATATAGACATTTTTATCAAATTACCAAAAAATAACCCTTAGATAATAATGATAATGATATTTAAAATATGATATTGTTTTTATAATTTATTACTTCAAAGCATAATAAAAATTATCTATAATTCAAAAACAAAAAATGAAAAATAAAACCATGTTTAGAGAAAATGTATTCTAAAATAGAAAATTGACTTTTAAAAATTTAATAGATTTTTTTTTTAGAATTTATCAATAAATATTCACTAATTAGTTATTATATATATATAGTCATAATATTTTTAATCATATACATACGCAAAATGAAAATTTTAATGTTATAATGGTAAAATTTAAATAATATATTTCTCTTCTTGTTTAAGCATGGTGTTAGGTGTCATATAAACTATTGAACAAAATGTTCATCCATAAAAATATCAGTGATGTGTGAAATGAAAAAAATCAAATAGATTATATTTATTTTAACAAATATAATTTAAATATTGTGATATAATAAATATTAAACTGTGCATTTTATTATTTTATAATATAATTCAATTCCAAAATAGTATCATAAATGATTCTAATGTAACATTTTTAACCTGTTCATTAAAAAATGTCCATCATTATCACTATTTTGAGTGTTAACTACATTATTTTCTATTTCATGTTTTCTCATGTACGTGATATTTACAACAAATATGATATAGCTTCATCATATCCATAATGATATTCTTTTATTAAATATATATTTTTACATTATATACATGTTTATAATCATTCATTACAGTTGCGAATGGATAATGATTCACATTGATTTGTAGAGATTGTAGAACATACATATGCATGAACCAAGATATAAATTAATTGATGGTTAATATATATGGAGTTATATTATTTATCAATGATAAAAAAAATTAATAAGTAACATATATATTCACTATTACCGTTTTTATGAATATATATATATATATGTGAGTTAGTGAAAGAAAATAGAAGACATTGGTTGATAAGGTAGTAGTATCCCATACTCACAAGTAGAGGTTTTGGTTCCAATTTGATGTATATGGAGATAGGAAAATATTATAGAATGAATATCATATCATCATAGTATAATGGAGATTTTTTTTATTATATATTAAATTTAATAGATTAATTAATTTTGGTAAAAGAAGAAGTATAACTATAAAGACCTGGAATTAAACACTAACATAATATTGAATTAAACGAATAATTCACATTGAGGATCTTTTCTGGTTTAGAGTTTTAGAGAATTAGGACATAACTATTACATTTCATTTCAAATAAAAAGTATACACCTCTACACAATTTAAATTTTTTTCATAAAATATAAACTCTTAAAAAAAGATTCATATCTAGTTCCTTGTTTTAGACAGCATGACTTTTCCTTGATACCATCCTTGACCCTATTCATCATTAGGTCCTGTGAAAATAATTCAAAACATGGGATGTGGATAAAAGGCTCAGTCAGGGATCTAAAACAAGGAATGAAAAAATTTGTTCAAAAATACATACAAAACTTGAAAATTTTTACATACCTCCTGAAATCATAAGATTTATGAAAGACGCATAGAAATCATTAATCATAATGGTAACTTGTGGAACCCATATCATACCTACGTTGTAGCTATCACAGCTATATAGGGAGTTACTTTGGAATACCCATCACAGTAAATTACCTAAATCTCCAAGGAGAAACATTCACATTTACCTCTTTCACTTTACCCAATGCATTGAAGAGCTATCTCAGGCTCACCCGCCCTAGGTTTATCATGGAACCACCCATATATGTAAATAATTCCCTAGAGAAATAACAAGATCATAACACATAATATAAGCATAAAGAAAAGATAACATTCCCACATTGGAATATCAAAATATCATTTTAAGATATTGAAATAATAAATCCATTATAAAAATACCTTTCATTACCAAAATAAGTAAAAATAGTATATGGTATTTTTTCCCTTTTAAAAACATTTCGTATTGTTAAGGAAGCCAAAGATCAAATAATACTTGCGGCGGCGGAATGGACGTTGTCACTACTTACATAAAAAAATTAACATTCCGTTTTTTCGTTTAGTAAAATGCTTCGTATAAAAAGATTCCCTTTGAATGAAATGAAAATTCAATGGGGGTTTATACATCGTAAAAAATAAAGTCATTTATAAAACTAAAAATGCTTCAATGAAAGGAGATTGAGACGAAGTCCCTTGCCTCATGTCTGACTTGACTCGATCCTTCTTTAATCTCCTGAATTATAAACAAAAGTTAATTTATACTTCCTTAAGAATATTTTTCAAGATTATTTTTTCTTTTATATCAATTATTACCATGTTATAAACATTATGTAATCATTTAAGTTAATAACGTCCATTTTGTCGATATTTGGCACTTGAGTCAACAATAAACACCTTATATTTACAAGTTGTACATGTGGTCAATAGTACATTATATCCAAAAATATATTCATTATTTAGATATCATATATATCATATATATCCAGTATATACATGTATTTACAATAGTACATAACATTTGGAGGTATGAAATGAAATTCACCGTTCATGGAAGGGGTAGTTCGTACGTACGCATAAACACTAATTTTATTTCTATTTCTTATTTTTATGGAATTAAAGTATAATTATACTTAGTTATATTATAATTACAGTATAATATCATTAACTCCATCCTTTATATATCCCACATAAGGCATTAACGAGTGACATCACTTTGAGGGGGTGGTAATCTGCACTTCCTCAAATGAGATTATCGTATTTACCCACTATGAAAACAATAATGTTTTGATATAATTGGAAATTACCAAAGCATAAGGAAATAATAAACATAATATATATCCTATATAAATATAGTTCCATCGTAATGTCTACCATGAGAGGTGTTACGATGTAATTGAACAATCATCATTTCGTGAGGCGTTAGTTTTCCATCCATAGAAACATTATGTTCTTCATCCATTAGATGGAGGTGTGTGTAATTTTAGTAAGAATACCTCTCATAAAAACATCCTAGTATATTGAGGATACTGTTGTTGTTACAAATAAAGGAATTAAAATAGTTTAGGGGTTGGAGAAATAAAATATAAAAAATAAATTAAGACAAACTATTACCTTTAATTTGGGTAACTTCCTTTGGTTTGAACCAAAAGACTTGTTTAAGTGCCTTCTACCTGAAGTAATGATTCTAGGGGGAGGAGAGGGATATAGGGAGATTAATTGGGTTGATGTTGGGTGGGACAATGGCTTGGGATGTGTGAGTAATTGGATCGAATTGGTCTCCTTTTATAAGGGAGAGGAGGGGCTCTTTAGGAATGTGTGAAGATATTATTTTATTATCTAATGATATTCGGTTTCTAATGGTCCAAAAATCATTAAATATGAATATAAGAAGACTCATTGCCGAAATAAATCATCCAATAAGAACTGGACTAGTTTTGGATAATATTTTAATGATTATATTCTTATTTATTTATATCATTTATTAATGAGGTAAAGACTGCATCATTATTGTGTCATAAATAATTTAATCTATTCGATGTATAAAAATTATAAAACAAATAATATCATGTAGTAATTATTTTTATCTTTCAAATTAATAATTATAGTCTAAAATATGACTTAAATAACACCATATAAAAATTAATTACTAAAAGATTTTTGTTAATGTCAATTTTGTCTTTACATAAAATTAATTAATCTAAAGTGTAATGATCACTCCCAAGTGGCTCAATGGGGTCCCCAAATAGATCCAAAGATTACCATGGTTATCCTTGACTCATAAAATAAGGTTTGGACATGTGTTAAGGTTATTTAGAATTATTATAATATTCTTTTAACATTGGATTACCCTATTTACCTTTAACCGTGGTAAAGAAAAGACAAAAGTTATTGTTCACCAAAAATAATTTTCATCTTATTGAACCGCATTTTATATATTTATAACAACCATTTATGTTGGATTTTCAAAATTCAATTCATAGAAGTGGTAAAAGTTTCATTTAAATGTAAAAGTCAGTTTTTTAACAACTACTAAGTGGTTTCACTATTCATCAAAAATTGAAGTTTTTCAGAAAAATACCAAAAAGTCAGCCAAAGCATTATTTGATATTCTGAATTTAAAATTGATATATATTTTTCCAAATTCATAACATATAAGTGGAATTAATTGATTTAAAAATTTATTCCCGTTGTTAAAACAAATATTGTGTTTTTCAGAAATAATAACTATCAAAAGATTGATACATGTTTATGTCCAATTTCAAAGTGAAATTAATTATAATGACCAGCATTGGATTAAATGGTAAAAATATATTTTAATTTCACTTTAAAACCAACTAAAAATATAATCTAACCATATAAATAAATTATATTAAAAGGCACTTTTGAATTAAAATGCAATATTTTTCACTATTCATTAAAAATGATCTTTATTAGAAAAATACCAAAAAAATACGCAAAGTGAAATTTGATGTCCCCATTCTAAATAAGGATTTTTTTGGTCAACTAGAATGTATTGATGTTACCAAAACTATATTTAAAGAGGGTTCTCCATTAAAGGGTGATAAATTGGCCTTTTAATGTAAATTATGCTTAAAATTAGATTAATTCACATTTTAAGACTCTATATTTTTATTTGATAATGTAAATACATTTAAAAAACATGTATAATAATATTGTGGTTAGTTTCATTCATTCCCACCAATACAATGGCTAAGAGTTAACTACCATTTAAAATAATAATATTATATTATTAGTGTGCAATGTAAGATTCCAAAGAAACCTGTTGTTGCATATCAGGTACGCTATTGAACATAGAAACCCATTTAAAGTAAAATTAATATTTAATTCACAAATATTAATAAATATGAAATATGTCTTACTCTTTATTTACCTTGGATGTTACATCCTTCCCCCCTTTTGGGAATTGCATCCTCACAATTTTTATTCACTTTTCAAAATAAGTGGGGGTATTTATCCCTCATAGAATTTTCAGATTCCCATGTTGCCTCTTCAACCATATGGTTTTCCACAAAACCTTTATGTGGTGAATTACCTTATTCTGCAACACCTGCTCTCTATGGTCAAGAATCTGGACTGGTTTTTCTTTATAAGAGGTGTTCTCTTCCAACAGAACTACCTCTGGGCTCAAAACATGAGATGGATCTGGTATTTACTTTCTCAACATCGAAACATGGAAAAAAGTGTCTGCATGGGATAAACTTGGAGGTAAAACGACTTCGTACGCAACTGATCCAACTTTCCCCCCAATTTCATAAGGTCCAATGAACCTCATACTCAATTTTCTCTTCTTACCAAAATGCATCACACTTTTACATGGAGAAACATTGAGAAAGACATGATCCCCTAACTCAAAAGAAAGATCCATCCTCCAGTTATCTACATAACTTTTCTTCCTGCTCTGAGCTGTTCTCATGTGTTTATGAATGAACTGAACTTTCACTGCCATCTCTTCAACCAATTCTGGTCCCATCAGCTTCATTTCACCTACTTCATCCCAAAGAGCTAGTGTTTGACACTGTTTTCCATATAATTCCTCAAATAAAGCCATTTGTATACTAGAATCAAAACTGTTATTATACGAAAATTCAACCAAAGAAATATGTTGGTCCCAACATCCCTGATAATCCAGTGAACATGCATGTAGATTATCCTCTAAGGTCGGTATTATTCATTCTGACTGTCGATCTGATTGCAGATGAAAAGCTGTACTAAAATTTAATTCAGTACCCAAATAATTATGAAGGCCTTTCCAAAAGTTAGAAGTAAACCTAGGATCACGATCAGATACAATGGAGAAGGGAACACCATGCAACCTGACTATCTCTTTAACATACAACCGAGCAATTTTATCTAGAGACAAAGTATCTCGAATAGGATGGAAATGAATAGATTTAGTCAATCGATAAACAATAACCCAGATTTCATTATCACCTCGAGATGTCTTTAGTAATCCCACAACAAAGTCCAAGGATATAATTTTCAATTTCCACTATGGAATCGGTAGAGGCTGAAGCATCCCATTCAGAAACTTCTGCACTCCTTTAACCTGCTAACAAGTCAAACACGTCATAGTAAAATCAGTAATATCAATTATCATTCCATCCCACCAGTAATACTCTTGAAGATCTCTGTACATATTAGTACTACATGGATGAACTGAAAACGGAGATCTATGAGCTTCACATTACAACTCATTCTTCAACTATGAATCACAAGGTAAACATAATTTCCTTCCAAATCTCAAAACACAATCATTATCAATGATAAATTCAGGCAGCGTACCCTTCTGAACTAAATCTACCTTTTTTTGTATATTATTGTCTTCTTTATGTTCTTTCTTTATTATGTCTGATAGAGATGATCGCACTGACACCAGATACAAACCATACTATTTTCTTGTACCAATAACATCTATGCCAAATTTCATCAAATCATAAACCAAAGGATCTCGTTCCAAATGTAAAATGTTTTATAAAGTATTACTTTTTCAACTCAGATCATCATCCACTTTATTTTCATTTCCCGGATGGTAATGGATTGTGCAATCATAATCCTTGATTAATTCCCCCCACCTCCATTGTCTCATGTTCAATTCTTTTTGAGTGAATATATACTTCTAACTTTTGTGATCAGTATATATTTCACATTTTACTCAACACAAATGATGTCTCCATATATTTAAATAAAAAACAACAGCAGCAAATTCCAAATCATGTGTAGGGTAATTTAACTCATGAGTTTTCAACTGACGTGAAGCATAAGCAATTACCTGATCATTATGCATTAATAAACAACCCATTCCTTTCAAAAAAGCATCACTTTATATAACAAACTCACCATTTCTGGAAGGAAGTTCCAAAACTGGAGCAATCACCAATCTTCTATTCAATTCATGAAAACAATCATCACATTCTTTTGTCCATATGAACATAACACATTTTTTAGTTAACATAGTCATTGGACTAGATAATCCTGAAAAAATTTCAACAAACCTCCAATAATAACCTACCAAACCAGGAAAACTACGAATGTCGGTTATATTTGTGGGTCTTGTCCATTCTTTAAAAACTTTTTTTTAACAAGATCAACAGTTATGCCATTTTTTGAAACAATGTATCCAAGTAAAGAAATTTTATGTAACCGAATCTCACACTTGCTGAATTTACCAAATAGTATCTTTTCTTTTAATGTTTGAAAAAAAACCTTAAGTGACTTTCATGTTCCTCCTTACTTTTTGAATAAACCACAATATCATCAATAAGAACAACCACAATCTTATCCATGAACTCAAAAGAAATTCTATTCATAAGATCCATGAATACAGTAGGTGCATTGGTTAAACCAAAAGTCAAAACTACAAATTCATAATGGACATATCTAGTACGAAACTCGATCTTTGGAATGTATGCTTCCATTACATTCCACTGATGGTACCCCGACCTCAAGTCAATCTTCGAAAAATACTGAGCTCCCTAGAGCTGATCAAACAAATCGATATGAGGTAAAGGATACTTATTCTTAACAATAATGTTATTCAATTCTCAATAATCAATGCAAAGTCTCATGGAACCATCTTTCTTTTTAACAAACAAGACAAGAGCACCCCATGGTGATGTGCTGGGTCTAATGAAACCTTTATCTAATAAATCTTACAATTGCTTCTTTATCTCTAAAAGTTCAATTTGAGCCATTAGATAAGGGGGTTTTGAAATTGGCTTAGCATCAGGAACTAAGTAAATAGTAAAATCAACTTTCCGATTAGGTATAATACCTGGAAACGCATCAGAAAAAACATCAAGGTACTCATTTACCACTGGAACATCATTAATCTGAATAGTTCCTTTGTTTTCAACAATATGTGCAAGGTAACATTCATTTCTATCTTTTACTATTTTCTCAACTTCCTGATATGTTATCAATAGCAAGGGATCATTTTTCTATACAATCTGAAAATAAATCTAAAATGAAACCTCTTTATCTCTACAGTAAATCGTAGCATGATAAATAGAAATCATATCCATGCCTAATCTAACATCAAACTCTACAAGAGGAAAAACAATAAGGTTTGCAGGTAGATTCTTTCTGCACACAAAGACAAGAATGTTCTTATGTTTTCTTTTTGTCTCAACATTTCCTCCAGGTTTTTTACCATTAGTTCAGTATTCATATCATGAGATTGAATTCCTAATTTACTAGAAAACCTCTCAGAAATGAAAGAGTGTGTAGACCCTGAATCAAACAACACATTATCATAATATGAAAAAACAAATAGTGTACTAGATACTACTTTTTTTGATGTCCCAACATCTACTTATATAGTTGCAAAGGATTTGACCACCACTTTCTGCTTGTAGTCTAGCTGATTTACCTCAGTTGAGTTGTTTGTTGGACACTCATTTGCATAATGACCCATTTCATTGCACTTAAAACATTTTACTGAGTGTAAATCATATTTGTATTACCATTACCCTGATCTTTTTCAGTGCAATTATGAGCCATATGTCCCATTATACCACATCAGTAGCACTTAACATAATTCCAAATAAATTCCCCAGCATGATTTATACCACAATTTTCACTAACTGTAAACTTATGTTTCTTACCCTTAGATTTTTTTGAAGACTTCTTCCCTTTTCCCCACCACCTCGACCTCTTATTCTGTTGTTTGTCAAAGAATACCTGATCATCAGAAAATTCCATTTCCACCTTCTCCACACAACAAACAAGTTTTTCATAACTTTTAAACTCATAAGAAGCAAAAACCCTTCAATACTTTGGCTTTAATCCTGAGTAAAAACAGTTTATTTTACTATCAACATCTCGTATGAAATTTTAAGCATACCTTTCCATTCGAGTGTATTTTTCTTCATAAGTAGTAACTGATTCATACTCCTGCCTCAATTCTAGGAGTTTTTTTCCATCCTAAGAAGAACCTCTTTAGGAAAATATTTCTCAAGAAACATACCTTTGAATTCGTCCCAATCAAGAGCATTAATCTCCTCACTATCCCTAATATTTTTCACCATCAACCACCACTGATCAACTTCACCATCAAAATGGTAAAGAGCGAGACTGACATTTTGATGTTCTGAATAACCAATGACATCAAAAATATTCTCCAAAGATTTAATAAACCCTTCTGTTAGCACATGGTTAGATGATCCTCTGAATGATGGGGGATGTTGCCTCATGAAATGATCTACTACTGACGTGTTCCTCTACAGTTGATCTTGCTGGTATCATACATGGATATCACTAACATTTATAGCCCGAGTCAACTATGCCATCATTGCAACAAACTGTTCAGTTCCGATTCTGACCATCTCAAGTTGCTGATTTGTAAGGTTATCTTTCTCTTGATGTCGTTCCAATATAGCAGAGCTATTTCCTCTGTAGAAAACCATTATGAATACATAAATATCTTAGACGAAGCAACATGGTAATCTATAAATGCTATATGATTTAAATATTTACAAAAATTACTTTATGGATATTAATTTAACAATACCCTAACTCCTAAAGTTATTTAAATCAACCATTGATACCAACTATAAGGACCTGTCCTTAAAAAGTTTCATAATATTGAATTAAAAGAATTTTTCACATTGAGGATCTTTTCAGTTTTAGAGTTTTAAAGAATTAAGACATTACTTTTTCATTTAATTTAAAATACAAAGAATACACTTCTACACAATTTACATTTCTTTCATAAAATATAAACTTTTAAAAAAGATTCATGTCTAGTTCCATGTTTTTTACAGCATGACTTTTCCATTATCACATTCTTAACCCTATTCATCTTTATGTCCTTTGAAAACATTTCAAATCTTGGGATGAGCATAAAAGGCTCATTAAGGGTTATAAAACAAGGAATGAAAACATTTTTTCAAAAATACATTTAAAACATGAAATATTTTACTTACCTCATGAAATCATAAGATTTATAAAAGACAAATAGAAATCATAAATCATAAAGGTAACTTGTGGAATCTATATCGTACTTAATTTGTAGCCATCACAACTACATAGGGAGTTACTTTAGAATACCCATCACAGTATATTCCCTAAAAATTTTAGGAGAAACATTCATGTTTACCGCCATCACGTTACCCAATGTATTATAGATCTATCTCAGGCTCACCCACCCTTTGTTTTTCACAAAACCACCAGTATATGTAAATAATTCCCAAGAACAATAACATGATCATAACACATAATATAAGCATAAAGAAAAGATAAAATTCCCATATTGAAATAGTAAAATATCGTTTCAAGATATTGAAATAATAAATCCATTCTCAAAATCATTTTCAATAACAAAATATGTAAAAATAGTATATGGTATTTATTTTTCTCGTTTTAAAAACATTCTGGCTTGTTAATGATGCCAAAGGTCAAATAATACTCGTGGCGGTGGAAAGGTCGTTGTCACCACTTATGTAAAAAAAGAAACATTAATTTTTTTCATTTAGTAATGTGCTACGTATAAAAGGATTCACTTTGAATAAAATGAAAATTCAAAGGGGTTTATACAGTGTATAAAATAAATTTGTGTATAAAACTAACAATGCCTCAATAAATGGAGATTGATACGAAGTCCCTTACCTCGTTTCCGACTTGACTAGATCATTCTTTAATATCCTAAATAATAAACTAAAGTTAATTTATAATTTCTTAAGAACCTTTTTGAAGTTTATTATTCATTTTATATCAATTATTTCCATGTTATAAACATTAGGTCTTCATTTAAGTTAATAACGTCCATTTTGTCGATATTTGGTCCTTGAGTAAAAAATGAACACCTTATATTTACAAGTTGTCCATGTGGTCAATAGTCCATTATATCAAGAAAAATATTCATTATTTATATATCATATATATCATATATATCCGGTATTTACATGTATTTATAATAGTACATAACATTTGGAGGTAGGAAATGAAATTCATGGTTCATGGAGACTGTAAGTCGTACGTACGCATGAACGCTAATTTCATTTATATTTTTTATTTTTGTAGAATAAAAGCATAATGTAGCTTACGTATATTATAATTACAATATAATATCATATATAATATCATTAACTCTATCCTTTATACATCCCACATAAGGCATTAACGAATAACATCACTTTGAGGAGGCGGTAGTCCGCACATCCTCAAATGAGATTATCGTATTTACCCACTATGGAAACCATAAAGGTTTGACATAATTGGGAAGTACATAAGCATAAGGAAATCATAAAAATAATATATATCATATATAAATATAGTGCCATCATAATAGACACCATGGTAGGCAGTAAGATGTAGTTGAACAATCATCATTTCTTGAGGCATTAGTTTGTCATCCACAGAAACATTATGTTCTTCATCCATTACATAGAGGTGTGTGTAAGTGTAGTTTGAATATTTATTATAAAAAAATTATAGTATATTGAGGATACTGGTGTTGTTACAAAATAATGGAATAAAAATAGTTTAGGGGTTGTATAAATAAAATAAAAGAAAACAAATTAAGAGAAACCATTACCATTAATTTGGGTAACTTCCGTTGGATTGAACCAAAAGGACTTCTTTAAGTGCCTTATGCCTAAGGTAAGTCTTCTAGGGGGAGTACTGGTATGCATGGAGATTAATTTCGTAGAGGTTGGAAGATCCAAATGGCTGGAGAAGTGTGAGGAATTGGATAGAAATGGTCTCCTTTAATAAGGGAGAGGAGGGGCACTTTAGGAAAGTGTGAAAATATTATTTTATAATATAATGATATCCAGTTTCTAATTGTCCAAAAATCATTAAAGATGAAGATATGTTGACAAATGGTCGAAATAAAATCATCCAATAGGAATTGGACAGGTTTTGGATAATATTTTAATCATTATATTCTTATTTATTTAAATAATTTATTATTGAAGAAAATACTGCATCATTATTGTGTCATAAATAATTTAATTTATGTGATGTCTAAAAATTATAAAAAAATACTATCATCTATGAAATATTCTTAGATTTTAAATGAATATTTATAGTCAAAAATAGGACTTAAATAACACCATATAAAAATTAATTACTAAAATATTTTTGTTAATTTCAATTTTATATTTACATTAAATTAATTAATCTAAATTTTCATGATCACTCCCAAATGGCTCAATGGGGTCCCAAAATCGACCCAAAGATTCCCATGGTCGGCCAGGACTCATCCAATAAGTTTTGGACAAGTGTTAAGGTAATTTGGAATTATTATAATATTCTTTTAACCTTAAATTACCCTATTTACCATTAACCGCGGTAAATAAAAGTCAAAAGTTACAATTCAACAAAAATTATTTTCATCTTATTGAACCAAATTTTACTTCTTGATAAAAACCATGTACGTTGGATTTTGGAAATTCAATTCACAGAAGTGTTAAAATTTTCATTTAAATGAAAAAGTCATTTTTTAACTACTTCTAGGTGGTTTCATTATTCATAAAAAATTGATGTTTTTTAGAAAAATACAAAAACTTCAGCCTAAGAATTATTTGATATTCCGAAATCAAAATTGATATATATATTTACAAATTAAAAACATATAATTTTCATTGACTAATTTAAAAATTAATTCCTGTTGTTAAAACAAATAGCGTGTTTTTAAGAAATAATAACTATCCAAAGATTGATACTTGTTTATGTCCAATTTCAAAGTGAAATTAAATCCAATGACCAAAATTAGATTAAATGGTAAAAAAATATTTTAATTTCACTTTAAAACAAAATAGATATATAATTAATCCATATAAACAAATTATATTAAAAGGCACTTTTGAATTAAAATGCAATATTTTTCACTATTCATTAAAAATGACCTTTATCAGAAAACTACCAAAAAAATTTCCAAAGTAAAATTTGATGTCCCCATTTTAAAGAAAGACATTATTTGGTCAGTTAGAATGTATTAAAGTGACCAAAACTATATTTAAGGAGGGTTCTCCTTTAAAAGGCGTAAAATCGGCCTTTTAATGTAAATTATGCTTAAAATTAAATTCATTCACATTTTAAGACTCTAACTTTTTATTAGATAATGTAAATACATTTAACAAACATGTTTAATAATATTTTAGTTAGTTTCATTCATTCCCACCAATACAGCAGCTACGAGTTAACTACCATTTAATATAATAATATTATTTTATTAGTGTGCAACGTAAGATTTCAAAGAAACCTGTTGTTGCGTATCGAGTATGCTATCGAACATAGAAACCCCTTTAAAGTAAAATTAATATTTAATTAACTAATATTAACAAATATGAAATATCTCTTATTCTTTATTTACCTGGTATGTTAAAATAATGAATGTTCTTTATTAAGACAATTTGATTAACTTAGAGATAAAAAAGTTTTATATCTTGTTACAGGATATAGAATTGTTATTTTTTTTAAGTAAAGCTACTATATAATTTTTATAAGGATTTTTTAAAGATGTTTGGATAGTGTTTTCAAAAAATATATTGCTTTGTGCGGTGTAAATAATATAAAGGATATGTGTCCTTATATATTTGATGGTGATGAAAATTTATGGATTTAAAAAAAATTACATTTAGTTCTATCCCAAGACACATGTATACAAAATAGAACCATTATACATTTAAAATAAATAGTTTATATATGGATAAACAATGGAAATTAAGTATTTTTTAATTCATTTTAACCCTTATCTTTTAATTTGACACCTTAATAAACATGATTCAACCTTAACTACGGTGGAGTGTTTCTTGTCATTAATATTAATTATTGACAAAAATTAAAGTGTGTGCATTATAAAATATTAAATTATGATTCCAAATATGAATTAAATTATTTAGAAATCAATTTATATAATTGCTAGAATTTATTTTAGTTTGACACCCATAAAATAAAATGTAAAATTATTTTTCCAAAAAGGACATTTCAAGTACAAAAATGTTAATATATGAAAATAAATTATAAAAATAATTCAAAATAAAATAATTTTATTATTAATAATATAATTTAAATTGTATTTCATTGATAAATTTTTAAATAATATATCATTATAAATCATTCAATTCAAATGACTAACTTTTTTAGTAAAAATCATTATTTATTATTATTAATTTACAAATAAAAACATTAAAAATCAAAAATAAATCATCCGAATATAATTTTACTAGTTTTAAATCTAAAATTATGTTCAATTTTTCTAAAATTGTATTATATCTGTATGAATTGCTTATATTATTTTCTCACAATAATTGATAAAAATAATTTTTTAGGAAAAAGTATTTTTATGGGAAATAAAGAACCTCATAAAATAGAATATAAATAATAAAAACTAATATATTTATATTGAATTTAATGTAAATATATATATCATAATATATTCATTCCAATTTTACCAGAACTAGATTATAATAGTAATATTTAAATAATAATATGACATGGTTAGTTTATGCATGGTGTTGTGTCCTATATACTATATCACAGATAATATTCAATTAACATATTGGGATATTATAGATTTTTGGCTGAATATTCACTGAAAATATAATTTTAAATAATTTTTGATGAATTAATTTTTCATTTAATTATGTCATTTCCCATGTTTTAATATTTAATATCAATTGTTTTAACTGTTATATTGATCTCATTTTTTTTGTTTAAAATTCATTATATGATCTTATTTAGGTTATTTATTTATTCAAAATTATTTATTTTCACTAACAACGGATTTTTATTGTTGAAGAATTTTACTTATTGGAAAATGCATCTACAATATTGGGTAAATATTGACAACATACTACAAAAAAGGTTGATGATAGCTTATATAAAATTAATCTATGTTTTTTAAAGTCATTGTAAATGTCAATCCCATGATTAATGTGTCAAATAAATGTATATGAAATATATATAGGTTTTATTCATTATCTAATTTGATACATAAATTTTATATCATTATGTTTATAATGTTATCAACATGGGTGGAGAAACTAAGTAATGGTAATCCAATGTGTTAATGGGAATATTTAAAGACACCTCTATATTTAAGATATCTGAAATAATATTAACACTAGTATTATGAAGGATTCATTAAATAAATCACCATGGTATTAAATTGATCTAATAATGAATCCCATTTTATCAAGAAATTTTTAACATAATGAATGGGGAGTATATGTCGATCATAAAAATCCAAAATTGTTCTAAAAACACTCAATGGGTAAAATAGAAGAATATAAATCAATAATTATACATTAATGTTTTTATATCAACATGCTAGGAGAAACTAAAGTATTATTGAGGTAGAAAATGATTCAAATTGACCCAAAAAAAATTGATTCCATCTAATTAGGAATTGATTCATAGTGTGAGTTTTGGATCAATGAGTTAGAGTGTGATTATTATTTTGTAAATAGATGATAAACAATTGTCAATCGATCAATAATTAAATTCACCATTGATTTATCATCATCAACTATTTAATAGAGAATCAATGATCTACTAGAGAAGTGTTCATGAACTAGGTGATATCGATGCATCTTGAGATGGGAATGGATCTCATCATTGAAAAAACTATTTATCTCCATTTTCATTATTTACAATTTTGTTGTTATGATCATATTATATTGTGTTTCTAGGGAATGGTTGTGGGATAAAATTTTAAAGGAGAAATTTTTTGATTATTTTCCATCAATATTCATTTTTATTCAATCAGTATCATCGATTGGTGTTTTTTTGTCATAATAAAATTACACATGGAACTTATAAAAATTGACAATTATTTGGAATTGTGAGTTTATATTTAAAATGACTACTCAATTAAAATAGCTTATCTCCCTCATATATTATAAGATATTTTTTTATTCCAATTATTTTTTGAAATATAATTTTCCATTCTTAATAGAATTATGGAATGTCAATTAAACAACAAGCCATCATATTTCCTCAATATTTTTCTATAATTTGTACAATATATTATATTCTTGAAAAGTATTTAATTATTATATACTTTTATTAATTTTAAACATTATTTTATTAATATAATTTAATATTTCCACTATTTTTATAATTTTCATGATGTTTTCATTTAATAAGTATTTCATTATTTTATTGGATTTTGGTATCATTTTCCTTTTCGGTATGATTAATATTTTTTTATTACTGATTTTTATATGGAAAATTTTTTTTTCTTAAAAATACAAACTACTCTTATACATAATCTAATTTTATTGAATAACAACAATAATTTTGTACATTAATTTTAACCTTCATCTTATGGAAATGGCATGATTACTTATATACTAGTAAGTGAACATTCTACAAATTTCACGATAATTATGTTATATTTAATGGATAGTGGGATAATGAAATTGTGATTACTCTGGGGTAGGCTAGTTGGATGGATTGTGTTATTTTGGATGTAATGTAGTCCACATATTTCTCCCTAGTTTTATATTTTCAATGAACATAGCACATTTTTACCTAGTGTATTTCCATTCATACAAGTATTATCTGTGATATTACATAGGGTAATTTTCCTTATCACGTTTTTTATATCATATTCTAAAAACATGTATGAAATAACTTTAGATCAATTATATTTACATTTATTCATTTATTTATTGGACTAATTATTTATTATGATGTGTTATGTTACATCGTGTTCATATTATATAAGGTAATTTATTTGTGAATACTATTTTTAATATTTTTTTAAATGATTTTTCATAGAAAATTAATAGTTTTAACAGGATATATAAGATTTTAATGAATTATTTTAACATTATATTTAAAATGTAATATAATACTATTTTTATTAAAAAGTACATAACAGTTTCAATTAAATGGAAACGGAATATAATTTTTATTGACATAAAATGAAAAAACATATTAAATGTAATTAATTCGAAATACTATAAATGAAATTCCATGAGAAATGACTTACCAAAAAAATTCTAAGATCCTATTAGGCATGTTTTTCTCACCCCCTACATATAATAATTTGTGTATGAAGAATTTTTTATTCAAGATATATATTGTGATCTTTATTAGTGGGGGATTAATTTCATTTAGTAGTGCTACTATTTAAAGTGGTGAGTGACCATGTGTCACTTGAATATAGGTAGTAGATATTTTGGTTTGGTTTTTATTTTTGTATGCTTATAAATCTTCATTTTCACCCTATAATTCTCTTTTGATTCATCTAATTTATTAATTGTTATTTATTTTATTATGTTCAGTTATTATAATGTTATATTTTTTTTATAATTTTTATTATTCTGGATCTATTTACTTTAAATTTGTGATTTTTTTTTAGAAACCATTGTGAATAATATTTCCATGATGTTGAGGTGTAGGATTTCATATATTGGGGATCAGTGACGTCCTTTGATCCTTTTTTGAATGTGGCCAAGTAATGGACACAGTCGACTTTGGAAATGTCAACCCAGATGATTCATTATAAAAATATCAAAACCATTGTTTTCAAAAGGGAACCACGATCATGAAAATACTCTTTTTTGTTTGGGGCATGTGTTTATATAAAAAAAATAAAATGACTATAATTGGAATCCAAGTGTTAGATAAAATAATTGTTGATAATAAGTAACATTTGTGATGAAAATGGAGATACCATGGTTATTTAAGATTTGATAATTGGCTTTGTGTAAAAAATGTTATTGGTAGAATGAAATTGATATCATCGTAGAATAAAAATTTCTATTGGGGTATACATTGATTTGGATGGTCAGTATGGAAAGAAACTAGAGTCTCATAGTAACCCTAATAAGTCTAAGAAATTGTGTGGATTCAATGAACTTAGTGTCTGTAAACTTCACTTATCATGTTATATAAATAGGGCTTTATTTCAAAACAAATATTAAAAATACATATAAAATATTTTTCTTAAATTGTTTATTTCATATTCAGTATCATTTAATATAAGTTGGATGCAATGGTGATAATAATTAATGTTATTTTACTAAATGGAGTTTTCTAATTTAATTGATTTTATTGTATTATGTGTCAATTATTGTGTAAGCTTTTTTGGTTGGTTTGCATTTGAGGTAATATTATTGGATATTAAACTATTTTTAGAATGTAAAATAGAATATAATAATTGATTATATTCTATATTCCAAGGGATCATCCCTTTTAAAATGTGAAATTTTGTTATTTTTTTTAAAATACTTGTGGGACACTTTTTTAAAATGAGAATATTGGATTATTGATATGAAATGATGTTATTGAAATATGAATTATATTAGTTGTTTTCTTGTAAAAAAATGTGAGATGTATATATGGTATTTTGATTTTTCATTATGTGGTGTTACTGAAGAAATTCAGTTTTAATTTTATAAATATTATCACATATATAGAAAAAAATTGATGTAGTAAATGAGTTTTTCATTGAATTTTTTTTATATATAGCTGCTTGATTTTTTTTGATGATTTTTTAAATGAAATTTATTTTCAACCATATAGAGTTTTCCATAAAACGTGTTTTTGAAGAATATTTGGATGTTAGTACATTTGAATGATAATTATGGTTAACCCCTCATTTTTTAGAGCCGGGTTCCCTATTTCCCAACACCATCCAGACTCCGGAAAAATTGGTAGAGGTTGAATCTTCCTAGTCATCGGACATTAATAATGTATTTTTGAATCATTGATCCCAATCCTTTAATTTATAAAAAGATAATATTTATTGAATTTAGATTCTTAACATGAATTAAGGGTACATATAATTATCATAAATCCTATGAGCCATCAATTGTGAAGGGAACTGTAAAAATAGACTAGAGAATCAGTCATTTGGTTTTGGGGATTTATTTCCTTCACTATTACATGAGGTAATATCATGGTAATTTACCAAGATAGTATTTATTAAATATAACTATCATGAAGAATAAATGGTTTATATGGTTGTGGAGTTCATGATTAACTATCATGGAGATCATTCAGTGAAAGAGAATATCAAATGTTTCTTAGTGAGGATAATATTTTTTCATAGACATGTCTATAATGAATAATTTAACGATCATTTATTAGGAAGAGGTATTCCACTTGGAATTGGGGTCATCATGCCAATGATACGTAATAATGCACCGACTCTGGGTAACTGGGGTCGGGGCATTACAGTGGGTATCAGTGGAAGATTATTACTAACTTTGGAAGCTAGATTTAGATAAACTCTGAATAGAGCACATAGCCCTAAGATGGACTTTGAGGATTAGTATAGAAGAACTTCCTATAATTTTGGTATTGTAGATATTTTGTGAGTTTTCTAAGAACTACATCCCTTTCTAGATATGAGCAGGTAGAGGTGGCTCTAGAACAGATGTACCTAGGGGTATAATCTGAAAACACTGCATTGAGCTAGAATCTAATGGGAACTGGTGCACGACAATGGGAATTTGGACACTCTTGGTTACGACACTCTTGGGGGATATGATTAGTATAACTCTCATTTTCTTTTTAGACCATTATGAATGGTTTATGATTATATACTTTCTCAAAGAAAACATTTTTATGATTATGGATTATATCCATAAACTATTCAATTTATGTTAAGTGTTTTTCAATTATGGAATTATGTATTTTGATTCATAAATTTATCTAGTTTATTCCATTGTTTAGAAATGGCGCCTAGTGGAAGCAATGGAGACCATATCAATGCACGCACTCCATATAGGGATTCCCCTCCTAATTAAGATAATTATAATGGAGCTGGTGATACAATTAGTGTTGATCAGCTTATCACCATACTGGGACAACTCACTCTGGTTATGAATAATAACCTTACTCATTTGGAGCACCCTGATCCGCAACGTGGAGGGTCAATGTTAGGCCGCTTCATGAGGCAATAAGCACCAAAATTTAATGGGGGTACAAATCCATTATTAGTTGAGCAATGGATAAATTCCCTAGAAAATATATTTCTTGCTTTGGGATGTAGTAAAAGGGAAAAAGTCGTCATGGAAGTTTATCGCCTCACTAGAGATGCTGATCAACGGTGTTCATTGATAAAAAACACAAAGGAAGATGATCAAGTATCAGATATGGAATGGAGGGAGTTTATAGAGATTTTCTTAGAAAAATACTTTCCTCTTGACCATTGAGCGGATATGGAAAGACAATTTCTGAGTCTAAGGAAAAAGGAGGATGAGAATGTTTCAATGTATGAAGCTAACTTTACAAGGTTAGGAAGGCATGTGGTAGAATATATATGTAACCCAATAAGTAAGATCGATCGTTTCTTTGATGGGTTAAAACCGTTTCTCCGTCGACCATTAGTATCAAAATCATTCTCAACGTACGAAGATATAGTCTCGTGTTCTATCAAGACAGAAAAGGAATTCACTAAATCTTATAACAATAAAGTAATACAAGAGAAGAAGAGAATGGTAGAACAAGAGACAGATAAAGGGAAAATTTGAAAGAAGGATTTTCCATTATATGATAATATTTGGAAGAATCACCCTAGTACGTTCCTAAAAGGAATGAGAGTTTGTTATAAATGTTGAGAAAAAGGTCACCAAGATTATTATTGCAAGGGAAAGAAATAGGCTATCAATGTTGAATGCTACAATTGTAGAGAAATTGGGAATAATTAAAATGAATTTCCGAAGCATCAGGGAAACTTACCTTAGAAAATTCCAAGGGATCGAGGCCAATCTTAAGCTGTTACTATACTAGAAGTGGAATAATTATTGTGTTTGTGTTTTTGGACTCAAGAACTATATTATGGTTATATGAATAATGTGATATATATATAAGGATTTTACTGTAGTACTTTCTGTTTTCATTATGTTTTTAATATTACTAATGTAATCATATTTTTAGTATGTGACATTAAGAGAATCATTACTTTTTTTGGCGAATCTGATATCATAATTGATTTTGGAATTTAGATACCTTTTACAGAGAGTCTGGATAGAGGTATTTGGGATAACTATAATATTTGGAATGTATTAAGTTAATATTTAAATAGTATTATTTAAGGTTAAAACATTTCTTATGATTATTTTTTGAATATTATAATACTATAGTTTTAGGAAAAGGATAACCTACAGGTCAGGCAATAACCCGTCGCATCGGACAAAGCTGCAGGAATCGAACCCACAACCATAGTGCGACAAGCCTTTATTATCTACCACTAGACTACAGGAAGTCCCTAGTTATTACAAAATAGTTTTCCTAATCTAAATGGTATGTGTTAAAATTTGGAACCTTGTACGATTAGGTTGAATATAATATTTTTTATTTTTATTATCTTTTTGGGTGAATGATGAGTTTGTGATAGAAATTAGTTGAAGGTTGAACCTATACTTGTCAAGTATATATATATATATACCTCTCTCTTATTCTATGAATAAATTAATTCTTAAACATTAGGAAAGGGATATTAAAACAAAAAATGTGTTATCCTAATGCCTTATGTTCTGTTTAATTGATTATATTTTAAATCAACATATATTGAAGGCTTTGAGGCCCTCAATTTTACACTCGTTTGAGATTGATGACCTCAATCTCTCCATAAAAGTATTTATGTTTTTCCTCCAATTATGTTTTTCTAATTTCCACCAATGTTCTCCTAATCGAGATCATAATTTTGTGGTGACTTTTTCATTTCCCTTTCACTCTTATTAAGACAAAATTTTATTAACCTTATTTCTGATGTGGGTTTTCTACCAAGGTATTTTCTACTTTAAACATTTTATATTTAAATAACAATATCAAATTGTGAGGAAGAAATTTATTGAAGGAGGGGAGAATGTAACACCCCAATCTTCCATGGTAAGCTTCTCTTTCAATAATGCATTAGCTTTCATTGTACGCAAGTTTGAGATTCTAACACACCGCGGACAATCAAAGTAGCCGTTATGAATAGTAATACCCAATTTTTGAAAATTTATAAATTTTATGATTAAAATTGGGCTTCATTTTTGGATTCGGAATATTGAAATTATCCTATGTTGAATTTTTGGTATTTTTCTGAGAACATCAAATTTTTAATGAATAGTGAAAAATACGTAAAAACAACTTTTTTAATCAAAATAATTTATTGTGATAAATTATAATATTGAGTGGTTTTAAAGAATATTCAGAATTTACATTTACCATTTTATCCAATGTTTTTCATTTGAATTAATTTCACTTTGAAATTGGACATAAACAATTTTGAATCTTTTGATTGATATTGTTTCTTAAAAACACGCTATTTTTTTGTACAGCGGCAATTAACTATATAATTTATTAATGAAACTTCTATATTTTTAATTTGGTTAAATGGATATCATTTTTTTATTTTGAATATTAAATATAGAATATAGTGAATTTTTTGTATTTTTCTGATAATGTTCATTTTTAATGAATAGTGAAAAATGTTGTATTTTAATTCAAAACTGCCTTTTCTTACAATTTATTTATATAGTTATATTGTAATTTTAAATTTTTTTAAAATATAATTGAATTATTCTTTTTATCACTTAATAAAATTTGTTCATTTTATGTAATTTCACTTTTCAATTGTATGTAAAAACAAGTCAATCTTTTGATAGATTTTACTTCTTAAAAACATATCTTTGGTTTTGAAAACATGAATTATTTTTAAATTAATTACTGAAAATTATGTGTTTGAAATTTGGTAATTAGATCCCATAATTGGAATCATAAGGTCCAAATTATTTAATTAAGACTCTTTTTTTAAAAAAAATTATGAATAATAACGACGACAATTATCTTTAAATATCATTACTAATTAGTAATCAGGTAGTTAAGGGTAATGAAATAATATCATAATAATATAAAATGACCCCAAAATGAGTCCTAATGCTATTGTTTGTGTCATGGACGACCATGGGATTCCTTGTTCCAACTTAGGGACCCCATGGAATCTCTTTTTTGTGATACTGACATTTTATCATTTTATTTTTTAAAGGAAAAAAAATATAAAAAAAGTATATAACACCTAAGTAAAACTATTTTAATTTTTTCTAAATAAATGATCTCTTATAATATAAATAGTCATTGGAAATATAAAAATATTTACTACATCATGGTATTTTGTTTATAATTTTTAGACACTAAATAAATAAATTTATTTGTGACATCATGATGATGCAGTGATTAACTCATTAACGAACAATTTATATAAAATGTAAAGATAAGGTAAAATATAATACTTCCACTTATCTAAAGTCTATTGAATGGGATTATTTCTAACCCTTATCACATTATCCTCGAAATATATCATTGT
The DNA here is from genome assembly GCA_963277665.1 of Viscum album. Classification (NCBI taxonomy): domain Eukaryota; kingdom Viridiplantae; phylum Streptophyta; class Magnoliopsida; order Santalales; family Viscaceae; genus Viscum; species Viscum album. The sequence continues at coordinate 1,583,787,379 of OY728158.1, read as the reverse complement.
GAGACCTTTAAAATCACAAAATCATTTGCTAATAAAGTAACATTTCTATCATTCCAAAAGAGCCCCTCCTCTCCTCTTTTAAAAGGCCCCCACCACTACCACCTTATTCACAACTTCAAAGCCATTTGGCTCAGCCAACCTCTTCCCAAATACTCTCTCAACTTCCTTATCTAAATCTTAGAAGTTTCACTATCGGCAGAAGTCTTCTCAAGGAATCCTTTGGCTCAAATCAAAATGAGTTACCCGATTTAAAGGTAATGTCTTCTTTTATGTCATTTTGTTTTATATTTATTCTCCAACCCCTTATATTCTTTTATTACTTTATTTTGTAACAAAACCATTATCTTAAATATACTAGGATGTTGTTATGAGAATTATTTTATTTACACTTACACACACCTTCATCTAATGGTTAATGAACATACTGTTTCTGTGGGTGGCGAATTACTGCCTCACGAAACGATGATTGTTCAATATTCTTTTGACACCTCTCATAGTATCCATTATGATTAAACTATTTTTATATATGATATATATATATATATATATTATGTTTATGTCTTCCTTATTCTTCTGTTTTTTCATTAATGGGATACCTTTATGATTTCCATTATGGGTAAACATGATTATTTATTTTAGGAAGGGCATACTACCGCCCCCTCAATGTGATTTGAATCGTTAATGCCATATATGGGACATATAAAGGAAGGAGTTAAATGATATTATATATCATATTATATTGTAATTATACTATACCTTTATATCATCATTATTTCATTCCATTGAATATGAAATATAAATGAAAGTAGATTTCATGCGTACGTACGGCTTACCGTCTCCGTGAACGGTGCATTTCATTTCTTACCTCGAAATGTTATGTAATATTATACGTTCATGTGTATACTAGATATATATGATATATATGATATCATGATCATTGATATAATTCTAGAGATAATGGATATTTTCCACAGGAATAACTTGTAATTATAAGAAGTTTATTGTTGACTCAAGTACCGAAGATCGACAAAACGACCGTTATTAACTTAAATGACTACATAATTTTCATAACATGTTAATAAGTTATATAAAATGACTAATGAACATGAAGAAGGTTCCATTTCATGTAGAGATTAACTCTAGATTATTATTTATGAGATTAAAGTATGATCGAGTCAAGTTGGACATGAGGTAAGGGTTAATTCTACATCCTCTTCAATATTCAAGGTTGTTCATATGTAATTATCTACTAGGACCTCTTTATCATACACATCCATGTTTCTTAAAAATTACTTTCAAAACCTTTTTAATATTTATTATAAAATGGGTTAAAGTCATTTATACCCTTATTTGACCTTATACATTTTTTGAAGGAATCTTTCCGTCATTTTTCAAACGAGATACTTTTTGACATTTTCGACAAAATTAAGGTAAAAATGTTTTTTTATCTTATTTGGAGGGTGTGGCTATTTTACACCGTTATAAAATTGTTGAATCTTCCCTTACATTCTTATAATATTATTTTCAATTTAAATGTTTTCTTTTACAATTATGTGACTTTTAAATGATTTAAAAAAAATATTTCTCTCAAATAGTTTTGATTTCTTCTATGTCAACATCCTTCAATGGATTTTATGCTTATTTGAAGTTGATTTATTATGATTCAAAACTTCCATATTGTATTGAAGGTTTTGTGATATGTTTGACTATGGATGTGTTATTCATTGTTTATAGAGAAAGTATTTACGGTTCTTATGCCAGTTTTAATATGAATGTTTATGTTATGATTAAACCTGTTAATATGAGGAATTCATTGGACATAATAAGTGGCAGGTGGAGCCTGCTATATCTCCCCAATGCATCAGTAGGTCTCATGAGAAAAACTAGTGTCTTGTAATGAGGCCTTGACAAAATATTATTTGTAGTCTTGTCACGAGGCCTTGGGTACATGGATTGATAGTCTGGAATTATGCATTTCGTCATTATGAAAGTGGTTATTGATATTGCATTTGATTATTCAACTAGTTGAATATCCATGTGAATAAGTAAATGACATTATTTCATTTTATTTTTTCCATATTATGCTGAATTTAAAGTTTAAAAGAATTTTGTTTTAGTTATACATTGCCATAAATGTTAATGTTTATTTATAAAAATTTCCGCTATATTGTTATCGTTACTGAGCATCTGAGCTCACCCCTTTCTATGTTTTATTTTTCCGAGGTTGTGAATAAATATTTTATGACTGTCCTGTAGGGATATTCTGAAGGTGATATGAGTATGGACTATGGAGACTATGTCATTGTAGTTTTTATCTTTATGATTTAATGTAACATTTATGAATGTATCTAGTGTTTCCAAGGCCACTAAACTAATCGGTCTTTCGAGACGTGATCTTTTGTGATCATGACAATGATACGTAATAATGCACCGACTCTGGGTAACCGGGGTCGAGGCATTAAAAATTATCGTCCCAAAATTTCATTTTATCATACATCATTCAAACGTCCTCTGGTCTGATGCTACTTTCAGAATAATGAAATTAATGGCTCGACCTATATAATGGGATAAAGATTTCTAAAATTAGAAAACTCAAAAAATAAATGGAATTGACACTAAATTCAGTGACAAATCATTGAACCAAAAGTTTGAATTTCTTACAATAGATGAATATTTCTATTATAATATCTTTGGGATTCAAGTTATATAATTATTCATAAAATAAACTCTGATTTACATTACTTCTAAAAACACTCAAAAATTTATAACAGAATATATGAGTACATTTATATACTATATATAGTGCAATTAAATGAAGTATTTCTATACATTTTAGGTACAATATTGAAATATGTTCTAAATACAATGTATTTAAAATTGTTATGTAAATTGTTGATTCAGTTAATAAAAAAAATAAATTACCCAATTATTGTTGTCTATTGAGATGTATTTAGAAATCCCACAAATGAATCCATTGATATTATTTCATATTTCCACTATGACACTAGAAAAGGATAATGCTTTTATTATTGTAATTATAATCTATCTTCAATATTTTGAAAAATAAAAAAATATATTGTAAAATATTCAATATATTTTATCCTTCTACCCCACTAGTAATACTCTCAAATGTATAATTATATTTTAGTACTTTCAAGTTGAATTCATAAGTAAGATTTATGAGCATAATTAAAAAATTCATATTTCAAATATAATATAACTAACAGAAATTTTCTTCCCAAATGTCATATCATTATCCATGTCGATGTTAAATTGATGTAGCTATAAATTCATTATTAGTTCCACATTTTCATGTAAATAATGGTATTCCTTTTGAGCATATTTACTTATTTATAACAATTTTAAATGTATTAAAACCTAATATAAAACAAATAATGTCAAAATAAAAAAATTTCTAGGCCATCATTATAAGGACCCGAAATTTCCATGTACTTTTTTTATAAATAAACGATAATTTTACGAGTCCGTGAAAATTTACGGCGTGTGATTTAGAATCCCGGAGTGCCTGGAATGAATTTCTGAACATTTTCTCAGGTACGTTTAGTAAACGTGCGAGTAGGTTTTTCTAACATTTGAAATAGTGCTCAAAATTGAAATCTGAGGGAACAGTTGAACTCATAGTGCTGCTATTCTCTTAAGAAGACTTTATCCTTGACGGCTGTTGGTCGAGGCTGAAAGTTAGTTTTTGGGTTTCTCATGGAAATAATAAAATAAAATAAACTTCATTTTATTTTATTTTGTGATTCCATGTAGATATATTAGGTGGGGACTACCTGAACTAAACCTCCCATGGGAGGTTATGGTGGTGGGGACCACTGGAACTAACTTCTCATGAGAAGATGTGGTGGTTCAGACCACCCAAGGTTAAAACCTATTGAACCCCTTATTAAGTGGGAAGAAACCTCTTGAGCTCCCCGCTTAATGGCTCCACCACCCCCTTTAATTAATTTTTTTCCAACCGTCCTGCTTTAAATATGCCACCCATCATAATTAATTTATATTTTTTAATTCTTGAAAACAAATCAATAGATTTCTTAATCTATTATTTTGGAACCACATTACTATTTGGTCGAATTTTGTGAATGCTTCTCAAACGAAGAACACTTCCTCCATGAAGAACTCTATTGAGGAGCATCTTCTACTTCTTCCTTGGAAGAACCTTGTGGAGGATACCGACATAGGAAATCTTTGACTACTGCGAAATGATTCACAAATCGAGGATCCAGGAAAACACTGATGACACAGACGTCCGTCATTTTTCCAGCGACTCCATTGACGTATTAACCCGAAATATGGGTTTAATTCCATTTTTTTTTCACATTCTAGGTACTCCGTTCTTCTCTTGTGCGTGATTGGGAATGATTAATTTATAGAAGATCATCATTGACATTCATTTCTTTGTTCTTATAAACTGTATGCTACCACTCTAAACACCAAGGATGCGGGCCAAACTAACATGCCCCGAACCCCCTCTGTTGTTCTTCTTTTTGGTGTTCTTCAGAACGAAGGAATGAGATGAAGGAAAAGGTGATGCTACTCGCAGCCCCCACGACCCGCGCATCCCCCATGGCGTTCCAGACTCCCAGCCAAACTGGCCCCACGTTTGCAGGCCGCGCGACCCCAACCGCAATGCCTGCCAGCCAGGCCCCCTGGCTGCGCCAACCCGGTAGCCCCGCCCACTGGCTATGTCGCACACTGGCCGCTCCCCACGCCGGATATGCTGACCCAACCGCACAATCCGCAAGCAGAGCCTCCCAGTCTCATGTCGCCCATTAGCCTACTGAAAAGGCCCGCGCACCTTACGGTGCCCCGGCCAAACCGACCCTTGCCCATCGCGGCGCCCCGGCCGCACCAGTCGTCCCCCTCATGGTTCCCCAAATGAACTGGTCCTCACCCCTCTCTATATCCCTTCAGAACCAGCCCTCTCCCCTCGCGGCACCCCAAACGAACCGGCCACGTTCCCTAGCGACAAACCCGCGGCCGAGCATCCCCGCGTCACCTGCAGGATCGGCAACCCCTCGCGGACCTCACGGCCTTCTGGATTTTCCAATAGATCGGGCCGCAATACGGGCTTGTCTTAACACTGAATGTGGTGCTGGTTCAACCTGAACTAGATCTACCCATTCCAGGTCGGTCCGGGTCGGTCCAACCCAGTCAGACTGGACCTGGGCCCACGATGACCCGTATAATTATTTTGGCCATAACATTGGCACCAGCAGTCCATTTGACAAACCATCAATGGTGTTGGGAACCTTGGACCGAGAAGGTCACTTTGAGGGATACCACCATGGAGTTTTGAATTGAGATAGGTTACAGTCATGTTGGGTCGAAAACGAATCATACCGATCCCCTGGGACATAAAAGCTAATAAATAACAGATCGAGTGTCTTATTGATGCGTCTTCTATTATATTGAGACCGCTAAGACTTGGCAGACCATTATGATATTTTTTGGGACATCATAATATTTGGAGTATGAAACATTAGCTTGTCGAGTGGATCATCACAGATATTTGATCGAGGTTGTCTGTAGGGAGAAGGAGAACGTGGCAGAGGATCTTGTCGTGCAGATGGCGGTGGGCGATGATTCAGTATATTTCCACTACCACCACAAGGAAGTCCACCCCAACCACATGTAGCATGTGGAATGGGGAGATCTCAGCTTCAGATAACTAAGGCCTATGACCACGACACTCCCTATATTATACAAGGTACTATCTATGTCAAATCAAAAATAGCTATAATACTTTTAGACACAAGTGTCAGTCATTATTTTATTACCACTTCCCTCATTCGGAGCTCCAATATTACGACAACGCCATCGAATCAATCGTCACAGCTAGAGGATTCTATAGGAGCAGATTCGACTATTACTCATTAGTGCTTGTAGTGTCATCTTACTCTAGGAGGTGAGAGCTCCAGAAGGGATCTCATAGTAGCGGCGTCAAGGCCTTACAATGTCATCTTGGGTATGGACTGGTTATCTACAGTCCATTCTTAGATTGACTATATTATAAGCAAAGTGCGGTGTGTTTGCATGGATGGGACCGGGTTTACCTTCACCGGTGAGAAAATAGCCTTTTCTACACATGATGGACTTGATCGGAGGAGAGTGAAACTGATAACTCATTAGTTGGCTAGCCATACCCTCAGAGATGTTGAAGTGGAGAGTCTGAGTTATCCTCTATTGGTGGACGAGTATGCAGATTTATTTCATGATGATGTCTCGGGTCTACCACCTTGCATAGAGGTAGACTTTTACATTAAATTGTACCCTGGGATGGAACAGATATATACACTAGAACGTCTGATGGTACCCACAGAGCATCATGAGCTGGGGGTAAAGTTAGTGGAATTACAGGGGAAGGGATTCATCCAGCCCATTGTTTTCCCTTGGGTAGCCCCGATTCTGTTATCCATTAATACGGATGGGAGCTTGAGGCTTTGTGTTGACTATCGGTGCCTAAACCAAGTAACCGTGAAGAACATGTACCCACTCCCGAGGATTGACAACCTCTTTGATCAGCTGAAGGGAGCACGGTGGTTCTCGAAGATAGATCTCAGATTAGGCTATCATTATCTTAGAGTACGAGATGAGGATGTACAGAAGACACCCTTTAGGTGTCGGTACGACCATTACGAGTTCATGGTTATTAAATTAAGTGTAACCAATGCTTCAGCAGTATTCATGGGACTCATGAACATGTTCTTTTAGCCATACCTTTATGGCATTGTAGTGTTCTTCATTGATGACATTCTGATCTGCTCGACTACTGAGGAGGAGCATGCCTTTCATTTGTGGGTAGTACCAGACACACTCCGAGAGCACCAACATTATGGTAATCTCTTTAAGTTCCAGTTCTAGATCTGAGAAGTTCACATTCTAGGACATGTCATATCGGAGGCTAGAGTTATAGTGGATCCATTGAAGATTGTGGTGGCACTTTCTTGGGATCCACCCAGTTGTGTGAAGGAGGTACATATTTTTTTTGGGTTTGGCCGGATACTACCAGAGTTTTCTGCCAGACATCACCAGATTTATAGCACCACAATCAACCTTGATGAAGAATGGGAAACCATTTGTGTGGTCGGAGAGATTCTAGCTGAGCATTTAGGAGCTGAGGCAGAGGATGACTAGTGCCCCCATCTCGAGGCTTCCAGAGGAAGGCATATGGTACTTAGTATACTACGATGTATCAAGGAATCGACTTGAATGTGTCCTGATTTAGGAGCGAGAAATGATCACATATGGTTCTTGACAGCTGATATATCATGAGTGGAACTACGCTACCCATGACCTGGAGTTAGCAGTTGTTGTCTTTTCCTTAATTATGTGGCAACACTATCTGATGGGCGAGTGTTTTACTGTGTGCTCTGATCACAAGATATTCTCCCATAAGGACATAAACCTGAGACAGTGACTTTGGTTTGAGTTCCTCCAGGTCTATAACTTCGAGATAGTCTATATTCCAGGGAAGGGAAATGTTGTTGCAAACGAATTCAGTAGGAGATCTAGTATATAGCTACTAGGTGAGGTGGCAGAGAAACTGGACACCTTTCAGATATCCTTTATGTATAGAGATGAAGAAAAATTTTTACAATATCATACATTCACTCTCCTACATATTCAGAACGTCAGGGAGGCGCATCTTGGGTACACTGACTGTGAGGCACAATGTGCTCGGATATCCATCAGACATACACCTGATGGATTTCTTGAAGGTGGGTAGCATGTCATCCTCTTCAGGGGATGTATCATGGTACAAGTATCACAATAGGAGGAAGTGTTGAGGGTGTTCCACACATCCACTCTAGCGGTACATACAAAAGTGGAGAATATGTACCAGGATCTCTGATGATAGAACTGTTGTCCGGGAATGAAGAAATCAGTAGAATAGTTTGTCTGACGATACCTCACATGTAACCAAGTGAAGGTAGAGTATTATGTACCAGTAGGCTTGGTTCAGACTTTAGAGGTCCCAGAGTATAAGTGAGATGAGATATCTATGTACTTAATGACAGGACTTCCACATAAATCTAAGGGACATGACTCTATTTGGGTGATCATCAACAGGATCACCAAGTCAGCCCACATCCTACCGATCATATAGAAGTGTTCAGTAGAGATCATGGGACTCGTCTATGTACGGGAGATTTTTTGGCTACATGGATTGCCTTAGGCGATTTTCTCCAATTGTGATGCAAGTTTTACTTCCCGACTATGAAAGGTGGCACAAGAGTCTTTTAGGATGCACCTTCGTTTGATCACCGCCTTTCATCATCTGACGGATGGATAGACTAAGTGGACCATTCATAACCTCAGGGACATGCTCTGTTCTTGTTTCCTCGACTTCGGTCACAGTTGGGATGATCACTTGCCTTTGGTGGAGTTTATGTACAACAACAGCTATCAATCCACCATTGGGATGACACCTTTTGAGGTGTTGTACGGGAAACATTACAGATCACCCTTGTGAAGGACTACCTTGGGGAGTCAGCACCAGTGGGACCGGAGATGGGACATGCTACCACAGAGAAGGTTCAAGTCATCCTGGAGCAGATGAAGACTGCAAAAAGTAGGTATATGTCATATGCCGATAAGAGAAAGAGACATCTAGAGTTTGAGGATGGTGACCACATCTTTCTACGGGTCTCACCTCAACGTGGTTTGCGGAGATCTCACCGACATCGAAAGTTATCTCCAAGATTCATCGGACCTTTTCATGTCCTCAGTAGAGTTAGTGAGGTGGCATACCTTTTATCTCTTCCACCTCAGTTGCACCAAGTGCATGACATCGTCCATGTATCCCAGCTTAGGAGATACGTGCACAACCCTTCTCACATAATCGACCATGACGAGTTGGACGCCGAAGATGGGGATACTTTTATGAAGGTTCCAGTAGTGATTTTGGATCGACATGAGCAGGTCCTTCATGGACGGTCAATTTCTCTGTTGCACGTTCGTTGGCAGCACGGGAACCTCCTGTAGGGCACATGAGAGAGGGATACTCATATGCATGCTCAATACCCCCACTTGTTCCTTTAGTTTGAGTTGTGGATTATGGGGATGTGAAGCCTGAGGTAGGGAGAATGTAAAGACCTGGAAATTCATGGTAATTTGTTTAAAATATATGGGAGTTTTACAAGTCCTTGAAAATTGACAGCGCGTAATTCCGAGGCTCGGAGTGTCCAGAATGAATTTATGAACTTTTTTCGGGTTTGTTCAGTAAACCTGCGAGTGTGTTTTTTGAAACATTTGATCTGGTGCTCGGAATTGAAATCTGTGGGTGTCGTTGAACTTGGAGTGTCTGTATTCACTTAATAAAACATTCACCTCGATTACAGTTGGTCAAGGGTGAAAGTTAGTTTTTGGGATTTTCATCGAAATAATAAAATAAAATAAAATTCATTTTATTTTATTTTGAGCTTCCATGTGGGTATTTTAGGTTGGGACCACACAAACTAAACCTCCCATTAGAGTTTATGGTGGTCGGGAACGCCTGAACTAACCTCCCATGAGTGGATGTGGTGGTGGTGACCACCCGTGGTTATAACCTCTTTATCTCCCTATTAAGTGAGAAGAAACCTCTTGAGCTCCCCACTAAATGGTCCCACCACCCCCTTTAATGAAATTTGTGCCAACACTCATCATTTTATTATTCCACTCACCACAATTAATTTAGCATTATGAATTAATTCCATCAAAATAATAGATGGCTTAATCTATTATTTTTGAACCACATTACTTTTGGGTGGAATTGAGAGAAATGTTCTCCAACAAAGAAAACTTCCACCAGGAAGAACGCCGACAAGTAACGCCTTCGACTTCTTCCTCGGAAGCACCTTGTGGAGGAAACTGACGTAGGAAATCTTTGACTACGACGAATCGATAACCAAACCGACGATCGGGGAAAATGTCTACAACACTAACATCCATCTTTTTACAAATGATTCATGTTCTTCCATGAAACTCTGTCGACGTATCAACCCGAAGTTGTGGTTTAATGTTATTTTTTTATCACTTTCCATATACCCCCTTCTTCCCTTGTGTGGGATTGGGAATAATTAATTTACGGAAGATCATGGTTGAAGTTCATTGCATAGTTCTTATGAACCGTATGCTACCACTCTAAAAGCGGAGGGTTCAGGTCAAACTAACATGGCCTGACTCCCCTTCGTCGTTCTTCATTGTGGTGTTCTTCAAAATCAAGAAAGGAGACATATGCAACGATGTCGCCACACGTGGTCCCCTTGACTCACGCTGCCCCTGTGGCACTCCGGCCTCCCGGCTGAACTGGCCCCGCGCCCGCCGGTTGTGCTGCCCCGGCTGCACCGGCCGCCGGCCGGGCCTTCCTGGACGCGCCGCCCCCTGGCAGAGCCCCCTTGTCGTGCCACCCATCTACCCCACATCCTACCGGATGCTCCTCCAACTGGTCATTCCCCCCACCGGTTATGCCACCCAGCGAGATCACCCCCTGGACGCGCCAGCCCGGATCACACTACCTGCTGGTTTCCTGAAATGGCCAGCGCCTCTCCCGACACCCTGACCGAACCAGCTTGCACACCTCGTGGAGCCGCAGCCGAACTGGCCTGCACCTCTCGCTACACCCCGGTCGAGCTGGCCCGCACCCCCTGTGGCACCCTGGACGAACCGGCCCTGGGCCCTCATGACACCCTAGTGGTTGAGCCGCCCCGCGACACCTGCAAACTCCACAGCCCCTAACATCCCTCATGTCCTGCTAGACCTCCAAGCATATCGGGCCACATTACGGGTTGGACTTGACCCTGCGGGTCGGGCCGGGTTGACTTGAACAGAATCTATGCATGCCAAGTCGGGCTGGGCCGGTCCTACCAGCTCAGAGTAGTCCTAGGCCCACTACCACTCATATACTTCTTTTTTCCGTAACTTTGGCACCAGATATCCGTTTGACGAACCGTCAGCAGTGTTGGAACCCTTGGAACGAGACAGTCCCTTTGAGTGATACCCCCACTGATATTTGGATTGAGATGGTTTATGGTCAGGTTGGGTCAAGCACGAATCCAATCGGGCCTCTGTGACTAAAAGTAAAATTACTAACAGATCGGGCGTCTGATTGACGGCCCGTCTATTACGTTGAGAACCCTATGACATGGTAGTACTTTGTGATATTTCTTTTTGGGACTACATGACAGATGGAGTATCCACCACCAGCATGTGGAGAGGATCCTCTCGGAGACAAGTAAACATAGTGTGGAGTCCTAGTAGCTGGCTGAGACCTAACGACTACTGACCATTTTGACTCGGGGTGACTATTCTAGGCCAGTGGGGAGTACCTTGGTGTCACGACAGACCCATAGTGGAGAGAACCTTTGTGTCTCAGTAGACTCACAGTATTCGACCAGAGGAGTACCTCAGTAGGCTACGAGGGGGAGTAGTATTGGTGATGCGGCAGACCCACAGTGGGGAGCACGCTTGGTGACACAACAGATCCACGATAATCGATAGGAGGAGAACCTAAACAATCCAAAGATAGTGAGAAGCGCACTTGGTGTCATGGAATGCCCACTATACTCTATAGAGGTGGAGTTCTCAAGCAGCTGAGGTTTCGAAAATGGCACTGGGGATGTTACTTCATATTACCCCTAGAATAAAATACTGGTTGAGCTCAGTCAGTTTTTCTATGTTTTCCTCATGATTGAAATGGATCACTTGATAACTTACGTATATGTTTGGGAATATACATAATTATGTTAATCTTTTGATTTGCAAATTTTTGGTTTATCCTTGTTGGATTTTGTGACACCTTTAGGGTCTTGGGGTCCCTATTGAGTATCATAATGCTCACCCTTTCACAGGCTATGCCTACACTTCATTGTGTATGATGCAAATGACAGACATTGCTGATGGAGGCTGAGAGTACTAGGACTGGAGAGTACCCGGAGGTAGACCATACAACGTGTCGGTACTTCGAGGAGACGGACGGACATCGAGTTATGAGGAGGTGATCTATACCTACCCTTTAGGTAGGAACCTCGAGGGATGAACCAGTAGCTCCCCTTTATCATTCTTCAGTTGTATTGCATTTTAGTTGTACTTGTACATTTACTGTTGGTCTTTTATTATCGCCCCTTTTACGTTCAATACTCTTTTGTTATACATTTTACTTGGTGTTTCTTCGAGCTGTTTTCTTGCTTGTGTGTGTGATTATAGTTTATAAAGGCAATACCTTCGCATTTTTAGGGAATTGCATCAAGGGAGCTAGTCGCCAGCCCCTGGACTAAAGAAGGTGGGCTTGGGGTAATCACGACACATGCCCTGGGGGACGGGTCCTGACTATCATTTATTAAATCATTTATCCAAGGATGATGTTATAAATGTGAAATGATACTTTAACTACCAATGTAAATCATATGACTAATTTTTTTATCCATATCCATGTTCCAAATGTAGCATTATTTTTTTGAAAAAAAGTGAAGGTACTCTATTTTCATATTTATGATCGTAATGAATCAGAAAATGATAATCATTTTTCATTTTTATCTAATATCTATATATCATTTTCTAATGTGTATAAATTAATATATTATTTAGAAAATTTTTACCATAAAAATTTTCTAAAATTATTCTATGTGAATGATAACTCATGTTTTTTCATGAAAACCCATAGAAAATTAGACCTCATCATTTGTAAAATAATGTAACAAATTATTTTTTAGTTGACATGATGTGTGAGAAATAAATGGATCATTTTTACACGAAACATAACCATTTCCCCTTAATACTTCATCACTACAATCGACAATTTCATTATATTTTAGTGAATTTCCAAAACTTATGAAATAATTAGTCAACATTTAAGTTCATGGAAATAGTCAAACAAATCTTTCAATAGTATTTATTTAAATCCACAATGAGTTAAAATATTCTATGTCATATATTATAGACAAATGTTTTCAACACATTTAATATAGAAACCAATTAACAAAACAAAAATAAGAATGTATATGAAATTTTTAGATAATGGAAATTCATGAAAAATATCTATTTTAGTATGGTCAATGGTTAGTCTACGTGTAGAAATAATATAACAATGAAAAATAATCTATTAAAATGAATATCCAAATCTATTATATTTTCCATATTATAACTTTTTATTTTAGTGGTTTCAAAACAATACTTATTTTTTTCATGATCCTCAAGACACATATATTATACCAATATATAATGAATACAAGTCAAACTATTCATAGAAGACTCTATTCATAATATACATGAATACATTTGGTCTATTATACAAACCAAGGTACATAAATATATACTCATAATGCCCATATCTAGTTTGAACTATAGATATTTGGAATATCTTCCACCTTCACCTTCAACTAATGGTACCCAGACTAGATGTTGATATTTTAATAATATAGTGCTCTATGTAGTTTATCAAATAGTTAATCAATATGTGGAAAATTATCCTTCTTCCTAAAATTAATGTAATTATAGTCATTATAGTTAATAGAAGGTCTCATTGAAATATATTTATTTTTTAAAAAATAATACCTTCCCACCCAATTCTGATGTTATTGAATGACTGAAATCTATAACATAAAGCATTTTAAACATCAATTTCGATTATAAAAGAACTACATGATCCATTAGATTTGGGTGATTTGATGTGGGATTTGAATATTATACTAATTCAACAATAAAATCTACATCCTAATCAATAATAAAGAAGTTAAATTAATCATAAAATACATCTATACATTCATTCACTTCTAGAAAATAACCAAACTGTATAATTTTATTCCTTCCATAAACGTGACTTACTTATAATTTTCAAAAATATCTAATAATTTCCCAAATAATTTGATATGTTAAAAAAATATAAAATCATTAAATATTAAATTCTTATTTATGAAACATATTATAGAAGGATTATAATAAAACCAATCCATTCCAAAAAATATATCAAAATCCAATATGGGATGATCAATAATATTATTTGGATAAAAATCCTCCAAAAGAAAATACGATGATTCTTATAAGTCTTGTTTCATTAATATTTTGAACTTGTTATTTCAATAATATCTATCTATTTATTATTAGGATATTTTACCATTTTATTGCTATATATTTCAAAAATGATGGAATGTGAATATCAAGATAAATATAGGGAATTTGATGAATTTGAATCAACATGTAATGCCCCTATTACTGCTTCCTTAGATGTGTCGACATTGACTGTAGGTGTGTCAAATGATTTTACTATAGTTTTTTTGAATCTTGATGATTTCCATTTTATGTAAATAACTTTGAGACCTAATATAATAATTACACAACTCATTGTGATTAAAACAAATCATTATTTATTACCTATATATGAATCTATTCATTGATTTATTAATACACTTTTAATTGATATCATGATCGATATGACCTAATTAACACTCCTACTAATACTTTAGTTATCCTTTCCAAAATTCCATCATTGTTTTACTACAATTGACCATGTTTGGGTCTTATACACTGTTTGGAAAAATCCTTCAAGGTCAAATTGCAGCATTTTTGGGTTTGTTGTGTTTGTGGACAACGTAGTTTTCCATGGGGATTTTTTGAGTTCAAAAAATGTGGTTGAAAATCCATGTTGACAAAGAACAATGACAATGGAATAGAAGATCTGGAGGTGGTAAAAAAATAGAAGATAAAAGGTGGTGTCATTTTCTAGTGTTTTCCACATTATTGGGGTCCAAAATTTTTATTTTTTTAGCTTCATGAAATATGGATTTCCTTGAAGATATCATCAAAATATGGAAAAGGAATGACTTTCACGAAGAAGGGCTTCATGATGTGGATTTTATGATGTCATAATGAATGTTGACATTGTTATTCACGATTACGACGAGCTTCACGGATGGCAGCGTAGACATGCACTATGGTGGAGAAGGGAATTGTGAGTGGATCTTCATGTACAAGGTTATAAGAAATTGATGGAATGCTCTGTGATTATGTAGATCTTCGCGATCCAAAAGAAGTTGTGTTACATTGAGATTTAGAGAGAATTTCTGCAGAAATATTAGAGCTTCACGATTTGAGATGACATGGGGATGAATTCATGTGGAAGGTTTTAAGGTTAGTGGAATAACCGATAAATAGACCTGGGCCCCCTATACATTATAAGAGAGTTTTCCATGAATTTTTTTACTCTCGAATTGTGAAGGAGGTTCTTGGAGACAGTGTGCTTCTTGAAAGAAGGAGCATAGAAATGCTTAATATAGATCCAGAAAAGTGGTGTGTTCCACTTTTTCTAAGTGGGCATCATGAAGGAAGTCACTTGGAACTATTCTGAGCTCTGTGAAGTAGTGTGCACTCTGAGGTAGGGATCTCTGCAATGTTGTGTGCATCACGAAGAGGAAAGAACGTCACGAAGGATTGTTTGAGCTTCGTGAAATTGGGATCATTGTGAAGTAGGGTGATATGTGATGGTATTTCCCAAAGATTGTCACCTAGTGGTCAGTGGAAAAGGGGTATTCATCAGTGGATGAAATTTTTTACTTTAATATAGAATCTACATACAGTTGATGATGCATTCATGATTGATAATGAAGAGACCTACATGTCTATAATGTGTCAGTAGATCTTCTAAAGACGAAATGATCACACATCAAATCATGGAGTAGTGAGTTTTGAAATTTTGAGAGGAAGTAAATGAGGGGAGACAGTGAATCCTCTCTGAACATGTAAAAAACAGTGTGCTTATAGTGGATTTGGTACATCAGAACATAACTGGTGTATGCTCCTTGGACGTATCCTAGTGTTGGTGAAGCAAGTATAATTGATGTTTCATGTCTGTTCTACAAGATTATTTGATACACTATAACGGGAAGGAGAGAGAAATGTGGGTTTTTTTCTAAGAACAAAACATGATCAAAATGGGGTTTTTTTATGTTTTCATATCCTGATTCTCCCCCCCCCCCTCTTAGGGTATCTATCATATTGGACCAAACATTTAATATCATAGGGAGTGGTAGATATCAGTGTGTCTCTCTAAAATAGAGGTCATCAATCTCAAAGGGATTCAGATATTCAATGGGAATAAATTTTTAGCTGTGGAAGAATTAGATTCAACACTACTTTTGATCTTTGATAGTGGATGTGATCACTGTAGCAATGCATTGCATAACAACCGTTATTAATAGTGGTGCATTATCAGCTGCTGAGCGTAGATATTTTGATGGTAATTCCATGGGAATTAATTCTTTTGGGGGACATATCCAATGATATCTATACCAAGGTGATGTCATGAAAAACATCACATGCCATGTGGGAAAATCTATTTAATATATTTTAATGAGATACGAAGGTCAGAGTGGAAAAGAATCAAGTTTTGTTGAACAAGAAAGAAGATCTTACAATGAAATAGAATGAGTATGTTGATGAATTATTGGACAGGGTAAATGTTGTAGTGGAAGACAAGTCAGGTGTTGGATATGTTATTGATGACATAAATATTGTGAAGTGCATCTTGAGGAAGAATCCAACTCGGTTCAATCCTAATGTTTCAATTTTGGAAGATAAAGACCCCAAAGAGCTAACATTTGATAACATGCACAACAACCATGTTGCATACGAGATGAAAATTGTTTATAACGATGTTGTGGAAAAGGAAAATCCAAAGACATATAATTCAAGGACATTAAAAATCTCCTCATTGAATATTCTCAAGAATAATAAGAGATAGATCAGATGATATCATTCCGTTCCTCAAATCATTAATTAATAAAAGGAATGATTAAAGGGAAACTTCCACTAGAATGCTCTCAGTGTAGAAATATTGGACACCTTCTGGAAAGTTTCCCCAAGAACATACAAGAAGATGATGATGGTGAATTTGATATTCCAAAGAATAATTATTCATCCTTTGTTAATGGAAATAAAGATTTTATAAGAAATTTCTTTAAAAAGATAATCTCCTTTGACAAAATGTGTTAATTCATAAGAGTCTAAGGATGAGGAGGTGGAAGAGATGGTGGACTACAAAGATCATGGAGAAAATGAAATTGTGGTAGTTGTCGGGTGTACTCCGAAAAAAATTGATATTGATGAAGATGAAGAAGAAGTTGAAGGAATATTTGATTTGTATGATAACTTAGAGGATACTGTTGATGAGATAGATGTTTGGAGATCCAAACAAAAATTGTGAAAAAGTATTTCGTGATGCCAAATTCTATATGCAACAGCAGGAGGAGGAGATGTCTAAGTTGATGGAAGAAATTGTAAAACTCAAGTCATCCACACCAGATAACATAGAATTGGTTAGTTAGTAAAAATAAATATTGAAGAATAGAAAATGGAGATCGATGGATTTAATAACACAAGGAAATATCAAATCAATCGTATTTCTGAACTTGAAGGAGGTGTTTTCTATTTTCAAAAAAATACAGAGGATAGAAAAACTTTGGAATCATGTTGAGAAGCTAAAAGTGGTTAATAGTTGTTTAGTAGGAAGGAAGCATAAATTATGTTCAAATGCAAATGCTGATGAGGGGATTGATAGAAAAAAATCTATGAAAATTAAATTCAGAGTGCAAGCACCCATTCCACGATTGAAGGATGATTTGGGAACAAAGAAGAATTTGAGTATTCCGAGAACCCAAGGGGAAACTAGAATTATAGAAGTTACACAAAGGAATACACCTTATATCAGGTGTTATTGTTGTGGAAAGATGATACATTGAATGTATGTGTGTTCCATATCCCTAAGATATCGAAGGACACAAGAATAGGGGTGAAAGAGAAATAGAGAACAATTCACTAGATCATATATTTAAGGACTCTATATTGGGGAAAAGGAATTGGGAACATAGCTAGATACTGTACATCAATCATACAAGGAAATGTGCCAAATCAGAATAAAATTTTTTGAAATTTGAAGATAAATAATCCAACAAGTGATAATAAAATTCAAGATATATTTGTAGCTTTTCAAGATGAATCTGGTCCATCATACTCTAAAAATTATCAGGAACCTCAATCTATAGAGAGTGTAAAGGGAAAAAAATATTGACGAAGGAGAAAAGGGATGAGAAGGTAGTGATGGCAGAAAGTTTCCTTAATGCATCAGACCGTTCTAGTGTGTGTATCCTTGATAGTGGTTGCACATCTCACATTAAAGGTAATAAAGATCTTGTTACAAGAATAAAAAATGACAAATATGAGTTTTCATGTTTTCAAATGATGAAGGCTTGATGATTATTGTCACAGGAAAGGCTAGGTTTAGGGGAAAAGAGATGAGACATGTTGATGTCTTAGTAGTAGAAGGCCTCAGTCACAATTTTCTGAGCATCAATGAACTATGTAACTCAAGATATTCTATAAGATCTATAAATAATATGTGTATCATCAATGGAAGAAATTTCATAGTAGTTCTACCTATAAAAAGTAAAAATGAAAATATCTACATAGTATGTGGAGAAAAGAGATGTGTTCATTATATCTAGAGTGAAAGAAAACAAGTTTGGGAATAAATGACATGGTCATCTATGCCTACCAACCCTGGAAAATCAGTTAAAGTGTGATGCAACAAGAGACCTCGCTAAGCTATCATGAGATCATACTCATACATGAGATGCATTACAATAAGGAATGATCATCAGAATGATGTATAAGGCAATGTGAAAGAAGTCAATAAGAGATCTCAAATTGGTTCATATTGATGTTTGGGGGCCTATCACAACAAGAGCTGTTGATGGAAAGAGGTAATACATTCTTTTCATTCATTACTATAGCAGAATGGCATTGATATTTGTTATTTACCATATTTCTAAAGCGTTATGCTACTTATAACAGGACATGAGAGAGTGCTTAAAGATGCTTCGACAGAAAATTCTGATGTTTCATACTGAAAATGTTGTCAATTTGAAAAACACTCATGTGGAAAACTATCTTGGGAAACATTGTATAAGGCATCATATTTCCTCAGTGAGAAATCCCCAACAGAATGTAGTGGCTAAAAGGAGAAATTGGATCACCAACAACATGGAGAGAACAATTATTATAGAAAAATACATATGAAAGAAATTTTGGAAGGAAATAGTATTGACACCAGTCTATATTTCTAACAAGACTCTATTGCGTCCGATGGAAGGAAGGACTTCATATGAGATGTTGTATGGAAGGAATACAATAGTGAAATACATTTGAGAATATGTAAGTAAGTTCTTTATCATCAACATGGAGAATTTTTATAAATTTTTGTCATGTGAAGATGAGGGGATATTCTTTGGCTACTCAGGAAATAAAAGAATACAAATTCTTTAACAAAACGCAGGGAAAAGGTGTTGAGAGTAATGGTGTCATTGTAGTAGAGAATAAAGATAGAATTCAACTGCACAGTGAACTATTTCATGATGAAGATGATGTGGGGGAAAGCAACACAGGGGGATAAGAAGTGGTTGATGAAGATTCAGAAGATGATATTGATGATGTGGGTGAGGATGTAAAATCATTATCTACACGAATGCAATAAAGTCGAGATGAAATTGACAGTTATAATGACATTGGTGATCCGTCAGCTCCAGTTCAGACAATAAAAACCGAATCTTTATAATAGACATCGTGCTTAACTCATGTAGAGCCTAAATGAATTTCTAGTGATCCTATAGATGAAAACTGGGTTCTGGTTTTAAAGAAAGAGCTTGATCTGATTCAGAATTGTCAGAAATTGGATATTTTTTTAGGCTAGTAGATAAAAATATTATCAAGACTAAATGGGTATATCACAACAAGATGTATGAAGATTGAATAATGATCTGAAACAAAGCGTGACTACTGTTCAGAATATACTCCTAGATAGTGGGAATAGATGTGGATGATACATTTCCACCAGATTCATGGCTAGAGACAATTAGATTATTGCTAAAAAGTATAGTGAAATAGATGGTCAAATTGTTCAAGATCGATGTAAAATTGGCATTCAAGAATGGGTTTCTGGGGGAAGAATTGTATATCGAACTGCCTAATGGTTATCTCATTCACGAAGACGAGAATAGGGTTTATCGACTAAAGAAGTCAATTTATGGGCTGAAACAAGCACAAAGAGCATGGTACTCAAGTCTTGATTAGTGTTTTAGGAATCATGGTTTACAGCGTGGGGGAGTTGATTACAATCTCTATTTAAACAAAAACAATAAGCAACGGATGATGGTGCTGGTTTTTATCGCTGACATAATATTTGGTGGATCAAATGATTCTTAGTGAATATAATTTTGTGAACTCGTTAAAAGTGAGTTTGAGATGTCAATGATTGGAGAGATATTGTTTTTCCTTAGTTTACAGATGTCACAAGGAAGGAATAATTCGTAAATTTTTCAATCAAAATATGCAAAAGACGTTCTGAGGAGATTTGGAATGGAAAATTCCTAGGAGATGAAGACTCCAGTTTCTACCCAAAAGAAGTTATCCATATATAAGGATTGAAAGGTAGTCAATATCATAGAATGTAGGAAAATCATTGGGTGTTTTATGTACTTGACTGCGAAAAGGCTTGACATTGTATTCACCACATGCCAATCAGTGCGATTTCAAAGAAATACCAAGGAAATCCACATGCTTTCAGTGAAAATAATACATTGATATAACAAGGGCATAATAGATTATGGCTTGATATATAGTTAAAAATCTCTATCAGTGTTATTGGGATATACTGATGTAGATTGGGATAGTTCATTGGATAATAAGAAATAAACATAAGGAGGTGTTTTCTATCTTAGTGGATTGAGTATTTCTTAGTTCAGCAAGAAGGATGATTTCATTTCATTGAGCACCACAGAATCTGAGTATATTGCGGCCCCTCAAGCATGCACTCAGTTATTATGGATGAAGCAAGAGCTTGATGATAATTTAGTTAAAGTGATGTCTCTAATCAGAATCCAATGAGATTCATCAAACTCTATACATCTTGGAAAAAATCTCGCCCATCATTCTAGGAAAATGAACATTGAGATAAAGTATCATTTTATCCTGGAAAAGTTTGAGAACGGTCTATTGATGTTTGTGTATGTGTCTATATAGGGACATGTTGGGGACATTCTAACATGGGCCTTACCCACGGATGCATTTGAGAAGCATTGTCTAGCATGAAGAGTCCAGTTGACTCCCCGCACATGAAAAAGTGTGGTTGTGGGCCTCCACCATCTCCCTGAGATATGGTGTGTTCTTCTCTACTATACTAATTTGTAATCATTCTAATATCTCAAACCATAGAGGAGTTACCTTTGGTTTTTTGAAAAAGGGGTAGAAAATATTGACTCCTCAAGGAGGATAACTATGGCTTATGAATGTAGAAAATGTCTTAGTTAAGGACACGGGGAGAAGCTGACAGGTGGAGTAGCTATATCGGGGGAGAGAAATGAGATAGGGGGAGAGTTTTAAGCTAGAAGATGCTAGATGCATTCAATCAAAGAATGGATATCATGACAGTTGAGGATCTTTATAAAAACAGAAGAGTGCCATTGGAATGTTGTTTGATGGTTTTCAACGATCCAAAATTGGTATCATTTAGGCAATTGGTTTCATCTTGGTGTCAACATTTGATATTATAAATGAAGTGATCCTTTGATTAACATTTCATTTACTCTTGTTTCTCATGTCGATCACTACTCATGTAGGCTTAGAGTCTATGCTAAGTGATTCTTTGGTCACTATCAGAATTAAAATAGGCGAAGGATGGTAAATGATGGAAGGATCAACAGTGAAGTATCAAATTGCAGGGAATGGTTTTGACATGAGTTGTCAAAAAACACAAAGGGGGAGATTGTTGGGAAAAATCCTTCTAGGGAACATAGTCTAATTTTTTGGGTTGGTTGTGTTTGTTGAGAATACAAGTTTCTAGGGTGATTTGTCGAGTTCTAGAGATGTTGTTGACAATCCATGTTGACAAAGAACCATGAAAAAGGAATAGATGATCTGGAGGCATTACAAAAATATAAGATACAAAATATGGGAATTTCATGAGTTTCACAAATATTTGAATCTTGATGTGGATTTTGAAAAGATATTAAGATTGTTTGTGATATTCTTCTTGATTACGAAGACCGTCGCAAACAGCAGCATTGACAAGTATTGTAGAGACGAAGGGCATTGTGAGTGGATATTCATGGAAAAGGCGTGAAGGAACTGAAGGAATGATCTACAAATTCAAGAGCTCTATGATCCAAAAATTTCCATTATGAATCTCAATATATAGAAATTTATGGATGAAATTTCTAAGCTTCATCATTTGAGCTGACGTGGCACTGAATTCGAACGGAAGGTTCAAGGGTCGTTGGAACCGCCTATAAAAAGATCTTGACCCCCAAAAGATTATAATAACATTTTCCAAGAAAAAATTGTTTCTCTCAAATAAATAAGAAGGTTTTTATAGGTAGTGTTCTACGTGAAAGAAAGAGATTTATAGCGTCTAATCTAGATCTGAAAAAGAGATGTGTTCTACGATGGCTCAGTGAGCATTTTGAAGGCTGTCTTTTTGCAACAGATTGAGCATTGTGAAGCAGTGCGCCTCATGAGGTAGTGAGATCTTTGAAGGAGTGTGTTTCACGAACAATCAAGGGCTTCTTGAAGGATTTTTTGAGATTTAAGAAATTTGGAGCCTCGTGAAGTATGGTGCTTTTCGGAGGTATTTCCCAAGGGTAGTATCCTAATGGTCAGGGGAAAATGGGTATTCAACAGTGGATGAAATTTGGGACTTAATAGAGAATCTACATATAGTGGAGGATACATTCATTTGTGATACTAAAGAGACATAAATGTCTATAAACTATGAGTGGATCTTCTAAAGAAGAAGTGAGCTCACTTCAATTGAGAGAGCAGTGAGTTCTAAAATTGTGATTGGTTGGAAACCAAGAGGGACAGTGAGTCCACTCCAAACATGCAAACAACATTGCACTTATAGTGGATTCGGTACATTGGCATATCATAGTTGTATGATACATGGACGTAGCACAGTGAGGGTGAACCGTGTAAAATTGTTTTTTCTTATGCGTGATTTATTATTATTTTATACTCTTCAATGAGAAGGTGAGAGAGAAGATGGGTTTTTGTAACAACAAAAAAAATCAAAAGGGGCAGTTGTTTTGAGTTTTCATACACTAATTCAGCAACCCCCCCCCCCGCCCCGCCACTCCGATTAACTTGAATAGTTGACCTAATATCAAGTCATTTTATAGTTGTATTATTCATCATTTATATCCATTTTGGCCACATCATTTAGTTTCTAGAATAAGGTTTATATGTTTTATCAAACTCCATCTTAGAATTCTCTGTATACGGATAAATATTATAATTAATTTTTAATTATAATTCAAAAAAATATATTTATAAAAACAGTTTCATTATATATTAAACACTATTAGTTTTATTATTATAGTCCTGAGTTAATATTTATTTATACATGTCCAATCTTTAAAAAAATAACATATGTGGCTATGAAATCATTATGTTATAGACTAAATTCATTGAGTTATTTATCAGGGCTTAGTTGAAGAAAATAAATTTAATTTTAATCTAGTAAAATTTCCATATATGTATATAATTACCATTTATCAATCTCATCTATCTATTAGGTATTCATAACTACTAACCACCATCAATCAGTTTCATATTAATAATGGTAAATGGAAAGAGTTAACCTTTGTTGTTCTGAGAATCTCAATTATTCAAATATCATTTTGAAAACATTGATATATCCTTTTGATATTTCAATATATGAAGCTTCATTAAATGTTAGAGGTTTTTTTAAGTAAATTATTATCAATCTAAATGTTTCCAAATTTAAAATATGTATTTTGTGTTATATACATGCCTACATTATTTATAACATGCCTCAACTGAGCCTTATTTGAAAAAAAAGTATCAATTTTAGTTAAACCATTCCAACTTACTAATTTTTATTAGTATTTTAAACTTGATACCCTCCAAATTATCATTCCATGATTACTCTATTAAAAAGTATTTTAAAAAATCATACATTAGAAGAATAAACATGGTGAACGTCAAATTAAATATGTTTTCAACATAACCAAAATTTGGAAAAATTACTTTTTCACTTTAACATTATCCAAACCATGAATGTTATATATGCCTTTTCACTATTACCAAAATTAATGAAAACATCCTTTATAGTTACATTAGCTAGTGCCTTATGAATATAATTAACATTCATATATTACTAATAATTATTTTTATTTATAGATTTTTAAAATTATAATGTAAAAATAACATAAAAAATACATACCTTAATAATTTGAAATATCCACCTTGTATCCCTTTCTAATATAATAATAATCATATATAGAGTGAAATAATTTTTAAACATGAAAAATCTCCATGACATTCATCATAAATTATTCTTTTTTTATAAACATCCATAAAACCTATTAAAGATATTTAATAACATGGAATTAGAAAAAATTGATTAAGGGAGATAAAAGAATGGAATCCATTATTCCATTGAACAACTTAATTAGATATAAAATTATTTCATTTTCAATGTTATTCTTATGCGTAATAAATAAATCATTTCAACATAAATTTGACTATTTTTTCTGATTAATTAGATTAATCCTTTGGAAATAGGATATGAACCATTTCAATTATTTTATAGAATCATATTCATAATATCTATTCACTTATGTTAGAATTAACTAGACCGTGTTAAATCCATTGTATAAATTACCCTAGTTTATTCCTTCCTACCTTCCATGGATGTAATGGATATTTACTCAATGATTTTGAGATCTATATTAGGCTCCTTCATTCATATATATTATATTGGGGTCTCTCATTTGAATAATATATATAAATCTATCTAATTTATATATGATTTATTATTCTTACCTTTTAATAATATTTAAAATTAAATTACATAACCATAAATAATTCTTTTTAATTATTCATATTTTCATTATAAAACACCTGATGAACTATTTTAAACCCCTATGAAAAATACATTTTCATATCAATGTGTAATTTACTTTTAAAACCCCATTTGAAAAAAGAATATACACAAATAGCGGGAATTATTATTTTATAATAAATTCGTGGATAAATAAAATGGTATTATAACATATAATAACAGTTTTAGTTGGTGTAATATTCATTGATGTTTTATACATTAAAATAGAACAGTCCTTTTATTATTATTGAGAAGACGTTCATTAAAAATATTGCTTCTGAAAAAAATTAAATAAAATTAAAAATAAACGTAAAATTCCCTTTTATGTTTATTTTTCCCCACATTAATACACCAATAAAATAATTTTATGAATAAGGATCATCATGAAAAAAATTTAATAAATAAATAAGAAAAAAAAATTAAAACATGTTTCTAAGTTATGTATCTCCTACCTAGAGTCTGACTCATCGTGTATGATCCCAATATTTTGGAATAAGAAAATTCATTCAATTATTTACTTTAGTAATGACCATATTCATTTTTATTATTCATTTTATTTTATTAATTATAATGTTTAATATAATTACATATTCATTTTAATTCATGTGGGTTGTTTTTATGAAATTCATCTAATTAGTCCAATATGACATTAGTAATTTTAAAATAGTCAAAGATATCATTATTACATCATATATATAATAACACTAAAGAATTGTTTTGGTTTTTATAAATAAATTACTTATAAAAAATCTCGAAAATATGATTGTGAAAAATGATCTATGTTATAATAAATGAAATAGTATGTCGTATATAAGCATGAGTAACGTTTCCATGTTTCAAGGATTCTTATTGAAGGAATGTTAGTATTATCTTGTATTTTAATAAATAATATTATATAATAAATTTGAAATTATAACTTTAAATAAACATATATATACAATCCATGAGTTAAGGTGATGAAAAATTAATAACATTGCTTCATGGTTGTGATTTTCCACCAGTACGCACAAATGATGTTATCATTTCTCAATGGGTTGAAATGTATGAAAGGTGATGAAATATTATCTTTATAAAATTATAAATATTTCATTAAAATAATCAATATATACACTAAATCTATCGTTATTAATTTCCTAGATTTAATGTGATAGAAAATGAAACACATTTCTTTTTAAGGGTGTGATTCAACACATATGAAAGAGTAATGTTTCCATTTACCATACGACAAAAATGGAGATTAAAAAGGGTTGTAACATATCAAAACTATATCATAGTATATGGAATATACTAATGTAATTATTTCATATTATTTAATGAAAATTCTAAGGATGTGGAAGATGGAATGAACATTAAATTTGTTTTATATGACTTATACCTTATTCTATGAAAACCAAATTAGCATACAACATAAGACATCTAATATTGATTATTTAGAGATACAATGACCTATAGACTGTGGGGAGTGATGTTGGTGACTGCATTTGGTAGGTATATGAAGATATTTAGTGAAACAATGTTTGGGGAAGAGAGGATATGATATTTTCTTATATAAGTGAGGGGAGGGGAACTCATGAAATTCTATAAATTATAAAAATTATATATAATAATTTTCATATTAAATATTTTAAATTTATTTAATAAGCATATATAATCATTGTATGTTTAAATGCTCGCACACAATAAAATATCATTAATGTCATTTTATGAATAATATTTTAATTTTATTTTTAAAAAAATTTCTTAAATGGAATTTCTATATAAAATTTTAAAAAAACCTTAATATGATACATTTATATATAATATTAATGTGACACTATAACATGTTAAAAAAATTCTTTTTGTGAGTTAAGGATTATTTACTTGATTTTTCTACTACTTTAATAAGTATTGTGTTGGTGTTCAATGATCTTCTATGTTAATTACTTCGCCACTAATATTTAAAAATAAATTACAACTATAACCCATGTATTAAATACTTAATATGTAAATTTATTAACTAATTTATGTTTTTATCCGTATCATAGAATTTTATATATATTATAATCTTGCGGCTAACATTTTTCACATTATATTTACTTTAGATACTATAAATATTATAATAAAAATAAATTATAATTAAATGAAAACATATTCTGAATGTTTTCTATTAATTTCAAAAAAATAACTAAATATATATATATCTTTTAGGATTATTTTTGCCCATTTCGGAATTTTTATCCATAATTA
Organism: Viscum album; assembly: GCA_963277665.1. NCBI lineage: Eukaryota > Viridiplantae > Streptophyta > Magnoliopsida > Santalales > Viscaceae > Viscum > Viscum album. Next base: position 1,583,760,204 of record OY728158.1, on the reverse strand, counting down.
CTCAATTTTCCGGTGTTGTATTAAAAAATTACAATTTTTACGATTCAATATGTCAAAAAATAAAATAAATATATATTAATGATTTGGACCTTATGATTACAAATATTCAGTCGTAATTTAATTAATCAATGTATAGTAGTCTTATACAGTAATGTATCTTTAAAATGATAAATACAATGAAATGTTTTATTAAAAAATATGTTTTATGCTAAAAGATGATGTTACAAAACAATTAGGAATACTGATTGTAAATATATAATTAATTATAAAATATATAATTACTATAGCCCTGTGTGAATTTAAAATCATATGGAAATTTCATATTACTATTTTAATTTAAATTAAAAACATTTTATCATAATTATTTATTTTCAATTATTCACAAAAAAACCGTAATTTCATTAAAATAAATAAAATCACCATATGATCAATATTACATCATGATTTAAAATATTAAGTTAATTATTATCCTATTTAAATTCAAGAAATATTGAAAATAACTTTTAAAAGAAATCCTTATAAAATAAGAGAAATGTAGTTATTAACAATAAATGTTTTTCCTTTTTTATTGAGAAATTAAATAATATTATTATAATAATATTGTAAAAAATACTTCATGAAAACAATAATGAATTAAAGGTGTTAAAAAATTAATTTATGTTGTTATATAAGCCTCCCAAAAGTGATATGATGACCAATCAATAAGGTCCTCCTTATGAATCCAGTGGTTAGGTCGCACCCCTAGTATAATAGTAGATTATAAGGGATATCCTTAACCATAAAATTCGTTACTAGTTAATAATTATGGATATATTAACCTTGGATACATTCCCAAAAACCATGATTATTTTACACTAGATGAAAACACATAAAAAAGACTATATTTTATAAAAATGCATTATTTATTAAATAATAATTCACACCCTTGAATTGAAAAGGATTCACATATTCTAAACTACATAAGTATGTAACATATATAAAGAATTATGTTCAATGTATCCAAATATTTATTTTATCATATAAAACTTATAATACATATCCATTTTATAATCTCTCATAATAAATATAAATTTAAATAATAACAAATGGTGAACAAAGATGATTATTAAGGGTAATCATTAAATAAATAAATATATTTTTTAATGTAGTTTTATTATATAAAAAGGGGTATGAGATAATATTTATATCAGTATAAGGTCATACCCAATCAAATTTATCCAAAAAATATTGATATATAGAAAGAATCCCAATTTATTCAAAACAAAACTGTCAACAAGGGTGGAATCATCCATAATCAATCATAACCCAAGAGAGTATGCCGTAAGACTAAAAAATGTCTTTTAAATTATGTCATAAATATAAGAAGTGAATATAATTATATTAATTAATCCTCACTAATAATGCTACCATGATAGAATACATAGATTCCCATAATTTATTGAGTTCCCTCCCAAACAAATTTTAATCCTTTTTATGAGTTTAACCCCATTCCTAATTATATCATCGATTATGATATCGGTCATTACCCATTTTATTAGTTGACTTTAAAAGTATGAAAAATCAAATTATGTAAACCACAAATATGTCTTACACAATATCCTACAAATATTTATAAATTCATCAAATCATTAAATATGGAATTATTATTATTTATAATGATTTCATTATCACATTATAATATGCTAAACAAAGAAAACAATAGTTTTCATAATTGCATCATATTCCCATTGAATAGTTAGAAGTATCAAAGGATAATTACATAGATATAAATAATGTTAATATCCATTGAAACTAGTTTGGGAAGATTAAAAAATGAATGATCGTGATGAATGGAAAATCTGTTCATGTTGTAAATGTTAAAATAAGATTCATCTAAAACATTTTTCTAAATTGTGATAAATAAGCTATTTAAAAAAATGAAAAAATTATTTTAATAATATTTAAATAAAATAAAACAAGACTAAAAATAAAATTATGTATTCATTAGATCATATAAAATAAATTTTTATACAAAATTTAAAGAACAATGATTTGGAAGAAAAACATCACTGCAATTAGAAGAAATATTAATAAATTTTCATAAAGAATTTTAACAAAATCATTATTTCAAATGATACAATGTTGAATTTAAAATAAAAAATAGAAATAATATATTTAATATAATATACATGGTGTTTAACATAAAAATACTATATAATTTCTCTAAATGACATTCCAGGATAAATAACCTGATAGAAATTAAGATTAAAATAGAGACCATTATAGTCGGTATTGAAATTCTTCATAATCATTTATATTATTTAGTATGTCATATATTAAATTATTTTAATTCTATAATAGAGACTTATTAATTTGTATCCTAGAATATAACATTTCTTTAAAATCTTTAATTTCAAATTTATAAACAATTATTTATTAAAAATAATATTCAATAAGTTAAATATTCATTTTCTCATGTATGTTCTAGGTTGATATTTCTAGTACATTCATCTTGTTAATTGACTCATCATCTATAAATTATTAATCATGTTTTATGTAACATATATTATAATTATACATAGTATATTACAATTCTTATACTGTGGTTTGGAAAATATAATTACATCACATATTGGAGACGATAGTCTGTATAGGCAGACGAGGAAGTTTATCATATACTAGTGAATTAAAAAATTAGAAAAAAATAAATAAAGATTCATATAAAAATAATAATATACATACTATCATTTATATTCATTAAATACATTTATTTTAAAAACAATGTATTATGCACAAGAAAAATGAATGAGATTGCTCCGTGGAGGCGATAGACTGTACAAACACAGGAAAAACTTTTTTATATTTCATAAGATGACAATATAAAATGAAATTTATATAAAATTTACATGTCAAGATTTCGTAATAGTGTTGAATAAAAATTAATCATGTTAATATACATATACAATATTTATAGGTGTTCAATGATGAAATAAATTGGAAATATATTACTAAGTACAATTTCTTAATCTTTGTGAAACCTCATTTAGATTTTAATTATTCTTTCAATGGTTAGAATTTTGGGAAGAACATAATATCCATGACCTGTGGTAGAAATATAGAAATATATTTTCTTAGGTAATAGTAAAAATATAAGGCTTAATGTTTGTTAATAAGTGATATATGGGGGTACCCTTTAATAAGTGAGGTGAGTCACACTCTTGAAAGGTTTTAATTTATTAAAATATAATAATGTCTTATTTTTATTCATGATGAATCAAGGAAACCCAAATTAAATTATAAGGTAATGGTGGATCGAAATAAATGAAATTTTTTAATTTTACTAATTTTTTATATATATTTTATTCTTTATCTTAATGTTAAACCTATACCATGGTCATAAAATTTTAATATTTTTACTATCATAAATGAAAAAATTAAATTGACATATTAACGAATTTTGAACAATATGAATCTAAATATTTAAATAATATTATCAATATCTATTCTTCTTTGTTTTAGAAATTATTTCCAAAACATGCGTGAAAAATGTAATGAAAATAATTTTTTGATAATTGAAATTTTGGACATAAAACATAAATTATTCCCATTTATTACTTAGTAAATACCAATATATGAATATTAAAATATTTAGGTGTATATATTATAAACACAATTCATTTAAATAATTCATCGATAATAAATAAGTTAAATTATTAGTAAACAACACATGGGTCATAAAAAATATTTGTTGGAAAACATATATATTCATCTTCAAATAATTTTAATTCCATTTCTAAAGAACTAAGATAAATGAATTCATTTTCAAAATATTAAAAAAATTACAATTTTCTTAATATTTATATTATAAATTATTTTTAAAATAATATTCATATAACCCAAAAAATACTTAAAAAATATTAAAAAATATTTCTCGAGGTTTAATAGTATTTTTGGTGTGAAACAATTATTATTTTGAACAATTATATATTGTTTAAATACCATAATTTTTATTTATTTTATAATGTATCAACATTATTCACATATATTGAGGGATTGATTTTGTATAATGTGTCGAATTCATATATTTTTAAAATTGAAATATATTCTAAAATATTTTGGTGTTTAACATGAATGCGATCTCTATGGAGCTCATTATAAGGGCCCTCCGAATAATAATATAGATTACAGACATGATGGCATTCCATATATCAAATACATTCTTGTTTTACCATAATTTCATGAGACACTCATGAAATCAAGGACACAAAAACCATATTCCTCATCAAATAATGGAGACACCCGTCCCTAATAAAGGATAGACTCATGAAATGGAAATAATATGCTCATCCCTAAAATCAATTAAATAGAAAATAATATTACGTTATTTTTAGAGATCCATGTTTTATTAAGAAAAATAGTTGTGAAATTTAATTTATAGTAATATTATTTTGATGGACTACTTACAGAGGATAAGGATAATGATGTGGTCATATGTAAAGAGATGGTCATGTATAGAGTAACTATCTTGTTATATACTATAACCACTCAATATGATAACAATAAAAATTCATTAAAATGTGATAATTTACTTTATATGTCTCTCAAAAATAGATAAAATCATTGTTTTAGTACTACTATATAAATTTCATATGGGGAGTATCCAATCCATATAAATATGTTTAATGACATTTGAAGATAAGATAACCAGGATTCCTTATCAATGTTATTGAATTCAATTTTTATATGTTATCTTGAATTCCAATAGTATTCCTACATCCGAATTATGAATACTATTCACTAGAAAAAATATGACACCACACATGATGATCATATCATAGGATGAGGTAAATGTGAATATCCGATCTTTATCCCACTCATAGGAAAATTAGGTTTGTTGGAGAAGACATCATGAAATGTCACAACATTACATTATGTATCATTCTTGGGAAGTATATATTATCGTTAAGTAGTCCAATGTAATCCTACCAACCCTAAATCCCAAATGTGGTGTACTCAGAGATATGACACTTTGAAAAATTGTTGCATCAATTCTCAAGGAAGGTCAATTATGATTCCTTTTGATGGGAAACAAAACATCTGATCATAGATCAAAATCAAGTAGAAATAAACTCTTACCCTATCATAGTGTATAAATTATTTCATTCTCAAATATATTCCAATAATTAAAATAAAGGCATGATGACAATTTTCATAAAATCATTACATGACTGACCTTATATGACTTCGTTAGTGGTATTTTTTAAAAGTTCATAATCACTAGGATTATAAATTATATTATGTGCATAGTAGTAATGGTATTATAACATATAACACCCTATACAATTGGTCGTAGGGAATTATTTCACCCGTACATTCTCTATGAATATCAGTTTTATCAATGGAATATAAAAAACATAGTGAACTCTCTTATAGATTCATTCCATATGAAATACATGTCTTTGATTCGGGTAATACATATTAAAATATTTTTGGGTGTCTCATAGACTAACCCTTCATAAACAAATTATCATGGAGAACCAAGGAAATTCTATGAATCCTCATTTGAACAATAATAATGAATTTCCAACAAAAAAGAAAACAGTTAAATAATACTATGATTTTTATAGTAATTGATATTCAATGAATTATAAATCACAATAATATTCTAGTGAATATATTATTACTACTATTTTATTCATATTTATAAGCTCAATTATTTCTATCCCAATGAATAAAAAATATAATTACTATAATGAAAAATAACAAGATGAGTATGAACCCAATTTAAAATTGATCTTTACTGAAATAAATGATGAATGTGTAACTTCTTGACATTAAAGGATGATTAAGGACCTAGAAGTAGAAGAATGAGAAAGGGGTGGTGTCTGGTGGATCTTGTCCTTGTGCATGAGAAGATAAATCAAATCATAAAATCTGTGATGTCCTCCAAAACCCAAAGACCTCAAATAATATTGGGCATAACGATCTCTTATAATTTTGTGTGAAAAAATAGAAGGGTCGTCCCTCTACTAATTTTTCCAGTCCATGAAAAATATTGGAGGTAGTTTAGAATGTATAATGTTTTTCCTTTAGTAATTTGATGTTACCTCCCACGGTATAAACATAATGAATTGTCGAATAGCTCTTTTTTTATAAAATTTAGAGGTGATCAATGAGAGAAACAACTTATGTGGATACTCTATCATTACAAGAGTTATAACTTCAAAAGGAGATCAAATGTCGATGTCAATTTATGACATATGAGGTGTTTAAGATCTGGGGTGTTTATTTAATGGAATATGATGGGCACATGGAGGGGATTCTACTACACAATGTTACCATCTAATCAATGTAAAATAAGAGCTTGGGTCTGTATATCTATTTCTCTGAATCATGTATATCAAACAATTCAACAGTAGGATATGAACTTTCATAAAATAAATGTTAGGACTAATCACCCACAAGTCTATATATGGATTCTCAATCGTAATTGAATTTATAATCAAAAAACAAATTATATGAAATTTCATCTTTGGATGAGAATACAATTAGAATGGACTAGTATACTAAAAATCAAGTATCTGAACATTATTTTCGTGTGCTAGTGGAACATGACCAGGAAATCACTCTTGTTGACAAGGTTTTTCTCACAAAAAGATATAACAGAGTAAACATGAGATACAATATGAAGGATGTCCAAAATTATAATTGAAATAATATATATTTGGATATATTTATACTTTAGGTTATAGAGATAAGGTCTGAAACTTTTTATGGGAATGGTTCATGTGGAAAATTCTTGTAAGAAATTAAAATAGAAGAGAAATCTAGGGGACCCTGAGACATCGAAGGATTCAGTTCATGGACCCTCATCCTCGGGATATAAGTACATGATCCTTGAGGACCCTTATGTTCTTAATACTCTGGTTGATATATAGACCTCTATGAAGTCTCATATATTAGATCATAATAGTGATGCACCAGATGAGATATGACGAAAGATTTGAAATGCAATGTCCTTAGAGAGTGAATCTATCTCCATTAAGGGTGGGTTGTCAAAGACTTCTAGAGAAGAACGTGAAGTTCATGAATCACTGGGAATACATGAAATGGATGAGGAAACCATAAATGAATCCCATCAAGTGGATGAGTTCACACAGAATATCCCTCACTTCGGAGGAAAAGAACATGGCACTCCCAATATGTAGGAAAAATTTTAAAATAATTATATCAGAAATAAAAATGAAGGAAATATTCAAAATACTATAATATATGATAACATGTTGCATCTGGTAACATCAAATGAGGTCCCCATAAATGGTATTTAGAGTTTTGTTATCTTTGTTAATGATGATAGGTGCTTGAGATATGTAACCACCCCTACATTAATGGAATACTCCAAGGATGAAATAATTGAAAATGATCTATTTGTTAATAACATGTATGAAACATGAGTTTTGATGGGGATAAAAAATCCCTTCAATTAAATTACATCATCTAAAATGGAAAGGAAAATTGTAGCTGAGGGCTCACATGGTGAGGTAATTAAATCGGTAAATCAGTTCCCACATCTCAATGGAATTTTCAGGACTGATGAAATAGAGGATTTCCTCCCTCTTAAACTCATCCAAGGCTCACCGATAATGTGTTGATTAAATATTATTCTAGGGGAAGATTTATTTTATAAATGAGAAAGGAAAAAATCCAAATTATGTTGATAATATAGTTAAAAAAGACACATTTGGAACGGTAACAAACAAGAGGAAAATCTCATATAAAATCAAGATATTATAATAGATTTATCATGAGATTTAGTACTCTCCCATGGTCCCAACCATTATACATTATCTCATGACACATAATCCACCTTTTATTGTTGTTATTGAACCAAAAATTATTCTCATGAATTGGATGGATGTCAATTGGAGTTATCTTGGATATAATTTTGTCTTAGATAATTATTATGATTAGAATATGCACCAAATATCCGTCTTTAAGAATGAGGGTATTCTGATACATGATTCTAATAGAAGCATGAAACACATTTATTAGAAATTCTCTATACACTATTACACATTTATCATTTCCATTATTTATGCTTCTACATCTTACACTATATGGACAGATATTTGGATGAACCTAAAAAAGAACACTGATGAAATTCATAATGATTTGATTGTGATTAGATAAATTGACATAGTTATGAGGCTTGAAGGTAATTTAAGAACATGCATTAATATGAAAACCTCTCATGTTTTCTCTTATTTCATTGGAAACTACAACTTGTCGTAAGTCAATCTCTAGTGAAATATTTACATGGTGTCTATATAAATGAAATAGTAGGCATGCTAGAATGTTAGACAAATTTTTTTCTCACATTTTTTGTTGGAAATCCCACACTGGGATTTCTGGATTTTCAATTAAAAAATATTACTCAGAACATAATTCAATTATTTTTTAAGCTCATTACTATATTAAAACGATATCTCCCATACTATTTATTTTTAATAATTGTTGGCATACACATATGGTGTGTATAGAAGTTATCACAAAGGCATGTAGGATAGACTCTTTTGGGATCCATCTTCAAATTATTGCTAATAAAATAAAATAGTTCCAATGGATTTTAAAATAATGGAGTAGAAAATTCCACTCCAAGAATGATAATTATATCGATAATGTTGAATAAGATATGTTTTTTTTTCAATACGTAAATCAAAATCAGGGAAACCCTTTAAGGGATGAAAGTTACGATTTATCTAAGATAGATGATCTCCTCAATCTCAAGGAAATATTAATGTAGAACAAAATCAATGTTAAATAGTCATAGGAGGGTAACAAATAATATAAATTCGTTAATTGCCTTCACAATGTGATAAGTATCAAAAGTGGTTTGAATTCTATGACCAATTATGGTGACACCATTACATCAAAAAATATAATTTGCAATGTTTTGTTCAAATCTTTTAAAGACCTTTATATGCATAATTGAGTTTATAGATATCATCATATGTGTGACATCATTCCAACCTGTATTGAAGTTAATCAAAACAAATCACTCATTTTGTCTCCCTCTGAGGATGAGGTTTAAAAATAACTTTTCTCCTTCAATATTGATATTCACCTAGACCTTATGGGTTTACAAAAAATTTATTCATGATATAATGGGTCATTTTAGGTAATGATATAATGATCTTCATCATGTAATTATTTTATCATGATTCAATGCCTTATGGAATATAATACATGTTCATTTATCTCTTTCACAGGAAAGAGAATTCAATTTATAACCAATACATCAGGGAGGTTGCAATTGGAAATTCCATTCCAAAATTCATTAGTAAAATCATTACAATCAGTTTTTTGGATATCATAATGGGTGTTAGAACTCCAAATTAGTTCTTCATTGTTGTAGGATGAAATATTCTAAGAAAATTGATCACTTCCATTAAAACATTCAATTTAATTATAAGTAAGGTAATGAATATAATCATTTCTCAAATGATTATCATCTATTTTTTTTGAAATAATCAAATGTAGTTTTAATATTTTTTTCCTCAATAATTTTGGGTTTTCCAGTAATTTAATCTTGTTGATCAACACTATTATGAACTATTAAATGTTCAATGTTATTATCAATGGATCCCTTATATGATTCATCAAATAATCCAACTGTGCTAGGCATGGTGACCCACTATTAGGTCTATTTTCCATGGATGAGGAATATTTATGTAGGTCCCTGAATTAACTCACTCATGTTGGTATTTATAAAATAATTAAGGTTGAGATTGAATTTATTATTCCCTTTCACCATTTATTAGATGATGATATCCTATTACTGTGGAAATCATATAAAACCACCATACAAAAAATTAAATACATTTTTAACACTATTGTATGTGGAATTTCAAGGTATCATTCGGACCAAATGATTCAATATCATTAAGGATGTAGAACTTTATACCATAGAAATATAATTTCTATATTTTTTGGATTCAAAAGAGTGATTCTAACATTTACCAATCTTGTTGTCTCATTTTTCTTGGGTAGATTCATGAGTTTCTATCATCAAAACAATTATGTGAGTATTGTAACTCAGCTTTCTAGCTAGAAATTTTAGTCGATGGAACAAGCTATTAGAATATGATTTTTCAAATCTATGATCTCATATGGTTTTTTTCATTCTTTTTATATATGTTTCTAGTCATACATCCTTATAATATTCATATGTTGTCCATGAAATTCATATAGACTGGATTTATCCATGAAAAAAGATCAAAAGTATTTCTTAGATAGAGTGAAAAAAATCCCATTGATAATGGAGGATTAGGAATCAAGTATCTCAAAAAAATTAGAATAATTTGAGTAGAAAATTTATCTATAAGCTTATTGATTCTGATCATATATATATTTTTTCTAATAATAAGGTTCCACAACATGTAGTTGAATGAATATTCTTTTTATATTTGTTCATCTGAGTGGAAAAAAATCATAGAAACATACAATGAAATGATGATTCAATCCAAATAGTTGGTCATTATGATATAAAATCATAACCTTTGGAGTGAAAACTGTCTTGATTGGCCTCCTGAAGACATTAAGACACTTTCCCTATTGCATTTACATAATTTGAAAATTGTCGATATCACAAGAAGAAATAATAAAAATAATGATTTATTTCATTCTCATATTAATATTGAGTGCATAAAGATATATTCATTGATAAGGACAGATTACGATGGATTATATGGGGAAATTGAGTGTTAAATTCCTTGAATCATTATAAGAGGAAAAGTGGGGTTAATATCAATAAACTGTAGTGGATGTTTACTTTCAAAAATTGATTAATAGTACCATAGAAATTAACTCTTTTATAGAAATTCTAGAAGGGAAATTTAAATAATCAAGACAAGCTTCAAAATAGTATCATACATCTTGCCTCGACATGTCTGATCTATTTGAAAAGTCTTGATAATTCATATTATTTATTTATTAAATGTGATTTTTATGTTTCATCATGGGCCTTCTTGCATAATATTTTTTAAACTAAGATATATGAAAATCAGCAACCCCAAGACCTGATTTCCTTGGGGTTATCTATTATCAATAGTGAGTAGATTCAAAATCTTCTAAAGGTAGAAGCCGCTTTAATCATCAACATAATATGGAGGGTGATAAATGAACTTCTATTTGACAATAACAAACCATATCTTTATGCAGGCTATTTGGTGATGTAGAGAGAAGTGAATGTGGATTCACATATTCAAAAAATATGATGAGTAATACATATTTTTATCAAAATGTATTTTGGAATTTGGGATTGTCTGGAAGTCCTAGGAAACCTTTAGTGAATAAATAAATAAAATGGATTCCAATATTCCCACAATGGATCAAGGTGACTGTTGATGGGGCAGCCTCTAGAGCACCAATCCTCTTGATATGTTGTGGGGTCTTCCACGAACATTTATGGGTTTGTAAAAGGCTATTTCAAACACTACAATGGTATTTTATTTGAGTATGATGATGAGATATGGGAAATCATTCATTTTATTAAATATGATTCCCATTTTATGTGGGATCATTTATGGATTGAATCATTCTCGAATAATGAAATTAATGTGCTCTCTCTTATACCTAGATTGTTTTATATAACTTACTACCATAATAGATTGAATGCTTTAATGCCATTCCGAATTTCAATATCCTGGTTTGTTAGGAATATACATAAGCATAGCATGTTTAATCTGAGATCCAAATGAATTTGGTGATGGAAATGTCTTCAATGATGTATTTTCAGATCCCAGACATCTACACCTACTTCGTTGATGTTGATATTCAGGGTGAAATTCATTTACGCCTCTCTAATTCCACTTATAATGATTGAAATATATTTTTTACTTTGAAAATTTATATTGGATAGGCTACCCAGTGTTCTTAAAATTTTTTGACTAATGCTGTAAGAGCTCCTATAAATATTACAATGTTGATAACTCAGTGAGCATTGTCAAAAGGTATCACAAATGATATAAATACTTGGAAAATCACCATATCACCCATAGATGTTGGGTGAAAGGAATATAGAACACTATAATGATTAATTAGATAGATTATGTAAGCATTAAATTACATAGTGATTATATCAAAATTGAATTAAACTCCTGAATATGGAAAACACACTACTATATATATATATATATTGAACTATAAATATCTACTCAATTGATAATAATATAGTCTACTAACTAGACTAGATCATGCAATTAGAATCTTGTTTATATAGCTCTGGATCCCCGTGATCATAATGTATTTGCTCATATGTATATTTTTCCAAAATGTTGCTACATGATAAATCCTATGCCAGAACAAACTATATATCATCTATAGACACAATTGGAATTACCATATTAGACACTATAGATGGACTTAATATGAGCATCCAAAAAGATATTTTTTCCTCTAGAATAACATCATTTTATTGAGTTATTTTGTTCTAAGATGGATTCCATGGAAGGGATATACATGTTATTGATTCCTGAAATTTAACTCTACCCATGACTGTTAAACAAGACTCCTCCCCCGCCTAATTTTTAGAAACCAACATTCTAGTTGTTCACTAACATGATAGATCAGGAGAAACATTTCATAATATTTTTTATCCTAGTGTGGCCCCTTGATCAAATTGATATACTCAAATTTCATCTTTTATTAATGAAATCATATAAATTGAAATAGGTTTATTGAATGATATGAAACCTATACTTTTTGGTTCACCATGGCTATATAATAATATTATAAATACATTATTTTCTATAACATTCATCAAGAAGTGATCTAATGGAATTACACTATAATTAATGGGATGTGACCCCAAGTGTTTTACCATCATATGTGTCTAACAAATTACCAACATGGTAAGATGTAGTTTTAAAATAGAATGAACATATCTCAAGATACTAAGGTGATACAATTATTTGATAATATTATTAATTACAAAGGCTTTTTGTAAGATCAATTAATGAATTTCATAATAATCACATTACCTATCCTAAAAACAAATTGGGAATTTATTGTTTTTATTTACATAAGTGGTACCAAAAATCTCTTCAAAAAGGAATACATCAATATCCTACACATAAATAAAAAAATTTATGTGATGGATGTAATCCATAATCTATTCTCCTTGGATGTATATTTTGGATAAAAATTATAAATGGAAATTAATGATAAATACTCCACTGTATTCTGGGAACCCTGAGAGGTATACTATTATCACTAGATGCCTTTCATAATGAATAATTCCATTTCCACATATCACTTTTCTTTTAATAGTATCATTATTATCCTTATACAGAATATGATTTAATGAATCTTTCCTGATCTCCGGATCAAATCCTAATAAGGTTGACATTATCTATCATGCCTTGAGGTGGTTTAGTAATTATTTACAATACAAATTAAAAATGAGTCATATTAAATATTCTTATGATGTAGCATCGTGGAAATTTTAATGCTTCCTTATATTCCATCAAGGAATTTAAATACACCCTTAAAGTCTATTATCAATAATCGATATTCCCAGTCCATGAAACATCAATGATTTGATAGGATTAAATGGTTATATTTATTATATATATCAAATCATAACCAATATCATTGTAAAATATATACCCCTGTAAATATGGAAAATTAATGTTGACACATACTAATTGTTTGTATATATTTAGAATTAATTAAATTAACTTAAGTAGTATCTCATTCACACTCCAATAATTATGACACTAGTTGAAGGGAATCCCCTTCTAATCTATATAGCTAATTAAGAGTGATATCATGGTACTCTCATAATTAATGAAACCGATATGTTTAAAGATAATTTTCTCTACTATCCAAATAAATAATGTTTTATATTGATACGCAATATTGATGTAATGAGAAGAACGTATTTATACTGATTATCTTAATGAAATTGTTTTCGACGTTATCTGTAACACAATGATGTCCACATAGTCTCTCAATTAAACTCAATAAAATATATAATGATTTATCAAATGTTAACAAGAAATATAATATTATGTAATTCAATTTTATAATATTTTTACATCTATTTTTTGACTCATAATGTAATTAATGAGAAAATATTAGTTTATTTCCCCACAACATCCCATATTCATGTGTACTTACTATGAAATTGGGAAATACACAGTGATGATGTTTTATCACCCAATGAAATGTTCCATGATTGGGAAGTATACATTGGTGGAGCCTATATTATCTAAAAAACATTTTGAATAATCAACAAAAAATAAATAGGTATATCTTGGATATTTATACATCTATCCAGAATATGGGGTCTTTCATTCTTCATTCCAAATATTAGGGAGAATCACAAATAATATGAAGGAATACCAATCCCTAATTTAATTTTTGGAACAATCCTCGCTAAAATAAAAATATACATTAAATTTAAGGGATGAATCATAGATGGTACTAGAGAAAATAAATATCGAAAACACAATGAAGATGGTATATTTATTAATTTTCAAGATTATATAATAGTTTTTAGGGTTGAATGCCATCAAAAACCAGTCTATATGTTGGAATTCATTTATATAAATACCAATAAAATGTACATGTTAATGCTTCAAAGGCACTTGTACATCAATACCAACAATTGATGGCCAGTCACATCACAAATATCACATTGGATTTGCCATTCACCAAGTCAGAACAACCCTTAATGAATTTTACACATTTTTTTAATGATTGATGACAACACTAGATTGATTTTTTCTTTAATATACTACATAAATGTATCATTTTTCCACCATATAAAATAATTAAATTGAAGACCCAAATGATAGTATTAAATATATTACATTATTAAATCATAGTTTCCCATAGAGTTATATAAATGAAACTGTTAGATGGAGCACCCCATGTTAAATGAATCGGAAAAGGACCTGATAATTATTACTGAATCATGTATCAACATCTATGGAACCCAATTTTCAGTAAAAATGAAATTATATCAAATCAAGTGACTCTTAATTTTTCATCCACAAATTATACTTGATCACAAGTAATTAACAAATATGTTTCATTTTTCGCAATGACTTATCATCTTAAGTCATCAAATAAAAGAATTATTGGATACCTCCATATAATCTTGGTTGTTTTCTATATTGGGTATAGTTTTGAGGGGTGATATATATTTTTATATCCTAGTTTTTATGTACATTCCTATGGAAAAAATTTGTTTTCTGTATTTTCCAATGATCTATCTTCATAGAATTCATAATAAATTATATCATCAATTTTTTAATGTAATATAAAATTACTAGAGTTTTTTTTCATCCTATAATATAAATTTAGAACAAATTTTTCTTCTTCTAAATTGGATTGTTTGTAGGGGTAATAAAATTTCTAGTGTAATAATTTTTCTTGTAATCATGAATTATCCTATATCTATATATATTCCCTCTATAAAAATCTATTTGATAGGCTTCCTAATTATGTGGTTAATGAAAATAACTCTTGTCTAATGGTACAATTGTATGCTACATGTTATTATCAATACATACCCTGTAATTTTCCGTATGATATCATGATCTCACTTATATTTGGGAAAAAAGATTATTAATATATTATAGTCATATTTATTCACTGTAAATGCATAATAAATTTTTTGAACTCTAAAAGTATAATATATGACTTGAAGAGATGTAGTGAATCCATGAGAAATGATTATAATCTAAGAAAAAAATCGGGATGCATAAATTTGAGTCATGTGGGAATTGATAAAGAAGGTTTCCCTCTACTCATCCATTCAAGAATACATAGTTTTGGTAGTAGGAAATTTCATTATACTAGGTAAGACACCTAAAAATAATAATATTGGAATGGGAAGTACATTATTACTTATATAATGTCTACTCTATTGTATAAAGAGATTATCAATCCCAATAAAACATCATGCTTTCCTAGAAATTACGTATCATAATTTCATAAAATGTTTAATATATCCTTGTTTCCTTATATTAAACATGATTGCTTAAAAACTTCATTTCATGACTCTAAACTAAACAATATATAGGTTCAAAACATACTACTATAATTTGCAAGATATACATGCCCTTATTAGAAAACATAGTAACAAGGGACATATATTATATTAGACAAGCCCCAAAACATCATATTGTGGTCAACTATATAATATGTAACACTCATTTATACAAGTCAAATTTATAAATGAGTCAATATCATATGATTCATCTTCAATAGAATAATTATGAGACCAAAATTCCCATCATATAAGAGATTGATCAATATAATATATTTTTATTTGGTTTGAGGTTTAGTGGTTATGATTATACAATAAAATCCAAATTATATTGTTCACATATTCTATGACTATAATGTCCCACATTAATAAATATGTGGAAAATTATTCTTATTCATTCTTATTATATAGTTACATCCTTATTTCAAATTTATATGAAACATTAACATACATATCTATCTTAATTATTCCATTATAGAGTATTATAATTCTCATTTGTTCAACCCCTAATATACTCTTTACTGTGATAAAATATCATTGATGAGAACTGTATGTGTTAGTGTTTATATAACCGTAAGATACATATTATTTGTTAGACATCCTATCATAGACCGGGTCATTACTATTATTTCCATGTTTCATTTCTTCTTTGGAGATAAGGTGATTTCCCAATCGTGTTGTTTTTTTTCCTTCCCTCTCATCAAAAAACGCAGACATTTCTCAGATTATATCTTATATGGGATGAATATTTTATTGAATATTTTCTATTTTTAGAACCAAATGTGGAATTGTTACCGTAACATTCAGATATTCAGTAATAGATGTATCTAATATCCTAGGAATTTTTATAAACACAATGTAAATCATCATCAAATAATTATAGAGACCCTATACTTTTACATATAACATTACATTATTTCTTGCATAATTAACCATCAGAGTACAAGGAACAGATCATAAAGTCTAGCTTCATGTATGACTTGGTAAATAATTAAACATTATAAAAAACCACATTTTATTTCAACTATATAATGAGCTCTTATCTTCCATTGTTCTCATACACCTTTATAATATATCCTTGGAATAACATGAATAATCTGATGTGATAAAAATCCAAGTAAGGGAATAACCATAAGAACAATAGATAGAAGTCATGACATGATGATATAGAAAAGAAATGTAACATATGGAATCATAAGATATAAACATATAATCATATAAATATGGATTCAAAATAGTGTGTTGGAATAATAAAACATGAATTTCATTTGAATCAAGGATAACATCATTGACTGTTTCCAATAGTAGCAGAAGCCAAGTATTACTGTCATGACTGTCGCACATAGTATCACAAGACAAGGATAAACCCCCATGACCGTCACACATAACGCCTCATGAGACTGAAAATTACCCAATGCATTGGGGGGTTATCTAGGAGCACCTATATTAACATTTCATGAATATGTTTTCCAAATAATTAATCATACATAATCAATCCTATATAAACATAGAGGTTACCCATGGAAAGTATTGGGTACCATAATCATGAAATAAAGAATAAAAAATGGGTGTATCATAAAATTGTCTATGAATGAAAGAAACTAATATACACATTGGAATTCATAAAGGAAAATAGTATTTCATCTTCGGATGTGATGGAATGTATAACTGACCACATGTAAGAAGTTTATTTATGTAATTTTAGAATTAAAACCATTTTTTAGAGGTATTAAGGAAAATATTTTAGATTAATTAAAATAAAAAGGGGACAATACATTATACAAAACCAGAAGTGAACCGATATGTTTTTTATAAGAAAAATTTCGGATTTTATAAAGATAATGGTTTCTTAAAAAAGATATAATGCAATTGAAATTGGGTATGAATTCGAAATGTTCCCCAAAAACATGTTTTCTTATCTCGTTGTATTGAGGATGGAATCACATAATAACATGTATATCCATGAAAAATTATGATGAACGAGTATTGATAAATGAATTAGTAAAATGTACACAATATTTATAACATTCTCATAAATAGATAAGATAAATTAACTTTGGTAAAATGGTGATAATCATCCTAAATGAATAATAGAGGTTCATGTAGAATCCCATACAGATTATCATCATAGTATCAGGTGTAATTAGGAGGGATTAATGATAGATAAAAGGGTTTCTCATCATTTATACATCATGGGGGAATCATGGAGAGTGGAAAAATCATACCCCCTTATAATGTATTACCAATAAAATGGCATAGCATAGAGGACATTGTTGAATAAAAGATAAATAGAGAGGATCCCTTACTATAGATATGATGGTGTTCTCCACATGTTATTAATGACCTGAATAATCAAATTACGTGTCACGACTCGTCCCCTGGGGCTCGTGCCGTGACTACCCCAAGACAGTCTTTTATAGGACATGGGTTGGTGACTAGCACCGAATGGTGTATTCCCTAAAACTTGGCAGGAATTTCCTTTATCACCAATAAACACACACAACCATGGACACAACAAGATATGAACACAAGTCAATTGTAATGAAAAAAGAGCGATGAAAGTAAAAGTGGACGAAATAAAAGCCCAACTATGAAGGTACAAGTACAGTTGAAATACAATACTGCTGAAGAAAATGAAAAGAAGACACTCGGTCATCCTCTAAGGTTCCTACCTGAAGGGTAGGTACAGATCGCCTCCTCAGCACTCCACGTCTTCCCATCTCCCCTGCGTACCGACACGACGTACGGTCCACCTTCAGGCCCCGTCTAGCCCTCGCACCCCTAGCCTCAATCACTATTTTCTGTCGTCGGCAACATACACTACAACGTGCGGTCATAGCCCGTGAACGAGTTAGTATAACGATACTCAGTAGGGACCCCAAGACACTCATTTTATCACAAAATCCAACAAGGATAAACCACATGGAATGGAATAAACTGACAACTCTACTATGGTATATTCCAATACATATAGTTACGTTATCACGTACTCCAATATCAATCATGAGGTAGACACAGAGTCCAACTCAATTCCAAAAGCTCAACTGTTCGACAAACTATGATATACCACGAAGATATGTACCACATTGGTATACCACACAGAAGAATACGACCATGGTATTACCACGATGGAAATTACAACACGGTACAAACTCAGCTTACACATGGTATAACATAGGTACATAAGTAAAAATGATTAGATGTAACTATTGAATCATCTTAAACTATTAAGAGGCTCTCCTACTGACCCACACAGGATCGCTCAGTGCTGACCCACATAGGATCTCTAGATGTTGTCCCGTATAGGATCTCTAGGTGCTGACCCACACAGGATCGCTCGGTGCTTACCCACACAAGATCGCTTGGTGCTGACCCACACAGGATCTCTCGGTGCTGACTCACATAGGATCGCTTGGTGCTGGCCCACACATGATCACTATTCATTCTTCATGTCACAGCCAACTACTGGGTTCCCACACAAAGTTTCCTCATCTACGGGAGGGTCCTCTCTTTAATCCACTGGTCGATACTCCAACTGACAATAAGTCCAAATAATATGTATCTGAAAACACCACTATGTCTTAAGGGTCTCAATGCAACAGATGGTGCGTCAATTGGAAGCCTGATCTGTATGTTATCAGCCTTTTAGTCCTGTGGGCCCGGTTGGATTCATGCTCGATCCAACCTGACCATATCCTAACATTATTCAAATCCTCATTGGTGTATACCAAAGGGACCGCATCACTACAAAGATTCTGGCACCATAGGTGGTTCTTCAAATAGATGTCTAGTGCCAATGTTGTGGACAAAAGAGAAAAAATCGGTCGATGTGGGTCTGGGTCCGGTCCGACCCAGTCTGAACCGACCTGGACCGACCCAGTCTGACTCGGTTTCAGTCGCACTGGCCCGACCTGCAGGGTCCAGCCCGGCAGCCCAATTGGGGTGGCGTGGGGCGACACATAGGCCACGTGGGAAGGGATGACAGTGGGGGCCGCGGGGGGTGTGGGGCAGCGGAGGCTGCAGGGAGATTTGAGCCACGGGGCGGTAGAGGCCGCGGAGTGGTAGAGGCCGTAGGGCGGTGGAGGCCGCAGGGCAGTGGAGGATGCAGGGCCGCAGATGTCGTGGGGGGCATGAGGTAGCACTGGCTATGGAGTGGCGGGGGCCACGGTAAAGCTGTGGATTGGCGAGGGCCGCGGTGCGGTGGGGGCCACGGTGCGACAGGGCGGCCAGGGTGCGGCGGGGCGCCATAGCTAGCCATATGGATAACCATCCTCTCCGCGTAGTGTGGCCGTGCATCGCATCTTCCCCCGCAACAGGTTCGGCCAGATTCTCTTCATTCGTCGTCGTGGCACAAAGTGGTCTTCTTCCATCGCAAAGAACACACCAAAAATGATGAAGAGCGGAGGGCTCGAGACATGTTTTTTTGGCCTGCACCCTCTTTGTTATAGAGGTAGAATGTGGCTCAACATAAACCTTGAATGAATAATGTGAAACTCTACAACCCCTAGCAATGATTATTCCTAAACCCACATAAAAAGAAATCATTCGCTGATCAACTAGTTTAAGAGTTGATCCACATTCCTTCATTAGAAGGAAAGAACATGGTAATCCATAATCATGCATAATAAAAACCCTACCTCGGAGACATGTTGAAGGATTTAGTGAAGAAGTATATGATTTCATTGGAGATAGACGAACATCAGTGTTTTCTTAGATCATGAGTTCACTTTCATTGTAGATGTTCTTTGTTGGAAAGAGTGTTCTTCATTGGGGAGCACATTCTTCATTGGATAATGCATTCTTCATTTGAGATAATAATCTTCCAATATTCATCCTCTCCAAATTCCACCAAAATGTAAAATATCCAAGTCGTTAAGTTATGTATATAAAAAATAAATTAATTTTGCCCGAAAAATCTTGCATAATTAAATTACTGCATTGT
This sequence comes from Viscum album, assembly GCA_963277665.1. NCBI lineage: Eukaryota > Viridiplantae > Streptophyta > Magnoliopsida > Santalales > Viscaceae > Viscum > Viscum album. The sequence goes on along the minus strand of OY728158.1, from coordinate 1,583,739,223 downwards.
CAACATTAAATAGCTCATTTAATTGGAAAAATTAAATGGATTTGTGTTGGAATAATTAGGGTTGGAGGAGTTGTGAGTTTTTCTCTCTTTAAAGGGGTTCAGGAAGTCCCCGCCTCTTGACATCCACATGTGAGGTTTAGGATTGGGTGGTCCCCACCACCAAAACCTATGTTGAGGGGTTTCAAAAGTAAAAATGTTAGTCATTTTTAGTTTGTTTTATTCATTCAAGAATAGTACAAAAATTATCTTTCAATCTTGAGCCACTACATTCAAGGTGAAGGTCTCCTTCAGCAAATAATGGAACTGTGAGATCAATGGTACGCTCATATTTCAATTCAATGCACCGATTCAAAAGTTACCAAAAACCGCTCGCATGTTTTCTGAACATACATGAATTTTTTTTCATAAATTCATTTTGGGCACACTAGGAATTGGAATCATGTGCCATAAATGTTTTCGGACTACTAAAGATCCCATGTATTTAATAACAATTACCTGATAATTTTGGGTCTTTATATTCTCCCCACCTCAGTGCTTTTCATCCTCAAAAGCCACATCAAAAAACTAGGAAAACAAGTGGGGGTTCTGAGCACGAATCTGAGCCTCCTGCTCCGATGTCCTCTTGTCAAGGTTCCCATGCTGTCAGTGAAAGCACACCTGAGTTATCGACCACCCACAAAGGACCCGCTCCAGTCAATCCTCAATCTCAACCAGAACCATCGAAAATGTTTCCCAGTCGTCGATGTCCTGCTCGCCATAGTCGATGACATGGGATAGGTCATGAACATATCTCCTTAGCTGGGATACATGGAAGACGTCATGAACCCTGTGCATCTGAGGTGGAAGAGATAAGTGGTAATCCACCTCTCCAACTCTGCTGAGGACTTGAAAAGGTCTGATGAACCTCATATTTAACTTTTCACCTCGAACAAATCTCTGTAAGCCTCATCGGGGTAAGACCCGTAGAAATACGTGGTCGTAATCATCAAAATCCAGAGCTATATTTATCATATCAGCAGAAGACATCTGCAGGATCTATGGAGTCTTTATCTACTCTTGTATGATCTGCAGTTTCACTGCGGTATCTCGTACCATCTTTGGTCCCACTAGTTCTGACGCCCCTAGGTCATTGGAGTACAAAGGTGATCTGCATGGTCGCTCATCATCGAATCAGAAGGTGTCATCTTAATGGTGGAGTTATAGATGTTTTTGTATGCAGACTCTACAAAAGCCAAGTGATCCTCCTAGTTGTGACCGAAGTCGACGACCTAATCACATAACAAGTCCTTGAGGGTCTAAATGGACCGCTCAGTCTGACCATCCATCTTAAGATGGAAGGCAGTGCTCAAACAATGTTGCATCTTGAAGGCCTCCTGCAACCCCTTCCATATCCAGGATGTAAAAAGTGCATCATGATCGGAGACAATCATCTAGGGTAATCCATGTATCATTAAAATCTCCTACACATAGTGGCGTCTCTATCTCTCTACTGAACCCTGCTCTCTGATCATTAGGAAGTTGGTCGACTTGGTGAGTCGGTCGAAAATCACCCAGATAGAATCATGAGATCTAGATGTACATGGAAGTACTTTCATGATGTCCTCAAATATCTTGTCCCACTTACACTCTAGAACCTCTAAAGGTTGAACCAAGCCTTCTCGTACATGATGCTCAACCTTCACTTTCTGACAAGTGAGGCACCGAGAGACAAACTCTGCTGGTGCATTCTTCATTCCTGGACACCAGTGTTGTCTTCCATGATCTTGGTAATTCATCGCCACTCTTGGATGTACCACTAGAGGGGATGTGTGGAACTCCCTCAACACTTCCTCCTAAAGTGATACCAGTACCATGGTATGTCCTCTGAAGAGGATGATGTACTTCCCACCTAAAAAATCCATCAGGTGCTAGTCCTTTGTATATCTGAGCAAGTCAAGGCTCTCAGTCAGTGTCCCCACACTGTACTACCCTAAATCACTGAATAAGTGGGGGAGGGATTATAAGAGACTTGAGGAAGGATGATCCATTCCATTCCAAAAAGGATATCAGCAAAGTGGAAATATACTTGGTCTCCTCTTCTATTATCTATATACCAGTCCTCCGGCTGAGTGAATCTGCAACAACATTCCCCATCTCTGGTGTATAGACTATCTTGAATTCGTAGTCCTAGAGTAACCCAAGACAAAGTTTATGTCTCATGTTAAGGTCCTTCTGAGAGAATATATATATAAAAATCTTGTGATCTAAGTAGACTGTAAAATGCTAGCACGTCAAATAATGTTGCCACATCATTAGGGCAAAGACCATTGTTGCTAACTCTAGGTCATGGGTAGCGTAGTTCTACTCATGTCGTCTCAACTATCGAGAAACATATGAATGTAATGCTCTCTCTTACATCAGGACACATCTAATCCAGCTCCCTGATGCGTCGTAGTAAACTACGTACCCTACACCATCCTCCGGCAGCCTTAACATCGGGGCATTAGTCCGCCTCTGCCTTAGCTCTTGAAAACTCTGTAGGAATCTCTCTGACCACACGAAGTGTTTCCCATTATTTTTCAATGTCGATAGTGTTGCTGCAACTCTAGAGAAATATCGAACAAATATCTTGTAGTATCCACCCAAATTGAAGAAACTCTGTACCTCCATCATACTCCAGGGTGGCTCCCAAGCAAGTATTTCCTCAATCTTCGATAGATCTACTAAAACTCCAGCCTCCGATATGACATGTCCCAGAAAATGAACCTCTCGGATCTAGAACTTTCACTTTGAGAGCATACCATAATGCTGGTGCTCTCAGAGTGTGTCCAGTACTACCTGAAAATGATAGACATCCTCCTCCTCAAAAGTGGAGTAGATCAGAATGTCGTCAATGAAGACTACTACAAGATATCAATGTATGACTAAATGATCGTGTTCATCAGTACCATGAACACTTCTAGATAGTTTTTCATTCTGAATAGCATAACCAAGAACTCATAATAGATGTACTGACCTCAGAAAGATGTCTTCTGTACATCCTCATCTTGCACTCTTAGCTGGTGATAGCCTGATTTGAGTTCTATATACGAGAACTGTCATGCTCCCTTCAACTGATCAAAGATGTTGTCAATCCTTGGGAGTGGGTACTAGTTCTTCTCATTCACCTAGTTGAGGCATTGATATTTGACAAAAAGTCCCAACATCCCATCCCCCTTCTTGGAGAAAAAAATCAGGGCTGCCCAAGGAGAAACACGGGGCCGAATGAACCCTTTCCCCTGTAAGTCCTCCAGCTGGACCCGTAGCTCATGAAGCTCTATGGGACCCATCTGATACACTGGTGTAGATATCAGTGTTGTACCAGGGTACATATAAATGTAAAAATATCCAGCTCTCTGTGAGGAGGTAGAATCGAAACAACATCAAGGAAGAAATCCACATACTGGTCCACCACAACAAGATAACTCAAACTCTCCACATCTACTACTCCGAGCATAAGGATATCCAACTGATGAGTGATCAAATGCACTCTCCTAGGGTAATTCCATCTTGTGTTGTGAAGGCTACCTTCTCGCCAGTGAAGGTATGACTGGTCCCATCCATATGGACCTACCATACTTTTCACCTAATACAGTCAATCTGAGCATGGAATGTAGATAACTAGTCCATACCAAAGATGACACCATAAGGCCTCGATGCCACTACTAGGAAATCCCAGACAAATCTCTCATAACATATGGTAAGCTCACACTATCGGCACTGGTTCATAATCGTCGAATCCACTCCCGTATATGCCTTTATCCATAAGGATCGATCCAATGGCTCTGTTGGAATCTTCGAGCTCTGAACAAGTGATGTGAAAATAATTGAATGAATAGAACCTATGTCAATAAGTACTGTAGCTAAGGTGGAGTAGAAACAGTTCGTACCTCATATCATCTTCGCAATACCATGATCATAGGCCTCCGCAGCCTGAATCTGAGGTCGCCCCTATCCTCCTACTCGTTGTGGTCGGTGTGGAGCACCTGGTGGTGGTGGAGATAACAACTAAAATCATCACCCATTGCCAGCTGCATGGAGAGATCCATTACCATGTCTACCTGCTCCCTTCAGAATTCCTCTGTCGAACCTCTATCTCTACATGGGCAGGCCTTCATCCATCTTCTGATCATCCGTATGGCGGGTCGGACAGTCCCGAGCCATTTGACCCTACCCGCTGCAAGCGTTAAACTGCCTGCTCTTATCATCACTGGCTCTGCCTCAAGTGCCTCACACAACCAACACTGAATCTTACGGTCATCCAACTATAGGTATGGTCCTATTGGACTGCTGTGACATCTATCTAATACCAACTGTAGATGACTCTGTTATGTAATGTCTGGTGGTTGGTCTCGCTACCGGTGACTGGCCATCAAATAAACTCCCCACTAAGAGGGAATGCTCTAACACCCATGCCTACATCGGTTTGCTAAGAGAAATCATTGAAGCCTTGATCTCCCGCCATAGTCCATGCTAAAATGTCCGGGCTAAGAATAATTCTTCACGCACCATATCTTTGGAGTAGCGTGAGAGGTTAGTGAACCTCGCTGAGTACCGAGCCACAATAATGCAACCCTGTTGCTGATGAAGAAGCTCTTGTATGCGCACTGCATGAAGAGTAATTGGAACAAACTCTGCCTGAAAAATGATCTCGAAATCTTCCCATAGAAGTGTCACCTCATCATGAATTTGGAGCATCAAGATCCATCATCGGCCTGCTACTGCTTGTAGATTACTGGCAGTAAGGATCACCATGAGATTGGATGGTGTCCGTACCTGTCGGAAGACTCTCACCACAGCCTCCCGCTAATCCTCATCCACATGTGGGTCCATCTCTCCCCTTAACATGGGTGGCCTCTGGGGATGGAAATAATGCAATACGCTCAAGCGGCGTGCACCCTCTGCTGTTGTGGCTGGTGGCATCAGTGGCTCAACCGGAAATGGTACCGATAGTGCCTCCACTGGATGATGGCCCTACACCGAGGCCTCCTCACTCGGTGGGCTGTCAGTGCGTACTACATCTAGAACCCTAGCTTGCTATCTACGTCGATGAATCCAAAAAAGAAACTAGTGAGCCACGTTCAATAAGTTATAAATGGGGAATGACTCAAATAGATCACAAAAAAACTCTTCAAAACACACACACAATCAGTATTTTAGTGCACTGAGTCAGAAATCAGATGTTAGGGTCCAGGTGTATGGATACGCCGGCCGACGCACCAACACTGGATTCCCTACACTGATAAACACAGTCACTACACATATCACTATGGCCGTTAAAACGATCAGATTCCTATGATCTATGGTAGAACCGACTCCTCTGATACCAATTTGTCACAACCCGTCCCCCAAGGCCTGTACTGTGACCACCCCAGGCTCGCCTTACATAGGCCAGGGGTTGGAGACTAGAACTGAAAGGCGTATTCAATAATGTTGGCAAGGCATTGAATTTATAACATGTAATCACACACAACAATGCACACAGAAAGATACGAACACAATTCAACTGTAATGAAAAAAAGTGTTAAATGTAAAAGGGGTCAGAATACAAGCCCAACTGTGAAGGTACAAGTACAACTAAATTACCATACAACTGAAGAAAAATAAAGCATCTACTAGGTCATCCTTCGAGGTTCCTACATGAATGGTAGGTACAGATTTCCTACTCATCACTCCATGTCTTCCCATCTCCTATGTGTACTAACACGTCATATGGTCCACCTATGGGCCCCATCTAGCCCTGGTACCATCATCCTTGATTAGCATTGTCTGTCGTCTGCACAAAACACAACAAGGTGCGGGCATAGCCCGTGCTGAGGTGAGTATAACGATAATCAGTAAGGACCATGAGACCCTAAAGGGCTCAAAAAATCAACCAAGGATAAACCACAAGGCATGAAATCAATTAAATACCCTTCTTATGTTTATGCCCATACATATACCTATGTTTTCATGTATACCCATATCAATTATGTGGAAGACACAGAGTCAAACTCAAAGCCTAAAATGTAACTGTTCCACAAAGTAAGGAATAAAATGATGGTAAGTACCACATAGGTAGTCCACACTGAAGAATACCACCAAGGTATTACCATTATGGAATGTTCCAAAAGTTACAAACTTAGCTCACACCAGGTATAAATTAGGAATAGAAGTACAAATGATTAGATGTAACTACTGAATCATGCTACTCTGTTAAGAGGCTCTGCTGCTAGCCCACACAGGATCACTAAGTACTGACCCACATATGATCTCTATATGCTGACCCATTGGGGATATTTAGGTGCTGACCCACATAGGATGGCTCAATGATGACCCACACAGGATCGCTTGGTGCTGACCCACACAGGATCGCTCGGTGCTGACCCACACAGGTTCGCTAGGTGCTGACCCACACAGGATCGCTCGGTGCTGACCCACATAGGATCCCTCGGTGCTGACCCTCACATGATCACTTTGTGCTGACCCACCCAAGATCACAAGGTGATGACCCACACATGATCTCTATTCATTCCCCACGTCACAACCAGCTACATGATTCCCACACTAAGGTTTCTCGTCTCTAGGAGGGTCATCTCTTGAAGCCACCAGTCAATACTCTAAATACCACGAAGTCCAACAATGAAATAACCGAAAGGACCACCACATCATAGGGGCCTCAATGTGACAAATGGTGCGTTAATAAGACGTCCGGTCTGTAAGTTATTAGTATTTTAGTCCAAAGGGCCCGGTTGGATCAGTGATCAATCCAACCAGACCATATCCCAACATTATCCAAATCTCATGTGTTTTATAAAAAAGGGACCGTTACGCTCATAAGATTTTGGCAACGTAGAAGGTTTTTCAAATGGACGTCTGGTGCTAAGGTTATGGCCAAAAGAGCTAAAATGGGTCGAAGGGGGTCCGGGTTCGGTCCGACCCTACCTGAGCTGACCCGGTTTGGGTCGACCCGGTCCAACCCACGAGGTCCGTCCCTACCTACAGTGTGTACCTACACACACTAGGCGGTCCCACCTTGTGCCCCAGCCAGGGCAGCGTGGGGCAGCACAAAGCCCGTGAGGGCCACAAAGGCTACGGGAGCTGCAGGGCGGCAGAGGCCATGGAGTATGCGGAGGGGCCGTGAAGGCTGCAGAGTAGCTGAGGTCGCGGAGGCCGTGGGGGCTACGAGGCGGTTGAGGTCATGGAGTTGGAGGGGGCGCGAAGGCTACAGAGGGGCCGCTGTGTGGCGGGGCGATGTGGTTGTCCATATGGCTAGCTGTCCTCTCTATGCGGTGCGGTCATACGTCATGCCTTTGTCGGTGGCTGGTTCGGCCGAACGTTCTTCATTCGTCACCGTGGAAGAATGATGTAATCTTCCATCATGAAGAACACCCAAAAAATGAAGAACAGCAGAGGGCTCGAGTAAGGTTTGTTTGGCCTACACCCTCCACATAAGAGCGGTATCAAGAGGCTCAACAAAAACCTTGTATGAAGAACGTCAAACACTACAACCACCATCAATTATTACTCCCAATCTAATAGAAAAATACATCATTCGTGGACCAACTAGTTATGGAGTTGATCTGAGTTATTTGTTCAGACGGGATGAACGTGTGAATCCATAATCACAAATAATAAAAACCCTACCTTGGAGATTTATTAATGGTGGTCACGATGAAGGAGATAATGTCATTGGGGATAGACCGATGTCAGTGATGTCAACGATTCCTTGATTGTCGGTTCATTGTTGTCGAAGATTTTCCTCATTGGTGATAGCATTCATTGTTGGGGAGCGAGTTCTTCATTGTAGAACATGTTCTTTATGGGAGAGAATAATCCTCCAATAGCTCACCTCTCCAAATTCCACCAAAATGTGAAATATCTAACTTCTTAAGTTAAGTTTATCAAAATAAATTATGTTGGCACAAAAATGCTTGAATAATTAATGAACTATGTTGGCACCATTAATTAGCTCATTTAATTGACCCAATTAAATGGATTTGTGTTGGCATAGTAATGGTTGGAGGAGTTGAGAGGTTTTCTCCAATTAAAGGGGTTTCGGTGTATCCCGCCTATTAACAACAACATGGGAGGTTTATGCTCGGGTGGTCCCCACCACCATAACCCATTTTTAGGGGCTTTGGTAATAAAAATGCTATACATTTTTATTTTATTTTATTCTTCCACAAAAAGAACAAAACTTATCTTTCACTCTCGACCCACTATGATCGAGGTGAAGGTCTCCTTAAGTGAATACCGTCACCGTGAGTTCAATGGTGCCGTCAAAATTCAATTCCAATCACCGGTTCAAAAGTTACAAAAACCTACTCACACATTTACTAAAAGTACCCAAATAAAGTTTAGAAATTCATTCTGGGCACACCGGTCCTCGGAATCATGCACGATCAATATTCACATACTCTTAAAATTCCGATATATATATAAATAATATTTACATGGAAATTCTTGGTCTTTACATTATTTTTATTAATTAATAATTTCATATCCTCTTCTATATTTAATTGATTTACTATACCCTTTTTATGTTCATTCATGTCCTTTTTAATGGGTCAAGTGGTTCAATATCATTGTTTGGGTCTATTCATTTTCTTGGATTTTATGTTCAGTTGTTTTATGTTCATGGAAAGAGAATCGTATGAAATGAGAATTTCGGTCAAGAATTGATGTTATAAAATGTTAGTGAACATCCATAAGATTTAATTGTAACAAAATTCATCTGCTTATTTAGAGGAATGTTGAATCAATATATATAAAATTAATGACAAACTCTTGAATTAATTTTAGCAATTGTTATCACAATTAAGATGTTTTGAATTGTTATTTTTCAACATGAATGCATATGTATTAAAAACATCCACATTTAATACTCTGGATCAACCAAAAAATGGGTTTAGGACCATAATAGTAGATAATAATAGAAATTGATATTCCACCATCCTTGAATGTGCTAAATTAACACAACTCAAATGGTTTTTAATTTCATTCAAAGAAAAGAAGGGGGATGGATAGATTTTAGGATTGAAATAATGAATGAAGATATTGTATGTAGTATCTAATGATGCTCAATATACACGAGGGGGGGTGTGAATTGTATACATTAAAAACACATTAGAACATTTAAAGGTGAAGATGTTTAACAAGATTAAACAAAGTAATTCATAATACTCTAGTTCTACACACATACTTGATTCTGAAAATATGATTCCGAGAACGAAATTCAAAAACAGTTGTTCTAGAAATGAAACTTAACAAATTTTTACAAAGATAAAGATTCTACCTTAAAGTGTATTGAATCTTACTAAACCAGAGTATACAATTATAAGTATGTATAAGATAGTTATACTTTCCTCAACAATCAAAATACATTGGAATACATGAAACAAACAAGTAACAAGTAGTAATTATTTTATCCCAATCAAAATGATATCCAAAAACCTTGGATAGAGGTCCCTTGGTTTATACTTTCAAGAGCGTCTGTCTTACCTACACCAGGTTAAGCCCTCGAATACGAAGATCGGAGTCTGTCTTACTATCCCCCCAAGCCCTAAACTTCAATGTAGTCGGCACCTATGTCTTCCTTAGCACGGAAGTCCTCTAACATTAAGGTAATCTACAGCTCTTTCTTCCTATCCCTAGAAGCCCTCGAATGTAATCAGCAACATTTAGAGTCGCACGAAGCAAATCCAAACGAGGTGTTCAGTAATCAAAAAAGCATGGAACTCTCTCTATTTATAAATCACTTCAGTATCATGTAATCTCAAGATTGATAAACGTGTTCATCAATGTAATGATCCCTTTCAAATGAGCTCCTATTTATAGGAAGAGCTCCAACGATTGGCTCCCTCCTTCAAAGGTCATATTTTTCCTTGAATTTTTGAGGGACCTTTCCACGTGTCACTCAAACAATAGTTAATTAGTAACTGAATGCCCAGAATTGTTTTATAATCAAGAATTTATAAGAAAAATAATATGTTTCATAACCAAATTCATTTTTCAGAGTGTAATAAAAAATGAATGTTTTCAGTCTAACAAAAAACTATTAAGTGTCTACAAAACATTGAAATTCATATCTTGTCTTCATAAGAATTTGGAAGTTGTATTCTATAGAATTATGATGTCTGAATTTCTAAGAAATTCATATTCTTTAATTCAGTAGAATTTGAGTCTGAATTCATATGAGTTTGGAGTTTGAACTTACAAAGTTCAGAGTCTGAATTCATAAGTTTTAAAAGTATGAACTTATAATGTTTGGAGAATAATTTATAAGATTATGGAGTCTAAAAATTCAATGTTCTATGTCTAAATTTATAAGAGTTTGGAGTCAGAATTCAGATAACTTGGACTTAGATAATGAAGAGTTAGGAGTCTGAATTTAGAGAACTAAGAGATAGAACTTATAATAGTTCGGAGTCTGAATTTAGAGAACTCAGAGTCAAAACTCAGAATAGTTGGGAGTCCTAATTCATAGATTTCAGAACCTGAATTCGTATCCTGAAAAAAGAATTATTTATATTTAATTATATATATGATTCTGAGGTTTTGGATATGAAACCTAATTTTATACTTATACAAATAATAACAATGATGAACATGTTAAGGATAAATTTCCTTGGGGAAGGAAAATTCTCCTTATGAAAGTAAAACATAGGGCAGATGAAATTTTCCTCAGGATAATGTGTTTGTGATTTCCAAAACATGAAGAAATGGTAATGTCATAAGGAATCCTTACTGACTTAACACTCATCCCAATCATGAAGGAATGGAAAAGTCATAAGCAATCCTTATTGACTCAACAATCTCCCCATTTTTGGAAAGCACAATCATCCTTATGAATAAGAATATAATAAAATTAAAAAAACTTAACTCCATAAACTCACATGGGAAAGGATGAATATTACTAACTCCCCCTTAGGCTTTGAAAATATAAGGATCATATTCTAGATTTCTGGAATAAGATTTTTCATTATCTTGAATATGGAATACTTTGTAATGAAAAAATCCATCTTAGATGAACTGACCTTACTTTGGGACATTTATTCTTTACTTAGTATTCTTTTTCCTTTCTCCCACATTATGATATTCACAAAAATATAGGGAATGGAAAAGTTCATATGGTAGCTAAAATATTAGTACCAAACATCCAAACAAAAATGAGCTACAAAAATTTCATTAAGATTGGAAAAAAATTACACAAAAAGGAAAATACAACAAAAGATCAGATTGGGTCTATCATCTTCCTTTTAATTGGGCATCAACTTCGTCATAATGGTTTTCATATTTTTGAGTACATTGTGATCTTCATCAGTTCGCATTAGAATTTGATCCTGATCCTTAGCATTATTCCCTAATTCTTTGACTCTATCATCCTGAGTCTTTAGAGCCTTTTCCTGAGCCTTCCGGACATCTTCCTGGATGAAAATGTTTTATTCTATCTCAATCCCATGATTTATTTATCTCTTCCAACATTGATATACTGGATAAAGTTTCCCATTCAAATCATTCACTTCTTAAATCTGAGTATTCTTCTCAACGTTTATCTTTTCCTCAAAACTGCTCGTGGGATCCTTGAACATCCCATCTGTGGTGTCAAATGCATCCTTGAAAATCTCATGTAACCCATCAAGATTTCCGAAGTCCTATATTTTTTTCCTATAACAAATTTTCATCTTCCTGTATGATCTTTAATGGGATTCGTAGTTGAAGAAGAAATTCTTGAGATTAGCCTCCATCTTGACACACCTATCCATCACCATGGATACTGAATCTGATATCTAGTTCAAGGTATGTTGAAGCATTTGACATCTCGAGTCAATGCATGGAAAATTCAGAATAGTCCCAACAAGCTTCTTCAATGACTGAACAATGAAATCATGTCTAAGGGATGATGATTCTGAATCTGAAACAATACATTGTGAGGTCTCTTATTATAGCTCAGAATGTTTCCTCTTTGAAGATCCACCATCTCCCTTATTCTTCACAAAAAATTTACTAGGTGTATCGACAACAACCTATCTTCCCTTATTATTTCTTGGAATGGCCTCCTCATTCGAAGATTCATGTTTACTATCAGACAGTTGAACACTTTTATTTTCATCAATATCTTATATATCAGCTCTTACCTCAGCATCCTCATGTTGTATGAAATCATGACTAAGAAAATTCTTCCTCAGAGAGCTTATTCACATAATCTTCTCCCTTCATATCCTCTCCTTTCTCATCTTTCCCTGACATAGCCATATTTGAGGATTCTACTTTAGAATTTCAGATTGAAAACGTCTCGGATGGTCTTTCCTTATCATGAAAGTATTCGACTTGATTAATCAAATATTCGGAATCACCACTACTTTCTTCTTCTTCAACATATTTGAAAAGTTTTTTTCCTCAACATGTTTTTCTTGGGCTTTCTCTGGAGTGAGAAACTTCATTCCAGGTGTTTTAGATAAGGGTGGTACCATGAAGGATTTTCATACCAGAATGATCTCTGAAAGCTTTCTCAGCAACCATTAAACGAGATTACACTATCTCAGCTTCAGTAATTTTTTTCTTTTCCTTATTTTCTATAGCTTCCCTTTCCAGATACTCACATTTCATTCCCTTCAGAAATTTTTCTTTAGAAGGGTCTAGTCCAAACATGGGCTCCCGTTTTTCATGTACTTCTTATCTTCTCTCCAATTAGTTACTACTTTATCTAGATATACCTTTTACTTCTTGGGATTTGGAGGTGTGTATTGGATTTTCTTAGCCTCTATAGTTTTTCCTTCCACTACTAATTCCTTTAGCTTCCTCTTCCTTCCTCCCTTTTTGGACGGTTCAGCCACTTCTTGGTTTTTCAGAACAACTTCAACCTCTTCCTCTGGTAAGTCATAAAATTATCTGGAGTCTATAGAAAAAACATTGTTTATCCTCTTTAGGTTATCATCACTGACTAACATGACTTTGCAATTCATTGGCTTTGAGATGGAAGGAATTTTAAAAGATTCTAAGCAGAGCAAAATTAACTTGGAGTGAATGGATGGATTCATGATTATCTGAGCCTTCAAGTTTCCATTGCTAATATTATCAATCATAATGAGAATATTCTTAACCATGTTGATCTTCCATTGATTTACCATGAAATCCAAGATATACATGTCACTCTTCTTCAACGTGTCCTTGTCACCTTTTCTCAAAAATATGAAACCTTGAACCCTAATTTGAGAACCCAATAATTTGTATACAATTTCGAAAACTTCGAAGTTCTTACATCAGAGAGTCCAAGAAATTCCATAGGTTTCTCTTTAACAAGGCTTCCTTTGACATATGGCAACTTATGAGAACAGAACTCAGCTTCCCCTTCGTATGGAATACCAATCAAACTAGCTGCCTTAATATATGAAAGTGAAAAAGTACTTCCATAGCTCTTGAATGAAAGCTTCTCTCTACCTTCTTCCTTAATGAAACCGACCGATTCATAAAATTCAATTAACAAATATGGATACACCAAATCTTAAGCCCTTGGCTTCGACATGGAAACACTCTCTCATCCATTCATCTTAATCTTCTTCATGATGATCGAATCATACTTAGTGAAGTAGTACAAATGCAGTGATCATTCTCTATAGATCAGCCACACTGAGAATGGCTTGATAGTAGACATGTATTTTTTATAAGATTCCTCGACAGATATTAAGAATTTAGAAGCCCTTGAAAATCAAGAATGAGCATACGTAGAAGGGTAGAACTTCATCATGGGAGATCATGAGATTCACTGTGGGACAACCATCGAGTGTCCATTATATAGGTGTTTGATGTGACAATTCATCTTCCAAATTCAATCATGTGGCTATAAATTATTCTTATTAGATGTGATGGTTAATATGATATTCTAAAGGAAATCATGAATCTTATATTTTGAGGTTTATATAATATAAATATTTGTATTTAAGTAAAATATAATCCAAAAAAAATTAAAAACAACAGAAACAACCAACAAGTAAATGATGAATACGAAAACGCAGGAAAAGAAACATACCATTTGGATTGATAGGAATATTATTCATATTGAGAAAAAAAATTTCTTGAAGAAATTTAGATTCTGAAAATTTTGATAAAAAAAAGGAAAACTCTATTATGAAAAATTTATGCATGAAAGTATTCATTATGAAAAATTTTAGACTACGAAAATTTCCATTAAGAAAGTTTAAAAAAAAACTGGCAACGAAAATTTTCAGAAAATCCTCATTAAAAAAACATAGAAAACATTACTACAAAAATTTTCATTAAGTAAGATTTAGAAAATCACACTATGAAAATTTCCATTATGAATGATTTTAAAAGTCTAACTACGAAAATTTTTTATAAGTAATATTTGGAAAATCTTACTATGAAAATTTTCATTATGAAAATTTGGAAAATCTGACTATGAAAATATTCGTTACCAATGATTTCGATAATCGGACTATGAAAATTCTCATTATGAAATGTTTGGAAGATCTGAATATGAAAATTTTCATTACAAAAGATTTGAAAAATCTAACAAGCAAATGTACTCCCCCTATAAAAATTAGTTTAATACTGTAAGGAGATTGGTTTCAACAGAATGTAAAAAAAGAAGAACACCTTATGGTTATCATTCCTAAAATCTATTTTATGTATTCAAATCTATCAGAGGGTAAAGATTTTGTGAAAATATCAGCAAGTTTATCTTCTATTATGATAAATTGAAGAATGATATCCCTTTTTTCTGTGTGATTACTAAGATATTGATGCATAATATCTATGTGTTTTGCACGGGAGTGGTGTGTAGGGTTTTTACTTAGGGAACAGACATTAGTATTACCACATAAATTTTTTTTTGTAAAACTCATACCATAGTCTGTGACTGTGTGTTGCATCCACAACACTTGAGCACAACAACTTCCAGCTGCTACATATTCGGCTTTACCAGTGGAATGTTCTAATAAGTGTTTCTTCTTGCATGACCATGAAACTAATGAATCTATTAAGAAATGACAAGTTCTGTAAGTACTCTTTTTATCCATTTTGTATCCACCAAAGTCTGCATCCAAAAAACTCTTCAAAATAAAATCATTTCTAGATGTATAAAAGAGTCCAAGATCCATGGTTCCATTTATGTAGTGAATAATTATTTTCACTTCCATTAAATGAGACTCCTTAGGATTGGATTGACATCTTCCACATAAGAAAACTGAAATCATTATATCTATATAACTAGATGTCAAGTAATGTAGACTTTCTATAATACCTCTAAAAGATTTTTGATCCCCTGGTTTTCTAGCTTCATCATAATCAAGTGTGTTTGAGGTACCAATGGGACTTATAATACTCTTATTGTTGTCAAATACATACTTTTTAAGAATATCATTAATATAATTATGTTGGGATATATAGATTCCTTTTGATTTTTGAGAAATTTGAGAACCAAGGAAAAATGTTAATTCACTAATCATACTCATTTTAAATTCAAATTTCATTATATCCACAAGTTAATTTTTCAAATATTGCTGAGTTGAACCAAATATAATGTCATCAACATAAATTTGAAAAATCAAAACATTTTTCATATATTTCTTCATAAAAAGGGTTGGATCTTCATTTCCCTTATCATAATTAATTTAAAGCAAAAACCATGTAACCCCATCATACCAAGCTCGAGGGGATTTCATAAGTCCATACAAGGCTTTGTTAAGATTGAGAACATGTTCAGGATGTTTAGTATATTCAAAACCAGGTGGTTGTTCAACAAAAACCTCCTCTTGAACATGAAACTTAAGGAAAGAACATTTCACATCCCTTTGAAAAATATTGAAATTAACAAATGCTTCAAAGGAAAGTAAAATGTGAATAGATTCAAGTATAGCTACTAGAGAATATGTTTCATCATAATCTATTCCTTCTTTTTGATTATAGCCATTAGCAACTAATCTTGAATTATTTCTTACTATGAATCCATTTTCATCACATTTATTTCTAATGACTCATTTTATTCCAATAACAGAAGTTTCTATAGGTCTTTTAACCAATGTCCAGTCTTTATTCCATTTGAATTCATTTAGTTCATCTTGCATAGAGTTAATCAAATCATCATCACCTAAAGCTTCATCAGTGCTTTTTTGTTCTAATTGGGAAAAGAATGCTAGATGTTCTACTTCATTCCATAAGGCACTTCAAGACCTTACAGGTTGATTTACATCACCAATGCTACTATCCCTGGGATGATTCATAAGAAACAACTGATTTGGGTTATGTAATACCTATTCATAAACATAGGGTATAAATTTTTCAATGGTAAATGATTCAGAAACATCTAGTTGGACTTTTTCCTTATAATAAAAATCTTCTAACAAAGGTTGATAATCAGATTTTGAAAACACATCTGAAGACATATGTTGAGGCTGTTTAAAAACAAAAGGATCAGTTTCATCAAATTTGACCTGTATTTTTTCTTCAATAGTACAAGTGTTTTTATTAAAAGATCTATGAGCCTTAGAAGTTATGGAGAAGCCTAAGAAAATTCCTTCATCAGATTATTTTGTGAATTTATGAAAATTATCATTAGTATTCAGAATGAATAACTTGAATCCAAAAACCTTAAATTAGGAAGTTCTTGGTTTTCTACCATTCCATAACTCATAAACAGTTTTATTAATAATCAGTATAATCAAAAATTGATTTATAATATAATAAGTTGTACATACATATTCAGCCCAGAAATGTTTAGCTATAAAATATTCACTCAACATGGTTCTTGTTATATCGTGAATAATTTTAGTTCTTCTTTCAACAACACCATTCTATTGAGGTGTACTGGCTGCTAAGAAGTTATGAGTAATTCCATTTCTACTACAAAAAATTTCAAAATCAAAATATTGAAATTGTCCTTCATGATCACTATGAATAGTTATCAAAGGAAGGTTTTTTTTCATTTTTAACACGGGCTCTAAAATGTTTGAAATAAGAAAACACATCAGATTCCTTTTATAGAAAATTGACCCATGTAAATCTAGTGTAATCATCAACTAGAACAGATACATAATATTTTCCTCCAATGTTTCCAGTTTGTGTTAGACCAAAAAGATCCATATGCACTAACTGTAATACATCAATGGTTGAGACTTCACCGACTTATTTAAATCTTAATTTATGTTTCTTTCCATATTTACAAGGATCACAAACATTTGAAAAATAAAATCTAACCTTTGGTAGATCCTTAACAAGTATTTTGTTAGAGATTTTTCATATGTTCCAATGGTTACATTGTCCTATCCTTCTATTCCACAACCAAGATTGATCTTCCATTTCACTAAGGAAAGGTAGGTCTTGGCTCCTAAGGTCTTCTATGTTTATTGTATAAACATTCTATTGCCCATTGGTAGAAAAAATGAACTCATCCATGGAATTGTGTATTGATCACATGTCAATCCAAAAATTCACAAGGTAACCTTCATCACATAATTCAATTATACTAATAAGGCTGTTCATAAGACCTTTGACAAAAAGAACATTTGAAATCAAAATTTTCCCAGAAGAAAGATGTTACATATACCAATAATCTCTCCCTTAGCATTAACTTCTAAAGTTACTTTTCCTCCTTTAATCTTGAAAATATTTTCAAAGAAGTTTTTTTACCAGTCAAATGTCAAGAACATCCACTATCCATGTACTATGTATTGTTGTTTGTAAAATCCTTATTTTCCTAAAAATAAGAATGTTACGCTTTCGTAACCCAAACATTCTTGGATCTGTAAATTTCAGAATGAAAAATCTTATGTACCAATATTTTCATTAAAAAATAGGCTTTATGAAAACATCAAGACTGGGTTTTGTTTAAGGAAACGTGTTTTTCCCATTTTCCACCACACTGGCACTTAGTGCAGAATAAAGCACTTTGAGGTAAAAAATAATTGTTATTAAAAATCATTTTAGAAAGATTATAAAAAAACCAAAATTATTCCTTTGATGTCAGATTTGAGAATATATTTTATAAAAAATTTCCATACCTAAGGTAATGTTTGAAAAATACTTCCTCAAGGATAATATTTCTGACTTCAGTCTAATAATTAAATTATTATCTTCCAAAATAATAGATTTAGAACTGGAGTTATGCTCAGAAACGTTCTTCTTAGAAATTACATTTTATATATCGTGAGAAAGTTTATCCTTCTCAAAATTTACTTCCTAAAGGTTTTTTAAAATACTTTCAAAACAAATGGTTCAGTTATCAAGATATTTAGAAATATCAGATATTTATTTAGTAATAATAGTATTTCATGAATTTTCATTATCATGATTTTTCTTGAGTATTGAATTCTCATTCTCAGGAAGCTTAGCAAACATAGAAACTAAATCATAGGTAGGTAAAGTATTATCCTGATTAGAATAAGATTCTTCATCCAAAAATTCATAATATTTACTATCATTATAATTGGAATTTATGGATACATTGGTTATTGATTTTGTATTTTTTACCTCATCCATTAAGAAATGGTTTTCAATAGGTAGTCTGGCTATTAGACCAAGATTCTTCACTCCAGAAGATTCGTAATCTAATTATTTGTAAAGACCCAGAAATTTCAAGGGAAATTTTTTCCTAAATTTTATTTGGAATTTTACAAGGGCTTAGTTTCTGACGGCACCTGATTCCGAGGCCCGGTGTGCCCGGAATCATTTTCCGAAGTTTTGGCTCAGGTACGTTCAGTGAATGGACGAGCGGTTTTTTATAACTTTTGAACTGGTGCCCGGAATCGAATTCTGAGGGCACCGATGGAATCGAAGCACCGCTACTTTCTTAGAAACGCCTCTTCCATAGTTGCGTCTACTCGGTTTTGGTTTTTAATTCTTGGGTTTTATGTTATGAAATAAAATGAAGTTGTGCGACAATTTTATTTTTATTTCACTTAAAGCCGCTTGAAGAACACATTAAGCTGCTTAAGCTCAGTTGAAACGGATAGGGTGCAACCCAAAATATCCCATCCACTTCATCGGATATATGTGGGGTGGGTCCCACACGAGCCCCACCGTTTCTTTCCGCTAAGTAACGCACCTGCGAAAACCCCTATTAAATAAAATTCAACTACGGTGTTTTCTTAAACAATTAAACGCTCCTATTAAATGGGTGGTTTATTCGTTGAAATTAATTCTATGAATTAATTTCATTCGTTTCTTAACATGTTTTCGTTTTTTTGGCATGATAATAAAATAAGGCCAACACACCTACCTTTTGAAAGGTTGTTTTAAACCTTTGAAGAATCTCTATGTATCTTCCTCCTCCTTCGCGAAAAACGCGAAGAACGCGAAGAACACGAAGAACGCGAAGAACGTCGGCCTCCGACGAAGAACGCTGAACCCGTGGAGATCAGCAATGCGACGCCGTGTACCGCGACGCCGACGATTCTCCCTCTGCGACGCTTGTTCCGCGATGGTCAATTCCACGAAGAACGCACGTCCGACGAGGTAGGGTTTTTAATTGAGAATAATAATACCCTTTTTCCTCGGATGTTTCCTTTTGAAAATAAAGAACACGGATCAAATCAATACTATGTTAATCTGTGGAAAGTTTGGTTGTGGGATGAGTATTCTTGATTGCGGGTAGGGGTTTTATTTATTTATTTGATTCGTGAATACCAACTTGAGGATCTTCGTGGATTTAAACCATCTGTTATTGAATAATGCGAGGGGGGTCGGACTGCACAAACACGGCCGATCCTCATCCTTTTTTTTCGTGATGGTTCCTTATGGTTGGTACGGGAAGGCGTGGTGTCGTCGCACCACGCGATTTTTCATGCGGAAGGATATGCACGGTGCCGTCGCGCCCTGCCGTGGAAGGAAGTTTAAGAATGCGACGCCGTCGCGCCGCGTCAAAGAAAACCAAAGAACCGCGATCGAAGTCGGGCCGCGGTGAAGGGGCACGTCGCCATCGGGTCGCATTGGAGAACTACAAAGACGACGTTAATCGTTTGACGTGCGGATTGATGGGAGACGACGAAGCAGACCGTTTTTGCATTTGAATCCCTTTGCATTAAAGGTGGGGTCTCGGGGGGACCCTAGGCGAAGACGGTAGGAGAAACGGACCACCGAAGCGCGTCCGGTGGTCCGCGGAAGGCGGCGGCGGCACACCTCCGTAAGTTTCCGGCGGCGGTTGCCACTGGCGTCAATAAGCGGTGAAGGGGGGCGGCCACGCACACCCCCGCCGCTCCGCGGAGACCGCTCGGTCGTGGCTGGCCGATCGGGCCGGACCGGACCGCGCCGGACCGGGCCTGGCCGGGCTGGGCCCAGACCCCCGTCTTCGGACCACCTTCGGTCAAATACCCATATCTTGAGCTATATGCCTCTGTTTGACTCTCTGTCAGTGGAAAAACGATCCTTCGACCGAGAGGGTCGTTTCAATATATCGCACTCAAGGTTTCGAAATACTTTGAGTTCGTCCGGGTTGGTTCGTACACGAAACTAATCGGGCCCTCGGAGCGGAAACGCTAATATCATGAGCTCCGGACATCCGAATGACGTGCCGTCAACTTTGTTGAATTCCTATTAGTGAGACGGATATTTTGGCTTACTCAGCTAGAGGATTCGATGACGTCGGAGTGCAGTCTGGTTGGTTCGCTCACGAAACCAACCGGGCCCCTTGAACGAAAAAGCCAATAACTCACAGACCGGGCATCCGATTGACGCGCCGTCTCTCTCGTTGCTTTCCTCTTGATGAGACAGAACTTCTGGCAATCTTCGCCTGAGTTTTGGTTTCTGTTCGATAGTGGCCGGGTTTGATTGTATCTGAAATCCAACTGGGCCCCTGGATCGGGAAAGCTGATATCTTTCAGACCAGACGTCCGTTTGAGGAACTGTCAGCGGCGTTAGGGATCACGTTGAGAAACGGTCCCTATGAGTATACCCTATGAGTGTTCGGGGTATAGTTGACTTACGACTGGATTGGATCGCACACAAAACAAACTGGGGCCCTGGGAGGAAAAGACTAACAACTCAGAGACCATGTGTCTGATTCATGCGCTGTCTGTTGCGTTGAGACCCCTATGACGAGGCGTTCCATTGAGATACTTATTTGTGGGACTTTGTGATACTTGGTGTATCGACCTATAGCTCATGGAGCGGACCCTCCCGGAGACGAGCGTACGGAGTACGGAAACCGTGTAGACGGTTGAGACCTAACGACTGCTTGACCGACTCGACTTGGAGTGAGTCGACTAGCCTAGTTGACGGAGCGCCCGGTATTTGGCGACATACCCACGGCGGACGGAGCGCCCGGTAGTTGGATGCAGACCCGCAGTACTCAACAGGGGGAGCACCTCTGTAGGCTATTAGGGGGAGCGCCCGGTATTTGGCGACAGACCCTCAGTGGACGGAGCGCCCGGTAGTTGGCCACAAACCCGTAGTACTCAACAGGAGGAGTACCTCAGCAGTCTTCGGTTAGTGAGTAGTACCTCGGAGTCGTGACAGGACCACTGTACACTCCAGAGACGGGGCTTTTCAGCAGTTAGAGTTTCGATAATGAAAATCCTGGTTTGAGCTGAATCTTTTGACCTTTGTGTTTACCTCATGATTGAGATGGGTCACTTGACAACTTATGTATATGTATGGGCATATACATGGGTAGTGGTTATCCGTTGATTTCACAATCCTTGTGTTTCCTCATGATTGAGATGGGTTAGTTGATAACATTGGCATATGTGTGGGCATATACCTAAGTGGAGGTTATCTGTTGAGATCTTATTTGTGGTTATCCTTGTTGGTTTAGTGAGACCTTGAGGGTCTCATGGTCCCTACTGAGTATCGTTATACTGACCCCTGCAAGGGCTATTCCCACACCTCGTTGTGTTGGTTGCAGACGACAAGCAGTGCTGACGGAGGCCGAGTGTTCGAGGACTGGACGGTACCCGGAGGTGGACTACACGACAAGTCCATACCCGGAGGTGGACTACACGACGAGTCAGTACCCGGAGGTGGACTACACGACGAGACGACACACGGAGGAGGTTGACGGACGAGAGCGTGGAGGAGGCTATCTGTACCTACCCTTCAGGTAGGATCCGTGGTGGACGACCTGGAGTTGCACCACCTGTACCTACCCTTCAGGTAGGATCCGAGGAGGACGACCCAGGAGACGCTTCCGTCCTTCTAGCTGTTATCTTTTCTGTTGTACTTGTTCAGTTGTAGTTGAACTTTCTTTTGGGTCTGTATTCTGGACCATTTACTTTTCAGCACTTCTCTTGTACTTAATGTTTACTTTTTCTGCTTGCTTACTCTATGGTTCTTGTTTTCTTTTATAAAGGCAATGCCTTCCCAGCTATCGGGATTTACGCCTTTGGTGCTAGTCGCCAGCCCCTGGCCTATGGAAGGTGGGCTTGGGGTAGTCACAACACGGGCCCCGAGGACGGGTCATGAAAAACTGGTATCAGAGGATTCGGTTCTACCGCAGAACTTATAACTCCGATGTTTCTTTCTATGAAGCAATAGTGTTAAGAGTACCGAGTGTGGTTTTCAGTTCAGGGAGTCCAGTGTTGGTGCTGGCAGCTGACGTATCCATTCACCAGGACCCTGACAACTGATTTCCAACTTTGTTCACAAAAACACTGATTGCGTGTGTGTTTCCAGAAGTTTTATTTGAATATCATCTCATATCTGGTCAGCTCACCAGGTATAAATCGTTTGACTATGTCACGTTGTTCCTTTCAGGATGCCTCCCGTGGATGACCAGCTAGAGCCCTAAGAGTGGTTCATACTGATATCCCGCTAAGCGACGTGGCCTCAGTACAGGGCCCTTTTCCAGTTGAGGCACTAGCGGAGGCACCAGCGGTACTACTACCCATTGGGCCACCGATGCCACCCGCCCCAGCAGTAGAGGGGGCACGTCGCTTGAGCACGCTGCACGAGTTCCAGTGCCAGAGGCCACCCAGGTTCTAGGGAGGGACGGACTCACGGGTGGCTGAGGATTGGCTGGAGGCTGTGGTGAGAGTCTTCAGGCTAGTGGGGATGCCGGCAGATTTCATAGTGATCCTTGCTGCCAGCCTTCTTCAGGCAGAAGTAGGTAGATAGTGGAGCCTGATGCTTCATATGCCTGACAAGGCGACACTTCTATGGGCAGACATCGATAGCCTGTTCCGGGAAGAGTTTGTACTAGCCACCCTTCGAGCGGTGCGTATACAAGAGCTACATCAGCTGCGGCAGGGCAGCATGTCAGCGGTACAGTACTCAGCGAGATTCACAGACCTCTCGCGCTGCTCCACAGATATGGTACGGGACCCGTTCTTCAGGGCCTGATCCTTCGAGCAGGGGCTCAGGCGAGAGATTAGAGCTTCTGTTGTTTCTCACAACATTCCGACGCAGACAGGGGTGTTGGAGAGAGCCCTCTTAGTAGAGCATCTCCTTGCTGAGCAGTCTCCAGCATCAGGATCCACCACTAGCCGTCTTGCGGTAGAGTCTTCTAAAGCTAGCAGTAGACAGATGACGCAGAGGTCCAAAAGGTCCAGACCTACCGGTGGCCAACTGCACGACTCAGGTTCAGTTGTGCGGGGAAACCGGGGTGGAGTCAGAGCCAGACGTGCCGAGAGTGGACAGTGTTACTCCTGTGGCGGAATTGGTCACATGGAACGTCACTGTCCCACCCGCCATACAGATGAACAACAGTTAAATGAAGAACCTCCGAGGCAGAGGCAGAGGATCGATCTGGGCGGACCGCGAGGTGCAGGCGGCCATGGCAGAGGAGCTGGCCGTGCAGCTGGAGGTGGACGACGCTTCGGGATGTTTCCACCACCACCACCAGGAGGCCCATCCCGAACAAAAGGGATAGGAGGACATGGGAGAGCTCAGCTTTAGGCAGCTGAGGCCTATGGTCATGGAGCTCCGGAAGAAGATGGACAGTAGCGGGACTAGCTTCCGACCTGGAGGCTATTGATCCTGTTGCTTCCAGTTTTGTTTGTGTTTGTCTGTAGTTGCTTTCTATCATTGTACTATGAGTTGCAATAATAAAAAGACACATATCTTTGGGATGTTTGATTTTCTGTCCTTTTGTTTGGATGATACTGAGTGGTTCTGGTTAAAACTGTTGACTTGACCCTCACATTCGTGATTTCTACTGGAGGAGACCTAGTGACCTCACACTGATGCCAACAGTGTGACTCGACCCTTGGAGGCGAGAGTGACAATTGGATCTCTTGGTAGTTACATCGAGGCCTTACGACGTCATCCATGGAATGAATGCATCATTCATGTCAGGATTGACTGTATTAGGCAGTGAACGTGGTTCATCCAGGGGATGAGACCAGATTTATCTTATCGGCAAAGAAGAAATCATATCAGCTCTTGTGGGACTAGGGATGGTCCAGGCCATGACAGAGAAGGTCAAGGTCATCCAGGAGAGGAGGAGGACAGCTCAGAGCCGGCATAAGTCTTATGCTGACAGGAGGCGGAGGCCACTAGAGTTCGAGGATGGCGACCACGTCTTCTTACTGGTCTCACCTCGATGAGGTTTACGGAGATGTGGCTAGGGAGGAAAGTTATCTATGAGGTTCAACGGACCTTTCTAGGTCCTCAGCTGGGTAGGAGAGGTGGTTTACCACTTGACCCATCCACCTCAGTTGCACAAGGTGTAGGACGACTTCCACGTATCTCAAATGATGAGATACGTGCTCGACCCTTCACATATCATCGTCCATGAGGAGCTGGAAGATGGTGATGTGGTGTCTTTCACGGAGGTTCCAGTGGGGATCGAAGATCGACTAAAGCGGATCCTACGAGGAAGATCGATTCCTCGGGTACACTTTCTTTGGCAGTACGGGAACCTCCAAGTGAGCACATGGGAGCGGAAGGCTCAGATGCGTGCTCTGTACCACTTTTGTGACCCTAGTTTATGTTGAAGCTTTATGGGGACGTAAAGTCCTGTGGTGGGAGTAATGTTAAGACCTGGAAATTTCAAGGGAAATTTTTTCCAAAATATTCTTTGGAATTTTACAAGGGCGCAATTTCTGACGGCACCTGATTCCAAGTCCCGGTGAGCCCGGAATCATTTTCCGAAGTTTGGCTCGGGTACGTTTAGTGAATAGATGAGCGGTTTTTTCTAACTTTTGAACCGGTGCCCAGAATCGAATTCTGAGGGCACCGATGGAATCGCAGCACCACTACTTGCTTAGAAACGCCTCTTCTGGTGTTGCGTTTACTGGGTTGTGGTTTTTAATTTTTGGGTTTTAAGTTATGAAATAAAATAAAGTTGTGCGACAATTGTATTTTTATTTCACTTAAATCCGCTTGAATACCATTTAAGCTTCTTAAGCTCAGTTGAAATGGATAGGGTTCCACATGAAATATCATATCCACTTGATAGGATATTTGTGGGGTGGGTCCCACACGAGCCCCACCGTTTCTTTCCGCTAAGTAACGCACCCGCGAAAACCCCTATTAAATAAAAGTCAACTGGGGCATTTTTTTAAACAATTAACTTCTCCTATTAAATGGGAGGTTTATTCGTTGATATTAATTCTATGAATTAATTTCATTCGTTTCTTAACACATTTTCGTTTTTTTGGCATGATAATTAAATAAGGCCAACACACCTACCTTTTTGAAAGGTTGTGTTAAACCTTTGTAGAATCTCTAAGTATCTTCCTCCTCCTTCACGATGAACGCGAAGAAAGCGAAGAACGCGAAGAAAGCTGGCCTCCGATGAAGAACGCCGAACCCGTGGAGATCAGCGACGCGACACCATGTACCGCGACGCCGACGATTCTCCCTCTGCGATGCTTGTTCCGCGACGGTCAATTCCGCAAAGAACGCACGTCCGACGTGGTAGGGTTTTTAATTGAGAATAATAATACCCTTTTTCCTCAGATGATTCTTTTTTAAAATAAAGAACGCGGATCAACTCAATTAAAAGTTAATTCGTGGAAAGTTTGGTTGTGGGATGAGTATTCTTGACTACGGGTCGGGGTTTTATTTATTTATTTGATTCGTGAATACCAACTTGATGATATTCGTGGATTTAATCCATTTGTTATCGAAGAACGCGAGGGGGGTCAGATCGCACAAACATGGCCGATCCTCCTTTTTTCGTGATGGTTCCTTGTTGTTGGTACGGGAAGGCGTGGTCCCATCACACCACGCGGTTTTTCATGCGGAAGGATATGTGTGGCGCCGTCGCGCCGCGTCGTGGAAGGAAGTTTAAGAACGCGACACCGTCGCGCCGCGTCGAAGAAAACCAAAGAACCGTGGTCGGAGTCGGGCCTCGGCGAAGGGGCAAGACGCCATCGGGTCGCGTTGGAAAACTACAAAGGCGATGCTAATCATTTGACGTGCGGATTGACGGGCGACGACGAAGCATACCGTTTTGGCGTTTGAATCCCTTCGCAGTAAAGGTGGGGTCCCTGGGGGACCCTAGGCGAAGACGACAGGAGAAACGGACCACCGGAGCGCATCTGGCGGTCCGCAGAAGGCGGCGGTGGCGGCGCGCCGCCAGAAGTTGCCGGCGGCGAATGCCGCCGAAAGTTGCCGGCGGCGAATGCCGCCCGCATCAATCAGCGGCGAAGGGGGGCGGCTGCGCGCACCCCCGCCGCTCCGTGGTGACCGCTCGGCCGCGGCCGGCCGGTCGGGCCGGACCGGACGGCACCGGACCGGGTCGGGCCAGGCCAGGCCCAGCCGGGTCGGGTCGACCCGGCTCGGGCCGACGCAGGGGGGGTCGGGCCGGGTCGGCCCGGGCCCAGACCTCCGCCTTCGGACCACCTTCGGTCATATCCCCATATCTTTAGCTATAGGCCTCCATTTGACGTTCCGTTAGCGGCAACACGATCCTTGGACCGAGACAGTCCTTTCGAAATATCACATTCAAGGTTTTAGAATACTTTGAGTTCGGCCGTGTTGGTTCGTACACGAAACCAACCGGGCCCTCGGAGCGGAAACGCTCATATCTTGAGCTCCGGACGTCCGAATGACGTACCGTCGACTTTGTTGAATTCCTCTTAGTGACACGGATCTTTTGGCTTACTCCGCTCGAGGTTTGGATGCCGTCGGAGTGCAGTCGGGTTGGTTCGCTCACGAAACAAACCGGGCCCTGGAACGAAAACGCCAATAACTCTCAGACCGGGCGTTCGATTGACGCGTCGTGTGTCTCGTTGCTTTCCTCTTGATGAGACGGAACTTTTGGCATACTTCGCCCGAGTTTTGGATGCTGTTGGATAGTGGCCGCGTAGGATTGTATCCGAAATCCAACCAGGACCCTGGATCGGGAAAACTGATATCTTTCAGACCAGACGTCCGTTTGATGAACCATCAGTGGCGTCGGTGATCACGTTGAGAAACAGTCCCTATGAGTATACCCTATGAGTGTTCAGGGTATAGTTGAGTTACGGCCGGATTGGTTCGCAAACGAAACCAACCGGGCCCCTGGGACGAAAAGGCTAACAACTCATAGACCAGGCGTCCGATTGACGCGCCGTCTGTTGCATTGAGACCCCTATGACGAGGCGGTCCTTTGAGATACTTCTTCGTGGGAAATTGTGATACTTGGAGTATCGACCTATAGCTCGTGGAGTGGACCCTCCTGGAGACGAGCGTACGGAGTACAGAAACCGTGTAGACGGCTGAGACCTGACGACTACTAGACCGACTCGACTTGGAGTGAGTCGACTAGCCCAGTGGACGGAGCGCCCGGTATTTGGCGACAGACCCATGGCGGACGGAGTGCCCGGTAGTTGGCCGCAGACCCACGGTACTCGACAGGAGGAGCACCTCTGTAGGCTATTAGGGGGAGCGCCCGGTATTTGTAGAAAGACCCTCAGCGGACGGAGCGCCCGGTAGTTGGCCGCAAACTCGCAGTACTCGACAGGAGGAGTAGCTCAGCAGTCTTCGGTTTGTGAGCAGTACCTCGGAGTCATGACAGGACCACTGTACACTCCAGAGACGGGGCTCTTCAGCAGATAAAGTTCCGATAATGAAAATCCTGGTTTGAGCTGAATCTTTTGACCTTTGTGTTTACCTCATGATTGAGATGGGTCACTTGATAACTTAGGAATATGTAAGGGCATATACCTGGGTAGTGGTTATCCGTTGATTTCACAATCCTTGTGTTTCCTCATGATTGAGATGGGTTACATGATAACTTACGCATATGTGTGGGCATATACCGAAGTAGAGGTTATCTGTTGAGATCTATTTTGTGGTTATCCTTGTTGGTTTAGTGAGACCATGAGGGTCTCGGGGTCCCTACTAAGTATCTTTATACTCACCCCTACACGGGCAATGCCCGCACCTCGTTGTGTTGGTTGCAGACGACAGGAAGTGCTGACGGAGGCCGAGTGTTCGAGGACTGGATGGTACCCGGAGCTGGACTACATGACGAGTCAGTACCCGGAGGTGGACTACACGATGAGTCAGTACCCGGAGGTGGGCTACACGACGAGACAACACATGGAGGAGGTTGACAGACGAGAGAGTGGAGGAGGCTATATGTACCTACCCTTCTAGTAGGATCCATGATAGATGACCAGGAGTTGCGCCACCTGTACCTACCCTTCAGGTAGGATCCGAGGAGGACGACCCAGGAGCCGCTTCTGTCCTTCCAGCTGTTATCTTTTCTATTGAACTTGTTCAGTTGTAGTTTTACTTTCATTTGGGTTTGTATTCTGCCCATTTACTATTCAGAACTTCTCTTGTACATAGTGTTTACTTTTTTCGGCTTGCTTACTCTATGGTGCTTGTTTTCATTTATAAAGGTAATGCCTTCCCAGTTATTGGGATTTACGCCTTTGATGCTAGTCGCCAGCCCCTGGCCTATGGAAGGCGGGCTTGGGGTAGTCACAGCAAGGGCCACTAGGACGGGTCGTGACATTATTCATCTGAAGAGTCACCACCACTGGCACTCCATGTTTCATTAGCTTTCGATAAATTCATAGCTTTAGCTTTTTAGTAATTCTTTCTATTTCTTTAAAAATGTTTTAACTTTCTCTCTTTTCTTTTAGGCATAGGGAAATCTAGTCTTATATATCCAGCTCTCTTGTATTCATAACATGTAACTTCTGAATCCTTCTTATATTTTCGTTCTTTTTTCTTGTATATGGATTGAAAATTCTTCTGGACAACAATATTTTTCATCCTTCGAGCAATATTGGCTATTTCATTTTATGAAGATTCACTTCCACTAGATTCGGATTATATAACAACATTCTTAGATTTAGATCTAGTAACTCTCTCTGGAGTCTTGGCATTCATATGATTTGAAGTTTTAGTAAAAGCAACACTGCCATTTCCATCCTTCTTCTTAATATTGTCAGCATCTCACTTCATTCTGTTCTCATGTTGAAGAAGAGTTCAAAAAATATCTTCAAGAGAAATACGAGTGACCTTTCTATTCTCATCTATAGCTGTTCTCTTGGATTCCCAATCATTGAACTTGATGTCTATGATTTTATCCACAAGATCTTCATCATCTAAACATATCTCAGCAAGAGATTGTAAACTATTAATGATAAACATAAATATCTATTTCACCTTACATATGGGTTCTCCATAAGGAAAGCAAAAAACCGTGATATTCAGCTCTAAGCATGGCTCTTCTAGTTTCAATAACTTTTGAAGTTCCAATGTGTAAAAATTCAGGATTCATCCAAATACAATTTTCTGCTTCACAAGATGAAATTTGGATATTTATATTTCTAGTCTTGGAACATGGCAATGTATTCTGTACCTTATAATTTAGATGATATTCATGCTTTTCTTGGTTGGTGAAAGTACTAAATTCCTTGTCAGAAATTTTATATCTTCCAGTAAGAATGAAAAAATTATCTACTCTAGCATTGATAAAAAAATTTCTTCATGTGATATCTCTAGTATAAGTAATCATTCCAATAAAAAATAGGTCGTCTAGTTGGATTTTGGTTTTCTATGGAACCAACATTGATTCCCGTCATAGTAAAGAAAATATTTCCCCACAAACATGTTAGTAATAAAAGTTTGTAAACAAGGAAAGTATTCCTCTACTTGAAAAATATAGAACAATGAAAAGGTGTGCAAGGAAAATATATATGTGAAAATAAGTATTTCGAAGACCACCACTGATTCCAACTATACGATTGTTTCAGAGTATGAGGTAGCCAACCTCTGATACCAATTGTAGGATTGAAATAATTAATGAAGATACTATATGTAGTATGTAATGATGCTCAATATACAACAGGGGGTGAATTGTATGATTTAAAGATTATTTGGAACTTTTAATGGTGATGTTGTTTAACAAGGTCAAACAAAGTAATTCACAAACCTCAAGTTCTACACACTTGCTTGATTTTGGAAATATGATTCTGAGAATGCAATTATAGAAAAGTGGTTTTGGAAAAGAAACTTAACAAAAGTTTACAAAGATAATGATTCCACCTTGAATTATATAAAATCATACTAAGTCAGAGTATACAAGTATAAGGATGTATAAGATAGTTATAATTTCCTCAATAATCAAAATACGGAGGAATAAGGTGAAAAAAACAAGTAACAAGTAGTATGTCTTTTAACCCAAAGTGAAGGGTATCCAACAACCTTGGATATAGGTCCCTTGATTTATACATTCAAGAAACTATGCCTTACACACACTTGGGTAAGACCTTGATACGAATATTGATGTCTATCTTTCAATCCCCACAATACCTCAACTTCATGGTAGTCGACACCTTTTTCTTCCTTAGCAAGGAAGACCTATAACATTAAGGTAGTCGACACATCTGTCTTCCTGTACCTGGAAGCCCTTGAATGTACTCAGTAACATTCAGTGTCGCACAATGTAAATCTGAAAAAGGTGTTCAGTACGCACAAAGCATGAAAGTATCTCTCTATAGAAATCACTTCAGTATCATGCAATCTCTAGATTGATCAACTTTTTCATCAATGTTATGATCTCTTTCAAATGATCTATTATTTATAGGCACAGCTCCAA
Organism: Viscum album; assembly: GCA_963277665.1. Lineage (NCBI taxonomy): Eukaryota > Viridiplantae > Streptophyta > Magnoliopsida > Santalales > Viscaceae > Viscum > Viscum album. The sequence continues at coordinate 1,583,708,286 of OY728158.1, read as the reverse complement.
CGGTCGGCTCCCTCCCCCAACAGTTATAATTTTCCTTGAATTTCAGAGGGACATGTACCCGTGTAACTCAAAAAATAGTTAGTTAGTAATTGAATGCATGACATAATTTTAAAACCATACCATGCGTAAGAAAAAATATGATGCATAAAAAAATTAATTTTTCATAGTGTAAGTAAAAAATGAAAGTTTGGAGTCTAAAAAAACTATTTGGTGTCTACAAAACATGGAAATTAGGCTTCTATTATCAAAATAATTCAGAACCTATATTCTAGAGAATTCTGGAGTCTGAATTTCAAGGAAATTCAGATTCTTGAATTATGTAGAATTTGGAGTCGGAATTCATAAGAGTTCTGAGTCTGAACATAAAATGTTCAGAGTCTAAATTCATAAGAGTTCGGACCCTAAACATAAAATGTTTGGAGTCTAATTTTATAAGATTTTGGAGTATAAACTTACAATATTCAAAGTCTAAATTCATAATATTTCGGAGTCTGGTTTCAGAGAACTCAAATTCAAACTTAGAAGAGTTCGGATTCTGAATTCATAGAACTCAGCGTCAGAACTTAGAAGAGTTTCATGTCTGGATTCAGAGTACTCTGAGTCAGAACTCAAAAGAGTTCAGAGTCCGAATTCAGATAATTCGGAACATAAATTTAGATACTGAAAATAGAATGCATTATATCTAAGTATATATATGATTCTAATGTTTTTGATATGAAACAAAACTTTGTACATAGACAAAAGAGATCAATGAAAAAACATGGAAAGGAAAATTTTCCTTGGGGAAGGAAAATGTTCATTATGAATGTAAAATGTATATTAAATGAAATTTGCCTTAAGATAAGGTGTTTGTGATTTTCAAGACATGATGAAATTGAAATGTCACAAAGAAACCTTATTGACATAATAATCTTTCCTATCATGATGGAATGGAATATTCATAAGGAATCCATATTGACTCAACCGAGATGACAATGAATTGTATGATTAGAAAAAATCATTCCATTAAATTTATGTTATTGGAGTTTCCATTTCATTTTTCTGTGTATAGGTTATGAAAGAAAAGATAACAAAATAATATAAATAAGAATGAAATGAAAAGAGTAATTTTACCTCTGGAATAAAACTTCTTTGAGAGCCTCTTATGGGGAGAAGATTTGGTCTATTGAATAGACTATGGGAAGTTGGACATGGGTGAGAAGCTTCAAGAGATATTTGGGAAGAATAAATTCAAGGAATATGGCTTGGAATAAGTGATGAGAAGAGGTAAGGGTGGAAGGTATTTATAGTATATGATGTTAGGTTTTTCAAAATATCTAAATCATTAGTTTATTACTTTCTCTCAAGACCAGCAATTGTGATGATTACATGAAAAAAATAGTAATAAGTGCAAGTGAGTTAGAACCAAATTTTCGTATATTAGTATATCATCATCAATGACTAAATAAATCCAATATTTTTCATTTATCATAAATTATCGCATTTTACTATTTGAAAAATATTCTGGTATTTTTGAAAATTCCCAAAAATTCACCATAATTTTTTTTTCACAGGTACAAAAAAAAATCCATTTTAAAAAATAATTTTCAAATTATGATTAATTTAATTATTAATTAAAATCACAATTTACATTAAAATAACAATTTTATGATATTCATTTTCTTATTCTGTGTTACATGAATATCGTACTTCCACTATAATCTTATTTATATACAATAATAATTAACATTACTATTCATTAGGGTATGTCACTATTCAAATGTGTGAAATTACTATTCATGAGGGTATGTTACTATTCACCAAAAAAATAAGTTGGTCATATTAGACTCTAAATAACTTACCGATAGCAACCGTGAATGTCATATTTCAAAATTTGAATCCTAGAAGATTAAAAATTATGATTAATGGTAACAAAGTAATTAGTAGGTCATTAGGTTGTGATTTTATGTGATTATATAAAATAATTATAAAAATGAAATAAACATTGAAAATATTGGTTTGTTACATATCCCACCTTATGAAATTTCACCCTCAAAACATTGTTTTACAATCTATTCCATAAACCTGTGTAGGTACATTTCCTTGATTGCCTCCCCCAGTTCCCATGTTTCTTCTTCATACATATGGGTCTACTATTTTATATTGACCAATTTGAGTAGTCTTGTTATGTTGTACATTAACTTAATGAACCATTATCTTCACTGTGTACTCCTTGTAACGAAGATCATCCTCCCACTGTACCACCTCTGAAGAGATTTCATGTGAATGATCTGGTATGTATTTCCATAAGAGGGATACATGAAAGACATTCTGTAATTCAAACATAGTAGGTGGATGTTCTAGTTGATAGTCCACATCCCTAAAACCAACAAAAATTTCAAAGGGTCCAATGTATCTAGGAAATAACATTCCATTCTTCCCGACCCAAATGACCTTCTTCCTAGGAGATATGTGTAGAAATACAATTTCTACATTGTTGACCACATTGTCTCGTAAATGATTGAATGCATAACTCTTTTATCAACTTCTGGATCTTATGATATTTTGCAGAATGGTTTTAACCTTCTACAAATTTCATTAACCATTTCATGTCCTTGAGATTCTTCTCACAAAATTCATCCCAACACGTCGGTGTTCTGTAACTTTTCCCATTAATGGATTCACATGATGCCATTCAGATGCTCATGTGTAAACTGTTTTTCTAAGAGAATTAAACCTGTTGAATTTTTTGGTCCCATAACCCACTGAATTCCAAAGAATGTGATCTCAACATGTCTTCCTATGTCAAAATAGTCTGCTCATATTTTCCATCAGTTTGAGGTTGATAGGTCGTACCGATGTTTATTTTAGTGGTTAGAGAATATTGGATACTTTTCCATAACATCGATGTTATTCATGGATCTCTATCAGATAAAAAATATATTGGTACATAATGAATCCTTAACACTTCATTGATGTCTATCCCTAAAAGTTAATACAATGTGAAGTCCTCTCAAATTGCAAAAAAGTGAGCTGTTTATGTAAGACAATCCACAATAACACATATATCATTGTTTCCTCTAGATGTCCATGAAGTCTAGGGACAAAGTCCATGGGAATGTTCTCCCACTTCAATTATGGTATGAGTAGGGGTTTTATCACCCCATTAGGATTTATCCTCTTAGCCTTCAATTTCTGACATACTAGGAACTATGATGTATATTCCACAATATTTATTTTCATATTATCCCAACAAATGTTTTCTCAATGATCTAGATACAACTTTGTTCTCCTTGTTTAATAGAGAAGGTTGTGCTAAGTTTGTCATTAAAAATATCCTTCTTTATCTCTTGATTGGATTGTACACATAATCATGACCCAAATCACATAGCTTCTTTCACGTCAATCATGAACTAAAAGGATTTCTCATTTTTAATGGCTTCCATCCTTTTTTTGAATTTCTACATCTTTTCATTGATCATCCATTAATTTCTACATGTTGGATGGTTGAGTAATTATTCGAGAAAGTATTGAAGATTTCCCTCCCATAATGATTCCCACATCCATCCTCTTCAAATAATGAATATTAGAACATTTAAGATTATATTAATTGATAAATATGGAGGATCCTTTATACTCAGAGCATAAAACACCTTATTTTCCTTGTTGGGATGGTAGTATATTGAACATTCATAATACCCGATGATGTCTATCAATCTTTATTGGTGCATATAATGATCTCTTTATGTGAATATATATTTGAGACACTATTGATTAAAATATATCTCACACTTCTCCCCATATAAATAATTCCACAAGAATTTTAATGCAAAGATCATAGCTTCCCACTCTAGATCATCAGTGGGATAGTTCTTCTCTTGTATTTTCTTCTTCATTGAGGCGTAGATGGTCACTTTAGCATTTATAATCAGCAGACATCCTAAGACCTTCATTTAATTATCACATTACACCCCAACTATTTCTCTACTTGTTGGGAGTGTGAGCACTAACGCAGTCATAAGACAAATTTTCATCTCCTTAAAACGGTATTTTGACTAATGAGTCATGAAAAACATTACCCCCTTCCATGCCAACTTGGTTGTTGGTTTTGAAAATTATGACATGTTCATAAAAAATTGTCAATAATACCCATCTAGACACAGAAAGCAACAGATCTACATCAGATGTTGGAATGGGACACTCTTTAATCGCCTTCGTCATGGTAGTGTCCACAGATATACCTTTTCTACTGATAACATCCCGGAAGAATGATAATTACTCTATCTAGAACTCACATCTATTTTATATTTCATATAACTACTCCAATCGCAATGTCTATAACATAGTATTAAAATGCTTCCCATGTTTTTCTTTGATCTTTGAGTATATCTAGATATCGTAAATAAAAACTACAACTTTTTTAAGGTAATCTCTAAAGACTCAATTCATTAAATACATAAAAATTACTTGATCATTAGTGTGTTTTATGGGGAACACTATGAAATAATAGTGTCCACACATCATTTGAAAGGTAGTCTTGGGATGATCTTACTTCATCACGTTTAATTTGTGATATCTTGACTGAAGGTCCCAGATAGAGAAATAACTGGATCCATGAATTTGACCGAGAAAGTCATCTATCTGTGGTAGGGGATAGTTGTTCTTAATTGTGATTTTATTTATCTCACTATATTCAATGCATAGGCACATTGAACCATCCTAAATCATTATTAAGAGGACTAGCGCTCACACGGTGAAGCACATGGGAATATAAAACCCTTCAATAGATTCTAATGTATCTACTTCATTAAAACATCAATCTCTAAGGTGTCCATTCAATAAGGTGTCTTTGATAATGGCAGAGATCTAGGAATAAGTACATTTGAGAAGTTAAACTCCCAGTCATGAGGAAGACTAGTCAACTCTTCCTGAAATAATGTATTGTAATCCCTCATGATGGGCAGGTACTGAAGCATGATTCTATCCATTGTCTTAATCATTTGAGCTAGATATGATTGCTCATAAGGTTTTTATATCCATACTTGAGATGATGATTCTAAAAGAAATTCATATTCCTCATTACACTTCTAATGAATTGGAGGATTCTTCGGGATGTGAAGAGTGACCTCCTGTTCCTAACAATTGATATTTTCTTTGTATAAGGATAGTCATTCCATCCCCAAAAAAGCAATGGCCTTCACTAAATGAAGTATGACATGATTTTTTGGGAGGTTTAGTCCACAAACATTAACTACAAAGGAGTTATAAAATAGGGACACAATAATTTCACCATTCACTATTCTGACAGATAACTCATCCTCCAAATTTTGAGGTGGTGCTTGAATATTTCATCTAATTTTTCAAGACATGATCTAATGTGTAGAACCAGAATCAAATATCATGTTCCCTATTAATGAATTAATTACTAGAATACCTATCACCACATAATTATATGGTTCCACCCTAGAATTATTGATAGCATAAGACCTTCCTTGTTTCGTTAATGGTTTTTGTTGATTTCCTCCAAAAACCCTTAGCATAGGGAAATTGCCTACATAATTCCCATGATCCTTATATTTAAAGCATAGAACAATAGGCTATGTGTTGATTTGAACAATACTTTCTTCTTCCATATTAGTGTGATTCTTCATATCTCGTCGAATGTTTTTAGCAAGATGACCCAACATTCCACATCTGATGTAATTCCTAGTTCCCTTTAAGAGGTTCCCAAGATGCTTCTTCCCAAAAAAATTCAAGTCGGATGATCGAACATCATTCCATCACAGAATTTTTTGGAAGAACAACACGCATTAGATTCCATTTTCCTCTTTTTTTCAATGGGACCAAGATACCACTGAGAGTTTCCTATCACTATTTCATCCTTAAGGTAACCACAAACCATCGCCTCAACACTATAAGAGTCTTTAATCACCTTATATTTTTGTAGAATCATCTTTAGTCCACTAAACTGTTGATCCACCATACTTTTGGTGTTCATGACAATGCGAGAGGCATACCTTTCAAACCATAAAATTTTTTCTTCATATGACCTTATGGACTCATGTTATTATTTCTTGATACCCAGGAAATCTCTTTCCATCTATACATAAAGGGTTTGCGGAAAACATTTATTGAAAAAAAGCCTTTTGTATTACTCCCCATCCGTGGAATCAATTACCTCTTGGGACTTTTTAATCCAGATCATTTTCCACCGCTATCCAGCTTCCGAATCAAAATGATAGACTAATAGTATAAATTTCTATTATTCCAAGCATTGGAGCATAGAGAATATCTATTCAATGGAGTTAACCCACTTATTCACAAGGATGGGATCAGAAGATCTACAAAACATGGGAGGCCTTTTTCGCATTATGGATTCTACAACAAGTTGACCTTTCCATGGAGGAGGAGGGAGTTCCACATGATTTAAGATATTGATCATAACATGATATAGCTGAGAAAGTAGTTTCATGAAAGTTTGAGCTACTTTTACCATAATATTAGGATTATTATTATGGAAATTTTCACATTTCCTATTATATTGGCTGTCAGAACATGTTCATCTATTTCCAATAATTAACTAAGAAAAATAACCAAAAATTAGAGGGATTTAATACATAGATATTCAACATAAAAAATGAAACATTAGAACATAAAATGATAAACTTGTAAAGGATAATTATATATAAAAATTTCATTATTTATGTTTAAATCATGGTTATCCTCAATATATATCTTAACTTATATTCATATGGGTTTTTTTCCTATAGTAATTGTTTATACTTTGTTAATTAATTTACCAAATCAAATCCCCTGAGAGAGTCAAACCAAGAGTGAAAAAATGGTCGTTTTTTTGTAACATGATCCCCAAGGACATGACCAAAACTTCTTGTCTGGAATTCCACTCCTAGATACAAATGTTCCATATCCACCTCTACTTGTTTGTATCCAAATAGGGATATTTTTTTTGGTAAACCACTTACTATATCCTTACCAAAATATAGGGATGTTTTCTTATACCTAGTCTCATACATATAGTTTTCAATAAGGTGATAAATAAATAACATCAAAAAATAACTATAAAATGATATGATAACAATTTTAGTGACCCTAGACATTTAAATATAATAGTACATGATTTTAAGTATAATTATATATCAAAGTAAAATCCAAGGATCGTAAAGTCTAGTGTCTTAGAAGACTAGGTACATAGTCAAACATTATAAACAGATATTTTTATTTAAAATCTATAATGAGATACTATATTCAATTGTACACATGAATTTTCATAGGGTAACAAAAGGATAACATGAATAAAGTGATGATCTAAAAGCCCTATAATAGAATAACAATAAGAAAAAGTCAATAAAACATGGGATAGAACACATGACATGATGATAAAAAAATAATATAACATATCGAATCACAAAATATAAAAATAGAATCATATAAACATGGAATCATATTAATGTGATAGAAACATACAACATGAATTTAGTACGAGTCAAGGCAAACCTCCATGACTATTTCCCATAGTACCACAATCCAAGACTAATCGACAAGACTGTTGCACATTGAAGATCAAGCCAAGATTAACTACCTAGACCGTCATACATAACGTCTTGTGAGACTCAACATTAACAAATACATTATATAAGTATCTATGCACACCCATATTGAAATTCCATGAATATATGTTCCACATAATTAATCATACATAATCAATCATATACAAACATAAGGGTTACCCATTGACTGAATTGGGTACCATAATCATGACATAATGTATAACAAATGGGCATATAATATAAATGTCCATGAATGAAATGAACTAAAATATACATGTATATTAATGAAAAAAATATAAATGTATAATTGTTAGTGATTTTATGTATATGTGACAACATTTAAGAAATGTATTTAAATAATTTTAGCATTAAATCATTTTTTAGAGGATTATAGAAAATACTATAATGCCTTTAAAATAAAAAGGGGGGGATAAATTATATAAAACAATATGTGAACCGAAAAGTATTTCATAATAAAAATGACTTATTTTTAATAGATAATGTTTTCGTAAAACAAATGATATTGTGCTCTTAAAATCAGATAATAATTCAAGACGTTCTCTTAAAATAGGTTTTCTTATAGGGAAGTATTGAGGAGAGAATCACTTAAAAACATGAATATTCCTGAACAAGAATGATGATGGGGTCATGATAAATTAATTGTGTATATGTAAACAAAATTTAGAATATGAAAATAAAAATATTATATAAATTCATTTTGTTAAAAGGATGATAATTAAACCCAAAAGATCAAAGGAGGTTTTGGTGGAATACCTTGTGGATTATTAGTTTTGTATCAGGTGTACTTAAGATGGATTCATGGGAAAGAAATGGAATTCCCATCACTTATAAATTATGGTTTAGGTATGGGGGGTATAATTAATACCCAACCAATAGGTATTACACATAAACTGGAATATCATAGAGGTAAGTTTGGAATAAAAGTGAAATGGAGTGGATCCCTTACCTAAAGTCTGATAGTGTTCTCCAATTGTTATTAAATACCTAAATAAACAAAATAGGTTTATTAATTAATAATTACTGAACCCATTAAATATTTAATTGATTTATAATATACTTTTTATGTTCATTGATGGTCCTTTTAATTGGTTAATTGGTTCAATTTCAATGTTTTGGCCCTCTTGTTTTCTTGGTTTTTACAGTCAGTTTAGCCGTGTTCATGAACAGAGAATAATGTGAAATGATAAATTTTATACATAATTGAATTTATATTTTTCTAGTAAAAACCATAATATTTCGTGTTTATAACATTAATTTGGTTATTTTTAGTGAAGGTTATTCATTTTATAAAACATTTTTATTGAATTCTAGAAATAATTTTATTAATGTTTCTCACGAATAACTTTATTTGTATTATTATTTTACAAAATGAGTGCGTAAGGATTATAGAACAAACACATATAATATTTTGTTTCAACCATAAAATTTTTTTAATTACCAAAATTGATGATATCAATAGAATATGATAACCCATCATCCTTGAATGTGCTAAATTTACACATCTTAAAGAGCATTTCCATTTATTTCAAACAAAATGTGGGGAAAAGGGGAGATGATATTGAATTATCCCATTATAATAACAACATTATATTGAATGTATGTTACATTAGTCTGCATACCATTTTAATGATTTGAGTTTAAGAAATAAAAAAACAAATGATTTAAAAATTGAATTAAAATAAAAGAGTAATTTTACCTCTTTAATCATCCTTCCTTGAGAGCCTCCAAATGGGAGAGGATTTATTATTTTGAAGATAATAAGGGCTGTTGAAAATGGGGGAAGATATTTTTGATAGATTTTGGCATAAAAATCCTGGTTATAATCTTAATATATGTGGAGAGAAGAGATAAGGAGGAGTGGTATTTATAGTGGAGGAGAATAGGGTTATCATATTATTTAATTCTATAGTTTATTATTTCCCCTCAAGACCGAAAATAGAAATGATTCAATTTGATAATTAATAATAATTGAATATGAGTTCAAACTATTTGGGATTACATCTACATATCACCATTAATGACTCAATAAATCCATTATGTATCATTTATCGTAAATTATCGTATTTTACTATTCATCAAAAAATCCAAATATTTTAGAAAAATCCAAAAAATTCACCCTAACAATTTTTGAACATGTATAATCAAAAAAAGAAATCCATTTTTCAAAAATTATTTTCAAAATAATATTAATATAATTTATTTATTAAAGTCACAGTTTACTCAAAGAATAAAAATTTTAAATCATTAATTTTCCCCCCAAATATAGGTATATCATACATCCAATAGAATCTGATTTATAAATTATCAAAAGAGAGGTTAATATTCAATATGGTATATAAATATTCATAAGGGTGACATTAATATCTATATAGATATGTTAATATTCCTAAAAAATTATGTTGGTCATTTTAGACTCCAAATAACTTACCGATCCCAACTGTGTAGGTGAGATTTTTAAAATTCAAAACATAGAAGTGTCAAAATTATGTTCAAAGGTCACATAGACCATAGTTGTTCATTTTTTCGTGATTTCATTTGATTCTATGACATATTAATTAGAAGGAAATTTCGATTGAAACTTTTGGTCGTTACAAACATCCTTGTCTTTGTGTCTTCTCACTCTTGTCGGGATTTCGTTCATGGGATTAAAACTAATAAAAATTACATTAATTTTCATAGAAATATAATTTATGCAATCCCTTTATATAATGGACTATATGAAATACTCTTAAAATAAATTTAATATTATTCCTTTTCACATAACGTCAAACTGTACGTCTTCAAACCCACCATTGAAATCATCAAATTACATAGAGTAGTCCATCTTATACGACCAAAACTCCTTATATGAGAGACTAATTTGGGTAAGTGAATTTTTTATGGTCTCTACCCGTAATCCTATGATAGGATCAACGAATTATAATAAATCAACCCGGACCTCATGTCCTTCATAAATAGAATATTTTTTTATCTAGCTCAAATTATATGGAAAAACAAAATATATCAATTTCTTATATATGATATACACCTAAGTAAACCATATATCATAAAAAATGTATGGATTTATTTATAATCATTTTGGATATTTCATGATTTCATAAATTCATATCACTTTCATGACCAATTATTTCATCACCATCAAACCACAATGAAGTTAATATTCCCCAAATTTTTTCGGGACGTTCTATATTTAGATATATTTTGTAATGATGTATCTATAATTAGAACTATATAAAGAATAATTTATCATTTTTTCAAGATACATATTGAAAAATGAAAAATATATTTTGAGTACATCCATATACTAACATTAATTTCCAACCAACCTCGATATCCCATAATTGCACTACCATGGTATTTTCAAGACTTGTGTAGCGCAAAAAAAATTGAATATCTCTACTATACAAACAGAAATATTCAAAAATAAATAATAATATCATAAACATAATGATCTTAATAGAACCATATTTGGAATTGATAGTGATATGAATGAATTTTAACATAACATAAGGTCCCTTATCCCCATATTCCCTCTACAAACTTTTTATTTAACCTATCAGTAAAATATATTTCATCATTAATAAAAAAAAATAACTTGACAATAATTCAATTGTATATAACTCTATATATAATTTATTCCACTTTGAACACTAATTTGAACGTACTATTCACTCAAAGATGTTGGTCCCCAATGGGATTTTCATACCAAACTGCCCAATAAAGGCCCTAGAAAAATGACTGTAAACTGAGTGTACACATATCTACCATATTCTAATCTATCTTCCTAAAAAATATTATCATTAGATTTTCATCAAATTTTGTCATATCATATAACATACTTTCTTCAATGTTGTATGATCATTATCTTCTTCATCCTTTTAATCAAATCCATATTTCCTTAAGCTCCATATGTTTTGGTTCAGTGTAAGATGAACTATATCTCAAGATATAGTAGGTCAAAAAAATTTTACCTTAAGAATGATCCCCCAGCTATCCAAAGTTAATTACCTTACACTATAGATAAAAGATAGAAAAACATATCCATGTTGAAAACCTATATCGAGTGCCCTTGGAAACATTTATGTCTCTGGTCCCATTCTGTTTCCTTTTTAACATTTGTAGGATACACGCGAATAAAATGGAAAAGGAATAATGAATTTCTGGGTTATAATATCTCCTAATAAAAATTCATGTCGAATAATTAGACCAAATAGACAATGAAAATATTAAACCATATAATCCTTTACTCCTCAATAAAGACTTTATCTATGTGATTAGTATATTTTCATTTTTTATTAGACCCTTGTTTAAAAAATTTAAGAGAACCCATTTATTTGATCATAAAATAATGTAATTATATGATATATCCTTTGATCTGAAGAATTTTTTCAATTCTTGGTTTCATAACTATAGTATTCTCAAGACATTAGGAAATATCATTTTTTCGATTAACAAAAATCATATCTTTGATTTCAAAATCATTATCAATCAAAATTACTAATTAGTGACTCTCTGTGTGATCAGGAAATTACATTAGAGATAACTCACTGGTTTACATTCACAGAATTTGTAAATATAGAGATTTACTTATCTGAATTGGATAGGAAAAAATATGTATATATATAACAAATTAGTTACCTTTGAGGAATGAAGTAATGCCTAGAGGGTTTTTCCCTAGAGGAAACGACCCCTTATCAAAATTTTATATTTCTTATAGGAGTTTTTCTACACACTAATTTATTTATAGATAATTTATTTAATCAATCTCTCATTTTCTATTGACTCGGAAATTATTATTCTATAATTTACCCAAATCATAGCTAAAACATTCAATTGGTTTAAAATATCCATGATGTTAAAAAACATACAATATTAAAATTTATTAATATTCCATACTATTTCAGTACCCCCATATATAGGTATACATTTAATATGAAGCAATAAACTACATTTAGTTAATATTACCCCTACAAATCCAAAATAATTTCATCAAGATTATTCTTTTATAAAATTCACATTGAGTACTTTAACATTTACAAATAACCATGAAACATACAACATAGTGGTCTGATCACAATGAACATAAATTGTGTTAACCATTATCTTTGTTGGTTTCTGGTATATGTGTTGTGATCTCAATAATTATGTATTAATAATTGACCTACCACTTTGCATATTGAAACATATTGGTCAATGATTTATGGATATAGACTTTATTAATAATCAATAAAAATTATATACTATTAAATATAACTTTTACATTTCCAACTTGTATAACAATAAACTGAAAGTGAAATAGATGTGGAACTTAAACGAGTGAATATCTCTAAATGGAATCCTATGAGATAGTTCATTCTATACTCAATAGGAATATAACTCTAAGAATGTGGAAAAAGTATTTTTTTTTAAAAATAATTGTAGATGAATTAAAAAAATATTCTAAAATCCAAAAATGGGTAGTCTAAGAATAATTCTAGTTCCTTACCACTAATCCTCCCCCATCCATGGTTATGATAATTATCAATGTAAAAAGATAATATGACCAAAAATATTTCCAACCATATGTCCTAGGAAAAATTCAATCCATTTGTGTTACGATCATTGAACTTTGAGGAAGTTAGAGTACCCACACAGTCTGTTTATATATTTTTTAAAACTAATTTCTCAATGTGCATGAATGTGTAGTTTCACTATATTTGAGGCATTTTTATCATTGAAATCCCCATTTAAACGTCAACCTCCATGAATTTCATATTTATCAACAATTCTACAACCTCAAATACAAATGGACTAACATTATCTAATAGTTATGTTATGTATGCTTCAATATCTAACATATATACATTACTATAAGAGATAACGATAAGGAGAAAATCATTCCATAATTCCATGTGATATATCCATGACTTATATTGATGGAATATTCTTCTTCCAAATTTGGTCTACTTATATCCATCTAAGTGAACAAACATAGTAAGAAACTAAATCACATAGTCCTTTGTCTCATAATCAAATCCATAGGTATGGTAATCGATTTTGATCCATTATATTTTGTCATAAAATATTTTTCTAATGGTATATATTTACAATATGTTGTATTTATTCACACATATCCCAATTGGCTCTAAATTTTGGAATTTATTATTTACATGGCACCAGTTCTCACATTGTTCAACATTATTAGGGTAATAAGATATTATTAAATTTTTTTATTTCATATTTTCCTTGAATAATTTGTTAACACATCTATGAATTGAGAAATTGAAAAGTTTCTAAGATAGATGATTTTTTTCATTTGTTAATCCATGGATAGATAATAACCCTTAATGGTGTGACTAGCAAAAAACAAGAAAAAAAATGAAAATTTCTGATAATGAAGGATCCAAATAGACATGTTCTATAAATTTATTATTTCCTTATGGAAAATATTTACTGATATTTTATGATCTTCCTCCATATTAGTTTTATCTTTATCCAGTGAATGTTCCAACTCCATTCATACGTATAGTTCTTAACTACTATATTTAAAATACCCATCTCCATCTACCACTACTAACATGTATTCTTTTTTCTATAATACATGATCATTGTATTGATATATTTATATATTAATTGTATTCATATATCCATGATGTTGTAACTCTCTATCGGTTCTCATCATCTACTCCAATAGATCTTATTCCACATATTCTAACTAAAGGTTCATTCTTTAAAAGTTGTAGTGATAATTCGCATAGATTAAAAATTATCCATATTAAAAAATTATTTATCGAGTGATAGATTATAACTCAATAATGATTAATCTAAATATAACATGTCTATAAAACATTTGGTGATAGATATTTTCTTTATTCATACTCTTTAACAATCGTGTTTATGTGATCAATTTGTGGAATATATTATATATTATTTTTCATGTTATAATGTTCTTGGTTGGAACATCAATAAAAAATCAACATTTTCGTATAAAACTAGAATTTAATTCAAGAATATATATCTTTTTCAAATAGAATGTATAATAGTTTGAAATGAAATAATGAAAATTGTAATGCCCCGATCCCGGTTACCTAGAGTTGGTGCATTATTATGTAACATTGGAATGATCACAAAAGATCAAGTCTCGAAAGACCGATTAGTTTAGTAGCCATGGAAACACTAGATACATTCATAAATGTTACATTACATCATAATGTAAAAAACTACAATAACATATTCTACAAAATCCACACTCATATCCCCTTCATAATATCCCTACAAGTTAGTCATAAAATATTTCTTCACATCTGGGGAAAAATAAAACATAGAAATGGGTGAGCTCAGATTCTCAGTAAGGATAACAAAATAGTGAAAGCTTTCATAAATAAACATAAACATTTAAGGCAATGTATAACTAAACAAAAGAATTTTAAACATGAACTTCAACATAATATGGAAAAAGTAGAACTAAATAATTCCATTTACTTATTCATGTGGATATTCTACTGGTCGAATAATCACATGAAATATCAATAACCACTTTCATAATGATGGAATGCATAATGACAGACTATCATAACCACGTAGCCAAGGACTCATGCCAAGACTACAAATAATATTTTGTCAAGGCCTTATTCCAAGACACTAGTTTGTCTCATGAGACCTGTCGATGCATCGAGGAGCTATAGCAGGCTCCACCCGTCACTTATTAAGTCTAATTCATTCCTCATATGAACAGGTTTAAACATATCATAAACCATAACATAATCGTACCATATAAAACATGAATAAAGGAAAAATAACATTTCCACATTTCAATCACAAGATATCAATACAAGACATTTATATAATAAAAACTTTATCAAAACCATTTTCAATACAAAAATAAAAGAAAAGTAAAACATGGTATTTATTAGTCATTTAAAAACAATGTTATGGCTTGTAGAGGAAGCTGTAACTCAAATAATGGTCATGGCAGTGGAGATGTCATTGTCGTCGCAGACATAAGACAAAAACATTCCCTTTTTTCATTTAGTAAAATTCATTGTATAAAAATATTCCTTTGGAATAAATGTAAAAGTCAAAGGGGTTTATACAACGTATAAAATAAAGTCTTTTATTGAAACAAAATATGCCTCAATGAAAGAAGATTGAGACGAAGTCCCTTACAAAGATCATTTTTTAAATAAAATAGATCTATTATGTGTATTCACTATAAGTACACATAATTAAACTACAAATACAAGATATGACATAATATTATCTTGACATAATTTGAAAGTAGGAGATTAACCCAAATAACAGAAAATTGTGTTAAGAAGTTCCCTTACCTCGTGTCCGACTTGACTCGATCGTTCTTTAATCTCCTGAATAATAAACTAGAGTTAATCTATAATTTCTTAAGAACCTTTTTCAAGTTAATTATTAATTTTATATCACTTATTACCATGTTATGAACATTATGTAGTCATTTAAGTTAAAAACGGTCGTTTTGTCGATCATTGGTACTTGAGTCAACAATAAACTTCTTATAATTACATGTTGTTCATGTGGTAAAATATCCATTATCTCCAGAATCATATTCATGATGTAGATATCATATATATCATATATATCCATTAGATAAATGCATTTATAATATTACATAACATTTATAGTTAAGAAATGAAATGCACCATTCATGGAGACGGTAAGTCGTACGTACGCATGAACGCTACTTTCATTTCTATTTTGTATTTAATGGATTGAAATCATAATTATATAAAGTTATATTATAATTATAGTATAATATCATATATAATATCATTAACTCCATCTTTTATACGTCCCACATATGGAATTAACGATTCAAATCAATTTGAGGGGGCGGTAGTCCACAGTTCCTAAAATTAAATTATCACGTTTACCCATAATGGAAGTCATAAAGGTATTCCATAAATGAAAAATACAGAGGAATAAGGAATAAATAAACATAATATATATCATATATAAAAATGGTTTCATCATCATGGCCACCATGAGAGGTGTTAAAAGAAGATTGAACAATCATCGATTTGTGAGGCAGTAATTCACCACCCACAGAAACAGTATGTTCTTTAACCATTAGACGACGGTGTGTGTAAGTGTAAATCAAATAATTCTCATAAAAACATCATATTATAGTGAATATATTGGTGTTGTTACAAAATAAAGAAATAAAAATATTTTAAGGGGTTGGAGAAGAAAAATAAGAAAAATAACATAAGAGAAGACATTATCTTAAAATCGGGTAACTCTTTTTGATTTGAGCCAATGGCTTCCATGCGAAGACTTCTGCCCAAAGTGAGGCTTCTAGGAGTAATATATTGAATTTGAGAGAGTATTTGGGTAGAGGTTGGCTGATCCAAATGGCTTTGATGGTGTGAATAAGGTGGTAGAGTTGGGGGCCTTTTATAAGAGGAGAGGAGGTGCACTCTTGGAAGGTCATGGAATGTTACATTATTATGAAGTTATTTTCGGATTTCAAAGGTCCCAAAATTATATATTCAAAGTGTAAGGTGATAAGGGTTCTAAATATACTCATCCAATTGGTTTTTTTACAAGTTTATGTTTTATATTTTTCATTTTCTTTTCATTTTATTTAAATCGTTAATTAATGAGGTAATCGCTCCATCATAATGGTGTCATAAAAAAATTTAATTTAATTAATGTCTAAAAATTATAAAAAAATATTTCATGATGTAGGAAATTTTTTCAGCTTTCCAATTAATATTTATAGTCGAAATTTTAACTTATATAACCTCATGTAATAATTCTTTTAGTAAAACAACACATGTTTTTGACAACGACATTTTCTTACCCAAGTGGCTCCATGGGGTCCCCAAGTTGACCCATGGATTGTCTTGGGCGGACATGACTCATCCAATAAGTGTAGGACATGTGTAAAGGTAATTTAATATTATTATATCATTGTATTTACCTTAAATTACACTAATTACCTTTAATCACGATTAATAGAACTTAACAGTTACTATTCACCAACAATTATTTTAATCCCATTGAACCACATTTTACTTCTTATTCTCAATTATTTATGTCGGATTTTTGAAATTCAAATAATAGAGGTCGTAAAATTTCATTTAAACAAAAAATCAGTTTTTTAACTACCACATAGTGGTTTCACTATTCATCAAAAATCGATGTTTTTCAGAAAAATACCAAAAATTAACTCTAAGCTATATTTGATATACCAAATTCAAAAATGATGTCTATTTTAAAAAATTCCCAAAATATAAGTTGCATTAATTAATTTTATAATTAATTCCTATTGTCAGAACAAATAGCGTGTTTTTAAGAAACAATATCAATCAAAAGATTGAAAATTGATTATGTCTAATTTCAAAGTGAAATTAATTCTAATAACCGGCCATGGATAAAATGTTAAAATTATATTATAATTATAATTTAAAACCACTCAATAGTATAATTTATCACTATAAATTATTTTTATTAAAAATGTTTTTTTAATTAAAATTTAGTAATTTTAACTATTCATCAAAATATAAAACTTATCTGAAATGTTCCAAAATTTTACCCTAGGCTAAATTTGATATTCAAAATCCAAAAATAAAGACCATGTTGAAAGATAAAAATTATAAAATTTCAAAAAGTAGGTATTACTATTCATAACGTCTAGTCTGATTCGTTGTGGTGTGTTAGAATCTCGAAGTTTCGTATAATGAAAGCTATTGTATTATTGAAAGAGAAGCGTACCGTGGAAGCTTGGGGTGTTACATTCTCCCCTCCTTCAAATAATTTTGTCCTCGAAATTTCTTATAATATCAGTGTTTAAAAAGAATCGGGTGATTCTTCATCATATCTTCCCTGGGTTCCCACGTTGCCTCTTCCATCTTATGGTTTCTTCATAGATCTTTTACCAGAAGAGTCGTTCGGTTTCTCAGTACTTGTTCTATTGTATCAAGAATACGGAAGGGCTCTTCGCAATACTATAGATCATGTTCCAGTACTAATTCCACATAGGTGAGTACATGCATTGGGTCAGGCATGTATTTTCACAATAGTGATACATGGAACACATCGTGAACATTGGAGAAACTTGGCGGCATTTCCAAATGGTAAGATATAACCCCAATTTGTTCTAGAATTTCGAAGGGTATAATGTACCTGGGACTCAATTTACCCTTCTTACTGAAATGTATAACTCCTTTCCATGGAGATACCTTCAAGAAAACATGATCTCCTACCTAAAATTCCAAATCTTTCCTTCGGTTGTCAGCATAACTCTTCTTCATACATTGAGATTCTTTGATGTGGTTTTGGATTACCTTCACCTTTTCCATCATTTCATCCACCAGTTCTAGGCCTACAAGTTTTCTTTCACCAACGTCATCCCAACAGGTTGGTGTGCGATATCTCTTTTCATATAACGCTTCATATGGTGCCATCTGAATACTTGAATGGAAGCAATTATTATAGGAAAATTCTACCAGAGGTAAATATTGATCCCCCTACCCTTAATGTCAAGTGAGCATGATCTCAACATGTCTTATATGATTTGAATAGTTCGTTCGGATTGTCCATCTGTTTGAGGGTGGTAAGCAGTGCACAAACGAAGTTCTGTATCCAAGGCCTTCTGAAGACTTTTCCAGAATCTTGATGTAAAATGGGGATCAAAATCTGAGACAATCGATAGGGGTACTCCATGAATCCTCACAACTTCATAAATATATAGTATTTCAAGCCGTTCAAGTGGTAGATATTCTCTTATTGCAGGAAAACATGCTGAATTCATGAGACGATCAACAATGACCCATATTGTGTCATTCCTTCTAGGAGTCATTGGGAGTCCTATGAAAAAGTACATCGTAATATTATCCCATTTCCACTCAGGTATGGGAAGATGTTTTAATACTCCACCAGGATGTTTCTTTCCAGCTTTCACTTGTTGACAAACCATACATCATGATATAAAATCAGACATCTCCCTCTTCATGTTGTCCCACAAAAAATGTACCATTAAATCTCCATACATTTTGGTGCTCCCAGAGTGTATAGAAAAATTGGAACTATGGGCGTCATCCAACAATTCCCTCTTTAAATCAGGTATATTTGGAACACATAGTCTCATCCCAAATTTCAAAATTCCATCTTCATACACAATGTCACTCAATCGCCCATCATTCACAGCTTTAATCTTCTCTTTCAACTCTTCATCATTCTCCTGAGAACTCTTTATCCTTTATAGTAATGATGGTTTGGAAATCATTTGAAAAAGTTTTTATGTTTCACCCTCTATGGTGATTCCCATATCCATCTTTACTCGATCCAGGAAAATAGGATCCCTTTCCACTCTCATCATATTCAAAACACCATGATCTTTTCTACACAAAGCATCTTCATCCTTATTTGCCCTCCCGGGGTGATAGTGTATCATGAAATCATAATCTTTGAGTAGTTCAATCCATCACCTTTTCCTCGTGATGAGTTCTTTTTGTGAGAAAATATACTTCAAACTCTTGTGATCGGTATATATCTCACATTTTTCACCATTGAGAGAATGTCTCCATATCTTCCAGGCAAATATTACAGTAGCTAACTCGAGATCAAGAGTAGGATAGTTCTTCACATGAATTTTTAGCTGTTGTGATGCATAGGCAATAACCCTATCATTCTACATAAGGACACAACCAATTCCTTTCATTGATGCATCACTATAAATAATGAACCCATCATTCCCCGATGGTAGAGTCAATATAAGATCATTGACTAATCTTCTATTCAGTTCTTCAAAACATTCTTCACACTATTATGTCCAAACAAATTCAACCCCATTAAGTTTGAGCATTGTTAATGGGTTATCCAACTGAGCAAATTTCTGGAAGAAATGTTGATAATAACCTACTAAACCAATAAAACTGCATACCTCAGCTATACTCGTCAGTGCTAGCCATTCTTGGATTCCCTTGGTCTTAGAAGGATCAACAAGGATTCCATATTTGGGGGCAATATGGCCAAAAAAATAAATCTCTTGAAGCCAGATTTCACATTTTCTAAACATCCCATATAATTCATGACTTCTAAGAGTCTTCAGGATAATGCACAAGTGATTTTCTTGATCTTCGTAGCTTTTAGAGTATACCAAGATATCATCATTAAATACCACCACAAAATCATCAAGATATTCCTTGAAAACACTATTCATTAGATCCGTGAATACAAAGGGTGCATTAGTCATTCCAAAATGCATTACGGTAAACTCGTAATGCTCGTACGTTGTTCGAAATGCTGTCTTCGAAATTTCTTCCTTCTTCAAACACAACTGATGGTATCCAGATCGAAGGTCAATATTTGAAAAGTATTGATCTCCATGCAGTTGGTCAAATAAATCATGAATTCAAGGTAGGGGATACTTGTTCATTATTGTTATAGCATTGATCTCTCGGTAGTCAATTCACAACCTCATAGATCCATCTTTCTTCTTAACAAAAAGGACAGGGGATCCCCGTGGAGAAACACTACGGTGAATAAATCCCTTATTACTCAATTCCTCTAGTTGTTTCTTTAGTTCAACTATTTCCACGGTGGCCATTCTATAAGGGGTCTTCGATATAGGCCTTGATCCAGGAATTAAATCAATGGAAAACTCAACTTGTCATTCTGGATGATGTCCAGTTAAATATTCTGGAAAGACATCTACATATTCTTTAAAAATAGGTACATCCTCTATTTGAACATTCCTTTCCTCTCCCTCATTCATTTCATTCTCATACTCCCCAATAATTGAATTTACTTGAGCTACTAGGGGTGGATCTAAATAAGAATTAGTTGGTGATGATTCTACTCTAATGATAAGGTTTTCCTTATAATCATCATCAAAAATCTCAACCTCCTCCTTCTTTCAATAAATCTACTCATCATAGTCCAAAAGCCAATCCATATCGAGGATTATATCAAACACAATCATAGGTATGACAATGAGATCAACGGATAAAGAAAATTTGTGTGCTCTAATGGGGACTGATTCAAAAAACTTTCTCACAATGATACTTCCATTTGGAGTTTTAACTGACAACTCATTTGTTAAATCAAATTGGAAATATCTAATTTTATTAGAAAACTTGGAATATAAGAAAAAATATGATGATACAAAATTAAATAAAGCATTTTATAAACTTGATGAAACCATTAAATTACCTGCCAACATGTCTTTTAGAGCCTCTACCTCAACAGTAGTGATAACTAAACTTGGACTTGATCCCTTGGCCTTTTCTGAGGCAAGTTCCCCTCACGCTTAGAACATTCATTTTCATAATGTCACATCTCTCTATAATTATAGCATTCCACATTGACAGCAACTCTCTTACCCTTGCAATCATGAGCATGGTGGCCTTTTTCACCACACTTGTAACAAACTCCCATTCCTTTTAAGCATGTACCGGGGTGTTTCTTCCCACATTTAATGCCGGATGGATTTTCAAATTTTCCCTTCTTACCCTTATTTCCATTTCTAGATTGATCAGCAGATCTCTTCTTCTCCAGCTTTGCTTTAAAGTCATAAGACATAGAGAATTCCTTTTCTGTCTTGATAGCACATGAGACAATGTCTTCATATGATGAGAAGGACTGTGTCACTAATGCTCAAAAAATAAATGGTTTTAACCCATCAATTAAACGATCAATCTTACATCTTGGGTTACTTATATAATCTCTAGCATACCTTGCTATCGTTGTAAATTTAGCCTCATACTTTGAGATATTCTCATCCTCCTTTTTTCTCAGACTCAGAAATTACCTTTCCATATCTTCTCGATGGTCATGAGGAAAGAATTTTTCTAAGAAAAGCTCTTTGACCTCCCACCATTCCATATTAGATAATTTTTTATCTTTTTTCGTGTTTTTAATCAATGACCACCATTGATCAGCATCTCCAGTGAGGCGGTAAACTTCTATGATAAATTGTTCCCTTTCATTACTCCCCAAGGCATGGAATATTTTCTCTAGGGAACTTATCCATTTCTCAGATACTAATGGATTCATGCTCCAATTGAATGTTGGTGGTTGCTTCCTCATGAAATGATCTAACATTGATCCTCCACGCTGCGGATCAGGGTGCTCCATACGAGTAAGGTTATTATTCATAACCTGAGTGAGTTGTCCTAGTGTGGTGAAAATCTGATCCGCAACAGTTGTATAACCAGCTCCATTATAATTATCTTGCGCAGGAGGGAAATCCCTACATGGAGTGCGTGCATTGATACGGTTTCAATTCCATACACTATGTTCCATTTCTAAACAATGTCACAAACTAGATTAGTTTATGAATCGAAATACATAATAACAAACTTGCAAAACACATAACATAAATTGAAATATTTTAGATATAATCCATAATCATAAAAATGTTTTCTTTGAGGAATTATATACTCATAAACCCTTCATAATGGTTTTTAAAGAAAATGAAAATTATCCTAAGCATATTCCCCGGGAGTGTCGTAACCAAGAGTGCAGCAATGCCCGTTGTCGTGAACCAGTTCCCGTTCGATTCTAGCTCAAAGTGGTGTTTTCGGGTTTTCCCCCTAGGTACATCTGTTCCAGAGCCACCTCTACCTGCTCGTATCCAGACAGGGATGTATTTCTCGGAAAATACACAAAATCTATACATTACCAAAATTCTAGGAAGATCTTCTATACTAATTCTCAAAGTCTATCTTAGGTCTATGTGCTCTAATCAGAGTTTATCTAAATCTACCTTCCAAGGTTAGTACTAAACTGCCTCTGATACCAACTGTATCACCCCGAACCCAGTTACCCATATTCGGTGCAT
This sequence comes from Viscum album, assembly GCA_963277665.1. Taxonomy (NCBI): domain Eukaryota; kingdom Viridiplantae; phylum Streptophyta; class Magnoliopsida; order Santalales; family Viscaceae; genus Viscum; species Viscum album. The sequence continues at coordinate 1,583,684,919 of OY728158.1, read as the reverse complement.
TATTACAAAATATTGGCATGATCACAAAAGATCAAGTCTCAAAATACTGAATAGTTGAGTAACCGTGGAAACACTAGATACATTCCTAAATGTTACATTACATCATAAAGTGAAAAACTAAAATAACATAGTCTCCATAGTCCATACTCATATCCCCTTCAGACTATCCCTACAGGTCAGTCATAAAATATTTCTTCACAACCTGGAAAAAATAAAACATAGAAAGGGGTGATCTCAGAAGCTCAATAAGGATAAAAATATAGCGGAAGCTTTCATAAATAATAATAAAAATTTAAGGCAATGCGTAACTAAAAAAATAATTTTAAACATGAACTTCAGCTTAATATAGAAAAATTAGAATGAAATAATTCCATTTACATATTCACATGGATATTTTACTAGTAGTATAATCACAGGAAATATCAATAAACACTTTTATAATGATGGAATGCATAATTCCAAACTATCATACCACGTAGCCAAGGCCTCATGCCAAGACTAAAAATACGATTTTTTCAAGGCCTCATGCCAAGAAAATAGTTTGTCTCATGAGACCTACCGATGCATCGAGGAGCTATAGCGGGCTCCACCCGTCACTTATTAATTCCAATGCATTCCTCATATGAACATGTTTAAACATATCATAAACCATACCATAATCATATCACAAAAAACATGCATAAAGAAAACATAACATTTCCTCATTTCAATCACAAGATATCAATAAAACACATTGATATAATAAAAACATTATCAAAAACATTTTCAATACAAAAATAAAAGAAAAGTAAAACATGGTATTTATTTTTCATTTAAAAAATGTTATGGCTTGTAGAGGAAGCTGAAACTCAAAAGATGGTCCCGGCAGCGGAGAGGTCATTATCGCCGCATATATAAGACAAACTTTTTTTCCTTTTTTAATTTAGTAAAACACTTCCTATAAAAATATCACTTTTCAATAAATGTAAAATTCAAAGGGGTTTATACACTGTATAAAAGAAAGTCATTTATTAAAACCAAATATGCCTCAATGAAAGAAGATTGAGATGAAGTACCTTACAAAGATACTTTTTTAAATAAAATTGATCTACTATGTGAATTCACTATAGGAACACATAAATAATGTACAAATACAGGATAGGACATAATATTATCATGACATAATATGAATTAGGAGATTAACCCAAATAATGGAAATTGGGTTAAGAAGTTCCCTTACCTCGTGTCCGACATGATTCGATCATTCTTTAATCTCCTGAATAATAAACTAGAGTTAATATATACTTTCTTAAGAACCTTTTTCAAGTTAATTATTCCTTTTATATCACTTATTACCATGTTATGAACATTATGTAGTCATTTATCTTAATAACGATCATTTTGTCGATCTTTTGTACTTGAGTCAACAATAAACTTCTTATAATTACAATTTGTTCATGTGGTAAAATATCCATTATATCCAGAATCATATTAATGATGTAGATATCTTATATATCATATATATTAAGTATATACATGCATTTATAATATTACATAACATTTAGAGGTAAGAAATGAAATGCACCGTTTATAGAGACGGTAAGCTGTACGTACGCCTGAACGCTACTTTCATTTCTATTTCATATTAAATGAAATGAAATCATAATGATATAAAGGTATATTATAATTCCAGTATAATATCATATATAATATCATTATCCCCATCCTTTATATGTCCCACATATGTCATTAACGATTCAAGTCACTTTGAGGGGGCGGTAGTCCGCACTTCCTAAAATGAAATTATCGCGTTTACCAATATTGGAAGTCATAATGGTATGCCACAAATAAAAATTACAGAAGAATAAGGAATACATAAACATAATATATATCATATATAAAAATATTTTAATCATAATGGCCACCATGAGAGGTTTTAAAAGAATATTGAACAATCATCATTTCGTGAGGCAGTAATTCACCAACCACAGAAATAGTACGTTCTTTAACCATTTAACGAAGGTGTGTGTAATTGTAAATAAAATACATCTAATTAAAAAATCATCCTATATTGAAGATAATGGTTTTTAAAAAAAATAATGGAATACAAATATTTTATGGGGTTGGAGAAGAAAAATAAAACAAATGAGCATAAGAGAAGACATTACCTTAAAATCGGGTAACTCTTTTTGATTTGATGCAATGGATTCCTTGGGAAGCCTTCTGCCCAAAGTGAGACTTCTAGGAGTAATAGAGGTAGGTTGATAGAGTATTTTGGAAGATGTTGTCCGAGCCAAATGGATTTGGTGGTGTGAATAATGTGGTAGAGGTGGGGGCCTTTTATAAGAGGAGAGGAGGGGCACTCTTGGAAGGTCATGAAATGTTACATTATTATGAAGTTCTTATCGGATTTCAAAGGCCCCAAAAGTATATATTTCTAAGATAAGATGATAAGGGTTCTAAATATACTCATACAATAGGTTTTTTACAACTGTATGTCTTATATTTTACATTATATTTTCATTTTATTTAAATCATTAATTAATGAGGTAATCGCTCCATCATCGTAGTGTCATAAAAAAAAATTAATTTATTTAATGTCTAAAAATTATAAAAAAAATATCATGATGTAGGAAATATTTTTATATTTCCAATGAATATTTATAGTCGAAAAGTTAACTTATATAACCCCATGTAATAATTGTTTTAGTAAAACAACACATGTTTCTCACAATTTTATTTTTACTTTAAATAAAAAGTTATTAATGACATTTTCTTACCCAAGTGGCTCCATTGGGTCCCCAAGTTGACCCATTGATTTTCTTGGTCGGAAATTACTCATCCAATAAGTGTAGGACATGTGTAATGGTAATTTAATATTATTATATCATTATATTTACCTTAAATTACACTAATTACCTTTAATCGCGATTAATATAACTTAAAAGTTACAATTCACCAAAAATTATTTTAATCCCATTGAACCACATTTTACTTTCTATTGACAGTGATGTAGGTCAGATTTTTTAAATTCAAATCACAGAGGTGGTAAAATTTCATTTAAACTTAAAATCTGTTTTTTAACTACCACTTAGTGGTTTCACTATTCATCAAAAATCAATGTTTTTCAGAAAAATACAAAAAATTAACTCTAAGCTATATTTGATATTCCAAATACAAAATTGATGTAAATTTTACAAAATTACAAACATATAAGTCACATTAATTAATTTTATAATTAATTCCTATTGTCAAAACAAATAGCTTGTTTTTAAGAAACAATATCAACCAAAAGATTGACAATTGTTTATGTCCCATTTCAATGTAAAATTAATTCTAATGACCGCCATTGGATAAAATAGTAAAATTATATTATAATTATAAATTAAAACCACTCAATAGTATAATTTATCAATATTAATTATTTTGATTAAAAAAGTTTTTTTTAATTAAAATTTCGTAATTTTAACTATTCATCAAAATATAAAAGTTATTTGAAAAGTGCCAAAATTTCACCCTAGGCTAAATTCGATATTCTGAATCCAAAAATAAAGTCCATTTTGAAAGATAAAATTTCAAAAAGTAGGTATTACTATTCATAACGGCTAGTTTGATTGTTTGTGGTGTGTTAGAATCTCGAAGTTGCGTACAATGCAAACTATTATATTATTGAAAGAGAAGCGTACCATGGAAGCTTGGGGTGTTACAACAATATTGGTTACATGTACATCAATATGGGTTTTACTTAAAGATGTTCGGTTAATACATGCATCACGACATTTTTATGTGACATATTCCACTTGTAGTTTGTTATAAATAACATAGTATGGTTACTTTTATACCACCATACCACTCTCAATAATAGAATACCACAATTACATAGTTTTATAAACCATATCAATGATGTCATCATCCCACATTGTTCGTACATTGATTTCCCCCTTTACCTGTAATGGTGTTCCTTATGGTCACAGGTTAACTTCTCTTATCACAAGTCCATGGTAATATTATATTAATTAATTATAAAATTCCAAGGTCAATCCAATGTGGTAATCCTATAATTGAAACAAGAAATAAAATAAACAGAAAATTAGTTCTAGTTTGGGGGGGTATGGAAAACACCCTATAAATTCATTTTAGAGGGGTTATGCACAAACCCTATTAATAATCGAATTGTGAGGGGGATCAGAACACCATAAAAAGTTGACCATCATTTTTTACTATTTTGTTTCATTTTAAAGGGCGTTATGTCATACTATCTTTTAATTTAATAATTATTGGAGATATATATTATGTTTGAATTTAGAGTATATATATATATATATAGTAAAAAACACACCGAAACACACACTCACACACACAAAAACACACCCATATATATATATATATTAATATTTTGGATATATGAAAATATAATATGTTTTTTAAAATAATATTGGGAGTTTACAACCCCCTCTAATTTATGAAATAATAAGGGGTTTATCAACTACCACTAATCCATAAGATTAGAGGGGGTTTAAACCCATATAATTTATGAGATTTGATGTGGTTATGAACCCCTTCTAATTGATGACATTATAAGGGTTTTTTGAACCCCCTCTCACTGATGACATGAGAGGGAGTTTTGACCCCCTCTAATGGATGACATTAGAGGGGATTGTGAACCCCCTCTAATTTATGATATAACAAGTTGTCGTTAACCCCCTCTAATTAAATATTTTTTATTGGGGTCATGAACCACTGTTAATCCCATTGATTTTTGGGATTTTAAAACAACCACTCATTTTTATTTTATTTTTAAAATATATCTCATACAAATTTTATTTTATAGTATATATTGGTGTTTGTGCATTTATATATATATATATATATATATTACATAAAAATATTATATACATTTATTAAAATACAATATAAACATATATATATAGGAATTTTTTTAAATAATTGAACTTAATACTTATTCATATAAATAAAAAATTATACATATAAAAATATTTTTATTCATAATAAAAAGGTAATTTTAATTATATTTATTTGAATTTATAAAATTTATATATGGTTTTATAAATACAATACATTTATGTAATGATTTATATTATACATATGTTATATTAAATGCATTATTATTATATGTTTTTTATAAATTCATTTATATTTTATTATCTACACAAATATATATAATATAGAGGAAAATAGATATAAATATGCATATATACATGTAGTATCTAATTATATTATATATGTTATATTAAAAAGATTTAATTATGAATAATATTATATTTATTATAAAATTATATTACATATATTGTAGTATACCATATCAATAATAAATTATTTTAGTATATGTATATATCGTTTAATTATATTATACATTTACAATTATATGAATGTATTAAGTTTTGGTTGTATATATTTATGATATAATATAAATTCATATAATAGTATACATAAAAAACTCTTAATTTATTTAATATAATATATTTATAATATATATCATAAAATATATTAATGTACAGTAATTATAAAAACAAAAAAAAATTATTAATTTTTGAAAATAGGCGTAATAATAATAATTAGTATTATTATTATTATTATTGTTACACACATATGTAAATATATAAATATATAAATATATATATATATTATAATTATATGACATCAAAAAAAATTATATAAATACACAAATACAGAAAATCACAAATATCAATATATTTAAAATGTAATTTATAAATATATATTTGTATATGTAAATATAAATTGTTAAATTAATATATTATATATACATAGATATAATATATATATATATATATAATCTACACAAATATATTATATATTATCCAATATTTATATATCTAATATATTATATTTATATTATAGACAAATATATACAAAATATGTTATGAAAAATGCATTATATATATGATACAAAAATACAAAAAATATATAATATTTTATATATAAATATTATAAACAAGAATATAATATATATTAAAAATATTAGGTTATCTATATTTCGATGAAAATATATATATGTATACAAAATTTTTTATGTAAATAAATATGCGTAATTATATCTAATTTCTATATGTCAATTCTCATTAGTGGTATGTGAGTTGTGGTAGCACTACTACAAAAATTAGCTTCTGCGCCTCTGGGTACGGGCGACCGCCAAAGGCGGTCGCTAATACGGAAATAAATGGGTGGGATTTTTCCCGCCCCATCGTTGCTCTCTTCCTCAAATGGGCGGGATTTTTCCCGCGCCGCCATCGCGGCCCGCCGTCGTGGCCCGCCGTCGCGCTACCTCCCTCGGTCACCGCCATCCAGTCACCCCTTCCTCACATGCCATCGCCATACCACCCTCCGGCCACCCCTCCTTCACATTCCGTCACACCCGCCCCTCCCTCCGCCGCCGTAGATCCGCCATGGCCGACAACTCGAGGTCTCTGGTTCCGCCTCGTGCCCCCGCGTGTCCGGTGTCGCACCCACACTATCCCGCGGACATGAAACCTGATTTTTTTAAAAGGAACTTTAGAGGCCGCCATTGGCGATCGCTATTGGTTTTTACCGATGGAGCAATTGCGACCGCCAAAAGCGGTCGCAAGGCGGTCGCTAAAAACCTTTAGCGACCTCTTTTGGCGGTCGCTATTGGTGATTAATCTAGTAGTGTAGTGGTTGATTTACACACAGTTCAAATCTCTATAGCGGTATTTTTACTGAATTGGTTGTGTGTGAGAGGCATTATACGGGTTGATCCTTAGACATGTCATGTTACACATTCATTTGTATCAGGTCTCGATGGGGAGTTTGGCCATATATACAAGGGATTGGGATTAGGGTGTTTGTGGGGTGTAGGTATTGTGTTAAGAGGGTATTGTAAGGGGGTTATCCAAGTGTCCAGTGGTGGATGGGGTGTTGTCCCGTGGGAAGTCATGGTTGGTGTCACAGTGGGGGGCTATTTTTTCAAAGGAGTGGGTGTATTCCCATGGGGTTTCTAGAGTGAGGGTGTTGTTACCAGGATCATATTGTTAAGGGATTATGTCCTGCTATTAAAGGGTCTAGGAAAAGGGTTGTCTAAAGTAATCATGGGAATCTTTCATTGGGTCCATGGGGTAATCAAAGGGTGTTTCCTACTATCTTGGGGTCATGGATGGGTTTCTAAATAAAATAAAATAAAATTTTCTTAAGGTTAGTTATAGTCACCCCATAACATGACCCTTATAGTCAAAATAGGGTCTATTATAACTACCCATATTTTGATCATTAAATTAGAGTCATGTAGAACCACCTCTAATTTATTCATTGGAAGTGATTTATGGGGGAAATTAGAGGGGGTTAAACCCCACTATAATCTAACCCTCACAAAACACCAGTCAATTTAACTATCAGATACTCAAAACAACCCCTAATCAGAGTATGTAGGCACTTTAGAGGCGGTTACTCATAACTGCCACTAAAGTGTTTAGAAGTGGTAAAAAATCATTCTAAATGAAAAATAAACCCCTTTTAATTAGCTTATTTTTGTTGATGTACTGATTAAAAAATAAAAATTAATATCCATTAGCATAAAATAGATTTGATTAAGAGTTATTGGGATATATTTTCCCCCCACTCGGTGATATGGAGGAAGTATTACCTCCTATTTGAACTAGAGATCAAACCTGAATATAGATAGAATTTAAGGCCTACAAATATTGACTCTATAAACCCTCACTAAATTAACTCCCTCTTGTAGTTAGATATTATATGAATGATCATATTTTGAACTAGTTTTAATTTATTCATATATTGCAAAGGGATTATTATATGGATAAAACGTGAATTTAAAGAAACATTCAAATAGAAAGTATAGAGTTTCAGTCTCTATATTTATTGGATTCACACCTGTAATATCCTATAATTATATTATATGGGATAATGATTCATTCCATGATTTTTTATATAGGAATAACCGTATAGGTGTACTGGTCATTATTTATATAGAAATTTTATTAGGCTATATGTCATATGGGATGTTTCAACACATCAAAATAGTAATTTATTTGGGTATAGTCTCAACATGGATTCCATACAGGGATCACCGGTTCACCAAATTTGTGTTCTGCATCCATCATAAATGAGGTATCCCAATCAATATTATCAGTATATTATTCTAATAATAGCCAACCACTACAGAATATTGACAAGTCCCCAACCAAAAAATGGTTGAAATTTAGTATCTACAATATTTGATAATCCCAGAATTTGAATTTAGTATTTTGGAGGATGATCCATTAATTTTTCTGAGTCTCATTACCTATTTGGGTGGGGAATGGAATTGGATTATGGGATATAAAAACCCATAAAATTCATACCTCAATATTAAATTATTATATATTAATATGTAATACATTTCACAATAACATATTTCAAGGTTTTGTATAGTTTTTTTGACATTGGAAAAATGTATACACAGAAAACTGGTACATGAAATATCTACATTATTTTTTATTATATTCTTTACTACTGCAACCATTATTATACATATCATACATATCACTCTTCCTCATAACCATTGGTGGGTGAACAAAACAATATGGGAGATTAGATTCTTATTAAGGGTAACATTTATAGATATCAACCTATGATCACAAGTAAGCATAAGATAACTGTAAATATCTGAGAACATGTGGAAGATGTACAATAATCATTCACAATCCATCAAATATCTATATTCATTTATAATGTTTTATGATTTTTTAGACAAGATACATAGGTTATAAATGTGTTTCTTCTCGATAATAAATTATGAGCCATGAAAACATAAAATAATCATGAGGCATAACATGTTTATTATATTTAAGAATATATAATCATTTAAATAGTTAGGTGTCCCTAGTAATATAGTCTTAGGGGTTTCATTTTCTCTAAATTCAATCATTTTTGTAGTTAAATTATACTACCGATACTATATTATTTTACAAATTCACTTACTAAAATTGGTTTAGTCCCCATTGAGGAATGTATAATATTATTAGATATATTTTATTACCCAATAAATTATCTAGCTATAAAATTACAGGCCCATCACATAATTATAATAATAAAAATGTATGAAATAATATCATAAAACATCCCTTGTATCGAGAAATCATAATTTGTGGGAGGGATACATTTCATATAAACATTTAATCAACATAATAAAAAACCATAAATAATAATAGTATATATGATTACATAAAATAATATCTGTATCAAATAAAAATAAATTTCAAAGGATTTTGTTATATATAACAACCCCATTAAAATATCAATGGGATATTTCTTGGGGAAAATAATCACTTTTTTAAAATAAATTATTTAAAATTTAAAAATTTATAATAAATTTATTATAAAAAGTTATATTAAAAGAAATAAAGAAAATTTTAATGAAATCCATAATGAAATTATTATTTATAATGGATGATACATCCATTCATGCTATGTCAATGAAGAAATTTATATTCTTATTATTTGTAAAAAGTCAAAACTAGCTTTTCAAAAACATGATAATAATTTTCCTTTTCATATTTATTGAATTAATAAAATGTATGATAATGAATTTAATAAATTTTTGGATACTTAAAAATATTATTATTACAATTTTGATGAAGATATAGATATAGAAGTTATTATTACCATAAAACGTGGGAAACATGGTTTTTTTTTCCATTAAAATATTTTCTTGGGGTCTTGAGTCTATAGAAGTAGATAAAAATGAATGTTAAAAATGTAATATATATGTATATATATTAATATAAAATTAAAAAAAGGGAGAGATGGATTATATATTCAACATCATAACATTTAATCATAAAAAATCCTATAAATTTTATATTTGTAACAGAAAACTCTTATGCCATTAGTAATCATGAATAGAATACCATTTTATAATTATAAAGACTATGCATATATAATTATCATTACCTAAATCCAAGATAACTCTGAAAATAATTTTTTAAAATGAATATACACAATATAGATAATTACATTTTGTATTTCGTTAAAACATCTCTCACTGAATGGGAAATTGGCAGAAAAACACTTACAACCTTTTTTATCATATGAATCAAACTATATGTAAGGAAATATCATGATGAGGATCCTTAAACCCACTAATTGTATCAATATTTAAATTGAAATTAATTTTTTAATAATCACACCACGAAAAATATTGGATAGTTTGTATTATCAAATAGGCCTCATGATTTTTAAAATGGGGGAACAAAACCGTTAATGTATATCCAATATTAATAAAATGTTCATTAAAAAATTATTCAATTAATTTGTATTTATTATAATTCTAAAATTTAGTCATAATAATACATAAAATTCCACATTTGATTCAGTAATATCCTATTGAAACATATTTATTAATAGTTATCTCTTACTGACAACATTTTAGCTTTAATAGCCTCATTCTTATTTTATGTTTTAGTTCGGTAGTTATGGATAATTCACATAAATCAGGGTTCCGTTTTATAAATAATTTAAATAATGAAATAATTATAATATATAATCACTATATAAATATATTCCATCAATAATATAAATCTGTGTTGAAAAAATAATAGCATCACTATGTGGAGACGGTAGTCTTGACGTATTCACAAATGGAATTTCAATTTTTCAATGGATGGTAATGAGTGAATTTTACATCATTATTGATAAATTAATAATAATTATTATAAAATATTTATAACATAAAGACAGTAAATATATCCTAGTAAAAACCATGAATGATTGTGGTGCAAAATGATTTATATTTCAATGATGAGGTAGTCGTCCACATATACACACAAGTGATACTATCATCTAAAATTCAATTGAGAAATGATGATAATTAGTTGATAAGTCCTAATTATAACCTCTAAATATATTTATTATTATATATAAATCATATTTTTATGGTTAAAATTATTATTTTTTTACGTAGAAAAAAATTTGAATGATCTTGATTTGGATATATACATCTTCTTTAATAGACCTATGTTAGCTTTAATCTCTAATCACTGATTTATTTTCCATATGATTATTGAAAAATATATGTGATTAATTTATTTATTTTATGAATGATTAATAGTAGGTATTTTCTATGAAATAAATATCAATTTGAGTGAATAAGTAAGGAGTAGTTGTCACCTTTTATATGTGTAGGGGGATACACGCATGGAATATTGTAATGGTTTTCCAGGGTATACTGTCACATTCATGGGAAAGTGGAAAAATAGATAGAAATTAGAAATTAGGACACTATGAGGTTGAACTGTATTCAATGAAAAATAATTTGACTAGTTTTAAGTGAAATTATACCCTTGTCTCAATGTTTAATCCTCCTTGTAAAATCGTTTTACCAAAAACCATTATAACCTAATTTTAAACATTTTTCTAGTTAGATTTATCAAAAACTAATTTATACCATTTATAATATATTTATTATGATGGGCCCAAAAATAGGATCAATTTTACCTTATCAAATACTTATTTGTGGTATAATTTGGTTTTAGTAAATCGTGTAATCCACAACAAAAAACTATTTTTTAAAAGAGATTTTTTATCTCCTATAACTAATTTATTTCAATTAATTTCATTATTATTTCCAGAAAATGATTGATAATGTTTTATATTAAATAATTAATTTATTAAATTCATTAAAATAATTTTTGGATATATATTAATGAAATTTATTAATATAAAAATAGATTGTGTGCATAAAAACTGTTTCTTAGACAAATCATTTTTAAGACGATAAATTAACTAATACTAAAATCTAGTATAATGATGATTACCTTATAAATAAATATTTATATCAATTAAAATTTTATTTTCTATCATTATTTTAAAATTAACTATATTATTGAAAAATTACTATAATATAAAAGATTATTTTTATAGAAATATTTATTTTTAACTACTGAGTGGAAATTAATTCATTTTTAAAAAATCCTTAAAATTGAATTTAATATAATTTATAGATGATGATTTTTAAAATAATATTATGTTATTAAAATAAATTTTTTGGAAATGGTTGAAATTATTTATAATTTTCACATAAAAAATGATAAAATCAATTTCTTTTTAAAACACATTTTTTAATTGGGAAATATATTTACTGAAAATTTAGTTATAATTTATTAAAAATGAATAAATTAATTTTAATTAATAATAACCTATATAAAAATGTATTATTATGTTATTATTAAAATATTTCCCTTCCAATTTAATTCCAATGTTATAATTTCATACTCTCTAATGGTTCATATAGACTATGGATTCTCTTTACATTTTGAAATAACATAGTTCATGTTTTATATCATTGGAAATACATATAAAATATTATTGTGATAAATTATACATTTCATAAATTTAATTTCCACCTTTAAATTACCTCTCCTTGGCTTAAACAAATTATGATATCCTTAATTCATTACATGCACAGTTTTTAATGTATATTTCTCAATTTTACAATCTCTCTAATGAAATTTAACAAGGTTAGTAAAATTGTTTCATAGAAACATTATTATGATACTTGTTTTTATACATCATTTCTTTTTAGGAAAGGCCATTCCTTAGTGTTAAAACCTATAAATTTAGTAAATTTTAATGACCAAGTGTGTAATTCCACTCGATTGATGGATTGAAGACATCATGAACATTAGAGAGGATTGGTGGGAATACTAAGAGAAAATCTATCTATCCTATTTGATCAATGGTTTCCAGGGGACTAATAAAAATAAGAATTATATTACCTTTATTTATGAATGTCACAAAAAAATATCCTTAGTAAAATACATAGGAAATCTTTCTTACTGCAATTGAATTACATATCTCACCGATAATTTCCAACATTACATATTTTTTAATCTGATCTCCCCTAATGTGATTATGAATTTCATAATACTTATCTTCCATTTCATTAAATATTTTTTATCTTAATAAAATTATGAATCCAAATTAATCCTAGTATACCAGATTTACACACTTCATTTCATAGATGGGTTCATAAGGATGCTACAAAATGACAGAATGGGAGTTATTGTTGTGAAAGAATTGGACATGGGAATGTTGCTAATCCCAGTAACAATTAAATTATTAATAATAGGATATCAACATATCCATTATGGTTTTAATGGCCTATGAAAACTAATTATCTATATGAGTATGACAAGTAGTCAAAAATTGAACATCTAACTATAGAGTTTTCAGAAGAAATATATATATCATCATTCTAAATCATCAATCCCAATTAGATATGACAATTTTTTACCCCATACTACATTATCAAATCATTAATTTTTTACAAATTAATTTTATATAGTGATAAATATTATCTGATAATAAATTACAATGAATTCATATAGAGATAAATTACAACACAAATATAATTACTTCATATAGATTTTTTGGTATGTCTGGTAATGAAATTCATCATGATGGTTTTACTTTTAACTTCAATAATGGGTAATGGTCATAACATCCCATAAGAATTCTTCCACTTAACATTATCCTATGAAAGTACCAAGAAAAAAAGTACATTCTTCACAATATCCCTCTTCCCATTTTCAAACTATATATAGTCTATTATATCTTTAAACATTATTCATATTTGAATATTAATAAGTAATTATATGATATGATGTTATTAAAATAGTTCCTCCATATGCTCTGATACATATGAGACACATACTCTATTCTTAAACATTATTATAAAACCATAATAAATTATAACTCATGAATCATTTTAACATTTTATTATCTCTTCGCAATCATTGTTTCTTCTTTATTAATGTTTTTTGGGATATATGATTGGATAATCCTTTAAAAAATAAAATATTTCTCCACATCCTTCATTATTTCAATGCCAGTCCACTGGAAATCAATAAATATTATATATTTATGGATCTACATTATAGATAATATATCATGTTACTTTTAAATAAAAACACAACCCTTTATATTTCATGTACCATGGAGAACATTTATTGACAATAAATAATATTGAATCACATCCAAATATCTTAATTGGGTAATTTTCAACAATTAATGGGTTAATATTTTATAAACAAGTTATTATTAGTGAATATGGAACACCATTCAATATAAATATAATGTCTCTATATCATTCATCCAAATATTACCAATGATATCAAAAAATCATGTGTTAGGTAATTGTTCCTATGGGCCAATAATTATAATGAGGCGAAATGGGATATCCTAGACCCAGATTCCACGTAATGGGTGCCTAGATCCCGGAGGGCCATATGTCCTCATGCACAACTCCCTAAATCCCAGAGGATATTAACTTATAATGAGGTCAAAGGGTGTGTTTTGGGGGAGACTATGCCCTCACTAACAATGTGTACTGCCTCAGATGATTAAAAACATGGGTAAATAGTAGAAGAAATATACGTAAACATATAGAATAGAAGGAAAGGGAGAAAAAATAATGACTGAATAAACTTGAATAACATTCAAAAACTAAGGATATGTAATGTCGTTAGGAAACTCTATAAAATTGAAACATGATAATAGGAATGACATGTTCCACATAAGTATAAAGGAAATCAAAGTCAATCCCAAGCATCCCATGCTCTGGCCCGATCATCTAATATAAAGGTCCATACTAAAATATCAATATTTCATGTGTTTTAAGCTGTATGGTTTATTTTATCAACACATAAAACATTATAGTCTAATCTGTATAAAAATTGGTTCTCGGATATGGTTTGAGATAAATCATAGTGGGTGACCACCAATGGTGTCTATAATATTCGGCACCTGTAATGGAAATGTAACAATGTGAAAGAATCCATATATAATGTAAAGGAGTACAATGTAACAAAACACCAATGAACCTACTTTATCTCTTAGCTGTCATCTGAATATAACAAATCCATCAGTAGATTGCTACATGTTTATACATAAGTCACTTGTTAATAATATTGAAGGTTCCAAGTTATGAGAAGGAAACTATAATGACATTTAATAATGATGTTCCTTGGTAATAACCAATGCATCATATACCTGAAGGGTCACCAACATAGTAATAAATACTACCATGAAAAGGGTAATAGTGTAATTTAAGGATATTAGTCCAAGGTATTTCACAATGATGCACTTATCAAGTCCAAGAAGTTCACCCAAGGTAAAACTTGGCTAAGAAATGATAGGGCTCAATGATATTTAACAATGGAACATACTTATCAATGCTGGATCCAAGGAATGTATCTAAGGAATCCTATAATAATATTAAGTGATCCTATAGTGTCCTAAAAGTCATCCAAATAATTGAAAATTATCAGGATCTAGGTGGATTTGAACCATAGAAGTCTGTATCCTTGAAATTGAATGGGGTTCCCAAGTGGTCAAGGCATTTCATGATAAGAGTCCAAGGTGATCTCAGATCATTAAACTCCTTTTTGATGTAGAATTCATTTAATATTTAATATTATTCAATCATTTCCTTTCATTAGTGTTATAAGTTCGAGTAGGATGAAATTTTTTTATTCAAGTCATAATTAATTAATAAAATTCATTTCATTCATGCATTTTCTTTCATTACTAAGACATGGGAAAGAATGTTAACATTTATTAACTCCATTTAAATCATATTAAATAATTATTCGTCATTATAGTACCATCTATTAATTTTGTATGGGGTGCTACTTTCATGCATCATATTATTCCTTTAAATTTAATACGATCAAGTTATATACTTGTTATACATGCCGATTTCAATTTCACATTAAATTATCATTTGAAACACTTACCTTAAGCGGTTCTAGAGGTGAGAATACATGGAAATATCCATTATAAAATTCAAAATATAAATCAATCCATATAATATAGAAATGTGTACCTTTATATGGGTTATGAAAAGTCACACCCGGAGGGTGAATCAAAGATGTCAAATACAAAAAACCCAATTATGAAATTACAAACTACTTGGGATGGATGGAGTTTTGGAGTAACCACAAAAAATTAATCAAATATATGGAATGAGAATATCCCTAAAATTATAATTATTATAATCATGGAATATTAATTCAATAAATGATACCTCATGTAATCTGTGGGTCCTACACGACATTTCAAAAATCAAATAAAATGATGGATGAGTTATAGACCCCCAACCATAGGTTTTAAGAATCTCCTCCTTCAGTATTAGCCATTGAGTTAATATAGAGTGGAGTTGATCTATGAATAAGGGAAAAAATACTCACACCTTGATAACTATGTCGAGAGAATTAGGGGAGAAGAAAGGCTTCACTAGACTCAAGTACATACTATTACACATCCAACTTGATGAATAGAAGATCAATTGGATCTCAGATGATGGATATCATCCAAAACATAGAATTTGCCTTAAAAAAGATCCATAATGACATCCATGGAGTTAACTGCCAAAAGAACACATAATAGTAAGAAATAGGGGACTTAATAGATCATTATGGTAAATAAGAAAATTAAACCAAAAATTACCATGTGCTTGGTTTGTCCTCAATGTTTGATAAACCGTGTGAGAACCATGTAAGATTACTAAGGAAATGGGTGAATTTGCACAGTTAGGATACATGGGTATGATCCTACCATGTAAAATGGTTATGTTCAAAAAATGACCATCTTCATGGTTATGACAATAGTGAGACAACAACATGACATGTATAGTTTCCCGAAACAATTGTGTTTTAGGCACCGAACGAGCCCAATAAACCCTTGAGACCTTTGCTAAACCAAAAATGATCTATACCTGAATGGAAAATAGGCTTCTTATTTTCTTCCCCCATTAAAAGACTTTATCCTGAAGTTCACCTTCCAAGTGTAGAGAAACATTGTCTAAGAACTAAATTGTCTATTGGGCATGTACATTGGCATCTTGCTCCTATGTGTCTTCCTTCATGAGGTTGTGCTGCTATAACCCACTTACTATAGGGAAATGCTGTCCTTAGGGAGCCTCTTTGATATAGTCAATGATGTTTATTTTATACTCCTCAAAGGAAGAATCATCGTCTAACTCAACATCTTCTAGATCAAAAGATTGAAATGGATCAGCATGATACTGGCGAATCTGTAAGACGTGGAAAATAACATGCATGGCATGATAACTCTAAGGTAGTAGAAACTAATTGTCTACCAGCCCAAAACTATATATAATTTCACAATGACCAAAATAATGAGGCAATAACTTCCCTTGTTTCTATAACCATCTATACCCAAGCTTGGGAGATACCCAACATGAAACATTATCCCAAACCTCGAACTCTAGAGGTTGTTGAAAGTGATCGACATAAGATTTTTTCCTAGACTGGGAAGTACTCATAAACTATCTAGTTATCTAAAAATTCTCTGAATTCTCCTGAATGAGATGAGGGTCAAGTTGGGCTGCCTCACCTGCCTCTAGCCATCATATGGGTGAACAGAATTACCTACCATATAAGGCCTCAAAAGGAGCCATCAGAATTGTCACCTGGAATATGTTATTATATGGAAACATAATTAGAGGAATATATTTCCCCCATGAACTGTCGAAATCAAATTCACATGCTCAAATCATATCCTCTATAACATATATCATCAGTTCTAATTGTCTTCATTTGGTGGATGAAAATATATTCCTAGTAGCACCTTGGATCCCATAACCTTATGCAGCCCAACTAGAACTATGATTTGAAAAAAGCGTCCCTATTTGAAATGATAGCATATGGGACCCCAGAGAGTCTTATGACCTCACAGACATCGAGTCTTCCCAAATCATCAACTGAGAAAGACTATCGAGTAAGAATGAAGTTGGATGATTTCATTAATTGTTCAATGAATACCCTTGTGAAATCGTTACCCCTTGACAACCTATGTAAGACGACTACAAAATCTATGGCATCATCTTACCATTTTCATTTTGGGACTGGAAGTGAATATAGAAAACCCACAGGTCTCTGGGCCTCCACATTCACCAAATGATAGGAGGAACACCTAGTAATAAATCCTGTTATTTAATTTTTCATCCCAGACCACAAATACTAGTGTCACATATCATGATACATCATGGAGATATCTGGATAAATATCCCAAAAAGAAGAATTGGACTCTTTCATCAAATACTCAATCATATATACAAGAACTGAGATGCATCCACATAGACATAAGATCTCGTCTCTATCCAAATAAAAATATAGAGGTGGGTTTTCTCTGGATATACTCTCATGGAGAACCAAGCCATTATGATCATAAAAGTTTATATCCTAAAAATTATCATGGAGGGAAGAGGTAACCATTATTTATGAGATGTACGAATCCTCATAATTTTCATTAAACTATAGATGTAGCATAGAAAAGAGGGCCATTAACATCCATTCATCACTATATTAATGTTGGGATTGTGTTAGAATATTCTGATTCATTACATCTACAACTATATTTCCCTTTCAATGTGTAATGGAAATCTCAAAATCAATGGATTGTAGAAATTTGACCCATATCCACTATCATAGGTTTAATTCACACTGAGAAAATAAATATTGGTGTCTTCTTTTTTCTGTTGACAACATAAACCTCTCACCTAACATATTGTGTCTCCCGAAACATATGATATGGAAAAATTTTGTTGCACAAGGTTGTGGGTTGATTAATTTCTATCATGATTCATCAACTTCTGAGATAAGTATGAAACAACATTGTCCCCATGCATCATCACTTGTCTTAGGCTGATTTTGGATGCATCAAAGGAGACGATATAAAATTTTCCTAGATCTTGAAGAATTAGAATATGTGTTGATATAATTATTTCTTTTTCACTCATAAAAGGATTTCTCACACACTTCTGGACGTATGATCTATACAAAAATCGTTGTATGACCTATAAAAGGTGGAGAAAGGCGGGAAAAGTCCTATATTAAATTTTTATAATATCCTACCCTCCAAAAGAAAAATTATATTTCAAACGCATTCTTGGGATGCTCAGAGTAACTAATATAACTAATATTTTCATGGTCAACATATACTCTTGATTCTAATATTATATAACCCATGAATTGAAAAAAATTATGCACATGTAGAACCCATAAAACATGGAAAAACTATTATTCTCACTTATCGTACTAAATAATAACTCAATATTTTTGGCATGGTTGGTACGAGTGTGAGAATACACCAGAATGTCTTCCAAATAGACTAAAACAACAGAGTCTAAAATGTGGTGGAATACCATATTCATCATGTCTATGAAAATGGTGGGAATGTTCATATGACCAAATGGTATGATGAGGTACTCATATAGACTATACCTACTGTGGAATGTTGTACTAGGTATATCTAATTTCCTGACTCGTACCTGATGATAAATCAATAATAGGTCAATTTTGGAGAAGTCATTTTCTCCGTGGATCTTGTCAAAGAGATCATAATTTTGAGAAAGTGGGTAATGGTTCCTCAACATAATCTAGTTAAACCATATTTAATCCATACATAGATGAAAGGTCATATATGCCTTCTTTCGAGAAAAGAATGGGCGAACCCCAAGAGGATGCATTGGTCCATATAAATCTTTTCACCTATATATACTCAAACATCCTCTTGTGAACTTGTAGCTATGTGGGGGATCATGGGTCTGGATACCATTTCCATAACCTCCTCCTTGGGAAGACCTGATAGTGAATTTATATCTTTCTACCAGATGTGTTGTGAAAGACCCCACTCATGAAGTTTGAGCTAGTGAAAATCATATACCATGCTAGGCTGGTGGAATGGTCCTGCAGATAATATAGAGATTCCCCATATATCTACATACCAGACATTCCTTTGGTTCTCTATCATAATGATGCCTCATATGCCCATGTCTTCAACATGGATGATACACATTAGATTTATTGAGACGATCACCTTGGTTGTCACTACCATGAAGAGAAACCTTGAGGGAACATTTCCTAGCATAGGAAGAACTACTGGCCTTCCATGACACTAATCAACTATACTTGGTACTACTTTTATCCCTCAGCATGAAAATGGTGACAAGATCCTAATTGGCTATTTTAGAAAAAGTAGGCATGCAAAATAAATTCACCTGTGTATGGATGGCATACTAGAACCCATCCTCTGAGCATCTAAAATGTGAAATCTCATCAATTGATAAAAGTGGTGAAAAACATTGAAAACATTGTAAATGCACTAAATATTACATAATATACATAGAACCTTGCTCTAGATGCATAAAATCTTTGGTTTTGTTAGCTCTGTACATCTGACGATGGAAATGATCATAGATGGAAGGCTAGAAATCACCACATAACATGTCCCGATGATGACCAACCTATGTAATCGCAACCCACCAATTCATTTACATGTACCAAGAATGTATGTAGTATGATTGAATATTCATTATAGAGGTGTTACCTGATGCTCAATGATAGGTATTATATCCTCTAGCTGAAACACTACTTCATGTGGACTACCATCCCCTGAGACAGTTGGAGGATTGTGCAATTAGAACTCACATGTCAGATCATCCATTGTAGGTTTAAGCCAGGGAGTATCATGCATAGACTACATCTGACATAGGAAACTATCAAAAACTAGGGATTCAGTTCAAAAATATATTATAGAAGGTAGTTCCTCGATATGAAGTATCATAGGTAAGAATGGAATCTTTGGTCACACCACATCTGGAGCATGATCGCTTCCATCTTCTTGGAGAATGATACGAGGTTGTTCTGGGGACATTTGTCTATAATTCCAAATAACATGACTCAAAAAAAAATGTGTTAGAATAAATATAGAATCACTAAATTATAATGACCATAAGAAAACTCACTACCCATGTCATACTACCCCAGTTACCTACTAAGACTTCTAGGTTATAGATAAGTGCTCAAGTAAAAGATTCATTTCATTATACATTTTATTACCTGGTTCAAACCATTATCATTCATTCCATTGATAATGTAGGATCATTATGTAAAAACAATTTTATTTAGATTCTATGGTTCACATTATAATGGATAATCCTTCCCATTTAATCATTTATCATACACCTTATCAATGTAAGAGAAACCCATTTATTAATATCATAATGGGTCGTCTTGGTAAATTACTCATCCTAACCCATAAGGGATCATATATCTCATGAATTTTGATAGGAAATCACTCAATCAAAACAAAGAGTAATACAAGTATAATATAACTATCATATCACGAGTCAAAAATCACATAAATATAAATAAATGAAATGTAGTGAAAGGCACTAATATGAAATGGAAATATGTGTGACATGTGAATTTTTAGTTTCATATAATGATGCGTGTAATAATACTCCACTCCCTTATATCATTAGTCCAAGGATGAATGAAAATCATTAAATAGGGTAATAATAGACAACAATACACATCATGTACCACTCCTAATAATTAAATAATGTCAAATATATTAGGAAAAATAGAGAACTAATTATAATTTTTGGTTACATAGTTTTTACCCCAAACCTGGGATCAAGACACCAAAGCATGGCTTATGAACAAGTTCCCAGTGTTCCAAATCCACAATGTATTATCTCTAAATAGTTCAACATGAAATGATCCTAATTTGACACCACTTTTTTCTATTGTGGAACTAGATTCCAATTAATGGGTTCCCCATTCCTGGTGGCCCACACGGAATCAAGCACATCTCCTTGAATGTGAGAGGATTTATACTAGAAATGAGGGCCTAAGGTGTGCCGGTGTGGAGACTGTTTCATCACTACCTTAGTGTAACTTAGTAGATGATTAAAAATATAGGTAAATAGAAAATTTCATATAATTAAATTTAAGGGACAATAGGAAATTGAGATACCAATAATAATAACTAGAATAATTGGAATAGAATTCAGCAACTAATTATGTTCCACGTCCCTAGTAAATTGAAAAAACTAGATACATGAGAGAAGAATAACATGTTAACCATATCAATAAAGGATTTAAAATATAATTTCATGAATCATAAGCTATTAATCGATCATCTTCTATCATGATCCATAATAAATACAAATCAATCAAGTCATTGAATCCCTTTGATTCCATTTTTCAACACCTTAAACCATGTAATCAACACAAGGTAACAAACAGTGCCCAATTAGGGTGTGAGATTAATCTCAATGGGCCACCACCAAAAATGTATATTATATCCAGCCCATATAATGGAAATGTAACACTGTGGAAGAATTCATATATAATGTAATTCATTTCAATTTAACAAAATACCCAAGTAGCTGCTTCATCCCTCAGTAGGAATCTAAACATAACCAGTCCATTAATTGATTATTACTAGTTTATAAATATTTAACATCTAAAAAATCGTGAATGTAACAAGTTATGATAGGAAAACCTCTAATAGAATTTATTAATAATGTCTCATGGTAATAAACAAGGCAACATAGACCTCATTATTTTCCAACTCGACAATACCAGTAGCCTGGGTAAGGGTTGGAGTGTAATCCAAAGAGAATAGTTTAAGTTATTCCATAATGAGGCACTTTCTGAGTCCTTGGTGTTCATCCACGGTAAAATGGGGCTAACCAATGGCTAGGCTATATGGGATAAAACCATGGAACCAACATTTCAATGATGAATTTAAGGAGTGTATCCAAGGAATCCAATAATAATATTGAAGTGATGTTATGGTTTTATATCATGTACATAATAAATATAAAAGGATTAGGATCTAGGTGGGTATTTCCCAAAGTATGTTGTATAATTGAATTGGAATGGGGTTCATATGTGCTCAAGGAATTTCCCAATAAGAAACCAATTTGAGCTCATGTTCAACCACTCTAATTTTTTATTGAAGTCACATAATATTTCATTTGGTTCAAGCCTTACCTTTCATTACTATGAAATGTTCATATAGCATGCACCCTTTTAATCAAGTAATAATAAATCCATATGTCTATTTGGACAAAGCCTTCCTGTTCATTAGTGTGTAATGTCCATGTATAATTCAACCTTTATTAATTCTATTTAAAGAATATTAAAAAATTAAATTTCATTATTCTACATTCCATTAATGTTATATGGGGTTCTATTAATGTGAAACCTATTAATTATTAGCAATTATTCCGGTCAACTCATATACTTTTTATACATACCAATTTCCATTTCTAAATTAATTTTCGATGGAACGAATTACCATAAACTGTTCATGAGGTGAGAATACATGGTACTTTCTATTATTCAACTTGAAATTTAAATCAATCTATTTTATATAGAAAATCATCCATTTATAAGGGTTTGAAATGTCATACCCAAATGGTGGATCAAACATGTCAAATACTGAATCATGGGATGGATGGGGTTTTAGGCGAAACCACCAACCATTAATTACATATATGGAAAGAGGATACCCATACAGTTCTAATGGTTATGACAATTAAATATAAATTCTATAATTAAAAACCACTATAATAAGTGGGTCCCACTTGATGATTTCAAAATCAACGAACTTGAGGGATGGGTTATAGAAAACCCAACATATGATTTTACAACTCCCCTCCTCTAGTGTTGGACCTCAATTTGGCTTAGAATGAAGTATATCTAAGATAAATGAATAAATACTCAAAACTAGAAAACAAGGTCGCGAGTAATAAAGTAGAATAAAGGCATAAACTGACTAGACTACTTACAGTTTAATATCCATCTAAATGAACGGAAGCACGATCACATCCTGAATGAAGGATATCTTCCAATACCATGATTATTCCTTCAAAAATCTCCCAAATGAGAGCCATGTAAGTAAATCCTTCTAGATCATTTAATATCAAGATTTTGGGGACTTAATAGATCACAAAGGAAAAAATTGACAATTTACCCTGAAAAATAGCATGTGCACGATTTATCCACACAGTTTGAAAAACCATGTGCAAACCATCCACAAGTACAGATCAAAAAGATTCACTCGCATAGTTAGGTCGCATGGTTGTGGAGAAACCATGCAATTTGATCCTATACAAAAATATACCACATGAATGGTTAGGCCCACTGTACACCAACTGTGTGCCAATAGTGAAGCATGTCCTGTTTTCCCCAAATTATGTGTTTTGTTCTCTGAAGTAGCCCATAACACCCAATAAAGCATTTCTAAACTAGTAAGAATCCAAAAAAGGTGCAAGATATAGAAATAAATGAAAATATGAAGGAACTATACCTATGGGAAAAATTTATTCTTATAGATAATCTATCGACATATCATTATACCTGAGAACAACTTCCCTCCCTCTTATTGATTAATCATCCTAAATCATAAAACCTTCTACACTAAAGGGTAGTGTGGGAATATTTTCATGAACCAACCTTCTATTTAGTTCCATTTAAATTTTCCTAAAAATATTCAATATAAAGGAACATAATAAACCTTACTTGAGTTACTCTTGTGTGTGGATTATATAGATTTGATAAATCCTTTACAATGTGTTGATATTATCCAACAAATCAATGAAAATATAGATTTTAGTCAGAGTGGATTGTATGGGAAAATGTAAAATTAAATTCTTCTTTGATGGTTCAAATGATAAACCTCTATTGAGATGATATGAGCATAAATTGAAATAATAATTAGTGATAATAATAATTTGGTAAACATTTATACAATTTATCTTTACATAGGGTCTTCAGTACAATTTTCAACTGCCAAATATTTCATTCTATCTCTTGGGTGATATATAAAGATCATCTATAAATACTACTAAAAACTGATCATGTAATTATAAAAATACACTATTAAATTAGTCTATGTGGATAGTGTGGTATTGGTAAAACCAAATAATGTCACAATAAATTCATTTTTTTCATTCCAATAATTAAAATCACTCTTAGACAAGTCTTCTCACCATAACCTCAACATATAGTGTCCATAAAAACATTCATTTTCAGAAATATAATTAGGTCCTCATAATTTAACAATAAAATCATCAATATTGGGTAGAGGATAATAATCATGATCATTATCTTGTTTTGTTCATGAAATTCAAAGTAGATTCACATTGATCAATGATTCTATAGAGAAAAAAAATGTTATTTTCATTATAAACTGGTGAAATATGCAATATGATTCCCTTATATAGATTATCATAGAGTAGATTCTTCGATTATTATAACTCAATTAGAGAAATACTAGATGAATTCTCTAATACATGGTTAGAAATGGTTAGAGATCTATTTAAAAAATGACTTCATGATTCTAATGAAATCTGTGTAAAAATTATATTTTGTCATCAATAAGCACTAAAAAATAGGGGTATCATCAATGATGAGGTTCTCCCCATCCATTTTAGATAAATACCTACTTTAAATATAAATTAATACCGATTTTCTATATTTAATTTTACATGGAAGATCAAATATCTCCTCACACATATATACAATAATAGATTGACTAGGAATATCAAAGGTGACATGGCTCCCTCTAAAGTTGATATTTATTTTATATAAATAAAAGCAATCTACTCCCAAATTCACATAAAATTCAACAAGAGGAAAACCGAAAATATTTTTCAAAATCAAATTCCAACAATCTTCAATTAGTGAACAATAATAATAATGAGATGTGATCATAATTACATTATGTGTTTTAAGTGAAACTTTATCATCTAATTGTTGTGGATTAGAAGAATCACTACTTGATAAGAATAATGATATAAATGATTTCGTTTGATTATGTCCCAATAAGATACATCAATATTTGATCATGTATATCACCACCCTAAATTCATCATCATATCATCAACAACTAAATAAACCCAAAAAGGTTATCATGACCATCTTGCAGATTTAATTAGTGGAATTATGTTTTTTAAAATCATTCAAAGGTTGTAAAAATATCAAAAATATCATTTCTATCTATGAAACCATAGGATTAACCATTTTCATCCATATAAAATATCATATTAAATTACATTATATCGGGTCTTCAATAAAATGTGAATTATCATAAGAATATCCCCTGTAAGTTTCAAGTCAGGTACGTAGTAGGGTAAAATTTATCTTAGACTAGAGTGATCACTAATATATACTCAACCAACTCCTTTTTGGGTTATCACTCATATATTTATATATTCCAAAACCATATACACATATACTATTCTAGTATGCATATATTTCCGTAGGAAATTAATACTCATTTATCTAAAATAAGTTACGATATTTTCCAAAATTTAGTCTTAACCAAGGGGTTCTTACTAATGGGTACTTATCATTGTTTCAAAATGATTCTGAACCATTCTTCAAATACCATCAATAGAGACCTATAATATTTATACACAAATATATAATCAGTTTTTATGAATATTCAGAAATGTTCACAATCATACACACCTAAATATTTAACTGGTTGAATGTATTTGGGAATATGTATATGTAGAAAACGAGAAAATATAATATCGACATCATTTATTATTATTTTTTCACAACTATCATCCTTTTTGGACAAATAATTCTTAATATAAATCTTCATAACGTGTGGATGGAAATCCTAGTTAATTCTAAAATAGTATTTTTAGTAAGGGTAAATATAATATATATCAATCAATGATCACAACATAGAATAATAAAATAGTTTTTGTTTGAGAAAATGATTTATACAAAAAATACCCATTCCAATTAGTAAAATATCCTCAGTGATGAAACTTGGAAAAAATGATTTCAAACATATTACATAAGTCATAACACTCAATAAAAATCACTAATAAATAATGATACATAAAAACATAACATAAGAATAGTATATATGTTTTTCAAAAACACATAATCGAAGAAAATCAATTTCATACACATTGATAACTAAAAATTCTATCAAGGTGGATTGTGTTCACTATTCATTCAATCTTTTTCATAGTCATGGGTCACCACCAAGAAATTATTATTTGAAAATATTTCTTATTAAGCTGGGATCACTAACCAGAAATGTTCTTATAGTCTCATGATATATCACCCTTCACCAAATTCAATGGGGGACTATTTAATTTCATTCTGACCCATCACAGAATGTTAACCATATATATGTGTTCAAAATAACTAGACAACATCCATCATGTGATCAAATTATATCCCATAGAAGGGATATATGTTTCATAAACATTTTATCCTCATAATTATGAATCATATATAAAATGAAAAACCATTGTAACATAGTATCATATTTCAACTTAATCATATGAAATATTAACATATGTTTTTGTAGATAAAAATACCATTAAAATATCTTGAGAAACTTTCTTTAAAAGTAAACTTTTTTATGAAATATTTTGTTTTGAATCAAAAAATATCAAAAATAATAGTGAAAAATAATAATTTAAAAAATCATAAATTATATGTGAATCTAAAAATATTAATTTATTCATTATGGCATAGAAATACAATGATTTGGTTTATGTTTAAACAAAAAATATTTCATACTATTGGTAGAAATGTTGTAGTTCCTTATTCACAAAACAAAGAGAATAAATGTTATTAAAAAATTATAGAAATTAAATAATGGGAAAAAATTAAATAAATAAATATTTGGAGAAATAAAAATATTCTAATTGAAAAAATATAATGAAAATATTGACATGGATGAAAATATTTCTAATATAAGTGAAATACATTGTATGTTTTCATTAAAAAATTCTTCCATTACCTTTATTTTATATTGATGGTAAAATAAACACAAAATATTAAATATCAATAAATTAAATTATTATATGAAAATAAATAATATATATGAGATATCGATCATATAATCCAATCATTAAAAAAATTAATCTTAATTAATCCCCGTAAAAACGTATTTAATCATAAAACCCATATGGCACATGTAACTAATTAATCATAAGTAACGTGATGAAATATAATAATATAGATATATTAATCCCATTAAAAAATAACGTATTATTCATTAATATATTATTGGTAAGAATATACACCATAGAGAGGTTGAATTGGAACATAACCATAAAACATGTCATAATAAGGAAGAATAGGGATTCAAACCATACAGAAATTTGGTGTTTTGGAATTAAATTAAACATTAAAAAAGAGAATGATATACCTATTAAATCCAAATGATTTTAATTTTTTTTTTAAATATGTAAATTATATAATTATGACACAAAATAAAGTATTTTTTGGGGGATAATATCAATCATCATTCAAGAATTTTAAAATAAGGAAAATAAACCCTAACCATAAATCATAATTCGTTAATAAAAAATCTAACCACCAATATAATAAATATATTTTTTATAAATAAATTAAATATATATTTTCATACGTTTATTATCAAATATGATCCAATTATATAATATCAATTCTATTTTTTAAAAAATTATATATTAATGTGATCAATTTGAGTGTTAATTGCTTCATTTTTAATGTATGTTTTATTCTTTCAGTTATGGTCCTTACACATTGATCATTATCCATCCATATAAAGTATACTATTAAAAACTTGATTATCAAATAAAATATTTATATAATTATTTATAACAATTAATATATAGTATTTATAAAAACATATTTACATCAATACATGGAGATGGTAGTATGTACGTTCATACAAGTGACATTTCGATTTTACAATGGTTGGAAACAAATGAATTTTAAATATTAATTAATTTTTAACTAATAATTATTATATAATAAATATAATTAATAATCTATAAAACTAGAATAATAAAAACCATTAATTAAGGTGGTTGATAATGAGTCATATTGATACATGGATGTAGAATCCATGCGTACGCATGAGAGATACAATCATGTCCAATTAGATTTAGAAGAGGTGGTAAATGGTTGTTCTGTCATCATAATAATATCTGAGTATGGTTATAATACTATATTCATCAAATATTTATGGATAAAAAATGATTTTGAGAAATATAAGATGTTATAAAATTGTAAGATCTTGGTTAGGATCTATAACACTTATTTCGGTGAACTCTTTTAGATAACTCATTATGCTTTCAAGGATTAGAATCTCAAGATAACTATTGGCTCTATGATGATGGTAAAGACTCTAATAAGTCTTATTTGCAGGGATTTATGAGATTGTATGTATAAATTGTGGGAGTAATGGAGGAGTATATAGGTACTTTTTTAAGTAAGGGGAGGGACTCCCATGGAATATAATAAAATATTTAATTTATTAATTGTCACAGTCAAGGGTATGTCAATCCTAATGGAAAATGATTAATTATTAAGATAATATAAGGTTTTAATTTAATTAAAAAATAATTGTTTAGAGATTTATATCCAAAATCAACAGTTATCAGAGTTTTAAACCCACAACCCCCTCCCCCCACCAATAAACCTACTTTTGTCATATCCATTGAATTGTTTTTACTATATTTACTAATAAATATATACCAAAAGTAACCTACTCACAAACCACGATTAAAGTGTATAACCATTTATTTATTATTTTATTTAAATAATATTTTTGGGATATATTGGGTAGTGTTTATAAAAAGTTTTTAATGTTTTTTGGGCATTTGTAATGGTTCACAAGTGGTGCACGATTTAGGAAAACCATAAAGCACCTATAGGATAGGGTGATTAATGTGATAGAAGATAAGGGGAAGATGCACAGGTAGTCACATGGTTTTTCAAAACTGTATATCCACCCAATATAAAACGTATAACTTGAGACTGTGGTATTTTTCACAGTTGGTACACATTTTGGAAACCATGTGTTCCAACCAAGAAAGGACGACCTTGTGTTGATGCAAGATTATTTTTGTAAGCCATCATTTATGGCTGGTCATAAAATTTTTCATTAAATCAACATCTTTATATATATGTGTTTCTTATAATTATGTCCATTTTTCATATATGAATGGTAATTTAAAAAAAATATGAAAAGATATGTATTTTTTATGAGAGGGGTTTCGATCAAATGTATGTTTTTTGAGATTCGACCTAGTTTCATATGTGTTTCTTGTGTATTTATCATTGTTACCATCTTTCTAAGGTTGGTGGATTCACTCTAAACTCTTATATTTAGAACATGAAGTATTATATTCAAATAGATTAAATTTATGGAAATTGGTTTTGAAATTGGATTTTAATGCATGGTAGAAAACATCATTAATGATAGTTTCTAGTGTTTTAGAAATTGTTGAATAATTATGTAACGTGCATTGATAAAAGATTTTAGAATTATGATTTCAAAATAAATTCTTGGTTTGATTTATGAAAAAGAAATTCAACAAAAATGTTGTTTTATTGAATTCTATTTCTTTGTAATGGTTTTTTAATTTAAAAGGTTTTGCCATGATTTTTTGGAATGGTTGTTGTGAGTTCGTGGTGGTGTGTGATCATATTGCATTTTGAGGCCTTGTGGAAATATGAGAATATTCATATTCCCAAAGGTGTAATGGAACATGGGATTAAATTACATTTTGATTACATGTTAGATCAATGAGGAAATAGTCATTTATACAAAACTTTCACAATGAATCATTTGTGGTTGGATATATGGATTTATAGATTAAATGGGTTATGACAAATGAAATTTATGGAATTGTTTTAGAGCATTGTTTATTTTATTACATGAAACATGATATTATTTTAAGGTTAAAATATTTTTATAGAACTTTTTTATATCTTGATATAAAATATTTTATAAATTTATTATTTATAAACTAATTTTTATAAATCATCTAACATATTCAATCCTAGTGGTGTGAGTGTAGAATTGTTTTTGAGGATACCTACTGCTATTTTTTACTCACCCATATATTTTCACATTGGTTTTTTGGTATGTAACAATTATCTAGACCATTTAAATTTTATATTATTATATATATTTAACTTTAATTTAAGATACATAGGCTATTTTAGAGGAGTTGGAGCATATATAATGATGGAATGTTAGATTTTTTTTATTTATAGTCGTTTATTTTTTATGTTCTCTCATCCACTATATAAATTGATATAGTAGTCTTCCAATTTTCTACATATTTTCGAGTAGATTTATGATATCAATGGTTTTAATTATAGATTTTTACATTTCCATCATGCATAAGGTAGTGGTATTTTTTATGGGATGATTAGTTTGGTTGTTTTATTTTAAAGTAAAAAAATAATCCTGCATCTATTAATGAACCCATGGGAATTTATTTCTAGTCTTTAGAATCTTGGGTATGTCCCTTAAAGAAATGTAACATCCTCCCCACTTCTCAAGATAATGATGATGGGTGGGATGTAACTAGTACTATCAGTCTTAGTCCTTATAAAAATTATTGGGGAACAAGTGTTCCTATGTTATGTTCGTCTCTGAGTGGAAATTTATTCTACTTTATTCTTGATTTCGGATTATCTAAAGTAGGAATAATGGTACAAGAAATTTAGATCATAAAAATATATAGCTAACCCTTTTATATTAAACATATTCTTTCTAGGGAGTTTAGTTCAAAAATGTTTTGGAGACACTTATAAGATTTTTAATCTCATTGGTATGGGTTAGGTCAATGAGATAACCATGATATGAATTATAGTAATGAAATCCTACAAGAATTGAATGTTTTATTTTAATTAATATATAGGGGAAATGTGTTAATTTTTTAAAAATGATGAACATTTTTTCAAATGGATGATTTTGAAAATGGAATGGGTGGTGTCTTTTTAAAATGGCAGTTTTTAAAAAAATGAGACAATTTTCTAAAACTTAGTGACCACATAAATCATTTATTTTGGAAATAATTATTGAGATATTGTGTTTAAGATCTAATTCAAAAATTAATCCATTAGTTAATAGAGTGTCAAACAGAAGTATATTATTGTGTTTCAAGAAAATGGCACCTGGGGAGCACTATAGAAACCAACTAGAATAAGTTGTTAAGAATGTGTTCTAACAGTGCCACAGGTGAACAAATAACTGGTTCATAGTATTTTAGATTCATGTTAGGATATGGAATATATAAATATGAGTTTTGATCCTAAACAAGGGGATTATTCTATCTAATTGATGAATAATAAGCTAACCATATTTTGGGGTCATTCAGAACAAGTGAATGTGGTGATGTGGCCGAATATGATGCATTGTATGATTTATTTCCTAAGGGTAATAGAAGACGTGAATGTCATGTTGGTAATGTGTATTTTGAATGGTCTTTCATACAAGTTGTTGAATTTAGATGTTCCAAATAAATTAGGAAATGAAATTTCATGGGAGTATTTTTAAGAAATTTTTATCAAATCCATTAATCCTTATACATTCAAAATTATAAGAACAACGGAATTATTCATATTCATGTAGGAGAGCCTCACCATGATAGATTTTGCAGTTACATTCCTGAATTTTGATTACTTTTCATAGGATGTTGATACTTTTAAATCATTGGAGGAACACATCATTGAGTCAGGGATGAGGAATGAGATTCTCAAGATGATTTTTGTGGTATTTATTATGAATTATATAGAAATGGTCAACAGAGAAAAGTTATTGGAGATTAATATCTCAGGATTTAATGCTAAATGATGTATGTTGATACATATGGGAACCAGTGGGAACACTAATGTTGGGTGAAATCAAAAGAGGGACAATTATTTATAATATATAACAATGAATCAAAATCTGATATAGGGACTAGTAAATCATTCTCCAAGTCCCTAGAGAAATGAAGGATCATTTGAATGTGGTTCCTTTGACCAGATTACGTGAGAGTGTTTGACCCCTCTAATACATTTTATAATTGCAACAAAATTGGAAACCTTCAGGGCTATCATTTCACTACTCTATGGTTGGGTGTTCGTGAATCTTATTAGATTTTAGTGGCATCATGTCCCTTGACAAGTAAAGGATAGTTGAATAAATCTCATCAGTATTATTGTGATAGTCATTGTAATTATAGGAATAAAACGAACCTTCCACATCAAAAATCTCAATAAGAAAAAGGTAATGAGAAAAAATTATTTGGAACTGATAAGGTTGTTGGGCATGATCATTATGGACCATCTATGGTGTAGGGTAAAATCCTTTTAAATTATATAATTATTTAAGATTTTTCTGATGCTACTGAATATTTCCATTTTTTCTTCTCGTAATATTGATTTTCTATGTTTAAAAGTTGAGATGATTCCATCTATGATAAAAAAATAATCTCCTATGGTTTGAAGAACATTTTGATCCAATTTTTCATGAAATTGTTATATATTTATAGATGTTACTTTTTTGTTATGGGATTTCACTATGATTGAGATGAATATGTTTGATATAATCCTTGGTATGTATGGTTAGAATAAGGTAAAGGATCAAATTGACTATTATACAAGAGTAATCAGATTTAAAACTAAGAATGATGTCAAGAATATCTTTAAAGTATAATGTATTGTAAATAAACATTTGAATGGAATTTTTGAATCATATTTTTGAATGATATCATACCATTCGGTAATTTCCTCTTTGAAATTTATTGAAGTGATGAAGAATAAAAATTTTCCATATTTGGTTGATCAGTTTCTAGATGTCTTTCCTCATAACATATAATGTTTTCCTAATTTTAGAGAAGTGCATTTTATGATTGATATCCATTACAGGACCATTACCATTTTCATTCTGTCTTTTTGGATGGAACCATAATAATTAATGGAGTTTAAGGAGTAGTCGTAAGAACTAGAAAAAAATGGATACATTAAGCCGAACATGTATTTGTATAATGATATAGTCTTCTCTTTATAAAGGAAGATGTAAATCAACGTTTCTTTGTGGATTATTATATGATTAACCATGGTATGATACAGAACATGTATCCACTTCCACACATTGGTGATCTATTAGATCAATTTAGCGGAGTTCTATGATTTTATTTGATTCAATTGGGATCAAGATATCACCAATTGTGTGTTTCGAAGGAATATATTCCAAATATTTCTTTCAAGAGTAGATATTTCCATTATAAATATGTGGAAATCTCTTTAGATCTTACAAAAAGGCCAATTGAATTTACTTTAATTTATGAATAATAAATTTTAGTGATATATAGATTTTTTTTGGTGTTTTTTTGGATAAATTATTAGTGTATACATGGAAATTGGGGCAGGATGAACAATACTTAGTGACAGTCTTATGAATCTTGAGGGATCGACTTTTTTATGTCATAATATCTATGTATTATTTTTGGATATAATAGGTACACAACCTTGGATATGTAATCTCTAAAAATGTTGATTCCAATGATACAGAAATATTGAACTTTTTATCACATGGAAACCTCAAAATAATATCTTTGAGGTATATATTTTAATTGTTCTAGCTGGTTAATACTGATTATTTGTTTTTTATTTTTAATGACTAGATTCAACAATTATGGATAAAAAAATATTGGTGTTCCATTTAAATGGAATGAAGAATTTCATAAGTCATTCAACGAGCATAAGCATTGTGTTACATTACCACCAATCTGGAATTATAAAAAAATAGGAAAAAGGTAAGTGTTGTATTGTGATTCTTTAGGATCTGGGTTAGGATGTGTTCTCAATAAATTAAGTCATGTTGTTTCTTATAACTAGATGAGGATATGAATTCATGAGAAGAACTACCAAACACACTATTTGGATTTATCCTTCATAATATATATATTAAATACTTGGCATAGAAACTATTTAGTGAGAAATTTACTATGTTCACAGATCATAAAATCATGAATCATATTTTCTCACAATGGGTTTTGAATATAAGGACTATAATGAGGATGGAGTATCTCTAAATATATATCATTGAATTGATGTATATGCCAGAAAATAAAAATATAATGTATGATACATTTATTTGAAATTCATATAGATAGTTGGATAAATATGATTTAGATGAGTAGCAGTTGATGTGGGTACTTACCAACAAGAACATGGAATCTGAATGTGGATGTGATGTTGCATCCATCTTTCTAGTTTTTTAGGATCCTAATTTTGTATATATGGTAAAAGAGGAAAATAAATTTGATGAAGACTTAGTGGCAAGGAGGTTAATACTACATGGTGGGGAGACCATTGATGGATGGAGGTTGGCTGAGAGTATAGTTTTGTGGTTCAAAAATTGTATGGTAGTATCTATGGATTCCAAATAAAAACGTATACATGCATAATACCATTCTAGGTGGTATTTTCATCAGCGAATACATATGAATTTTAAGGATTTGAATGAATCGTTTTGGAGGATTTGTATAAAAAGGAATGATGATGATTATACCTCATGATACTTATCATGTTATCATGTTCATCCAGGGAAACATCAACCAACATGTCTGTTTCAATCCTTACTTATTAATGTGTGGAAATTAATGTATATATTTGTGGATTTTTTAATTGGTCTCCTATGAATAGTTAAAAACAAGATTATGTATTGGTGAGATGGTATCATCTCATAATGTTGGATCATTTCAGCCCCTTTCCATAATATAATAAAGTGGAGGAAGTTTCAAAAATCAATATATGAGTATTTGGAACAAATCATGGAATACCAGATTTGATAGTATAAGATATAGATCAGAGGTTTATGACTCATTATGGGAAATAACTAATTAAACCACATGGTATTTAATTGGTTATGAGTATGGTGTATCATCCTCATTGGAAATATATTCTAAATGGCTGATACAAACACTGGAAGGCATGTTTTGAGCTCATGTAATAGATTTTTGTTGATGATGGGAAAAAATAATCTATTCGTGGATTTCATATATAAAAATAGTTATTAATCCTTGATACATATGTATTATTTTGAAGTATTTTATGGAATACCTTGTTTTTCTCCTATTTTTTGGGAGGAAACATGTGAGACTTTACTAGTTAGGCTTATCCTACTCCAAAAAATAACAAAGCATATTCAATTGATTAGAAATACATATAGAGATGGCTATGAGTCAATATAAATCACATGGGGATAATCGTTGATGGTAGTTTCCATTTTAGGGGAGAGATCATTAGTTCCTGACGATCACTCCAGGGATTGGACATCAACGTTTTTGGGATGTTGGGAAAGTTTTATTCTCGATACATGGGAACTTTTGAGATATGTGATGTGGTTGGTGAGGTGGAATATCATTTATAATTACCACAATAGTTCTATGTCATTCAAAATTTGTTTCATGAATCTCAACTAAAATACCATTATCCTAAGCTGGACCATTTGATTCAATGTGATCACATTAAACTAGAGCATTATTCTTCATTGGTATATATCCCTATGCATATTGTTGATGTTCTAAAGAATGTATTTTATGAAAAAAGCATCATTATATTGTGGGTTTTGAGGAAAAAATTTATGACAATGAAATAGATATGGGAAAATGAGAATGAAATGAAAGAGAAATATTTATAAATCATTTATGAAAATGATGATTTTTTAGTTTTTGGGGAAGGAATGTCCAATGGAAGTAAGAACGTAGCACCCCATGAATTCAACTGTGTAACCATTTATTTAAAATATTAAGTACATAGAGTGTTTGGGTGGTGTTTGGAAGAGTTTTCAATAAGCTTTTAATGTTTTTTGGGATTTCTATAGGGTGTATGGATGGTTAATGGTTTAATGAAATTATGAAATCATCTACATGAAAGAGTGAAAAATGTGACAAAGATTATGTGGAAGGGGAATGGTTTTTCCAAACATTACTAACACCTATGTGAAACCATAGATCTTAGGATAGTGGTATTTAACACTATTGCCTCATAGTTTGGAAACTGTGTTAGACAACAATCTGAGTCACCCCCTTGAGACATTATTAGGAACATGGTTCACACATGATTTGTTTAATCTTTTGATTAATTATTCCCAGTTAAAAAAAGATCCATAAAAATGGATCTAGGTTGGTTTTATGTTTTAACACCTATTTTTTGTCCCATAATTTGACCTAAATTTATATATTCTCCTTCTAAAGGAGTTAGAGGTTATTCTATTGATAAAAATTCAGTCTGAATTCTTCTCTTCGTGTGTTTATGTTATATTCTCATAGTAATTCATCATTTACGGTTCTTATTGATGGTTTTCCTTATATATAATTCTCTTTCTCTCTAGGTTTCATAGATATAGGTATATTGGGGATAGATATAATAGAGATGATGAAAAATATGAATATATTTGGATTTGAAAATGATATAGGATGACATAAATGGTGGGATATTGGATATTCAACTTGATTTCAATGACATTTTTCATACCACAATTCTTTTTTCACAAACATTTCCAAGGTAACTTGCATCACGCTTGAATCAATAATTTATAAATAAATGTATTATATTTATAATAAATAAATATATTGAAATTTTTAAAAAAGTTTTGCGAAAAACATGGTAGAAACCTTCTTTAGGGGTAGTTTATAGATTTTTTAAAAATTGTGGAATTGTTGTATAAAGTGCTCCGAATAATGATTTTAATTTGTTGATTTAAAAATTTTATCTTGGTTTTATTTATAGAATATTATTTCAATAAAAATATTATTTCATTGAAATGGTTTTGAAATTGAAATGGTTTTGTAATGATTGTATTGACATTGTTTTGTGTGTCCATATTGAAATATGTGTCCTGGTTAAAGTATAACCTTGTGCTGAACACCATAGTTTTAATGAACATGTTATTTAATTACCTTTAGATGAATTTGTATAACAACAAAAAACTCCTCATGGGTGTTGAACTATCATAATGAAGCATGTGTTGTTGGATGTGTTGATTTTTTTAGAGTAATGGGACATGCCAAATAGAATTTATGAAATTGTTTTATCACAATGTTTGTTTTCATTCCTAGGAACTGGTTATAGTTTTGAGAAAAATGTTTTATGAATGCACTTTTTAATGTATGAAACCATATTTATTTTGTGGGTAGCCATGAATTCATCAAAAAATCGGTTTATCGATACATCTATTTCATAAAAAAATAGTCATTATTGATAGGATTTCTGTTAAGATGAAAGAAATAAAACAATATGTCTGAAAAGTGAGATCCACAGGATGATGAATTTGTGTCAATAAGTGAATCCTTTTGTATATGTGGATTTTTTATAAGATCTGGGTTCAAACAAAATAGAACCTATTTTTTCATGGATTGTTGAGGAAGATCAGAAAATCATAAAGGGTAATCCAGAATCAGACTAATAAAATAGGAATATTTCTCCAAATAATTTATTCTATATTATGATTTCTATAGTCCCATGATCAGTTACACAAACCGAGAAAAAAATTAATCTAATTCCAAGGACATCATGAGTTTAGTGCTTGGCTTGAGAAAAATCATAAAAAGTATGTTATTTGTTTCTATTAGTGTATCTATTGCACATCGATGGAAGGGTGACTTCATTATTTATAGGCTATGACTGAATCCCAATATAATAAATGAACAAAAAATAAAACCTACCAAGAGTCATGTATGCCCCAAATTTAGTATGTTTTTTTGTCACAAATCATGGAACAAATTTATTTGCCTCATTATTTTACCCTCTTCATCTCGATATGGTGTAATTATTTTTGTGGTGAATTTTTCATCTCTCTAATTTTGAAAATGATGAATAGTTCCACCTATAGATTGTTAAATTGAGTTTTGGTGTGGTTAAAAGTTATATTAATTTCCATTTCGGTATTCCAAGCCCTATATAGCTTACTCACCCCAACAAGAAGTCAATATTTTCCATGATTAATGGAATTGGGCCCCTCGAGTGGTTACAAGTTGTAACCATGGTTTGAAGATATATTTTCTTATATACGAACCCCCTTGAACACAATTTTCAGTGGTACATAACCATAATTTAATTTTCTCTTCTAGATGAACAAGTATTCAGAACCTTACACGATTATATGATCACTAAACCACATTCCCAAATATTCCATCAATCAAGTAAAATGTGTTTCAAATTTAATAATAGTCATGTCCTAGAGTATTAAATGAAATTTTCTTTAATTATTAATTATATCAATTAATATAACACTTCACAAAATTAATTTCTTGGATTTTTATAATGAACCCTCTTTTATGGGATCTCAAAAAGAACATGTCAATTTGACCATATTCATTAAGTCCATATTATGGGGTCTCACCTACATCTTCCCATGAAGGTCACACCCAGCAATAAGAGGTTCCCTATTTGAGAATATATCCCCTTATTCATTCATTTTAAAAGAAATCATGATCTTTGAACTATAAATTAGATAATACTAATGACACCAAAATATGATTTTCTAATATGTCCTTCCAAATATTATATACCCTGGTTACCTACCTAGGAAACCCATTCTCCTAGGTATCAAATCTCGTTTCTCATGTAATCGGACCTCCAAAATTAAATGTTGAGATGCCTATTAAGGATTTTACCTTTTAATTTCTCCTCATCAATCATGTATTCCATTTAATGTATATATTTCCTATGATTCCTTTCAAAATCGTAAAGATCCTCATGTTAAAAATAATCATGTATTCCACTCATAATGATGGAAACTCTTCTTAGTATATTATTAAAGTCTATAATTTCTCATTCTTCTGGATTTGACTAACCTTAATCAACTATCATGTTAGTCCCTACATTTGGTAAACATATTAATTCAACACAATAATGTAAGGACAAGGAATTGGAAATGAATCCTATGTAATCCCCAAAAAACATCCTTCAGTTGATTCTCCAAATTAGGTGAAAACCATTTTTCATTATTCACATAATCCCTACACATGTCCTCATTACTCATAGTCAATATATTTGACCCCACCTTATTAGTAAGATCTTGACCAACAATATTTGTCTACCAAGAGATTAACCCTTCCTCAATGGGCTATATTCTTAGTGGAACACTATTCGTCAATGGGCCTTATTCCCTAATTGATATTATTCCTCAATGGACCATATAACATGTTTCTAACCATACCATATACTATTTATTTTCCAATAAATTGGAAGAACCAAAAAGGGAAACATATGCATACACCTCATGCACATAATTTCCTAGAAAAAGTATTAAATGTTTTTATAATGAATTTAATTTTATTAAGAAATTTCCCCCTAAATTAATATATTTTAAAAACTGTTTGTTTTTTCAATTAAATGATAATCTTTTAAAAATTATTTTAAAATTCTTATTTTGAATAAATTGTAAACATTTATGTTCTATTTAGACATTCTCATTAACATGGGGTGAAATATGGGTAAAATGTGGTCGAAAACTACACAAGAGTCTTTTTTAAGAGATACATAAGGGTGTCTGACTATTTAAACGTGTTTTTAAGGATATTTACATTTGTCTTGAAATTCCTCAAAATTTTACCATTGGAATTTTCCATCTATATATATAATTTGGTCATATTTTGTAATATAGTATTTTATAATGTACATAAAACACATGATAAAACAAACAATATTTTATTATATTTTTTAAAAAATATATGTAGGAGAATAATAATATACAAAATAATTTAAAATAATAATATGTTATAAAAATAGAGAATAAAATAACTAAAATATTTAAATTTTTATATATTTGATTAACCAGAATAACTACACTATTGGAAAAAAATTATAGAATTGAAAAAAAATATTTGTAATAAAAGATTAAAATTGAAAATTCAAATATATGTAACCTTGTTAGAAAATATAATTTCATTATAAATTAATTAAATAATTAGTATTTATAGGATATTGTTATCCCATATGGCTGTTAGAGATATAGCCATTGAAATTGTAATCTGACTATTAGAATATTGACATGATCATTCGAATAGTTATTTAATCTCAAGGAATAATAAAAATATAGTTATAAAAGTATAACGACCAATAGAAGGGAAGAATAATATTTTTTTCATACAATAAAATGATAATATGATGTATTTATATCATTATAAAATGAAAAAGTTGGTCAAAATTATACAATAAGTGATTTATTTTATAAAATTATAATATTTTTTAAAAAAAATTATATACCAATTTAAGAGATATTTTATATTCATTAAATGATTTTATAAATAAATTATATGTTTCATTATAATGATAATATATTCTTATGAGACTTTATGTAATACTTCAATGGGCAGAAAAATCATCACAATATTTACATTGATTGTTTTCAGATTAATGAAGATTATATATAAAAAAATATATAAAATAAATAAAAAATTAAATTCATAAAATTTATTAATTTTATGAATGTATATTTTTAAAAAAAAATTATTGGACATTTTTATAAATGACAGATTATTTGTAGTGAATATGTAAATATTAAAAAATATAATACTTTTCCTTATAATATTTTTATATGAATTTGTGATTCATGGACGATGTATGAACTCATTAGTTCTCAATAACTTGATAGATTTTCTTTATATGTTAATAAGAATCAATACTATTTT
The DNA here is from genome assembly GCA_963277665.1 of Viscum album. Taxonomy (NCBI): domain Eukaryota; kingdom Viridiplantae; phylum Streptophyta; class Magnoliopsida; order Santalales; family Viscaceae; genus Viscum; species Viscum album. The sequence continues at coordinate 1,583,643,614 of OY728158.1, read as the reverse complement.
AATTATTGATCCATAATAAAAATATTAAGATTATAATTATCAAAAACAAATTCTATCCCCTCTTAAAAATATCTCCCATCACTACCCATACGTCTTGAAACAACTACGCCATAGAGATTTCAAAATTTCAACCCAATTTTCATTCAAATAATTATCCCACCATTTTATTTGTATTTATCATCATACCAATGTTCCTATCCAAGGTTCCTTAAATAAAATCTCAATAGATAATATCCAAGGGTTACAATATATCCTCAACATATTCATTTTGTTTTTCATCCTCCTCATCCTCCAAAAAATCAATCAAAAATGGAATAATAACTATAGTACAATAAATATATCGTAATATTATTATTTTACTGAAATTTCTACCATTAATATTCCACTACTTCTATCTATATATTATAAAATGAAAATGATATTTAAAATATATAAGGTTTACTAGTTCCTTGAAAATTATACTTCGATTTTCTCCACATCCACTAAGGCTCTTTAAAGAAAAATTATTATGGTTAAATAGTACGATAAATATTTTATTGTAACTTATATTATATTTTATATTGTTTTAATGATCATTTATTTAATTTAGAAGCATATACTTTGTGACGGTTGGATAAATTACCAAAATGAACTAAGTTGATAACATTAACGTTTTTACTTACTGATTCATACATATGATGTAAAAGATAGATATTTGGGACCAAATAAATTTATAGAAAGAAATTATTTCCATTTAATTTCATTTATATAGTTTTATTCCCTTTAAAAATGAATATTAGTAAATTTCCATAGTGATCCGACATTCGATCCATGAAATGAATACCCCATGAACATTGAAATTATAAAACATATCCCATTTAACCCATTATAATTAATCATAAAAAATTTATAGTAAATAAAAAATAAATGTATAATTTAATGAAATAAATAATTAGTAAAAACATGATTATCAATGATATAATGTTCCAAGGAAAAATAATTATAGATCATAATGTTAGGGAACTCTCCGAACAACATTTTTCTTTAGGTTATGACTATTCTCCCTATGAATCACATTTTACCTCTATAAAATGTTATGACAATCATTTAAATTATTTATATTTATCTATTCCATATATATCTAGATTATTCTATATATCATTTATATATTAATACATTAATAATTTTCATTTCTAAAATAATAACATAAAAATAAAACCTGATTAAATAGAAATTTTCTCTCCCATTATAATATTATGTTATGATAAATGGGTTTTTTATTCCTATTAATGATTTATTTATATAAAGGAATATTTTATTTATAAAAATTATGGTGTAATATTATTTTATAAATGAAAATTATATAATTATTCATTATCTAATTCATTAATCGATTATTTTAAACTCCCTCTTGGAAATTTAATTTGTATACACATTTATCTACCGTTTTTCATGATGTTATATACAAATGAACTACATATTTTGAATCATAGGATTATGGAATCATAATTTAATTTAAAAAATATTTCATTCCTTTTAATTTGTGGAATATTTTTGAAATCTCAACTGATTATGATATGGGGAATGATTATGCTACCCATTTATTTCCATTAAAAATTATCATTCTTATACAGGATGAATAATTTCTTTTTGTGGCATAGAAAATCATATTCATGATAGACGAGTGTGACTAGATAGTTATCCAATGTATTTGATATTTTTTTTTCTCATGATATATTATGTATGGAATTTTGTAGTAAACCTATTCTATGATGGGACAGTAACCACCATTCGATGTTTTCGTGGATGTTAGTGTTGACTTATTCTTACACCATGAAATATATTTGTACCACATTATTATGTTTCAACAGTCTTATAAATCCATGATTATTAGGTATTGTTACAATATTATTATTTATGAATATTTTATTTTATCATTTCATCCAATTACCTTTGATTCATATGTTATGCCTATTTATCACATTTATTTCCCGTTACCGGGCTTTATAGATGAAACATTTTGTTTAAGAATTAAATATGTTATCATGTGTAGTCTTAGGAGATTATAATATTTTAAGATATCTTTATAGAGAATAAAATAATTTAATTGTTTTATAGTCAATTTATTTATTCATTATTAACCAATTCCTACAATGTAATAAGTCCTCATATTCATTGAGTTGTGTTTTTGGATATATATGTGAAAATCAAGAAAAAAAGATTTTTAAAGGGATTTGATTAAAATTTTCAGTAACATAAAAAAGTTATAGATATTTTGGGGAATAATTAATAAAATAATTTAGTTATGGATCAAGTTAAAAGTGTACATATATGATAATATTATAAAATATAGTTAATGTATAGATCAAGTGGATTCCAAGAAAGTACACTCTTTTTTTGATACTATATGTTGATTTTGATCTAGCATAGTTATACCTAGGGGTAATAACCCTAAAAAAGGTAACATTGGGAATTTACAAGATTTTCTCTTGGTGCTTGAAAAATGATCATTTTTTCACACCTAGTCTAACACTCTCTCAGAATATAATTCCAAATACTCAGAAACTCATTATGAATGAATGGATTGTTATGTATCAAGAATAATTGGAAAATTATAATGGATAACAAAGACTGAAACATAAATAATAATTTTTAAGATATATTTCTCATTTATATAGTATTGCTTCAATATTAATATATTCCCTTTTTATATATTTTTTATTTTGACTCTTCGAATAAATTTTTAAAATTTTAGTTAATGGTGTGATAAAAAATAAATAATTTAAATAAAAAACAAGGTAGGGAATGTGATGATTTTTATAATGATATTCCTAAACATATTGGAATTGGTTCATGTAACATAATGGATTTACTATCCTAGTTGACTCAATCGTTGAATAATCACTTAAATAATGTGGAATTACCCTCTTATTATATGAATGTGTAAGTTGTATTATTGTTCATTATAGGAAAAATTCCTCCTACTAATAGCACATATTATAATCCCCCATTCTGTGACAATAAAATTTCTCCATTGAGAATATATTTTATATCTTCTATTTCAAAAAATAAGTGATACTTGGGAAGTGAATCAGTGCATGAAAGTGATTATGAACATTATGTTCATAGAGGAAATTCCTTCCATGGAATTGGAAGGACTCAATAAATTATTTATCTATAAATATTTTCTATTAAATATTAATATTATATAGAGAGAGGTTTCCTTGTAATAGATAAAAATAATGATGAGTCAATTTGAGCATATGATGAAAACATCAAAATTATTTAATGGTATACATTGGTCTTTTTCAACACCATTGTATATAAGGTTAAACTTTTATTAGTGGCTTACATCAATATTTAAGAACATATTTAGACAATTGGTACTATTGTTTGTATAATAATATTGTTTCTTTTACCCTCCTGGTCTGGATTGAAAATAGTTATTATTAGTGGTCTCGTGGGCCTAATTATAAATTAATAAAATAATTTTTTCATTTGGATGATAAATGGATATATAAAATGGATGAAAGGAATATGAAAATACCACATGTGAAAACAGTGTTAATAAGTGTCTTGGAAACATTATATAGGGAACTAGGAGATACTTAATCTCTGGAAAAAAAGGTGCATCATGCTAATCAATGGAAATGGGATATGAAGAATCCCACTAATGAGATAGTGGAAAAGAAGATTTAGATAAATACTCATCTTCTGTTACAGTGATTTAAATAGAAAAATCAAGGGAATTATGTGAACCAATTCCCAATTTTAAAGGATGTTAGAGACAGTCAATTATAACAACCAATATAGACTAAAGTGGAATAAATTTAATATGTTACCACTATTGTTGTTGTGGATACCATTACATATGTGGTTATACATAAACTAGGTATTCATTAAACACTAGTTCATCTACATTTTTTTTATTTTTGTACGCATTTCTTCAAATAATGATTATTTAGTAGATGTATTTAAACACAACCTAAATAATTGTTTGTTTTGTTATCTATAAGAAACAAAATTAGTGATATTATTGGATTATGTGTACACAACTCTTCCCTAGTCAATTTTTGGGGACATAACCTCCCATCAACTATTTTTTAAATTATTTTAGTAAAATTTCATTCTATATATGAAATGGAATCATTTTCCTTATAAAACGCCATCATAAACCCTACAGAGACTATGGTCACTCTTCACATCATAAGTAATCGTCCAATTCATTACATGTTTCATAAAGGGGTTGAATCTATTTTGGATTATTCTTGTTGATAATGAATATTTACTCCACATGAACAGTAATATCTAGTATAATAAATTTATAAAAAGTAATAATAATTATTAATGAAATTATAATTTCAATAGACTAAATTAATGTAGTCCCTAAGAAATTTTTTGTTGTTCCTACTAAATGAGAGGTCGATTTCTCAATCATAATTATATCTTTATATCTTTATCTACCAAATACCCCATTCAAAATTTCCACTGTTGAGTTGGACGAACTAATGAAAAATATACAAGAGAATATGAATAGGGGAATTAAATACTTGAGTGATTCACCATGGGGTTACTTCATCACTTTCATCCTAAATAATTATTTGCCAATGTGATATTTCATTTTTTATGAACTAAAATATAAAAATAAATAAATAGATTCCCTTCATTGGATAAATGAGTCTTTTAATCAACTATGGGGGCTATTATATATCTAAGGTTTAACCTAAATTGGGATATCACCATTCAAATGTGAAAAGATAATATATCTATAAGACTTCCTTTCGAATGAGGTATAAAGAATAAGAGTTCATAGTTATTCTTTGGGACATAATAATGCCCCAAAAATCATCAAGAACTTTATCAATAGAGTCATAAGAGATTACGTAAAAATATTTATAGTTTTTTTATAGCTAATATTCTGATATACTAAATTATTAAAGAATGTTTTGAGGATCATTTGAATATTTTGATCAATAAATTGTGAAAGGAGAATCCATATGAAAAGTATTGTAATGTGACATCTAAATAGATTATATGACATTGTTTAAGCATGTGAACAGAAAAAAGGGGTATCATTGACCCATATAAGACAATGTAAATCAAGGAGTCCCTATTGACCACATATTAACTAGAGATATTTAGATCCATTGAAATTTAGTGTATTACAAGTGATTTCGGAGAAACACCTCATGATTTACAAACCCACTAACTAAGATCACTTGTAAGCTAGTGAACTTTTTTTTTAAAAATGAGTATGAATAGGGATTCCAAGTGTCAAATAAGAGGCCAATAACTAAACCATAAATCTAATGAATAACATTTCATTGCATATGAAAATGGATTAATAATAGTATTGGGATGTGTAATAATGACGAATGAAAAGTTTATACCGAATTATTCAATGTATTTGAATTTTCATGAATAAAAGTATCCAACAAATCATATTGGTGGGATATCACATTTTCAACATTTAATATATGGGGGAAATATCATTATGGTAAGAAGTGCTAAATATATATAAATATCATAATATATATAAATATATTTTCACATAGAAGGATATTAATATTCTTCAGATAACATGTATTGAGGTTATCATGGAAAATAATTGGACAATATACTACCATCCTATGAAATAATATAATGTGGATAATCGACTAATAATAATTTATATAAAATATTTAATAATAATGATAACATTGAAGTATCTAATAATCATATAAATAAAATGAATGGATATTGATATCCTAGAGGATGGAAAATTTATAAATTATTCTAAAATTATTTCATTACTATCCCATATTGAGAAGATATATGTTGCTCAAAGAGATGATGTGAAAAACTTTATGTACCAGGAAGTAATAATAAAATATAAATACTTGGTGTTGAAAATTTATAAAGAAGTGGATGTAATTTTTGGGTCAGGACTATGTGTACCATAAACTCCGAAGAAAATGAAAGATTTTTTTAATGATGAACACAACATTACATTATCTATACACTATGGTATCGTGAATATATATTTATATCCCCAATATAACTATTACATTAACAATATTAAAAAAGAGATCATGGAATATACATAAAAAATCCATGTCCTTCAACTAGTGAAGGAAGAATGTGAAATTTTTAATGGGATGACACAATTATTTCATACACCTACAAGGAAATGGGAAAAAACATTGACTTTTCCACTAGTATTTGAATTAATCAAGATGAAATATTTCAATATGGGTGGTGGGGGATCATGTTATAATGAATTCTCATTTAATAACAATTTAGGGTACATCTCACTTAGTCAAAATGAAAGGATATACATCATTTAAATTGAATGGTATTCTAGAATTCAAGCATTTTTTAAAATCTGACTGAGGGAGAATATTTTCTTTTTTATTCTAAAAATATCAATAGGATTCTCTTAAAATAAATTAAACATTAGTATGGATTAGAACACCAAATTTTTAGTTCTATCATTTTATGAGTTCCAAACACTAGAATAAATCTTGAGAGCATTATCAATCAACTCCAATAGATTATGTGATCACCATCTTCCTATGGTGGAGTCCCATTAATATAATATATTTCACTAAAAAATATAAATGGGTCCATTAAATTACCTTTATGAGTAGAGTTATATAATACCAAAATGATTGGGAGAAGATGTTGCATGTAATCTTATTTGGAAATAACTATTGAGGAAATGGTATAGGAGAATAAGAGTGTTAAAAAACACATCAAGGTTTCTCAAATTAAATTTATGATCTATGGTGAAAAGTATCGAAGATTAATATACTTTTAGGTTAAGAATAATGTGTTCATCCACATATACACAATGAATAATTTATGTTGTTTTTTATGATGGTAAAAAAATGAAATGGAACATCACAACATTTAAGAATTTTATTCTCATTAGAGATGGGTCTAAAACTCCCAACAACACATTTCCACGTACTTGTTGTCTTCCATTTGTCCCTCTCAGATAATTATATAGTAGATCCCACATATTTTCTGAAATAAATTTCGGTAAAACTATAATATTATATGTTCAATGACGGTTATCCAGTGATAATATTTTATAATCATAATACTATTATATGAATAAAGAAAAATTATATATTAAAATACAATGGTGAAACCCTAAGTATGATGAGATGAACTTAGAACAAGAGGAATCCATAAATAAGAAATACCCTCACATGTTTTCACCTTTGTAAGTAATGTTAAATTTCATGGTTTAAATTATTTAACTGCGAATAATTTGATGACCAAGAATTTGATCAAAGGAATTTACCTTCATAATGATCAATTGAGTCATATTTATTAATTAAATATTATATAATGTTTATGAACAAAATGTTAAAACCGACTAGATTTTATAATATTTAATTCTAAATTAAATATATAGAATAAAAATGGACATGTGATATTAAAATATTATAATTCGGTAAATTTTTTTAAAATATAATAAATTAAATATGGAAACATAGATATGATCTATCAACTAGATTAACATCCACTACGAAAAACACTTTTGAAATGAGATGACTAATTAGAAATAAAATATTTGATATTGAAATTATAATAAATATAACCTTCCAATAAAATACATGTATTTGAAAAAAAATAAATTAGAGGTATTTATTGGAAGTGGTGAACCTATATGAAAAATTTGACCACTATAATAGTTATCTACCCATTGGAAGAACAAAATAATCATTAGAATTTATATATAACCATTATGAATAGTCACATTACTATTAGAATAGTATCCTCTCTAATGAAAGTGTATAATAATATTAATGTATCTGATAAAATGAAAATATGGTATATTTATATCGGGATTAAAATTAATAAATGTTTTAAATGATAAACTATGTTTTTATACTTTAGAAAAACATATATGTTTTATTTATAATTTGATAAAAAAATAATACTTTGAGAAGAAATTTTATTTTCAGAAATTGATTTAATGATTTTATTTTATGTATTATTATAATGATAAAATAATTTAATAAGATAATATTTATTTTTTTAGGATTATAAAATTTCTCACCATATTAAAATTATAATATTATAATTAATTTTTTATAATAATTATATAATAAATAAATCAAATATAGAAAATTATAATTATAAAAAGGATTTAATATTATTTTTTCTATACATAAATAAACGTTTTAGGTGAATATTTTGTTATTTAAATAAATTACTATTTTGTTTGTAAGGCGTGAAATATGATGAAATATTATTTTTTGGAATCATAAGATAAATAGTTTAATTTTCAGCCATGAATATTTTAAGAACCCAATAGTTAAAATGTTAATTTAACATTTTCTATATATATAAAAAAGGTTCATCATTATTTTAGTAATGAGACAAAATAAAAAACTATGGAATGTAATATTAAAAAACCCCTTTCATTCCCTTATAAATACCACCCCTCACAGCCCCATATACTCACAAATTCTAAGACATGTATTTTTTATAATTTTTTCTCAATTCCAATCTAAATAATTGTTCCCACTTTCAATAATTTATGGTATTATATGCAGGCCAGTACTATTTTTTCATTAATGAATTCTAACGGGATACATTGAAAGGAGAAGTTGAATTCCATAACAAATTCAATTAATTTTTATTCTTCCTTATCCTCAAAATGATTTTTCCATAAATAATTCAATAATAAATAGATAATATACTATATACTACAATAATAATTTATTAATGTAATATCAACCATCCATTCTCTACTCAATGCATCAATAGATTCTAATATGAAAATGATTCTTATAGTATGGTTGCATTACCACCTATATGAAAAACATATATCATTTTTCTACAGTGCGGTGAAAGATCATTATAGAAACAATATTATTGTTAAATATTATTATTATATTTATATTATAATTTATTTAAATTTTACAATGTTTTACTATTCATTTAGTTATATAAAATTAATTGAGTTGAGGATTATTGGTAAAATATCCTAAATGAACAAGCCACATCATGTGAACATCATCACAAAGTAAATCATGACTACATAGGAACACAAAAGGATAATTGGGAGAAATTATTATTATGAAAGGATTTTAATAAAATTCAATTTTACTACTATATTTATTCTTATTATTTGATGAAAACAAAAATAAATATCGATAAATGATTCCACTATGAAACTGTGATATGAATGCCCCTAGAAAAATGAAATGATCAATTATATCTCATTAAAACCGTTATAAGTGAATATAATAAAATATTTCCCATAAAAATTTATTTTGAAAAAATATTTATTTATTTATTTAATAAAATCTATTTGATTATTCAAGATATTAATTGAATGAGAAAGAAACTATCAGAACATAATGTAACGGATCCCTCTAAATCTCACATTTTCATTTCATTGTGACCTTTCTCTCTCAATTAAATTTTATCTCTATCATTAATTTTATATAGTGCTCCAAAATTATCTATATATAGAACTTATGTGAATACATATATTAATTTTACAATAAATTTATGGGATAATACATGACTTATGTTTATTTAAAAAATTACTTCATTAATACTGATCTTAATTAAGGGGAACATGCCTATCTATTAATCCCATTATGTAATTCTCATTTAATATTATTAATTTCAAAAAAAATATCATAAAAATTGTATATTATCAATATAAAAAATTATATTTACTTCTCGCAATAAATTAAAATTATATAGAGATTATTTTTCCAAAATTAATTAACTACTTCATTAAGACATAGTTTTATAATATATATTTATATAAACAATTCTATAATCATTATTATGAAGTTATTTCTAACAAAAACCAATATTTTAATACCTAGGATTTTTTATCTGAATTTCCCATCCTAAAAATTTAATTCATTATTTTATTTGGAATCATCTTTAAAATATCTATTGAGAATGTTATGAGGGATGATTACAAAACCCATTTCCTTCAATGGGTAATAATTATTCTAATAAAACATGATTGATTTCCAATTGTTGAATACATTATTATGTACAAGTAATTGACGATGAACCAAGGTATCACTCCAATTCATTGGGTAATATTTTTTTTCTATTGATACTTAGTGCATGGGATTATTGATTTAACATATGCATTGATTGGACTTTTTACATATGTGATGTTTCCTTGGATGTTTGTCTTGGAGTTTTATTATGTGAATTTATACGTTGTTTGATCCTTCCAATATTTCCATGATATTTTGATTCCATATTATTTCTGTTATGAAACTATATAATTATTCATGAGCAATGTAATTTATGATATCACGTTATTCCTTTTAACCTAGTTATCATTATTTTTTATATTTTTTTTTTCAAAATATACACTTTTTAGCTCACCATTTTTTATATATTCCACTGTATATCCTTTCCTTTTTATGAGATCAAATTTATTTTGGAACATGTGTTTGGTAATAAAATAAGAATATTTTTTTAGTTCCTTTTTATTATATTAGGAAAGTAGTCGTCCAAATAAACTAGGCCACACAATAGTTTTGTACTGTTTATTACAGATATATTTTAACATAAATAAATAATATATGTAATGTTATTATATAAATATATTTCCCACCACAACATAAAGGTTTGTTTGTGGTTAATTATGTTACCAAACACTATGTAATGATTTACAAGGATCCACATAACTCTAACCTTAGTTTTTCTATGGTTATGTATATGTATGGTTTCCCTAGGTAAAGGTAAAATATCATTACGTAAGAGAACACAATGATTTCCACTCACTGTGTAATGGTAATTCACATAAAAAGTAAAGTTATATGTTATATTTCAAATATATATAATAGTAATGATTGAGTTCTATAATTGTATCTACACAATATCAAATGTTATATAAAGGTAGTTCACTATTAAATGTATGGTTACCTCATTATATATAACGATAACCTTAGGTTTCCATGTTCTATGATATGGTATTAAATATATTATAAATTTTTCATAAGGTTAAACCATTAATATTATAGATTTTTTAAGGTCCTCTAGAGGGACTAAAGAATGCCTGAGCCAAGGTTTATGGAGTTGAAGCTCAATTCAAAAGGACACTATGGGGAAGGGGATCATCATTGATACTATTTAAGATCTCATGTGAGTTTAATTAATACATTTTTTAAAAGGGTTCAACGAAAATTCTAGTAAAACTTGTGATTTTTTTTCTTTTTAATGCTAATGTATCCCATACATCCTTCCACAAGTGAAAATATATGTTATCGTTACATGATATTTCTACTACTGTTATATTCACCGTACTAACCCTACCCAATATTTCTCAAAATAACACAACACATGATAACATCATAGTCCATTAATCCTACCATTCATAATTAAGATACTTCTAGTGGTCTGTTATTTGTCTTCCAACCTCCATCACACTTTTGATGTAGTTCAACATCCACCATTTTCCTTACTATCGCCAATATATTTAACAGTGCCTATACTAGCCCACAATCATTCTCCTCAGTCAGAGTAGATTCTACTATTGATTTATGGAATATAATAATTATTATTATCCAATATTAATTCATTAATATCAAATATGATAAACCCCATAATATATTTATTCAATAAGAACATTCATGAAGACTATTTTTTGTGACTAATTCGGTTGAGAAAGTAAAGAATTTGTTAGTGAAATTTTAAACTCATAGTGGTTAATGAACATGTATGTATAACAAGATGAATGAAACATAGATTCCATCATTACGGAAGTTGGAGTATAGTTTTAAAATGTTTATCCGAATTTATATGGTCTAAGCAATGTGATGTATCAGTTTGAGATACATCACCCCTTACACATGTAACCTAGGTTTACTCACATAGGGATTGGATTTTGGCCGAGACTCCTATGTCCATGATGATCCATGAAAAAATATCAAATGATGAATGAATAGTAAATTTCCCCATAGAATATTTGGGGGTTTCTACACTAATTTGCGATGGATGTATGGTCAATTATTTAAAATAGAAAAATATGGGATTTCCAAACCACAATGTCTCTCTCTTGGAGAAATAAAGTATAATTTTAAATTGATATCTACACTTGCATTGAATAGAAGTAATATTGACTTAATTAAAATAGGATAATAAGACTAGGGATTTAATAACATCATTTGATGATCCCAATACAATACATTTTTCAGAAAAATTATACAAATTATAAGTTATCATTGGTGATTGGGAAAAATGTAGTAAAAAATAGAAGTACTGTGGACAACTGAAAATACTACCCTAGATATCCATTAATTATTTTCTAATTTATTTATAATAAATATATCATTTACACCTCAAAAAATAGAATGGTTCGTCAAATATAATTGTTGTATAAATATTATGTTGTGGGTAAAGGGGTGGGGATGATATAATAATACTAGATTCAATGACCATTCTGTGAATACACTAGTCATTTTTCATCACCAATTTTTTTCAAATATTTTTATAGAATATCACATTATTCTTATTGTTTTTTTTATTAAATCAAATTTGTAATTATTAAAATGATTATGGATTGTTCCCCCCCCCCCCACTATCTTGAATTATATCACATCATTATTTCAGTCTTGTGTTAGATAGATAGAATTTAATGATTAAATTTGTTTGGATGAAGAGATAGTGATCTGACATGGTGGAAAAAATTGGTAATGAGGTAATTCCAACATAAATAATGGGATCTTAGATATGGATTTAATACATATAAAAAGTATATTCTGGGGATTTAATAATATTTGAACTATTCTCAACATCATAAAAAATTATTAATGGGAAAAGTGGAAGCAATTTTGAATCATTCCCTAAAATAAATTAATTATTCAAAGTGATTTATTTTAAAGATACCGTGATTTAATTAAAAATGGTTGTTCATACCTAAACCAAATCACCTACATCTAATCATGATTTTTAGGAGTCCTTATTTATTTATTATCAAGTATGGGAAATTAAAAAAATATTTTCTTTTCCACCCATTATAAATATATTAGAGAACTAATCCTTGGATATTAAATTGGTTATTACCACTATTACATTACAAATGGTGTTATTTTTTCTTTTCCAACACAACACTATTGGTTTATATAAACCAATTGAACCAATCATAGAATGTGAGTGATAAATAGATATAGATTTTTCATCACTACGACCTCAAATGATGTATTATAACCTATTGATACAAATATGAAGATAATTTTTCCAACTATACTAATGAATCATTATATATATTATTTCATTGAATAGATAAGTCATGAGAGATCATGTGAAACTGCTAGTGATCACTAATATCCCATAATGTTGGATGAAAACTGACAATAGACATTATTTAATTTTTGGGCTACAACATTATCCCTTCTACTGGATAATTTAGAAATGAATAATTGAAAAATAACAATGAATTGTGCCTTCATTTGATTAAATTTATCCCAAAATTCACATTTCATTCCAATGAATAAAAAACATTAATATTAAAGAATCTATCTTTTTGAGCATACTCATTAGGCCCAGTGGATCAGCTGAAGATCAATTCATGTAAAGGGAATTCCCCTTTTCACCAGAGGGAACTCCCAAATAGTGTTTTTATTACACACCTCTATGTGGGATCCATGATTGGTAAGAAATAAAAAAAGGATTTATGGAATGATTATTATAATAATCCTAGATAATATCTATTTAGAGAGAGATCTACTATATTTTATAACAATCCAATGAAAATATCGATATTTAATCAGAAAAATAAAAAAAAATTGGGCAAGGTAACCATATAAATATGATCTATTACATCACATTATTTTCTTTTTGTTGAGTCAACATGTTTTCCTTATGAATTTCCCATTACTCTAGGTTTATAAAATAAAAGACACTCTATCTTATTTCAAATTATATCTTCCCAAATAATTATCTTAATAATTAAAATTTCCCTTCTCCATGAAAATTTTATCCTTACCTGTTATTTCATTTATTCATTTTATAGTTTCTCAAAATCTAACTCATTTTATTCCTATGTATAATATTTTGTTTCACATCAAAAATCTACTAATACTGTAAATATTTGGTTATAGTGTATTCTGTTTTCAGGATCGGATTTCGCTGAAATTCAGACTCCGAATTCCTTGAAATTATGACTCAGGATTCCTTGAAATTCAGACACCAAATTCTCTAAAATTCAGTCTCTAAATTATCAGAAATTTGGACTCTAAATTACTCATATTTAGACTCTTAATTACTTTGAATGAGGACTCAAAATTCATTGGAATTAATACTCCAAATTCATTGGAATTCGGACTCCGAAATATATAGAATTCATGTTTCTTATTCTTGGTAAAACAGGGTCTGAATATCCATGATCTATAGTCTTCGAATATTTATTTCGTTAGATTCCAAACTAAATTTTTCCTTAGACTCTAAAAAATAGATCTGGTTATGAAATTTAATTTTAAATACACTTATTATAGTTATGAAAGATATTTTACAATCTATTTCTAACTTACCGTTGTTTGAGTGACACGTGTACAGTTCCCTCAGATATTTAACAAAAAATATGACTGTTGAAGGTGGAAGCCGACCATTTCAGAAGTACCTAAATTTGGATCTCATTTGAATTAGCTCAATACTGAGAATTTATGGTTGATCAATGAATATATTTCATTCTACTAAGTTTATTTCTTGAGAGAGATTCTACCTTGCCTTGTGCGTATATAAAATCTTGTTCAAATTTCATCATGCAACTTAGATTGTTGTTGTGTACAATCTAGGGATTCTATCGATAGGAAGACAAAGGTACCGGCTTCCTTATAGCATGAGGAATTCCCTTGATAAGAATATATAGGTTCTTACTACCTTAATGTTCGAGGTCTTACGGGGATATTTAGACATGTTCTGATATTCCTATCAAGGGCTTACCCTGGTGTGGGTAAGATAGACTTTCTTTAAAGTATAAATCAAGGGACCTTTATCCAAAGTTGTTGGATAGCCTACTCTTTGGGTTAAATGATTTCATACTTTTTACTTGTTAATTTCATGTATAATTCCGTTTTATTTTGATAATGGAATAAATTATAACCTTCATATACTTTCTTGAACTTTTGTATACACTAATATGTATGATTCAATATGTTTTAAGATAGAACCATTTCCTTGTAATATTTCCTTAAGGTTCCTTTTAAGAACAATTTTTATGGAACCTTGCATGCTTTTAGAACTAAAACAGGTCTTCTAAATTTACCTTTATTAACATTTTAAAAAATAGTTTTCATTAAGGATAAAAAAAGGTTTTTAAAAAAACAATTAACTCACCCTTGTTTTATTTGAGCATCTGCATTCATATTTCAATCATATAATTGGTATCAGAGCCGGTCTCATAAATAATAATATTCACATATATTTTTCCTTGCTCAAATTTTCATTCATCTTAATATTTTCCTTGCTTAGGGATTTTTATCCTTTTTTACAAATATTTACAATTAACATGTTTTTTTTGAAAGATATTTTCTTTGAATCGTAAGAAACAATATCGGTTCGATTAAAAATAAAAATCCTACTAGACCACATATATTTGATGGTAATAACTATTATTACTAGAGAGATCATATGAAGATTTTTTTTTAATTCCATAGTGGAAAATTTTGCTTTTTTACTAGGGATAACATGATTTCTAGATAAGGATGTCAGAAACATCACAATCATGAAATGCCAGTATATCAACTAAACTACAATGTATATAATACATTGTTGTGTTCCATGACTTGGAATATATAAAGTAATATTCTTTCTTGTGAAACTACAAATTGTATATGTAAAAAATTAGAAGTTACCTATTTTGGTATATTCAATGTTATTGAATGTAGATGGGATATGTTTAAATCATAAAATCATGGATTTATATTTCCCTATAGAGAGCCAGTTTGCATGTTCCAACAACGATTTATGACAATTGTTAATAGTATACAATCTATGGGTGAGAATGGTCTAGATGATGAAGTAGTAGTGGAAATGATTATAGATATCCTTCATAATGAGTGGTAATATAAGAGAATAGATATTTATGAGAATAAGAATGTATCTCAAATTACACTTCAGGAGATTTTTGGAACTATTCTTCAAACTAATATAATAATGAAAAGATATTGTGATATGAATAAGAAGAAAAATGGAAATGGTGGTGTAGCCTTTACCTCTACTAAATCCAAGACTTGTGAAAGGGTTATACGCTACTAATCTAAGAAAGTCTCAATTTTATCTTAATCTAGTGAATGTTAATATTTTTAGAATGAACTTGGTAATATTTCTCAAACAATAAACAAGATAGTTGTGAGGAAAGACCTTTAATATAGATATAAGAAGAACGAAGGAGAAGACCAGAAAGAAAAAAAAGTCACTTGTTATGAATGAAAAATAGAATGGAATATTAGACTAGGTTGTCTTATTCTTATGAAAAACGATATAATGTAAAAGTATTCTGAGATTAATAGAAACAAGTACTACAAGGCAAAATCTAAGAATGTTTTGAATGCCTATTACACCAAGAGTTCCAATGGTGGGTACTCTTCTGAGTAAACCATAGAGTGTGAATCATCTGGTCAGAAGAATCATGGTTTACTAGCCAGACTAACCATTGAAAATCATTGCCTAATGTCCAAGGTACAAAAGGATGAATCTATTACCAATATATCTTTGAATGATAATTTTAATGGTGATAAATACTTTGAATCTTCAGATGACGAGTCTTCCTCATCAGAAGATGATGTATTATCTATTTATGAGGCTGTGTCTAGGTTTGCTAAACTTTTTGAGAAAGAGAATTCTAATCTCATGAAAATTATTGATAAGGAAAATTGTTGAATTACTATTTCAATTAATAAAGAATTAGATCATTTTAAAAATATTGATGAGAATTTTTTTTATTTTGAATGTATTTCCAAAAACTTGGAGGAAGTTAATTATTTAATGATAAGAATTCTAATGATCTTGAGAATTTAATTTCAATGAAAAATAATTTAGATACTAACTCTAGTTATAAAACTAATTTTTTTAGGATAAAAACATGGTTATTAAACAAAATTTAGAAATATTTTCCATGAGGAAGTTTTTTTCAAACATTACCACTGGTAAGGAAAACTTTGACAAGATTTATTCCCAAATTCGACCTCTAATGAATAGTTCTAGATTTTGTTATACACATTCTAAGAAATTTTATATTATTAAATATTTTTTTCCTCAAAGTGATACATTCTATACTAAATTTCAGTGTGGTGGACATTGGGAAAAATATTTTTCTATAAATAAAACATAGTCTTTATGTTTTTATAATTCTATTTTTCTTAGAAAATGTGGATTTCTAAAATCTTTCTTTTTGAAATTTCCAAATTCAAGAATTATGGGATTTAAAAAGTGTATCACTCTTATTTTTACAAAAATAAAGAAAGTACCAATAGAAATACATGGAAAATGGATAGAAGAGGTTCCCATCAATTTACTGATAAAGAAAACTTCTTTGAAAATATTATAAAGACAAAAGGAGATATTGTTGTTCAATTTATCGAAATGCATGATCAACTTGTTGATATTTTCACAAAATAATTGCCCTCTAATACATTTGAATAAATTAATCAAAATTTATGAATGATAATTTTGAGTTAATCATTAATATAAACTCATTGTTAAAACCTATCTCTATACAGTAATATATTCCTTTTCATAGGGGGGTATATTCACATGGTAGTTAAATTTTATTTACTAAAAAATTTTTTCTAATAAAAATTATTCCTAGTCAAAAAAATTTCATAGTGAATATGTTTTTATAATCAATATTTATTTTATAGTGAAAAAATTTTGTAATAAAACTATTTTTCTTGGGAAATTGTTTCATAATCATAATCTTTTCATAGTGATTTTTTTTCAAACTGAATTTTTTTTCATAATAAAAATTTTTCATAATCAGTTATGGAAATGAAAATGTTTTTCAAAAAAAATAATTCATTACTAGTATTCTTCCTAGTAATCCAGAAGCAATGATTTCTTTCTTAAATTTTCATAATCATTTTTTACCAATTAGTATTTTCATTTTATGCCAAAAAATATTTGGATTCACTTTCCTTAAATCTGAATTTTTATCCTAAAAACTTCAAAAGATCAGAACCTACCAAATTCCTTCTTCGGCTATCAAGCTCAACCGTTAGATCTAATAAAATGTCTTACCACCATTGGATCTTTTTGGAAATATGAAATATCACCTCAAACTCCTATATAAAGCCCACTGATGGATGTCCCACATTGATTTTCTTGCTTTTTCATGATGAATCCCTACTTCCCTTCTTAAGGCTAGTTCTGAATGTTTAGGTTTTCATTAATTCTGACTGTTTGTGGGAGCCTCTCCTCAGAAAAAAATGTCATCAGTAAAGGAAATAAATGAATTGAAAATATATATATAAATGGTGGTAGATCCAAAATTCTATCCGAATTATAATTCTCTTATCTCAAAGAATATCATGGTCAATGGTTGGGAGAATATGGAAGTATTGAAACACAAGGGACAAGATCCGGTGTATCCTCAGTTACTAATAGATTTTTATGAATCATTAAGTTTCGTTGTTCAAGATGGTGAATATAAGTTTTCTTTTAAATGTTATGGTAAAATTTATTCTATTTCATTTTGTATGGATACTAATATCATAGGAATCCCTTATAAGGGGGATGTTGAGTTCAGCACCCACAAGATTCTATATGTATTAGGATGTTTTGATAAGGATAAGGTCATAGAGTGCCTTGGTTTTCTAGGGTTTAAGACAAAATAGATCAACCATATTTCTACAAAATTTTTGAATTTGTAAGTATGGGTTCAGGGGTTTATCATTCTAAGAATAGGTGATAAGGAAGCATTGATGAAAAGTGATATTTATATTCTAGATGTTTTGTAAATATTTGGAATATTAATATTCTGTAGTATATCTTGCTTACAGTTTCAAATATCAAGAATGGAATTATCGAGTATCATATAATTATGTATCATTCCATTATATCCAAGCTCATTGTTCTCTGTCTTGATTCATTTAAAATATCATGTAGCTCTAAGATAAAAAATTTCAATGTCTTGTTTCTTAGTTATAATACACTGGGAATAATGAATGTTGGTTATTCTAGGGAATTTTGATAATTTTTTGATTTATCTGAAGATAAAATTCAATCCTTATCAATGGATCTGGAATTGGTTGTGACTTTAAAGAAAGTTGGAATGTAGGGAAAGTGATGGGACCAGAAAAGAAAGAAAAAAATGTGGCTACTAAGGAAATACAATTAGAACCACATAAGATAAAGAATCAAAAGACATATCTGTATGAAGTAGTTATATAACTAGAGAGAAGAAGAAAATAATAAGAAGGAAGGGGAGCCTAGTTTTGGATTGGATCCTGGTGAGGGAAAAGCATTAAATTTTAAGGCTTAAAAGGATATTGATAAATCGCATTGGGAGGATACTGAGAAATCCTTTGAGATGCTTCATGTATCGAAATATTTTCTGAATAAACCATTACCCTTATAGACTTTGGGAAAGAAGATGGTGATTCCGATACCAGAAGCAGATGAAGAAATAATGAAAGAAGAGAAAGTAGAAGAAGAATAATAAGAAGAAGAATAAGAATAAGGGGATGACACTGATGATTTCATAAGGCAAGTAGAGAATTATCATGATATGGAGAGTCCTTCAAAAAATTGTTGATCCATACTTCTCATGCTAAATCATTAAAACATCCTACCCCATGGAAAGAAGAAAAGGGTCATGAAGAAGTGAAAAAATAATCTAATGATGAATGCGGAAACCATGACTTCTTTCATCTAGAGGATCTAGTGGAAGAAGCTAAGAAATTAATTTTTTACAATAGAAAAATAGTTCACCTATCTGATAGTGAACATGAATTTTAAAATAATGGAGAGATCATACATAAAACTGATAAGGTAAAACATGTGTTGGATGATACACTATGAGAAGTCATAGTGACAATGAAATTTTTTGGTGATTCATTAATGATAAGGGATGTTGATATAGAAAAAGACTCATCACCAACCAGTCAATATGATTTGGAATCATCCTCTCTTATACATGACTTTATAGTTCAATCTTTGAAGAAGCAGGTTGTTACCATTCCATTGTTTTAGAGTAAAGACTCGAGGTTCCAGTTGTTCCAACAATCGTTTAATCAAAAATTAGATTCAGTTACCATGATTATGGATAGGTGGGTCAGACTTGAGGTTGATTTAAAAACCCTCTTCATTAGATATGAATCTCCCAAAATTTCATGCATGGAAATTACAAAGTGGTCAAGGAAAAAATCGAAGAGATGATAATATTTGATGAATTTCAGGAAAGTGTGAAGGATTCTCTGGACACCGAATATTGTAAGTTCAATGATCTCACTAAAATCTAAAAATAAAATATATGTCTTCAACAAACATCCCAGAATTAGGATGTGAAAGACCTGAATGGGAAGTTTAATTCAGTGGATATGAATTTTAAAAGTGAAATTGATCATGGAATTGATTTCGAAGAAAAACTCAATAAGAAAGAGTAACTTTTGAACACTTAAGCAGAGATTCATAAGGGTTAGAAAGAAAAAATTAGAGCCTTTGAGAAGAAAAATGAGGATCAAGAATAGTTGAAAAAATTGATTTTAAGAAGATCACTATAAGATTTATAAGCTTAAAATTGTCATGAAGATGTTAATGTTGAAGGAGAAAGAAGGATATTTTTTCCAATAAAATCTTTTATTGAATATTTTTCCTGGTACAAATTCTTTAAATAAAAATAGAATTTTCATTCTCCCTCATATTTATTTGTCATTTATGTACTAATATAATGGGTCCCATATTTTGTTTCCATTCTATTTATTCCTTTTTGAAAATCACAGTGGATGAAAGTAATGATAAAAAGAATAATATATAAAGAGATAATACCATAAGAAAGGGGAGTCTATCTGAGGGGATGTTTTTATCAAAGAATGTTTTTGTATACCAGAAAATGTAAAATCATAATTAGGAAATCATGAATAAGATCCTTATGAATTTCAACACCTAACGGGTAGTTAGTCATATTCACCATGATTCATTATTAAAGGGAGATAAGTTTTATTTTAAAATTTATAAAAACTCATACTCATTATATTCTTTTTCATAAGGATGTTTGTGCTTTCCAAAAATGGGGAGATTATTGAGTCAATAAGGTTTCAATATTAATTTTCCATTACTCTATGTTTTGAAAATCACAAACACACTATCTTAAGGAAATTTATTTCATCCATAAGAATTATCTTAATATGGAATATTTACCTTCTCCAAAGAAATTTTATCATTACATATGGTTTAATTGATTCATTTTATAGTTTCTTTCAATCTAACTAATTTTATTCATAATTAAAAAATTTGGTTTTATATCTAAATCATCGGAATCCGATAAATCCATGGTTACGAGTATTCTATTTTTAGGATCCTAATTCTCGGATATTCAGACTCCGATTTATCTAATATTATGACTCTGAATTCTCTAAAATCGGGACTCTGAATACATGGAAATTCATAATCCGAATTCCTTATAGTTTAGACTCTGTATTGATTGGAATTTAGACTCTAAAATATATAGAATTCAGGTTCCGAATTCTTGGGAAAATAGAATATTAATATCCATGATCAATAGTATTCAATTGTTTATTTTGTTATATTCCTAACATTATTTTTCCTTAGACTCCAAAAAAATAGATTTGGTTAAGCAATATTATTTTAGTACTAATTATTATAGTTATGAAATGATGTTGTTCAATTTTTTTCTAACTAACCGTTGTATGAATGACACGTGTACATGACCCTATGAGATTCGAGGAAAAATATGACCAGTAGGGGAGGATGTTGAACGTTGGAGAAGTACCTATAAATAAGATCTCATTTGAACAAGCTCAATACTGAAAATTTATGGTTGATCACTCTAGAGATTTCATGATACTGAAGTGATTTCTAGAGAGATACTCTCATTCTTTCAGCATACTGAACATCTTGTTTAGATTGCATCGTAAGACTCTGATTGTTGTTGTATACATTCGATGACTTCCGTGGATAGGAAGACAGAGGTACCGACTACCTTAATGTTTGAGGACTTCTATGAATAGGAAGACATAGGCGTCGACTACATTAAAGAACAATGGGTTTCAAGGATAGTAAGACAGATTCTGATATTCCTATTGAGGACTTACCCTAGTATGGGTAAGACAGACGTTCTTCAAAATATAAATCAAGGGACCTTTTTCCAAGGCTGCTGGATACTATATTTTTTGGGTTAAATGATTTCATACTTGTTTCATTTTTTGTTTCATGTTTATTCCTAATAAATTTTGATAAAGGAACAAAGTATTACATTCATATACATTGTTGTACATTTGTATATTTTGATATTTATGATTCTATACTCTTTATGGTTGAATATTTTCCTTGTAAACTTTCCTTATGTTTTATTTCCATAACGATATTTTCGGAGCCTAGTAAGCATAAAGAACTAAAAGAGGCCTTGTGAATTTACCTTGTTTCTCTTTCATAAACATGGTTTTAAATACGGTTAAAAAATATTTTAACCATATTATTCACCCCTATTAAATTTGATCATCTTAATTCAAATTTAGATCCTACACTTCTTATAAAAATAATTATTAGAATATGATACAAAATATTGGAGCCATCATATAGAGATTCTATCATTGAAAAGTCACTAATAGAATCTAGTATCATAAAAAATAATATTGATAAAGATTCCCAAAATTTGGAGAAAATTGGTACATACACAAAAGTAATTTCTGAAGTATTAAACCTTGATTCATAATATTAATTTATTACCATGTTTTTTGAAAAGGAATGTATATTGAGACAAATTGTCATGAATCGTGTATTTGGAAATAGGCCCCATAAAAGATTTGGGGATTATATAAATCACCTAACACCTTTACTGACCAAAGTGACGAAATAAATATCCCAATGTTTTTTATATCAGTTTTCAAACCAATGAAATGTTAGTAGAATATGTAATGAAGACAATGATCACAAGGAAATTAATGGGTAGGGAGCTAGTGGAACCTATAATGACAGAACATCCATCATTAATACACATATCAGGCACTATGAAAAAAATTCAAAACCCAAAACAATTCTAATAGCCTCCCAAATATTTTTACAATAATACTTCATATCAATCACCACCATTCCAAAAAAAATATTTATTTGAATAAATAAATAATTGGATCATCATCTGATAATCAAACAATGCATTCATATTTTATAGGGATATATGAAATTTTTAAAAATTTATCTACCATTTTTTGAATTCTAGTCGACATTATAATGAAAATTATATTGAATCCTCCATACCAAATAGTCATAAACCTAAAGGAGAGTGTAAGAATGATCACAATAATGAGTAGTAAGTTGACTCGTACACCAGAACCGATGTATTTTTTTGATAATCCTAATGAAATTATGGATTAAATTTATATTTATATTCTTAACAATAAACCACTTAAACAAGGATAGGTATTAAAAAATAAAAAAAATTGGGGGCACAATTTTGTAATCAAAATCATAAAATATCATTTAAATAGTAGAAATAGAAATGGATTGAAGATTACCCATCAGAACCATCTAATTAAACTCTATTAAAAACATCATGGATGAAACATGCCAAAAATATATTCAAGATAACATCTCAAAATATGAAATCAACATCACTATTTTAGAACCATATGATAAATTCCCAATTATAACCAATTTATCAATGATATTTTTTATAAATAATGATACATTATTGTAATTTTAGAGTATTTTATGGGTATGAGTCTTAGCATTCATCACAACAAAATTTATTAAAATAATTCATGTTCCTTGGATGTTTTCTCTTATGTTGGCAATGAATTCCACTTGGGGCCATGGATTGTTATTTTTAAGTGAACCAAAGCCATATTTTGATTATGTGAACAAACTAGAGGACCCCAGGTGATCTACACACAATATTTGAAGCCTACGAGAGAGCATGGAATCCATGCACAAACCACTTGCATCCCTCGTATGACATAAATTGTGATCATTATCATCGAGCCCCTAAAACCAAACGTGTATTATGCACTAAAGAAGTCAAATCAACAAATAATAGTATGGATCAGTGGCCAATACTCTTATGCATCTGATTCTATGTTAAAGAAACTCTTCCTCATAGACTAACTTCTGAGACGGCACTAATATGTTCACTTATAAATAGAGGGGGTACCCCTTCCCTTATAAAAAATGCACTAGATGTCGAACCATTGCTCTCATGCGCGTAAGATGACCCCTTCTATGACTGCACTAATTTAATCATGTTAAGGTACTAGATTTTGTGTCACAGTTCTCTAATGTTTCCCCCTTCAGGTTCTCCCACGAGGGTTTGATCGTCGTCCCTTTACATATTTCCCAAGTCATGTGAATGAAAACGTTACCTCTTGCATGCAAGTCATACCCTTGTGCACCGTATTTTGTTCGGGCCCCTTCCATTAATACTCTTGTCTCTATTCTTTCGCATGACATTAGACATTGCATGAAAGCCCTAAATTAGGTTATTAACACATCCTTTGTGTTCAATGTGTTTTCTTCATTCAAATGAACCATGTTCAAGCTCTACTATTGTGAAACTTACTTATTTTTTCACACCTCTTCCATACGGCCCTCCATACTTGTGAGTACTGATATTTGGGTACCTCGAGCAGTGCTCCATGTTTTTTTCCCTGACTCATGGTTCATCACAATGGTACACTAATAGCTATTTATTCTTTGAATTTCTATGCTTTAATGAAACCCTTTTTCGACAACCCTTCTCTATATTGACACATGGAATGGCACGTTACATCCCCACATCCATGTGTGGGTTGGTAAATTTTATGTAAATCCAAGGGGAGAGGAATGTTTCCTTGTCATCCAAGATACATGATGTTAAACTACAAATCACGCATCATCCTCAACACATTCTGTTAAGATATGATCACAACATATGTGATATCCTTGATAGTACCAAAGAGGGGATGGGATCAGGTGTCTTTTTCTTCATACCTTTTTAATCTGCCTTCACTTTCCCTTTGTGCATTATCACTATCGGTGCCTATGGTAGTCTCCATGTAAGCACTAACATACCTTGATAGGTTTTTCACAATTCTATGGCCATATCCTCCTCATACAAAAGTTCGAACTCCTCTGGTGTTCCAAGTTGATTAAGTCCAAATCTTCACCATTCATCGTGGCCACATCTTTCCAGACACTATCATCATGTCCACCATTTCCCCTTGTTTCTCACACCAAGCATGAGTCATGTGGTCGTAGAAAATGGTATGATCATGAAATACAATTTGGGAAGATATCCATGCATAAACCGCATGCTCTTCTTTATGGATGTACATGAACATTGATCCATGTCTCCCACAGGTTATGTAAAAACCCTCCTAGGGGTTCAAACCCATCATCTATCTATCCCGACCGCATCATGTTTGTTCACATTCATCACACAAAATGTTAAATTTTGGGAAAATTTCTTACCACAATAATAATGGCTTTTTATCTTTGTCGTCTATATAGGGTGTGTAGGACACCTCAATTGGGTTCATCCCTAATCAATAGAATTATCATGTTCTCTCTCTTAGAGATACACACTCCTTAAGTGGAAAATTTCCCCATTTGGGACATATTAGCCAGATCTACCTCCCACCAATTTTGTGATCCATCCACCTGTGTCTTTTACCTCTTTGTATAGCCCAAC
This sequence comes from Viscum album, assembly GCA_963277665.1. Taxonomy (NCBI): domain Eukaryota; kingdom Viridiplantae; phylum Streptophyta; class Magnoliopsida; order Santalales; family Viscaceae; genus Viscum; species Viscum album. The sequence continues at coordinate 1,583,617,810 of OY728158.1, read as the reverse complement.
CACATGTCTCAGGAAGCTCAAAATTAAGAATCACCAAACATAATTCCCATCTAAGTAAGATTGTCCCTCTTATGATAGGCTACATATCATGCGTAGACAACATAATTTCACCAGGTTTTTATAATTTTTGTAAATCATAATTCTATGAATCATCATTAACAATATGGAATTTTATTCCCTTCAATGGGGTACGTAGGATACCTCTCGGATGATCAATCCCATCACCCATGTCCTATCCTAGCCATTCCATTGAGACATAGTATTTTGGGAACATCATGCCCTAGCTCAGGGGATCAACCTCCTTCACACTCCCCTCCATGAATCCATTTTCATGAGCTACCTCCTCAGGTTTCTCACTGGTCCATCTATTACTATGTGGAAATTGATTCCTAGCCATAGGGATTTGTAAGAAACATCCCTAAGGTTCAATCCCAGCACCAAAAACATCATTTCGGTTCCATCTAATTCATCCCCTCCACTGAAAATTCCTTTGTATCTGTCATGATCCTCATATGGCCCTCCACATCCCAGTGGGATCATTCAATCCATCATTGTCTCTTTTAACTGCACCTAGACATCCACCTATGAATAAGCTCTATCCAACCATTCCATAACCATTCCCTTTTTAGGGTAATGTCATCAATCCCATTGCTTCATTCTATGGAACTCGAGTAGCTGACCATGTGTAATCCCCAAATAACCTTTTTCAACTGCATAGGTTTGAATCCAGGTATTAAAAACCCTTTATATAGTAATCCTCCATAAGAATCAATCCCAACCAATGGTAAACCTTCTTGTTCCCATTTTTGGGGCACACTCTCTCTGATATACCCATTATGGTTTTCAAAATAGCCTTTATGGTGTGTTGTCTTCCCCTTTATGGACACGCTTTCTAAGATTCACCCTCATTGGGCGGTACAATCCTCCATCTCGTAAACCTTCTAGGTGCTACCACATATGAACATACACACCTGATATTCTCTACATCTATGTGGATTATTAGCACTTGAGACATCGGTAGATGACTATGTCACTCGTTTCATATATCTTATGCCCAGTTCTACTATGAAAATTGTGGGTCTGTTATGAAGCTCTCCAGAGTTTAGGGAAGTTTATCATGGGTAATTCTTGTTTTTGGTGTTGTTTGGGTGGATATTTTTATCAATCCATATGATAAATAATGGTTTTTTAATTGGTAATTGTTTTTCTATCTTATTCACTGATGGTTGAATCATCATTCTTTTCAAGACCCATAATTCATCAACAAAATTCTAGTCAACTTCTGCCCTTAGATGCGGGGGAATAGTAAATTTTATTATGGAAGTCCTGCATGGATCCAACTACATTGTAATTTTATTGACAAACGATGTTTCTAGGATCAAAATCCACATCTCACCCATGGAGATCATCAAGTGAATAATGATTAATACTCTCATTCAATGATTTGAATATGATGTAGTCATCCAAACAAGGGATTTGGCGCGCCAAGATCTAGTGGCCTCCATGCCTCTTCATCACCACTACCCCCACGGGCTATGTAGGGATCCACTTCACCCCACTACATCATCCAATTTTTTTTGGAACCTCTTTGTAGAACATCCATATGAATTGTTCCCATACACCAATGTGGAACGAGATCTCAAGTCATCATAAAATTGATTTTTTCCCAAGAGACTCCATTGAGGGATAACACTAAGTCATGTCAACTCTACTTGTCAGTCTCTCAGTCTGAGGAACAGGTGTTCTCTACCCTAATGTTATTATCCCTGAATTGGATAACATGATTCCAATATTAGGTACAATCTCGGGAATATGTCTTTTATGGGGATTCATCTCCTATAACTTCAGTCTCCCATCCCACCACTAAAACATGATATTATCTCCATATTATTATATATCAGAGCCACATCTATGACTGTCTAGGATTTAGACCATAGACACCCCATGTACAGTCTAGGATAACACTTATTCATTCTCGTGATCGTATTAGTAATCACGGACCAGTCTATGTTGTCTAGATCTAGTACGGAGGACCTCCCCATAACATTGATAGGCATGGTTCAGCTCCTACTGGCTCTTGTACCCATCAATAGTGTTCTCCCCATGCCATATGTTCCAGTCCAAGCAGAAGTCCTCCCCATATTTTTGATGTTCAACATGGAGTTTATATTGGTTCTCATGATCCCATGTATGATGATTCACCCCATATTTTAGGTTTTTAATTTGAAGGTCATCCTCTCCCAAAAAGACATTAGCACGAAGATCCTCCACATGCCTTGTTCAATCTGTATGAAAAATCTCCTCATAACACCACTAAAAAACTACACGAAGGTCCTTCTTTTTCCATTGGTGGCTGGTATGGGGGCCCTCTCCATGTCCTTACTAGCTTAAGGGGAGTTCCTTCCCACACCCCCACTATCTCACATGTAGTTTTTTCATGCATGTCTCGAACACATCATGGGGGGTCCTCCCCTTTCTGCATTCAAAATCTTCCCAGGTGCCCCTCACACCACAACACTTCGAATTCAAGGTTCCCCCAGCTCTCTCATCCAACATGGAGTCCCTCCCCATGTAATTATCATAACCTAGAGTAGAGGTCCTACACGTTTTGATGGAATCAGGCATTGAGGATTCTTCAATATTCCTACCAGTTTTAGTGAAGGCCCCCTACCCCATCACATTCCCACAAGGAGGTCCTCACTGAACATCTCACACTCATCAAGAGGGGTCCTCCCCTTGTTGCATTTGGAATCTACCCATGTGCCCCTAATACCCTAGAATATACAATATGATTTTCATTCCCTCTCTATCATCCAAAATGGAGGCCCTTCCCCATGTCCTTATCCATAAGCTGAACGGTGGTCCTTCTTACCCAGATGACATAGGTAATGAAGGCTTCTTCCTTGTTTATACCAACTTTAGTGCAGGGCCTCCCTACTCCAGAACCAACCCTCATGAAGATACTCCATGTTTAAATGATTTTACATTATTTGAGGAACTATCCTGTGGTATAAGGGAGAGGATTCTCCACTGAATGATGAATCATGCACAGTGCCTATTCATTTTCAATTTAGTCTTCATTTCAGACTCTGATGGATAGTGTGATTCTATGATATAGAATTTTCCTTTGGTTCTCTATAAAAAATTACGCGGAAGGACCAAAGAGTGTAAAACTCATCCTTCTAGAATGTTAAATTCACCATATCCCAATGTCCCTTCACATATATATGATGGATGAGGAAGATTTTGATCCCATTTAGGGTATGGACATCCAGTTAAATCAATCATCACTGAACTATAGATCAATGAGGGTTGTTCTAGGGTTCAAATCATGATGAGAACATCCCCAATTTACAATAAGTTGTTTCATCCAAAACATAGGATGTTGGGGTTTATTCTCCATCCATAGAACATTTGGTGATATAGTAAGTATAGTGCTCGGGTGATAACCCTGTATAAAGTAGTTTTTCAGTCCTCACACCGTACTCTCCACCAACCAGCCCACCACTGTAGATGTATATATCAAGTTATGGATGATTCCACATCATGAATTATTTTTATCCAAAATAATTCATTACAATATGGTTAATTTAATCACCCAAAAGATAGGTTGTGTTGTGCTTTTCATTAAACCATAAGAGTTATGTAGACATTAAAGGACATGAGGTTCACAAAATCAAGTAAAATATGAGGTTTGTGGTGATAATATAACTATTATATGATCATTTTCCCATCATGATTTTATATTAAAATAAAATTAATTATTCTTTTTCCATTTTCAATAATTTACACACTGATCATTGTTACGTGGAAGGTTCAAATGATATCATGATCCCTCCATTCAGAAAATATCACTCTCACATGTCTCCTCCTATTTAATCGATAATGATGAGGTGGTTTTTGGATTCACCACCCCAGTATTTATGAAAACATACATGGTGAACTATTAACCTACCTCTAATTAATTTAAAATAAGAAATATACATAAAATTCATCAGAATATAATACACTTTGTTTGGCATGTCATACATCATTAGTGATATCCTCCCTTCATTGTGTGATAAATAGTGACTTCAGGATTTCTACACCATTACCATATTCTTTACTACCACAATATTTCCATTGTCATACCCGTAACAATGGGCACATTAATGGTGGTTCTAGATTCATTTCCAAGATCATATGACAATGTCACATGATATTAATGATTGACATGTCGAGAGGAATTCGTGAGATTAGAATGACATGTTAATGGAATTTTCATGATCATGATAACATGTCCATGGTTCTTCCCATGATCTAGCTAACATGTTTAAGAAATTTTTAATTACCATTCCAACATTAAAATTGACTTGTACAAGACTATGACAACATGACTAGGTGAATTTATGTGACCAATGAACTAATCATGCAAATTGTGTATGACCTTCACATGAAAAATAGATGGACTTAAATAAAAAATATATACTATTATTTTTGAAATTAATCTCATTAATCTGGTGTAAATTTTATATTTCCAATTATGTTCACCGTAATTTGTTTTAGTGGGTCTTATCCATTGAAATACCCGATGACACCCATGGCCACATGTAGGTGCCACATGTTTTTTAAGACTAACATGAACTATAGACTTATTAAAACCAAAAATATGTGTCTAAGGGGATTTATCTAATCAGGATGAATTTTATAAGGGATTCCATTAGATTAGGATGATAAATAAATGGGCATTCATGAGATTGTGACCACTTTTCCATGGGATTTCACATTATTACACCAACATGCCCATGATATTTGACATGGTTAAAGAACTAATCTCATTAATGGTGTAATACCTTCATATTAACACATTATCATAATGTCTAAAACATTATTCCTAGTTTGAATTGAATGATAATATATGGAACACATGTAAGATTAAAACCCTTTTCATCGAAAATCTCTCATGTTTATAAATAGTTAAATGTGTGATGTATTAGGGGTTACGTGATCGTAAGTGTTACTATGAGTTATGTCACTATATACCTATAGAACGTGATCCCCATGTTGTCAAGAATATTAATATTTACATTTTATAAAATTATTCTTTTGAATCAAGTATTTTTAAACTCAAATATTTCAATTCTAATATGGATGGTCTCAATAAATGCACACCCCCCCAACAAAAGGGAATTATGAATGAAGGAACAAGTATTTTCTTCTATGGAATTAAATTCCCAATTGTTTTCCTTGGGTAACTTCTGGTTGGTCTTCCATGCACATCATTCTCTTCTAAATGACACTTGGTATTATTTGAGATACCCAATCAATAGTCAAAAAGGGTATTTCTATTTCACCTTTGATCCAATATTCCAAAGTGATTGATATTATTATCCCTCATGTGTTATCTTCATAATGTCATGTTGTATAAATCAATCGCATGAACAGACCATGCTATCTAAATGGGTGACATCTTCATGTGACCAAATTTTCGAAAAAAAATCATATAACATGGCCATAAATATATCAATAGTTATTTATTTAAAAATAATCATGTATACATTTATATAGGGTCATAACATATGATATACATTGTTATATCATGGTAGAATAATGTTTTATATTATTTGAATGACCTCCTTATGGTCACACAGTCCTATGATCTTCTCATGGTTATGAATGTATGATCATAATGTACTACATTCTCTATGTGATTTTATCTATATCATGAATTATTTTTCTTCTCTGTAATCCTCCATCCTAATGAATAATTTTTCCCCAAGGTCATGTTGGCATCAAGATCATAAATCATCCAATGTGGCCATCTTTTGGGCTATGATCACTAGGAACCCCAATGTTAATCCCTGAGATTGGGTCTTATATGAAAATGAGATTATAAAGGGTATTACTATTATTAATATTAAAAATTATCCTCTATCACAGAAACTTAATGTATATGAAATTTACCTTCTAGTTGATCCCAGAATCTTGTCACCTAGCCACAACATTCAGGCATGTTGGTTTTCATCATCCTTCAACTATATCATAGAAATTATCTCTAGTAATAACTAAATTATTTTAATTTCATTATAGAGGAAATCCAACACATTTAGTCAAAACCCTATAATACCAAAGTATTTCTATCACAATCATCAAATTATTTACTATTGTCACTCAAATATACTAATCTCATCGTTAGATAATCTGTATTTTGGAAGGAGTTTCAAATGGGAGCTATGCCCATGTGGTAACCTTTCATATGAAGGGGGTGACCATTCTAGGTTCTCATATATATAAATAATGTCATTCTAAATTTCATGTCATACAATTATATTAGGGTGAAAAGTATTTTTACTTCTTCATGTATCACCCTTTGAATCATCTTGAGAGTTGATCATTCATTGTTATCTGATGACCAGCATTTTTTACTCAACACTTTGGGATTTTGGAATCAAAATTTGGAACATACACTATCTTGGAAGAACACATCCTCTAATTGATATGTATGATTAGTTTATTATTACTTTTAATGTTCTTTACCATCCCCAAAAAATTCCCATATTATCCCAAGATAAGCACACTGTTGTGAGAGGGAAGCTGATGATAGAGCTGAAATGATGCACTATAATTTCATTGAAGGACTGTATAATGATCATTATTTTCCAAATTCGTGCTAAAATAGACTTGGTATATCCCCTTCACCAAAAATATTGATATGTTAAATTTAATGATGATTTTTTTCTATTCTAGACACCAAGGAGTACACTTTAGTAGGATAAAAGGATAAACCGTTCATTTTAAAAAGTATTTTTCTAGGGGGAGTTTCTTAGTGTTCATAAACAGATGTTTCTGCCAAGATGGAAAAACAATTAAATAAATAAAATTTTACATTTTAGCATCGTTAGATCAACTAGAGAAAGGGAATACCCTAAACTATGCTAAGAATATCCTTTACCATCTCTATCAACTTCATTACCACATTCACTAGTGTAATACCCCTTCCCAGTTTACCTGAACCTTTATATTTCTATTTATCTATATAGATGATAATTTCTAGTATTATATGTATATTTATAACATTGATATCCCATAATCCTTGTCCATACCAATATACTCAATTTATCCACTATTGAGTAAATGGTGTTATAAATTGATGAGGATATTATTATTTTTATAATGTATAAATATTATAATTTTATTTCATAACCTACACCTGAATGTATAGTCATCAGTTATTGAAGTAGTTCCCCATATTATATTTTATATAATTTCAAGTTCAGGTATGGGGTCTTTTATCATCTTGGGAATAAATATTCATTTCAATCTATTTCACCACTTATATGTTTTGTCATCTGGTTTGTTTTATTGGGAAGGTATATTCACAATCTCTAGATGAATATGAGGAAAACAACATCATGGTCTTTTTCATAAATTTTGGATTACACTATCATGTGTAGATAATAATTCCAAGATTTCCCTTCCATGTACCAATGAAACTAATATTCTATCTTATTAGTATTCCAATGATTTAGAGGAATCCTCCCTAGTGGGTGAACTAATCCAAAAATGTGATGATTATAAAATACATATATCTATATGAACCCCCTGGTTATATATACAATTAAACTAATTTTTGACATAGCAGGAACCTCCTTTAAACATATGAATTGTGATGATGAGTATTCTAAAGATGAGGTGGATTTTTGTAAAGAATATTGGCCACTATACCTATAAGGGTGATGTTCCTAATATATTAGGATCAGAGATTACTCTTGTAAAAGGGAGGTAAATTTAGAAAAAATAATTTACCTCTTGTTATCCAAACATGTCCTTCACTCAATGGGAAAACTACTTGAGTATATCTCAGTCAACATCCACCACACATGAATGGTGGCTGACATGGCTACTAGATGTAGGGCCATATTATGTAGATCATAGTATTAAAATAATTATTTAATCATCAAAAATCTTAATTAATAACTTTTTATCATTTGAGGGAGAAATATGTAACTATTTTAAAAATATTGAATCATAATCTTCAATTATCAAGGATTATATTAATTAATCTGTTATATCATTATAACCAGGGGAAGTTATTTGGTCATGAATGATTTATTCATAACAATGATGATACAAGCCTTCTTCTCCAAATTAAAAAATTAATCCTTAGAGGTGTTTCCTAAAAAACATAGTAAACCCTTCCAGTCTCATGAATATATAAGAATCATAGATCCAACGAGAGATAAATATGAATAATTAATTATTGTGTATAGGATGATAATTATAAGGTGTTATATTTATTATAAATCACCGAAAATGATCTATCTTCCATGACCAAATCTCTTCCACATAAATTAGTTGGTAGAGAAAAATGGATAGGAGGAAACATATACATGAAATTCAAAACCTCCCACAAGACACTGACTGATCAAGAGAACTCAGTAGAAAAAATTGTATGTTTATCTAGTTGAATTTCATCCATGGAAAAATTATAGAGAATATGATTTGTAAATAATACTCCCTTATATATTATTTTTAATTTAATATTTTATCTTTTAATAATAAATATGAAACTTTATTTTATATTTTTTCCTGAAACCATGTTATTTTTATCCTTACCACTTAATATCAAAAAAATAAAAAGACACCTCATGAAAACACCTATCCAACAAAAATGAAATAATCACAATTGATTTGTTTAATAATGGATTGGAAATAAATATTAGTATAAATTTCCTAATGAATTAATTTGGGTCAGTAATTTTTAGATTTCATTGTTTATAAGGATAGCCAAATTGGGGATGTGTATCAGAGATAAAGAGAGTTTATTTGATATAAACTTTTCTAGGTGTGTAGACGTAGATATTATAGATCAAATTTTACATTTTCGAGGTAATGGTTCTTAAAATATTCATAACTCAAATTTTAGACCTATATTTTTCTTATGTCATTTATATGAATGCATAGATACCATGGCCTATACTTTTTCTCACATATCACTTTTTGGGTTTTCACCTTGAAATGTATTATTTCATTTTTTCTAAATTTCCAATTTTTCGTTGATAAAAAAAATTGTTTCTATTGTGATAATTTTTAAATTAATCTCAAAGTATCCTTTTAGATTTTTCATCATCAAAATTACTATGAATCTCCACATTGGATGATTATGTCCTTACAAGATGATCCAAAAAGGTTCTGTTTATTTATATTGAATTGTTTGGACCCTTTATTATTTCAATAGAATGTGGTCATATATAATACACATTCTTATGTGATAATGTTTCATTTTCATGAATTTTGGATTCGTGGAACATGATAATAATTTTTCAAGGATCATGAATCGGTTAAATGAATGATGAATATTCATGTTGGTTTTTCGCACCATGAAATCTTAAAAAGGATATGGTGGATGAATATTTATGACAACATTCATCGTAATGATGTTTATAATGGGATATTATTCATGATGGTGTTCTACACCATGTATCACTACTATGAGTTAGAATAAGGAAAATACATGAGTTGTTATGAAACCCAACACACTTTATTTAATGGTCCTTGGTAAATAGTGATATAGTGTTATTAATCTCCACATTACATTTATTATAGAACTATGTGATATGCATATAATTTTTCATGGGGTATTATATGATTACAATGATATTGTAAATACATTCCCGGGATGATCAAAAAATACCCTATGGTTTCATATTAAGATGTGATGTTTCTAGGGATAATGAGGATAAGTGGTTCTATCTTTCAAGGAAATGCTTCTTCTTATTCCCTAGAAAAATAAAAATTCATGATTATCTATAGTCTTACATGAATGGTCAAGAAGTGGGATCTACATTCAATTACATTGAAATATATGAATTTTATTGGATCATGTAACTATTCAATGAAGTGGAAGTTGTGGAAAAATATCCATAGATAGTTCAGCCACCATGGAGATGGTATGGTTTTTCTCTATGAATCGTAATCCCAACACCATATTTTTTAGGATTACAAGACGTGTAAAAACAAAATTTTCTATAACTAAGTACAATATTCATATTTCTAGAAAGTTCAAAATACATTATTTCATAATGTAATTGCTTTTGAAATCACTTGAGTAGTTTGGTTATAGAAATTTATAATAGTGATATGTAAAATCTTAGCCAAACTGGATATCATTTTGTACAAGTGGAACATTAATAATTAATGGAAATTATATCTCATGTAGTAATACTAAAAGGATATTGGTTCAAGGTGTCCATTATACTAGGACCACAACATCTCTTAGGAAAAAGATCTGAAATTTTATATTTATTCATCAGTGAGTCCTACTATGGTCCCCAAATGTTAGTCAGCTTATGTAACTAATAAAATATATTGAAATCCAAGATAAATGACTCAAGGATATGTGGTTTTATAGAAACTATATCAACTCATGGAATTGGTGGGTACTAATTCAAACATAAAAAAACAATTCTGATTACAAGAAATGTATTATTCAATATGGTTTCAAGAACACTAATTTTTTTTCACTTTATAATAAAAGAGTTATTTCAATAATGGGATATCAATTAATTATTACCTATCATTTTTTTGGACTTGTAGGTCTGAGTGAGCATCTCTTGTCTTTGGCTAGGGTAAAAATGCAAATTATAAGAGATTTGTGCCTTTTTATTTGTAGTGTATCATTTTCATAAAATCAAGCATTGAAGTGTTCTGTGAGTGGAGAATTTACTTCTTCTCAAACAACCATTTTAGGGTTTTCATTCTAAAAACATTAACCAATTTCACTTATATTTTAGGGTCATTCTATTTATAATATCATAGGATACAATTTATAGAATTATATATTTGACTAATTGATATAGTTTATAGTGATGGTATGAAATCATGATATATTAATTGTGTTACAAAATATCCTAATTATTCTTACCATGCTCATGTGTACTCCAAATACATTTTCAATAGTTTGTGAAAATTATTTAAATCATTTCCCATGGATATTGGATCATGAGTTATTTTTTGGGATTGTAATGTTATGGATGATTTTGAATCACCCTAAGAGGATGATTCCACTATAATTCTATCATGGCTGACAAGGATTTAATGTACCGTCTTATTAGACCGACATTTATTTATTTTATGTTATTAATAACATTATGTATATCTAAAACTATCCTATACATCAATGATGTTCTATTTGTCTTTCAAATTTTCATGGGTAGTTTGTAGAAATTTTGATTCACCTAACATGGTGTGTGACTTAAGGGTTGAGGTTCTACAAATGATGATAGATGAAAAAAAAATTGGTTTACCATTGTTAGTGTATTATAGCCCAATGATATGGATGGTTGATGGACAATGGTTTTGTGTATTAACATTATTTAGTTTGTCACAACTATCATGGAGGTGATTATCATGTGGCTAGAACGTAATTTTGATTCAGTTTAACAACATGAAACAATGAAATTAGTTTTTTATATTTAATTAAAAATGGATTAAATGTTGTCATCCAATGGGAAATAATTAAGCATGTCCTTAGAGACATCATGAATTGGTCAAGGACTATCAAATTTCTGAGTAATTTTAATTATTTTATAGAAATATGGGTAGATATAGATATACTAGGTATCCATTTGTGTAGACTACACTCATGTACTGTAAATATTAATATAGTTATTACCAATACATATTCATAATGCATCATTATAACTGTCCAGTTGTCACAAAATTTGAGAGCATTCATTATATTCCCGAGAAAGGAGAATTTGTAATTTTCATATCTAGGATTATCATGGGTTTCATTATGCATAGAATCCTTCCATTAACATATTTTTCAAATAATTAACCCTACAAATATATATCCCATTTGTATAATGGAGAGGGAAATGTGTTTTCAATTCTATGGCTAGTCCCGGTACTAATGTATCTCGGAGTTTTTACTTATTTTTTATAAATATTAATCATGACACACATAGTTCTCATATATCACCCCACATGGATGAATCCCACATGTGGGACAAGGGGGGATTTTTTGCATTACATAAATATTAATTATTTTTATTCCTCAACACAAATCTAGATCACATATCAGAAACAATTAAAATATATTTCATTAGTAATCAACTTCTTCTGATGATAAGAATCGATGTGAAATTTCAAACAATAATTTGGGAGGGTATTTTTTCATTTAAAATATATGGATAGTCATAGTGATGTTTGATTTTATCATCTATACATATAAATTAGATATAGGAATCAATGAATATGAAGTTTTGGAGAGGATAAAGGGTCCCCATAATAGTTCATTATCATATATATGGGAACATTGATTTTTTCCTCTATGTTGATCCAAGGAATGGAAAATATGGTAATCTATACTTATTTGTTGATAATATTAATGAAGGTAGAGTGGTGTGTTATTTTTTTAATTTCTTACTAAATGAATTAAAAAATGTCCAAACAAGTTCTTCAGATCTTTCTCATATTCATGATTGAGGTAATGTTATCCTCCAAAATAGAAGTCGCATACAATAATTTTATTTCATGATATCTATCTATTTATTTATCCAATAACGTGATGAGATATAATAGTGGGGGTTTTCATAACTAATGGTTGAAGAATTATAATATCTCAAGGAAATAAGAATGAAAATATTCAATATTGATCAACCAATGAGGAAGGTTGTGATATTTGGTAATCCTATAGTTGGGTAGTTAAAATATTCTCAGGGGTCACAATATAACCAGATGTGTTAGAAATAATTACACATATAATTCCTATAAGAAATTATTCCCTATAAAAATCTGGATTGTGTGTATTGATGGGGGTATTTATTTTTAAAATAATTGTATTTGAGTCCAAAATATAGAAGTTGTATGTCCTTATGTATCATATCGAGACAAGAATAAATAAACACATATTTCGGGGAGATGCAATATACCACATATTCCAAAATCATATGTGGATGATGAGGTATTTTACATTCACTTTTCATTATGTCTAGGCCCAAAATGGAGAATTTAGGGGTCACTGTGTATCATGTGATAACAGTAACCAAGAATAATTTTGTTTTTATTAAGAAATACCCATTGACATGAATTTCTCATATGTAATAATAAAGGATTTTCAATCTTATCTTAGTGATTATTGAGATAATAAACGACTATATGGGTCCCCTACATTGATCGATATCATAAATAAAGAAATTAAATTTCCATATTCTATCCAAATATAGATAATAAACATTAAACCATATCATTTACTTATAAATAGGGTCTATATATCCTTTCATTGGTATAGATATGATATAGGATGTGAGTATCAAAGGATACAATTCAATAAGTTATTTTATGTCTTCCGGGAAAGAAAAAATATGATTTCTGAGAGGAATAATCAACCTAGGGAATTTAGGTTTTCATAGGTGATAAATTCCACGAAATTAAATGGAACTAGAATATGATTTACTAATATTTCATTAATAATTAATAGGATTCATAGATAATGACATCATGGGAATCTAAATCTTCTTAAGCAATTAGGTAATGGGATAAGAAAATCATAACCCAATAATATCAATGTCTATGGTAGGTGTATAAAAATGGGTATAAATCAACCATTACTAATGGAAGAAAAATATAACACACTCATTACTGACAATAGTACCTGGATTTATGGGGGATACTCCCCTAGAAATAGAATATCCCCTATTCATTATATCATGGGAATTTGGTTATTTATGAAAAAAAATCATAGATGGGTCCCTTCATGACATATATCCTTTATTACATTATGATACAAGAAAAAACGAAGAGTTCCTAGGCTCAAGGTAAATGGTGTTCAGGGGATGTCTATCAACTCAAAAATTGATCTGTGTTAACTAAGACATTAAATATTTGATGTTTGTAATTGGATAATGTTATATTCGAGAATGGATTCCAATACCTAAAGGATATTCTAACATGTATAAAACATATTTTTTACTAAGGGGATACAATATATGAATATTCAGTGCCAAATCAGTAGATGGAATTTTATTTTAAGCTTGAACACCTCATTTCATGAATATTAAGGTCATGCGACAAAGAAAATGGTTCCCTATCCTTGAATAATACACATGTCGATCGCAATTGTTAGACTTTCTTGTCAAGATCTATAAGATAAAATGATCCATTCTATTCATGAGAATTAATATAATACTAGGAAATTTTTAAAAATTTATGGGAGGGTATACTAGAATACAATGTGGGGAGGGTCATATTTTAATGTGGGATAAAATATCTATACAGATCTTACTCATGTTGAGGGTTATGGTTTGGTGTGATGAGGATCTATGGATGGTCCTAAAATAGGAGATCTTGGAATCTCTACATATACCTTAAATATGGGAATCAGGAAACATACATTCCATATAATATAAGTTCCCTTCTACAGAATTAACTATTATATAGTGGTGGTGAATGTCCTTTTATAAATATATTTGTCTTATTCATAGAAAATTGTAAAATGGGTGATTTATTATATTGAGAAAGAAGAGAACCTATTTTATAAAGTATTAATTCTATGATAAATGCGTGACTACATTAGGATTAAGAGGTCATGCCAGGGAAATCAATGAAGGTTCTAGTAAACCCAAACATATTAATCCGTCTTCATAGATTTTGAACATCCATAAAATATGGAATTGGTACCCCATGAAATAATATGTTGTGATGTTTAAGGACATCTGAAAAGTACCACTATACAATATAAAACAATGATTTGAAGACTTATGATGTCCCACAGTTTAATTTATAGTGACTAACTTGTGTTCCATGTTATTGATCATCATGCAGTATGGAAGAATACTATGATGGTTTATGTTATGACATGGAAATTTTTGATGTAGTTAAACATCACGTGTAAAGGGAATTTTCTTGAATTTTAATGTCATTTTTTTGGAGTCATATCCCTTATTGTTCAAGTTCATGCAATGAGGACATGTGATTTTGTGCAACATAAAGTCATATTGGTTGGGCGTTTTATCATTCCAGTTATTATTCTATGTTTTTTTAAGTAACCTAAAATTAGTGAGGGTGTGATTTTTTCTCCATAAATTGGTTCCAATAATTGTCATCCATTTTAATACATGTTATGTATAATATAACTCTGATCCCAATTGGGTTCTAGCATTGCGGTATTCTTCCCTGGTATCATAAATTTTCTAAGAACCAATACCAATTATCCTTATTGGAATGGGTGAAGGTTAAACATTTTATTAAATGATCAAATAATCCCATTTTGATGGGGTTTGAGGATTTACAGTAAAGGCAATGTTATCACATTGAGTCATTATATCTCATCCCATTGCTTTGGTGATTTTTTTGTCCCTCAAATGATATCAGAAAATATTAGTTTATAATGAAGAAAACATTGATTTTATGGGTAATAATATCTCAATACCTAATACTAGTGAATATAGGGATACATGACTGAATGTGTGTTTTGTAGAATAGGAGGCACATAAAGGATGTTGGATATTTTTTAGAAAAGACATATTTTAATTTTCTCACAATATTTAGACAAGACATATTTTTAGAATAATGTAGGTTGGTGATAATTTATATATCTATAATGTGGTAGACACAAAATATGGTTACAATATTAGACATAATGATGTTAATGAAACTATTTTTTTAAATTTTCCATAATAGGTATGGCCTCAACAAATTTTGAAAAATAAATCAGTAGTAATAAAAATGTATTTATACTGCTTCACTATATCTATTATGTATATATCGATCACATCCATTCCCCATAAGGAAAATTTCCTCGAATATTATTAATTATTAAGTAACACATGGGGTTGAAAGATGATGTTAACATGGATCTGAAAAGTCTTAAAATACAAGGATAAAACCAAAAATTCATGTCCCATTGTCTTCCATAAGTAAAAAAGACTTATAATTCAGTGTAGATACTAGTTCCAGAATTGTATTATAGATAAGGATCATTTTTCTATCTAATTTATTATGGAGGGGGTCTCTCCATCGATTCCTATAAGGAGGACTCTATTAACGCCTCATTTATAAATAATTATTTCCTCAATTGGAATATCCCAAATACATTCATTCACTTCTAGATTTTTAAAAAATTCCATTCATGATTGATACAGATGGAGTGTTTCATCACATAATTAATGAATTATTCAACACATCCATAGGTTAATGTATTATGACTTGTTATGATCTAGGATAACATTAATCTAACTAATTAAATCCTTGAAACCTATAATTTGAGATGATACTACACTTCAATGTGGGATTTTAATTACTACCTCATTCTGGTTAGGATCATCCATGACCATGCCTTGTTTGGATAGTGATTTAACAACAGTGATCTATTCTCAAGGGATATGATATATCATTGTATATAGTTCCCTCACATACCAAATGAGAGTGGTTAATACATCCACTTTGACATAATATTCATAATTTATATATTTGATCAGTAGATCGTAATCTCATTTGACATTAATATTGGATACTTTTAGCTAGTGGACTAGTTACCACTATAAATATGGGATTTTATTCTCCCACATTATTATTGAATCATTCAAACTGTGAGAAATATTCCGGAGAAATTACCTTATTCTGGGAAACCAAGATAATCCATATACAAACCTGAATTTTCTTCATATTTTCATCCCTCTTCTAGGTTGGACATTTGTAGGTTTTTTAAAATTATATATTTAAGATTTTCTTACTATCATGGGTATCAAAAATCCGTTAATCAGGGATTTTGGTGTCTACTATTTTGTTTTATGGGTTGTATATTCCATGATGAAACCAAAAAAAATCATTCCCTTTATTTACCTTCAGCATCACCAATTAGATGACATGCTGTTGTGGGATATCTACCCACTTGAGAGATAAACTAGTTAGTATATGGTGGAAGAGTGCATACATTATTAGATCAATCTAGAATGTAATGTTTAAATCCTGATGTATAATATAATTATTTAGATAATGAAACACGATAATTAGTGTGAGGAAGTTCACTTTAGTATGAAAATACTGAATCTCACTTTCTATAAACATTCATATAAAATAGTCAACTCTTTTCATTGCACATATTATTTGTTTAATATGATGGGGTATTAGAGTGGCTTTATCAAGGTCGATTCATAGTGAATGAGTGGATTTCCAACCACTAGGTAAATTATGAAAAGTGGATGATGCAAGTACTAAATGAGTTTCTCGAAAGCTTCCTTGAGTTCATCCTTCCACAAGTAAGAGAATTCATTCTTCCTCAGTATAGGTTATGGGATACATCTTCTAGCTATGTATTTTTTGAAATGCATGACATAATCAAGGTTCGCTTAGAGCCCTTTCAATTCATTAATCTTTCCTAGAGGTGTAATCCCCATAAATAATCTAGGTATTTCTTGATCAAACTTCTTACCAATATGGTGTATCAAAACTCCAAGGAATAACCATGGCATTATCCAAAAAAAAACATCTGGGGATTCATCTCCAAGTTGTTCTATTTCAATTTGATAGAGATTGTTTGATAAAATGTGAGTATATCACTACACAAACATGATTTAATCCATAGTTCATCAATTTAGAACTCCATGATTCATCGTAAGATGTTTTAAATATTTGATGTGTTAGATTTCGGTAATCAGTGCAATCTTTATTTATGATGAAGGGAATCAGTTGGTAGGATAATTTCACTAGAGGTGTTTTGAAGGTAGTGTAGTCATTTTCATTATGGAAAATCCTAGCTGTATTAATCCTTGGTTAACCATTCATTAATGAATTGTATTTTAATTGTTTAGTTTCATTAATAAGGTGTTCAGTTTTGGGAATCAGTATATCATATTTCAGATCTCTTCAATTAAAATCACTATAATTGACTCATTCCTAAATATTTTAATTCATTTAGATGATGTGAACAATTTGTATGTTCCATTTTTGGTACTGGACCAATAGAAAATTAGTTATTATTGTTAAAAATTTCAAATTTGATTTGAACAATTATAATGTGATCTGGTTGAATTCTCTGGAAAGCATGTTTAAAATTGTGGTAGTTATCAAGATGGCCTAGATGATAGGTTACGATATTGGTTTATATCAAAGGAAACTCCATATGATTTCAAGGGAATGGTAATTTATTAAACCTTATGAAATAAATATTCATATCAGTCTCCATGAGGGTAAGGGTGGTATAGATCAATATATAGTAGTTCCCTCATCTATTCCTATATTTTCGTAACTAGGCCAACAAATGGAAATATATAAAAAATCTATAAATACTATAGTATAATCAGTATGGTTATATTCATCCACATCCAGATCTATGACATTAGTATAATCTGAAATAATAGTGTATAATTTAGGTTCTTATCTGTCATTATTTTGGTATGAGAGGTGACAAGAAGATTCATTAACTTCCTGAATTACTAGAGACATCATGGGGGGATTATCAATATGTCTGTTTACTTACCGAATTATGATAGGGGTAGCGTAGTCATGATCATTTTGAGTAATAAGGAATGTATTGGGCACATTTTCAATTTTTTATGGTTCCTTGGAAAATAATAATCATGATATTGCATTACCCTATCCATCCTATGATAAACATAAATAAATTTGTGAAAAATTTATCAAATATAAATTTTCTGGTGATGTTTATGTACTGTAATGTCCAGGTGTAACTAGATCCACTATATAATTTAGGTATATAGGTAATAAATAATCACTAAAAAATAACTAAATGAGTTTTTAGGGGTTTTTCCCTAATGATTGTGATCAGTATCAAGTATGTCTCACTTTATCAGTGGTTTTTTTATTTCTTTACTAAATTTACATTCCTATATATATTGTGATTCACATGTTTAACGGGGTTTTTTCACCACATAATATTTAGACTATTCTATTTCTTAAATATTTATAACATTGACAAAACAACAAAGGAATCACAGAAAGGTTATTAAGCCATGATATTCCAAATAGTGAATTTCAAGGCATTTCATGTTGGATACCCCTTATCTATGTATTAGTCATATGGTCCGGTAATTGGGCTCTATGATTGATCATATTGAAGTTGTTTTTCAATCTCTTGTCATACCCTTAAATAATATTTTTCATTGGTAAAAAATCATCCTCATTCGATTACAAACATAAAAGGGGTTGGAGTTTTATGTGATTAATCCTGGAATAGTTTCCTCTAAAAGGACACTGAATTTCAACATTATTGATCTTTCCCAAAATATTCAGGGTTCTAATATTTCCAAAAATACTTTCTTCATTGTATTTCTCTATAAATGAGATGGTGGTTTGACATTCTAATATAGTTTTTTTCTCTTTTTAGAAATCAAATGTTTTGAATTCAATATCAAAATACTAATGACATTAGTGGGACTCGGTAAATGCATCTATATTCTATTTTAGAATATGGAGAGCATCCTATATTTAGAGTTTTGATCATATAGTCACTAACTATCAAACAATTTCAAATTTCAACATAATAGGTCTTCGCTTACATTGTGTAGTGTCTCAATAACATGCTTTTTAATGGATAACACTTTGATGCAGATATTCCATGGGATTGGAAATATATCAAGGGTACATATATTGCTAATGATATTGGTATACTTGTTTTAATCCATTTAATGTGTTCATTGAATTATTACTCCCCAGCCGTATAGTCTTCCAAGATAATCAGACCGGAATGATATCTTGAATACTTTAAGGTGTCTCTATGCGCATTCTAGCCTCATAGAATTTCTCACTTGTATCTATTATCCACTTATATGGATTCGAAGGAAATTTTCAATGATATTGGATTCTTCGATGAATGTTTTATTCCTTGTTCCATCACCCTTCATCCATTGTCCTCTATCTCCCCAGTCAGTAATAAGGAACTCTTATTTTGGGGGGAATTATTAATCATATAAATAAAATAATAAATTAATGACATTAAAAGAAATGAAAACAAGCTCCATATCGATTAAGAATTGTATTTTGTTAGATGATACCCCTATTTTGGATGAAAATGGAAAAAATTCAAAAGATCCTTATCTTGTGTGATTTTTTAATGAGACTCATCCCTCTATTCAAATTATATATTTTGGAGATAACCACTACCTATGAGGGGAAGTTTTATAGTGTTTCTTTATGTTTTAAAATCATGGACATTGTATAAAGATGCACCATAATGGTGGTGTGATATTAGTTAACACTAATATGGATTATCTAGTTATTGAGTATGTGTTTATGCATGTCTAGATCAACTTGTCAGTAAAATTATTATTAGGGTTGGGTGGTGGTTACAAAGTCCAATTACACTAATTCATTTTCCAATATTTCAAGTAAAAAATCACAAATAACCTAGAGGTTATTTTTTTAACAATGAAATCATTAATTGAGTGACATAGTATCCAATTAAATGATATATAGTCAGGATGACCATTGAGTCCAACCACATTGGGTTTCGTAGTCTTAGAGTGACATAAAAACATTTCCATGGTTGTGAGGAAACAACTAATAACCTATTAATTTCATAAGTGGTGACATTTTTCTTCTATTCTTCATATCATTAATGATAATGATCTATATTTTCAATTTTCTTGGGTTTTTTTCTAATATTATCACACATATGGAGTTTTTTTGTTTTTTGAGGCGTTCCTAGTTCCATTGATGGGTCCTATAATAGGTTTTATCATGAATAGTGGCAGTTTTTGTATTTCCAAACCACATTTGTTTAGGCAAAAAAACATGACAAGCCTTTAACCTAGTTTATTATATTTCTTTTTATAAATATTATTTAATTTAAGTAAAATCTTGGAATTGAACTTTAATTTTCGTCAGAATCAATTTTTTCTTCTTCTTATTGCAGAGGTTCTCAAAAACAACTCTAATTGATTCTCTTTTGAATGTATAAAACTATGTAAGTATCTCAAACACTTATCACCTGAAAAAAAATTTAGACTCTATCATTTTTAATTTTTTTATAATTTACTATTTAAATAATAAAATTTCTAATTAGAATAATTTCAAATTGATTCTGGAAGTGATGATAATGTTCTTCACATCCTACAATGGACACTGCTAGAAAGTTGTTGTAACAAATTAATGTTTTCCTCAATAGATTCTATATAATGAATGTTAATTTTTTCTATATAGTAAGTCACAAGGGTCTATCATTGAGACAAATAAAGGTAGGAAGTGCATAAGATACTATTTTGAATCACTTGTTCCATCAGTTTTTTAGATGACATGGTTTTCAAAATTTGTTAGGGTAAATGTGTCCTCCATATATTCAATGTATGACTTCATCTTAGTCTATATAGTGGTTATTCACACCTATGTGGATTAAATCTGAGAATCAAGATCTTTTCTAGTGTTTAGGAGTTCCATAAGTACCACCATCTAGGAAACCTAGTGAGCATGGGAAGAGAGAGATAATTAATTAGTTTTCCCTAAATTCATATCCTTCTAGTATATAATTCATGTCAAGAATGGATTATCATCATGATAAGTAGTAGTAAGTCTATAATTGAAGAAAATTCCATGTATTACAAAATTAATATATTTATATAAGTTTTTAGTCTATATCTAAATTCATCAAGAATTGTAAATTACATCCTTATGGGATGAAGAACTAAATCATAATGGGTGGGATGAAGAAAAATGTGAATTATTAAATTATTTATCCGGTGTTAATATTCCCTTATCTTGGTGGTGAAATTTATGTTGCCACAACATTCTCATTATCATTGATATAATGTCATGGGAGAGGTGGATAAATTAAACTCTTAGGATCATGGTTATGATTTCTCCTGTAATTCCAAATACATGTAGAAATAGTGTGTATAGAAATATCACCTACCTCCTACTGTACCCCTTCTAAATTGTACCCCCAATATTTGTGTTAAGGTTTAGATCATCTGTAAGGGTTGATGGTGATGAAATTTTATGAGGCATAAAAATTAATAGTTTCACCCTACCACTCTCAAGGTAATACTATAATTCAATTGTTCTACCTCCTCCATTAAGGGTTATATCAAGGACTTATATCTTGCTATTTATCTTGTTGAGAAATATTACCTTATGACACTGGAAATGATTAATTTTCATTTACTATTAATCCATTGGTTTTGGAGTTTCAATACATACCATGAGAGAGACTCCAACCATACATTCATAGTGGGACCCAAATTTCATGGATATGTAATGTGACAAGAGGAACAGTTGGGGTCTCAACTATTAGTATCCACCACACAACCTATAGAAGTTTGAGCTCCATGGGATATAAGGTAAAATTTCTTCAATCAGGGGAGGTGGGATTTATTAAGGGTGACCATTGGGACTTTATGATCCTATTTGCATGCATTCAATTGTTCCTATGATTGTGGTTATCATAGTAATTCCCCCAACCCTATGGGACATATTTTCTCTCAGATGGATTTTTTAGTGGCTTCCATCATAATCATTTTTACTAGGTGTAGTTTCACAAGTTCATGGGATAGGTGAAGTGCATTCTCTTGATGGGTGTCACATACCATGTGGATTGTTTGTCCCATATAATACATTATCTTCCTTATTCCATTTTTCCACCATATTGAACGAGAGGCCTAGATTAGGATATTATTATAGTATCTCTCTTTCCATGCCTTATGCTTTTGAATTTTCAAAATGGGGGTGATTCCCTTCATTAACCAATTCGTCCATGTGTTATTATGTAATATGATATATCATTCATATATGATATTATAGGAAGAATATTCTAGGAAAAATATTATACAAATGATGTTGTGATGTACAATGATTATTACATTACCCATCCTTCAATATAAACATCTGATGGGGACCCAATGATTATTAATTGTATAACCGTTATACTATTGAGGAATTATTATTAATGGATTTTAGGGTTCTTTTAAAATGTTTTGTAATAATATATGTAGAAACTGTATAGGTCAATCTAATAAAAGTGTGAGTTTATGTTATAGATATGACCCTCAAATTCTTGAAAAAGGTGGTGTCGATCCTCTAACCATTGAATGTTTTATTATATGTTCAAGAATAAATAAGGAAATCACTCTTCATTTAACTCATCTATAAAATAATATTAATAATCGGTTAGGATCCAACACATAGTTGGGATAATTTTATTATTCATATCCTTCAATATAACCATGTGGAAATATTCCTCGTCAAAGGCATATTCCTCAACTAAGTAATACCATAGTGGCCCCATCTCCAGAACACCTACTGACTATGGTGAGTGGTAACTTATAGATGATGTGGGGTTATATGAAGTTAACACCTATTATACGAGTTTCATTCTTTATTAATATGTCGAGAAAGGGGATTCATTACATGTGTATGTATGTTATCACAACAGGTTTTAGAATATATTAGTCAATTGTAGTTGTATATGGTTTATGATTTCAATTAAAATTAAAATTACCCATCAAAATATATCGATAGACCTCTATAATGGGAGATATATTACATGTATCCTTATATATAACATTTTAATGGTGGTGGTTTAGTATATCATTAGTGAGATAAAGAATGTTCATATGGCTATTTTAAGATATTGGAGAATGTTTCGTAGAATTATTGGATGAAATATGATCCTAACCCATGGTTATTTCCATACAATGATGTTGAACCCCATCTATTATGGTAATAAGATCTCGATCATGTGAATGTAAAGTATATTTCTAGAATTATTCCATATGAATATGTTTATTTCCTAATCACATTTCCAAACTATGATAGAAATCACCATTCAGATTAGTAGTGTGACCCCAGTCCTCTTCCACAACCACTATAATAATGTAACAATAATAATTCATAATGTACTAAATAATATTCAATTACTCTAGAGTAGCTATCATTTCTTGTTGAACATGGGCATAAAAAACTCTCACAATTGGGACAAGAATATATTCATGTCCCAATATTATTGTCAAATTATGATGGTAGAGTTCTTCTAACACATCCAAAATTTATCGAAACTTAAAAATAGAGTATGTAGGTACATGGTCCATAAAATTATCTGTGTTTATGTAATATAATCTGACATCATGTATTTTGGTGGGGAAACACACCCAGTCATTTCTACTTCATTCTTGTGGAATATGATGATGGACCATATAAATGGGTTGGAAATATTTTACTCATTTATTTTTTCAATCAATATATAATGACATGCGTGGTTTGGGTGAGTTGGGATATGAGCCTTTATACATGATGTATATTGAATATTCTAGTGGACTTCCTCGGCAGAGTTGGATTTATGGGACTTCTCCCTACAATCGTCAAATTTTTAAGGCCTTCCAAAACACTTTTATTCCCAGATATGATAGTACATGTCGGATACATGTTGGGTAATACCCTCAATAAATATCTTAAGGGTGTTTTTGGGATGACAATGTAATAATCGATTGACAAGAGCTGTCAAATCAGTCTCTCGAACAAATATGGAGTTATAGTCAACTACATGATACACCTTCTAGAGGTGAGGAAGGTGTTGATTCTCTTTCTCTAGTTATATGATCTTAAAACATGTTTTAGGGTTGAAATTTATCAAAGGCTTTGTATCATCATTCTATGATAATTTTTAAATTACGGACGTCATTCCCTATAAAACCTTACATGCTGCCTCAGGGGTACAAATTGCACCATAAAAATGTTACTCCATTACTATTATATATTCTAATTGATGTTTGTGGCATCGTGTGGGAGGATTAATTTCATGATATAAATAATAGTTGATGAAATTTTTGTTATATAATGATTTCCTGGTGATTACATACTTGTATTTCAAAGTGAAATTTGTTAGAATTGTATCTATAATCCCATTAAAAAAATTAACAAGGAAACTAATCATTACAACGTTGAAAGTAATAATAATTTATAATCATATATACAAGGTGCATCCATTTATTGTTTAACTATAGGTTTATGAATTTTGTTTATGTGTAGCACACATAACAACATCTATTGATGTATGGGAAACCATATTGTATTTTAATATTGAATCATTCATTTCATGGTCAACATTTTTTAGATATGGATTAGTGGTCTGACAGTTAATTTTAGGGGCCTTCATGTAGATCACAATCATTCATGTAAGCGGGGTTTATCTGTGGAATATTGTAATGGATCAAATATATATAATATTCCATATTAAAACATCACAAGGAAAGTGGTCATGTGGTATCCTAGCAATGATGATTAGGAAATAACATGGGTTGGAGGATGTGAACTCGACCTCATCAAACCCATTTATGAGTGTTTATTTTCTAATTTGTGGATATCGTATATATTTAAGATATGTTTGTCAATAATTTCCAAATTCTAGTAAATCATTTATTACTCTAATAAAATATTCATGTTTTTACTTTTCCTGATTTGAATCTCGTTGTATGAAAGAGGGAATATTATCCATAAAATCATCTATATGTATCTGAGATTATCTAATATTATTTGCACTATTGCATAGTGATAATGCTTTTAATGATACCTTATAATTTAATTTTTAATTCATGATAACTCTAGATTTTATTGTCTCTTATTAAGTTGACTGGTGTTTTGGAATTGTAATTAATCCTCCAAGATGTTTCCTTTGTATCCTTTGAATACATGAATCAATCCCCAAACAATTTATATAAGAAAATATAGTGCAGTTTATCATCTTGTGTAAATGATGTATATGAGGATATTTAATAATTAGATGTGGAATCTTGGGATATAGATTGGAAACAAAAATATCATTTTTGGATGGGAATTATAGTCCACATATATATAGATATATGTGTGTTATGGTAAAAATAATGTATGACAGTTAAGTTTTTACATTGGATCGAGGTATATAAAGCTACCCAGATATTATTCCTTTCTAATATAGGCCTATTAAGGAAATGAAGATGTAACATAACATATATATTAAAAAAATCCCACGTTAGGGTATATGTATCATGTCGTTGGAATAATCATTACTAAGGACTAATCCTATCTGAGTTGTGATCAGTGTGAGGAACAAGAGGTATTAGAGGATTAGAAACATTGTATAAAAGTGTAATGTTGAATTTATTTATTATTACGCAATATGGTTTCTCTAATATATTATTGGTGAATGTAAAATATGGTTTCCTAGGTGATTTATTAAAGCTTACAGAATAAGGTTTCTCAGGTATTTTATGCGTCAAGATGATATCCCTCTGAATTTAAAATATGATTTTGTTAGGATTTACAGCATGAGAGAATTCCGATATTTGAGGATTTTACAATGACAATGGAATGATTTTTGCAACAACCAAAGATCACGTGTTTCGTGATTTATGTGAGAAACAAGAGATTATTGGTGATCAAATTAATTATATTTAGGAGTTTGGATAATGCATTAAGGCCACCCTAAGAGTGTCTAACTATAATACCATGAAGGATATGGATCTATGTGTTGTCACTAATGAAATTATAACATGAAGGATTTTATGGAGGTATTATTTTCATTATGTGGATTTTTTTTGAAATATCTAATGTGATTGTATTTGGCATAGAACATGGCTATTTTTAATGTGTCATATGAATCCTATGAATATCTCATTCAGGTTACTCATAGTTTACAATTTATTTTTCTTCTGATGAAAAATTATTATATTTTGGGCTTACAGTGATAATGGAAAAACGATTAAGGGGGTGCTGGATGATATTTAAATATTATAGAATCTATGGTAAAGAAGGACAAAAGTGATTATGAAAGACACCCATATAGGTCCTTATGGTCACACAAGTTCCATGAATCCACAAATTAGACATGGGTTCATGTGATCTTCATGGAAGAAAGGTGGTAATATAATTCATGAGATGCGTTATGATTAATTAAAAAGGAAATGTAAATGAGTTCATGTGCCTCATGAGATTTATTTGATGGCACATTGTGACACCATGTAACAGGTTACCCAATCATGTAAATATAATGTAATATGTTCTTCATGTGAATCTTTTGTGTTCCCATAAGCATGTAATGATTTGAGGGTCGTATAATCAGTTTACCAATAAGTGGTTAAGAGATCATATACCTATTTTAATGTCAATATAATATCTTATGATTATAAATTAAAACAATGTCTCATTATCCTTATATATTCCTTACGATACTCTCCATGATTTGTTAAGAGGGATACTATAAAAACCATGTGATCACTCGACTTTAAAATGTTTTCTCCAAAGAATATCCCCCTTGTTATTTTATGGGGGGTCAAAGGAATCACATTCACTACATCTATGCATCTATACATGGTGAACAAGAAACATACCTCATCTTACCTATTTGGAATTAACATCTTCAATAGTCAGAAACATCACACATGATTAATGTGATGATGTTTCACCTCATCAAAAATGTCCAAAATTTAACATTGGATAAATATTTTAAGCATGATAATTCTATTATTACAAGCCTCCTTGATCCCAGAATATGTATTAGGTCATATACATGATATGGAAAACTCAACCAAGAGTTTGAGTTTCACATCAATTTTTTATGTAGGCATTGCATGATGTTCGATACTAACAAGTCCAAGAGCCATCATGTAATTAGGATGTGAAATCTAAGGTAATTAATATGATAATTTTTATATATCATATGTTCATAATATGATCTATAAGGCATGTCTGTGGGATTTTATTGGATCTAGGTGACATTTCCAACATCCTTCTCATGATCAGGATGTCAAGTCCAAGGGATTTTACATGATCAATTAACTAATCAAAAAAACCGTGTATGAGCTTAGTTTGAGAAAATGTTTAACATCTATTCCATAAATATCGTACCCTTTAAATATTTCTTCAAATTAATTACATGTTTTCTTTTAATTATATATATTGTTTAAAATCATTTCTGTTAGTAGGGTTTATCCATGTAAACACCCAACAAAAACCGTGGATTCAAGCATGAACAACATGATATTCTAGATAGTCTCATTTAAGAGATTTTATACGATCTAGATGAAATATTCATGGACCTTCACATGAATTTGTCAATATATCCATGGGGATTCTCATTATTATTCTAACATATCCATGGGCTATCACATGATCCCACTACTTGTCCTGGGGATTCACATGATCAGGATGACATGTCAATTGGATTAGGTGTGATCATGGAAATGATCACATGAATCACGTAATCCACTCACATGGCTGAATTTATATGGTTTCATTCATATGATGTGAATGGGGAAGCACCTAATCATTCTTGGATCATGAATCAATTTGAAATCCTTATCCTAGAAAAACCCACTCAACTTATAATTGGGGGAACATGTGTTGCCTTATGGGTTAAATGATCATGAATATTTAGAAGGTTTATTGATACTAATAACCTACTTTCTCAAATCCAATGTGTTCATGCTTCATAAATTTTACTTTTTTTAAATTTTACTTTTTCACTAATTATTTTTCAGGCCAATTATAATTTTCTCATATAGTGGGTATCAACAGTAACACTCAAGCTGCGTAACGGTTCCCAATAAATAACAGTGTTGTCTTAAGGAAATGATTGAGTTGTGTAGATGTGTCTATACATTCTTCAATTTTATATAATCATATTTATAAGTACTTCATAATGATTCCTCTAGATATGTAATGTTAACCTTCGGTTTTCAGGATGGATGAAAAGTTATTCTAGGGATTTCAAGTGTTTTATATGGGGAAACCATTATTATTCTAATTTAGATAAGGGTAACTAGAGAACACAGTGAATGCCATAAAACCCATTGATGGATCCCAAAATTATGCTACAAGGCCACCAATAATGATTTATATTTTCATTGATATAATTTGGTAGTTTAGACTATTCTAATGAATCCTTATTCGAGAAGATGACAATTCTACCACTAGTGAAATGTAAGAAATGATTACCCAAACATGCCTACAATTCATGTGCATCCTATATCTAGTGAAAATACAAGTTACCACTACCATGTATTTCTACCACTAGTGAAACCACCCCAATACCATGGACTAAGAAAACTACAACATATACATCACAAGCTTCCATCACTGTGTATGAATATTAGCATTGAAAAATTTTAATACCACCAAAATTGTGCTACCATAGAAGCATCTAAAATATTTATGATTGGGTAGAGTTATAATTGTTATAGTCTATAAAACATTCAATACCAACAAATTCATTATTGAAAACTCGTAACCACACTCCTCGGACCAAAAATAAGCTTCCATCGATTGATTTACTTTATGATAATGATATCTACATTACAAATACAATAAGATCCAATATAAGAAAAAAAATATAGAGAAAAGGATTTGAAATAAATATTGATTTCAATATTCACTGAAGAATTAATCTAGGATATAGAAAATGTTTCCTGTGAAAGTATAATCTCATAATTTTTGATGTGAATGTATGAAAACGTTAATGAAAAAAATAGGTATTCACTCAATAGGTAAGATAAATCTAATGAATAAAATAGAAAATAATATTTCTATAATTTACAATAAAAAAAGTATTAGAGTAGAAAAACCATATCCCTTTCACATATGAAAATAGATTACTCACTATGTATTTAGGATGAGGTTGAGACACCAAATTCCATATAACTCCTTGAATGAATCATCATATGTTTAATTTGAATTCAGATTCCCTGTGTGATTGAATTTTTTTCTGTGAAAAGTAATTATGGAGATACAATAAATATATAAGACTCAGAAATTTGATAATTAAAATCCAAATATTCTATCTCTTGAATAATCATAGGACAATTTTAAAAGGATATCGTCCTATGGAATCAAAATATGAATGAGTTAATGTATTAATATAGAATAAGAGTAATATGATTTGAAGAAAAAAAATTCAAACCAATGAAATGACATTAAGATACCAATCCATATAAATTACGAGACATACAATGTGATAGAGATAGACATATACAGAGAAGAGGATAATAGAAGACATTATCTATATCCTTAGATGTTTACTATTTTCTTTCTTTTTTATATTTATTAATTATTTTTGTACCCCTAAAAATTTAATTGATTATTTTTAAACAGAGGTGCAGAATTGGTGGGTTAATATGGATGGTTAGGTGACCAGTTTGTAGAGGTTGTGTCTAGGTACATAGTTTGATTATAGTAATGTATTTAAATTATTGATGGTTCTTAATTATTAATTTATTAATTTTATATGAATGAAAATATTTTTTAATTAATTATAATATTTATTTTTTTTTATAAAGGAATTATTTTAACCCTCTATCTATTTTTGATCATATCAATTGCTTTTTTGGAGTCTAGTGGACTGTCTTTTCTGATTACTAAAAAAGTGAGTAAGAGTAATTCATTAAAATTTTTTCCATGGGAATTACAATACCTGATTGGTTATATGATTTTTAAACCAAGCGATATTTACATTCGATTACATAGGTAGGAAAGAGAATAGACTAAATCATAGATATAGTTAGAACTCGTTTCATCAAATACCAACATAATCAATTGTATAAAGGGGATGTGATTTTTTAGCATTTATTAAATCAATTAATTGATGAAAAATACTCATTTCAATATGATAATATAGAATTAAATATGAGAATCCAACCATATACCTAATCACTTGTCTCAAATACTAATTTTAAAAATTTCTCATTTAATTTTTCACAGGACCAAGAAATCAAAACCTACCGATATAATTTTCCACTCGTGAGAATTATATTAAAGCAGTAATCCTTAGTTATATCCTAGGATACTACTCATATAACTACATCCCGTAGGGAGATAATTTATCTTCTTCCACACCACACATTGGTGTTCACCAAGGCCCCATAAGAACCATTCATAGGCACCCATACCCTAGTACTATAGTTTTTTATACTTTAAACGGTATTACATAAAGTTATAAAAACATGATATTAAAATTTATGAAAGTTTTATAATATTTAACCATAAATATTACAAAGGTAACTATATTTTATTTATTTATTTTTATTATGATACATAGGATGTCTATTTTAGATTAAAAACCATAAATTGTATTGATTTTTGGTGCACAGCATTTACTGTAACATTATTTATTCTGAGATAAATTAGAATAAATTTAATTGCAATTATTCAATGATAGAGGACCATAAAATATTCCTTATTATTCATTATAATAAGAATATAAATTGTTTTATTTTATTCATAATAATTAACCTAAATATGTAGTTATGGACTCTCTTCATATTGATAGGTTGTATTACACTCTTACAGGCCTAACCCAAATATCACAAGACCTACCACCGCCAAATATGGTGATAATTTAGGGATTTACAATACACATTTCGTTAAACTAGAATATTATTAACTAGTAGTAATAAAATGAAATAAATTAATTTGGTGTCACATATATATTTTCACATCAATTCATTGTTTTAATTAATCACATGTTCGGTGTTAAAATGTAGTTAAAATACTACTTATAATGATTCCAAAGTAAATTTTAAATATATAAGAGAGATATAGATTAAGAAATAATATCATAAAAAGAATTGAAATGATAATGAATTCCATCATCACAAATAATTCAATACCCACCATGTCAACGGTATAGTGTAATTGACAACCTACCTTTTTAATGTAATTTTACATAAATATGAAAAATTGTTATTATCAAAGCATCTAGAAGAAACCAATATAAGTAAAAATATAATGTTGTATGAATCAATTCAGATAAAAAAATATTGTATCAATATTTGTGGAATTATATAATTACCAATCAACCTAAAAATAACATAAATATAATAATTTTTTTATATTTTAAATTAAAACATATTTTCATTTTAGCTAATTTAATCAATTTTTACAACTATTAGAATATAATATAATTATAAATAATTGGAGGGTAAAATATATATAATATCATATGTCTAGTCATCTTCCACATGGTCTAATCTGAGTCTCTATATGAAATTATTCATGCATCCCATACTCTAGATGTAGTCGACTATTATTGAGGGACATATAGAACCATGTGGGAAGGTTTTATACTTATTATAATTTCATACATTAATAAAAAATACAATTATCATCCATAAAATAATAAAAATATAAATAGATCTCAAATGTTTATATTATATTCAATAACATAAACAAATAACACAAAACAAATATATTGGAAATATTATACTATTCAGATCATATAAAAATATACTAGTGAAGGATATCAGAATAAGAAAAAAAATATAGTGTGTAAAAGAAATAATAAAAATACAAAAAATATTGTTACGAGTCCATAGAATCATCTGAAAACAATATCCTCAACCCCATAAAATAAGAATCCAACTTAACTACACTTGGTATTTTGAAACAACATGTATACAAACCAAACCTTCTAAAAATCCATCATGGTTAATGTAGAGGGTCTAATAGTAAAAAATAGTAACCCGCGACCATTGGTTCCCTAAATAAAAACAAATATTAATATCAAGTCATGTACCCAATGAATCATATGTTTTAAATAATTATATATATATATTATCTAAACTCATGGGATCATGTAGAAGCCCCAGTAGTCAAACCATGCATTATTTTTTAAATTATTAGAAATTAAATAGTGTTTTCCTTAATCTATCATACATGGTTACCATATTCTGAGGTCTTTGGCTGATCCAGGCAGGCACGGATGATGCTATGGGCACGGGCGACCATCCTGCGGGCCATCCAGTCATTATACTTCCAGGACCCACGGTCCGAAACGTATTCCCACCCATCCCCGCCGTCACTACTGCCATCTGATCCCCCGAAGACACCTGTCACCTATGCCGGAGCTGGGCCCAACCTGACTATGTTGTTGTCAATCTGGTCTTGCAGCCAATCCTTGAACACATAGCATTGCTTGATAGTGTGTCCCAGGAAGCGGTGTTAAGGGCATTAGTTAGGGAGATCCCTGACACACACCTCTTCTGGCTTCCGGCACTCAGGCAGTCGCACAATCCTCTACTCCAAGGTGCTACGGAAATAACCGGGGACCTGGGCCTCGCCAAACGAGTAAGCCCGATTCCTTCTGTCTGGAAAGGGGACTCATGGGGGCTAACCATGTCCAGGGGCTGGAGGAGCAGGCCGAGGAGGCGGAGTTGGATTACCTCGCCTTGGTGGTGGTGGTGCATTATGCGGAGGAGCCTGCCGATTTTGAGGCGGTCGCTGCTAGGCCGGAGGCTGTGGGGGTGGACCCCTATGAGCCTGCTGAGCTGGCCTGACCGGCATCAACTCTAGCTGTCTGGGGGCCTCTATCTGCGCCACAGTAGCAGGCTCAGCTCTGGCGGCTCTCCTTGCAGAGATTACAGGAGGCAGTGGGCGTGCCTGACCGGCCTGTTTCAGGGCTTCTTCGAGGCATTGAGCCTTATCCGAGAAGTCCCGGAACCCTCCAGGGTAATTCTGTGTGATCAGGGAAGGAACCAACTCCGCCTTGATGTTCCCCACACACATCGTCAGTAATTTCTCCTGAGTCAGTGGCATGTCAAGGGAGTACGTGAGCCCCTTCCACCGGGCGACGAAGTCCGCGACTCGCTCATTGGGCCTTTTCTTGCACCTGAAGAGGTCTGCAATGTTTGTCTTCCGGGTTGTAGAACTGAACTGGTGGAGGAATTGTCGGCGAAGGTCCTCCCATCTAGTCACTGATCCAACAGGGAGCTGGCTGTACCAGACGAATGCTGGTACTTCTAGTGTCTGAACGAAGCACCGGAGCTTGGAAGCCTCCTGCTGCGCCGAAGTCCCTAACATAGGCCCGCACCTCGAGTTGAAGTGGGCTAGTTTTGTGGCGGATCTTCGGTCCCGTTAAAGGCGTAAAAAGTGGGGTTCTCAAATATCGGTGTGGCCGGCATGTCATCCACCCATGCGGGGTACGGCTTTCCATCCGGTGGGATCGCCACCTCTTGAGTTTCCAGGGCCTCCTAGAGAGCGATGAGTACTTCCATCAGATTATCCGGATGCGGATTCCTGTACTGACGGGGATCTTTAACCACAAGCGCATTGCCAGGATCTTCGATACGATTGTTGTGCTCAGTGGCTCGGGGGGCAGCTGGAAGAGCGACTCTCGGAGTGGCGGGAGGAAATCGAGCAGGGTCCCCCAGTTTCTCTCGCCGCTCAGGAGGGTTCAGCGAAACATATCGCGTCCTCTTTCCATGGGCTCCAGTGTCTCCCCTATCGGAAAACACTACATGACCACGGTTCCCAGGGGATCTCAGAAAGGGGTAGATGCTCATGCCCCTACTGTCCTGGTCTAGGGTTACCATAGTCAGGCCGCCGCTCTACAATGCATTTGGCCAGGAGCTCATCAAACAGCCACTTTTGCTCGGCTAGCTATTGGTGCAGTGTGGCCTTCTAAGGATCTTCCTCTACCATCTACACTGAGGCAGATGGGTCGGTGGGTTTGACAGACCCGACGGGATCTTTACCCTTGACGATGTTTCAGCCCAACGCCAGTGCCTCCGTGGGTACAGGAAGGCCTAGGAGGCTCCTCTGTTGGTGAGTAATCCTCCCAGATGGGTTCAGTAGTGGCCTTTCCTTAGGGGTTGAGTCTCCGTCAAGGGGCTCCTCAATGTTTCCCTCATCTGAAGGTTCAACCGTGTTGACTGCTACTGCCATTGGCGACGTTCCCTC
Organism: Viscum album; assembly: GCA_963277665.1. Classification (NCBI taxonomy): domain Eukaryota; kingdom Viridiplantae; phylum Streptophyta; class Magnoliopsida; order Santalales; family Viscaceae; genus Viscum; species Viscum album. The sequence goes on along the minus strand of OY728158.1, from coordinate 1,583,583,178 downwards.
AGGGCCGCCCAGTGGATCGAGCTGTCGGCGGATCGCACAGAAGAGGAGAGCAGCGTACTTCCCCAACCCGCGGACGTGCGCATGGGGGGTGGCCTCCTCAATAACTCTGTGGATTACTTGAAAACACTTGACGCATTGTTGCTGAAGGGCCTCGTGGTGGTCCAGCGACTCAGGGTGCTGGACCGTGGGGAGTGCTGCTAGGTCGACCCGGCGGCACTGCTCACCAATCTCCTCGAGATGCGCTTGGCTCCCGGGATAAGCCGCTAGCTGATGGTGGAGGCGGGAGTGAGTCACCCGAAGAATCTGGCGGAAGTATTCATACTCTCCCGGGGTTAGTGATTCTGGCTAATCAAAACCCGATTCTGCGACCGGCCAAAACATCTCAGGGAAGTGGCCCGCTGAAAGAATGGTCCAGAAGCTCCACGGCTCCGGTTCGGGGTCTAGAACTTTCCACCCCTGCTCGTCCACCGAGGAAAGTTGGGGAATTGGCAATGGCGCCGAGGCAGGCCGTCGGGGCGGTGGGCTGGCCGGCGGGGAATACGGCGAACAGGCCGATTGGCCACCATTCCCTGGGTCATCCTCCAGGGGTTGCAGTGCCCTAGCTGCCACTTCGCGATAGGATGGGCCGGTGGATGGGCCTCCTATCAAAGCTTCAGTGCTCGCCGAGGGTGTGTCTCCCCGCGATTCTTCCGTCGGTCCCCAGAGAAGTTCTTCACCCTCCCTAACAGGGGTGGGAGGTGCTTTAGGGGAGGTCAGCAGAAACTGTGGGTTTGATCCCTAGCGGTACGCCAAGTCCTCGTCCTCCTGGATATACATTAGAAAGGAGAAAGGAATTATATGGATCTAGAATTCAGGGAGTACGAGACTGACGCACCGCGTCCCTACCCCTGCCCTCAACTCGAAGGGTTGGGGGGGGGGGGAGGTTCCATCATCGAGTCGTACTCTGCCTCCGAATCTGAGAAACGGACTGGTCTGATTTCCTTCCGGACTCCCCTGAAATTCCTCCTATGGCGACGATGCCTGGCCTTCCTTCCCCTGGGCAGCTCCTCAGGGTAAGGACGACTTCCGTCATGGGGTCACCCAGCCACAATAGAGCTGGGGCAGAGGGGACCGAATGCCGGGGTGCGAGAAGCACCGGGACAGATATCGAAAGGGACATGGGGAGGACCTCTATGTGAGTGTGCGACTGGATACACAACGGATCCATGCTCGCGACCGGTAGTAGGAGGAGTGACCTCATACCCCATGCAGTGGGCGCTGGAAGGAGTCATACCTGGAGCATAGCCGTCGTGAAGAAGCTTTCAGCTTCCTTAATCGGTGGCACGGAATGAGCCCTCATGGTGAGCGTCACTACCGCGGATTGGTCTGCAGTGGCCATTGCCAGTGTCCGCGATCGGGAGATTCGACCTAACCTTCCCGCAGGGCGGTCGGGGTTTCGATCCAAGTCGGGCACATGGCTGCCCCTGCTCAACATGCGCGGGGATCTGGTAACAAGGGTTAGCAGTGGCTCGGGCCGCAATGGTTGCTAATGCTAGTGCCCTAGGACAGGCATTCTCTCCCACTCGCGCCCGATGCTGGCATCGAGTCATATGGGCCGGAACCGGTAGTGCGGGAATGAAGATTGCCTACTCCTCATCTCGGGGAGTCATGCGGCGGCGTCGACATAGCCGGGAGGGGGTTCTTTCCGTTAACCCCTAGGATGGATCACCGATCGGGTGGACCCGAACATCCCCCACCTCATTGGCGTAGGGGAAGGATGTGTGAAAGTGCTCCAGAGATAGGTTCCCGAAGTGGTTGAACGTAGGTGTGGGGAGCGGCGGCTCCCTGCGCGGCCCTCGAGGGAGGCGATTGTGGTGAGGCGCGGCCACCTCTAGATCCAAGCGGGCCATGCCCCTGGTGGGGATGACCCCTTCCTCGTCATACCTACAAACCAGGTTATTGATCACCCTCCGTTGGATGATTTCTGACGGGGAGAGGGGGCGCAAGCGCCCAGCTGCTACGACGGTCGAAGCCGGAGTGACCGCCGAATAGGTGGGACTGCGCGGGGTAGCCAAGTCGGTAATGCCCCTGCCCCTGTGCCGGTTGGCAGGTGGAGATCGAGCTCCGATTGCAGTGATCTGATTCCTGGAAATAGGGAGATGAACCCATTAGTATAAACAGGAAAGGAGATCAACAACCAAGTCTAAACGTCATTCCGTATTCCATGGTCGGCGAGGGGGATCCATGCTGAAGATGTCACAGAACGGAGTTGTCAACGTCCTGACCGCCTCGACCCCTGGTGGGTTCATGTCTCGGTGAGGGTTACCCGGACCTGGTGACATGCTGTTCTTCTGACGCCCCGACGGCTACCATTACCGATGTTGAGGAGAAGAGATTCACATCGGGTTCACCATTTCTTGTTTCTGACTCTTTCGCCGGGGCGCGTGCATCCGTCTATGGGGAGGACGCGCTGCTTTTTGCCCCGCATTCCTACTTTCCAAAAGCGGGCGACATTTGTTCCTTGTTCAGGGACGTCTACTACGTGATCGAAACTGGGATGATGGGATGTCGGTTCTTCCTTCCGTGGATTCCTCCTCAGAGATCATTACCTAGTCTGGGTCTCCCTCATAGATTTAAGACGGGTTCGTGAGGCTCATTCCAGGTGCCATATCTACATGGATGCCATTTAATTACGTTGCTTCCGTCAAGACGCTCCAAGGGGTCTTTTCGGGACAGAAACCTTCGGTGAGGTGAATAGTCATGTTGGGGCGTCGTCGGCATGTCTGTCTTTAGTCCCTCATCACAGGGCTTCTCGAGGGTGCGGAAGCCCGAGGCATCCCGCATCGAACGCGGGTAATATGTAATATCTGAGGTTTTCCTCATCTTCTCATGTTTAACATGGGTTATGTCACGAGTTTAATGTCTTGCGGAGACGGATTGGGTTGAAGGACCCCTAGGGGGAACACCGATGTTGGGGCCAGCACGTGGGCGGCTTCCCATATATCATGGAGTGGGATAGGGTGGCATGATCTCACCGGGATGTAGCGGCCCGGGTAAGGATCCGGATGGATGGTGGAGTGAGACATGGGGCTTATGTTCTGAGACGGCCCAAGAGGGGGGATACAGTTTAACGTCATGCGGGACGGGATACAGTTTAACGTCATGTAGGACGAAATACAGTTTAACGTCATGCGGGACAGAATACAGTTTAACATCATGTGGGATAGAATACATCTTAACGTCATGTGGGACGCGATACAGTTTAACGTCATGCAGGACGGAATACAGTTTAACTTCATGCGGGACGCAATATTTGGGGCTTACACTCTAAGGCAGCCCAAGGTGGTCGGGTAACCGACATGGAGAGGTTGGGACGACTGGGTGGTGGGATTGAACCTTGTGGAGGATTCCTACGTACCGTGTGTTAGCATGGATCAAAGTCCACATAGTTCGCTGGGATGGGGCTTACACTCTGGGGTGGCCCATAAGAGGATGTCATGGTCGATGCGCGCTTTAAGGCCACGTGAGTCATACTCAGTGTGGGAAACAAGAGGCAACAGGGACCAGATGATCACATCGCAAAGGGTGCGTCTGTGAGAAGCGAAATGGGGCTTACGCGTTGAGCGGCCCAAAGAGGAAACAGGGCCTTACGCGTGGTTAACAGCCCTTGGTGTCGGGGCTTACTCAAGGGTGGAGGCCCATGGTACGACGAAGCATAGTGGGAAAAAGACTCCACTGGCCTTGGCAGGGGGGATGTACGGAGATGCATGGGTGCAATCATCCGCAAGAAAGGCTAGGGGCTTACGCTCTGAGGCAGCCCTTCCCCTGCGGACAAAGGTCGCGCCGAAAAGGAGGATCTCATTCAATGTGAGGAAGAGTCCATTCCCGTGGAGACGAGTGGCATAAAAAATGTCCGAGCTGGGGGGGACCCTGTGTGCGAAGCACGGTGTCGGACCATAGTTTAACGTCTTGTGTTAAAGATGATGTGCTTAGAGGTTTAACGTCCTGCAGCTTGGACGAGGTGGATTTTCTCCACACCTCTAGGGCTTACATGCCCAACGCCCTCTACCCCTTGTGGAAGGGAAGGCATCGGCAAGGCCATAATGAAGGGGGGCCGCAGGGCAAACCACTGCGGGGTCCACGTTAGCGTGGCTATGTGAAGAAGTAATAGCCGTTAGCGTGCCTATGCGGAGAAGAATAAGGCAAAGCAACGCAACAGGAAACACGGCCCAAGGGACCTTGAGGTTACTTCGCACGATCCTGGGAGGCCGTACGGGAAAACAACGCATGGAGCGCATGACCGGTAGGGGAGAGATCAGGTGTCGATACAGGGGGCAGCCAAGGGGCATCAAGGTGAGGAGTCCTGGGCCTTGCGCACAAAAGGGAAGGTTTGCGCGCAATACTCCGGGACGGCGCGCAATTGGAGAAATGGAATTGCGTGCGGAGAGGGAACTACGCGTAGGGTTTCGCGCGCACGGAAGCCTATTGCACACAGGAGACACACATTGCACGCAAGGCTGGAACAATGGGGAGGGGGAAGTTCACTGAATCCAGTGGAGTTGCGTGCAAAGGAGAACTCTGGGGAAAGGTTGCGCGAAATGAGGGTTTTACCTGGAAGTCATCTTGCGCGTGGGGGGAGCCAAATTGCGCGCACGAGAGTCGCTTCAGATTCCTCAACCCCCAAACCGTTCAAGGTCACCTTCTATTTATAGGCGACCTCCGGCGAGGAATCCAGGCGGTGCTCGAAATTCTTCGCGCGTGAGCAAAGCCAGCGCGCAAGAGCTCGCTGCGCAGAACCGGGGCGCGCAAAGATTGCGTGCCTCAAGGGCTCAATTCCGCGAAACCCGGTGATTCTACGCGTGCAGAACAATTTTTCACGTGGAGCCTCCTTTATTTCGCGTACCACATCCCAGGCCTCGGGATTGGGCCTCTGATTCTGAATATGACTTTGCTTCGTCATTCTGAAACTTCCTCCGAGTGTTGCAGACTTTTTTCGACGTCAACAACAGGTCCAAGGGAGGAGCCTATTTATGATATGTATGAATATATTAATGAAGAAATTATGTAAGAAATATTCACCATAAGGATTGATTGAAGAAAAATACATACATTAGGAACATACAAATTTCTTCTCCTCAATTTTACAATCGTAATATCCTTCCATAAATTATTTCATGGCTTGTTAGGAATGAAATTTTAATGATTTCACAAACCATCAGTTCTCATTTTTTTACATAGCTTATGCATTGTTTTAGTGATTATCATGAGTCAAGGATTTTATTTGAACAACTAAATCGTTCTCATACGTAGGTTTGGATGAATAGTGAACAAATTACACAATTTCTATAGTAATAACTTCTTATTATTAATTTATAAAATTTATATAATAGAATTATATATTTATAATATTTTTTTTAGTATATATGATTACAATAACAAAAAAAATTATATAAATTAAATCTTAGGCAGTTGAATAATTTCATTAGCATAATTATTCATATTTTTTTATTGAATCATAAGTTAATTTTTTTAATGAAAACTAAATTGATTTTTTAAGGATATATATTGGTAATAATTTTTATTTTTTAAAAGAAGAAAACAATAATGTAATTTTGGTATTCCATTATCTGTGTTAAAAAACCGTCCATCGAAATTTAAAAAGACTTATAATTGGTATGTTTATAATATATTTTGATTCCATATATAAATATATATATATATATATATATGTTAAATCAATGAAATAAATGAAATATGATGTTTGTTTGAGAGTATATCATCAATAAGAATGTGAATTTGAATTTTATGGAATGATTGATGAAATAATTGAGATAATTATCAAGAAGAAAATTATATAACAATGTTAAAATCTCAATTGTTTGATACTAATTGGTGGTTTTGATTTCATCCATAACATGGAGTGATAAACATTAAATAAGCATGTATTCAAAGATAAAATAAAACATTTATATTGGAAAATCAGGAACATCAAGTTTATTTTTTAAATTATTGTACTATTTCTTGATATTTGAATGACTATTTGAGTATAAATAAATTATCCATGATGGAATTTTTTAATTATTGGAATCCATGATATAATGAATCAGGACACCTTTACCATCAAGACCTTTCACATGGTAGTTTACAATTATAGGTAGAAACATGTTTACTGGTAGATTACCGATTCACCTCATGAGACTACTAAAGTATCAAGGGATATATAATTTAGAGGACCACCTCTCATTATAGGTAGAAATCATTTCTCATATAAAAAATAGTAAATTTAATTCAAATTTCAATATTCTATATCATTAAATATCTATATTGGTTAAATGATAGGAATTTTTTAATATCATTCAATTAATCATATAACATTGAATGTAAACACTATATATAAGAATGATATATATTTTATGAAATATTTATGTTCACATTAAAAAATAATTGAGATATTAAAGTGATATTAATTGAATAATGATCATAGTAGAGTGAAGGTTTTAAAAGAAATTCAATCACTACTAAAAAATAAATCATGCATGTCTCTGTAAATACATTACTATTCCAAAATGACTATAAACCATATATATAATAAATAAGGATTGTATAATTAGAACATATATCTATTGGATTTTAAATAAAATCTTGTTCTTATTGGTGAATATAAATACCATAAAAAGAATTTTAAAAACATTATCAAGGAAAATATCCTTTTCATTTTTAAAATATTGTTTAAAAAACAAGCAGTTCAACAAAATTATTGAATAATGTTTTCATTTAAATTAACTATTGATAATTAAAAAGTATTATTTAAAACATTGACTGATCATGAAGGTACGAAATTCCAAGTATACTGTGTTTTTTAATCAAATATTACTTTCAAATTCTTAGAAAAATATAAAAGAGAATTATTTGAATATTAAATGAAGATTCCATTTATACTTTTAAAAATAAATTAATGGGTAAAAATTAATTTTCTAATTAATTTGGAAAAATTTAATAAATTGAAAACATTTTTATAAAACATGGATTTTGATGAAATTGGATTTTCTTACCAAGAGATAAATAATGTTAGATTTATCTAAAAATATTTTCTCTATCATTTTAAGCAAGAAATATTAGGGGAATTGTAATATTACTTAAAAACATATTGAGTAATTTGAGTTGATGAAAATTAAAAGGGGTTATTAGATAGTTTATAAATAATTTTTGTTAATTTCAATTCAGGAATAAACAATCTCAAATAAAATGATATTATGAAATTTAACCTTTCAAACATAATTATGTTGATGTGTGGATGTACCTATTTATAGATTATGTGTATCAAATGTAAATCCTAATAAAATAAGTGTATATAATATATAATATAGTCAAATTTTAATTAACACATAATCATATAATATAAATGACTTTGAAGAAATAATATAACCGAATGAATGAAATGTAGTTATAAAATTATATCCTGTTTTTTGTGTTTTAAAAAAAATACAAATTTAGGACAATATTGAAATTGAATCATAATATACCATTAATAATTAATGATTCATGATATTATTGGTAAAAGGTACATTATATACACCATATAAAATAAATTTGGTTCATGACATTCAAATATGATTTAGTGAATGGAAATGGGGATGAAGTCAGTTATCTTGAGTTCGACTCGTAACATACATTCCTTATATTCAAAAATAATAAAATAATTTTAATTATTTTAATTATTATAATCAATTTATTTTAGTTATTACAATGTTATATATTATTAATTGACATGTTATGTTTATGAATGTTGTTTGATAATTTTGTCTTATATTTCAAAAATTCCATTTGTAGGTTAACTATATTAAAATAGGTAATTATTTAAGAATCTACAAAATAATAATCATGCAAATTTTATCATATGTTCACAAAATATAATAGATTAAAACCAAAAATGAAATGATTATTTCACAAATGAACAATGTTACAATCCAAGAGACAACATGTCATATGTATTCATGAGTAGCATTTCCATTTTCAATAATCGTTATGTATAATATATATTTAATTTTTAATTTTACTTGAAAATATAAATTAAGTATATTTAAGTATTTTTAAGAAAAAAATAAATCGAAATACATATTATGGATTATTACTGCTTCTTAAACCACCACATTATGATTTTACCTATTCTATAACCAAAATGGATTTATAACCAAAATAATCATAAATAATGAAGATATGTATGTTGGGAGGTTGTTTCAATCTGGATCATATGAACCAAATCATTTTAATGTTGTGAAGAATAGAATAGAGGGGTGACCTTTTATAGGTGAGGTGATATGTATACTTGTAATTTTATCAAAATAACTGTATCCACATTTCCCAAAGGAAAATGGATTATTATAAAGAGATATAGATTTTAATATCAAATTATTTATTTAAAATTCATTTTAGAAATTTCTTTAGGTCATCTAAACTGTTATATTTCATGTTTAGCACTAGGGAAACCCATTTTACCTTAACAACGATAGTTGTTATTTATTTTCTTCAATATTCATTTCAGTCAGACAATTATGTTTAGATAATTAGACAACAAAAAATTTTATCCTTAAAAATTTGAATCTATATTTCAAAATTTCATTCGCACAAGTTTCATAATTTAATATATAACTAATCTATCAGAAGTAATGAGAAAGCTTTTTTTTTCAAATAAAAATGTTCAATTGTTTAGAAAGTCTTCCAACAAAACCTAAATACTTGAAAATGAATAAAATTAAATAATTTATACTAATATTTAAATAATTTAACTAATTTAACTATAAAACAATATTATAATATAATTTATCCAGGTAAATATTTAAAATGAAACATCATTTTAAAATTAAAAGTAGTATTTTTTTCATTATTCATCGAAAAGTAAAACATTATTGAAAACCCGGAAGAAATCAACAAATGATAATTTTCATATGATTATTAAAAAAATTATTTTTATCTTTTCAATGAAATTCTATAAAAAATTTAACAAATATTTTTAATTTATGTTTACTAGGGGAATTTTAATATTTTTTTAGGAAACTATTGATTTTCATAAAAAAATTCATTCCCTGAATGATTCTTATTTTATTTATATATAATATATAACCATAATATACATAATTTAGTTATAATTATATAAAACCACAAATTTAATAGCTATTATAAAATGATATACTATATTATGGTTTATTTATTCTTAGGGTTTCATGTTCATAAAAATACCAAATAGATTAAATATATAGAAATATATTTCATGGATTGTTTATATTTTAAATTGCACTATACAAATGTCTTATAATACAATGTTATTCTATTATATTTTATGGGTGTTATATTCTCCCAATAATAAATAAATTTCTTCCTCGTGAATTAATCTGGTGCTCATAAATTAATGATTAGATGTTTGAAAATTAAATTTTTGAGAACCAACACTTTAACCTCCCAACCCAATTTCCACACAATGATTCACCAAGCCATTCGGTCAAATGAACTCATGAGTGTATCCCCTACACCAGAGGCTTCCAAATATTATTGATGGTAAATTTCAATCATTGGGAGACTATAACCTTTTAATCTCTGTAGAAAACCAGTATAAATAAATAATAATAACCAAGATATATAGGAAAATATTTAGGACTCCCTATCACATGATGACTAATACAATAATACACTATCTGAATAAAACTATAGATATGTCACTCCATGTTCATGAAAGTGTCAATATGTTAATCCCAAAATAAATAAATACCCTGAAAACTCCCAAGAGGGTTCTGAATCATGTCTTCTTCCCTTATCCATGCCATATCCCAACATTACCATATAGAATGGGGACATTGAAATTAAAATTTCTAACAAACATGAAAAATATTCAGGTACTAATAATGAAGACAATGTAGGGTCTGAGTACAAATCAGTATTCCACCACCATTTCAATCTAAAACAATATATTTTTTATAATATTTTATGTAGTTGTGTAAAGAATAATGTAAAACGCATAAGTAATTAATTATTTAATGTTCAATTATCCATTAATTAACCACATAAACTATTTTGTTCACGAGGACACCCAAACCCTCAATACCAACTTCATCTCATGATGGAGTATTAATCACTTAAAATTTCCTTGGTCATCATTTATTGTCTCATTAAATCATATCATAACCCCTTGGAACCATAGTGTAATTCCAATTCATGGGTGTAGAATGCCATGTGCACCACCCTATTGTTATTTGGAGCCTTATTCCCTTTCCCACACCTCAATGTCACATGGGTATTAAAAACCTTTTTCCCTATACAATATTCATTTATCATTATGCGATTTTGATGTATCAAATCATGACCCACAAATGTATACCAACTATTTTATTTTTGTCATATTATCATGCAATAGTTCATGTCTCACAAACGTTTATCCATAAATTCATCAGTATGTTATTTTGATGCATCATATCATATCCCACACTCATATATCACATATAACATATATATACCAGTATCTCACACATCACATCAATCATGACTAACCAACATTAATCCTCTTGTCACATATTCATAAAAACAATGTTTAGCAAACAATCTCATAATTTCTATTGTCAACTAATTATTAGACCCATAAATTCTCCATTTACACAGTTCAATAAATAATTATGTAATTAATTAATTAAATTACATAATCGCAATAACCCATTAATTATTTCAATAATTAAATAATCCAATTCATTATTAAAAAAATCCTTTAATAAAATCAATAATAAATTAATCCAATTCAATAAATTTTATAATCACAACAATTCCATTTAATTTATTCAAAAATTAATTAATCCAATTATAAAATCCCAATATATCATTAACTTATTCACCAATTAATTTATTTAATTTAAAATTCTCAATATATAAAAAATTCCACATCCTTAATATTTAATTTATTAATTCACCAATTAATAAATCAAATTTCACAAATCCAAATTTACAATAAAATTTCAATTTACACATTCGATTAATTAATTAAACTATTAATTATTCATATTCCATATTTCCATAATCTATTTAATCAATTCATTTATCAATTCAAAATTTATCTTCAAAATATTTCAATTTAATTCAAACAATACATACACAAAATTTGGATTAAGACTATATGAATTAAATATAGACCTCCCAACTCATGTCTAACTATGAAAATTCTCCAACCAATATACCCAAATTTATGTTTAACAACAAAGAATAAGATGAAGAACATAGTGAAGAAAGTGATCTATATTTGAAACCTTGATCCATGATCAACAATATCATGATCCACCAATCCTATTTATAGATCCAGAATAGTGTGAAATGTATCTTCTTAATGGATGAGAGACAAATGGGAAGGACAGAGGAAGCCATACTAAATAAGACTCACTTACTGAAAGAGGTGAATATCTTCAGTATGGAATTTGAATCATTATTAATCAAGGTTGGTAGACCTAATTAATCATATGGGGTCCTCAAAAAATGAGTGTAAACAATTTGGGATGAGTTGGGTCGAATATGGGTGAAGTATGGGGTGGTTTTGTGTTTTAAAAACTAATTGTTGGGATGATAAAAAACACATGAATGGTTTATTGGTTATTAGCATAGGGTTTTACTATCCATTCACCTTAACCACATGCCTCATCTGGAAGGTGGTTCATGGTATCTACAAAGAGGGTACTCAGTTTGAAACACCATGTACGAACTTTGTGAATCCCTCTCATTAGGTTCACATAGTTTGCTGGGTCGGGGCACAAGATTTGGAATATCAATTCCCAAACTATGCACTACATATCATCCTTCAAAATTTCTCAAATTTCACCCAAAAAGTCACCATGAAATAACCCAAAAAGTGTACTAAAAAGGTTATAAAAGTACTTTTGATAGATACTGATATATCTAAAAAAATTCAAGATCTTACAATCTCATCACCATATTACAAATTTTCAATGATTTATACTCCAATGAATCACAATGATTTTGAGTCAAAACTATCAGGCCAGTGATTCCACATATCATATTCTCTTCTCCATGTTTCCTCTGGGCCTCATCTTGTTTCCACAATACATGGTATTTCATCATTATCTTTCCACAATAAACATTCTCACTTTCATGCAACACACCAATTAGATGTTCCTCATAAAACAAAACTATCTCAATATCAACATCATCCACATAGGTCACATGAGAAGGGTTGGGTTGATACCACTTAATGTCCATCTATATTTGTATCAACATCATCCCCAATGATCCCATGATAAGGGTCGGGTTGATACTTCTGATGTTGTGATATATGGACAACATCATGCATATAACTGTATTTATATGGAGGAGACAATAAGTACAAATCCAGCCTGACTCTCTTCACAATGTCAAATGATCCAATGAACCTTGGTTCCATTATTCCCTACCTCTATATGTTGTGGTGAAAAAATCATGGAGACCCAAAAAGGACATTATATAATGTCTCATTCAAGATACTTGGTCACAAAAACACTGAGCCCCAATTGTCACAAGGCATAGATTCAATCTGAATGTCCTACCATAACAAGACACATATGGTTCCATCAAAATAGTTTCTTGATAACTGTTTTTATGGGAGAACTCTACAAAATGAGATCTATCCTTCATTGATCCACCAAATTTCAAGGAAACATGTATGTTGAAAATACCCAATAAACTAAATAATACACACTTAATTTACATTTGTATGTGGGTTGAATTTCCTACTCATGAAAACCTATGTACCATGAACATTTATGAATCCCTTCCATATGTTTAAAGTAAAGTATGATTCATGTTATAAAGTATATTATTATGAAAGAATATGAATATGAACTATCCCTCAGTCATAAAAATCCCAAAACTAAACCACTGATAATGTCTAACTTATATGAATGTAATGTGATACTTTAATTTTGAAGTCTTTAATAACCCAAATAGAATCATTATTCCTTGGTTTCGTTAGTATTCCAACAACAAAGTATATAGTGATATCATCTGACATCCATTATATAATTGTAAATAGATATAGTAAACCACCAGGCCATTGATGATCATCCTTTACATTTTGAAAAGTGTATCGTAGTTTCATGAAAAATTCTTACTCATTTTCCATACCCATCCAAGAAACCGTCGACATAGGTCATAGTATAATTTTGACACACACAGATTCACATCCCACTTCAAGGCCTGAATGTTAGACATTAGATTCTCCTATATGTTCATAGGTATAAAAAATTTATTAATAACCTATATTATCCCATCCTCATTTATAGACCAATTGAAACGTGCCTCCCAGCCTTCAAGGATTTCCCTCATGTCCATTTTTTAAGGATCTTTATACATCATATCTCTAATCCTTCTCAAAATTTTTGAATTTACTGAAAAAGATACAAGAGTCATCTGTTCCTGGATCTCTGAATCTAAAATATATATATCATATTGTAAATTCACCATCTTCAACAAAGTAATGGACTCCTAAACTACTTGAGCCTATGTTTTCCTTCTAAAAGTGTCAGCGGCACTATTAAACTTATACGGCGTATATGCTAGATCAAAGTCGAATGAATACATATTCTCAACCCATATCCTCTTTTGAAAATTCAATTATCACATTGAAAATAAGTAATTTATACTATTTTTATCATTATACACCATAAAAATCTCTCTTAACATATAATTACACAAGCACATAAAAGATTAAATCACCTTAAACAATTTAGAGTCGTGTATAGGGTAATACAATTCATGTCTCCTCAACTATCAAGAACCATACACCACAACCCAATATACATTCATCAATAATGCTCCATGACCAATCCCAAAATCAACAAAAAAATATATTATACTATCCACATGAATTAGATAGCATCATGATTGGTTATGATTTTAGAAACTTATACCACTCCTAAAAATCATTCTAAAATGATCTAGAAAATAAAAAATATATCCAATTCATAGTCATGTCCGAAAGTTGTGATGAGAAATTGGAAGTGCTTTTAATAAACATCATATAATATCCTAACAATCCTAGATTGCTATAGCTATAGAAAACAGTCATGGGAAGGTCCTTAGAAACCAATGCTAGGAAATTCATTGGGTCCACTTACAGACACTCCTCTAAGATGATGTGTCCCATGATGTGTGTCAGAACAATAAAAATTGACACTTATATAGTCTGGAATAGAGCTGATTATAACTCAGTATAGTCATGATGATGTCACGTTATTTTTCATGATAATCATGATTCAAGATTACAACATGATTCTATCCACAAATACTAACACAAACTAATATAGGAATGGATGGAATATTCTGTTTATCGATGACATAAACATTGTTGGAGAATTTTTAACCCAAATGCCCATATTACAAATGTGTATTGTCCATACCTAATTCTGAATATAGTCATTAGTATATCATAAGGTATAACCCTAAAATATTATACTCCAATCTCATGTCAATATTTGTAAAAATAGAATCTCCTCTCAACTGGTCAAAAATATCCTTGATACATGGAAGAGGATACCGATTCAACACTTTCATCAGGTTCAACATTTGGTAGTCAACACGTAATTTCAATGTCCCATCAACCATCGTGGAAAAGAAAATTGTAAAACCAAAAGGTGACTAATTTAGGTGGATAAACACCTTATCCACCATCTCTTACAATTGGCTCTTTAGCTCTTAAAACTCACTAGTACAATTTTGTATGGCGAAATAGAAAAAGGATTATCCCTAGTATGAGATCAATTGTAAGTTCCACACCTCTATAAAGTTGAATACCTATGAAATATTCATGAAACCTATCAAAAAACCATTCTAGGATGGTTGGAAAAAACATAATTCTCCACAACCTCAGCATCTACAAAAAGACTAGTAAACTGGGCAGTGGGATCCCCCATTTTCTAATGAATTGGCCCTGTATGACCCTCATTTGTATCCCTCTCTTCATGGTGTATGTAATTACAACCCATAGGATATGTTAAATTCACTCTCCTATGGTATAAATAAATGTGGGATTATTATGATACTAAATAGTCCATACCCAATATTAGGTGGAACCATGCCATATCTATAATGAAGAGATCCCATAGAAAATGATAGTCGACATCTTCGATATAACACCCTTTTCACAAATAGATGTCTCTCTATCATACTCCCAATGTTGTATTAGATGTAATAACTCAACTTATGAACTCCATATTCAGGACCAATCCAATAAAAATATGGGATGATATAAAGGATTTTGTGAAACTGGTATCAAAGAAGGAAATAGAAATCATAGATGATATAAGAATAGTATCTATAACCCTTAAAGTCCAAACCTCTCTATCTAGCATGTTTGTCTAAACAACAAGAAATTTTTATAATCCTCATCCATGGGATACTACTGGGTTCCCCTATGGTGCCCCACACATCTGATAAGGGATCTTATTCCCATAAAAACCTCTTATATGGTATCTTCTTCCACAAAAAAAGTGAACTCAATCTTCCAAACTAATATAGTGTAGAGGATCCCCTTATCACACTATAATTCATTGTAGATTCTATATTGCTTCCCATTTATCATGGGTTGTTACAGTATATCTGTAGACGTACCATACTTCCTCAATATGGAAAATCTAATGGTGGATGGGGATAGTGTATATGATTTTGGTCTAGCCTACCACAATAATGACAATAAACATGGGTGAGATCGGAAGCATCTGATCCTCCCCTATAGAAACTCTTACTTCCACGACTCAGGTCAACATTATCAAAGAAACATTTGATACCCTCAAAATATGTAACACCAAATCATCTTACTGAAACCACATGTCCTTTTCTAGATTCCTCCCTCTTGTTCCCTAAGTTATAAAAACCTGATCGACCACCTATATAAACATCATTATTTGATAGATTTTAACCCCAGATTTAATGTCACATTTAACTCCATCCTGGAAAAACAATACCATAATTGTCACATCCAATTCTATTAGTAAATATAATCAGTAAAAGTCAGTAACGTGAAAAATATATTTCATCATGGATTAACTCCTCTTATTTAACTATATTAACTCATTTCCCTTATCTAGTTTCAATTTATTTGGATTTAACAGCTCCCAAAACTTCTCCAAGAAGTCCTTCCAACCCATCATGCCTATCTAACCTTTATGGGACTGAATATCCCAACAGTGCTTCATTTCTCATCACAACATTTAATGATCTAACATGAACCTCATATTTGTTGAACTCTCAAAATGCCCTAGTATATTATGAATGGAATCAATCCACAACTCTACTACCTCAATTCCAACCTCTATAATAAAAATTCCACGTTGTTATAACTAAAACATTCATAAATATCCCAAATTATCTTCACCAACTAGTCTATGTCTCCCTCAAAAAACATCATAGATGGAGCAATGTACTCAGGGATCTGCTCTCCTACTTATTCACATGACACTACTGGTGACTCATGTTCCACTACTAGTGGATTATCTCTAGCCATAACTTATTTTCTTCCTACCAACATGCATCATTTTATAGGTATATATCTACAATACCAAAAACAAATTTCAAGACACATAACACACCATTAACACATTTAATAACATGGTTTCAAAATTTCAATAACTATTAATTCCCCCAAAACAATCCACATAGACAAAACTGATGAACTATTAGTACACATATACATCCTACATCTTGGTCATTATTAAAAAAGGGTATCCACATTATCATTTTCATGTTCTTATTAGAAGCCCATTTATTTACATCTTAAACCATTTTAAAATAATTGATGTTCCCATTACACACCATTATCAGTTAAATTTTAAAAGAAATGTAAAAGTAGTAAAATTTATAAAACATACTGAAAACTGATTTCCTTATGCATGATTAAAATTATAAATGTTACTATAACTCTGAGTTCCAGTAATTATGGGTGCATACACAAGTTTCATTCCATACCTTTCCATAATCCAACTTTTTTAATATCAAAGAAACAATATTCACATCAAACAACAAGGGAATCACTTGAGGTTAAATTGAATCAACTATAACAACAAGTATCAATAACATTAATCATACACTAGGAACTAGGAATTTACCCTAGTACATAGGTTAGTCACTCCCATGAATGAGCCCTCATCCAAGGAGAAACTCAACATTTAATCCTTTATTCCATTCCCAAATTCTATGAAAAAGGAAAAATGAATGAATATTCCTTTGATACCGTTTTATAATGTCCTAACATAGGTTTAACATAACTACACACTGAGCTAGATGGTCACATAAACTCAAGCAAGCCTCCATTTATTTTAAAGGATGTCGACTATTAGTGAGGGTCAATATTGATATTGGGGATACTTTACTCACATTTTCATAGTTTCAAGGTAGTGGAAATATATATTTATAACCAAATGATATACCTATAAAACCAAACATACAAATATTACATGATGACTAATACAAGAGTACAATATCCAAACAAAAATATCAGATATGTCAGCCCATGTAAGTACCATGTCTCAATATGTACTACCCAAAATAAATAAGGATACTAAAAACTCCAATTCATGTCCTGAACCATGTCTAGTTCCCTCATATATGCTCCATCCCAAAATATCCATTAAACATAGGTTCTCTTGTCTTAACCTATCTTACATTCATGAAATCTATTCAGGTACTGATCGGGATGCTCGAGTAGGGTGTGTGTACGACCCCGTAGGACACGACCGATGGAGTCTAAAACAATTTCTAGTCTACAGTATTGTATATAGCTATATAAATAATAATTCACAATGGATAACTAAACAGTTATAACATTCTCAAATAATAGTTATCCAATAACATAAAACATTGGGATCCTTGGGACACATGAACCATCAATCAATTTTGAACCCGTTTTGGATTCGTAACCACATCACAACACAATAGTTATCATTTATCATCTTATTCAATCATATCATTACCACGTGGAACCATAGTCTAATTCCAACTCATGAGTGTAGAATGGAATTTCTCACACCTCGTGGGTATTTGGAGCCTTAGTCATTTTCCCACACCTCAATGACACATGGTTACTTGGAGCCTTAGTCCCTATCCCATAATCATTTATCACAATGGGATTTTGATTCAGTTGGCCATGTCCCACAAATTTTTATCAATCAATTCATCACTATGGTAATTTCATGGAGAAAACCATGTACCGTACATGTATGTCACATATATCATAGATATAATAGTGTTATGTTTATCATGTCAATAAAGGGAAACCGACATTGAAAATCATATCACATTTTCATAACCATCAATATATAACCAACCATATCATAATTTCAATTTATAATTATTTCTTTAAAAAAATTAACCATGCATAAAAGTAATTGATTAATTAAACAATTATCTCATTCAATTACACAATCACAAAAACCCATCAATTTATTCAATAATTAATTTATTTAATTCCATATTAGCAACATTACATTAAATTTTTCAAAATGTTAATAATACAAATAAATTAAATACATAAAAAATACCAATTTATTAATTCAAAAACTAATTATTCAAATTCTATAATTATAATATTCAATTAATTGATTCACATTATAATTAATTTTACTTAAAAATATAAATATCTCATCAGTTACACAATCAAATTATTTTATTAACTAATTCACCAATTAATTATTCAAATTTCTCAAATCCCAATTTATCCTCAATTTCCAATTCACACATTCCATTAATTAATTCAACAATAATTTAAAAAAATTCATTTTTAATATATTAAAAAATAAACTAATTTAATAAATTCATATATCAATTTCTTAACATGCCAATTTAATTCTAATAATGCATACACACAATTTGGATTATGACTACGGGAATTTATTATAGACCACCTACCTCAAGATTGATTATGAATGGTGGACAATGAATATACCTCAATTAAAGGTGAACAATAAACAACATGATAAAAAACATGATCTATATCCAATATTTTAATCCCAGATCAGAAAAAACATGATACATAAAACCTCGATAATGGATAATGGGTTTTTCATGTGGGGTTTTTATATTTTTCACATCGGTTTTAGGCGAGGTGATTATATAAGATGTAATAAATGTAGTTTTAATAATAATTACAGAAATCCAATATTATAAATAAGTTATGGCATTGCTTTTTCATGTCGTTTAATGGATAATCAATTTGAAAAACACATTATCCACTATTTATCATGTCAGGTATTTTAAATAATTGATGTGATAAATGGGTTTTCATATCAATTATTGAATAAATAATGTGATAAATGGTGGATAATGTGTTTTTCACTTTTGATATCTAATAACTGACATGAGAAACCAATATCATACCCTTTGTCACATCAGTTATTTTCATAAATGGCCTGATAATAGGTTTTTCATGATAGTTAAAGGATAAATTATGTTAAAATATGATATTTTTTAAAACATATATATACATTGATTCATCTCCTTCACCAGAAATAGCCAGAAAACTAAAAAATCCTCCACCACTAACCAACAAATATCACTAGAGGCATGAAATAGAAAATGCATCACAAAATATGGATAAATAAATATACCATTGAACATTATAAAAAAATGAAAACCATTGTACATTGATTTATCTCATGCACCAACAATTGCCAAAAAAAACAAAAAAAGAGGTGGCAGAAAAGGCAGCAGAAACATAACCAAAATAAATATACTATTGAACAATCATATAATATAAAACCAACCAAAACCGTAAAATGATTTTCCCATTCGTTTTATAAATTCCACAGATCATCTGCACTATGTGTCCATTAATCATAAAAAAGATACAAAAATTACACAAAAATAATTTCACATGAATTTTTAATAAAACATATTAAATATTACGAAATGCTTTACAATGAAATCTAACCTTATGAAACATTGTTACTCTCCTGAACGAAATTCTTTCATAAATGAATCTTGAAAGAAAATATCCACATCCAGTTCCACCTTGTGGTTTATGACTCAATATTAGTGAGATTTTATTTCAAAAAAAAAATTAACTAAAAATACTAAAATTTAGTATTTTGAAATGTTAAATCACCATATATTTTAATAATTTGACATTAGTGATCTTTACGGTATTATTTTCTTTCATCTCTCTAAAGAAATATGATGCCCTATTTGAATATAATATGAATTTAATATATTTTATTCATTATAATATAGTCAATTATTTATATAAGATAACATTTTTGTTTAATATATTCAAACACATTCTCTCACATCACTATGTATATTTAATAACCCATAAAATGTCTTCTCTATTGGAAAAAAAGACACACCACATCCAATGAAAACTATAATATAAGAAAATTTAAATATGATTTTTCAATATATTAAGGGTTATATAACAATTCTTCAGAAAACAATTTCATACCATTCATGATATGAAAACATCCAACACATAATGATGATATTCATCTGATATCTTTTTTTATATAAACTATTCTTTGAACATCAGTAATTAATCAATCTCTATGAAAATTAAAATATGGGTCCATGAATCCATTAACATCTATCATTTTGAGATATGTAAAAATTTTATATAGTTACCTAATACAATGAATAAATAATTATATAATTTTAATAAATTAATGGAATGAAAATAACATGTTAAACAACTTATATCGAAAGAACATGCATCATGTTGATGCCCAATTAATATCCAGCTAAAAGAACCAAGATATAATTTTTCAGAAGGCTCAAAAGTTTTTCGTGCCCACTAATAATAGAATAAAATGGATTGTCATATACTCCCAATAAAAATTTTGAGTTTGTTGACAATCGATCAAGACCATTAGAATCTATATATGAAGTGATGGAACATTGAATTTGTCTATAAAGTATTTCTTTACCTTTAAATTAATCCTATAAAAATTTGAGTAATATATCAACTTTAAAATGAGAAAATGAAATTACTCGCAAAATTAAATTGAATATAACATATATACATACCTCTATGGTAATATATCAATGTAGTATAGATGTCTAAACCAAAAAATGACCGATAATTTTTCTAAATATACTCACTTCATCTATAGGACATGTTAGTTTTCCATCTCTCTGTTATATCTTTTATAGTGACCCTATTTTTCTATATATTAATCTAGTGATGATGAATGGTATCACTGATATAATATATTTTCCCATAGGCACAAATATGATGTGAATCATCCACAAATAATTTATAGTAACATGGAATCAGTTGAAGAGGGTGTGTTGGGGTAGGATGAGGAGTGGAGTGTAGAAACACATATGTGTGATTAGGATAAAGGGAAAGATTTGGATATTTTAGTAGAGGTGGATGAGTCATATTGGTAGGCTGAAGCATTACATGCATATTTTGAAACATCACCTATACAGAAGTACTGATCCTACCCTCCATTATTTCTTGAATATCTAGAACAATGGTTTCCAATGATTCAATATTTTTATAAACATGCTCCATTAAAGAATATTATGAATGTGGAAACAAAGTTCATAATGATACACCAGTCGGGTATCCTTGTACAAGGCCTAGGTTTTCGGTATTTCCTTATGCGGCTACTAAAATATATTGTCTACCATTAGTAATAAGGATCCCCTATGTTCTCTACTCCTCAAGAGAATCTTGTATGGAATATTTAAAAAAATCTATAATGAATCACAATACGTAAATTTTTTATTATACTTCAATAAATAAATAAACATCTTACCATCTTATCAACTTTTATTATTGACTCTTCTATAAGATGTTGTAATTATTTCTTATTCAAGCCCTCTTCTATTTTTCATGTCTAGCAGGAGAATGAGGGGAAACGTCCCTAGACACTGATGAATCATCTCTTATAATCTAATGATTCCTTTTTAGCATGATTTCTAATAATAATGTATACCCCCCAAGAATACATATGGGGGTATATATTTCGAACATGAATCTCCTAAATAGATCTCCTTGATTACTGTAAATTATGAATTAAGAATAAATATATCATTAACAAGATCATCAATATAAAAAATAATTTATAAATGTAACATTAAACTTACTAAAAACACTCCTAATTTTTTAATTTGAACAAATATATTCCATGTATCTTCATTTAAATATGGATATATATCACATGGATTTTCATGATATCTATTCCCAAAGATGAACATTGATGTGAGTGATTATTTAAAATCTGTCCATTTCGTAGCCTCAAATGATATACATTTTGTCTTGACTCCTCTATTGATAGGTATATCATATGTCCTCTCATTAAATGGGTAAATAAATATATTACAATAAATATTTCATGTAAGTAAATTAAAAAAACAAGCTTACCAAAATGGTTTCCCAGAATATTGATAATGTATCTTTGTCAACAATTTTTCAATCATCATACAAAATAATAGCTTTTTTATTAGATTGTACAAATACAAAAACCGTGAATTTTATTCCTTTGGACCTATTGGGAAAAAAGTATCATTTAATTACAACTTCATCCTCTATTACAAGGTATCTCCAAATGATAATTTTGAAAAAATTTTGGTGCCACATTTACCAACCATCAAATTTTTTTTCGCGTGGAATTATATTTCTCTTGTAAAGAAGGATGAGGAGGATCATCAATTGGACCATGTGAATGTTCCTTCCCATAAGTAAGAGTATGATAATATCTAGAAAATAAGTGGTTGATTAAAGGATATATAATTCATTATCCAACAAATCAAATAAACATTAATTAGTACAAAAATATAAAAAACCTGCAATTACAAA
Source organism: Viscum album (assembly GCA_963277665.1). Lineage (NCBI taxonomy): Eukaryota > Viridiplantae > Streptophyta > Magnoliopsida > Santalales > Viscaceae > Viscum > Viscum album. The sequence continues at coordinate 1,583,560,389 of OY728158.1, read as the reverse complement.
CAATTGTAAAAAAAATTATCAATTATCAAGAAAAAATACAAGTAAACTAAAAATAACACATTATTATTCATATATTTCATAGTCAACTAAAATGATAACAGTATTAATGAGATATTAAATGATATAAATGAATGAAAACTAACATTATTAATGAGAGATGAAATTCTATAGTAAAAATTCACCAACCTGATAAATCTTTTTTACAACAAAAAAAATTCATTTATAATATATTCTTATACAATATATTTTTTTTATTTAAAATGTTAAATTGAATATAAATTTTTTTCCACAAAAGAAATTAATCGATATGTTGGATAATGGTAAATATAAAAAACTAGGAGAAAATAAACAAATAAAAACAAGTAGTTTAATTTATTAGTGATAATATGTGTTGTAATAATGAAAATAAAATGGAAATATATAAATTCTGAAAATTGAAAAGGTGACCCATAACTAAAAATTTGATACAAATAATATTATTAATGTAATAAAGATTGTTTTTTGGAATTCCTTCCTCACGACCATTCTGTATGGCACAAACCATGTCTTCAATGTGTCCATCTATATTATTTGTTAATCATTCAATGGATGTCAGGATCTCACAAAAATCTGTATATTCATCATGTTTATCATCACAAATATTATGTTTTTTCATTATAAACAATATCCCACATGATACTGGATTGATCTTAAAAATATGAATTTTTTTTCATGTGTTACAGTGATCAATGATTCACTTATGTAACCCAATTCACTCATATTAACTAGTGTCATTCCAAATTTATCTTTTCCGACATTGTTGTTACCGATAAACCATTTACACTTAAATAATGGAAAATAAAAATTATGTTAATCAACCTCACATATTTATTCAACGACACTATAATATATTGTTTATATAAATATTGGGTTTTCGTCTCTCGCACTTGAAAAATAAATTGTTTCTATGAACACTCACATAATACTACTCTTAACAGCATTTCTGTAGTCTCAATATTTCAAATGAAAACTTTATCCATTAATTTCATACTCAAACCATATTATCACATTTAAACATAGACCTCCCACTAACCATATAAATGTTTTAATTCATCTGGATTCATGGTATCTTCATACCATGGGAATTTATTTATTTTTCTTATTTGAAATCAATATATCATTCCTCTTAAGATAACTGTAACAGCCCGAGATTATATGAAAAATATTCTTTTTATTTCACTAATGTCTTGTGTTGTACGCTACACCAAAAGGATCTTTCACAACACGCATCCTTGACTTGCCTTGCATTACACACAATCGCGACCTTCCTCGATAGCGTGTGTAGTACGCAATAACGAGTTTCACTAAACAGCGATATGCTATTAAAATGTTATTAAAACTAGCCGTTTTGAATAGTAATAACCACTTTTTGAAATTTTGTAAATTTTATATTTCAAAATGGATTTCATTTTTGGATTCGGAATATCTAATTTAGCCTAAGGTGAAATTTTGGTGCTTTTCGGATAACTTTCATATTCTTATGAATAGTGAAAATTACTAAATTATAATTAAAAACAACTTTTTTAATCAAAATAATTAATAGTGATAAATTATTAATTTGAGTTGTTTTAAAGTATATTTAGAATATATTTTTACAATTTAATACAATGTTGGTCATTGGATGTAATTTCACATTTAAACCAGACATAAACAAGTGTCAATCTTTTGATAGATATTGTTTCTTAAAAACACGCTATTTGTTTTAACAGCGGGATTTAATTATAAAATTAATTAATGCAACTTCTATGTTATGAATTTGGTAAAATAGACTTCATTTTTGAATTCGGAATATGAAATATAGATTAGGATGAAATTTTGGCATTGTTCTGAAAAAACATCAATTTTTGATGAATAGTGAAACCACTAAGTGGTTGGTTAAAAACTGAAATTTTGCATAAAACTTAATTTTACCGCTTCTGTGAATGGAATTTCGAAAATCCGACAGACACGGTTAATATCAAGGACTAAAATGTGGTTCAATGAGATGAAAATAATTTTTGGAGAATAGTAACTTTTTACTTTTTTTACCACGGTTAATAGTAAATAGGGTAACTAAGGGTAAATATGATATTATTATTACCCTAACACATGTCCTAATTCTATTGGACAAGTGTATTTCGACCAAAAACAAACTTAGGAATAAAATATGACCATTTAGGCCCACTTGGGTTAGATTAGGACATTTATTATTAATTTATTTAAAGAAAGGTTAAAATAGTTAAAATCAAAGTTTAATAAGTAAATCATTTTTAATATGGGGTTATACATAAGATAAATTCGATTGTAAATATTCATTAGAAAGATAAAAATATTTCCTACATGATGGTATTTTATTTGTAATTTTTAGACATAAAATAATTTAATTTATTTATGACACAACGATGATGCAGTAATTATCTTATTAATGAAATATTGATATAATTGATGTTATAAACACCAAAATAAATGTAATTTGAGATTTTTTATGAATTCCACTAATTTTATAGGTTAATATGATATATTAATGTTGATTTAATCAACTTGGTTCGAACATTTAATTCTGTTATGACTTTCACAAAAATCATATATCAAATAGTGTCAAAATTGACACAAAATAGTTTTTAACTAAAATATTATATTATTAATTGTTATTGTATTCCTAAAAATCTAAGGTTCGGCCAAATGACTTAGATAAGGATATATATATTAATAATAAACAATTTGGGGTTCGTTTGGCATGTTATAGTAAGTGTATTAACCATATAGTAAAAGAAAACAAAAAGACACGGTAAAAGTTAAATTATTTAACTTAGAGTTAAATCTAATTGATAAGGTTAAAATAATACCCTAAACTTGTCTAAATCCTATTGGATGATAGGATTTCTACCCATCCCCACTTTATCTTCGAAATAAGACCCTTTGTAACCATTATAAACCGATTTTGACTTTAATATAAAATAATATTTTGAGATATTCCTAAGGTGCCCCTCTCCTCCCTTATAAAAGGACACCTCCTCCCCCTCCTCCTCACACCAATTTGAGCACTCAAGCTCGGCCAAACCCTGCAAAAATCTCTTCTCCACTTCCCTAGAAACATCCTAGAGGTTCTGGTCTTCCTCAAAGACCAATTCTAGTGCCCTAAGAGGAGGTCTCAAAGAGGCACTTCAAAGAAGAGGTAATTACCGTTACCAATTCTTTCATCTTTATTTCTTCTTCCACTTCTTCTTCTTAGGTTGTTTCATTATGAAGTAATAACATCAGTATCACTCATATACTGATATGTTATTATAAGTATGAAACAACCCTATTTCACCATCTATCCATCCTACGGAAAAAGAAATCACCGCGCGTGCGTACGTACGGAATACCGTCTCCACGCCGTGGTGTAATCTATTTTCCACCACCAACATACATGGATGGGTATAATGGTGTAAAGAATAACTATACATAGTTATTAAAAAATCATATTGATTCTTATATATTTTATAATCCACTCCAATTCAATTCAATATTTATAGAAATGATATCATCGCTCGTGCGTACGTACGGACTACCGTCTCCACGACGCGATGAGATTCATTCTCCATGTTAACCATTTAAGAATGATTATAATGTATATATAAGAAATAATAATGAAATATATGACATTATAAAGCTACTGGATTTATGTATATATATACATATGTATGTCATCTACTTACTTCCATTTCAAGACAATAAGGAAATAAAAACAGCGTTCATGCGTACGTACGGACTACCGTCTCCATGAACGGTGTTTTTCATTTTATTTATCTATCTATTATATATATATATATATACTGAATATATATGATATATAAATCATATTTTATATTCTGGAAGTAAGTAAATCATGATATAAGTAATAATGATGTCAAGAACAACAAGTCAAAACACCTACGATGAATGAAACGATTTTACCCAAAACGCTTCTTTAACATGTAATTTACAAAAGAACGGGTAATATAATGTCATAAGTGAACCATATATGATATCATAACAATGAATATGATTCTGTAATAAGTCAATGACATTATTTAAATCATTATACAGGAGCTTTGGACACGAACAAAGCAAATCGGACCTAAGGTAAGGGAAATATCACAATCTCATTTTTATCCGAGATTGTTTATTCGTAAGTATTTACTGGGGTGTATTTTATCATCCACATCCATGTTTCATAAATAAGTAATATTATTTCCATCCAACTACAATTGTTTAAATCCAATTTTACCCTTCGATAAGTTTTTTTTGTAAAAGATATGAAAGGAATCTTTTGTCGTTTTTCGTACGAGGTACTTTTTGACTTTTCCGACAAAAGTTAGAAGAATGTTTTTTTTAACTTATACGGCATGAATGGATTTTTAAAACATTATTTCCAAGAAGCTTCCTTTCCAAGTTTTCAAGTTTATTTTTAATCAACTTCTTTTATTTTAAAGTTGTATGACATGTTATGAAAGGAAAAAATGTTTTTGAAGAAGAAAGGATATTTTCCTCAAGAATGGAGTTCAAGTGTTTTATTAAAATTATTTTCCATATAAGATAATAAAGGGTTCTGTTTTTATCCCTATTATTAAATTGATTTGATCATGTTGTGATGGAATTATTTTTATGAATTCCTTTATCTTATATGAATTGATTTATGATGTCATGATGTTTCAAGAATCCCATTTTTGTTACATGTGTTATACGATGATGTATGATTTATGATTATGTGGCACACATAAGAAAGGATTCATTATAAGATGGGTGGGACCTATATCTCCCTCCAATGCATTGGGTAATGATTTTATATCTCATGAGATAGACATGGCTGGAACGGAAGGTTATTTCGGTTCAGTGATACAAGACTGAAACGAGGAGTGAACTCGGTTCAGAAAGGGACTTTGTCCACTAAGATAGTCTTGGCAATGAGTCATGACTAACAAGAAATGATTTTCCATGATTATGTGTGCATGCCACAAAGTTTCAAGTTTCATGTTATGATTATGGGGATCTCATTTTCACTTCTATGATTTATCCCATGTTATGATATTATGAGCTCTTTTGCAGGTTAAGATTTCCAAAAGCTATGTTCTTATGTATATGATGTGATTGATATTTCTGTTGTTTACCCTTACTGAGCATTTGAGCTCACCCTTTTATGTTTTCTTTTCCCCAGGATATAAAGAAAGGTTTTTAGGTAAAAAAAAGGGAAGATCTTTATGGGAGATATTGAAGATCTTTCACCACGATTAGAAGATTACGTTCCGAGTTTCCAAAGACACTAAACTATTAAGATCCTTGTGTGTGTGTTTTTGTTATGTACTAAGTATTCCTCATAAGTAATGTAATGTCCATGTACGATAAGCTTCGGGTCTCTACAGTTGGTATCAGAGGAAAGGTTTAGTCAACCTTTGGAAACTAGGATGCGAAAACGTTAGTGAGATCCCTAGAGATATTTCTAAGGTGTGTCTAGGGATGTCCCTAGGGATAAGTATACGTATAGGTTATAGTAATAGAATTACGCTAACGATCATAGAATTAAACCTAAGATGTTGGATATTGAAGGTACTCCCCCTTTATTATGTTGTTTTCCCTAGCATGATTTTTGCCTCTCACACTATTCTTTTTGGGTTTTAGACGATGGCTGGAACCCGAAGGAACCGTGTTGATCAATGCAATGGACAATGCAATGATTTCCCTCCTGAACAAACAAATGTTATGGGAGATGGAGTGCAAAATCTTATTGCTATACTTACACAAGCTATGAATCATTCTGGACTTCCAAATGAGCAGAGAAGGGAACAATATTCTATTGAGTCCTTCATGAGGCAACGTCCACCTTCTTTCAGTGGGACTTCCGATCCACTTGTTGCTGAACAATGGATCAGTACCACTGAAAAGATATTTTCAGTTCTTCAATGTTCCGAACATGATAAAGTCATCTTAGCAGTATATCGTTTGGAAGGTGAAGCTGATCAATGGTGGAATCTTATCAAGAATACGAGGCCAAGGGATGAAATTGAGTCCATGGAATGGGACGAGTTCAAGAACTTGTTTTTCAGTAAGTACTTCCCTCGTATTCTTCGAACAAAGATGGAAAAGGAGTTTATTGAGCTGAAGCAGAAGGATGATGAATCTGTTGGTATATACGAAGCGAATTTTACAAGACTTGCAAGGTATGCCTCTGGCATTATCATCCAACCTGAAAGTAAAGTTGATCGATTTTTCAGTGGCTTAAAACCAAGTCTTCGAAGGGCATTAGCTATAAGAGACTTCAGTAGCTATGAAGAAATTGTGCGTTGTGCTATCAAGGTAGAAATGGAAGTTGGTGTTTCATATCCATCTCATGGTTTTGACAAGAAACGAAAGATGGAGTTCAAGCAGAAATCTCATAATAATGGTGAAAAGAAGATGAATGTTTCCTTATGCACAAAGTGTGGAAAGAAGCATGGTGGAGATTGTCTTAAAGGAACTAGAAAATGTTTTAAGTGTGGAAAATAAGGTCATCGAGCATCTGAGTGTCGAAGTAATGGAAAAAGGGTTTCTAATGATGTGAATAAAGCAAACACTGCAGAGAACGCACCACCAACACTTCAATGCTTCAAGTGCAAGGAAATGGGGCATTATGCTAATAATTGCCCTAATCCAAGGGTTAGTGATGATCAACATGAGTAACCACTCAAGGCAAAGGACAAAGGGAAGTCACATGCGATCACTATTGGCGATGTTGAATATGATAACGATGTGGTGGAATGATTAAGCGTTTATGTAATGGGATTCCAAAATAATGTTGTATCATTGAGTATTGCAATATTTATTGATGTGGTATTCAAAGTGATTGAGATATTTTTTTTTGGAAATAAGATGATATGCGCATAATGAAGACGAGAAAATGAAATGTTTAATAGTATTCATGAGCTCATGATTGATATAAGGACTAAGTAATATCATGGTTTGAGTATAAATAATTTTGAGGATTTTGGTATGTGTAAAGTGTTAACTTTTAACTGCATTCAAGTTTTCACTAAGGTTCAATGGGTATTCAAGAGTATACATGATTAAGGACTTTGAATGTTTGGAATGTGACCAACAAAACATATCTTGTGATATATGGGGATCAACGATGATATTAAATCTCTGGTAATTGTTTTCACTATGTTATGAGAGTGGACTGCAGTATTATGGATAAGCCTAAAGATTGGAATGGATTGTGTTGGATGTAAGTTAGTATTGTTTAAGGATAGAAATTTTTTTTCGATATTATTGATGGGATGTTATAGTAATATAGTTTTGGAAAAAGGACAACCTGCAGGACGGGCGACAGCCCATCGCTTCGGACAAGGCTGTGGGAATCGAACCCACAACCGAAGTGCGACTGGCCTTTATCGCCTACCACTGGCCTACAGGAAGTCCCTGTTTAGTAGAAACTAGTTTTATTATATTAATCAGTATGATATATGAAGTATAAGTCCATTTTAGGAACCATATATTATTAATCTCACTATAGATTGACTTATGTATATAATTTTTAACCTTTTGTTTGAGACAGATGGAATGACCCATCATTCTATCACATAATCTGCTAACCCTTCATGAATAACAAATTCAAGAGATGAAGTGGAAATTTTTCAAGGCACGAACAACAGTGAGATTGTACCAAAATAAAGTAAGTATTTATTAAAATTCAAATTTTCAACTTTAGGCGAAATGATCTTGAAAAACAAAAATGTTGTCCTAGTGATCTTATACCTGATGAATCAGATGGTACCTTATATCATCACAAATCTATGGATTTGTGATTACTGGATTTTCCATAGCCATGTTCTCTACCACTCTCCATCAGAACATGATGGTTAGATTTCTCTTCCATATCCATATTTTCACCTATGTGGAAACCCAGCGATTAGTTTATTTGGGTAATCGTTACATTTCATACTTTAGTTTTTTAAACCAAGTTTTGGTATTCCTTTTTACGATGTGGGTTTCTATTAAAGAAACTTTCGAATAGTAAACCATTTATAACCCCGACGAATTTCGAGGGCGAAATTCATTTTAAGGGGGGTAGAATGTAACAGCCCGAGATTATATGAAAAATATTCTTTTTATTTCACTAATGTCTTGTGTTGTACGCTACACCAAAAGGAGCTTGCACAACACGCATCCTTGACTTGCCTTGCATTACACACAATCGCGACCTTCCTCGATAGCGTGTGTAGTACGCAATAACGAGTTTCACTAAACAGCGATATGCTATTAAAATGTTATTAAAACTAGCCGTTTTGAATAGTAATAACCACTTTTTGAAATTTTGTAAATTTTATATTTCAAAATGGATTTCATTTTTGGATTCGGAATATCTAATTTAGCCTAAGGTGAAATTTTGGTACTTTTCGGATAACTTTCATATTCTTATGAATAGTGAAAATTACTAAATTATAATTAAAAACAACTTTTTTAATCAAAATAATTAATAGTGATAAATTATTAATTTGAGTTGTTTTAAAGTATATTTAGAATATATTTTTACAATTTAATACAATGTTGGTCATTGGATGTAATTTCACATTTAAACCAGACATAAACAAGTGTCAATCTTTTGATAGATATTGTTTCTTAAAAACACGCTATTTGTTTTAACAGCGGGATTTAATTATAAAATTAATTAATGCAACTTCTATGTTATGAATTTGGTAAAATAGACTTCATTTTTGAATTCGGAATATGAAATATAGATTAGGATGAAATTTTGGCATTGTTCTGAAAAAACATCAATTTTTGATGAATAGTGAAACCACTAAGTGGTTGGTTAAAAACTGAAATTTTGCATAAAACTTAATTTTACCGCTTCTGTGAATGGAATTTCGAAAATCCGACAGACACGGTTAATATCAAGGACTAAAATGTGGTTCAATGAGATGAAAATAATTTTTGGTGAATAGTAACTTTTTACTTTTTTTACCACGGTTAATAGTAAATAGGGTAACTAAGGGTAAATATGATATTATTATTACCCTAACACATGTCCTAATTCTATTGGACAAGTGTATTTCGACCAAAAACAAACTTAGGAATAAAATATGACCATTTAGGCCCACTTGGGTTAGATTAGGACATTTATTATTAATTTATTTAAAGAAAGGTTAAAATAGTTAAAATCAAAGTTTAATAAGTAAATCATTTTTAATATGGGGTTATACATAAGATAAATTCGATTGTAAATATTCATTAGAAAGCTAAAAATATTTCCTACATGATGGTATTTTATTTGTAATTTTTAGACATAAAATAATTTAATTTATTTATGACACAACGATGATGCAGTAATTATCTTATTAATGAAATATTGATATAATTGATGTTATAAACACAAAAATAAATGTAATTTGAGATTTTTTATGAATTCCACTACTTTTCTAGGTTACTATGATATATTAATGTTGATTTAATCAACTTGGTTCGAACATTTAATTCTGTTATGACATTCACAAAAATCATATATCAAATAGTGTCAAAATTGACACAAAATAGTTTTTAAATCAAATATTATATTATTAATTGTTATTGTATTCCTAAAAATCTAAGGTTCGGCCAAATGACTTAGATAAGGATATATATATTAATAATAAACAATTTGGGGTTCGTTTGGCATGTTATAGTAAGTGTATTAACCATATAGTAAAAGAAAACAAAAAGACACGGTAAAAGTTAAATTATTTAACTTAGAGTTAAATCTAATTGATAAGGTTAAAATAATACCCTAAACTTGTCTAAATCCTATTGGATGATAGGATTTCGACCCATCCCCACTTTATCTTCGAAATAAGACCCTTTGGAACCATTATAAACCGATTTTGACTTTAATATAAAATAATATTTTGAGATATTCCTAAGGTGCCCCTCTCCTCCCTTATAAAAGGACACCTCCTCCCCCTCCTCCTCACACCAATTTGAGCACTCAAGCTCGGCCAAACCCTGCCAAAATCTCTTCTCCACTTCCCTAGAAACATCCTAGAGTTTCTGGTCTTCCTCAAAGACCAATTCTAGTGCCCTAAGAGGAGGTCTCAAAGAGGCACTTCAAAGAAGAGGTAATTACCGTTACCAATTCTTTCATCTTTATTTCTTCTTCCACTTCTTCTTCTTAGGTTGTTTCATTATGAAGTAATAACATCAGTATCACTCATATACTGATATGTTATTATAAGTATGAAACAACCCTATTTCACCATCTATCCATCCTACGGAAAAAGAAATCACCGCGCGTGCGTACGTACGGAATACCGTCTCCACGCCGTGGTGTAATCTATTTTCCACCACCACCTTACATGGATGGGTATAATGGTGTAAAGAATAACTATACATAGTTATTAAAACATCATATTGATTCTGATATATTTTATAATCCACTCCAATTCAATTCAATAATTATAGAAATGATATCATCGCTCGTGCGTACGTACGGACTACCGTCTCCACGACGCGATGAGATTCATTCTCCATGTTAACCATTTAAGAATGATTATAATGTATATATAAGAAATAATAATGAAATATATGACATTATAAAGCTACTGGATTTATGTATATATATACATATGTATGTCATCTACTTACTTCCATTTCAAGACAATAAGGAAAGAAAAACAGCGTTCATGCGTACGTACGGACTACCGTCTCCATGAACGGTGTTTTTCATTTTATTTATCTATCTATTATATATATATATATATACTGAATATATATGATATATAAATCATATTTTATATTCTGGAAGTAAGTAAATCATGATATAAGTAATAATGATGTCAAGAACAACAAGTCAAAACACCTACGATGAATGAAACGATTTTACCCAAAACGCTTCTTTAACATGGAATTTACAAAAGAACGGGTAATATAATGTCATAAGTGAACCATATATGATATCATAACAATGAATATGATTCTGTAATAAGTCAATGACATTATTTAAATCATTATACAGGAGCTTTGGACACGAACAAAGCAAATCGGACCTAAGGTAAGGGAAATATCACAATCTCATTTTTATCCGAGATTGTTTATTCGTAAGTATTTACTGGGGTGTATTTTATCATCCACATCCATGTTTCATAAATAAGTAATATTATTTCCATCCAACTACAATTGTTTAAATCCAATTTTACCCTTCGGTAAGTTTTTTTTGTAAAAGATATGAAAGGAATCTTTTGTCGTTTTTCGTACGAGGTACTTTTTGACTTTTCCGACAAAAGTTAGAAGAATGTTTTGTTTAACTTATACGGCATGAATGGATTTTTAAAACATTATTTCCAAGAAGCTTCCTTTACAAGTTTTCAAGTTTATTTTTAATCAACTTCTTTTATTTTAAAGTTGTATGACATGTTATGAAAGGAAAAAATGTTTTTGAAGAAGAAAGGATATTTTCCTCAAGAATGGAGTTCAAGTGTTTTATTAAAATTATTTTCCATATAAGATAATAAAGGGTTCTGTTTTTATCCCTATTATTAAATTGATTTGATCATGTTGTGATGGAATTATTTTTATGAATTCCTTTATCTTATATGAATTGATTTATGATGTCATGATGTTTCAAGAATCCCATTTTTGTTACATGTGTTATACGATGATGTATGATTTATGATTATGTGGCACACATAAGAAAGGATTCATTATAAGATGGGTGGGACCTATATCTCCCTCCAATGAATTGGGTAATGATTTTATATCTCATGAGATAGACATGGCTGGAACGGAAGGTTATTTCGGTTCAGTGATACAAGACTGAAACGAGGAGTGAACTCGGTTCAGAAAGGGACTTTGTCCACTAAGATAGTCTTGGAAATGAGTCATGACTAACAAGAAATGATTTTCCATGATTATGTGTGCATGCCACAAAGTTTCAAGTTTCATGTTATGATTATGGGGATCTCATTTTCACTTCTATGATTTATCCCATGTTATGATATTATGAGCTCTTTTGCAGGTTAAGATTTCCAAAAGCTATGTTCTTATGTATATGATGTGATTTATATTTCTGTTGTTTACCCTTACTGAGCATTTGAGCTCACCCTTTTATGTTTTCTTTTCCCCAGGATATAAAGAAAGGTTTTTAGGTAAAAAAAAGGGAAGATCTTTATGGGAGATATTGAAGATCTTTCACCACGATTAGAAGATTACGTTCCGAGTTTCCAAAGACACTAAACTATTACGATCCTTGTGTGTGTGTTTTTGTTATGTACTAAGTATTCCTCAGAAGTAATGTAATGTCCATGTACGATAAGCTTCGGGTCTCTACAATAACTTTGTTACAAATCCGTTACATGAAATTTTATATATTTTTCAGAATCGTATATGCTATTCAAGATGTATAATTGTAACTATATTTCATTTTCACCTATCAATGACTTTAATTTCATCCAAGTAATCCCCTTTCCCCAAAAAAATAACTTATTCATGGAATGATATATGAAATCTGATGTGCTCCACGTTAGAAAAATACTTTGTATAGAACTCTTCAACCTAATCAAAAATATACTTCCTAGCAGTGGATTCTTCATGTCGATTTTTATTCATAATATACCCCATTAATGCCTTCATTTCCCTTTCAAAAGGATACATCCAACGTAGATATATATGTCCAAAAATCATTATTTCTCTAATAAAATTAACTATTAAATGAAAAATGATACAAAAAAATATGGAGGAAAATAAATTTCAAATTGAAAAATTATATAAACATGTTAATTCTCAAAAATGAATAAATAATTAAAATCAATAATAATATTAAAAATTGAATAAAAAAACACTCCATCATAATAGTTATTCTGACATGGGTGGTCAATATTCCACGTAATGAAACCAGTAGGATTTTATGGATCATGATGTGATAGTCATGAGATTTTATACCTGTCATCTTCAAATCATTTAAAGAAACCAAATAATTTACATTTGAATAAAAACCATTTGGAACTTTTATATCATGAAGACATTGAGAAATGGTAGTTTTCTCCCACTTGGATAAGGTATGACAAGCCTGGGGTAGAAATTTTATTATTCCAAGTGGTTTGGGAACCAACTCCAAATGTATTCCAATTGAGAATAAATCCCTTCTGGAATTCAACTCATATTGAATAATTCCACTAATATCTAGAAATTTTACAATATAAATTTCATATATATTCTTCTCCGCAATCATGAAATCATTGTTATGTTTCACCTCATGGTATCTTCAATATTTTATCTACTTAAAATTGACGGTTTCATTAAAATATTTAAATAATTACTTCTTTTATGTTTCCTTTTCATTGTCACATCAATGGTTTTCACTCTATCAAAATATAGATCAATGGATAAAGTGATTCGAGAACTTTAAAATTCCTTTTAGACATTGAAAGCTTTTCTCATTCATGTTTAAGTGTGATTCATAAGAAAAATGATTTATGTCCTGTGTATAATGTTTTTTCACACATGTTTCTATTGAAAAAAAATCTATTGTTAAAAAATTGGACAAGCTTTATGCCCCTTCACAATATATCCAGAAAAATTTTCATATGCTGGGAATTCATTAATAATGAACATAATAATCCCATTTAGTTAAAATGATTCAATTTCATAAGAATCATACACCCTTATACCTTCCTTTCAAAATAGTTTCAAATTATAAATTAATGGGGACAATAAAATTTAAACATTGTTTACAGGATGTTTTGTACCACTAATCATTAAACCCAACATGAAATATTTTTTCTTTGTACAAAATCCACTAAAAATGTTTTAAATTACTAATAAAAGAGGCCCTGAACATTGTGTGATACTATGTCTTGATATGGATTCATTCTATTTGTTTATAGTCTAGGTCATTGATTTCGAACAAAATTTATGAATTTTGGAAACTACTGATTAATAATCATCCATTCTAGAAAATCAACTAGATGAATTATTTTTTCATCTCATATCTACTAATCAATATTCCATCTTAACCTTTTTTCATCATGTAAATTAAAAAAATATTCTCAAATGATGAATTAAAAGAAGATACAAAAATGAATTATTCGGGGTCACTAAAACTTTTGAATCATCCTATTATTTTTCGTTGAACTTATACCATGATGTCCATAATTTAGGATACTATTACAAAAATTTATATTCTTTCTTTTATGGAACACAAACATTCCAGAAGGAATGTATTTTTTGGTACCCCAAAACAATCGAGCATAATATTTTCATGGCCTTATAATTTGAATTAGGAATATCATTATCTTTCTAAATATTTCCATTCAACAACTATATTAGCTCTGTTAAACTCTTATCACTCCATCCAGGTCATTCCTATAGGTTTATCAATCATAACATCATTGAAAAGACTATATATTCAGTAAAACTATGATACAATGGTTTTCATAATCACCATATAAATTATCAATTTTCTATTGTTTCTACATTTCCTCTACTTTGGTATCATGAATCATTTTCTAATGTTTATTAGATTTATCATCTTGAAATTCACCATCATAAATTGATATGTAATTCTACTCGTTATCACCATTTGAAATACAAGGGTTTAGCTGTATGTAATACAATGAAATAATTAAATTGACTTTGATCTATATAATTTTCATGTTACCTAAATATAAACATTTTAGGCATGTATGAAAATATTGTTGTTTTTGAAAACAATTCATTTAGAATATTCCAAAATGGTATCGATAACTTCCTCATATTTTGTACATATTTGAGGTGCATTAATACAAATTTATTGATAATCAATAACAAAGATAAAAAAGGTAGTAATTTCTAATATATTGATATTATAAATGACATTAAAAAATATAGAAAATACAGAATGGAAAATTAGAAGGAAAATTAAAAAATTGAGGAGAAAATTAATTCATGTGGAAGGAGTTACAAAACAGATTCCATTAAAAAATGTCTCAAGGAAAAAACAAATTAATATAAACTTTGGAAATTATTAAAAAAATATGTAAAATAATAACCACAAAACAATATCAAAAAAATAAGTAGAATGAGAAAAAAAATCATTATTGAAAATTTATAAAAATTAAAAGTTTATTCTATATTATAATTCAAAATATAATCTAATAATAAATTGAGTTTTAGATAAAGAAAATGTCACATTGAATAATACTTCGAACTAATTAAAACATTATAAAATCATAAGTTTAATATACAGCCTCAATCATATGAGTCATGCACTGAGTATTTGACTTTAACATGTTCCACCAATCAATAGTCCCATAAAAGAGCTACCATATTTAATTTTCATATTATGTTACACTATTATAATTAAATAAATCAATAGAAATTTATTAATGGACAATATTGTTCACTGGTAAATTATTTACACCGAAATTTACTGAAATATTCTTATAATTTGTTTTTTCCTTATTAATTTCCCCATCTTTTCTTACTATATGATCTCATTTAATGCGCCAACCCCAGGTACCCATATTCAGTGCTTTATTAAATAACATTTCCATGATACAAGGAATCATGTCCTGAATGACCGGCCAGTTTAGTATTATTAGAAGCAAGATACATACATAAGTTCTTAATTACAACTTGAAAATAAATACAACACTAATTTATTCCATTAGAAACATTTAAGACTCCTCGATTATGCCTGAAGGTCACTCATAACTAAATTCTTTATATCATGGGAAGTTGAAACATAAGAAAGCGGTGAGCTTAAAAGCTCAATAAGGGTAAGCAATACGGGGGAAGAAAACATAAACATTAGGCATGGGGGATAATTGAAAAAGCATGCCTTTGCAAATAATAAACATGAACACTTAATGGAAAGAATATGAGGTGAGTAAATAATTCCATAATTAAACATAGAAATGGGTATTATAATTGTTGAAAAACCACAAAAACCATCAATAATATTTTCATAAGGAGAGAATGTATAATGTGGGACATTCTGAATTATTTTGTCAAGGCCTCAGCCAAGACGTCTAAAAAGGATTAAGGCCTTTCCCAAAACCATATATCAAAATTGGGAAAGGACATGGCGAATTCCACATCTAATTGTCTCATGAGACCTACCGACGCACTAAGGAGCTATAGCGGGCTCCACCCGTCACTTACTATGTCCAATACATTCCTCCAATGAAAAGGATGAAAACATAACATAAACATTGGTATAAAATCTATCATACGAAATGTAAATAATTTAACGATAAACCATGAATGGTATAAAAATAACACATCCAAGGTCAAATATATCACAAAAGATTCATTACAATATGGAATATTTGTATCTTAGTAAATAAATTTCAAACAATTTTAAAATCCATTAAACGATGTTGACATAGATGAAATCAAATCATTTTGGGGGAGATATATTTTTCATTATTGAAATAATTTTGAAGTCATGTAATTATAAAATAGAACACTTATATTCTTAAAATTATTTAATGGATTCTCAGACGGTGTTAAAATGGCAGAAAATAGCCTCACCCACTGTATAAGTTAAAAAACATTCTACAATTAATTTATTCGAAAATGTTGTAAAGATCCTTATTTGGAAAATGACAGAAAGATTCCATTATAAAAATTTTATAAAAAGTAAAAAAATGATATAAATTGCATTTACTAAGATTCTAGGATATATTAAAAATGTTTGGAAATATATTTTTATGAAACACATCTGTTGATGATAAAGAGGTCATACTAGATACTCACGTATAAACAACCTCAAATAATGAATAGGTTGTGGAATTAACCCTTACATTGTACTTTTCCTTAGTCGTTGGTATGTCAACCTCCCATATAAGAGTTAAATCATTGTTATTAAATTATAAAATAAAAATATAATAAATATGATATCATATATGATCCTCTAATGTTTCTATGTTAATAAAATTTTAGTAGTATCATAGTTTCGGGTGTTAGCTGGTTCGTTTTCCTATATATTCTTGGTTACATAAGTCATGTTTTGTTTTGGATTGGATGTATTTGATTCATATAAAAAATTATTTTATGTTCATAAACATTATTTGTAATCATAAAATGTAAATTATTCTTGAATGACTGCGATGGGGAATGAATCTCATCACATTTGTGGAGACGGTAATTCCTGCGTATGCATGAGTGAGAATATAATTATATTGATGGTGAAATCATATGTAATTGGATATTATATCATATATAAATAATCATTAACAAGTTATATTAATTATTTCCATTAGTTATACACTTTATTATACCCATCCAAATAATGGCATTTTTGAATAACAAACTCCACCACGACGTGGAGACGGTAAGACGTACGTATGCATTTATAGCGACATTGTCATTTATAGGATTGATAGAATAACGAATATGGTTGTAACTGTAACACCCGAGAGTTTTATGAGAAATATTTTGTTTTTTAGATATATAAATCATCAAAGGAATCTATCACTACACACAACAATAGCTTGTCTTCTTTACACGCAATCGCGCCCTTCCTCGATATCTTGCATCGTACGCAATACCGAGTTTCACTAAACAACGATATGCTATTAAAATATTATTAAAACTAGCCGTTATGACTATTAATACCCACTTTTTGAAATTTTTTAATTTTTATTTCTCAAAATGGGCTTCATTTTTGGATTTGGAATATCAAAATTAGCCTAGGGTGAAATTTTGGTATTTTTCTGAAAACTTTCAAAATTTGATGAATAGTGAAAACACTGGGTTACTATTTAAAAACCGACTTTTTATTTAAATAATTATTTATTTTGTTTAAATTTATTTTAGGTAAAAAAAATTGATAAATAATACCTATATAAGTTCAATGCAATTCATTGGAGTCATTTTATAATAATTTTAGATATATGAAAAATTTATTGAACTTTTCACCTTCTTTTACCCACCTCATAGGAGAATTTCCAAATTCACATAAAACATAATTTTACTGTTTCTGTGAGTGGAATTTCAAAAATCTGAGAGACACGGTTGATGTTAGTAAGTGAAACTAGGTTCAATGAGATGAAAATAATTTTTGGCGAATAGTAATGTTTTACTTTTTTTTACCACAGTTAAAAGTAAATAGGGTAATTAAGGGTGAAAATGATATTATTATTACACAAACGCATGTCCTAATTCTATTGGATAAGTTTAATTCGACCAAAAAAAACCTCAGGGATAAAATATGATAATTTTGGCCCACTTGGATTAGATTATGACATTTAATATTAATTTATTTAAGGAAGGGTTAAAATAGTTAAAATCAATGTTTAACAAGTAATAAAATTTTAATATAGGGTTATACATAAGATAAATTCTACTATAAATATTCGTTAGAAAGATAAAATTATTTCCTACATAATGGTATTTTATTTGTAATTTTTAGACATTAAATAAATTAATTTATTTATGACACAATTATGATGTAGTAATAATCTTATTAATGAAATATTCACATAATTGTTGTTATAAATACCCAAATAAATGTAATTTGAGACTTTTTATGAAATACACTAATTTTCATGTTTAAAATGACACGTTATTATTGATTTAATTAACTTTTTTCGAACTAATCAATCTGTTATGAGTTTCACAAAAATCAATTACCAAATAGTGTCAAAATTGACATAAAATAGTTTTTAAAACAAATATTATATTATTAATTGTTATTTTATTTCTAAAAATCTAATGTTAGGCCCAATGACATAGATAAGGTTATAAAATCCCGAGGGTTCATTTGGCTTGTTATAGTATGTTTATTAACCTTATAGTGTAAGAAAACAAGAAGACACTGTAAAAGTAAAATTATTTAACTTAAAGTTAAATATAAATGATAAGGTTAAAATAGAAACCTAAACTTGTATAAATTCTATTGGATGAGATAATTTTGACCCATACCCACCATATCTTCGAAATAAATCAATTTGGAGCTATTTAAAACCAAATATGACTTTATAATAAAATAATATTTTTAGTATTTCCAAAGGTTCCCCTCTCCTCCTTTGTAAACGGGCACCTCCTCCCTCTCTTCCTCACACCACTATGATACTTCAATCCCAGCCATACACTACCAAATTTTCATCTCCACTTCCCTAGAAACATCCTAGAGGTCCTGGTCTTCTTCAAAGACCAATTTCAGTTCCCTAAGAGGAGGTCTCAAAGAGGTGCTTCAAAGAAGAGGTAATGTCCGTTACCGATTCATTCAACTTTATTTCTTCTTCAACTTCTTCTTCTTTAGTTATTTAATTATGAATTAATAACATCAGTATCACTCATATACTAATATTTTATTATAATTATGAAAAAACCCTATTTCACCATCTATCCATCCTACGGAAAATGAAATCACCGTGAGTGGGTACATACGGAATACCATCACAACGCCGTGGTGTAATCTATTTTCCACCACCGCCTTACTTGGATGGGTATAATGGTGTAAATAATAACTATATATGATTATTTTAAAGTGATATTGATTCTGAAATGGTATATATACACTCCAATAAAATTCCACGATCATGGGAATGATATCATCGCTCGTGCGTACGTACGGAATACTGTCTCCACGATGTGATGCGACTCGTTCTACATGATTTTCATTGCATAATGATTACATAAATTAATTGAGTGAATAAATATGATACATATTACACTAATATCATTCTGAAAATGAGGTATCTATAACCTAAAAATATGAATAATAATTTATTCGACAAAACACGCATAAGAACAAAAAGTAATAAACACCCGAATAACAAGTATAAATGAAATATTACTAATAAAAAACTAAGAATATGACCATATATGATACCATAACAATGAGTATGATTCTGGAATAAGTCAATGACATTATTTAAATCATTATACAAGAGGTTCATACACTTACAAAGAAAATCGGACCTAAGGTAAGGGACAATCTCGCAATCTCAATTTTTATCCGAGATTGTTTATACTTCAGAATTTACTAGGGAATATTTATCATCCACATCCATGTTTCCTCAATATGTAAAATTACATCTATCCTACTACAATGTTTAAATATAATTTTACCCTTCGGTGAGTTTTAGTAAAATATATGAAAGGAAACTTTTTCGTTTTTCGTACGAGTTACTTTTTGACTTTCTCGGCCAAAGTACGAGAAGAATGTTTTTTTAACTTATACAGAATAAATGAATTTTTAGAGAATTATTTACATGAAGCATACTTTACAAGTTTTCAATTTTATTTTTAATCAACTTTTTTTAGTTTAAAATTGTATGACATGTTAATAAGGGAAAAAAATTGAAGTGGAAAGGATATTTTACTCAAGAATGGAGTTCAAGAATTTTATCAAAATTATTTCCCATCTAAGATAATATAGGCTTATGTTTCTATCCCTATTTTTACATTGATTTGATTATGGTATGATGGAATTTTTTTTATGATATCCTTTATCTTATATGGATTATGTTGTGATGGCATGATGTTTAAGAATCCCACTTTTATTACATGGGTTATGATATGATGTATGATTTATGATATTGTGGCACACATAAGAATGGTATCATTATGATATTGGTGGGACCTATATCTCCCTCCAATTAATTGGGTAAATATTTATATCTCATGAGATAGACATGGCTGGAACGGCTGGTTAAACCGGTTCAGTGAAACAGGACTGAAACGAGGAGTGAACTTTGTTCGGAAATGGACATTATCCACTAAGATAGTCTTGGAAATGATTCTTGACTAATAAGAAATTATTTTCTATGATTATGTGTGTATTCCACAAAGCATCATGTTTTAAGTTATGATTATTGGGATTACATTTCACTACTATGATTTATCCCATGATTATGAAATTATGATCTCTTTTGCAAGTTAATATTTCCAAAATGTTATGTTCTTATGAATATGATGTGATTGATATTTCTTTTGTTTACCCTTACTGAGCATTTGATCTCACCCTATTTTATGTTTTCTTTACCTAGGTCAGGAAGAGGGTTATTAAGTAAGATATGCCAAAAAGGGACTCTAGATATGATGATATAAATGGGAGGAAATTTAGATTCTTTATGAACGAGTTGTTTATGTTTCCCAGTTTCTAGAGACACAATACCTATATGGTCCTTTCATGGTTCTGTTATATGTTGTAATAAGTGTGCATCGATTATGAAGTAATAATAATGTATGTAAAGTATGGGTCGTTATAGTTGGTATCAGAGGAAAGGTATAGTCAACCTTTGGAAACTATGATGTGAAAGCCTTAGTAAGAAACCTAAGGATATGTCTAAGCATAGAACACAATCTTAGTGTTTTAGAAATGGCCATGAACAACATATGATAAGACGACAAGTGTGAAATTTTATTCTTGATTATGTGTTTTTTCTATTATAATTAGTGTTTCTCACACTATTCTTCTTGGTTTTAGTCAATGTATAGAACCCGAAGGAACCGTGTTAATGCGATATGCGACGGGCAATGAAATGATTGTCCCCTGAGTAACCAAACGTTATGGGAGCTGGAATGAAAAATATTGTATCCATTCTCACACAACTTTCTCAAGCTATGAATCATGCAGGACTTCCAAATGATCAAAGGAAGGGGAAACATTATGTTGAATCCCTCATGAGGCAGCGTCCACCTTCATTCAGTGGGTCTTCTGATCCATTAGTGGCTGAATAATGGATCAGTACCACTGAAAGATATTTTCAGTTTTTCAATGTTCTGAACATGATAAAGTCATCTTAACAGTTTATCACTTGGAAGGTGAAGCTGATCAATGGTTGAATCTTATCAAAAATACGAAGCAAAGGGATGAAATTGAATCCATGGAATAGGATGAGTTCAAGAGCTTATTTTTCAATAAGTACTTCCATCGTATTCTCTGAAAAAATATGGAGAAGGAGTTTCTTGAACTAAACCAAAAGGATGATGAATTTGTTGGTACCTATGAAGCAAATTTTACAAGACTTGCAAGGTACGCTTCTGTTATTATTATCCACCCTGAGAGTAAGATCGGTCGATTCTTTAGTGGCTTAAAACCAAGTCTTCAAAGGGTGTTAGCCCTAAGGGACTTCAATAGCTATGAGGAAATCATTTGATGTTCTCTCAAGGTTGAGATGGAGATTGGAGTAACCCATTAGTCATATGGGTTTGATAAGAAGAGGAAAATGGAATTCAAAGGAAAATCTAAAGAGCACACTAAAAAGAAGATGATCTTTCCCTTATACTCAAAGTGTGGAAAGAAACAAGGAGTGAGTTGTCTTAAAAGGACGAGTAAATGTTTCAAATGTTGAAATGAAGTTCATCGAGAATTTGAATTCCGCAATGATGGGAATAAGTTGTCTAGTGATGCGAACAAAGAAAAGTCTACACAGAGTGCACCTCTTACACTTCAATGTTACAAGTGAAAGGAAATGGGGCGTTATTCCAATCAATTCCCTAATCGAAGGGTTGTTGATGATGATCCACGTCAACAAACTCTTAAGGCTACAGAAAAAGGAAAGTAAATGCAATTTCTATCAGTGATGTGGAGTACGATAACGAAGTGGTCAAAGGTACACTTACCATCCAATCTCAAGTAGAAAATGTTCTATTAGATTCTGGATCCACCCACTATTTTATTTCTGAGGAATTTTCTATGGGTATCGTTGTATTACCTCAACAATTATATGTTGAGTTAGCTGTGACAACCCCTAATGGCACAACAATTGCATCAAAAGTTTACAATTCTTATCCAATTGAAGTTTTTGGGAAAGTGCTTCCAACAAATCTTGTAATCCTTCCTATAGTGGAATTTGATGTGATTCTTGGCATGGATTGGCTTTCTTTATATGGATCTCATATCAATTTCCAAATAAGGGAAGTCACATTTCATATTCCAGATCAATCTATGATCGTCTATCGATGCAAGGATGAACATAACCTTCCAGTGGAAATTTCTTGCATCTTATGGGTCTTGATTCCGCTAAATGAGGGTTATTTATCTCAAATGGTTGGAGAGAAACTCACGATTAAGAATATTCCCATTGTAAGGGAGTTTGATGATGTCCTTCCAAGGGAATTGCTGGTTCTTCCACCAAATCGTGAAGTTGTGTTTTCAATAGAACTCGTACAGGGTGCTTTGCCTATTTCAAAGACACCATATAGAATGGCCCCAATTGAGTTGCAGGAATTGAAGAAGCAACTCTAAGAGAATCTTGATAAGGGATTCATATGCCCTAGTGTGTCACCTTGGGGAGCACCTGTTCTATTTGTTAAGAAGAAAGATGAATCAATGAGACTCTACATTGATTATCGCGAACTTAACAAGATCACTATCAAGAAAAAATATCATCTCCCACACATTGATGACTTATTTGACCAACTATGTGGGGAATAATACTTTTCCAAGATTGATCCTTGTTCAGGGTATCATCAATTAAGGGTTAAAAGGGAGGATATACAAAAAACGGCTTTCCGTACAAGGTATGGACACTATGAATTTATAGTGATGCCATTTGGTCTTACTAATGCCCCTACTATCTTCATGGATCTGATGGATAGATTCTTTAGAGACTATCTTGAACATTTTTTGGTAGTCTTTATAGACGATATTCTTGTATATTCAAAGAGAAATGAAGAAAGTGAAGATCACTTAAGAATTGTATTGAAGACCCTGACAAAGGAGAAGCTTTATGCCAAATTTACCATGTGTGAATTTTGGATTCAAAATGTTGCATTTTTGGGTCACATAATCTCAAAATATTGGATATCTGTTGATCCAGCAAAAACAGAGGTTATCGAAAGATGGTCGAGACCAACAATAGTAATTGAGATCCAAAATTTTCTTGGTTTGGCTGGATATTATCGACGTTTTGTGAAAGATTTTTCAAGATTAACTAATCCACTCACCAAGTTGACTCAGAAAGGAGTTATGTTTGTTTGGACAGAGGAATGTGAAGAGAATTTCAAGGAGTTGAAAAGATGCTTATTTAGTGAACCTGTACTCACACTTCCTTGTAGTGGATAAAGGTTTGTGAACTACACTGATGCATCCAATAAAGAGATGGGGTGTGTTATTATGCAAAATGATACGGTGATAACTTATGCCTCACGAAATTTGAAAATACATGAGCAAAATTACCCAACTCATGATTTGGAGTTAGCTTTGGTAATCATTTCAATAAATATTTGGAGTCATTATCTTTATGGATAAAGGTGTGATATTTATACTGATCATATAAGTTTAAAGTATATTTTCACACAAAAGAAGCTGAATATGCACCAAAGAAGATGGTTGGAGCTGATTAAGTATTACGACTGCTCAATTAATTACCACCCTAGGAAAGCAAACAAGGTGGCAGATGCATTAAGCCGACAAGACCATGCTAGTTTATCCATGATGAGGATCACAAAAGATCCAATATTTATTGATTTACAAAGGATGGATCTTGGAATTATAATGGAAGGGGAAATATCGTATCTCTCTCAAATGAATGTTCAACCATCTATACATGTGAAGATTAAAGAGGTACAAAAAGAAGATGTAGGGTTACAATAGAAGGTGAGAAATGTTCCTGAATTCAACCTTGATTGTGATAGGATAATAAAGTTCAGGAATCGGGTTTGTGTTCCTGCCATACCTGAATTAAAAAAGGAGTTGCTGGATGAGGCTCATAGTTCGTCATTATTTATTCATCCTTGAAGCATGAAGATGTATAGGGACCTGAAAGAGTACTTATGGTGGGATGGTATGAAAAGAGATGTTTCTGAATATGTCTCTCGATGCTTGGTTTGTCAGCATGTTAAAGATGAGAGACAAAAGTCAAAGGGGATGTTACAACCATTACCCATACCAGAATGGAAATGGGAAAACATCACTATGGACTTTAACACTGGACTGCCTAAAACATCCAAAGGCAATAATTCTATTTGGGACATAGTTGATCATCTTACAAAGTCAGATCACTTCATTTCTATTCAAGAGGATTTCTATCTGGATCAGCTTGCCAGGATATATGTGAAGGAAGTGGTAAGATTGCATGGAGTACCACTTTCCATTATATCTGATCGGGATCCGAGAATTACCTCGAAGTTCTGGCAAAGCCTTAAGCATACTTTGGATAAATAGTTGAGTTTCAATACTGCTTATCATCCTCAGAAAGATGGTCAGTCTGAGAGAACAATTCAAACTCTAGAAGATATGTTAAGAGCTTTCTCTATGGATTTCAAAGGTGGTTGGGATCAACACCTTCCTTTGGTGGAATTTTCTTATAATAATATCTTTCACTCCAGTATTCATATGGATCCTTATGATGCTCTCTATGGAATGAAATGCAGGACTCCAACTTGTTAGAATGAAGTTGGGGAAAGAAAGCTATTAGGACCTGATCTTATTGATGAGATGGAAGAAAAGGTCAGATCTATTCAACAACACATAAGAGAAGCTCAGAGTTGACAAAAAATGTTATCCCGACGACTGAAGAAAAGTCCTAGAGTTTTAAGTGGATGATAAAGTGTTCTTACGAATATCTCCTTTGAAGAGAGTAATGATATTTGGAAAGAAGGGAAAGGTGAGCCCTAGGTATATCGCTCCTTTTGAAATACTGGATCGTGTTGGGAAGGTATCTTACCGATTGCCGCTTCCACCAAATCTCTCT
Source organism: Viscum album (assembly GCA_963277665.1). Classification (NCBI taxonomy): domain Eukaryota; kingdom Viridiplantae; phylum Streptophyta; class Magnoliopsida; order Santalales; family Viscaceae; genus Viscum; species Viscum album. The sequence continues at coordinate 1,583,534,773 of OY728158.1, read as the reverse complement.
CAAGTTCACGATGTGTTCTATGTATATCTCCTGAAAAAGTACATACCCGATCCTTCCCATGTACTCAGCTCAGAAGTTGTACTGTTGGAACAAGATCTTTCTTATGAAGAACAGCCGATAAAGATTTTCGATCGTAGTGAAAAAGTATATGGAACAAGACCACTAGCTTGGTGAATGTTTTTTGGTGGAACCACCAATTATAAGAAGATACATGGGAGCTTGAGGATATAATGAGGGAGAGGTATCCTCATCTGTTTGTTACAAAGTGATGAATTTCGAGGGCGAAATTCATTTTAAGGGGGGTAGAATGTAACACCCGAGACTTTTATAAGAAATATTTTGTTTTTATGTTATATAAATCATCAAAGGAATCTTTCACTACACAAAACACTAGCTTGTCTCACTTTACACGCAATCGCGACCTTCCTCGATATCTTACGTCATACGTAATACCGAGATTCACTAAACAATGATATGCTATTAAAATATTATTAAAACTAGTCATTATGAATAGTAATACCCACTCTTTGAGATTTTGAAATTTTTATTTTTCAAAATTGACTTCATTTTTGGATTTGGAATATCGAAATTAGCCTAGAACGAAATTTTGGTATTTTTCGGAAAACTTTCAATTTTTGATGAATAGTGAAAACACTAGGTTACTATTTAAAAACCGTCTTTTTATTTAAATAATTATTTATTTTCTTTAAATATATTTTAGGTCAAAATTAATACATAATACATATATAAGTTCAATTCAATTCATTGGAGTTATTTTATAATAATTTTAGATATATAAAAATTTTATTGAACTTTTCACCGTCTTTTACCCACCTTCTAGGAGAATTTCAAAATTCACATAAAACTTAATTTTACCGCTTCTGTGAGTGGAATTTCAAAAATCCAAGAGACCCGGTTGATGTCAGTAAGTAAAATGTGGTTCAATGAGATAAAAATAATTTTTGGTGAATAGTAACTTTTTACTTTTTTACCACGGTTAAAAGTAAATAGGGTAATTAAGGGTAAAAATGATATTATTATTACCCTAACACATTTCATAATTCTACTGGATAAGTGTAATTACACCAAAAACATCCTTAGGAATAACATATGACCATTTAGGCCCACTTTTATTAGATTAGGATAGTTAATATTAATTTATTTAAAGAAGGGTTAAAATAGTTAAAATCAAAGTTTAATAAGTAAATCATTTTTAATATAGGGTTATACATAAGATAAATTCGACAATAAATATTCATTAGAAAGATAAAAATATTTCCTACATAATGGTATTTTATTTTTAATTTTAGACATTAAATTAATTTATTTATTTATGACACAATGATGATGCAGTAATTATCTTATTAATGAAATATTAACATAATTGATGGTATAAATACCCAAATAAATGTAATTTGAGACTTTTTATGAATTCCAATAATTTTATAGGTTAATATGAAATTTTAGTATTGATTTAATTAACTTTTTTTATAACTAATCATTATATTATGATTTTCACAAAAATCAATTACCAAATAGTGTCAAAATTCACATAAAATAGTTTTTAAAACAAATATTATATTATTATTTGTTATATTATTCCTAAAAATCTAAGGTTCATCCAAATGACTTATATAAGGTTATAAACAACATAGGGTTCTTTTGGCTTGTTATAGTATGTTTATAAACCATATAGTGTAAGAAAACAAGAAGACACGGTAAAAGTAAAATTATTTAACTTAAAGTTAAATCTAAATGATAAGGTTAAAATAGAATCCTAAACTTGTGTAAATTATATTTGATGAGATGATTTCCACACATCCCCAACATAGATTCTAAATAAATCAATTTGGAGCTATCTAAAACCGAATATGACTTTATAATAAAATAATATTTTTTTTGTTTTTCCAAAGGTGCCCCTCTCCTCCCTTATAAAAGGGCACCTCCTCCCTCTCTTCCTCACACCACATTGATATTTCAATCTCATCCAACCCCTGCCAAATTATCCTTTCCACTTCCCTAGAAAAATAGTAGAGGTCCTGGTATTCTTAAAAGACCAATTTTAATGCCCTAAGAGGAGGTCTCAAAGAGGCACTTCAAAGAAGAGGTAATGTCCGTTACCGATTCTTTCAACTTTATTTCTACTTCCACTTCTTCTTATTTAGTTGTTTCATTATGAAGTAATAACATCATAATCACTCACATACTGATATGTTATTATAAGTATGGAAAACCCCTATTTCACCATCTTTCCATACTACAGAAAAACAAAATCACCGCCCATGCGTACGTATGGAATAACATCTCCACGCCGTAGTGTAATCTATTTTCCACCACCACCTTACTTGGACGGGTATAATAGTGTAAATAATAACTATATTTGATTATTTTAAAGTGATATTGATTATGAAATGGTATAAATACACTGTAATACAATTCCATGATCATGGGAACGATATCATCGCTTGTGCGTACATACGGAATATTGTCTCCACGATGTGATGCGACTCGTTATACATGATTTTCATTGCATAATGATTACATAAATGAGTTGATTTAAAAAATATGATACATATTACGCTAATATAATTCTTGAAATGAGGTATCTATAACCTAAAAAGAAGAATAATAATTTATTCGACAAAACACGTATAAGAACAAAAAGTAATAAACACTCGAATAACAAGTAGCAAGGAAATATTACTAATAATAAACTAATAATATGACCATATATGATATCATAACAATGATTATGATTCTAGTATAAGTCAATGACATTATTTAAATCATTATACAGGAGGTTCGGACACTTATAAAGAAAATCAGACCAAAGTTAAGGGACAATCTCGCAATCTCAATTTTTATCCGAGATTGTTTGTACATCAGAATTTACTGGGGAATATTTATCATCCACATCCATGTTTCCTCAATATGTAATATTATTTCTATCCTAATACAATTTTTTAAATCTAATTTTACCCTTCGGTGTGTTTTTATTAAAATATATGTAAGGAATCTTTTGTCGTTTTTTGTACGAGGTACTTTTTGACTTTTCTGGCCAAAGTATGAGAAGCATGTTTTTTTAACTTATACGGCATGAATGGATTTTTAGAGAATTATTTCCAGGAAGCTTCCTTCACAAGTTTTCAATCTTATTTTTAATCAACTTATTTATTTTTAAAATTTTATGACATGTTAATAAAGGAAAAAATAATTTGAAGAAGAAAGGATGTTTTCCTCATGAATGGAGTTCAAGCCTTTTATCAAAATTATTTTCCATCTAAGATTATATAGGGTTCTTTTTCTATCCCTATTTTTACATTGATTTGATTATGTTATGATAGAATTATTTTTATTATTTCCTTTATCTTATATGGATTATGTTGTGATGGCGTGATGTTTAAGAATCGCATTTTCATTACATGGGTTATGCTATGATGTATGATTTATGATATTGTGGCACACATAAGAATGGTATCATTATGAGATGGGTGGGACCTATATCTCCCTCCAATGAATTGGGTAAAGATTTATATCTCATGAGATAGACATGGCTCGAACGGCAGGTTAAACCGGTTCAGTGAAACAAGACTAAAATGAGGAGTGAACTAGGTTCAGAAATGGACGTTGTCCACTATGATAGTCTTGGAAATGAGTCTTGACTACTAAGAAATTATTTTATATGATTATGTGTGTATTCCAAAAACCTCTGTGTTTTAAGATATGATTATTGGGATTACATTTCACTACAATGATTTATCCCATGATTATGAAATTATGATCTCTTTTGCAGGTTAAGATTTCCAAAATGTTATGTTCTTATGAATATGATGTGATTGATATTTCTTTTGTTTACCCTTACTGAGCATTTGAGCTCACCCTTCTGTATGTTTTCTTTCCCCAGGTCAAGAAGAGGGTTATTAAGTAAGTTATGCCAAAAAGGGACTCTAGATATGATGAAATAAATGGGAGGCAATGTAGATGCTTTATGAACAAGTTGTTTAAGTTTCCCAGTTTCTAGAGACACTATACCTATACGGTCCTTCCATGGATTTGTTATATGTTGTAATAAGTGTTCTTTGATTATTATGTAATAACAATGTATGTAAAGTATGGGTCATTATAGCGACATATTTCTAATAACTTCACAGTGTGATGAAGTTACTGGATTTATTATTTTGGTATGGAAATGACCTAGAAAGGGGAAGTGGAAGAAGAAAATAACTTGAAAGAGGGTGGTGAAATTGTTACCTCTTCTTCGAGTGTTTCCTTTTCAATTGATCAAAAGGTCTCCATAAAATAGATTTCATATCAAAGTAAGGAGTCACGATTGAAGTGAGGGAAGCTGTTAAGTTATCTCGGTCAGTTTTGGACGAGCCAAATCACATTGGATTAGTAAAATTAAGAGAAGGGGAAGTACCCATTTATAAGAGAGGTGACAGTCAATTTATGAAAATATTGAAATATTATTTTATAAAAAAATGCATATCGCTTTCTAATGGCCCCAAAATTATTTATTTCTCAGATAACGTGAGTATGGGTAGAATACCTCTCAACAAATAGGTTTTATATAAGTTTATGTCACCATATAATCATTTTACTTTGGAATTAACTCTTATTTAAATAGTTTGACATTTATCATTTCTCTTTGTACTCTATTATTATATGTTTAATAAACATACAATAATAATCCAAGAGAATTCCAAGTGGTTCATTATTACTATATATAAAATTATCTATGTCCTTTGGAAGAAACATATATTTTTAGGAATATTATATCATTTAATAATATAATATTTTTAAAAAAACTCATTTATGTCAATTTTGACATTATTTGGTATTTTGATTTTTTTAAGACATAACAGCATGATTACATTGAAAAAAATATATTTAATCAACCACAAAAATTCATATTAACCTATAAAATTTGTTTAATTCAACCAACATCTCAAATGAAATTTTTTTGGATATTTATAATATCAATTATTTAAATCATTCATTAATAAGGTAATTACTTCATTATCATTATTTCATAAATAAATTTAATTATATAATTTCTAAAAATTATAAATAAACAAAAAATATGTAGGAAATATTTTTATATTTTTAATTAATATTTATAGTAGAATTTATCTTATGTGTAACCCTATATAAAACATGACTTAGTTATTAAACATTGAATTTAACTTGTTTAATTCTACTTTAAATAAAATAATAATAAATTTTGTAATCAAATAAAAGTGGACCAAAAATACCATATTTTATTCCTAATGTTGTTTTTGGTCAAATTACACTTTTCTAATAAAATTAGTACATGTGTTAAGGTAAGTATAATATCATTTTTACCCTTAATTACCCTATTTACTTTTAAGCGTGGTAAATAAAAGTAAAAAGTTAGCATTCATCAATAAATTATTTTCATCTTATTGAAACACATTTTACTTACTTATTTAAACCTTGTTTCCTGGATTTTTGAATTTAAACTCACAGATGTGGTAACGTTAAGTTTTATGAAAATTTGTAAATGCTCCTATAAGGTGGGTAAAAGACTGTAAAAAGTTTAATAAAATAATATATATCTAAACTTATTATAAAATAACTACAATGAATTACATTGAACATATATAAGTATTATGTATCTATCTTGACCTAAAATAAATTAAAATAAAATAATTATTTATTTAAATAAAAAATTTGGATTTAAACAATAACGTGGTGTTTTTCACTATTCCTCCAAAATTGATTGTTTTCAATAAAATAACAAAAATTCACCATAAGCTAATTTTGATATTACGAATCCAAAAATGAATTAAATTTTAAAAAATTAAAATTTATAAAATTTCAAAAAGTGGGTATTACTATTTGTAACAGTTAGTTTCATTGGTCGTGGTGTGTTAAAACTCCATGTTGTGTACAACGCAAGCTATTGCATAATTTAAAGGGAAACGTACTGTAGAAGCTTGGGGTTTTACATTCTCCCCTCCATGAAAAAAAAAATTCCTCGAAATTTCTAGAATATTACTGCATAATAAGATTTGGGTGGTTCTTAATCATAAATTTTTCAGGTTCCCACTTTGCCTCTTCCATCTTATGGTTTCTCCATAGAACATTTACTAGTCGAGTTTTCCGGTTTCTCATTACTTGTTCACTACTATCAAAAATTCTGATTCGCTATTCACTATATGATGGGTCTGGTTCCAGTTCAATTTCTTCATAGGTGAGTACATGCATTGGGCCAATCATTTATTTTCTCAACAGTGAAACTTGGAACACATCATACACTTTGGAGAGACTTGGAAGCATTTCCAAATGATTGGTTACAACTCTAATTCGTTATATAATTTCAGAAGGTCTAATGTTCAGGGGTATCAATTTACCCTTTATAACGATTACTTTAACAACATTCCATGGAGATACCTTTAAGAAAACATGATCTCCTACATGAGATTCAAAATATTTCATACGATTATCAGCATAGCTCTTCTGCATACTTTGAGCTTCTTTGATGTGGGTTTGGGTAATCTTCATTATTTCCATTGATTCCTCAACATGTTCTGGGCCTATGAGTTTTCTTTCAGCAACATCATCCCAACAAGTTGTTGTGAGACATCTCTTTCCATATAAAGCTTCATATGGATCCATCTGAATACTTTAATGGATGCAATTGTTATAGGAAAGTTCTACCAGATGTAAATATGATCCAACATACTCGGAAAGTCAAGTTAGCAGAATCTCAACGTGTCTTCTATGGTTTTAATAGTCTGTTATGATTGTCCATCAGTTTGAGGGTGGTAGGAAGTGCTCAAACAAAGTTCAATATGCAGGTCCATATGAATATTTTTCTAGAATCGTGATGTGAAATGGGGATCACGATTAGAAACAATCAATATAGGTACTCCATGAAGTTTTACAAGATCACAAATATATAGTCTTTCTAGAAATTACAGTGGTAAATGTTTTCTTATAGCATGAAAATATGTTGACTTGGTAAGACTATCAACAATGACCCATATTGCATCATTCCTTCTAGGAGTCTTTGGTAGTCCCACTACATAGTCTATCATAACATTATACCATTTACACTTAGGTATGGGAAGAGGCTGCATGACCCCTCTAGGATGTTGTCTTCCATATTTCACTTGTTGACAAACAATACATCTTGACACATAATCAGAAATATCTCTCTTTATGTTGTCCCACCAAAGATTTTCCTTCAAATCTCTATACATCATGGTTCTCCCAATGTATATAGAGAAATTGGAACTATGAGCATCATCCAAATGTTTCCTTTTTTTTGGATCAGGTATATCAGAAACACAATGTCTCTTCCCAAATATCAAAATTCCATCTTTATATATGACGTTACTCAATCTTCCATCATTCACATATTTAATCTTATTTTGAAACTCCACATCACCAGTCTAAGAAAATTTTATCCTTTCTAGTAAATATGGTTTGGAAACCATTTTAAAAGAGTATTGTTGTTTCACCTTCCATGGTTATTAACATATCCATCTTTACTAGATCCATGAAAATAGGATCCATTTAAACTCTCGTCTTGTAAAAAACTCCATGATCCTTTCTACTCAAAGCATTTTATATCTTATTTTCCTTCCCTGGGTGGTAGTTTATTGTTCCATCATAATCCTTAAGTCGTTCAAGACATATTATTTGCCTCATGTTGAGTTATTTCTATCAGCAAATATACTTCAAACTCTTGTGATCAGAATAAGTATCACATTTTTCACCATAGAGATTGCGTCTCCACATTTTCAGATAAAATATTATAACTGGTAACTCAATATCATGAGTGGAATAGTTTTTTCCATAATTTTTTAGTTGTCATGATAACTAGGTAATAAATCAATCATTCTGTATAAGGAAACAACCATGTCCATTCTTTGAAGCATCACTATAAATAAAAAACCCATTATTCACTGATGGTAGATTCAATATAGGAGTATTGACTAATATTCTATTAAATTATTAAAAACATTCTTTACACTCTTTTTTCAAACAAATTTTACCCCTTTACGTGTGATCATGGTTAATGGGTTATCCCAATGGGAAAAATTCAGAACGAAATGTCAATAATAACTTGCTAAACCAATAAAACTGTATAAATTAGTTATAATCTTCGGTGATGGACATTCTTGGATTTCCTTGTTCTTTGAAGGATCAACATAGATTCCATCCTTAGAGACAATATATCCAAAAAACGAAGTCTCTTGAATCCTGATTTCAAACTTCCTAAACATCCCATATAATTCATTTCTTCTAGAGTTTTGAGAATAGTGCGCAAGTAATTTTCATGATCATCGTAGATTTTTTAGTAAACCAGGATATCATCAATAAATACCACTACAAATTCATCATGATAATCTTCTGAAACTCAATTCATTGGATCCATAAAAATAGAGGATTCCTTAGTTAGTCCAAAATTCATTACTGTAAACATGTAATGCCCATACCAGGTTCAAAATGTGGTTTTTAGATTGTCTTCTTACTTTACACACAACTGATGATATCCAGTTTGAAGGTCAATCATTGAAAAATATTGGGCTCCATGTAGTTGATCAAATAAATCATCAATGTGAGGAATGGGATAATTGTTCTTTATTGTTATATCATTGATCTCCCTGTAGACAATGCACAAACTCATAGATTCATCTTTCTTCTTAATAAAAATGATAGGGGCTCCCCATAGAGAAACACTAGGGTGAATAAATCTATGACAACCCTGCATTTTATTAAAACGTAAAAATGATTTATTATATAAAACTTCATTTGATAAAAAAAAGATGATAGAGAGGTTTAGTGTCTTTGGGGATTAGGATCATTAAATAAAAACATAAAACATGAAATACAACATCTTTATTGAAAACATCCTTTACATGACCACTACATTCCCTCGTACTTAGCATTGCATGGGATAACATGAGGACATGCATAAGAAAAGGGTGAGCTATAAAGCCCTGTAAGGGAGTACACATGGAATTACATGAGGTGTACAATACATGTAAGGAAATAGGCATATCAATAGAGAATAAAAGAAACATTAACATAAAGGCATGATAATGCATGATAATCATAACATGGAAATGTGGCAACAACACTTAACATTGAATTAGCATGAGCCAAGGCTAATTGCACATGGAGCATGAGTAAACCCTCATTGAACATGAAGCGCGAGTAAACACTCATTGCACTTGAATTAGCATGAGTCAACACTCATTGCACATGACGTATCATGATACTATACTTTACCCAATGCATTGGATCGCTATAAGGGTGCACCCTTCTTAAACATTTCATTTCATGCATAAGTGTGCCACATGGATCATAAAACATGGATTCATAAAACATAATCATTTATTCCACGATAAAGGAATATGTAATTTATAAATGAGACTTTGAATTCAATAATTAATGGTGGATAATGGTGGATACCCTTGATGGAGAAATGGGCATGGTATCCACTACACAATGGCATTGGCTTAGAAAATCGGGGTGATTTCGGCAGCGTAACGGCGTGACATAAGAATTAATAAAAATGGTTGATGAGAGATAAAGGGGTCCTCATAAAATTTAAATGTAATGGACAGTAAGGAGGTCATATATATACATGTCCCAACAATTGAAAAGGAATTTAGATTCATGATACAAAAGTATTTCTTGAATGTAAAAGAAGAGAGAGAAGTTCCTTTCGGAATTTCGGCATAGTAACGGGTGTACATGGGAGGCATTTAATGAGAGAGAAAGGGGTATACCATCATTCAAAAAATAAGAGGGAAGTATGGGGGAGGTGTAAAACCACACCCCAACATTCATAATTGAAATTAAAAGGGAAAAACATCTTAATGAAAATTGACAAAAAATGAGAAAAGAAGAAAAACCACTTACTTGGAAGTGTGTCTCCAAAGGCTAGAGAGAGGCTTTTGAGAGGCTTCATGGGAGATTGGGGAACCTTGGGAGGATTCTAGAGAGAGTAGGGAAGAGGTGGGACGAACTCCAAGGGATTTTAGTGACGAGGAAGTGGGATGTTGTGTGGGTTTATATAAGAAAGGTGAGGGAATTATTTATTATTTAGGTTAGGGTCCCCTTATATTAAATTAATCCAAACCACAATCCATCCCATGGTTTTTTCCCATGTTTGTAAAAGGGAAGAGGAAAAAAATATTTTATATGTCCCAAGTCCTAACTTCTTAGAATAATAAGTTTGCTTATGTGGAGGTGAGTCACACTCCCATGGAAATTAATTTAAAAAGGCAAAGTGATGAATAAGTCTTGAGGGGTTCATTAATGCGTTGAAAAGTAAGTCAAACAAACCCAAAATCACATTATTTTAATGATAAAAAATATATTTTCCGAACATAAGGATTATGGTATTTTATTACATCACCGTTGGGTCATTATGATGTCATAAAACACATTATATATTTAAACGGTATTTAATTTTTACCCAAAAATTTGACTGTCTCAGAAAATTATGAAAAATTCACTGTTGGATAATTTCGACATCCTGAATCTAGAAATGACATTTATTTTATCTAATTTTTTTTTAAAATATGTTAATTTTCACTTTTAAAATAAAAACCATCATTTATCGAAAATTCACGGGTTTTGACAGAAATGGCTTTCAAACCTTCATAAATATTTTAATTGAATTCATAAATTTATAAGATCATTTATATTTAATAAAAATTAATTCAATATTAATAATAATATTTTATTAAAATATTATTTAATTCAAAAATACCCTAATTTAATAAAATTGAATTCTTAATTAAATAATAACTAAAAACACCAATCGTACTTTAAAACTATTTACAATGTATCAAAAATGAATAGAAATTATATTCATTATTGTATACAAAAAAATAATGTACATGAACATAGTACTACTTATTTTTTACATAACCCCTTAAAATAGCCGCATAAGACCTAAGGGTAAGATGTACGATGGTGACAGACTCTTGGGGCGGCTCGGATAACATCGCCCGAGTGGTAATCTCTATCAACTTCCACTTTTCCCGTAGACGGTCCCGTTCGAGCTTGGCATGGTTAATCTCAGATTGGGCTTGGTCAAGGGCGAAGCCCAAGGATTCCACCTCTTTTCCAAGCTCCGAAAAATGGGATTCGTATGGGGAAATTCTACTATATGAGGCCATCGCTTCCTTTGTCTGAGTAAAATTGGGTTCGTTAAAGCCTTATATTTATACTAATCATGTGATCACTATTCAACAGCTATATTAACAATGGTCACAATTCATAACATAAAACCAAAGAAGTTGAGATATTATAAAAACAATTTTTCATAAAGAGACATTTAACGGGATCAAGAGGTATTTTCCATTAATGAAACTTTGGGTCATTACAATATTCCCCCCTTAAGAAATTTGGCCCTCGAAATTTTCCTTTTCCCATACTAAAACAAATGTGGTTAACTCACCTTCATCATATCCTATGACTCCCAAGTCGCTTCTTCAAACTTGTGGTTTCTCCACAACACCTTGACAAGGGGCATTGTCTTATTTCAAAGAACTTTTTCTCTACGATCTAAGATCTTCACTGGTTTCTCCTCATAAGAAGGATCATCTTCCAATTGTACCACCTCAGAAGAGAGTACATGTGAAGGGTCCGGTATGTACTTCCTTACGAGGGATACATAAAATAAATCATGCACCTTGGCCATAGTAAGTGTAAGTGCTAGTCGATAGGCCACACCCCCAACACGATCAAGAATCTCGAAGGGGCTGATTTACCTTGGACTTAACTTCCCTTTCTTTCCAAACCTCATGACCTTCTTCCACAGAGATATGGGTAAAAACACCATGTATCCAACTTTAAATTCAAGGTCTCGTCGACGATTATCTGCAGAACTCTTCTGTCGACTCTTGGCTGCCTTGATATGCTGCTGAATGGTTTTCACCTTCTCTACCATTTCTTCGACCATTTCTGGTCCAAGCGGCTTACGTTCACCGACATCATCCCAACATGCTAGTGTTCTTCACCTTTTCCCATACTGGGCTTTATATGGTGCCATTTGGATGCTCGAGTGGAAACTGTTATTATAAAGGAACTCAACCATAGGAAGATTTTGATCCCATCCTCCTTTAAAGTCCATTGATCACGCTCCAAACATATCCTCAAGTGTTTGGATTGTCCGCTCAAATTGGCCATCAATTTGAGGATGATAGGCCGTACTGATGATCAGTTCAGTATTTAGAGCATGTTGAAGACTCTTCCAAAACATAGAGGTGAATATTGGATCTCGGACAGACACAATAGATAGTGGTACTCCATGAAACCTTACCACTTACCTGATATATATATGTTCCATTTGATCCAAAGAGAAATCCTCTCGAATAGAAATGAAGTGTGCAGTATTTGAAAGATGATCCACAACAACCTAGATTGAATTGTTGCCTTTGGATGTCTTTGGAAGTCTGGTGATAATGTCCATGGTGATATTCTCCCATTTCCATTCTGGTATGGGCAATGGTTGCATCATCCCCTTAGACTTCTGCCTCTCTGCCTTCACTTGCTGACACACCAGGCACTTTGATGTATATTCAGCGATCTCCGTCTTCATATTATCCCACCAAATGTTTTCTCGGAGATCTTGATACATCTTTGTGCTCCCTGGGTGAATAGAGAAATTTGAACTATGTGTATCATCGAAAAGTTCCTTCTTTAGCTCTGGACCTGATGGAACACATAGTCTTTTCCCAAACCGCACATTTCCTTCTTCATTAACATTAAACTCTGCGGATTTTCCCTTTTTGATAGTTTCCACTTTTTCTTGAATTCCCACATCATCCTTTTGAGCATCCTTTAACCTTTCCAAAAGAGATGGTTGAGCAATCATTTGTGAAAGGATTGATGATGTTCCATTCTTTATGATTCCCACGTCCATCTTTATCAAGTCGAAGAAGATTGGATCCTTCTCAATTCTCATCATTGATAAAATTGCTAGATCCTTTCTCCTTAGGGCATCTTCCACCTTGTTCTCTTTCCCAGGGTGGTAATTTATTGAACAGTCATAATCCTTTATGAGTTCTATCCATCTTCTCTAGCGCATATTAAGCTCTTTCTGTGTGAATATATATTTAAGACTCTTGTGGTCATTATATGTCTCACATTTCTCTCCATAGAGATAATGTCACCAGATTTTCAAGGCAACGATCACAACCTCCAACTCTAGATCATGTGTTGGATAGTTTTGGTCATTGATTTTCAACTATCTTGAGGCATACGATATCACTTTATTATTCTGCATCAGGAAACATCCTAATACCTTCTTCGAAGCATCATTGAATACCACAAAAAGATCCCCACTTGTGGGTAAAGTGAGCATAGGTGCAGTGATAAGCCTCCTTTTCAAATCCTTGAATCTTTCTTCACATTCATCACTCTAAGAAAACATTACTCTCTTTCGAGTTATCTTGTTAAGAGGGTTGGACAACCGTGAGAAATTCCTCCCAAATCGTCGATAATATCCAGCTAACCCCAAGCAGCTACGGATGTCTGTTACTGATGTTGTACACGACCATCCCTCAATTGCATCTGTTTTGGAGGGGTCCATAGATATCCCTTTGCTTGTGATGATATGGCCCATGAATGAGACCTACTTCAACTAGAACTCACATTTTCTATACATTGCATAGAGCTTCTCCTTGCGAAAAGTCTCTAGTAGAGTTCTTAAATGCTCCTCATGATCCTCCTTGGTTTTGGAGTATATTAGAATATCATTTATAATGACTACCACAAATTTGTCAAGGTAATCTCTAAAGACTCTATTCATCAATTCGATGAATATTACTGGAGCATTGGTGAGTCCGAAAGGCATTACTATGAATTCATAGTGCCCGTATCTTGTACGAAAAGCAGTCTTCGGGACATCTTCCTTCTTCACCCTTAATTGATAATATCCCGACCGCAAGTCCGACTTAGAGAAGTATTGTGCTCCACGCATTTGATCAAACAAGTCATTGATTCATGGGAGAGGATACTTTTTCTTTATTGTGATTTTTTTAAGTTCACGATAATCGATGCAGAGCCGCATTGACCCATCCTTATTCTTGATGAAGAGGACTGGTGCACCCCATGGTGAAGCACTTGGGTGTATAAACCCTTTATCAAGATTCTCCTATAGTTGTTTCTTCAGCTCTTCAAGGTCAACAACAGCCATTCTATATGGAGTCTTGGATATTGGTAATTCCCCATGTATATGTTCAATTGAGAACCCAACATCTCTTCTAGGAGGAAGACCAGGAAGTTCCTCGGGAAACACTTCCGCAAATTCCCTCACAATAGGCATTTCATCAAGGATGGTTTCTTCCTTGGACTCAATCATCTGAGCCAGATACATATTCTCATAGGGCAGTAATATACATGCTTTAGATAATGGAGCTAAAGGAGATTCACCTTCCTCCTGACACTTGTAATGAATCGGGGGTCGATTCTCCATATGGAGTGTGATTTCCCTCTCCCTACAATTTATGTTGGATCTATATAATGAAAGCCAATCCATGCCAATAATTTCATCAAATTCCACTAGAGGGAGTATGATGAGGTTCTCCAGGAAATTCAATCCAAAGATTATAATAGGGGAGGACTTATATTCATGGGATGCAATGATTTCCCCATTTTCCGTACTCACCGACATCTTTACTTCCGTGATTTGTGGTGGTGCTGGGATGCTTCTAATAAACTTTTGAGATATAAAAGAATGCGTAGAACCTGAATCAAAAAGTATGTTCACTAATCCTGAATGAATAACTAGCGTACCTGTCACCACTTCGTTGTCGGGGTACACTTCGGTAGAAGTAAGAGAAAAAACTCTTCCTTGTTGTCTTGGAGGTTGTTGGTTTCCTCCGATAACCCTTGGATTAGGGAACTGATTTGAAAAATGACTCGGTTCTTTGCATTTGTAGCATTGAAAAACACATTGAGGTTGGAATGGAGCATTCCTCTCCTCTGTCGCAGCCGCGGGTCCATCTTGCTGATAGTTAATATCTAGGTGCCCTTCTCTTCCACACCTGATGCATTTTCTCATCCCCTTAAGGCAATTTCCAGGCTGCTTCTTTCTGCACTTTTGCAAAGTGGGGTGCTGGAACTTCTTACCGCCGTTGGATTTATCCATCGAACCACCAGCATTGAAGTCCACCTTACACTTCTTGTCCCCATGATACCCCTGTGATTCTCCGATCACTATTTCAACCTTGAGGGCACATCGGACAATTTCCTCATAGATTTCGAAGTCATGGATCACTAATGCTTTCCGCAAGCTAGGCTTCAGCCCACCAAAGAAGCAGTCAAACTTGCATTCGGGGGTAATGACAAAGCCGGATGCGTATCGTGCTAGCCTTGTGAATTTTTCCTCGTACGCTCCCACAGATTCTTCATCTTTTTGCTTGAGAGAAAGGAAGTACCTTTCCATCTAAAGACGGAGGGTGCGTGGAAAATATTTATCGAAAAACATCTTCCAGAATTCCTTCCATTCCAAAGCCTAGATCTCCTCCTCGGGATTTATATTTTAGATCAATGTCCACCATTGATCAGCTTCACCCTCCATATGATAAGCCTCCAGGAGAACCTTCTCTTGTTCAGAACATTGGAGGATGGAGAATATCATTCCAATGGAGTTTATCCATTGTTCAGTGATCGTGGGATCAGATGATCCACTAATAGTAGGAGGCCTTTGTCTCATGAAGCTCTCGATAGCAACTTTTTCTCCCTTAGGGGGGTTGAAGGTTCTTCTTGACCCATGTTTCTATTCAAAACATGAGTTAGCTGAGAGATAAGCGTGACAAAGTTCGTGATTCCCGCACCCATTGGATTGGGCATCTCATTAGTACAATCATCACACTGATCTTCACAACGGTTGTTAGCCTGAGTCCCCCTATTACAAGCCATTGGCTGGAATAAAAGGAAATTTAGGGGTAACACATAAAGGGTAATCCAAAGACAAAAGTTGTTGACTTATAAATAAACATTAATTTCTTTAACTCATGAGTCTATAAGAATAAATCTAGGCTTTTCATGATCTACTTTATAACATATATTCTTAGGGGCATATTCCCTTAAAAAGGGTTCATAGTAAGATTTTGAATTTAGCCAAACATATCCCCAGGGAGTGTCGTAAGCAAGAGTGCAGCAAGGCCCGTTGTCGTGCACCAATTCCCGTTCGAGTCTAGCTCAAAGTGGTGTTTTTGGGTTTTACCCCTAGGATACATCTGTGCCAGAGCCACCTCTACCTGCTCGTATCCAGAAAGGGATGTATTTGATTGATAACCCACTTACTCAGTATTTACCACAACTTAGGGATGTTTCTATTATACTTATTCATATATTTAAGGCTTTACTAGGGTTTCCTAATCCCAAAAATAACTAAACCTATCCTTTGATACCAACTATGACCACCATGATTTTTATTAAAAATTACACATGATTTATTACATAAAACATCACATGATACAACAAAGAAGATCGAGAGGTTTAGGGTCTTTGGGGATTAGGATAATTACATAAAAACATAAAACATGAAATAAAACATCTATATTGAAAACTTCCTTTACATGACCACTACATTACCTCGTACTTAGCATTGCATGGGATAACCTGAGGACATGCATAAGAAAAGGCTGAGTAATAAAGCCCAGTAAGGGAGTACACATGGAATAACATGAGGAGTACAATACATGTTAGGCAATAGGTATATCACTAGAGAATAAAATAATCATGAACATAAAGGCATGATAAATCATGATAATCATAACATGGAAATGTGGCCACAACACTTAACATTGAATTAGCATGATCCAAGGCTCATTGCACATAGAGCATGAGTAAACCCTCATTGCACATGAAGCACGAGTAAACCCTCGTTTCACTTTAATTAGAATGAGTCAACACTCATTGCACATGACGTATCAAGATACTATACTTTACCCAATGCATTGGAGCGCAATAAGGGCGCACCTTTCTTAAACATTTCATTTCATGCATAAGTGCGCCACACGGATCATAAAACATGGATTCATAAAACATAATCATTTATTACATGATAAGGGAATGTGGAACCCATACATGAGACTTTGAAATCAATAAGTAAAGGTGCATAAATTTGGATACCCTTGATGGAGAAATGGGCATGGTATCCACTACACAAAGGCATTGGCTTAGAAAATCGGTGCGATTTTGGCAGCGTAACAGCGTGACATAAGAATTCATAAAAATGGTTGATGAGAGAGAAAGGGGTTCCTCATCATATTTACATGTAATGGAAAGTAAGGAGTTCATATAGATACATGTCCCAACAATTGAAAAGGAATTTAGATGCATGATACAAAAGTATTGCTTGAATGTAAAAGAAGAGAGAGAAGTTCCTATCGGAATTTCGGCATAGTAATGGGTGTACATGGGAGGCATTTAATGAGAGATAAAGGGGTATCCCATCATTAAAACAATATGAGGTCAGTATGGAGGAGGTGCGAAACCATACCCCAACATTCATAATTGAAATTAAAAGGGGAAAACAACTTAAAGAAAATTGACAAAAAATGAGAAAGGAAGAAAAAAACCCTTACTTGGAAGTGTGCTTCCAAAGGCTAGAGAGAGGCTTGTGAGAGGCTTCATGGGAGCTTGGGGAACCTTGGGAGGATTCTAGAGAGAGTAGGGCAGAGGTTGGACGAACTCCAAGGGATTTTAGTGAGGAGGAAGTGGGAGCTTGGGTGGGTTTATATAGGAAAGGTGAGGGAATTCTTTATTATTTAGGTTTGGGTCCCCTTACATTAAATTAATCCAAACCACAAACCATCCCATGTTTTTTGCCCATGGATTTTGGAAAAGGGAAGAGGAAAACAATATTTTATAAATCCCAAGTCCAAACTTCTTAGAATAATAAGGTTTCTTATTTGGAGGTGAGTAACACTCCCATGGAAATTAATTTAAAAAGGCAAAGTGTTGAATAAGTCTTGAGGGGTTCATTAATGCTTTGAAAAGTAAGTAAAAAAACCCAAAATCACATTATTTTAATGATAAAACCTATATTGGCCGAACATAAGGATTATGGTATTTTATTACATCACCATTGGGTCATTATGATGTCATAAAACACATTATATATTTAAACGGTATTTAATTTTTACCCAATAATTTGACTGTCTCAGAAAATTATGAAAAATTCACCATTGGATAATTTCCACGTCCTGATTCCATAAATGACATTTATTTTATCTAAAAAAATTCTAAATATGTTAATGTTTACTTTTAAAATAAAAACCAACATTTATCGAAAATTCATGGGTTTTGACAGAAATGGCTTTCAAACCTTAATGAAAAATTTAATTGAATTGAAAAATTTATAAGATCATTTATATTTAATAAAAATTAATTTAATATTAATAATAATATTTTATTAAAATATTATTTAATTCAAAAATCCCTTAATTTAATTAAATTTAATTCTTAATTAATTAATAACTAAAAACACCATTTGTACTTTAAAAACTATTTACAATGTATCAAAAATGACTAGTAATTATATTCATTATTATATAAAAAAATAATAATGTACATGAACATATTACTACTTATTTGTTACATAACCCCTTAAAATAGCCACATAAGACCTAAGGGTAAGGTGTGCGATGGTGGCAGACTCTTGGGGCGACTCGGATAACATCGCTCGAGTGGTAATCTCTATCAACTTCCACTTTTCCCGTAGATGGTCCCATTCGAGCTTGACATGGTGAAGCTCAGCTTCGGATTAGTCAAGGGAGAAGCCCAATGATGACACCTCTTTTCCGAGCTCCAAAAAATGGGCTTCGTATGGGGCAATTCTACTAGATGAGGCCATCATTTCCTTTGTCTGAGTAAAATTAGATTCGTTAAAGCCTTATATTTATACAAATCATGTGATCTCTATTCAACGACTATATTAACAATGGTCACAATTCTTAACCTAAAACCAAAGAAGTTGACATCTTATAAAAACATTTTTTCATAAAGAGACATTTAACTGGATCAAGAGGTATTTCCCATTAATGAAACATCGGGTCGTTACAAAATCACTTATTACTCAATTCCTCTGGTTGTTTCTTTAGTTCTAATAATTCCACTGTGGCCATTCTATAAGAGTTCTTTGATATGGTCCTCGAACCAGGAATTAAATAAATGGAAAACTCAATTTCTTATTCTGGAGGATGTCCTGGTAAATCCTTTTGAAACACATCCACATATTCTTACATACAAGGTATGTCCTTGTTTCGAAAATTCATTTACCCACCCATAGTTATTTCATTCTCTAATTCCCCAATAATTGAATTTAGTAGAGCTATTGGGGGTGAATTTAGATAAGAATCAGGTGGTGACATTTCTGCATTAAAGTTAAGGTACTCTTTATCATCATTTAAAATTATAACCTCCTTATTCTAAAAATAAATTTTTTGCATCATGGTATGAAATCCAATCCATGCTGAGGATTATATCAAATTAAATCAGGGGTATGATGATGAGATCAGCAGATAAAGAACATTTATATTTCCTAATGGGAACTAATTCAAAAAACCTTGTTGTGATGATACATCCCTTAGGAGTTTTGACTGAAAACTCCCTTGTTATGTTAAATTGAAAATATGTAATTTTCATTTTAAAATTGGGAAAATATGAAATAATGTGATGATCTAGAATCAAATAACACATTGTATAAACTTGAGGAAACAATTTAGTTACCTTCCACCGCAGCTTTCAGAGTTTCAGCCTCAATAATAGTGATCGCATAAGCTTGGGCTCTCTCTCTTGGCCTTTTCAGAGTTATGTTTCCTTGGAGATTAGGAAATTCATGTAAATAGTGTCCCATATCCTTGAAATTGTGTCATCATACATTGGTATCCTCTTTCATCCCCTTAAAATCAATAGAAAGATGGCCATTCTACCCACATTTGTAGCATACTTATTTTCCATTTAGACAAGCACCAGGGTGATTCCTTCCACAATTATCACAGGGTGGAAATAAAAATGTTCCCTTTTCCCCTGTTTCATTATTCATTTCCCATAATTTTCAGTATATCTCATTTTCTCTTTCTTTTCTTTAAAGTCATAAGACATAGTGAATTAATTTTCTATCTTGATAGCACATGATATAATATCTTTGTATGATGAGAAGGATTTTGAGACTAACGCTCGATAGAGAAATGGTTTTGTCCAATCAAATAATCGATCAATATTAATCCATGGGTTACATATATAATATTCATCATGCCTTTCAAACCATGTAAAGTTATTCTCAAACATTGCAACATTCTCATCCTCTTTTTGCCTTAGACTCAGAAAATTCATTTCAATATCTTCTTGATGGTAACAAGGAATGTATTTTTCAACAAAAATCTATTTAAACTCCCCCATTCCATACTTGGTTCCTGTTAATCCACATTTGTGTTTTGTATCAATGGCCACTATTTTTCTGCATCTCCTATGAGGTGATAAATTTCCATGAAACTTTTTTCCCTTTCTCTACAACCCAAAGCATGCAATTTTTTCCCTAAGGATATTATACATTTTTCAGCTACAAATGGATTTGTAGTCCCATTAAATTTTTGTGATTGTTTCCCCATGAATCTGTCTAACATTGATCCCCCACGTTGTGGATCAAGGTGCTCCATACAGGTAAGGTTATTATTCATATCCTAAGTGAGTTTTCCAATTATGGTGATAAGATAATATGCACCAGTTGCATCACTTTCTCCACAATAATTATCTTGAGTAGAAGTCAGTACCTACATGGATTACATGAATTGATACGGTTTCCATTCCTTCCACTAGTCTCCATTTCTAAAAAATGGCATAATGTAGATTAGTTATGAATAATAATACATATTTCCATACTTCTAAAACACTTAACCTAAATTGAATAGTTTATAGATATAATCCATAATCATAAAAAAATTATCATTGGAGAGGTATATACACATAAATACTGCATAATGGTTTTTAAATAAAATGTTAATTAATCTAAGAATATCCCCCAAGAGTGTCTTAACCAAGAGTGCAATAAGGCCCGTTGTTGTGTACCAGGATAACCCAGGTCAATCCCGAAACTCCTTGTCAGAGTTTTCACTAAAGGGTACATCTATGCTAGAGCCACCTCTACCTGCTTGTATCCAGACAGGGAAGTATTTCTTGAAAAATACACAAAATCACTACATTACCAAAATTCTATGAAGTTCTTCTATAATAACACTCAAATCTTGTCTTTGGGTAACGTGCTCTAATCAGAGATTATGTAAATCTAGTTACCCAGGTTTTTAGTAATATTTTTCTTATACCAATAGTAACACCTTGTCCCTAGTTTCCCAAATTTGGTGACTTATTACAAAACATTGGAATGATACAAGTAATCATGTCCTGGAAGACCGTTCAATTTAGTATTATTGGAAAAAAGATACTTACATAAGTACAACATTATAGCATTAAAATAAATACAACACTAATTTATTCCATTAGAAAAATCCAAGACACCTATATTATGCATGACAGTCACTCATAACTAACGTTTTCATATCCTGGGAAGATGAAACATAAGAAATGGTTGAGATCAAATGCTCAATAAGGGTAATCAATACAACAGAAGATAACATAAACATTAGGCATGGTGAATAATTGAAAACACATGGATTTACAAATAATAAACATGATCACTTTATTGTATGAATATGAGCTGAGAGAATAATGCCATAATAAAACATAGTTATTAGTATACTACTAGTCAAATATTCACATGAACCATATATTATATTTTTATAATGAGGGAATGTATAATGCGGGACATTCTGAAACATTTTTTCAAGGCCTTGGCCAAGACATTTAAAAATGATTAAGGTCTCGGCCAGAACTATATATCCAAATTTGGAAAGGCCTCAGCCAATTCCATGTCTAATTGTCTCATGAGACCAACAGATGCATCGAGGAGTTATATCGGGCTCCACCCACTACTTACAAACTCTAATACATTCCTCATAAGAAAAGGATGAAACATAACATAATCCTTCGTATTAAAACTAGCAAATGAAATGTCAATACATTACCCATAAACCATGAATGGTATAAAAATAACACATCCACAGTAAAATATATCACAAACACTTCAGTAAAATATAGAATATTTGTATCGTAATAAATCAACTTCAAAAAATATTAAAAACCATCAAATGATGTTGACATAGATGAAATCAAAACTTTTTGAGATAGATATCTCTTTCTATTTTGAAGTCATTTAAAAGTCATTTATTTATAACATAAAACATTTATATTCTTATAATATTGTAATGGAAGCTTTGAAGCGGTTATAACGGTGGGAAATAACCGCACCCTCTGTATAAGTTAAAAACATTCTTTCCATAATTTTGTTGAAATGGACGTAAAGGTCCTTGTTTGGAAAATCTCGGAAAGATTCCATTATAAATATTTGATAAAATGTAAAACAAGGGTACAGATGACTTTAACCCAAAGTCTAGGAAATATTAAATATGTTTTGAAATTTATTTTTAAGAAACATGAATGTTGATGATAAAGAGGTCCCAGTAGATACTCCAGTATAAACAACCTCGGATAATGAAGAGATTGTGGAATTAACCCTTACATGGAATCTTTCCACTGTTGATGGTATGTTAACCTCTTGTATAAGAGTTAATATAATGTTATTAAATTACAAAACAACTATATACATAAAAACGATACCATGTATCATCCTCTAATTTTTCTTTGTTAATAATATTTCAGCAATATGATCATTTCAGGAGTTAACTGATTCGTTTCCCTTTATATGCTTGGTTATATGAGAAATATTTTTTATGCATAGAATGTATTTTATTCATATAAATAATGATATTTTGTTCATAGAAATTATTTTTAATCATAAAATTAAAAATATTCTTTAACAATTACGATGGGGAATGAATCTCATCACGTTTGTGGAGACGGTAATCCGTACATACACGTGAGTGGCAATATCATTATATTGATGGTGAAATTATATGTAATTGGTTGTAATATAAAATATAAAGACTCACTAACATGTTATATTTGTTATTTAAATCATTTATACTCATTTTTATACCCATCCAAATAATGAGGTGTTTGAATAACGAACTACACCATGATGTGGAGATGGTAAGCCGTACGTATGCACGCATGGTGATTATGTCATTTATAGGATGGATAGAAAAACGAATATGGATTTAGAATAATTATAATAACATCACAGTATGTAGAAGGTACTTTATTTTTAATTTTTTTATGTCAACAACAAATAAATGGGAAGTAGAAGAAGAAAAGAACTTGAAAGAGGGTGGTGAAATTATTATCTCTTCTTCAGGTATTTTATTTTGTGTTGATAAAAAAGGATACATAGGATGGCTTTATGATCAAATTAAGGCCTCTAGGTTGTATTTGGGGATTTTGGGAAGATATTTGGTTAGGGTTTGGATGAGCCAAATTATAAGGCCCCAACATTAAACCTTACTTAATCATGAGTAAAAACAAGTTTACACATTTAGGATCTTTTCAGGTTTAGAGTTTTATATAATTAGATCAAAAACATGCATTACATTCCACATTTATACAAAGTGCTTACATAAAAGATAGTATTCATTTTTTTCCATCAACAGAAACATATTTAAGATAAAACATGGATTCTTTCTTGACACTTGACACTATCATCATATCATGTACCTTTCCCTTGACCTGTGAAAAAATTTTCAAAAACTTGGGATGAGCATAAAAAGCTCAGTAAGGGATATAAAAATATATGGAAAGGAAACAAGAGTACATGTACACATAAGAATCAATGAAATCATACTTTACTCATGAAACATAAGCACTTTAACATACCTCATCAAATAATGAATAAATCTTAAAAATCATAATACATAAAGGTAACTTGAGGCGTTCATAACATTGTTACGTAGGGAGTAACCCTCTCTGTTATGTTTGGAATACCCACCACAATATATTCCCTAAATCTCTTTAGAGAAACCTTAACGTTTTACTCCTTCGTGTTACCCAATGCATTGGAGAGCTATATCGGGCTCACCCACCCTTAGTTTATCATGGAACCATCCGTCTTTATAATAATTCCCAAGAACCATAACATAATCGTATCACATAAAAACATGCATAAAGGAAAAATAAAATTTCCACTTTTCAATCACAAGATATCAATACAACACATTGATATAAAACTTTATGAAAACCATTTTCAATAACATAATAAAATAAAAGTAAAACAAGGTATTTATTGTTCATTAAAAAAGGTATGGCTTATAGAGGAATCTGAAACTCAGATAATAGTCACAGCGGCGGAGAAGTTGTTGTCGCCGCATACGTACAACAAAAACATTACCTTTTGTCATTTTGTAGACGCTTCATATAAAAAATATTCCTTTTGAATAAATGTAAAAGTCAAAGGGGTTTATACACCGTATAAAAGAAGGTTCTGTATAAAACAGAATATCCCTCAATGAAAGGAGATTGAGACGAAGTCCCTTACAAAGAGGGTATCCTTGGTTTAAGAATAAATCAATTACATAATTTTGGGTGACAAAAGAATACACCAAATATAAGTGGATATTAAGTGGAAAAAATCAGAGGTTATTCACACATATTCATAGAATGACATATTCAAGGAGTACAAGTTTATCCCAACGAATCAAATTTGTGTTAATAAGTTCCCTTGCAAAAATTTGACATCCTAATGGCATCACTACAATAATTCAAAAAATGAGTTGACGAGAGATAAAAAGGGTATCTCATCACATGGACATAAAATTAAAATCAATAAGGGTATAGAAGAAAATATACCAACATAATAGTATGTGAATTAAAAGACATAACAAAATAAGTCTTTTAAAAAGAGGAGGGTGAAAGGTTCCCTTACCGACATGGGTATCTTTCGAAACATACACCCCGTGAAAGAAGGACAATAAAACATTGATGTAAATACTCATAAATTAAAGTATATTACACAATGAGTAAAATAATGGGCAGTACATACACCAATCAAAGGAAATTGTGGAAAATGTAGCATAATTCTAACGGAAATAAAAGTTAGATAAAAAATCCCTTAAGAAAAACCGGCAGCCTAACAGCGCCACATAAAACTTCCAAAAATGGATTGATGAGATCAAATAGGGTCTCTAATCATATTATAATAAATTTTACCGAAAGTGGAATATAGAAGAACATCCCCCAACATAACAAAGAGGAGCTTAAAAGAAGTGACATAAAAGAGAGTACTTAAAAAGAAAGAGAGAGGATAGATCTCTTACGAAAATTCGGCAGCTTAACGGCACCACTCAAAATATACAAAATGGATTGATGATAGAAAATTGGTTCTCTCATAATATGAAAATAAAAATTACAGTATGATTACTATAAAAGAACATCCCAATAACATGAAATATGAGCTTTAAAAGAAATGACATAAAAGAGTGTACTTAAAAAGAAATAGAGGAGTAGGATCCCTTACCTCGGGTCTGACTTGACACGATCATTCTTTAACGTCCCGAATAATAATCATGAGTAAATTTCTACTTGCTTAAGAACATTTTTCAAGTTTATTATTCCTTTTATATCACTTATTTCCATGTTATAAACATTATACAATCATTTAAGTTAATAATGTTTGTTTTGTCGATATTTGGTTCTTAAGTCGAAAGTGGACTTCTTACAATTACATGTTGTTCGTGTGGTCAAAGGTTCATTATATCCAGAATATTATTCATGATGTAGATATCATATATATAATATATATTCAGTACATTCATGCATTTATAATATTACATAACATTTATAGGTAATAAATGAAATGCACCGTTCATTGAGAGGGTAAGCCGTACGTACGCATGAACGCTGCTTCCATTTCTATTTCGTATTTTAGGAAATGGATTCATAATTATATAAAGGTATATTATAATTCTAGTTTAATATCATATATAATATCATAACTCCATACTTTATACGTCCCACATATGGTATTAACGAATCAAATCACTTTGAGGGGGCGGTAGTCTGCACTTCCTTAAATGAAGATATTGCGTTTACCCACAATGGAAACCATAAAGGTATGGTTTAAATATAAAATACAGAAGAATATAGTAAACATAAATACCGTATATATCATATAAAAAATACAGTGACGTCATAATGGCCACCTTTAAAGGTGATAAAAGAATATTGAACAATCATCATTTCGTGAGGCATAAAATCGCCAACCACAGAAACAATATGTTCATTAACCATTAGACAAAGGTGTGTGTAAGTGTAGCTCGAATCCTTATTATAAGAAAATCCTATTATATTTAGGATACTGTAGTTGTTACAAAAGAAATGAATAAAAAGAGTTTTGGGGGTTGGAGAAGCAAAATAAAACAAAAGGACATAAGTGAAGACATTACCTTAAAATCGGGTAACTCCCTCTGGTTTGAGCTCAATGGATTCCTTGGGAAGACTTCTGCCCAAAGTGAGGCTTCAAAGAGCTATATATGGATGTGGAGAGAAAAAATGGGCATGGGTTGGCCGATCCAAAGGCTTTTGAAGTGTGGGTAAGGAGGTAGAGGTGGGGGCCTTTTATAAGAGGAGAGGAGGGGCACTCTTGGAATGTAAAGAAATGTTACTTTATTTTAGAATGAGTTTCGGATTTTAATGGTCCCAAATTGATGTGTTTCAGGGATAAGGTGATAAGGGTTCGAAATACACCCATCCAATAGGTTTTGGACATGTGTAGGTCTTGGACGGTACATTATCTTTCCATTTTAGTTAAATCGTTAAATAATGAGTTCATCGATGCATCATCATGATGTCATAACTAATTTATTTTATTTAATGTCTAAATATTATAAAAAAAATTCTATCATGTAGGAAATCTTTTTATCTTTCCAATGACTATTTATAGTCAAACATCTGACTTGTATAACCCAATGTAAAAATTGTTTTAGTAAAACATTTCATGTTTGTGTCATTTTTACTTTAACAATAAATAAAAAGGTATTTATATCATTTTCAAACCAAAGTGGCTCCATGGGGTCCCCAAGTTGACCCATGGATTTTCATGGTCGGCCATGACACATCCAATGAGGTTATTACATGTGTCTAGGTCATTTCATTTTATTAAAACATTATTCTTACCTTAAACTACACTAATTACCTCTAATTGCGATTAAAAACATAATAATTTACTATTCACCAAAAAATTATTCTAATCCCATTGAACCACATTTTACTTATTAATGACAACCATGTATGTCGGATTTTTGAAATTCAAAACACAAAGATGGAAAATTTTCATTTAAACAGATAATCAGTTTTTATAAGTACCACTTAGTGGTTTCACTAATCATCAAAATTGTATGTTTTTCAGAAAATTACCAAAAATTCACCCTAAGCTATATTTGATATTCCAAATTAAGAACTGATGTATATTTTAGAAAATTCAAAACATATAATTTGCATTAATTAATTAAATAATTAATTCCCATTGTCAAAACAAATAGCGTGTTTTTATGAAACAAAATGTATCAAAAAATTGACACTAGTTTAAGTCTGATTTCAAAGTGAAATTAATTCCAATGAAAACTATTGGATTAAATGATAAAAATATATTCTAATTAAACTTTAAAACCAATTAAAAATATAATATAATCATATAAATAAATTAGATTAAAAAGTGGTTTTGAATTAAAATACAACATTTTTCACTACTCATTAAAAAATGAGCTTTATCGGAGATATACCAAAAATTTACACAAAGTAAAATGTGATGTCCCGATTCTAATGAAGAATTTTATTTTGTCAAATATAACACATAAAATTGTTAAAAAGTGGATTTAAAATAGGTTCACCATCAAAAGGCGGTTAGTCTACCTTTTAATGAATATTAGAATGTTTATGCTTAAAAATTGGATTCATTCGCATTTTTAATCCTCTAACATTTATTGTAAAAAGTAAAAATATTTGAAAAACATACATAATAATTTTTTAGTTAGTTCCTTTCTTTCTCTCCATTACAATGTCTTGGCGTTAACTACCATTTAAAATAATATTATTTTATTATTAGAGAGCAACGTATGATTTCAAAGGAAGTTGTTGTCGCGTATTGGGTACGCCATCGAGCATAGCATTCCCTTTAAAGTAATATTAATATTTTTTCCAAAAATATGGATAAATATGAAAATGTCATATTCTTTATTTACCAGGGGTGTTACATCCTTCCCCCCTTTTTGGAATTGCATCCTCTCAATTTTAAAATTGAGCTTGGAAACATCCTTGAATGTCCCACATCAGAACAAGAGTCGGTAAAACAATCACTTTAAAATAAAGGAAGATAAGTACAGTGGTCACCTGAGTTAACCCATACTAGGATTCCATGTAGGAAAACATGGACATGGAGGAGAAAAAATAAGGTCATGTTTTGATGGAGAGTGATACAAAACATGTTTAGAAGGAAGTTACCCACAAGAAAATCAAAAACTTGTGATTGGTTAAACGATATTTGATTCCCCATTAGGAAAAGTTAATAGACAACATTTTTGTTTTAAGTTACTTTTTATTGAGGAATTTTTTCATAAGGAAACATAATCACTTATCATGTTGACTTTAAACTTTTATTAGATTCCTTACACAAACTCATATTTTCTCAAAAAGATGAGTATTTAGGAAGTCTTGTTAACATTAATAGTACTATAATCGACTTCTATAGAATCACCTAATCCACAAAAGAGAACTATATAATTCCCATGTCTTTAGACTTTAACCAAAACCAAACCCAAAAAGGTTAGTACAAGATCAGATAATCCCGAAAAGGATAACCCTTTATAAAAAGAAAATCTATTCTTAATCTCCAAAATTTATCCAACAAAACCCAATGTTCAATGAGGACCATTCGATAAAAAATTTGTCCATAAAATTATTCAAAGTAAACCAAACTAAGATTGAAACCCAAATATTTGAAAGATTAAGTCACATAGTCTTCCAAGTTAAATCTTATCATTTATCTCCAAACAACATCAGTTTCTCCTAAAGTCTCGTATTGAAAAGTAATTAACCTAATCACATATCCCCCATGATAGGTTAATAATTTTCATAAATAACCCAAAATAGACATACTCTTGATTCCTAAAATCATCTAACTAAAAAGAATTAGTCAAACTAACCAGGGACTTCACATAGTCCAGTGGAAGGTGATAAATACCAGTCGCACTTTGGTTGTTGGATCGATTCCCATAGCTTTGTCCAACGCGATGGGTTGTCACACGGTCTGCGTGTTGTACTTTTTCCAAAACTATATAATTCTTAAAACATTACCCAAAATGTGATAAAATCATCAAAAATAATCATCACATATTTTAAACTCATGTTTACCTCATGCCTTTCATTTTCCATCATAACATATAATTACCCATAATTACCTCAAAAGTAAGGATCAAATATACTCCAATGGTTACCTTTATACTTATTACTAGAACTTACACATTGATTGGTCATCTCGTACATGATGCATTACAGAACATACCAAGGTTTAAGTGGTTGATAATGACTCCTTGATAGTTGGTTTAGAACAACCATGAGTTTCCTCATTGAATACCCCATTTTATCTAGTATCCTAATCAGAGAACCACCACAGTTTCCTTTAAACCTGTTGTCTCTTTGGTGCCTGCTAGATCCATCCATTCACTGAAAACAGAAATGTTAGTGTGAATATATCAACAAAACCATCATGTACTAATATGGAAGGTAAACACTAAGATATACTTACTCATTCACATTATCTAAAACTAGGACTCTTTCTGAAATCCTAACCATTATGGTAATGTCACTTGTGCTTAGAGAATACCCCAACCTCTAAAGTTATCTAAACCGTCCTCTGATACCAACTATAAGGCCCCTGCCTTAAACCTTACTTATTCTTGAGTTAATAAAAGATTACACATTAAGGATCTTTTCAGGTTTATAGTTTTAGAGAATTAGATCATAAACTTGCATTACATTCCACATTTAAACAAAGTGGTTACATAAAAGATAGTATTCATTTTTTTCCATCAACGAAAACATATTTATGCTAAAACATGGATTCTTTCTTGACACTTCCTTAACACTATCACCATATCATGTACCTTTCCCTTGACCTATGAAAAACATTTCAAAAACTTGGGATAGGCATAAAAAGCTCAGTAAGGGATACAAAAATATATGGAAAGGAAACATGAGTACATGTACACATAAGAATCATTGAAATCATAAATTACTTATGAAACATAATCACTTTAACATACCTCATCAAATCATGAATAAGTTATGGAAATCATAAGACATAAAGGTAACATGAGGAATTCACAACATTCTTATGTAGGGAGTAACCCTCTTGGTTACATTTGGAATACCCACCACAATATATTCCCTAAATCACATCGGAGAAACCTTAACGTTTCACTCCTTCGCATTACCCAATGCATTGGAGAGCTATATCGGGCTCACCCACCCTTATTTAATCATCGAACCACCCGTCTTCATAATAATTCCCAAGAACCATAACATAATCATATCACATAAAAACAAGCATAAAGGAAACATAACACTTCCACATTTCAATCACAAGATAACAATACAACACATTGATATAAAAACACTATGAAAACCATTTTCAATACCATAATAAAATAAAAGTAACACAAGGTATTTATTTTTCATTAAAAAAATGTGTGTCTTGTAGAGGAAGCTGGATCTCAAATAATGGTCACGGTGGTGGAGAAGTCATTGTCACCGCATACGTACGACATAAACATTCCCTTTTATCATTTAGTAGACGCTTCATATAAAAAAGATTCCTTTTGAATAAATGTAAAAGTCAAAGGGGTTTATACACCGTATAAAAGAAGGTTGTTTATAAAACAGAATATGCCTCAATGAAATGTGATTGAGACGAAGTCTCTTACAAAGACGGTATCCTTGGTTTAAGGATAAATCAATTACATAATTATGTGTGAAAAACTAATACACCAAATATAAGTGGGAATTATGTGTAAAACAATCAAAGGTTATTCACACATATTCATAGAACGACATGTTCAAGGAGTACATGTTTATCCCAAAGAATCAAATTTGGGTTAAGAAGTTCCCTTGCAAAAATTTGACAGCCTAACGGTGTCAGTACAATAATTTAGAAAATGAGTTAATGAGAGATAAAAACGGTATCTCATCACATGGACATAAAATTTAAATCAATAAGGATATAAAAGAACATATCCCAACATAATAGTATGTGAATATAAAGACATAACAAAATAAGTCTTTTAAAAAGAGGAGGGTGAAAGGTTCCCTTACCGACATGGGTATCTTTCGAAACATACACCCTGTGAAAGAAGGAAAATAAAACATTGATGTAAATACTCATAAATGAAATTATATTACACAATGAGTAAAATAATCAGCAGTAAATACAAAACTCAAAGGAAATTGTGGCAAATGTAGCATAAATCTCACGGGAATAAAATTGAGATGAAAAATCCCTTACGAAAACTCGGTAGCCTAACGGCGCCACATAAAACTTCCAAAAATGGATTGATAATATCAAATAGGGTCTCTCATCATATTAACATAAAGTTTACCGAAAGAGGAATATAAAATAACATCCCCCAACATAACAAAGAGGAGCATCAAAGAAGTGACATAAATGAGAGTACTTAAAAAGAAAGATAGAGGATAGATCTCTTACGAAAATTCGGCAGCCTAACGGCGCCACTCAAAACATACAAAATGGATTGATGAGAGAAAATAGGGTCTCTCATAATATGAAAAAAAATATTAAAGTAGGAGTAATATAAAATAACATCCCAATAAAAAGAAAGATGAGCTTTAAAAGGAATGACATAAAAGAGTGTACTTAAAAAGAAAGAGAGGAGTAGGATCCCTTACCTCGGGTCTGACTTGACTCGATCGTTCTTTAACACCCTAAATAATAAACTTTAGTTAATTTATACTTGATTAAGAGACTTTTTCAAGTTCATTATTCCTTTTATATCACTTATTTCCATGTTATAAACATTATGTAATCATTAAAGTTAATAATGTTTTTTTTGTCGATATTTGGTTCTTAAGTCGAAAGTGGACTTCTTACAATTACATGTTGTTCGTGTGGTCAAAGGTTCATTACATATTTAATTGTATTCATGAGTAGATATCATATATATCATATATATTCAGTACATTCATTCATTTATAATATTACATAACATTTAGAGGTAATAAATGAAATGCACTGTTCATGGAGATGGTAAGCCGTACGTACGCATGAACGCTGCTTCCATTTCTATTTTATATTTTAGGAAATGGAATCATAATTATATAAAGATATATTATAATTCCAGTGTAATATCATATATAATATCATAACTCCATCCTTTATACATCCCACATATGGTATTAATGAATCAAATCACTTTGAGGGGGCGGTAGTCCGCACTTCTTTAGATGAAGATATCGCGTTTACCCATAATGGAAACCATAAAGGTATGGTTTAAATATAAAATACAGAAGAATATAGTAAACATAAATACCATATATATCATATAAAAAATACAGTGACATAATAATGGCCACCTTTAAAGGTGTTAAAAGAATACTGAACAATCATCGTTTCGTGAGGCAGAAAATCACCAACCAAAGACACAGTATGTTATTTAACCATTAGGAAAAGGTGTGAGTAAGTGTAGCTCGAATCATTATTATAAAAACATCATATTATATTGAAGATACTGGAGCTGTTACAAAAGAAATTAATAAAAAGATTTTAGGTGGTTGGTGAAGCAAAATAAAACAAAAGGACATAATTGAAGACATTACCTTAAAATCGGGTAACTCCCTTTGGTTTGAGCTCAAAAGCTTCCTTGGGAAGACTTCTTCCCAAAGTGAGGCTTCAAGGAGATAGAGAGGGATATGGAGAGACAAAATGGGCAGGGTTCTTCCAAGCCAAAGGCTTTGGAAGTGTGGGTAAGGAGTTCGAGGTGGGGGCCTTTTATAAGAGGAGAGGAGGGGCACTCTTGGAAAGTAAAGAAATGTTACATTATTTTAGAATGAGTTTCGGATTTTAATGGTCCAACATTGATGTGTTTCTAGTATAAGCTTATAAGGGTTCTAAATCCACCCATACAATAGGTTTTGGACATGTTTAGGTCTTAGATTTTACATTATATTTCCATTTCAGTTAAATCGTTAAATAAAGGGGTTATCACTACATCATCATGATGTCATAAATAATTTAATTTATTTAATGTATAAAAATTATAAAAAATCTACCATGATGTATAAAATCCTTTTATATTTCCAATGACTATTTATAGATAAAAATCTGACTTGTATATCCCCATGTAAAAAGTATTTTAGTAAAACATCCCATGTTTGTGTCATTTTTACTTTAACATTAAATAAAAAGGTATTTATGTCATTTTCCAACGAAAGTGGCTCCATGGGTTCCCCCAAGTTGACCCATGGATTTTATTGGTCAGAAATGACACATCCAATGAGTGTAGGACATGTGTCAAGGTTATTTTATTTTATTAAAACATTATTCTTACCTTAAACTACACTAATTACCTCTAATCGCGATTAAATACTTAATAAGTTACTATTCACCAAAAAATTATTCTAATCCCATTGAACCACATTTTACTTCTTAATGACAACCATGTATGTCGGGTTCTTGAAATTCAAAACACAAAGATGGAAAATTTTCATTTAAATGGAAAATCAGTTTTTATAAGTACCACTTAGTGGTTTCACTATTCATCAAAATTTGAAGTTTTTCATAAAATTACCAAAAATTCACCCTAAGATATATTTGATATTCCGAATTCAAAAATAATCTCTATTTCACAAAATTAAAAACATATAAGTTTCATTATTTATTTAAATAATTATTTCCTATTGTCAAAACAAATAGCGTGTTTTTATGAAACAAAATATATCAAAAGATTGACACTAGTTTAAGTCTGATTTCAAAGTGAAATTAATTACAACGACCAATATTGGATTAAATGATACAAATATATTCTAATTGAACTTTAATACCAATTATAAATATAATCTAATCATATAAATAAATTAGATTAAAAAGTGGTTTTGAATTAAAATACAAAAGGTTTCACTATTCATTAAAAAATGAACATTATCGGAAAAATACCAAAAGTTTACCCAAAGTAAAATTTGATGTCCCGATTATAAATAAGAATTTTATTTTGTAAAATATAACACATAAAATTATTAAAAAGTGGATTTAAAAGAGGTTCACCATCAAAAAGCGGTTAGTCTACCTTTTAAAGAATATTAGAATGTTTATGCTAAAAAATTAGATTCATTCCCATTTTTAATCCTCTAACATTTATTGTAAAAAGTAAAAATATTTGAAAAACATGCATAATCATTTTTTAGTTAGTTCCGTTATTTCCCACCATTACAATGGCTAGGAATTAACTACCATTTAAAATTATATTATTTTAGTATTAGAGAGCAACGTAAGATTTCAAAGGAACTCGTTGTCGCGTATTGGGTACGCCATCGAGCTTAGCATTCCCTTTAAAGTAATATTTATATTTTTTCCACAAATATGGATAAATATGAAAATTTAATATTCTTTATTTACCTGGGGTCTTACAAAAATGGATTTGGTGGTGTGAAATTAAGAGAAGGGGAAATGACCTTTTATAAGAGAGGTGAGGATCACTTTAGGAAGAGATTAAAATATTTTTTTATATTAAAATTATTTTCAGTATCTAATGGCTAAAAAATTATTTATTTATAGGATAAGTTGACTATGGGTCAAAAAGATCAAAAATAATAGATTTTATACAGGTTTATGTCTCCATCATTACCGTATCTTTTAGATTTAACTCTTAGTTAAATAGTTTTACATTTACCATGTCACTGTTTATTTTTATATTATTTAGTATATAAACCTACTATAACAATCTAATATAACCACAAGTGGTTCATTAATAATAAATAAAACCTTATCTATGTCTGTTGGACCAACCCTGTATTTTTAGGAATATTATTTCATTTAATAATATAATATTTATTTTAAAAACTCTTTTTTGTCAATTTTGACAGTATTTAGTATTTTGTTTTTTTTGAAAGACATAACAACATGATTACTTAGGAAAAAATTATTAAATCAAACATAACATGTCATATTAAACTTTAAAATCAGTGTAATTCATCAAAGTTCTCAAATTACATTTTTTTTATATTTATAATTTCAATTATTTTAATTATTCGTTAATAACATAATTATTACATCATCATTGTGTCATAAATAAAAAAAATTATTTAATGTCTAAAAATTATAAATAAAATAACATTATGTAGGAAATATTTTTATATTTAAAATGAATATGTATAGTCTAATTTTACTTTTGTATAACCCTAAATTAAAAACAAGGTAGTTATTAAAATTTTAATTTAACTCTTTTAACTCTTCTTTAAATAATATAATAATAAATGTTATAAACTAATCCATGTGGATAAAATGGATCATATTTTATTCCTAAGGTTGTTTTTGGTCGAATTAAACTTCTATAATATAATTATTACATGTTTTAAGGTAATTATAATATCATTTTTACCCTTAATTACCCTATTAACTTTTAACTGTGGTAAATAATAGTCAAAAGTTACTATTCACCAAAAATTATTTTTATCTTATTGAACCAAATCATAGATACCAATTTTAAACATGACTCTTTGAATTTTCAAATTTATCTCACAGTAGCGGTAAAATTATGTTTTATGCAAATTTGCAAATGCTCTTATATGGTGGGTAAAAGACGGAAAAAAGATCACTAAAATTTTATATATCTAAACTTATTAAAAAATAAATATAATGAATTACATTGAACATATATAGGTATTATGTATCTATTTTTACCAATCACATATTAAAATAAAATATCTAATTATTTAAATAAAAAATCTAGTTATAAACAATAATGTAGTGTTTTTAACTATTCATCAAAAAATGAATGTTTTTAGAAAAATACCAAAAATTCACCCTAACCTAATATTGATATTTAAATTCCATAAATGATTTCCATTTTGAAAATAAAAATTAATAAAATTTCAAAAAGTTGGTATTACTATTCATAATGGTTTGTTACATTAGTTTTGGAGTGTTAAAACTCTAAGTTGCATACAACGCAAGCTACTTCATTATTCAAAGGGAAACATACTATTGAAGCTTGGGGGTGTTACATTTGACTTCATTTATTTGTGGGAAATTTCCAATTTACCAGTAAATTTCTAAAATTTCAAATAATTTGTATACACTGAATCAAAAAATGCATTATAAAAATATGAGTAAAAAATAAATTAGATGATACAACTTCATTAGATATATTAACAACTACTTAAGTAGTTGCAAAGGATTTCACCACACCTTTGTGAAGAAATCCTGGATGCTTCCCATCATCTAGGTTCTTGTTTGGACACTCATTTTCATAATGACCCATATCCTTACATTTAATACAATTTGTTGTATGTATATTATAATTTTTATTACCAACGACATGATACTTCTAATATTAATTATGTTACATATTCCAAAACATGGTATATTTGTAATATATACCATATATCAAAATGAATTTCCCAGTGTTTTTTACCAAAATTTTCATAAATTTAATAGATTATTTTCTTACCATTAAACAAATTTGATGCATTTGTTCCTTTTTCCTTCAACCTTGGCCACTTTTTATTCTAGTTGTCAAAGAACACATGATAATTCATAAACATTATTTAAACCTTATTCATACATCAATCATGTTTTTTGTATGATTTTTTTCATGAGAATCCAAATCCCCTTGTTATTCTGGCATCGATTCTGAGTGAAATTGATTTATTTTATTATCATGATCCGAGATAATATTTGGAACATACGTTGCCTATCATTAGAATTCATCCTCATTTACAACATTTGAATCCTCTTACTATATCAATAACATGAATTTTTTATATCCATAGTCGAGTAGCCTTACGAAAATGTTTCTCAAGGAAAATATTTTTGAATTCAATCCATTCCAAAGAATCAATATCCTCACTACCCTTAACATTTATGACTATTTACCAACATTTTTCGGCTCCACCATCAAAACTATAAATAATATGACTAATAATTTGATGGCCGTAACTCCCCAATACCTCAAAAATATTTTCTACTAATTTAATCCACTGTTTAGCTTCTACTGGTTTAGAAGATCCACTAAATACAATAGGGGGTTTCCTCATAAAAGTTTCCACCACTAATATCTTCCAATGAGGTTGATCTAGATGTTCTCATGCATGCATGTCGCTACCACTTATACACTGCTTCAACTGATTCATTACCATTACAAACTAATCATTTCCCATTCCTATAATTATTTTTTGTGGATTAGATAGGATATCATCAACTTGATGACTTCCAATATTAGCTTCATAGTTTCATCTATGGAAACCCATTATGAACTGACATATCTAAGATAAATCAACATTAAAATATTTAAATGATATATCATTTCAACATAAATTTAAATTAAAAATAATTTATTTGTATTCAATTATCATTACTCTAACCCCTGAACTTATCTGACCCTTTCACTAATACCAACTATAAGGATCTGGCCACAAAGATTACGTAATATAGTTAATTCAACTAGAATACACATTTTTACATTCACAATGAAAATTTTGGGTTTAGAAAACTTTATAATTAGGTCATTATATATACATAGAAACTCGTATAATTTAAAAGTAGACACTTTTACTTAATATCAATTTTTTCGCAATTGGAATATTTTTGAATAAAACCTGATTTCATTCAATAACAAAACATCATGACATTTTACCTGAATTCATCCTTTTATGTATCCATCCATATAAAATGTTAAAAACTTTTTATAACATTCTATGACAATAAAAAATCATTAAGAGATATTGGAAGAAATAAAAAACCCCTTTATCCATGAATGAAAAAAATTTCACATTGATTAATCATATAAACATAATTCATTAGATTATTTGATTGAATTTTGAAATCATATGCTTCCTTTAAAACCATTTAAATCATGTAAAAATCATAAAAGTGACTTGTGGAAACAATTACATAGCACTATTAAATGTATTTTAGCTCAACATGTTATAATGGGAGTAACCATCGTCCTTACGCTTAGAATAATCATTACCGTATATTCCCATAATCTCTTTTGAGAAATCTAACTGGTTAACTCCATCCATTTATGTAATGGATTGAATAGCTATAACAGGATCACCAACCCATAATTTAACACAACCCACCAACAATAAGAACTATTTCAATCAACCATATTAGATCATAACACATAAATAATTTATTACAGAATCATTCTTGAGGAAAGTAAATAACCCTTTTTAAAATGACTTTTACTTTTATAATGTCCTACACTTATAAATCGAAACATTTTATTTGGAAATAAACTTGTAAAGTTACAAAGGAAACATAAAATTAATAAGGAATCATAATGGGGAAAATTATTATTATACTGTATAATTAAAAAAATATCTTTAATAAAAATTCATTTAACAAAAAATATTATTTACCAAAATAATCTCTACTACCATATGTTGAATAGTGTTATGCCCTTATACATAATGACTGTGATAATAAAATAGGACTAATTAATTAAATAATTAAAAACCCTTTCACATATATTTTATATATTACCACTTTATGATGTTTATTTATAGCCATTTAGATGAGTTAAAAATATCATAATCGTCAATCCAATAGTGCTAATTTCATTGATTTCTGGTTCGTTACCTTGTGTATAATTATGGGAGTTCATTTTAAAATGGAAGAAAAACAATATAAGTATAATTAAATGGTACTAATATGTTTCCATAATTTCAGTTTATCCCATATATAATTTTTTATTAATATTCTAATGAATCGTTAGAGAAAAATATTAATAATAATATTGTGTTTATTTTATTGGTTTTTCCAAAAATTGAAAAAAAAATTTAATTTCATTTAATAATCATTTATATAAATTAGTTATAGAACCTCATTAAAGTTATATATATTTGAATCTATTTTTAAACAAATAATGGTTTTATGTTCGGGAATGGATTTTTTTAATAGAAAATTTAAAATTTGTCATCCACACACCTGGTGAATCGACAGGTCACTGATAATGTTTTCAATTTTTAGGATAAGAGGATAAGAGAAGTGGATTGAAGATGGATATAGAATTAACTAAATAAAATTTAAATATATATATTATACTAGAGACATCATGAAATCTTCAATAGATAAGGTGAGTATAAGGATGAAATAATGAATGAAAAAATTACTTTAAAAGAGAAAGAATTAGGATTTTACCTCTGGAATATCATATCCTAGAGAAGCCCCATAGAGAACTGGGTTTTGGTTTTTTATGAGACCATTAGGTCACACACATGGGGATGATTTTTGGGAATGGAATTAGGATGAATTTAGATAATATTCAATGCTTAGAAGTTGTGGGTAAAAGATTGGTTGATGGGTTGTATTTATAAGGAGAGGAGAGAGTTCTTTATATTATATTATTTATTTGTTTATTATTTTGGCCCAGACTATCAATAGTGATAATTTTCTAGACTAATTAGAGTAACTAGTGCATTTTATTTCAAAATAAATTTTTGTCACATCATAAATACATCTTCCATGACTCAATAATTCCATTATTTAATTATATAAGAAATTTTTGTATTTTATAATTCACCCAAAAAGAAACTATTTTATAAAAATTAAAAAATCACTCTAATAAGTTTTGAGATATATATTAATAAATTTAAAACATTTTTTGAAGAAAATTTATAAATATGAAATGATTAGTTTTAAATTAAAATAATTATTAATTTAAATAGATATTGGTTTTCGTATTATAACTGATTTTAAAACATTTGGAAAACCATGTTAAGGTCTCACAAATATAATCTTATAATAATAATAGAAGATAAAATTAATTTATGAAATTATTCTGTGAAAAAAATTAAAAAAAATATATTTATTATTAAATTTTAAATAAGATTTTTTTCCACAAAAATACAAAAACTTTTCATTTTTAATTCAGTTATTTACTTATCCCATTCTATAAATATATAATATCATAATTTTTAAGATAACAATGATTTTTATGATTTTATTAGTGATGTTATCATTCTAATGGATATATTACTATTCTTAATGGTCACATTACAATTTCTATGGTCTTCATACTATTTCATTCATACTAATTCATTAATTTCTATAAATACTAAATATTTCATTTTATATTATAATTAATGAAACTATTTAATTCTTGAATGAAAATAAATTATTCTATAAGTACATAGGTTTTTTTAAATACAGTGATTCAATAGTCCAGTGAAAAACATTGAACACAGTTTTTTACCTTTATCATAATTTTCTTCATGAATATTCAAAATGTGATGTTTAATCAATAAAACATTTCATCCTAGTAGTTATAAAATTTATATATTTTTAGAAAACATAGATAATCATATTAATATCATGTGTTTACTAATTTAAAAACAACTTGAGCATAGTTAAATCCATATGATAAATATTCCAGGTTAAATTCTTCTATATTTACTTTGTAGATATGGAAAATTACTTAATATAATAGAGAGGTATATAGAGATGACATGTTTGTATATTTTTTAAAATAACCACCCATTCATACAATTTGTATCGGTCTTTCCCATTCATATATGTTGTATTGGAAACAATAGATCATATAAGATATATTTATCTCAGCAATTTATAACCTATATTTCCCAAGTAACATATATGGTATAAAAAATTTATTTATACAAATATTCATCATAAAACTCTTGAAAAAATATTCTGAACCCATTTCAAAAACATTTTAAGATATTGAAATTTAAATTCATTTTAGAACAAAATTTTCAAAAATAATATAACAAAGATAAATGGATTAAGGTTTATTATTTGAATATTACAAGATTAAATATAATGGAATCCAAACATCAAATTAAAATTATGGATATGGACACAGATTTTCACATTATACGTTAATATAAGACATTACCTTTTTCATTTTTTTTAAAATATTTTTTATAAGATAAATTAAATTATTATTTTTGAATCAATTAGAAACTAATTAAAATTTATATAAAATATCATATATAAATAATTAATACGTATATAAATATTCCCATTAAATAATTTTATGAATATGTATACAGATTAAGATTATGTATAAAATAATTCTTGAAAACATTTAAAACAATGTTTCTATTCAATGTGGGTCCCTTAACTCGAGTCTGACTCATCATGTACATTCATTATGCTAATTAATAATAAATTTTTAATTGTTTTTAATTTCTTAATAACCTTTTCAATGATTATTTTTCCTAATATTTTACTAGTTACAAGTTTATATACAATTAATTAATCAATTGAATTTACATTGTGTGTTTTGAAAATATTTTTCTTATATGTTCAAAATTTATTTGGGAAGTTGAATATAGAAAATGTGGTCCTTATTTAATCTTATAAATAATAGAAATAATTATATATTTTTTAATTTTATCAATTAAATTTACATTCATAACTAACCATTAAATCTCATTATTAAAAATGAATTATTTTACAATTTTGGAA
Source organism: Viscum album (assembly GCA_963277665.1). Taxonomy (NCBI): domain Eukaryota; kingdom Viridiplantae; phylum Streptophyta; class Magnoliopsida; order Santalales; family Viscaceae; genus Viscum; species Viscum album. The sequence continues at coordinate 1,583,493,042 of OY728158.1, read as the reverse complement.
AGGTACACCATATAGACAAAAGAGTAACATTTCAATTTTTCAATGAATATTATGATTTTATAATTTTATAATAATTATTATATCATAAATGTCATAAAATATCTTTATATAAATTACATATGTCATCCATTTGAGGTATTGGTGAAAAACGAATAACATCACTTCGGGATGGTGGTAATCCACCTGTACACATGAATTCCATTATCATTATTCAATGAATTAAAAAGGAAGAAAATATATGATATATTATCCTTCCATAATAATAATTCTCTAATGGATTTTATATATATTCCTTAAAAACATAATTTTTACCAGTCTTGAGAGGTAGTGATGGAAATTTAATTACATTATTTTGTGAGGTGGACATAATCCACACACACAAAAGATGATTATATTTCCCTATTGATGTAATTGGGGGTGAATATAGGTTATTAATATTAATTAATAAAATATCATCATATTTAAGATTATTATTTTATTTTTTTCATCATGGTTGAAAAATATTTGAAGGAGGTGATGAAATAAACAAAACTAAAACATTCACTTAAGAACTATACCTCTTCTTAAAAGATCCTCCTTTTCATTAAACATTAATCCCTATATGTATTGTATTATGTATAATATAAAAACTCTATAATGTGTTTAGTAATTTTTTAAAGGATTTATTTAGGTAATTTATAATATAGAGTTCTCAAATGGTGTGAGGAAGAGAGTAAATGAGATGCCCTTTTATATGTGAGGGGAGGGACACTCTTATATTTCATAGTTATGAAATTAATCTAAATTACTTTTCATTTTCAGTAGGTTAAATATTATTTTCAATTAATAATTTATGATTATATTTTTAAATACCAACACAAAATAAAATTTCGATATGTTTTGGTGATATTTTCACCCCAATATCTTTGTTTTGAACCCCAATTGACCATTTTGACAATTAAGATAATATAAATTCTATTTACTAACTATGCTTCATGAAAATTAATATAAAAGAATAAGTGACCCATAATTGGAAAATTGAAGATATTTTAAACCATATGTAATTCTCCACAATAAATAAAGTATTTTTTTAATTTTAAATCATTTAATAATATATATATTCTATATAATATCCTTAATCACACTTTTGAAAATTCATCAAATATTTCTATATAATATGATTATAATATTTGTAAAATTTCTAAAAATGATATTAATTCAAATATAAAGATTATATGTTCTAAATTTAATCTTCTATTATTATTTAGATCGGTATATATATCATTTTAGTCTCTATCAATTGTGTCAACCCCTTGTTTACCAATTTGTATCTTTTACATCAATAATGACTTTTTCAATATTAAATGGCACTAATTTTACATATAAGTTGAAAATTAGCTCATAGATGGACTATATATGAAATTTCGGATAAATGATCATTATATAATTCTAATTAAATTTGTTTTTTATTTTAAAATAATTAAATGAAATATTATTTAATATAAAATATCATTAATGTCATTTTGGAAAATATTTATCTAATTTGGATTTAAAATCAACATAGAAGTTAATGAATGAAAATATAAACATTTAACACTTCCCTAATATGTAATATATACCAATAAAATTATTTTTAAACTATAACTCACCCAATATATTTTATTTGTAGATATTTTAAAATCATGTAAATAATTTATCTATTCAATGAACAGGCACTAAATCATCATTTCTCAATTATGTAAGTTGATTATATGATCACTAAAAAAATTATAATAATAAATAATAATATACTTTAAAATGACCTTTTTCAGCAAAACATAATTTTTTATCTCTTTTATAATATATTATATATATTAAAATCAAGAGAGTGACATTATTTCATTATATTTACAAAAGATAATATAAATGTTAGAATCAAAGGGAATGTGGAAATAATATAATATTTCTGAATTTTTTATTTTTATTGATGAAAAATAATCATTAAATTAAATTTTGGAATTTTTTGGGTTAATTTTTATAACTTATCATATTATTTTTAACATTAATTACACAAATTACCTTTACCTTTGTAAGAAACAAAAATTAGTGTGGTCACTATTCATAATGAAAACAAATAAAAGGTAATTATACACTGTATATAAACCTTATAATTCAATATAATGGACCAATTTTTAGGATTAATATCATATAACGGAAGTAAATTAATTTAACCTAAAAATTTGAAAAATTACAAAAAAATATTTTTATAAAAATGTGTTTTTATGAAAAACATTAACTTATAAAAAATTCAGGTGCAATGGTATTTCCTATAGATTTCATTATATTATATATAATTAATTTATAGTTAAGTTACATTAATATGAAATGGTAATTTAAAATTAATTTATTTATTTAAAATAAATGAAAATTCTAGAAAAATCGGTATTTTTCAATATTCATTAAAAAATAAATATTTTAAGAGAATCTTAAAATTTAACTATATCGTAATTTTGATATGTTTATTTAAAAAATTATATCATTATTATATAATACCATTTCTAATATTAGTATAAATTATATATATTGTACACAAATAATGCAATAAGAATATTTTTAGGAAAACTAATTTTTGGATAATAAAATTACTTTCCTAAAAATTGAGTGCTTGTTTATTATGAATTAATAAAAACATTTAGAATATATAATACCATTAAACATAATTTTTATAATATGTTTATTAAAATTCATACCTTTAAATTTAATATTCATGTTATATGTGTCACATTGGAATAATAAAAGTTCATTTTTCATTTATGCTCAGTGTTGTGTTTTAATTGCTATCTAGTAAAGTGTTATTTCTAAAATCATAGGGCATTACATTCTCCCCCACCCTATTTTGTAAATTTTGATCTCATAATTTTATCATGACCATGGTAATCAATGGATTTACATTCTATAATTTCTATTTTTCAATCCCTCATTTATATAAGTGATTGTAAAACTACATATAGAAAAGAGGGAATGGGAAGTACGATGTTCATCAACAATAACACATAATTAGGTTTTCAAATAGTATATAATTATTGGGATGTAAAAATAAGGAAATGGAGGGAAATTTTAATATATAAATAATTATGGAGTGTGAAAGAGAATATTAATATCAACAAAATTTATTGATTATGAGAAATTCAATAACCAAAAAACCATATACAAATTATGTTTAAAAAGGACCATTAATTATTTAGAAATAAATGTAAAATGAAAAAAAATCCATGATCCTTTTCTTAGAGTTGAGGAATTACTAAGCCATATAGACTATGAATATAATGATATATATTAACATTACAAGTATAATTTACTCTATAAATCAATATCCACCACAACATCACCATTTCCATCAATTAATGAGTATTAAATATGAATATTTCATTACAAAATCACTTAAATGATTTTCTATTAGGTTAAAAAATAAAAAAAGGATAACAACATTGTAATTTTATATTTATACATTAAAAAATGGTTTGAACGTGTTTTAATAATATTTAATAGTTATAATACTTTATAAATAAATCTTCAAATTCTTATTAATAAAACCCAATCATTAATATAAATCATTTCCAAAATATATGAACACTAAATATACTCATTTAATCTTTAAAAAAATACAATATAAAAAATTTCATTTTTATTACATCCCATTATATTTGTTACATACAAAAATGAATATACATTTATCATATATTCTCTAAAAAAATTGATAATCATTTCTCTAAATAACATCACTATATTGAAATTTATATGTTTCCCAAAATTAATCTAATCCTTAGATGTCAAAGTGTATAGGTAAAAATTGTCATACTAACTATGAGATTAAGTTGGACTAAGGTAGGAACTGCACCCTTTTCACCCTTCAATTGGGGGATCATTCCCCAAAACCATTCCTTATACGACGGGTTATCCCCAAATATATAGGTTTTCTTATTCAAAAACTATGTATATATATTTAAATTATAAATTAAAATAGATTATGTGATAACAAAATTCATATTTCACTATGATCTTATAATGTTTCTAAAATTTAATGACCATTTTATCACTAATTACTTTAATGACCCCAATATTAAATAATGTTCTAAAAATTGAGTACTTGTTTATCATATTTCACTATTATTTTTATAGGCTTATGGATTTAGGGAATTATGTCATATAATATACATAACATCTTGAATATTAAAAGTAAACACATCTACTCACTATCCATTTTTTTCATAAAACAAAAACACTTATAAAAATTTACATTTCTACTTCCATGTTTTAAATAGCGTTACTTTTCCTTGATCCCATCCTTGACCCTATTCATCACAATGTCATGTGAAAAACATTTCAAAACATTGGATGAACATAAAGAAACTCAGTAAGGGATTCATAAAGAAGGAAAATTGTTAGTTTTTCGAAAAAACCTATCAACGATGAACACATTATCATAATGGAATACTTTTCACCATAAATATGTGGCAAAAATAAATTACTAAATATAAGCTCATTGCTTAGTCTTTTTGTAAAAAAAACATTACCATAATGCCCTTCGAAAATAATTTCAAGAACATAAAGGTAAATTGGCACAAAAACATACAAAAATGTAATGAAAATATAGTCGACTTCCGCATATATCACTAATTGAAATAGACATATGACAGACTTCTATACCCAATGCATTGGAGGATTTAATGTAACCACTTTTCCTTGGTTTATCATGGAACCAACCGTCATTTGGTTTATCACGTAAACACCCATCATTGGTTTATCATGTAATGACCCGGAAAATGTCTAATTACCATTATATAATCATAACACATAAACCAATAATAAAGAAAAAATATCATTTCCATAGTGTAACAACAAGAGATCATTTTATGATATAGAAATATTCAACACATTCCAAATCCATTTAAAACATTTAATATTGATATTTTTTAATCAAAGTGTCTGATACCACTTTGAATAATATGATATAAACTATCATTTAAAACCATTCATTTCCATATAAATAAATTATTAAAAATAATTTTGAAAACATTTACATGAAATAGACGTTTTAAAATGAATAAATATATAAAACATTTTAAATTATGGTTTAGATAAAGAGTCCCCTACCACTTGAGAAACACATGATATAAAATCATTAAGGAATCCTGTTAACCAGAACATTAAATATCTTGAGAATATACTAATTCATGATATAAATAGTCAAAAGTGTTGTATATACACATTATAGGATAATAATTGTGAAAAATAACAATATATGCCTCAATGAAAGGAAATTGAGATGAAATCCCTTACGAATATTCAGAATCCTAATGGAGTCACTTTAAAATTTAGAAAATGAGTTGATGGGTGAGAAAAAATTATCTCATCACTTGGACATAAAATTTAAATAAATAAGGATATAAAAGAATAAATCCAAATATAAGAAAATTTAAATTAAATGATATAACCTAAAAAACCCTTTGACTAAAAGAAGATGGTTAGTGGTTCCCTTACATTGATTATTTTGTATATAAAATAGATCATTTATGTGTATTCACTGTAAGTACACATAAAGTTAGTATAAATACAAGATATTATAAATAAGTTATTTCTTAGATAATCATAGCACTACATAATCATGATGTATAAGTTTTACCAAAATAATGGAAATTGGGAAAAGAATTTCCATTAAGAAAATTCGGTAGCTTTACGGCGTCACATACAAATTCATAAAATTGGTTGATGAGAGAGAAAAGGTTATCTCATCAATTGGACATAAACTTTACATAAATAATGATATATAAGAAAATATCCTAACATAAGAAAATGTATATTAAAATACATATCATAAAATATGTCTTTGATGAAAAAAGGATGGTGAATGGTTCTCTTACCTCTTTTTCAACTTGACTAGTTTGTTCATCAATTTCCTAAATATTAAACATAAGTTAATTTCTATTTGTATCATAACATTCTTCAAACTATTTATTCCTAATATATAACATGTTACCACATTGTAAAACCAACATAATTATTTATGTTAATATTAGTCATTTTGTTGATATTGTGTACTTGAGTCGAAAATGATCTAGTTAAACATAAAATTTGTCCATATTGTCAAAATTACATCACATGAAAAATATTACTCATATATATATCATATATATCCATTATATATGTATTTAAAATATTCCAAAAAAATTGATACAAAAAGGAAAAACATTGTTCATGGAGACGGCAATCCATATATACACATGAACGCTACTTTAATTTATATTAAATATTTAATGGAATGAAAACATAATGATACATAGGTATATTATAATTACAAAATAGTATCATATTTTATATATGTTTCATAATTTCATAAACTCCATCTTTTATACATTTCATGTAAGTCTTGAATGAGTCATATCACATTGAGGGGGCGGTAGTCCGCACATCCACAAATGAAATTATCATGTTTACACTTCATTAAAAGAACAAAATTTTGTTATAAACAGAAATTAAAGAATAATAAAAGCAATATAAACCAAATATATATCATATATATACATTTCCATCATAATGGAAACCATGATAGGAAGTAGGTGATAATTGAATAATCATCATTTCATGATGCAGTAGTTCGCCTTCCACAGAAACAATATTTTCTAAATCCATTAAATGGAGGTTTGTGTAAGGTTAGTTTAAATATTACTCATAAAAAACTAGAATATTTATTATAATGGTGTTTTTATTTAATCAAATAATAATAATATAATATGTAGTGAAGAATTATAATATTTTAAAGGAACTTTAGAGAAGACACTACCTCTTAAAATGGGTAACTCCCTTGGATTTGATACAAAATGATTTATTGAATTGACATTGCATAAGGTAAGTATTCTAGAAGAAATATAGGAATTTTGTGGATTATTAGATCATATTTTAGATGATTCAGGGTTCTTGATGGGTGTGAGTTAGGTGTTAGAGGTGGTGGACATTTATAAGAGGGATGAGGGTACTTTTGGAATGTCTTGAATATTATTTTTTACTAACTTGAATTTAAATTTAATAAATAAAAAAACACATTTAATAAAAATATAAGATTTTTATTGTTCAAAATACTCTCATCCAATTGGTTTTAGACTAGTTTTGTTTTCAAATTTAACCTTATACTTATGCTTTAACCCTTAGTTAACTAATTTAACTATTACCATATCTTTATGTATATTCATACTATATGGTTAATATTGTTACCATAAAATTATAATAGAGCCTAAAGTGGTCCATTAATGACATTTATAGAATTATCTAAGTTATTTTTATGAATCATAGATTTTTTGAACTAGTATATCATTTAATAAAATTGTATTTGTTTTAAGAACTCATTAATGTCAATTTTTATACTATTCAAATCATGACTTTTTAAAAATCCATAAAAACATGATTATCTTGAGAAAACATCATAAATTATAATAAAACAAGTCATTATAATCCTTATAATTCTTGTATATCATAAAAAGTTTTAAATAAATTTATTGTAATATTTATAATTTCATTTATTTAAATCAATCATTAATAAGTTAATCACTACATCATCATTGTGTCTTAAATATATTAATTTATTTGATGTTTAAAATTTATAAATATAACACCATGATATAGAAAATATTTTTATCATTATAATGAATATATATAGTTGATATGATAAATTATATAATCCCATATAAAAAATGTTTTTACTAAAAGATACATGTTTAGGTTATATTTTCATTAACATTAAATTAAAATTAATTAAATGTCATTTTCACCCAAATGTGGAACCATGTGGTCCGAAAATAGACCCATGGATTACCATGGTTGTAAATATCTCATCCAATATGGTAAGTACATGTTTTAGGGTAGTTTAAAATTATTATAATATTATTTTTTACGCTTATTTACCTAATTTACCCTTTAACCATGGTAAATACAATTTTTACTTTTGTTTTTATTCATAATGTCTAAAAATAAATTATACCTATTTACCCAATTTGGACATCTTGATACAAAATATGGAATCTAGTTTCCCAAATTTATAATAATGAAGTTTCATTAATTAATTTAAAATTATTTCCCGTTGTCCAAACTAAAAAGCGGGTCATTAAGAAGTAATAACTATCAAAACATTTACAAGTGTTTATGTCCAATTTAAAAGTGATATTTTATACAATGATCATCATTGGATTAAATTATAAAAATATAATCCAATTATACATTAAAACCATTTAAAATTACAATCTAAATATATAAATATATTGTATTAAAAGACCATTTTGAATTAAAATGCTGTATTTTTTCACTATTCATTAAAAATGAAATTTATCCGAAAAATAACAAAATTTCATTCCAAGTAAAATTTGATGTCCTTGTCTACAAAATAATCATATTTCGTCAAATATAACATATTATATTGACAAAAACTAGACTTAAAAAGAGTTTTCCTTCAAAATGTATTAAAATAGTCTTTAAAAATATTAGATTTTTTCATGCTAAAAAACATTCATTCATATTTTGAGCCTAAACAATGTATAGGATAAATGTAAAAAAAATTAACAAACATGTTTAATAATAATATAGTCATTTATTTTCATTCCAAAAAATACAACTTCAAGGAATTAATTACCATTTACAGTAATAATATTTTTTACGGTATAACTCAATGTTGTGTGCAATGTAAGATTTCAAAGAAACCTATTATTCCACGTTTAGTATGCTATAAAAAAGGTTTACTCTTAACAAAAAACATATATATTATTCATAAATATTATTATATTTGAAAAATTATTATTCTATAAATACCTTGGTCATTACATCCTTTCCCATTTTAGAAATTATGTCCTCGTAATTAAAAATTGGGCATAGAAACATCATTGATAGCCCCACATCAGAAGAAGAGTCAATAAAACTATAAATATAAAAGAAATAAGGAGGATTAAAAATGTCATCCAAGATAACTCGTACACGGACTCCATGAAAACATGTATATGAAGGGAAAAAAATAACGTTCTGATGGAGATGTGAAAGAAAACATGATCAAGAAAAAGATGACTACCCGAAAAACATAAACATTTGCTGAGTTAAATGGTCATTTATTCCCTAGTTGGAAAAGGTAATGGAAAATATTTTTGTATTAAGTTCCTTTCAATAAATTTGAGGAATTTATTTATTATATTGACTATGATCATAATGAAATATACTTACCATTCTTGTAGATTTTCTTCCTTTAATAAATTTCTACAACAAATTCGACTTTTTTCTAAATGATGATTATTCATGATGACATGGTCACACTTGAAGTGCTAGAATAAACTTATAGAGAATCACATAATCTATAAAATATGAAATATATATTTCCCTTGACTTTATACAATAATCAAAACCAAAATGGTTAGTTCGAGAATAGATAATTCCAAAAAAGGATAATCCTTTATAAAAAGAAATACTACTATTAATCTCAAAAATTCTACAAACATTACCCAATGTTCAAAAAAGGCCACTCAATAGACAATTGTGCATACAATTATTCTAAATAATACAAACTAATATTGAAAAAAAACTCAAAAGGATTTGATCACATAGTCTTCCATGTTAAAACATAACATTTATCTCGAAATAACCTCGACTAATCTTAAATTCTCATACTGAAAAGTAATGAACCTAATCAAATATTCTATAAGATATTTTAATAATTTCTATAAATAACCCAAATAATTATAAGTACACAATAAGAACATATATTCTTCCAAAATAATGTTCAACTATTACTCCTCAAATTAAATCCCATATTATTCTACTTTCCTTAGGCATATAGTATCCCAAAAGAGATTTCTTCTTCCAAAATAACATTTATCACATAATCACCAAATCATTTTTCTATATTATGGATATAAATTTGATAAAACATAAGTTCCCAAAATAAACTTATTATTGATCCGTAAATTGTTGAACTAAATGAAAATTTCATACTAACCAGGGACTTCACATAGTCTAGTGCCAGGCAATGTTTTCTTTTTGCTCATCGGTTGTGGTTTTGATTCATCTAGCCTTACTGGGAAACATAAGTTGTCACCCATAATTTGGGATATCCTTTTTATAAAACCATATCGCTATTATAAACTAATCAAAAATTAGATAAGTTCCTCAAAAAATAACCATAACCTATTTTATCCTAAAATTTTATATAATACCTTTTATTTTGCATCCCAAAATATAATAACCATTCATCACCTAAAAGAAAAAGATGATATATACCCATAAGGTTATCCATTATGTCCACACAATAAAAGATAAATCATTTTTGAATACCTTTTTCACATATCAAACATCCGGGTTACACGTAGTAGAAAATTTCTTCAAATGTAATCCATCATCAAATATAGCCTTAATACTTTTAATCATTTCATCATCCTAAAGACTATCATAAATCTTAAATCCCTTATATGTATGCTTCTTACTCATTCAATGTTTTTCATGTTCCATTAAAATTAATTTTCCAACTTATTCTATAATAATTATTTTCTAAAAATGCGTGAATCATATCCTAATATTATATAACTTCAAAACATCAAATAAGAAATAATCCGTACATTTCATTGGTAATTTTCAGTTTCCTCATCCTATATTGGAATAGAATTGGGTATTGGTTAACATATTTTTCTCTGGTCTTACTGATCCCATTACAGATCCTTATTTGTAGGACATCTATTTTTATAATTACCATGCACACCAAATTTAACACATTCAATTAATCCCTTAAAAAGAGCATCTATCCCTTCCCTGGAGTCAACTGGATGAGTCTTTTTTCCATGATAGGTTCTTTATTTATGACCTTTATTACCATATCTATAGCATCTTCTTGTACTTTTGAAACATCTTCCTAGTTGATTCTTTCCACTTCTTTGACCCATTTTTTTAATATACTTACCATTATGATTACTACCTAAAATTAAATATGGACTTGTTTCTCGAATATACGATGGCTTATAAAAATAAACAAGGTTTGGGTGTTCAATCATGACTCTATATAGTTGGTTTAGAATAACCACAAGAGTTCTCACTGCATATTTCATTTCATTTGGTTTCTTATTCAGAAAACCATCATAGTTTTCTTCGCATCCATTATTACTTTGGTTCCTTATAGATCAAGGAATTTACTAAAACCAAAAAGGTCAGGGTGAGTACATATATAAATTCATCATATAATATCTTCTAAGGATAGTAATTACTAAGTTATACTTATTTATGTTTTATTAAACTCATTCAATTTATCTAAAATAACTATGAATCTTTCTAATATCCTTATTGTTATGGTTATGTAAATTATTATTAAATAAAACCCTAACCTAAAATGTTATATAAAACAACCTCTGATACCAACTATATGGCCCCAGAATTAAACATTACATAATCATGAATTAAGTTAATTATTCACATTGAGGATATTTTTATGTTTTGAGCTTTAGAGAATTTGTTCATAACTTATACATAACAACTTGAATATTAAAAGTAGACACTTCTACTCACTATTCATTTATTTCAAAAAACAAGAACTTTTAAAAAAATAAACTTTTCTATTTTCAATTTTTATACAGCATGACTTTTCCTTGACCCCATTCACCTTTATGTCTAATGAGAACATTTCAAAACATGGTATGAGCATAAAAATATAAATAAGGGATACATAAAGAATAAAATAGTTATTTTCTCAAAAAAACATGTAAACCATGAATACTTTATCATAAATTAATACTTTTATCTTTAAATAGGTAACAAAAACACTTCATTGAATATAATATCATTTCTTACCCTTTTTAAACCAAAAGATTACCAAAAGGTGAATAAAAAACAATGTATGTCATATAAAGGTAACTTGGGACATAAACATGCTTAAGAAGAATAACTATATGCTCGACTTTCACACATGTCACTATATGGAATATCTATATGGCCATCTTCTATACCCAATGCATTGGAGGTTATAACGTAACCACCCATCCTTAGTTTAACAAGGAACTACCCATCATTTGGTTTATCACGTAACCACCCATCATTGTTTCATCATGTAACCACCCATAAAATTTCTAAGTACCATTATATAATCATAAAACATAAAAAATCATAAAGGAAAAAATAACATTTCCACACTATGACCACAAGAGATCATTTTAAGATATAGAAAAATTCAACCCATTCCAAAACTATTTAAAACATTAAATAAAGTGATTTTTGAATCAAAGTGTCCCATACCACTTTGAAACTTTTGAAAGAAATTGTGATTTCAAAACATTCTTGTCCATATAAATAAATTCTTAAAACCAATTTTGAAAACATGGAAAAGAAATATAGGGTTTTAAATTAATAAATCATTAAAACATTTAAATCAATATTTTAGATAAAGAGTACCTTACAACTTGAGAAACACATTAAATAAAACCATTAAGGATTAATGTTAAATAGAACCTTATATATGATGAGAATATACTAATTCATGATATAAAGAGTAAAAAGTGTTGTATATACACATTATAGGATAATATATGTGCAGAAAATCAAGATATGCCTCAATAAAAAGAGATTAAGACAAAATCCATTACGAAAATTTAGCAGCCTAACTTCGTCACTTTAAAATTCATAAAATGAGTTGATGGGAGAGAAAATAGTATCTCATCAATATTACCTAAAATTGAAAAAATAAGGATACATAAGAACATATCCCTAGATATGAAAAATTAAATTAAAATACATAACATAAAAGAATACTTTGACTAAAATTCTAAGGTGAAAGGATCACTTAAAAACATTATATTGTAAATAAAATTGATAGATTATGTGTATTAAATATATATACACCTAAAGTAATTATAAATACAATATAGGATAACAAATGTTATTTTTTACATAATCAGATCACGACATAACCAAGAAGTAGATGTTTGACTTAATGAATGGAAAAATAGTTATGCAATTCCCTTATGAAAAGTTGGTAGACTAATGGTATTACTTAAAAATTAGAAAAATGATTTTATAAGAGAGATAAAACCCTCTCATCCATGGGAAATAAAATTTACGCCAATAATTATATAGATGAAAATATCCAAAAATAAGAAAATGGAAATTAAAAGACAGAAAATAAAATATTTTTTTGAAGAAAATATGAGTATGAAAGTTTCCCTTACCTCATGTCTAACATGACTCATTCATTCATTAATTTCCTAAATAATAAAAATAAGTTAAATTAAGCTTTATTTAGAACTTTAGTAAAAAATGATTCATTTTGTGAATATTGGGTACTTTGGTCGAAAATGATCTTGTTATAATTAAAATTTTCCCATGTGGTCAAAATTATAGTATCTCTAGAATATTACTCATATATATAACATATATCCAATTTTTTTGAATTGATAATAATATATTAAATGTGAAGATATGTAATGAAATTCACTATTCATGGAGATGGTAGGTCGTACGTACGCATTAATGTTGTCTTCATTTCTATTTAATATTTAATGGAATGAAAACATAATTATACATATGTGTATTATAATTACAGTATAATATCATATTTTATATATGTAACATATGTTCATTAATTCTATCCATTATAAGTTCCATATATGGTAAGAAAAACTTATATCGCTTTGAGGGGGCAATAATCTACACTTCCTCAAATGAAATTATTGTATTTACACTTCATGAAAACCATTAAGGTAGGTTAAAAATAATAATTAAAAAATAATAAAGTCAATATAAACATAATATATATGATATAAATATAGTTCCATCATAATTTTCACCCTGAGAGGTGGTAGAATATAATTGAACAATCGTATTTTTGTGAGGCAGTAGTTCGCCATCCACAGAAATAGTATATTCTAATTCCATTAGATGGAGGTGTGTGTAAGTGTAGTTTGAATACATATCATAAAAAATGCCTTTAATATATAGGATAATTTTTTTTTTATGTAGTAAAATAATAATAATATAATATGTAGTGAAGAAGTATAATATTGGAAAGGAACTATAGAGAAGACACTACCTCTTAAAACGGGTAACTACCTATGATTTGAGCCAAAAGGATTTCTTGAATTTCCCCATGTCTATGTTAAGGCTTATATGAGTAATATAGGAATGTATGGAGATTATTGGGATAGATTTTAGATGACCCAAGAGGTTTGAGAGGTGTGAGTATGGGGTTAGAGGTGGTGGCCTTCGATAAGAGGGAGGAGGGGTACTGTAGGAATGTCTTGTAATATTATTTTTTATAAACCTAATTTTGACATTAAAGAGTTCCAAAAATCCATTGAATAGAAGATAAGATTATTATTGTTAAAAATACTTACAAAAAATGGGTTTTAGAGGAGTTTTGGTTTCAAATTTAAGCTTATCAATTATCTTTAACCCTTAGTTAACTAATTTAACAATTACCATGTCTTCTTGTATATTCATATTATATGGTTAATATAGTTATAATTAAATGGAAATAGAACCTAATGTGGTTCATTAATGACTGTTGAAACATTATAAAAGTAATTTGGCCAAAAATTTTATTATTAGGACTATTATATCATTTAATAAATTAGTATTCATTTTAAATACTCATTAATGTCAATTTTTATACTATCGATATCATGAATTTTTAAAAATCCATAAAAACATGATTATTTCAAAAAAACATCATAACATGAAATATAAAAAGTCATAATAATCCCTGAAATTATTTTATAGAATAAAATGTTTCAAAATAAATTTATTTTAATATTTATAATATCATTTATTTAAACCATTCATTAATAAGGTAATCACTACACCATCATTGTGTCATAAATATATATATTTATTTCATGTCTAAAAATTATAAATAAAATACCATGATGTAGGAAATATTTTTATATTTATAATTAATATTTATATTCTAGAATATAGCTTATATAACACCATATAAACATTGTTTTACTAAAAGATACATGTTTAGGTTATAATTAACTTAACATTAAATTTAAAGAAATGAAATTACATTTTCATAAACAATTGGCTCAATGTGATCCCAGCATCATCCCAAGGATGACCATGGTATGAAATATCTCATAAAATTGGTTTAGTACAAGTTTTAGGGTAGTTTAATATTATAATATTATTTTTTTACCTTTATTTACAAGATTTAACATTTAACCATGGTATATAAAATATTTAGTGAAGTTACTATTAATAATGTCTAAAAATAAAATGTACCTATTTAAAAAATTTGTGCCAACTGATTATAAATATGGAATCTATTTTTTCAAATTAAAATCAAATAAGTTTCAATAATTAATGAATAGTTTATTCACATTGTCAAAACCAATAAGCGGGTTTTTAAGAAGTAACAACTATCAAAAGATCGACATGTGTTTATATCCAATTTAAAAGTGAAATTACATAAAATGAACATAATTTTATTATATTATAAAAGAAATAATCCGATTATACATTAAAACAAATTAAAATTACAATATAACTCTATAAATAAGTTAGATGAAAATACAGTTTTGATTTAAAATGAACTATATTTTCACTATTCATTAAAAATGAAATTTATAAGAAAAATACCAATATTTAATTCAAAGTAAAATTTGATGTCCCAATTATATAAAAAATTTATTGATTCAAATATAATATATAAAAGTGCCGAACACTATTTTTAAAAAGTGTTGCCCTTCAAAAGGTAGTAAAATGACCTTTTAAATATATCAGAGTCTTTAATGATTAGAATCAAATTAATTATTATTTTGAGGATCTAAAAAATATTTGATAAATATAAAAAACATTAACAAACATATTTAATCATAACATAGTTATTTATGGTCATTCCTAGCAATATAACTGCTTGGCATTAACTACCAATTATAATAATATTTTTTTTTATATCTCAAAGTTGTGTACAACATATGATTTCAAAGAAACCCATAGTTGCACGTTGAGTATGCTATCAAAGAAAGTGTCTTTATTAAAATAAAATTAATATTTCTTCAATAAATATTAATAGATATAAAAATATATTATTCTATAAATTCCAGAGTCATTACATAAATAGGATTATTTTGAAGAAATTTTTCACATTAAACCAAAGGATAAAATATACCTAAACCAAATGAAGACTCTCTAAAAATATCAGTAATCACCTAAAAATCACACACTTACATCATCAAAAGGCTTTTCTATTACCTTGAACATAATATCAACATTAAACTTATAAACACATGATGTTATCCATAACTATTAAGTTACCCTCATATAAAGACATACTAATCTCTAATGTTATATAATCAATTCTCTCATACTAACAATAATATACCCTTACCCACACTCACAGATCCATTTCTAAAGAAATAATCATTATATTTTAGTATTTTACACTAATAGACATGAAAAAGTTTCATTCATTAAAAATATTACTACATCAAAAGGAAATATTGGTTCACTTTTATACCCAATGAACGTTTAGCTTTTGAGTTTTAGATAAATACAAAAAACTCTTTCATAGTGTACCGTTTGTTAAAGAATATATTTTCATTAAAATGAAGTTATTTATAAACATGTTCTTGGTTTTCCAAATTTATCTTCAATATCTGAAACTCTTACCATTTTTTACATTTCTAATCATCCTTAAAAACTATGAAAAACATTTAAAATCATGGGATGAGCACAAAATCATAATAAACTATATATATGTAAAACAATTATTTTTTATATTAAATCATGACATCCATAAACCCTTTATGTTTTATATAATATTTATTGATCATAAGGAAATGAAACATTTTTAATAAAACATTAAAACCCATAACAAGAAAATATAATACCTTTAAACAAAATATTGATCATAAAATTCATAATCCATTTTAGTCATGTAAAAAATAAAAAGATCTTAATTAAATTAATTAAATAATAAATCTAGGTTATCTCCATCATTTTTTACTAAAAATAAAATGAAATTTACGTAGTTCATTTTAGACCCATATCAAGTACTTCAATTTCTATATGATGTATTGGACTTATACATTCGTTTTAACATTGTATCAGGCTCATTCATTTGAATAGCTTGTATCAGGACAACCCACTGATATATCATAATTATAATGTATATAATCATGAAAAAAAACCTTTTATTATATCATATATTCATCATAAATCTATTGAAAAACTTTTTTGAACCCATTAAAAATCCATCGTGGAATATCCTGATAGACATTCTTTTTAAAATGAAATATTTCAATACTAACATTTCCATAATAAATTGAAGAAGTGGTCTTATAAGAATAAAACATGAAATATTTTAAAGGAATAGAAACAAAAATTAATATTTATGCCTATGGGATATACCACTTAATTAATATAAATTAAAACATGAAATTCCTTTTTTTTGTTTAATCAATACATTATTTATAAAATAGGTAGAAATATTCCTTTTTAAAACCACTGAAATACATTCAAATGTGACATACAATGTCATTTAAAATTACATTATGTCCAAATAAATAAATACATAAAACAATTTAAAGAATATGAACATGGAAGAAAAATATTTACAAATTATATTTTGAAAAAAAAATGATTTTGAGATATAGTGTTTTCCTTACCGTAAGTCCTACATGTTACATTCATTTTTTTATACTGAATAAAAATATTATATTAATTATTCAATTTAATATGAAAATATGTAAAATTTATTATTACTTTTATGTTTTTAATTCCATTTCATATTTAATTAATTAATCATTTCAGTTCATATATGTTGTTTTGATGATATTCAACTTATATATAAAAATTTATTTTCTACATTGAATATTAACAAAGTGGTATTTATTCTCTAATATAATGAATAATAATTTATACATAACAATAATTTTTATAAATTAATTACAATTTTTAGACAAACCATCAAATATGGTCATGAAAATTGAACTGTGTTACAATCATTGAGATGGTAGGCTATAAATAAAAATGACTACTATTTCAATATTTGAATTACTATGTATAAAAGAATGTAATTATTATTTTAGCATTCAATAATTATTAATATATCATAAATAAAATATTATATATATTTATATATGTTATTTTATTGGCGGTACAATTATATTCACAGACAGACACCCCACACACACATACCAGAAGGGCAGGACAAATCCCCAAAAGGGATAGCACACTCATCAAGCCTTTATTATTTTATACAAGGCTTGTAAACCCCATAGGAATGAAGCCCATGACATGGCCTAAAATTCCATTGTAACATCAAGACTAAATCATCATTCCAATGTCATCTAGAATGCATCACTGACTTCCTAATTCATATCTTCCCCCACTCTAAGAGAAGCGGTAAAGGAAAATAAATTGCACCAGTACATGTGGCAGGACTCCATAATAAAAACAAACTATGATTACATTTTAAATTTTATTATAGAACATATGGATATAATTTGTTATGTTAAAATCATAATATATATATATTTGTGATATTTATGTTTCTACGTCATCATAGATGAATAATATTTTTAGGTAGAATAAGAAATAAAATGAAAAGACTTTGTTAAAAGCTACACATCTTCTTCAGAGATCTCCATTTTATTTACAAATTAAACCCTCTAAGGATTTTATAATTCTAAAAATAAGTCATCGAATTTTTTTATGTGGATGTTAGTATGAGATCTGTTTAGCTCTATTTTAATCTATAGTTCTTCAAATGTGAGTGTAGTAGAGGTAGGATGGTTCCCTTTTATATGTGAGGGAGGGTCATTATTGAAATTTCCTAAAGTATTTAATTAATAAAAATTATATTTCATGTTAATGTGGCTAAAATTGATATAATTATAGTATTTTATGATTATGGGTCAAAATAACCGCATCTATTTTTTCAAAATTAGGTGATGTTGTCAACATTATCGATTTTCCACCCCAACCCATTTTCCCTTTATACAATGCGGTGATATTAATGGGGTTTACTATATAGTTGTCAAATAATTTACTATAAATGTAAAGGCTCCCTATAAATGGTCTATTATTGTTATTTTATACCATTTAAAAATAAATTGGTTGAATAAGTTATTTAAATGACATTTAAACCATTTAATAAGATATTTTTTATTATAAAATATCATTAATGTCATTTATGGAAATAAACAATATATTATAATATGATACATTTCTAACTTATTTAAAATGGTTCTAAAATGACATTAATTATAATATAAGTACTATATATTCTTAATATAATCATTAAATGAAATTTATATATGTTTATATTCCATCTTAAAATATATCTTCATGGTTAACATCTTGGTAAATAAATTTTAATGCTTACTATGGTAATGGATTTTACCAAATTATTTTTTGTAATTTTACATATATGGTGAAAATAGGATAATAAATGGAAAAGTAATGAATTTTTAGTCCATTTATCGTCCTAATTGTAAAAATTAAATGTATTTATACTATATTAAATAATTTAACAATATATTATTTGACATAAAATATCATCAATTATATTTTTTACAAAACTTATATAATTTAACTATGAAAACAACATGAGATTGAACTAATTGTTATATAATTAATTAAAACAGACCTATGATTCTATATTTATATATATAAATTTTTTGACATAGAAACCACCCAAAAAAATATTTATTTTCGTATTTTTAATATCATTTACTTGATTATTCAACTGTTTTCACAATCACCAATTCAGTGTTTCATATGAATTTAAAGTAATAATATCTTCACTAAAAATTTACAAATTAAATTAAAATGATAAAAAATCATTTATATTAGATATAAACATTTAAAAATATACCAAGGTATATTTTTCCCCTAACATAAAATATTATTGATATTAAATGCTAGAGAGTGTATTTTTTGACATTATAATAACATAAAATACTATAAATATATTCATTAAACCAATGTTGGAATAAATTTAACAATATTAAAGTAATTAATGACTATGGATGATATATACTCATCTGATGAATATAAGAAGTTTTTTTTTGTAGATTCTGATATCTTATCTTATTATTTTAACCCATAATTTATTAATTTATATTTATAGTACTGAATAATTTAACATTTTTACAGTACATAATGATCAAAAATAAAAAGGACTTATATAAAAAAAATTAATCCCCTCTAATTAAAATATTGGTTCCATTTATTAATATTAAATTTAAATTAGTGGAATAAATTAATAAAATGAAAAAATGAAAAATGTAATGACCAATAATTTTTAGACAAAGGAATTCTTAATCCCAAAAATTATCTTATACCAAAATCAAGAATTATGATGATTCATTTTTAATTATTTATATTTTATTTAATTAATGTTTTATTTTATTACTTTAATATTATATGATGCTTCTATATTACTTTATTTTTTTTATAAAATGATAGTTTTAATTAATAAAATTTTTCCCTATTCAAAACAATATTTTTGGAAGAATGCAAAAAATGTCACCATAAGATAAATCAAAAATGATAAAATTAATTTTTGGTATTTTTTATATAGTGAAATACATAAATTTTATATAAATTAATTATATTATTCTTATAGAAAAACGAATTTGTATCCGTCTTGAATAGAACAAATTTTTTAAATCATAAAATGACTTTAGTGAAAATTTAGTACATTGTATTTCTAAATTAATCAAAACATTCATATTATATTAAATAATTTGAGATATTTTTAATAATATGGTTATTTTTATTCATTCAAGAATATTAGATTTCTTGGTTATAATGATCGCATTTAATTATCATAATTTTTTGTTCCACTAAGCACGATGTTGTGTATTCTATATACCATCGAAAAAAGTGTTCTTTTTTAAATATCAAGGTGTTACACAAGTTATATGATAAATAATAGAACCCATATTATTTAATTATGGTGCTTGACATAATTACACAACATGAAATTTTATATGAACATTATTACACTGCCAAAAAACATTAGGGTTATTTAACCTAGTAAAACAAAAAATGGGGAAATTATTACTTGCCAATTATAAGACTCATCCACGTTAAATTTTAATGAAATTGAATTTCAAAAAATTATTTCATGCATTCATTAGTGGAGTTTAATGATGTATTTTTTTGGAATTTTTTTCCTTGTATAGAGCCAACATCAACTTTTAGGAAAGGGAAATCACTCTTCATATCCTCAATCATCCATGTATTCTATATAGGTGTAAGGAAGATGATAAATCTCTTTTTCAATCTTCTTATCATTAATGATATTATTACATTATATGAGAGAATATATATCTATACTTTTTGATATATAAGATAAAAAATATATTGAAGATGGGCTCTTTTGAGGGAATATACTGATGTATTCCTTACAAAGAACCATTGGCATTCTCAGAACTACGATGTTAAGTTAAGAAATAATGATATACCTTAGTATTTTCTGTTATCAAATAAATTTTATTTCATGTCCACCATTTAATTATAATAATTGATGAATAATTTATAAGAGATTCGAAAAAAGGGTTATTCAGTGATTCACCATTAGGTGCGTATAAAAACCCAGACCTAACATACAACGATATTACAACATTTTTAATGAATATTTTGTATATTAAAATAGAACATTACTAGGGATCGTAACATTTTAGTTTCCTAGGATACTAGGAAAATTTTATTCTAATTTAATGAATAATCTTAAACATATCTCATAATGTTCTTCCATTTGTTGTACTCCTTCATAAAACCATTCTTTATAACATATGGGAAATAAATGTAAAAAAAGGGTGTGCTCATATGATTAACAAGGGTTAATAAAGGATATATGTAAGCTTAATCATTAAAATAATATTTTTAGAACATTATAATAAAATCTTAATATCATTACCTTCATATAAAATATCATAATATCAGGTCATAGAATAAATATTTTCAGTTCATATGACATGATTCACAAGGGAATCAAGACCATAATCCATGAAAGAATAACGTTGGAATAGAGAATGGAATTGGGGCATAGACATCATCTTATGACATTGAGAATATATATAAATAAAAAAATTATCACTCATTAGTTAAGGACATGAAATCTAACCGTAGTATAAACTTATAGACATAAAATAATTTTCATATATAACATTGTGAAAATTAAATAAAGTTCACGTATAGGAGGTTACACCTCCCGGGTGGGACATAACATTGTTCCTAATGGAAGCCTTCATAGTATTCATGGATCATAGTGAAGTCTTTGTTAGTGGTATGGGATCACTCCCAAAACCATATCAATTGGAATGATTCACACCCAAGGAAATTTCAATGATTAAGGTTAAATCCCAACATTTTCTTAGTATTCATGGTTCACTCCCCCGTAAATCTTGGCAGAGAATGTCCATTACTGAACTAAGTCCTCTCCACATTCATTCTATGACTAGATCCAGGTATATAAACATTTATATAATTAATTGTATGGATATATTGGTCCCCCTATCATGTAATCTATAAAGGGCTCACCCTGAACTATTTGGGCCACCCCATTATATAATTAATAATGGGATTACATAGCTCAATATGGGACACCCTATCGTTTATGATGTAATGTGATGTCATAACACTATCTGGGACACCACATAATATATGAAATTTCAATGGATCATAACATAAATATAGTATAATGATGTTTTATAACTTCATAAAGAAATTATAATGTAATTATTATTTCATAACATGATGAACCCATATAAATTAAATGTGTTTCATGCCAATCTCATTGAAACGTGATTAATCCCTTGAATAGGATTGTCTTTAATAACAATCTCTTTGAAACGTGATTTACCCTAGGAAAATAAATGGTTTCCTCAATCTACATTCCATTAATACATAAACCATTTGGATAATTAATATAAATTGTACCCTTAGATTATATCATTAGTAATTCACAAGCTATATCAAATTATTACATCTTAGATGGAGAAGGATTTTGAAAAATCACATGGAACATTTCTTAAAGAAAATTATCATTCCATAAAAATCATTTTTTTAAACATGAAACATTTTTAAAATAATTTTATTTTATAATCTCATTGAAAAACATATATATTATTGTTTTATTCAATCATTTAAAACATTTATGTAGTGAAATATACTCTCATATTTGAAAAAATAGTTTTAAAAATAACACCATTTAAAAACTTTTTTCATTTATAAGTGATATGAAAAAATATAAAACAATATTGGAAAAAAATTTATGAAAACTTTTAAACCCAAAACATTTTTAAAATAATTTCCATTTAAAATTATATAAACTATTCATTAAGAAACATTTTTAGAAAAAATTATTCTTAATGAACATAGATTTCCACCAGTGGTGAGATATGATGTGATATTTTCATAGAAACACCTCCTTAATTATATTACCTAATAAAGAGTGGAAAATATTATTATTAATTTAATATATCATGAATTTATTTATGATAAAAAAATTAAATGGATTTGTTGAGATATGGAACATTATATTTCATCAATGGAAGCATAATCATACATAATACCCATAAATGATAACATTTTAACAATAAACGGTTACCACCTTTGTTACATTGAATCATAATTCCCATAAAATTAATAAATTAAATTAATATTACAATATCTTTTGAATAAATAAATTCATTATATAACATTCCAAATGGTGTTATATACAAATTATAGAATAATATAAGTGCACAACATGGAGTGTGTCTCAATGAAGTCATATTGATAAAAAAATACATTACCGATTTGGTATCATTTGAATCATAAACCCCATAAAAGAGATATGCTAATATATATATATATATATATATATATATTACCATAATAATAATATAATAAAATAATTTTTAATATATAACCCACACAAAAGAAAGGATGGTGAATAAGGTATAAGTCTCATATAAATAATAGTAAGATAAAAAATCCCCTTACAACTTGAGTAACTTTTGAATTGTAAAATTTGTGAATAAATAAAATAAATTTAAAATTTTATTATCATTAAAATTTTAAATTAATGAAACAACATTTGAGATTGAATTATATACACCTCATAACACAAAGAACTGGTGAATATAGCATATATCTCACAGAAATAAAAGTGAGACAGGAAACCCTTTACCTAATGTTTTTGAATTTATTCATACACATTTAAACAACCAGTAAAATAAAAAAAATCATTATAAATCTAACATAGAACATTATTATTATATATAATACCATATATTGATTTTATATTGATTTTATATTACCTTCTTTTAACAATTCCATAACAATGTTACGTTTCAAGTAATAATCCCATTTTTTCATACATTTTGACTTATTATTCCATACCTATTAATAAAAAATTATTTTATTATTCAAAAAATTTAAAATATGATATAAAAATAAGATTTATTTATTATATAAATAATTATAATAATAAAAAAAATATAGAAATATTAATTGAATTACCCTGTTCATGGAGATGGTAGGTGATATGTACGTCTGAACGTTGTTTTCATTATCTTTTCATATATTTGAATAAATAATTAATTGGTAAATTATATATATATATATATATATATATTATCATTATTATAAAACTATTATTTAATATATATCACAAATTTACTTTAAACCCAAAAAATGTCTTTTCATTGTAAATTATGATCGAATCAAATCACTTTGAGGTGGCAGTAGTACACACACCCTAAATCCAATTTATCAAAATATTTAAAAGTGAAAATAAGGATGGTATGTGTTATAAAATAATTTAAAAAGAATAAATAATTCATATATAATCTATATATAAGATAAAAAAATTATTTTATTAATTATTTACAACCTTGAAACGTTTTATTAGAGCAATTAATGACATCAGTTCATGAGGTGATAGTTCATCGTACACATAAATGATAATTGTGGTTCCCATTTGATTGAATAGAGTGTGATTGTAGGTATAAGCCTTAACATAAAAATATATTATTATATTTAGTATAATTATTTTATTATATTATCATTATATAATTATAGTAAATTTTGAGGTGAAAGAAATTAAAAACGTTCTTTTTGAACGATGTTACCTCTTCTTTGGTTAACTCATATTGGTATGCACCAAATGGATTAGTTGGTTGGATATATAAACAAATATATACCTTTAAGAAGAAGGGAGGTAAGTTGGGATGATATTATTTTAGGATTGTTTCTATTAAATTGGATTGAGAGGTGTGAATATGTGAGGGGGTGATTGTCATTTTATAGTGAAGTAGGAGTGGAATTCTAGTAAATATAAATACATACAAACTATTAATAGGTCTCCCTTACATAATGTGCCTCCATTATTTGGTCATTTAGCAAAAATTGTGTATATGTTCTAAATATGTCCCTAAAATGTGTTTGATCCATGTGTCTCGGTCATATGGCTCCTTATGATAATGCTTAACCACTATGTCAACATGTTTTTACCTTAATCGCTATAACTATTTTTAATTACATTCACTAATAGTTTTGGTCGTAAACTAATTTGAACATAATATCAATTATAAATTATTATGATTATAATATTTAAATACCATTTTTAAAAATTATAAACACATAATTCTATGAAATTAGTTTAAAATTAATCATGTAGATTGTACAAAATAATGGGTTATAAAGTGAAAACGTTCAAAATATTGAAATGGATTTATATCCAATTTCATTTCAAAAATGGTTAAAATTTCATTAATTAGATTAATTTATGTATTATCATTAAAATAAATCATTTAAATAAAATTAAGATATAATTTTACTATATAAAGACTTTACAGGTAATTATATATTTCATCAAAAAAATTATATGAAAAAGTTATAAATTTTATTCATAACTATATTATTAATATTAATATTACATTTATTATTTTCAAGGTTATAACTGCCTTGAATATGTAATAAAAATAATAAAATGTTGTTTCATTGATACCCACTATTGCGTGTAATGCAAACTAAGACTATGTTGTGCATGGGATAAGAATAACTTGTTGTAGAATATAAATATTATTAACATGGTGTTGCTTTCAACTAAAAAACATATTGATTTTGTATAAACAAATTTATATTTAGTTTTGTGTGAAAGGAATAATATTGAAATGATTATATTAATTAGAAAAATAGTACTTCTAAAAATATTGGGGTGTGGGGGGTACATTATATCCCCTTAATATTAATCTAGCCCATGAAATTTGTTTGTGTTAAAAAGGGCGTAACTTTATAAAGCTCCAATCATAGAAACCAACATCATAAGAAATACTAAATCAAAATTTTTAAAAATCAAATTCAGAAATATAATTGTTTCCAAAAGTGACTCAAAAATAGGTTTCAAGATAGGATTACATCGGTGGAAAGTGAAATCATATACATAGTAGATAATCATAACTATCTATTTCTGATGGAAAGTGATATTGTCCATTTATGAATAGAAGTGGGTAATCTTTAAAAATATAACGATCGCAAAAAAATAAATCTATGATTATTTAAGAAACCATTTTATTCATCAGAAATGATGGTACATGGATAACATTTTTTCCAGAATCCTTTTACTATTGTTCAATAATTCTCAAAAGTAGATATACTTACATTATTCTATTCCATTTCATATACACAATATCAACATTTTGTTTTGTTTTGTACAATTTCCATTTTATCTCTTACTCTAAAAATAATTTTGAATTTTTTTGGCATGAAGTAGTAAAAAAATCATATGATCCATATATAGATCCCTAAGTAGTTCCATGTTTCCTTATTAATCATCATAGAAAAATTATTATCACATTTTTATCCAATATGATTAAATACTCAGTAGGAGAAATAATTATTTAACCTCTATGACATCATCTGATGTTTAACTTAAACCATTCCCCAAATGGTTATCAGTGTAACCCTTCCCAAGGATGAAATTCTAAAATGTTATAATGAATTTCACTAAATTTATCTAAGTCATCTTAGCATTGATCCAACATATATCATTAAGTATCACTTATATGTCAGATAAAAAACATTTGATTGTGTTTATCATGTATTCTCTATAAACATGGTAATAACTATACTTAATATAAATCCTTATTGAAAACATTTATTCGTTCTTATTCCAAAGAAAATTTGATTTTTTTCATACATCCAAAAATGGTTGTAAACAAAATCCATGGTAACATAAAACACTTTCCCAAATAATAAATAATCAGTCCAATGGTAATCAATATTATCCAATCTACATTATCCATAACAATTATAACTCTATCCAAGCTAAAAACAATATTATCAACATAAAAAATACATTAAAGGTTACCTTACCATTAAAAAACAACAACTTTACATCAAATCATTGTTCTATGTCATTAGAAACATTGAAAATATAATTTTAATTCATTAATGATTAAAATATATTTAAAATACATTTTTATTTCATCATTTGTATTGCATATTATTTTTATAACAGAAAATATATAAACTTCAATCATAAAACATTACTCTTAAACCCTTACTCATGCTCCATCATCTTACTCCTTAATAACCCATTCCTAAAATATGAAATATGAATCTTGTGTTAAGGTTTATCAAACTCAATATAATTTGGAATCTTAGGTTTACTATGAAAAATATGGATAGAACGTCACATACCTTCCACTTTTCATTTGTGGTCTCTTTATCTTTAGTGGTATAACCAGTACTCATACATCCTTTCAGATTCTCTTCATGATATTTTCACTAAGGATATCAATTTTTATAATTCCATTACATTCCAAATATGAAACATTTAATGTTGACCCATTTCCTTCTGGTTTATAATAAGGACTATGACAAGAAATACTATTGTTATAAACATGTATCATAGTAGAAAAACAGAGAATCATGAAAAATTACTTATAGGATACCTAAAGCATGATGTCTACTTTTAAATCTATGACACTTTAAGCCTATCCATGAAGATATATGTAAAAATATACATCTAAATATACTTAAGTATCTTACTAAATTTTTCCCATAATAGTTTCAAAATGCTGACTAAACCTTTACATTGATACGAACTATAGTAACCCAAAATTCAAATACATGGATATTTGATCATTTTATAAGAATATTCAGAATATTACAGAATTACATGCCTGAGGACCATAATAGAATATTGTCTTTGAAATGTGGGAACACATTATATTATTTTTTGAAACATCTTCAATATCTCCCAAAAATTTCTTCCCATTTTTCACTCCAACTTAAAACCATTCTTCATAACTTAGGTAAAAGTAAACATAATAACGGGTGAGCTCAGATGGTCCTTAAGAGAAAATAAAGGGGTCATGTATGAATAATAATGTGAATAAGGGTATGAGAAATTGATCATAAAATTTTAAGATCATACTCTACATATCAATTAACATAATTAAGAGTAATGTAATAAATATTTTCTCTTCCTAATAGGAGACTCATAAGGTAATCAAGAGAATAATCTATGGTAGCATAACATAGGAATATTACATAGAATTATGGAAAAAATATATTCTTATTAAATTTTCAACATGTATAAATAAAAAAATTGACCCATTGAATAATGTATATGAAATTATTCACTCACATAAACATATATACATGAAAATATATCAAAATATAGACTTGTGAACATGTAATTAGGCTCATGCATAGGCAGTTACACCTCTTTGGTGGGACCCACCACCATCCCCAGTGATGACTTCATAGTAGTCATGGCCTACATCTAAGGCCATTTAAGTGGAATGGTTTCCATACACAAACCATATTAGTAGTAAAGTTTCCATCCTAAGAATATATTTGTAGTCATGGTTCACTCCAAATAATATCTTATTAGTCAAGGTTCCCTCCCAAGTCCATCTTAGCGGATAATGTCCATTATTGAATTGAGTTCACTCCATGATCCATTCATGTATATCAAATAATATATAAATATTTACCCATTTCGTTGGAACGAGATATTGGTCCCACCTATAATATAATATATAACGTGATCACCTATTGTTATTTTTTCACCCCCTTATATAAGCTATTACGGCTTACCCAGTGCTATCTGAACCGCAAAATCAAATAAGAATTTTCTGTGAACCATAACATGAGTTTAGTAAAAAAGAGATTGAATATTATCATAAAATATCATAAAAATAATTCCTTCATAACTGGATTAACCCATTTAAAATAAATGGGTTTCATGTTAATCTCTTTGAAACATGATTAACCCATGGAAAAGAAATTATTTTCATAAAAATCATTTTCAAATAAGATTGACCTGTGGAAAAAAACAAGTTCCATAAACATCGTGATATCAAAACAAAGACCATTTAAATAAATAATATGATTGGTACACTTGTATTATATCATTTGTAATGAATAAACAATATTATTGGATGGAATCATAGATGGAAAAGTATTTTAAAATATCACTTAGAGCATTTCATATAGAAAATGATCATTCATTGAAAATATTTCTTAAAAAAATAAATACATTTACACAATCTATTATTAACCAAATTGAAAAACATATAAATGATGATTTGAAAATAACATTTAAAAAACTTCTTGAGGAATATATCTTTTGTTCTTCAGAAACCTCTTTTCAAAACCAAATCATTTTAAAAACTTCTTACTTTATCGACTAGTTTGAAAACATATAACAGAATATTTCAAAATTTTTCAATTAAATTTTAAAAAATAAATACATTTTGAAATTATTTTCATTAAAAATCAGAAAAAATTATCTTTTCAAAACATTTATAGGAAATATAATTTCAATGAACAGATATTTTCAACTAATGTTATAAAGAATGTAGGATTTTCAAAAAAACACTTTTACAATATTCATTGGAACTAAAGAGTGCGGAAATTTTGTCATTACATGAAGATTTCATGAATAATAACATGAGAAAAAAATTTATAGTTTTTCTGAGATATGTATCTTGATATTCCATCTATAAAAGCATAATCATAAGCATTCATGACAAATGATGAGATTGTATTAATAAATTTTTACAACTTTTGTAATATTGATTCATAATCCTCATGAAATAATAACATTAAATTAGGATTAAAAGTTAAATAAAATATTTACATTCATGATATAACATATAAATTATAATTATATACTCCTCGTAGAAAAATAAAGGTTCATAACATGTCATGTTTATCAAAGAGGGTAAATTGAGATAAAATTACTTTACTAATTTGGTTATTTTTTAACTGAAAACTCCATGAACATTGGTTGTTAAATTGTATTTTTAAACATAATTAAATTTAAGTATATTTTTTATAATACTTTCTTCTTTAGTATATAACCCACATAAAATAAGTTATTGGTCCTTATTTCATCAATCTCGTAGAAATAAAAGTGACACTAGAAATCCACTTACTACATGGGTTGTAATTGAATCATGATATTAGTGAAAGAATAACATCAATAAAATATTTGATAATAATTAAATAAATTAAATTCTTGATTCAACATTCCCTATGGAATTATACACACCACAAAACAAGAATAAATAGTAAATATACCATATATCTCACATAATTTACAGTGAGATGAGAAAACTATTTACTTTAGCCTTGACTTTCTTAGTACACATTTAAACCAACCATATAATAAATATTATTATATTATGAATATACCAAAGACGATTATTCTTATATATACTACAATATATTATTTTATTATAAATATATATTACTTGTTTATTTTTAATTACATGTTAACGTTATGTTTTTGGTAATAACTACTTGGTTTTTCATACGTGTTTTGACCCGTAATTTTAATTCTTCTTACATAGATAATGATTTCATTATTTCCAAAATTTAAAACATGATATAAATATCATATATATTCATTATATTTTTTTATATTCTAAAAATATATATTTATATGAAAATAATTACAAAATTCATGATGATGGTAGTTCGTACGTATGCATGAACCTTGTTTCCCTTTTTTATTATATTTTTAAAAGAAATAAGAGTAAATGATATATATATATATATAATTACTAAATTAGAATTATTATTTAATATATGTCATATATTTAAACTAAAACCATCATTTATATCTTCCATGTAAAGGATGAATTAATCACATCACATTGAGGAGGTTATAGTCGATATGTCCAAAATTGAAGTAATTATATTCTAAAAAAATGGAAAGCATTAAGGAATGTGTTATATAATAATTAAAAAATCATTAAAAAATCTTATTTATCAAATATATCTTATAAAATAGTATTCCATCATTATTCCCAAGCATAAAAGTTGGTAATGTAAGAATGAAAGGCATCAATTTTCACAGAAGTAATCTATCACACACATGAATGATGACAGAGTATGCCATTTGATTAATGTTTTTCTTGAGTCTTGATATAACCCATAACATAAAAACACTTTAGTATATTTTGGAAGATAGGGTTTTTATATTTTTCTTATTATAATATTAATGAAGTGTTAGAGAATTAAACAAAACAAAACCTCTTATGTAAAGTTGTTATCTATTATTTAGGTAACTCCTTTTGATATGATCTAAAGGGATTCTGATTATGTATTTATGAAAAAGTGAGACCAATCAAATGAGGTTATGAAATTTTTGAGGATATTTGGCCGTATTTTGGGTTACTAAAATTTCTTAAGATATCTGAAAAAGTGAGGGTGTGTGTTCCCTTTTATAGTGGAGAAGGAGAATCATTATTGTAAATATATAAAGGTAAACACTATTGACAAATCTCCCAAAAATCATGTGTCTCCAACAATGGAATTTGTTTTATAAAAGTTATAATATGGTATAAATATGGACATCTAATGCAATTTGGAAATGTGTATAGGTAATTATTCCCCTTAAGTCAATGTTTAACAACTATGTAACTCATTTTGACCATAATCGTTGTAATTAATTTTAATTACATTCAACAATATATTTAGAAAAAAAATTATTTTGATCATAATATAAATTATATATTATGATGATTCAAAATAAGGAATAAATTTTAAAAAATTCTAAAAAAATTAATTAGAAGAAATTAATTTATAATTAAACATGCAGAGGATGAAATAATTGGTTTTTAATGTAAATAAGGTCAAAAGTTTGATATTTTTTTCTATCCAATTTCAATTATAAGTTGGTTCCAATGACCAAAATTTGATTAATTATTTTATTATTTTCTAATAATACATTTAATCCAAATTAAAATATAGGTTAAATTATAAATTATTTATATGAATAATTTTTTTTGCATTAAAAATTCAATATTTCTAACAATTAATCCACGAAATGAATCTTTTAAAAAATATCCAAAAAGTCACAAAAATATTGGTTTGAGATTAGGAATAATTTTTTTTCTATAAAATTAAATTTCTAAAAATTTCTAAAATTAATTTTTTATTATTCAAACAAGGACATAAAAAGATGTTATTTATACATACTTTTATTTTTGAAACATATAATTACTTTGCGGGATATTATATTTTTCATTATGACAATGTATTATTTATATTAAACGAATATAGATATTATTTAAAAAATAGTTATTACTATTGATATTATTATTTTTAATTCCTTTTTTATATCTGTATAATTTAAACAATAATAATATCTGGTTTTATAAAAACTTAGTATTGACTGTAATGAAAGATAATATGATGTTACATGTATAGAATTCTTAACATGATGTTCTATATAGAAAAATTTTAACATGGTGTATAATAAAAAACGACACAAACATATTGATTTAATATAAAACAAGTTATATTCATTGTTTCATGAAATGTATGTTGATAAATATTAAATTAATTCGAAAAAATATATTTTTCAAGATATCTTGGTGTTTTCATTCATATTTCCTCTTCATAAATAAGAATAATGGGTCGATTCACCCTTATATTAAATATAATAATCAATAAAAAATAATTAAGATGAATATTTATCCTCTTCCATATATTTTTGGCTTGTTTGATAAAATATGTGGTGCCGCATAATCCTTTATGTTGGGCATTCATATGGGATGTCAGTAATTAACGATGAATATTAAAGTGATTCGAAATATTACCTTTCTGACATTCTTTGGAAACTATGAGTTCATAGTTATACCATTTCGACCCCCTAATTCTCTAAATCTTATCATGGAATTAATATATGTAATGATTATTGATTTCCTTGACAAATTATTCTTTGTCCTCATAGATGATATTATGATATTATCTAAAATCAAGGAGTATCATGTGATGTATTTTAGAGTAATGTAAAATAAATTTCAAAAGGAAAATATATATTAAAATTAAATCAAATTTTAGTTTTTTATGGATAATGAATTATTTTCGGTGTATTATCTCACCAGCAATGGGATAATTTTGGTTCCTTTAATGATAATGTTAGTTGATGAGTGGCCTCAACCAATATCTATAATGGACATCCATAGATTCCATAAAAAGTATGGGTACTATCGATTATTTTTTTTGGAATATCTCAAAAATATAAAGCATTATGAAAATGATAAATTGTATGGGATTAGATTTTTCTTTCCCATTGAATGTGATTAATGGATAAATGATTAAGAGAATAAATATTATCACTACACGAGTTATTATACTACCCTTGATTGGGGAAATTTTAATGGTACAAAATATTATATTCAAAAAAATTAAATATGTGTACTATTTTAAAATGACAGTAATAATATATTCATCATGTTAGATTAATATCCAAGAGAAAAACTACCCAATTATTGATCCAAATTTTTAGATTCTGATTTCTCCAATAATGATTATGTGGTATTATCAATAAGGTGAGAAATTTAAAATATATATAGGTCATTAGAGCCTCAAATATATATATTCACATAAAAGAAGGATAACATGTGTCAATGGAGATGGATATATCTCCTTGAAGACTATGAATAATCAATCCTATACCATCCTACCAGGGAGAAAAATATTGAAAATCCATTAAGATAAATGGATCCTATTACTTTATCAATTATGTTAATTTAGAAGGATTAATTCACCTTTTAAATGAAATGGAAATACATTAATTTAATAATGTAAGAAACAAAATCCTACAAGGATAAAATTATTTCATAGCAATTAACTCTAGAGAAGATAAATTACTCTCCAAGGGATTATGTGGAAAAACTATATAAAATAGAAGCAATAATAGTTTGGAATTATTCATAATTAAAACTCATCAAATAAAAAGTTGTTTTTTGGGTCATGAATATGTGTAGAATAAAATATTTAGATATAAAAGGGGTTTCATCAAGATTCCCAATATGTGAAATTCTCTATCCACTACGGGTGAAAGATGATTTATTAATTTATCAGAGAGAATTAATAGTTATAAAATATGATGATGGAAACCATTTAATATTTATCAATGTGACTGGTATGTATACATGTGAAGTAAAAAATGATAACTTCCATGGGTATTTAGCTTCCAATCTCAATACCTATAGGTAAATGTGAAAACAATATCATGTCTTTTATCTCATGTATTTTGAATGCATTGTGAGGAAATAATCATATATGGGTTGTAGTGGATCGCCTTATCAGCACGTTTGACTTCACTAACATTTGAGATGTCTTCTATCTAGATCAAATTTCAAGGATATACATTAGAAAATATGTGATGATTCATGGAGCCCCACTATTAATTGTATTTGACATCCATCTGATATTTACCTCTAGGTATAAGAAAATTCTCCAACATACTACAAAAATTGACATGAACATCAGTTCTACCAATCACTATCAGATTGATAATCAATATAAACATATAATCTTATAACATAATAGAATACTCAGATCATAAAAGATTGAATTCATATTATGATTGGTTCTATTTCTTCCACTACATAAATTATTTTATAATAATAACTTCCAATAAATAATATAAATGGATCTATATGAATCCATGTATGGGATGAGATGTATGACACCAACATGTTGGGATAAATTCAATGAATACAATATAGTGGGACCAAAAATTGTCAAAAAAATATATTAAAGGTCATCAATATTCATCCCCACATTAATATAATGCATAGTCAAAAAAACAACTATAATGATAACCATTGGAGTTATAACACAACCACATGTCCTTCATTTATCATAGAACCAACCGTCATTTGGTTTATCATGTAACCACACGTCATTGTTTTATCATGTAACCACCCATAAAATTTCGATTTACCATTATATAATCATAACACATAAAACAATCATAATGTAAAAAATATCATTTCCACACTATAACCCCAAGAGATCATTTTAAGATATAGAAATATTCAACCCAATCTAAAACCATTTGAAAAATTTAATAAAGAAATTTTCAAATCAAAGATTACCATACAACTTTTAAACTTATAAAATAAATTTGGATTTGAAAACATTCATGTCTATATAGATAAATTCTTAGAAACCATTTTGAAATCATGGACATGAAATTGAAGGTTTTTCATGAATAAATCATTAAAACATTTAAATCGATGTTTTAGATAAAGAATCCCTTACCACTAGAGAGACACGTGAAATAAAAAGATTAAGTAATAAAGATAAAAAACATTAAATATCAAGATAACATAATATTCCATGATATAAAGAATCAAAAGCGTTATACATATGCATTATAAAATTATATATGTGCATAAAAACTAGATATGCCTCAATGAAATGAGGTTGAGACAAAATCCCTTACGAATATTTTACAGCTTAACATCATCACTTTAAAATTTATAAAATTATCTGATGGGAGAGAAAAGGGAATCCCATCACTTAGAAATAAAATTTACAATAATAAGGATATATAAGAAAATATCCCGACATAAGAAAATTTAAATTAAAATACATAACATAAATGAAGTCTTTGACTAAAAGAGGAAGGTGAAAGGATCCCTTACAAAGATCATATTGTAAATAAAATTGATCGATTATGTGTATTCACTATAAGTACATATAATGTATGTATACATAAAAGATAGGATAAAAAGGTTATTTTTCATAAAATCATATCACGACATAATAAAGAAGTATATGTTTGACCCAAAGAATGTAAATTGGGTTAAGAAGTTCGAGTATGAAAATTCAGTAGCCTAATGTCGTCACATAAAAATCCAAAAAATGAGTTTATGAGAGTGAAAAAACTCTCTCATAATAAGGAAATAAAATTTACAGCAATAAAGATATAAAATAATATATCCTAACATATTAAAATAGAAATTAAAAGACATAAAATAAAATAAGTCTTTGGCGAAAAGAGGAGGATGAAAGGTTCCATTACCTCATGTATGACTTGACTCGTTCGTTCTTTAATTTCCAAAATAATTAAAAAAATTAATTTATAATTTATTCATAACATTTTTCCATTTTATTATTCATTTTATGTCTCTTGTTACAATGTTATGTAAATTACATAGTTATTTCTGTTAATATTAGTCATTTTGTCGATATTGGGTACATGAGTCAAAAATGATCTTCTTTTAATTACAATTTTTCAATGTGCTCAAAAGTCATATATCTCAAAAATATTAATCATATATATATAATATATATCCAGTATTCTTTTATCTATAATATTACATAACATTCGGAGATAATATGTGAAATTCGCCGTTCATAGAGACGGAAAGATGTACCTACGCAAGAATGCTACTTTAATTTTTATTTCATATTTAATGAAATGAAAACATAATGGTTCGTAGGTATATTATAATTTTATTATATAATTATATTCTATATATGTTTCATATTTTAGTTAATTACATCTATTATAAGTTCAATTTATGGCATTAACGTGTCATATCACTTTGAGGGGATGTAATTCTCACTTCCTCAAATGAAATTATTGTGTTTACTCATCATGAAAAAAATAAAGGTATGTTGTAAATTAACAATAAAAAACATAAAGAAAATATAAACCTAATATATATCATATTAATAAAGTTACATAATAATTTCCTCCATGATAGGTGGTAGAAGATAATTAAACAATTATCTTTTTGTGAGGCAGTAGTTCGTCGTCCACAGAAACAGTATGTTCTAAATAAATTAGATGGAGGTGTGTGCAAGGGTAGTTATAATACCTCTCATAACAGAATAATATAATATATATAGGATGTTTTTTTGTTATGTAATAAAATAATAATAATATAATAGGTAGTGAAGAAGTATAACATTGGAAAGGAACTTTACAGAAGACACTACCTCTTAAAATGAGTAACTCACTTTGATTTGAGCGAAATGGATTTCATAAATTTCTTTATGGATTTGTTAAGTCTTATATTAGTAAGATATGGATGTAAGGTTATTATTGGGGTTGTTTTTGGACAATACCAGGGGCTTTGGAGCTGCGAGTAAAGGGTTAGAGGCATTAGGCTTTTATACAAGTGAGGAGGGGTACATTAGGAATGTCCTGAAATATTATTTTTTTTATAAACCAAATTTTGACTTCAAAAAGGTCCAATACTCATTTAAATATAAGATAAAATAAATATTATTCTGAATCCTCAAAGACAATATGTTTTAGAGAAGTTATGGTTTCAAATTTAACCTTATCATTTATCATTATCCCTTAGTTAACTAATTTAACTATTACCATGTCATCCTATATATTAAAATTATATGGTAATATAATTATCATAAAATTCCAATAGATCCTCAAGTGGTTTAGCAATGATATTTCAAACATTATATAAGTCATTTGGACAAATATTATATTTTTATGACTACTATGTCATTTAATAAAATAGTATTTATTTTAAAAATCCATTAATGTGAATGTTTATACTATTCATATCATGACTTTTTAAAAAACTATTACAACATTATTATTTCGAAAAAAACATAATAAAATTAAATACAACAAGTAATAATCATACCTAAAATTCAATAATGGCATAAAAAGTATAAAAATAAATTTATATTAATATTTGTAATCTCATTTATTTAAATATTTCATTAATTTGGTAATCACTACAATATCATTGTGTCATAAATATATTTATTAATATGATGTCTAAAAATTATATATAAAACTCCATGAAGTAGGAAATCTTTTTATCTTTACAATTTATATTTATAGTCAAAAATAAAACTTATATAACCCCATATAAACATTTTTTAATAAAAGATACATTTTTAAAATATATATAACTTAACTTTAAATTAAAAGTAATGAGATTTAATTTTCTCTCAAAATAGGCTATATGGGGTCCCAAAATAGAACTAAGGATGACCATGGTCGGAAATATCTCATCCAATAGAGTTAGGACAAGAGTTAGTGTAGTTTAATAGTATTATAATATTATTTTTTACACTTCTTTACCAGATTTAACCTTTAACCATGGTATATAAAATATTAACTAAAATTACTATTCATAATGTCTAAAAATAATTTTATAATATCATTGGATGTAATTTCACTTTTAAATTATTGTCATTGTAGTAACTAAGGTAAATTTATTCTCATACTCAAAACCAATAAGGGAGTTTTTAAGAAGTAAAAACTATCAAAAGATTCAATTTTGTTTATATGCAATTTAAAATTGAAATTACATCCAATGACCATAATTTTATTAAATAAAAAATAATATAATCTAATTATACATTAAAAAAAATTAAATTTACAATCTAACTATAAAAATAAATTATATGAAAAACAGTTTTGATTTAAAATGAAGTATTTTTTCACTATTCATTAAAAAATGGACATTATCATAAATATACCAAAATTTCATTCAAAGTAAAATTTGATGTCCATATTCTATAATGATGATAATTGTTTCAAATAGAATATATAAAAGTGACCAAATCTAGATTTAAAAAGGGGTTTCCTTCAAAAAGTTTTAAACTGACCTTTAAAAAATATCAGAGTTTTTCATGCTTAAAATCAAATTAATTATTATTATGAGCCTCTAATATTTACTGTATAAATGAAAAAACATTATAAAACATGCATAATAATAATTTAGTTAGTTCTTTTCATTCTCGTCAATATAATGGATATGCTTTAACTACCAATTTCAACAATAACAATATTATTTGGTTTAACTCAATGTTGTGTGCAACGTAAGATTTCAAAGAAACCCATTGTTTCACATTGAGTATGAGATCAAACAAATATTACTATTTAACATAAAATTAATATCTAATTCATAAGTATTAATATATATTAGAAATAATTATTCTATAAAGACCTGGTTCATTACATCAATATCAATATTCTGAATAAATTCTTCACATTAAAATAAATGGTCAAATATACCTAATCCAAATAAAAAGTATTTGAAAATATCTATAATTTACTCAAGATACCACATATACATTCTCAAAATGTGGGTCTATTAGTTTTATCATTATATCAACATTAAACTTATAAACCCATGATGGTAGCCATATCTCTTAATTTAACCTCACATAAAGACATACTAATCTCCGATGTTATACTATAAATTCAATAATACTAACTTTAATATAACATTACCCACAAAAATAGATACATTAAAAAAAATTATATTTATATTTAAGGATTTTACACTGATAAACATTACCCAATTTCATTCATTAAAAAATTACTTCATCAAAAGGAAATATTTGTTCACTTGGATACCCAATGAACTTTTCAGTTGAGAGTTTTAGAGAAATCTGGAAAACTATTTGATAGTTTATATTTCAAAAAGGAATACAGTTTCCCACAAATGAAGTTATTTATAAACATGTTCTTTGTTTTCTCAATTTGTCTTCAATATTTGAAACTCAAACAAGGTTTACATTTATACTCATCCTTATCAACTGTAAAAAAACATTTAAAATCATTGGACGAGCACAAAAATCATAATAAACTATATATAATTAAAAAAATTCAAGTTTAGATAAAATAATGAAATCCATAAACTTTTTACCTTTCCATAATATTTAGTGAGCATATTTGAATGGCACATTTTAAAAAAACACTAAAACATGTAACAAGAAAATAAAATCCTTTTAAGAAATATAGATCATAACATAAATAAATCATTTCACTCATGTCAAAAATAAAAACATCTTAGTTAAATTAATTGGATGATACATCCAGGTTAGATCCCTCTTTATTTACTATAAATAAATGGAAAGTTACTATGTTCATTTAAGATCTATATCAAACACACCAATTTGTATGTGTTGTATTGGACTTATAAATTTGTATTAAAGTTGTATCAGGCTCACTAAATTGAATAGCATGTATCTGGATAAACCCCTTATCTTCCATTATTATAATGTGCCATGGCATGAATAAAACATTTTATTATATCGTATTTTCATGATAAATCCATTTAAGACACTTTTGAACCCATTAAAAACCATCATCGAATATCAAGACACACTTTATTTTTAAAATCAAAATTTTTCAATACTAAAATATCCATAATAAATTGAAGAGGTTTTCTTATGGGAATAAAAAAATGAAATATTTCAAATTAATATAAACATAAAATAACATTTATTCTAGTGGGATATAAAACTTAATTAATATAAATTATAACATGAAATTCCTTTTTCCTTTTAATCAATAAATTTTGTATAAAACAGGTAAAGATATTCCATTAAAAAACATCTGAAATAAATTCAAATGTGACATAAAACATCATTTATAAATATGTTATTTCCAAATAAAAAAATTGATAAAACATTTTTAATAATATTAATATGGATGAAATTTATTTATAAATTATATTTGGAAAAAAAATGGTATTTTGAGATATAGTGTGTCCCTTACATCAAGTCCAACATGTCACAATAATTTTTTATTATATTGAATAATAATATTTTATTAATTATTCACTTTCGTATGAAAATATATCAAATTTATTATTACCTTTATTTTTTTATTTTCATTTCATAATTTATTAATTAATCATTTCAATTCATATATGTTTTTTTGATGATATTCAACTTATATATCCAAAATGTCATTGAAAAATTGAATACGGTCAATGATTTATTTATTCAATAATATTCTGAATAATAATTAATATATGATATTTATTTTTTAAAATTAATTAAAATTTTTAAACAAACCATCATATATGGTCATGAATATTTAATAATGTAACAATCATAGAGACGGTAGGTCATATATAAAAATGAATACTACTTCATTCTTTCAACGACTATGTATAAAAGAATGTAACTATTTTTTATCTGTCTGTAATTATTAATATATCATACATATAATATTATATATATATATATGTATATATTTTGTTCTTGGGGTTATAATTATATTTTAACATAGACACCCCTCAAACACAAACCATAAAGGAAAAACACAACCCCTGAAATGATAGCCCACCCATCAAGCATTGTTTATTTAATACATTTCATGTAATCCCAATGGTCATAAATCCCATAACATGGCCTAAAATTACATTTTAAATGTCATGACTAAATCACCCTTCCTGCATCATCAATACTACATCACCGTCTTCCTACTTCATATCTTTCTCCCACTCCATGAGAAGAATCAATAGAAAATAAATTACATCGATTCGTGTGGTAGTACTAAAATATAAAAAATTTATGCTTATATATTAAATTTTATTGAAAAATAAATGGATATA
The DNA here is from genome assembly GCA_963277665.1 of Viscum album. Taxonomy (NCBI): domain Eukaryota; kingdom Viridiplantae; phylum Streptophyta; class Magnoliopsida; order Santalales; family Viscaceae; genus Viscum; species Viscum album. The sequence goes on along the minus strand of OY728158.1, from coordinate 1,583,451,415 downwards.
AGTTATTAAGATAAATTCATATATTATATTTATATTTATGATATTGATGTAATAATGTCATCATGGATGAATAATAATTTTAGGTTGAATATGAAATAAAATGAAAACACTCTATTAAATTCTATACCTCTTCTTCAGAGATCCTCATTTAATATACATGTTCAACCCTCTCAAGACAGTATAACACTATAAATAAGTCCTCTAATATTTGTATTTGGATGGTAATATGGGATTTGTGGAGCTCTTTTATAACCTATACTTCACCAAATATGAGTGTAGTAGAGGCAAGATGGTTTCCTTTTATATATGAGGGAGCGTCATTATTGTAATTTCATAAATTATATAATTAATACGAATTAATTAAATGTTAATGTGGCTATAATTTATATAATTATATTATTTTAAGATTATGTTTCAAAATAACCTCATCTAATATTTTTTTTCAAATTTAGGTGATGTTTTCACCATTATTGGTTTACCCCCCTTCCGACCCATTTCCCTTCAGACATTCTCGTCATATCAATGGTTTTTACTCTTTAAGGGTGAAAGAATTTTCTATAAATTAAAATGTTCCCTATAAATGGGACACACAAAAACATGTGAGTTTTAGTCTTCTTGATAAGCGACATCTCATGATCCGTTTTGTCGGGGAGGATGATCGGATTCGGGCCTGGTCCAGTGCTCCCAGTTGTTGCAGTAGATGAATGTTTTTCCTTATTTGATGGTCGTTTTACCTCTACGTAATTCTTGATCCATACTCCATTTCTACATGGGTGTTATTTCCTCAAATTTTTTTTTACCGTTTCAAAATCCTACAATTATGTGTATGATTGGAAACATGGAGGGTCGATTTCTCTGTTCTAATGATAGCACGTCTATCGTGAGTCATCCGATCAACCCATGCCTTTGTGTTGAGGTAGAAATGTTGAAGCGCCTGGTGGAGTGGATTTTTATATTTGTGGTTGTAGATTTTACATGGACATTGGTCGTGGTTTTTGAGTCTTAGGTGTACTATAGCTCAAATTATTGTCGTATGGGGCATCTGTTCTCGTACAGTCATGCTAAAGGTAAGAGTAGGAGGCATGGTCTGATGGTGAGGATAGGTGAGGGGTAGAGATAGTTTCCTAGTGTGGTTAATTGAAAGGATTCTGGTTCTGACAACCGAGATGCAGTGGCAGTGGGAAAAAAGTTAGTTACCTCTTCCAATCTGATGGTCACTAAATGTTTTTATAGACATAAAACTGATCTGTGGGTGGGGGATGGTGTGAGGCAGATAGTTACTAAGGGTGTATCTGGTATGGTTTCCACTTGTTCTGAAGGCAGGCTAATTACCAGTAGAAGGGATGTTGATTGGAATGAGGGGTATTGTCCTGCGTTAGTGGGAAACATATAGTCTGTAGTATGTGATGATAGTCAATTTGTGGGGATTTTATAGGTCTGTGTTGATGGTTTTAATGGTCAGGTAAATAATAAAGATGTCATGGTCACTATTCCCACTAGAAATCAGTTTCAAGGGCTAGAACAGGATGGTGTCGAGGAGGTTATGCGAGATGGTTCCGATAAGAATATCGATATCACTTTGAAAATGGATGTTATATCGAATGAGATAGTAAAAAAGGATATGTCAATTTAAGTAATTGGAGGAAACCCCACATTTCATATCTATGACTGAAAATAACTTTCAACTCCATCAAAACCGGCTACAGGTTTATCAGGACATGCAGATCCCTGGAAAATAGTGGGATGTGTCTGATAGTGACAAGGAAAATTATGGTGGCAATGTTAGGCCCTCAAATAGTGATGTTGTCTAGGGAGGGAAGAATATGGTGTCTATGAACCAGGAGGATATTCTTGTTTTGCTGTGAAGAAGGTTGTGGAATTATTACTCTAATCAGCCCAAGTCGATGTCCACTAGGTCATTCAATAAAATCATGAAAACTACTAATGAATTCATTTATTTGGAGTGGTTGAATCTTATAAGGATGTATGCCAAGGTCCTGAATCATTATAACAACTCAAAGAGGTAATTGACAACTGTGGATGAATCTTTTATTCATAAAGGTGGTGATGGGTTTGATTTTGATGGTATGTAGTGTAAATTCCAAGAAATTCTAGGTAATTTTTTCATTTATTTATGAATTTTTTGAGACCTTGAAATCTGAAGGCCCATGATTCCAAGGTCCGGAGTGCCCAAAATCGTCCATTGAATTTTTGATAAACTTTAAATAGTGTGCTTAAATAGTTTACTGAAAAAGTGGAATAACTCTTAAACGATTACTCAGATCAGAAATCTGAGGGCACTGTTGCACTCAGGATGGCGATTTTACCCTAAGTGAGACTTAATTTTAGTCATTGCAAGCATTTGATGAGAAAACCCGAAAATGGAATAATTGTAAATAAAATTATTAAATAAATTATTTTATTTTTCAAATGATTATAACTCATGAATGGTAAATTGGATTAAATATTTGAGACCACCGCTAAACTCATGAGGGTATTCTTTTCTTTAAGCAGATACTATGTTTTCCCGGCGTGGGCCACCAGTGAAAGTTAGTTTTTGGTGGTAAATAAATTAATTAAGTGACAATTATATTATTATAAAATCCATAACTATTAAATGGTAACTCGGATTGAAAATCTGAGAGTACCATTGGGTTATTTGGGTCCTGTTTCACTTGTTCAGAGCCTACCCTCGAACGGTGCGGGTCGAGGGTGACTGTTACTAATTTTCTGAACTTTTTTCGTGTAAATTCAGTAACCGTGAAAGCAGCGTTTTGTAACTTTTCAACCAATACATAGAATTAAAATCTAAGTTCACTGTTGAACTCACAACACTGATATTCTCTTAAGGAGACATTCACTTCGACCACAGTAGGTCTGGAGAAAAAGTTAGTTTTTAGAAATTTATTAAACAATAAATAAAATAACTTTATTATTGTATTGTTAATCTATTCCTCCAAAAAATGAGTGATATGTTGGGACCTGGGACATGTTAATGAAATAAATGGCTTGACCCTCCAATCTGAGTAACAACAAAATTGGGAGAAATCATGACGCTTCCTAATTAATGAGCCTCATTAACTCTCTATGATGTTACATACAGAACCCCTCTCTTATAAATATGGAGCTAGAGAAGGTTTATCAGGGAGCTTGACCATTCCACGAATTGATGAATTAATGCTGCAACAATAGACCCTTAGAAGATGAAGCTGACCCAGTGAAAGGTGATGGACGACATTGATCCACTAATGGGTGATGAGTGAGTGGCGTATTTGGGAGCCGATCACAGGAACTATGAACATGGTCCCCTGGCAATCGCAGACGATTCTCTAACGTTCAGGTAGGGGTTATTTCATTTTATCATTTTTGATTTCCTCTTCCCTATTCTTGAATTTATATGAAGAACGCGGGTAAATTGACTAATGGTTTGACCCATGATTCTTTCGTCTTTGTGGGTTGCTGTTTTAAGATATCTTGTTGGGTTGATGGTTGATTTATACCCCTTTTCCGCATTCTTGTCTACCCCCTTGATTCAAGAAAATTATTGTCTTTTTCTACCATTCTAATGTAGAGGGTGTGGTCCAAACGAACACATCCCAACTCCACCACAAACTTTTTGGAATCTTTGGTGGTCTTGAGTCAACGACAACGTCCCGAGACGTGTGCGGGAATATACAAAAGGAAAAACGGACCATCGGGGCACGCCTGGTGACAAGGGGAATGTCACCGGCAACCCATGTCGGTGACTGGCACCAAAGGGGCTCGAATGCGGCGGCCGACACATCGAACAACCATGAAGATGGTGGCGGTGCAACCGCACTGCTGGAGAAGGGTCACTACCCATCGGCCGCGGCGGAGTGAGGGTGGTGGCTAGTACACGGTCGGCTACGTGATGGAGGTGGCGGCATGCATCTGTGTCGCCCAGTGGAGAAGTTTCATGGTGCGATACCACGACGGTGATGGAGGGGAGGACAGCTATGGCGCCGCAAAGAGGAGATTGACCATCTGGCCAGCTGGGGAACCTAGCGGGCTTCCGCACCATGGGTTTCCTCAATGCGGGTCCCCTCACTACGGGTTGTCGCATAGTGGGCCGCCACACCGCGGACCACCCAGCGGGCCAGGCCATGCCGGCGGGCCAGGTCAGACCGAGGGCTGGACCCGAGTCAGGACAGTTCAACCAGAACTGGGTCAGGTCGGCCCAGGTCGGACAGACGGAGTTGGAACGAACCCGGAACAACTTCGACCATTTTTTTTCTTTCGACCATATGTTGATCTATTAGATTCCATTTGATGAAGCGTCTGTAGTTCCAGAATCCATGGGTCAAGATGGACCTTTTGGTATACCCTACTTGATGCTTTGATAAGTTGGGGTATGGTTGGGTAGGGTCAGACACGAATCCAATCGGGCCCACGGGACTAAAAGGACAATAACTTATAGACCTGTCATCTAATTAATGCACTATATATTGCATTGAGACCACTTTTACGTGAAGGTCATTTTTTAATAATTCTTCATGGGACTTCTATGTAGTTGGATTATCGACATGTGCCTTGAAAAGCGGACCCTCCTGGAATCAAACGAGCATAGTGAAGGAAACCTGTAGCTAGATGTATCATGAGAAAAGGATCCTATGTGGGTTTGTGCTTTGGGATCCTATGTAGGACTATGCTTTGGGATCCTATGTTAGTCTATGCTTCGGGATCTTATACGGGTATGTGTTCGGGAGTCTAACTTAGATCTGCTCTAGGAATCCATGTTGGACTACTCTAGGATCCTATGTGGTTATGTTGTCCTATGATCCTATCTGGGTCTGATGATTTAGTATCTTGCATGGGTCTGATGATTTTGGATCCTATGTGGGTCTCCCTCTTAACAGATTAATATGACTCGGTAATTACCTCTAATCATCTTTTCTACTTTACCTATGTTATACATGGTGTGAGATGAGACCTTACCTTCATGGTGATACCTTTGTGTTATTCATCTATGTGGCATACCTTTTTCTTACTTACCTTCGTGGTGATACCTTGGTTGTATTATTTTTTGTTGTGTACATTTGTGGTACTTACCTTCATGGTGATACCTTCGTGGTATTCTTCTATGTGGTGTAACTTTGTGGAACTTAACTTCATTGTGATAACATTGTGGTATTCTTCTCTATGGCGTACCTTTGTTGTACATACCTTCGTGGTGATACTTTTTTGGTATTCTTCTGTGTGGCATACCTTTTTGTTACATACCTTCGTGGTGATACCTTTGTGGTATTCTTCTATGTGGAATACCTTTGTGGTACATACCTTTGTGGTGATACCTTTGTGGTATTCTTATCTGTGGCATTACCTTTGTGGTACTTACCTTTGTGGTGTTACCTTCATGGTATTCTTTCATTCATGGAATAGTTGAGCTTTGGGCTAATGAGTTGGGCCTTGTGTTTACTCATGAATGAGATGAGTATACTTAATAACATAGTTATATGTTTGGGCATATACCTATGTAGGGTAGACTATTATTTCCATACTTTTTGGTTTATTGTTTTGTGGATTTTGGGTGACCTTTGGGGGTCTTGAGATCCCTACTGAGTATCGTTATACTCACCCCTGCACGGGCTAGGCCGGCACCTTGTTGTGTTTGGAGAAAATGACGGATAGTGCTGACTGCGGACGAGATTACAAGGACCAGATGAATCTCGAATGTGGACATTAGATGAGGCATACTGTAGAGATGACCATTCAAGTGTTGTACCTACCATTCAGGTAGGGTCATTGGCAGGAGTTCACAGGAGCTATTTCAGTTTACTTGTACTTTTCAGTTTTATTGTATATTCCATCTGGGCTTGTCTTCCAGCCCCCGTTTTCTTATTATACGCACTCTTTTTACAATACAGTTTTCTTTTTTTCGTATTTTTCTATATGTTTGGTTTCTGTAAGTTTAGAAGTTATAAATTCAATGCCCTCTCATTTCAGGGAATACGCATGTTGGTGATAGTCACCAGCCTGTGGCCAATAGAAGGCGGTCTTGGTGTAGTCACAACATGGGCACAGGGGGATGCGTCATTACAAATTAGTATTAGAGGAGTCAGTTCTACTGTAGAACATTGAAATCTATTATTTTTAATGGAAATACTATTAAGTGTAGTGAGTGTGGTTATCAGTGTAGGGAATCCAGTGTTGGTGCGCTCGGTCGACGTATACGTACCCCAGGACCCTAACTTATGATTTCTGTCTCATTGCATGAAAACACTGATTGTGTGTGTGTTTTGAAAACTTTTATTTGTGATTTATTTGATCCTACTCACCAAGTATAACTTATTTACTATGGCACACCTGTTTATTTCAGGATGCCTCCACGCAGACAGCCAGCTAGGGTTCCAGGTATAGTACGTGAGGATCGCCCACCGAGCAATGAGTCCTCGGTGCTGGGCCGTTTATCAGTAAAGGTACCAGCAGTACCATTACACATTAAGACACTGATTCCACTAGCCCCACCAGTAAAGGATGCACAGCGACTGAGAATGTTTCATGAGTTCCAACAACAAAGGCCTCTTAGTTTTCAAGGTGAGATAGATTCCCACATGGGTGAGGGCTGGCTAGAGGCGGTTTCAAGAGTTTTCTACCAAGTTAAGATACCAATAGAGAAAATGGTGATCTTAGATACTAGTCATTTATATTTAGTGACCATGAGGATGGTATTTATAGTGATGAGGCTTTGGTACATGGACTGTTTCCCGAGATGGTACCTTCAGTTAGTGTGCCAGCTATATCACTGCTCATTGCTCAGCAGTTACAACCGACTGTACTAGTAAATGACACATGTAGGCTTAGTCCCTTATATGTGTTTCAGTATTAGATACACCTTAGTTTCTGAGGCGAGCCCGACTCACATTTGACTAAGTACTGCCTTGAAGAGGTGGCTGAGTGTTCCCTAGAGCTTATATAGCTTTAGTAGGATGACATGTCGAAAGCTAAATATTCATCAAGGTGTACCGACCATTCCTGTTACTCGATGAGTATGATATGATAAGTGTTTGAAGATAATACTCTTCAGCAAGGTGTGTTTAAGGACATCTGATCCCACACATTTCCACTATGCATTCCTACTTATGATAGGGTTGTAGAGAGAACCTTTTTGGTTGAATGTTCATTGTCTGAGCGGATACATCCAGTGATTGTTAGTAGTGGAAAAGTATGAAACATGCACCTATCTCAGAGACTTGGTCATGAAAAATGTTTTGGGAAGAAGAAGTGTTAGGGACGGATGAATCTGTAGGGTAGCAGACGTGGAACCAGATCTGGGAGAGCAGCATGAGGTGGTGTGCTTTTTAACATGTTACAACCCCCCCCCCCATTTTTGGACCCCACCAGGCTTAGGGAGCTGGAGGATAGTGGAAGGGAGTAGCTGTATGCTGTCATGGAGTGTGACCCAAGGGATTTAGGAATGATTTGACTTATGATCTGTGACTATTACTAGCTTTCGTATAAATCGACATAGGTAGAAATCATTCCATCCTTCCAAGAATCATATTCAAGACCTAGAGTTTCCTATTAAGATGCTGACTTGACTCTCATGTCTGAAGATTCCTTTGGAATGAGACTCAATAATCACACTTACACAGATGGTGTGATCTGACCCTTGTGGCAAGAGTTTCGGTTGGAATGTCTAGGAGGCAGTGTGGAGGACTTACGATAATATTTTAGGTATGCACTGGACATCCACAGTTCATAATAAAATTTACTGTATTATGAAAAAAGGTTTTGGTTTCTCTACAACATTGAAATGGGGTTATCCTTGGTCAGAAAAAAGGAAACTCAGGCTGCATTGGATGGAATAATATATAAGAGGGTGCAACCAATCACTCATGAGTCAGCTACACTTACCCTTGTGGCAGCAAGAGTTTTTACTTTTTAGTTCCAAATAGGAGAGGCAGAGCATGGGGACATCATTAAAAAATATTTTTCCATGATTATACCCTCTTAGTGAGAGGGACTTCTGGTTTGGATGGGTACTACCGGAGTTTTGGACCAGACTTCTCCAGGGTAGCGGCACCCTTTTTAGCTTTTTCAAAGAAAGATGATCCTTTACTGTGGACAGAGATGTGTCAGTAGAGATTTTATAATTTGAGATAGAGAAGATGGATAGAGTTCCTTCAGGACTATGAGTTTGAGATTTTAATTACTCCTGGGAAGGAGAATGTGATAGTAGACACACTCAGTAGTAGGTTTGGTCAGCATCTATTGAGTGACACGTCAGAGCAGCTTGTAGGGATGCAGATATCCTTCGTGGAAGAGATGGAACAGTCTACCTCCATTCTATGGTTGTCACTCCTTCAATCCTTCAGTGAATTCGGGAGGTACAGCTTGGTGGAATTGACTGTGATGCTCAATGTGCTCATATATCATCTTGGATGGCACCTGATGGATTTTCTGAAGTTGGGGAGCACATCATAATATTTAGATATTGTATCATGGTACTAGTGATGCTTCAGGAGGAGGTGTTGATGGAGTTCCACACATCCCCTCTGGCAGTTCATCCTAGTGTGGTGATAAAGTACCAGGACCTCTAGCGTCAGTACTAGTGGCTAGAGTTGAAGAAAGCAGTGACAGATTTTTTATAATGATGTCTCAATTCTTAGCAAGTAAATACTATAAAGAGATGGTAGAACTCTTATTAAACAGGATACGAAGACCCTCGTTTTTCCAAGAGGGGGAACACGTATTCTTGAGAGTCATTACTCAATGGGGACAATATAGATTTTGATGAGGGTGGAATGTTATCATCGAGGTTTATCTATCCTTTTCTGGTCCTTCAATGGATAGGAAAGGTAGAATAACACTTGGATCTTCCACCATAGTTGGAGAGGGTGTGTGATGTCTTCCATGTTTCCTAACTGAGGGGATACATGCATGACTCATCTCATATCATCGACCATGTAGAGATGAACTTCGACAATGGGGAGACATTTATGGAGGTTCCAGTGGAAATTGAGGATCGACAAGAGAGATTCCTTCTTGGGAGATCGATGCCTTTGGTGCATTTATGTTGGCAGCATAGGAACCTCCAGGAGAGCACATGTGAACAGGAGGTTCAAATTCATGCTAATTACCCCCCATTTGTTTTCCTAATTTTTTAATGTCACTTTCAGGGATGAAAAGCCCTGAGGTGGGGAGAATGTAAAAACCCAAAAATTCCATGTAATTTTTTTTATTTTTATGGGAAATTTTCAAGACCGCAAAATCTGACGGTGCATGATTCCGAGACCCAGGGTGCCTGGAGTGGCAGTCAAAGTTTTGTTAAGATTTAAATAGCTGGCGTAAGAAGTTTTCCTAAAAAAGAGGAATAACTCTTAAATGGTTACCTAGATCAGAAATCTGAGGACACTGTTGCGATCAGGATGGAGGTTTTACCCAAGGCACAACTTATTTTTAGTCGACCCAAACCTACAGTGAGAAAACCAGAAAATTAAATAACTATAAATAAAATAATTAAATAAATTATTTTACTTTTAAAATGATTATAACTCACAAACGGAAACTCAGATTAAAAAACGGAGACCACCGCTGAACTCCTGAGGGTGTGATTTCTTTAAGTAGATACTAATAATGCCCAGAATGGGCCACCAGTGAAAGTTAGTTTTTGGCTGTAAATAAAATAATTAATTCACAGTTATTTTATTTTAAAATCCATAAAATTTGAACTATAATTATAATGGGAAATCTGAGAGTTCCATTTGGTTTTTGGGGTGTGTTTCACATGGACAGAGCATAACCTCGACCAGTGTAGTTCGAGGGTGACTGTTAGTAATTTTACAAACTATATTTCAGGTACGTTAAATAAACGTGGAAGTGGCATTTAGTAACTTTTGAACCGGTGCTCGAAATTGAAATCTGAGAACACTTTTGAACTCACAGCGCTAATATTTTCTTATGTTGACCTTCACTTCGACGACAGTTCATCCGGAGAAAAAGTTTGTTTTTGGAAAATTTTTATAGAATAAATAAAATTACTATATTAGTTTATTTTAATTATATTTCTCCAACAGATGAGTGGTAATGTGGGACCAGTGATTTGTAAAGCCAATAAATGGCTTAACCCTCTAATCTAAGTAACATTAAAGTTGGGTTAAATCAAGAATATTCTTAATTAATGAGCCCCATTAACTCTCAACATCATTACTTACCCGCCCCCTCTCTTATAAATATGATGCTAGGGAAGGGGTATCAAGGAGCTTCACCAAGAAGCAAATTGATGAAGGAATGCTGTGATTCCAGAACCAAAAAAGACAAAGCCAACCCAGTGGGAAGTGACGAATGACATCGAACCACCAATGGGAAACGTGTGAGTGGTTTCCTTGGGAGTCGGTCATTGGAACTAAGAACATGGTCCACCGTCAAGTTCAGACGATTCTCCAACATTCAAGGTAGGGGTTATTTCATTTGAGCATTTTTTATCTCCTTTTCACCATTCTTGAATTTATACAAAGAATGTGTGTCAACTGACTAATGGTTTTACCCGCAATTCTTTCGTCTTTCTGGGAGGTTATTGTGGGTATCTAGTAGGATTTTTTGTTGATTTATATCCCATTTCCCTATTCTTGTCGACCCCCTTGATTCAAGTACATTATTGCCTCTTTATACCGTTCTAAATCAGAGGGTGCGGGCCAATCGAACATAGCCCAACCCCTCCACATCCTTTGTAGAATATTTGGTGGTCTTGAGTCAATAGAGGCATCTCAAAATGAGTGTGATAATCTACGGAAGGAAGAACGGGCCACCAGGGCACGCCTAGTGACACGAGGAATGTCACTAGCGACCCATGTCAGTGAGCAGGACCAAAGGGGCTCGGAAGGGGTGCCCAGCACACCGGCCAGCTGCGAAGACATCGGCGGTGTAATCATGCCGCAAGAGAAGGGTCACGGCCCATCGGTAATGGCAGAGCGAGGTCGGCGGCTGGTGCACTGCATGCTGCGTAACGGAGGTGGCAGCGCGCGTCCATGCTGCTCGGTGGAGAAAGACAGTGGCGCGGTGGCGCGGCAGTGATGGAGGGGCGACTAGGTATCCGCAGGTCTCTAGCGAAGGCACCTCACATTACTGTGCCCTGCAGATTTGGCTGGCCATCCGGCCTGCTGGGGGGCCGAGTGGGCAGCTGCACGGTGGGCCTCCTCACCGTGGGCAGCCTCACCACGGGTCGTAGCACCATGGGTAGCCTCACCATGTTCCATAGCACCGTAGGTGGCTGCATCACGGGTTGTTGTACCTTGGGATGCCCAGCGGACTGGGTTGGACCCAAGGCCATATCCGGGTCGGTCCGACTGGGCGGACCAGACATGGAACAACTTCAACCATTTTCGCTCTTTTGGCCATATCTTGAGATACAAGTGTTTGTTTGATGAACCGTCTATGGAGCTAGAATCCTTGGGTAGATAAGGTCCTTTTTTATAGTCTAATTGAATTTTTGATATGCTGGGGTAAGTCCAGGTTGGATCGAACATGAATTCAACTTGGCCCTCAGGACTAAAAGACCAATAACTTATAGATTGGGTGTCGGATTGACACACCATTTGTTGTGTTGAAACCCCTTTTACATGGCGGTATGTTGGTATACTTCTTCTTGGGACTTCTTGGTAGTTAAAGTACCGACCTATGGAATGAGGAGTAGACCATCCTGGAATCAAGCGAGCTAAGTGCGGGAACCTTGTAGCTGGATGTATCATGAAAAAAGAATCTTATGTGGGGTTGTGCTTTGGGATCCTAATTGGTTCTATGATTCGAGATACTATGTGGGTATTTGTTCGAGTGTCTCACTGGGATCCACTCTAGGAATCCATGAGGGACTACTCTAGGATCCTACGTGGGTCTTCTATCATAAGATCCTACATGGGTTTGATGATTTAGGATCCTACGTGGGTCTGTTGATTTAGGATCCAAATGGGTCTGCCTCTTAACAGAGTAAGATGATTCTGTAATTTCATCTAATCATCTTTACTACAGTACCTATGTTTTACCTGGTGTGATCTGAGTGTGTACCTTCGTGCTGATTCCTTTGTGGTATTCTTCTGTGTGGCGTACCATTTTTGTACTTTCCTTTGTGGTGATACCTTTGTGGTATTCTTCTATGTGGCGTACCTTTTTGGTACTTACCATCGTGGTGATACCTTTGTGGTATTCTTCTATGTGGAGTACCTTTTTGTTACTTACCTTAATGGTGATTCCTTTTTGGTATTCTTCTATGTGGTGTACCTTTGTGGTATATACCATTATGGTGATACCTTTGTGGTATTCTTCTATGTGGCGTACCTTTATGGTACTTACCTTCGCGGTGATACCATTGTGGTATTCTTCTATGTGGCGTTCCATTGTGGTAATTACCTTAGTGGTGATACCTTTGTGGTATTCTTCTATGTGGAGTTACCATTGTGGTACATAAATTTTTGGTATTAGCTTCATGGTATTCTTTTCTTCATGGAATAGATGAGATTTGGGCTAATGAGTTTGGCCTTGTGATTCCACGTGAATTAGATGAGTATACTGATTAACTTAGTTATATGTATGGGCATATAAGGTTTAGTGTTGATTCCATGCTTTGTGGATTATCCTTTCTGGATTTCGGGAGACCTTCGGTGGTCTCGAAGTCCCTACTTAGTATCTTTATACTCACCCTTGTATGGTCTATGCCCACACCTTGTTGTGTTTGGTGCAGACGACAGACAGTGCTGACTGCGAACGAGAGTACCAGGACTGAAGGTAGCTTGGAGGTGGACATTAGATGAGGTATACTACAGAGATGTCTGTTCAAGAGCTATACCTACCCTCCAGGTAGGGTCATTTTCTTGAGTTCATAGGAGTTGTTTTAGTTTACTTTTACTTTTCTATTTTTTTGTACTTTCTAGTTGGGATTGTATTCTGGCCCCTTTTTCTTATTGTACTCACTCATTTTACTATACAATTTACTTTTGTTGTTATCTTGTTGTGTGCTTGGTTTGTGTGAGTTTACAGGTTCTAATGGAAATGTCTGTCAATTTCATGGAATACACCTTTTGGTGCTAGTCTCCATCCCCTGGCCTATGGATGGCTGGCTTGGGGTAGTCAAGACATGGGCCTCAGTGGATAGGTTGTGACATGTAGTTGTTGTTTTGGACCTATGGGGCTTGTTTATTGCACTTCTATTTTATTTTAATAAATTTTCATAGGTTTTCCTCTAACTATTATTTTTTGTATTAAATGATACATTATTATTTATTTATGATTTTAAAAAATTGATATTTTTAATAAATATAACTTTTCACAATTCACTGGAAAAACAATATTTTTAGAAAAATAAACCAAATGTCACTATAAGATAAATCAGAAATGATAAATTTAATATTTCATCATTTTTATAGTGTGACATACATAAATTTTACATAAATTAATTATTATATTCATCCACAAAAATTAATAAATATCCTTATTGAATAAAACAAATTTTTTAAAGCATAAAATGACTACTGAAAGCTCAATAAATTTTAATTTTACATTAATATAAACGTTCAAACTGTATTAAATAATTTAACATATTTTTAATATAATTTTTTTTATTCATTAATTAAAATTAAATATCTTGGTTATAACAGTTGAATTTAATTATCATATATTAGGGTTCCTTTAAGCTCGATGTTGTGTGTTCTATAAACCATATAATCAGGTGTTATTTTTTAAATCTCCACGTGTTATACTAGTTATATGATAAATAATTAAACCCATCTTATTTAATTATGTTACATGACATTATTTCACATCATGAAATTTTATGAGAACGTTCCTACACTGCCAAAAAAACATAGGGTTATGTGACCTATTAGAACCACGAGTAGGGAAATTATTACCTGCCAATTATATGACTCAACCACATTCAATTTTTATAAAATTGAATTCCCATAAATTATGTCATGCATTAATGAGTGGTGTTTTATGATATATTTTGATTTTATTTTTTCCCTTATATAGAGCCAACATCAACTACTGGGAAGGGGAAATCACCCTTCATATCCGGAATCATCCATTTATTCTAAAAAGGTGTAAGGAAGAGGATAAATCTCCACTTCAATATTCTTATAATAAATTGACATTGTTATATTATAAGTGAGAATATATAGCTCAAATGTTTGTTATATAAGATAAAAATGTTCTTGAAGACATGACCGTTGTGAGGGACTATACAGATGTATTCCCTATAGAGAATCATTGACATTCTCATAACTAGGAGGTTATGTTATGAAATAATTATATACCGTGACATATTATAATATCAAATATTTTCAATTTCTTGTCCACCATTTAATTGGATGAATTGATGAATCTTTTATAAGAGATTCCAAACAAGGGTTATTCAGTGATTCAACATTAGGTGCGTATAACAACCCAGATGTAACATACAAGGATATTACAACATTTTTAATGAATGTTAAGTGTATTAAAAAATAACATTCCTAGGGACCAGAATTGTTTATTGTCCAAGGATATAGAGAACACATTATTCTAATTTAATGAATAATCTTTAACATATACCATAATTTTCTTCCACTTTTTTTACACCTTCATAAAACTATTATTTATAACATAGAAAAATGAAATGTAAAAAAGGGTGTGATCAAATGATTCGTAACTTTAAATAAAGGATATATGTAAGAATAATCATTAATATAAGGGTTTGAGAACATTATCCTAATATTATATGATCATAAACATCATATAAGAGATCATAATAAAGTGTCATAGAATAAATATTTTTAGTTCATAAGAATGTAATCACATGGGAATCATGATCGTAATCCATGATAACAAAACATGGGAATAAAGCTTCGAATTGTGGCATAGACATCAGCTTATAACATTGTGAACATGTAAAAATAAAAACATTATCACTCATTAGTTAAGGATATGAAATCAATCCATAGTAAAAACATATAGACATAAAACAATTTCTTTGTATAACATTATGAAAATGAAATAAAGTTCATGCATAAAAGGTTACACCTCCTAAGTGGGACACAACACCATTCCCATTGGCAGCCTTCATAGTCGTTATAGATTATAGTTAAGACCATGATAGTGGAATGGGATCACTCCCAAAACCATCTTAGTAGTCAAGATTCACTACCAAGATAATCTCAACGATTAAGGTTAAATCCTATCACCATATTAGTAGTTAAAGTTCACTCCCAAGGCAATCATAGTAGATAATTTCCATTACTGAACTAAGTCCACTCCGCATTCTATACATGCCTAGATCCTGGTATATAAAAAATTATCTAATTAATTGGATGGATATATTGGTCCCAACTGTCATGTAATCTATAAATGGATCACCTAGAACTATCTGGTCCACCCCATTATATAAGTAATAACGGGCTTACCAAGCTCTATATGGGACACCCCATCGTATAAGATGTAATAGGATTACTAGGAACATTATAGGTGACCACATTATATAAGAAATTTCCACCAACTATAACATGAATATAGTACAATGAGGTTTCATGTCATCATAAAAAATTATAATGTAATTATTATTTCATAACATGATGATCCCAAGAAAATTAAATGGGTTTCCTGCCAATCTCTTTGAACTAGGATTAATCCCTAAAATATGATTGGGTTTCATAAAAATCTATTTGACACATGATTTACCAAAAAAAAATGGTTTCCACAAACATCATTCCATCAAAACATAAACCATTAGGATAAATAATATAAATGGTACCCTTAGATTATATCCCTAGTAAATCACAAGCTATATCATGTGGTGACATCTTAGATGGAGAATGATTTTGAAAAATCAATAAAAACATTTCTTAAAAAAATTATCATTCCTTGTAAATCATTTTTCTTAAATTTAACTTTTTTAAAATAATTTAATTTTTGAACCTCATTTAAAATCATATAATGTATTCTTTTAATAAATCAATTAAAACATTTATGTAGAGAAGTATCCTCTCAAATTTTAAAAAATCTTTTTAAAAATAACACCATTGGAAATACTTTTTCATTGAAAAGGTATATGAAAAAATATAAAACAATATATGAAAATAATTTATGAAAACTTTAAAACAAAAAAAATTCAAAAAATTATTTTGAATGACCGTAGATTTTCTCCTGATGTGAGATATGATGTGATATTTTCATAGAAACACTCAATTAATTATATTACTTAATAGAGAGTGTGAAATCTTTATATTAATTTAATATGTCATGAATTTTGTGATGATAAAAAATTTCATGGGATTTATTGAGAGATTTATCATAATATATCATCAATGGAATCATAATCATACACAATACCTATAAGCGATAAGATTGTAACAATAAAAGGTTACCAATTTGGTAACATCGAATCATAATCCCCATAAAATAAATAATTTAATGAATATTATAAAATCATTATAATAATTATATTCATTATATAACATTTCAAATGGATTTATATACACATTATAGAAGAATATAGGTGCATAACATGTAGTTTGTCTCAAAGAATTAAAATAAAGACAAAATTACATTACCGAATTCTTAACATTTGAATCATAAAGCCCAAGAAAGGGATATTAAAATATTAATATATAAATAAAAATATGTTTTACCATAATAATCATATAACACAATAATTTATAATATATACACCACAAAAAAAATGAGGGTGAATAAGGAATAAGACTCACAAAAATAAAAGTAAGATAAGCAATCCCCTTACAACTTTAGTAACTTTTGAATCTAATGATTTCTGAATTAATAACATTAATTGAAACATTTAATATCATTAAAAATTTAAATTAAGTATATAACATTCCATATGGAATTATATACATTTCATAACTTGAAAAAGTGGTGAATATAACATATATCTCACAGAAATAAAAGTGAGACGGGAAACATTTTACCTTAAGTCTTGAATTTCTTCATACACATTTAAACAACCAGTAAAATAAATATTATTTAATTATACATATAACATATATCATTATTATTATATATAATACCATATATTATTTTATTTGTATTTTATATTACATTCATTTAACAATTCCATATTAATGTTATGTTTCATGTAAAAATTCCCTTTTTTGTATACGTTTTGACTTAACATTCATAAACCTATTAATAGAATATTATTTTATTATTTAAAATATATAAAACATGATATAAAACTAATATTTATTTATTAGGTAAATATTTATAATAATATAAAAAAAATATAGTAACATGAATTGAATTACAAAGTACATGGATATGGTAAGTGGTACGTAAGTATGAACGTTGTTTTTATTATCTTTTAATATATTTGAAAAAAATGTTTGGTAAATTATATATATATATATATTATCATTACTATATCATTTTAATTTAATATATATCGAATATGTACTTTAAACCCAAACATTATCTTTTCCAATTAATTATGAATGAATCATATCACTTATAGGAGGCAGTAGTCCACACACCCACAATAAAATTTATAATATTCTCAAAAAGTGGAAAGAACGATGGTATGTCTTATATAGTAATTATGTAAGCATGAATAAATAATATATAATTTATATATCATATAAAATATTATTTCAGTCATTATTTCCAACCATAAAAGTCTTTATTGGTGGAACTAATAACATTAGTTCATGAGGTGATAGTCCACTGTACACATGAATGATAATTTTTTATCCCATTTCATTGAAGTGTGTGTGATTGTAGGTATAACCCCAAACATAAAAATATATAATTTTATTTGTTAAAATTATTTTCTTATATTATCATTACAGAATAATAATAATATATTGGGTGGATAATGAAATAAAAAAAGTTCTTGTGGAATGATGATACCTCTTCTTTGGGTAACTCTTATTTGTATATGCCAAAGAGATTAATTTTTTGGATATATACACAAAGATATATCTCTAGGACAAAGGGGGAGGGGGTATTTTGGGAGGATATTATTTCAGGGTTTTTTCTATTCAAATGGCTTGAAAGGTGTGAAGAATTGAGGGGTGATTTCTATTTTATAGTGGAGAGGAGTGGCATTCTTGTAAATATAAAAAGTTACAACCAATTGATAGGTCTCCCTTACATAATGTGCCACAAATAATTGTTCATTTTGCATGAAATTGAGGATATTTTCTAAATATTCCCCTAAAATGTCTTTGAGACATGTGTCTAGATCATAGGGCCCCTTAAGATAAAGTTTAACTAATATGTAAAGAAGTGTTTACCTTATTCACAATAATTAATTTTAATAACTTTCACTAATATTTTTTGTCATAAACAAAGATAAACATAATTTAATTTATAAATTATTATGATTATAAATTTTTAATCCATTTTTATATATTATAAAAATATAATTCTAAAAAATTAATATATATTTAATCTTGTAGATTGGACAAAATAATGGGTTATAAAGTGAAAATGTTCAAAATATTGAATTGCTTTTATATCCAATTTTATTGAAGTAATGGTAAAAATTTCCTAAATTGTATTAATTTATGTATTATATATATATTAATAAATTAAAATTATATTCTAATATAATTTAAATATATAAATAAATTATTCTAAAATGAAGTTTTTAATTAAAATTTAGTATTTTTCACATTTCATCCAAAAATGAATTGTTTTAAATATTCCCCAACAAATCACCCTAAAATAATTTTGATATTATAAATTAAAAATGAAAGAGTTTTATTTTTTAAACATAATTTACTATAGGTTTATAAAATTAATTTTTTTATTGTTTAAATATATCCATGAAAAGAATTTATTTAGTGAAAATAGTAGTTTTTAAACATTTAATGACTTTACCGGTATTTATATATTTCATAACCAATTTGTTTTATTTTTATGAAAAAATTATAAATAGTATTTTGAAATAAGTTTTTAATATTCATATTACATTGTTTAATGTCTTGGTTAAAATTTTCTTTGAGAAGAAAAAAATAATAAAAGGTTGTTTCATAGATACTCACTATTTCATGTAATGCAAGCTAAAAATATGATGTTTATAAGAATAGAATAACTTGTTGTAAAATATAAAAAAATGATTAAATTGTTGTAGTTTACAATTGAAATAAAACATATTGATTTCAAATAAAAAAATTCATATTTACATTTTTGTTAAATGAATAATATCAGCAAGATTAAATTTATTTGAAAATTTTTATTTCAAAAAAATATTTGGGGGGTTACATTCAGACCCCTTAAAATTAATCTCCCCCGAGAAATTTTTTTGGGTTATCAATGGTGTAATTTTTTAAAGTTCAATTCATAGAAATAAAATCATAAAAATAAATACTAAATCATCCATTTTAGAAAACAATCTCAGAAATATAACTATTTACCAAAGTGACTCATAATTAAGTTTACGCATAGAATAACACATGTGGAAAGTGAAATCATAGACCTGGAAGATAAACATAACTATCTATTTTTGATGGAGAGTGATATTAATCATTTGTGACAAGAAGTGGATGATCATTATAATCTTAATGATCACAAAACCATAGATCTATAATGATTTAAGAAACCATTTTATTCATTAGAGATGATGGTACTATGATAAAAATTTCTTTTCCAATATCCTTTTACTATAGTTTAATAATTATAACAAGGAGATATACTTACATTTTTTCATTCCATTTCATATACTCAATCTCAACATTTTTTTGTGTCATGAACAATTTCCACTAAATCACATACTCTAAAAATAATGTTTAATTTTTTAGGCCTGATGTAGTAACAGATCATAAGATCCATATATAAAACCATAAGTAATTTCTTGTTTATTTAGTAATCATCACTGAAACAAATTGTCACATGTTTATCCAATATGATTAAATCCCCATATGGATACATAATAATATAATCTCTATGAAATCATCGGAAGTTTAACATAAACCATTCCATAAATGGTTATCCTTGTAACCCACCCCAATGTTGAAAGTCTAAAATATTATATAGAATGTCAATATTTTCATCTAAATCATCTTATAATTGATCCCATATATATAATTATGTAGCTCTTATATTTCACATAAATAACATATGAATATGTTCATAATTTATTATCTATAAACATGGTAATAATTTATATTACAATAAATCCTTATTGAAAACAGGTATTTGTTCTTATTCCAAAGATAATTTTATATTTTCCCTAAATCCAAAAAACGATTATAAACAAAATCCCTAGTCACATATAACACATTCCAAAATAACAAATAATCAAACCCATGGTAATAAATACTATCCAGTATACTTTATCCATAACAATTATAACTTTATCCAGGCTAAAAAAAATATTACCAACATCAGAAATACATTAAAGTTTACCTTACCTTAAACAGAATATCAACTTTACAATAAATCATTATTATATGTCATTATCAGCATTGAAAATATCCTTTTAATTAATTAATGAATAAAATATATTTAGAATATGTTTATATTTCATCATTTGTATATCATATTATTTGAATTAATAAAAATATATAAACTTCAATCATCAAACATTACTCTTAAACCCACACCCATGATTCATCGTTTTACACCATGATACCCCATTCCTAGAATATGAAATATTAATCATGTATTAAGGTTTATCAAACACAATATAATTTTAAATCTTATGTTTAATGTTTAAAATATGGATAGAACATCCCATACCCTTCACTTGTCATTTGTGTTCTCTTTATGTTTTGCGGTTTAACCAGTACTCATACTTCCTTCCTATTTCTCTTCAAGATATTTTCACTAATTAAATCTATTTTTATAATTCCATTACATTCTAAAACTGAAACATTAAATGTTGAACCATTTACTTCTAGTACCAACTAAGGAATATTATTATAAATCCTAGTTTGATAAACACATATCATAGTAGAAAACTGATGAATCATATAATATTCCTTATAGGATAGCTAAATCATGATGTCTACTTTTAAATCTATGAATCCTTAATATTATCCATAGATTGATATGTAAACATATCCATCTAAATATCCCTATAGATCTCAAAAAATTCTTTTATTCCAGTTTCCTAATGTTAACTAAACCTATACTTCGTTACAAACTATAATGAGACATGATTGAAATACATGGATATTTGATCAGTTTAGAAGAATATTCAGCATATTACAGAATTAAAATCCTAAGAACCATAATATTTTAGTGTATTTGGAATGTGGGAACACGTTATTTTAATTTTGTGGAACATCATAAATATATCCCATAAATATATTCCCTTTTTTACTCCTACTTAATACCTTTCTTCAAAACATGGGGAAAAGTAAACATAAGAACGGGTGAGCTCAGATGGTCATTAAATGTAAATAAAGGGACATGTAGGAATAATCATGAGCATAAGATATGATAAAATTATTAAAACATTTTAATATCATACTCAAAAAATCAAAGAACATAATTATGTGTCATGTTATAAATATTTTCCTTCATAAGACGTGACTTATAAGGGAATCAAGAGAATAATATATGATGACAAAACATAGGAATAAAACATAGAATTATGGAAAACACATCTTCTTATTACATTGTCCACATGTATAAAAAAATTCACCCATTAAATTAATGATATGAAATTATTCCCTCACATAAACATATATATATGAAAATAGGTCCAAATATATCATTGTGAATAGGTGATCAGGTTCATGTATAGGAAGTTACACTTCCTTGGTTGGACACACCACCATCCCAAGTGTCACCCTTCATAGTACTGATGGCCTACTTCCATGTCCATTTTAGTGTAATGGGTCCACTATCCAGACAATATTAGTAGTAAAGTTTAACTCTTAATACCATATTTGTGGTCATGGTTCACTCCTAAGACTATCTTATTAGTCATGGTTCACTCCCAAGTCCATCTTAGTGGAAAAAGTCCTTCATTTAATTGACTTCACCCCATGATCCATTCATGTATATCTACTAATATATAAATATTTACCCAATTCATTGGAAATATATATTGGTCCCACACATCATTTATGATATAATGTTAACACATTGTGTTATTGTTTCCACCACCTAATATAAGTTTTCATAGGTTACCCAGTGCTATCTAGGCCACTAAATCATATAGGAATATTCCATGAACCATAACATGAATATAGTAAAAGTTATTTAATATTATCATAAAATATAATAAATAAATAATTCCTTCATATCCTGATTAACCCGTTGAAAGTAAATTTTTTTCATGTTAATCTATTTGAAACATGATTAAACCATGGAAAAGAAATGTGTTAATAAAATATATTTCGAAAATGATTGAACCGTATAAAAGAAATAGGTTCCCTAAAAATCGTGATATCAAAACATAAACCATTCAATGAAATAACAGGATTGGTACCATTGTATTGTATCACCAGTAAATAATAAACTATATCAAATTATGAAATCTTAGATGTATATGTATTTTAAAAGACCACTTGGAGCATATTATAAAGAAAATGATATTTCATTGAAAATATTTTTTTAAAACTAAATTCATTTTCAAAATAATTTATACACAACAATGAAAAAAATATAACGGTTGATTTTATAATAAAATTTAAAATATTTCTTGATGAAAATATTTTTTTGTTCAAAAACATCTTTTCAAAAACAACACATTTTAAAAACATTTTACTTTTTCACGTGATTTGAAAAAATATAAAATAAGATTCTAAAATACATTAAAAATATAATTAACATTAAATAAATTTTGAAACTAATGTCATTAAAAATCGGATAAAATTATCTTTTTATAAAATTTATATAAAAAAATATTTGAATGAAAATATATTTTTCACTGATGTGATAAAGAGTATTGTATTTTTATAAAAACTCTTTTACAATTATCATTGTTACTAAAGTGTGGGACTTTTTTTCATTACATGAAGATATCATGAATAAAAAAATTTGATAAAAATTAAATAATGTTATTGATATATATATCTTAATATTCAATAAATTGTATAATAATCATAAGCATTCATGATAAATGATGATATTGTATCAATAAATTATTACAACTTTTGTAACATTGATTCATAATCCCCATTGAATAATAACAATAAAATAATATTAAAATATAATTAAAATATTTATATTCATGATATAACATATAAAATTGAATTATATACACCTTGTAGAAATATATAGGTTCATAACATATCATGTGTCTCAATGATGGGAAATGGAGAAAAAATTAATTTACTTATTCGGTAATTACATAACTCAAAAACCCATGAAAGAGGGGTATTAAAATATATTTTTAAGAATAATTATAATTAAATATATTTTTTAATAATAATTTCTTCTATAGTATATAAACAGCATATAATGAATTATTGTTCAATATTTTATAAGTCTCGTAGAAATAAAAGTGACATTATAAATCCATTTACCACTTGGGTAACAATTGAATCATGGGATCAATGAAAGAATAACATAAATTTAATATTTTAAAATAATTTAATAAATTAAATTCATGATACAACATTCCATGGGGAATTATACACACCATATAATAAGAATATGTTGTGAATATAGCATATATCTCACTGAATTAATTGTGAGATGAGAAAAAAATTACCTTAAGCCTTGACATTCTTAGTAAAACTTTAAACCATGCATATAATAAATAAAATATTATTATGTATATACCAAGGAAAATTATTATTATATATAATACCATATATTATTTTTTTATTAATTTATATTACTTCTTTATTGAAAATTATATGTTAATGTTATGTTTTGGGTAATAACTGCACTGTTTTTCATACAAGTTTTGACATGTCGTCATAATTCCTCTTACATGGATAACAATTTACTTATTTCCAAAATATAAAAAATTATATAAAGATCCTATATATTCATTATATTTGTTTTTTTATATGCTAAAAAATATAGTTATATGAAATTAATTACACTGTTCATGGTGACGGTTGGTCGCATTTTTTAATGAAATAAGATTATATGATATATATATAATTAAAAATTTTGATTTATTATTTAATATATTTTAAAAAATTACATTAAAATCGTCAATTAAACATTCCATATAAAGCATGAATGAGTCTCATCACATAGAGGAGGCCGTAGTCGACAGGTCCAAAAACATAAGTAATTGTATTCTCAAAAAATGAAAATCATGAAGGTATGTGTTATATAATGATTAAAAACATTAAAAAACCATATGTATCATATATTTCATATAAAATTGTATTTCCATCATTATTAACAAGCCTGAATGGTTGTAATGTAAGAATAAATGACATAGATTTTCATGGAAGTAATCTTTCATACACCCAAATGATCACTGTGTATGCCATTTGATTGATGTATTTTTTAGTTTAGATATAACCCTTAACATAAAAACACTTTAGTATATTTCGGTAATTATGTATTTTATATTATATTATTATAAGATTAATATATATTTGGAGAATGAAATAAAACCAAACCTCTTATGGAAAGATGTAATCTTTTCTTTGGGTAATTTATTTTGTTATGATTCAAAGGGTTTCCTTTGATGAATTTATGCCAAAATTGGAACCTCTTGAATGAAGGTATGAATTTTTGGAGGATATTTGGCCATGTTTTTGGTGATTAATATTTCTTAAGAGATTTAAAGAAGTTAGGGCGTGAGTGCCCTTTTATAGTGGAGGTGTGGCATTCTTGTAAACAAATAAAGGTAAACACTATTGAGAGATATCCGAAAAATCACGTGTCTCCAATAATGGATAATTTCTTATAAAATTTATTATATTGTAGAAATATGTATATAAAATGGAATTTGGAAATGTTTATAGGTAATTTTTCCACTTAAGTCAATTTTTAAAAACTATGTAACTCATTTTTACCTTAATCGTTGTAATTAATTTTAATTACATTCCCTGATATTTTTAAAAAACATATTTGACTGTACGTGAACATATAAATTATAATAATTAAAAATAAGGAAAAATTTTATTTAAATTCTAAAAAAAATTGGAATAAATTAATTTAAAATTAAACCTGTAGACAGGATGAAATAATGAGTTTTTAATGTAAAAAATGTCAAAAGTTTGAAATGATTTTCAATCCTATTTCAATTTGAAATTGGTTTCAATGATAAAAATATGATTAATTATTTTATTATTTTCCAATAGTACATTAAAACCAAATTAAAATATATTTTAAAAATAGAAAAAATAATTAGATGAGAAATTTGATTGTAGTTAAAATTTAATATTTTAAACTTTTCATCCCAAAAATGAGACTTTTCAGAGAAATCCAAACAAAATCACAAGAAGCTTGGTTTGACATTATGAATAAAAAATGACTTTTTTATTAAATAAAATTTCAAAAAAATTCTAAAATTAATTTTATTATTGTTCAAATAAGGACATAAAAAGATGTTATTTAGAGAAAATTTTATTTGTGAAACATATAATGACTTTGCAAGATATTATATTTCTAATTACCATAATGTATTATTTATATGAATCCAATATATATATTATTTAAAAAATATTTTTTTCTATTGATATTAAAATTTTTAATGCCTTTTAAAATCTTTATTATATGAAAAATAATAATATATTGTCTCAAAAAAACACAGTGTTGAGTATAATGAAAGATAAGTTGATGTTACATATAGAGAATAATTAACATGATGTTGTCTAAATCAAAATTTTAACATGGTATAAAATAAAAAACTACACAAAAATGTTAATTTAATTTAACACAAGTTATATTCAATTTTTCTTGAAATGTATAGTAAATAAATATTAAATGAATTTGAAATAAATAAAAATATCTTGGTTTTGCCCGGAATATTTCCTCTTCATCAATAAGAATAATGGATCAATTCACCTCTACATTAATAATAATAAACACTAATAAATAATGATGATGAACAGTTATCCACTTCCATATAATGTTTAATTTTTTGATAACATATGTGGTGAATCGTGATAGATTACACTGGGCCATCATATGGGATGTCACAAATTAACTATTAATATTGAAGAGATTCCAAATATTACCTTTCTAACATTCTATAGAAACTATGAGTTCATACGTATACAATTTAGACACACTTATTATCTAAACATTATCATGGACATAATAAATATAGTAATTATAGATTACCTTTAATAATTATTCATGGTCCTTGTAGATGATATTATAAAATTCTCTAAAACCAAGGAGTATCATGTGATATATTTTTTAGTAATGTAAAATAACTTTCAAAAGGGTAATATATATGACAATTTTATCAAATTTTTATTTTTTATGGATAATGATTCATTTTCACTATATTATATCACCCTAAATGGGATAATTTGGGATCCTTTTACGATAATCTTAGTTGATGAGTTTCCATAACCAATATCTATAATGGAGATACATTATTTCTATAGACAGTATGGGTACTATCGATGATTTTATTTGGAATATCACATTAATTTAATGCTTTATTAAAATGATAAATTATTATGGATTGGATTTTTTCTTGGCCATTAAAAGTTATAAATGAATCAATAACATAGAAAATGAATATTATCACTACACAAGTAATTATACTACCCTCAGTTGTTTAATATTTCATGGTATAAAATATTACATTCCAATATGTATTTGGATGTGTACTATTACAAAATTATAGTAATAAATTATTCCTCAACATAGTTGAATATACATGAGAAAAACTAACCAACTCATGATCCATATTTATAGATAGTCATTTATCCAATAATGATTATGTGGTATTATCTATAATTTGAGAAATCTAAATTATATATTAATCATTAGATCCTCAAATATATATTCACATAAAATATGGATAATATGTGTTAATGAATATGGATATATCTTCTTGAAAACTGTTAATACTCAATACTCTACCATAATTTCATGGAAAAAAATATAGAAAATTCAATAAGATAAATGGATCCTATAAAATTATCAATTATGAGAATTTAAAAGGATGAATTCACCTTTTAGATGAAATCGAAATACATTTATCTCATAATGGAAGAAACAACATCCTACAAAGATAAAATGATTTCCTACAAATCAAATATTGAGAATATGAATTATTCTCAAAAGTATAATGTGTAAAAACTAAAGAAAATAGAATCTATAACAATTAGAAATTATTCATAATTAAAAATATTTGAATAAAAAGATGTATTTTTGGGTCATAAATACATGTAGAATATAATCTTGAGATATAAAAGGGGTTTATTAATAATTCTCATTACATTAAATTATCTATCCACTAAGGGAAAAAATATCAATTGATCTCTTATAGAGATTTATCAGTAGGAAAATATAAAGTTGGATGCCATGGAATATTTATCAATGCGACTGGTGTGTAAACTTGTGAAAGAAATATTAGAAATGTCCAAGGTGATTGATATTACATTCTCAATACCTATATGTAAATGGGAAAACAACATCATGTGTTTTATCCAATGTATTTTGAATACATCCCAAGGAAATAAACTTATATGGGTTGTAGTGGATCACCTTATCATCACGTTTGACTTCACTACCATTAAAATGTCTTCTCCCTAGATCAAATTTCTAGTATATACATTATAAAAGTTGGGTTGATTCATGGAACCCCACTATTAATTGTATTTGATCTATATATGATATTTACCACTATTTCTAAGAATATTCTACAACATTCTATAATAATTGACAGGAACATCAATACTACCAATCACTATCAGATTTATAATCAATATAAACGTACAATCATAGAACATAATGGAATATTGAGATCATAAAATATTGATGTCATATGAGGACGGATTCAACTTCTTCCTCTAGAAAAATTATTTTATAATAATAACTTCCAATCAATAATCTAAATGGTTCAATATGAATCCATTTATGGGATGATATTTATGACACCTACTTGTTGGGATGTAGTCAATGAATACAAGCTAGTGGGACTAAAAATTTTCCAGAAAAATCTTCTGAAATGTTATTAATATTCATCTGTACATCAATGTGGTGCATAGTCAAAAAGACTTCTATGATGATAACCATTATAGAGACATGGATTTTTATGTTTGAGATACAGTATTCTTATTTATATATTCATGGAATAGTGTACTTTGATTTTTGAAATAAGGGAATTAAAAGTGGAAAATAGATTTTCCCCTTTGAGATTTTTGATCTCATTAGAGTTATGTCCCATAAACTAGAAATCCGTAAAAATTTTCTCATGTATATGGTTTTTTATAGGTATCCCTATTCGAGAATTATATACCAGATCCCTCGCATATATTGAATCTTAAAGAGATTAAATTTGAGCATGGTCACTCTTATAATCTGTAACCATCGATGATATTGGAACATGGAGAAATGTTTGTTTCCAACACGACCACAAACCCTATGAAAGTACTACGGAAGAACCATATGTATGAGGTGGAGACATGGGAAGATGTTAAATTAGGGTAACAATTGTATCCTATTCAATTTTTATCATATTATATGAAATTAAATTTTAAGGGTGAAATTTTTTAATGAGGCTAAATATAATCATAAAGAATTTTATCTTTTTAATTTCCCTTCTAAATTTTTTATGTTTTTCATAATTATTAATATAGTATTACATAAATAACAAGAAAAAATGATAGAAAAAAAATCATATTTTTATAGTGATTTAAACATATCATTTATATAGTAAATATTCTCAATAATAAGTTGAATATTAAAATAGGTAAAATTTAAAATTATATATCTATAATATTAAAATTTGGATCTAATCTACCCCTAAAATTATCGAACTCACAAAAAATAGTGTAATATCCCAACCCAAGCAATTTTTTTCAAAAGAGTTAATGTGCCTCTAACATTTGACGGCATACCCTTGAAACAATTTGAACTATAAAAATTCTATGGTCATACATAATCAATGGGGGACTTTTTTCCTTTTATAAAGAAATAAAATAAAATATTAAAACCACAAAACCAAATATATATGATGTAGGAAATTTTTAATACAATTAAACGAAAAATAAAAAAACAAATAATATAATAGTAGAATAAAATTATGAATCCATACAATGAGAATCCAAAATACCAAATGAATCAGGAACTAAAGAGTCATGTCTCGAGACCCTTATAACGTGACCATCTCTAAGGCTCCAAGTCCATATAGGTACATGTATAATCACCACTAGAGAAATTCCAGGCCATCCACATTCATATATAGAGAAACAAACATCTATATATGTGAAAATGTTCACATGTATGTGGTGAAATTCATATCCATTCGTAAATAAAAAAAGTTTCACATATAGACAACAAAGATAAGGATAAGTTATCACTTTGTTTAAAATATAAATAAATCAATTGAGAGGAAAATAAAATTCTAGTTTACCAAATTTAATTTTTTTTAAATAAAAAATAATAGTTTACCCATTTCATCTACTAGGAATTCTCGTTCCATGTTTCACTCACACATAAGTGCACATCAATTACAAGATAGATCCAATACTAAAAAGTGGTAACTCATATATTCAATATTTCAATAAACGGTGAAAATCATCCTTCTGTAACAAGAATTGTACTACACTCTATTTAATATCCACTATGAATGAAAATGAACACAAAATATTCCATATATGCCATGTTTATATTTTCAAAATCAAATTTTACCAATATCTCATTCAATGTTTTTATAAACACATAAAAATATTATAATTAAAAATCCTCAAAAACAAGGATTTTCCTAACAATAAATATCTAAATTTTCCATTTTAAATAAAAAAAGTAAATAATTCTATATTTCCAAGCCTTCCCGTTCTAGAATGAGGGAAGAGAGTATTGGGAAACATACCTATTATGATTTATTTTACAAGTATTAAATGGCATATAGAGTCTGTTAGTGTGTGTTCTTGGGTTTTCTCAAATTAAATCCTGAAATTATTTCTTCAAGATGGGTAATAATATCCCAAAAGAGAAACTAATATTTTTATGGTTTAAAAATCCTAAGTAGGAGAGGGTGAGATGATTTTATTGAATAGAATTTACAATAAAAATCACAGAAAATCTATCACATAAATAGAAAAAATGGGACTAAAAATCCAACAACTTATCAATAGTAAAATTAGGTATTTTATAAAAAAAATGGTGGACACCAATGCCTGATGGTGATTTTCATTTCTGTGGTTGTTTAGAACTTCCACGGTATACCACTATGGACTATTTGAAAAATCTCAACACATTTAGAATTACATATTACCCAAATCATGGCATGGTGAGGTTCCACATTGTTTTCATTCATAGGATGACCCTCAAAAAACCATTCCCAATGACACACAATGATTATAGCCTCCCAAAGTCATTTTGGTGTGATCTTATTTCAAATGGGCACCATCGATGTATAAACCCCTCCACTAAGTCATGTCGTAGCCTATGGTGAACTAATGAAACCCAAAATCTCCCCATCCTCTATGATAAACCTACCAAATCACCCTAAAACAACAAAAAATTAAAAAAAAATCCATTAATAATACATATGTGAAAATATAATAAACCAAAAACCATGGGTGTTACATTAAACCCTCTATTAGTATTTCAAACCATGGAATGCTACAAATTTGAAGTGGTTTGGATGATTTCTAAAAAAATTTCCTCATATTGTACCCATGTTAGGATTTCTCTTATTAAAATTCCCCATGGTTCTACATAACCTTAACCAATGGAATATGTTTTCTACAACATCTATTATCCTATATATCCAGAATATGAATCGATACATGAAAATATATTTCATCAGGATCACAATCAATTATCTCCCATTGAATTTCATGTGTATGATAGGCCTACTACATCCCCTACTAAAATATATTATTTTCACTAATAACCAAGATGAACATAAGAGATAAATAAAATCAATTTACTTTAGTACTAAATAATTAAATTATCAAAAATGGTCTGAAATTATAAATAAATAATTTTTCATTCCCAATTGATGATTCCATGAATTGGAGATACCATTAAGAATAAATCATGACCCACCATAAATGTTAAATTGATATTATAATTATTTTCATAATATGTGTACCATAATTGGGTTGAAACATTGTATTTATTGATCATATATATCTTTTATATTATTTCTTCCACATGGATAAGTTTTAATAGTATTTTTTCCATGGTATCTACCCAAAAATGTTTATATCATCATGAAAATGAATACAATTCCTCAAATCGATCCATTTTAATCAATAATTGGAAAAAAAATTTGTATGAAATCTTTACTAAGGGTAAGTGATCAACCCATGTGCCAAAAAAATTTATAGTACATTCTCTAATAATTTCTTTTTGTGTTTTCTTCATTGATATTAATTGCCCATGTTTCTTAGGATTATACAAAATGTACACAGTGAACTGGGTACCTAATATTTACTAAAAATATCACCAAAATAGAGAGGTAAATAGAGGATCTCAATAAGAGATGATCAAAATGGTTATTCTAGGTAAATTTACCACATCTGCGATGTAATGATTTTCCTAATCATCTACTGTATTGGATGAAATAATTTCAATGAAGTGGTTTGGATTTTGGAGTTATACAAGAATCATCTACTATGATAAATGATTTCATATTGTTCTTGGTTAACCTATGAAAATATCAATAATGATAAATTTCTATTTCCATATGTGTATATGCAAAGATAGAAATAGTCAATCTGGTCATTGACACTCATCATTGACCAATTTATAAGTGAGGAATTTGGTCACATAATCAACCATATGTAATTGTATACCTACCCACCAAAAACAATTAATAATACCCTTGTATATATTTTGGATTCCTGGATTAATCACACACATATAATAGTTATAAGTGTAATGAAGATGTTTTTTATAAAATGGATAATCAATCATTTGATATTGAAAATTCAAACTTGAATTCATATCATTTTTCCTTCCATAAATAGTCTCCTCATTATTATATTTTTATGTAATGGAATGATAATAAGGATATGATCTTCGAGCATCCCTGATATTCTTAACTAATTATGATATAAGATTTTTCTGAAATAAAACTATATGTTCATTCCACTAAGAGAAATCAAAATTCGTATCATGAATTATAATCATCAATTTTCACTAATCATGAGCTTATCTACGTTGATGATTATATGGATTTTAATTTAGAGGATCATCCATATAAGTTTCATTTAATGATTTATAATCCATGTAAAGGTGTATTATATTGACTTATTCTATCCATGTTATTTTTCTTAGCTTCAAATCCCTATGTAAAAATATATATTTCAACATTTTATGATATCTAAACACTATTAACTTCTCAATCAAAAGATAATGACCCCACATTTTCAAATCATTAACAACCTCATAAAATTCAAAATAATTTTTCAGATAATATTTTTCATGAATAAATAACAATCCAAATCAATAATCTTTGTCCTGATCTCACATCATGAGAACACATCAATGTCTAGAATTAGATGCATCATAATATGTAGCATAAAATTCCATTGGTTTTGGAAAGATGGGAATTGGTCCTGAAGTAATCTAATATTTACACTCAACAAAGCATTTATGAATATAATCACACTATTGGAATGCAGTGAACTTTATTTTTAGAACTATAATAAGATATACAAGATGAGATAACTAAAGAATGAATTGTTCATAGTAACATACTGAGATAAGAACACTACATATCATAAATACATCCTTTGGTGATAACCAAGAGATGATAGCTTCTATCCTTTCATCAAATAATGATACACATTTGTAAAAAACTATATTCCCCTAGATGAAAAAATATTATATCTTGAAATATCATTAATAAAAAATTTAATATAACCAATTCCCTCAAAAAATGGTGAACATAATCTCTAAATCAAATTCTTGGGATTTTTTAGTTTTGGTAATGTTCCAAAATTCCCAATAAAAACTCCATAATTAATGAATTTTATTACTTAAGTAAGGAATGTTTCACCAAATCTATGAAAATGGAAATATTATTTGAAGAAAAAATGATACTCCTAGTTATTCATAATGACTATATAATCTCATAAAAGTTTTTTATAAAATAACATATTTATTTACCAAGATATTATGATACCAAGACCATAGATCAATCAAAAATACTTCCAATTTACTTTCAGTTGATAAAATTATTAATCAATTAATGGAAGACGATTTTTATTCATTATCATAACCTGATTAAATTTTCTATAATCCAGATGTAGTCATAACAATCAATCACAATACTTTATAAAAAAGAACTAGTGCAGCATAAAGCAATAAGATCGGTATAATGACTCCTTTAAATTAAAATGCATCCCATTGGACATTAAATTCATTTAATCATATTGGTTCTATTCTACATGATTGAAGTGAAATAGGATTTGACCCATATAGGTGATCTGTCTAAAATTTAGTTAACATTTCATATGGAAAACTAGTAAAATTTTCAAGATATTCCTTAGGATATTGATCCACATTGGTAAGAAAATTTTTCATCTAAATTATGTGATTATACCCTAAATAGAAAATTGAAATTTGTTAAAAACATCTTTTATCCATTACTTATAATTGTATTTATCATCCATTAATCACATCTAAATGTTCTTTGAAGTGAGGTACCTTCCCGTAAAATGATGTAAAATTTTATTATTTTTTATAATAATTGATATTATCCTTGAATGAAAATGACCAATCCATTTTTAGGATTAAGTGAAACATATCTATTTGTAAAACAGAAAAGTCCCAAAAAAACATGGACTCCAATGATAGCTATATGAAACATATTTATATTTAAATCCCATGAACTCTCATTTAATGATATATGTCCGGATACTCATCATGTTGGGAATCATCTCAATATTAAACCCAATTTTTTTAATTACACATAAATAAAAAAAGTGTTTTATGAGTGAGTATAACATTCATAATATATAAGATAAGAATAAATTTAACAAATAGAATTGAAAGACCCAATGGATCCTATTTTATCATATGCTCAGCACCATACAATAGTTTCATTTCTCAACTTGTTCATTATCCACCTAATGTGGTTTTTTAAGGAGGAGTCATGGTATTCCTAGAATCACCTTTTCTAATTTATTTGTGAGTATTTTAACTATTATTACATGATATCCTTGTCCATGAAGAATAATTCTACAACACTTGATAGGTATTCCTAGAATGTGACTTTGGATAATTGGGGAAATGATGTTGTTGATGTCTGTTATGGTTATAGTTATGAAACTCCTCAGGTGGGGTCATACAATAATTCTAATAATGTTATAATGAATCAAAATGAAAAATTATATGATTTAAAATAAGTAATAAAGGGATGTTAATTGATCTAGTGTGTTGATATATTGATGCTCTATCACTCTAGATGTTGGTAAACTACTTTTTATTTTACAAACATTAGAGTTCTCTCCAGTTCCCATAGAATATATTGTTCTGAATCCTATTACATTACCGTTATTATATAGTTTTTACACTATATATATATTATTCATGTCTTCATAATCATTAATATAGTGACAAACTATCATAGAATGAATTTCTGAACATAGTATATACTCAAATATACATTCCTTTAGTGACATAATAGCATCAACTTCTAAAGAAAAACATACAATGTTCATAAACATACAAAAATACTCTATCAATAGTATATTTTCAAACTTATGTATGAAAAAATAATTTTTTTGATATATTAATGGTGTGCAGAAATTCTTTTTTTAGAAACAGTCCTTGAATCCCTCCAATATAAGGTCTTGTTTTACTTTATCATAAATAGTTAAATCCAAACATTGTTGTTAATGACCATCAAATATATACACAAGTAATTTTGAAATTATATTATTCATTGATCCAATGAAATCAGAAATATGTTTTATTCTTCTAGGCCTCAATTATTCCCTTTTAGTGGATAAATCCAAAGCAATTTTATCACTGATTAGATGGGGTAAATCCATAATCTTCAATAATTATATTTTCATACATTAGAGACTACTTTCACCAATAGTTAGTGAGAATTTACTATTTTTAAAAATAAAAAATAATAGATCCATGGAATCATATGTATTTATATGGTTGAATACTTAAAGAGATTAGACATTCCTTTTTTTGGTTTGGAAAAAATCCAAAATCACACAACTAATAGTAAACAATCCTTTGTTGGTCTATAATAAGAAATGAATATCCCATTATTATAAAGCTATTTAGTATTTCGATAGTCTATGTGCACCTCACATAGATAATATAATATAATACTATTTTACAACAATAAAAAAGAAACATTTACAAACCAACTTCATTATATTTCTAGATTGCTACATGAAAATTTATTTTTGTTTTCTTCCTATATATTCTTCATCTTTTTTACATTATTACACAGTAATGAGAAATATATTCTGAAAAATAAACAGTTGAACTTTTTAGTCTAATCATCACACAATATTATACTAGTTCATTTGGAGCTCACCTTCTAAAAATTTCTATGGTAACCTTGGAATTTTCCCTCTATCTGATGCCCAGTTAATTTGACACAAACAACTTTTCTAACTGTAATCTTTTTTGAACAACAATGTCTGTTGCACTGTCTATTCAGAAACACACATTCATTGGGTGAGTATTTTATATATTTTTAGAATAACCCAAAATTCCAAAGGTTCTTCTTAACTTTATAACTTATTGGAAGGCCCACTTTATGGGTAGGTGAGCCATCTAAGGAAGCTTTATGATATCTGTGAGAAATAGAGAATGGATAAGGTATAAGGATTTCCTTCTAGATATTATTTTCCATAAAATTTAGAAAAGGTATCCCCATTATATTACCTATGTTTTAACCATCCAAGGTAACCTTCATTTTTTTGAAACATCAAAAAGTAGTCAAAAATAATTATTCCATTTGATACCACTTAATGGGATCAATAAGGATCCATCTGATCACTGATAGAGGGAGGGTTTAATTAGTGATATTATATTTTTTTATTAATTTTGAAATATCATTTTCACCTTGTTAGTGAGAATTTTCAATTATCAAAAACACAAAAAAATATCCATAGGAACCTATGTATTAACAAGGTTTGCATGTAATTAAGAGTAAATAGTCTATGGCATAGATTGGAAGTAATCCAAGACCACAAAACCACTAGAAAAAAGTAATTTTTATTTTATAGTAAGTATGGAATATACTTCCCTCACATTGTATGATATTCTTTTGATAGTACATGATATCTTCCCTTATATAATATGTTTTAAAAATGTTTTTTAGTAATAAAATAAACCATTACCAATTTTATTCAATATGATTTCATTATGCCTCATGAAAATTATTCACATATTCTATATTGAATGATCTTCTTACTATTTAAAATAATTAGTAGTAGTAATGAAAAACATATATATCACCATTATTACAAACCATTTCTTTTTAATAATTCACTATCTGATAAAAGTTTATCTAGAATCCTCTATCTGATACTCTATCAAGTTCCCATGTTCTGATCCATCTATCCATCACTCTTCTCATCTGATACCAATTTCTAATTTTATACTACTCTATCTAATACCACTATGTATAATTTCATATCTATTTATTATAACAACCTATTATTCCATGAAAATATTTTGGCACCTCACTTTTTCACAAATACATATAGTAGCATCAAATTTCAATGTGCACAAGCTCCCGCACTATAGAGGAGTTTGTTATATGATAATATAAGGATTATCAAAAACATAAAATTCAATGTTCCATATCACACATTTAATATCCCAATATAACATTTCAGTGTTTGAATACCTATAAACTTCAAAAAATATAGAAGCTAAAAATTCTTCATAGGGTACATTCCAATGACCTTATTATCAAATGTTTCTTCAAACATCATAATATATCACCTTGAATCAAAATTTTCAACTCATTAACATTAAAAAAAATATCTATCTTATCAACATTATATTTTATTTTTTCACAAAATAAGTCTAAAAACACATAAAAATATCACACAGTTATTCATTAATGGAAATTTTTCTTTGAGTAACCCCATTATGTTATTTTTTAAGTGGTCACAATATATTGAAATAATCAATATTTGCATGTCAAGAGAACCTTACTTATTCGTAGTTCTATTACACATACTCTATTTTATGGCACTTCCTATACTATTTTCTATGATTCCTCCACAAACTCATCTTATAGTGAACTCAATCTAGAGAGCTCTATCTATCAGATTTATTCGGAAACCCATATCCATTGCCTTATCATGGATACCTTGGTTAGATTCTTTATTTAAAAATCCTTTCATGTATTTATTCTATAATAATCTCACTAACAATTTATATTTCAACATTTCCTTTATCTAATGGATATTATAAAAAACCATTTTTTGATCATTATGAAGCCTTCATCCATCATTCCATATAATATAAATTTGTTCTCAACCTCTTAGAATCTTTACCCAGAACAAAATCAATCAATATTTTCTTAGAACTCCCAAAACATATAGTTCAACCATGTCTCTCAAATTTATTCTATCAAAACCAATGTCTAGAGTCATTAACACATTTCTATAAACATATTGTTAATTAAAATTAATATGATTAAATAATTTCATAATTTTCATTACCAACCCACTTTATTAATGGACAATGATAATACTATCTATTCACATCATTATGATATCCTCATACCATTTGATTTGTTTTTATTAATTTATTCTTTTGGACACCATCCATTCACTACTGAGGAGAATTTATAACATTTTCAAAATATTTAACCCTCACAAAAAATGAAAAACCATGAAAATACATCATTCTTAATAACTAGTTTCTTCTTAACAAATAATCATGTCATAACATCTTAGTATCATTAATTTTTTGAATCTTACCGAAAAATTAGAGGAATTCTAAATTTGAAATTTAATATGATTAGCCACATGTATTTTTTCATAATTGTAATTTCCTTTATCATTTTCTTATAATTCATGGAAAATTATTTGAGGAATTTTTAAAATCACTTATATTTTTTGTTGAAACCACATTCTCTAAAACATCTTGGTACAAGATTCTCAGTCATCTAGCTTGTTCCATTTCACTTTATTTGGATGAACACACAGATTAGTCACCTCTTAAATAGTTAAATTATTGTTTATGATATTAAAAAATAAAAATAAATGATAATTATAACCAACTTCCATGAATTGAAAACCATATCACAAGAAATTCATTTCTTATGGGCTATCTCATTACTTATGTTTGATATGATACACTCATTGACTAATAACATGATTATGAGATGACAACACTCTTATATGTGTCTGAAAATTCTTTTCTGAACTTGAATACTAAGGTAACATGATTTTCAACAAAGTGAAATTATTTATATATATTTATGTTGTTAATTTAATGTTCAAACATTTCATTTCATCTTGTTACCATCTAAGAATGATGGAAATACATATGGTACTATTTGTAATGTCTTATCCCTAACTATTATCATAGAAATAGGAAAGGAACCGCTAACCTTAGGTGACATCATTCAGACACAAAATCGTTGAAATAAATTCCCATGGGATCACAATATCATTGTGGTTTATTTTATCTTTATAATAATAGAACCTATTAATAAAATAATAAAAAAACAAAAAATAAAACTATAATTAAAATTAAATACATAAAATAAAACTCAAAAAAAATAACAAAAACAATAAATAATATATTAATAGAAAAAGTTGAATCTATACAATGAGATGCTTAAATAATTAATGGCTCCAACATTAGGGTGGAAATTCACCAGACTACCGGGGAATAACCATATCCAAGATTGTAAATTTGGATAGTGACATTAAGAACCACTTCAGGATAATTAAATCTTCCTTTTTCTAGAATTATAGAAAACAATATCATTATATGTAAAAAAGTGAAAATACATGGGGGGAATAAACATACCCGGTAACAAATCCAATAAAATATTCACACTAATAACACTATGATTAGGATAAGACACCTCATAGTATATATATATAAATAAAAAATAAAATTAATCAAAAAATAGTTTACTAATTTAAAATAATTTCAGTAAATATAATGATTAGTTTATCCTTCACATTCACATGTAATGAAAATTTAACATTTCACCAACACACACAGACACCCTACTCACCTTGGATTTCATGATACCCAGTACTGGTAACTAATCCGTCCACAAAAAAGGTAATTTGTGACAACCCTCCAAGTTACTCTAGTATAGCAACATAACACATTTAATGGAATCCTAAAATGAAAGTAAACATGCAATTTTCATCATATTCTCTGTTCATATTCTAAAAAAATTACAAAAATACCATTTTATAATTTTATGGATTCATTAAAAAACAATATTTAAATTTTATGATACAAGAAAGTTTCCAAAAAATAAACCACATTTTTATAATTTTATAATGCAAAAAAAATTATTTTAAAAATCATATAATTCATGTTCTAAAAAGGATATGGTAGAAATTCATATACCTATTATCATCATTTTCACCCAAAAATATGATAGATATGGATAGAGTTCTTGAATGACTCTAAGAAATTAGATTTCTCTACCGAGTAAAAACTTCATGAAAGAACATAATGGAATTGTCTATTTTTTAAATAATAAGGAGTAAATGGTGAGTGGATGATATAAGTGGTGATTACCAATCACAAATCACTTTAAATACCACCCAAAAATATCACAAATGTTTCCATAATTCCTCCATCATGATCATGGTAATGACCTGACCAATATTCCATTAAACTGGCTCTCTGAGTGGGTTTATTGCGAGGCCTCGTTCGCACCTCCCTATACTACATAGGCTTCCAAATATAAGGAAGAGAAATATGGGGGATAGTGGTGAGTTTATACCCTCATTTCAGAGTAATAAAATTGTGGTCAAATATGTGTATCATCATATTAGTAAATAAAAAGAGTTTAGAAGTAGTAAATAAACTAAAATAGATAATTATATAATAATTAATGAAAATTATATTAAATTTCAAATAACTATGTCATAAATACAAGAGCATCACCCCATCAGGCCTACCATATAGATATTGGAGTAAAAAAAGAAACTCAAATATATTTTCAGGTCACTGCTACTAACTCCATGCTAGACCATATACTCAGTCTTCAAGACACTATCGATCTACACTCTCCTAATCAGAAAAAGCCACATGAGAATCTCCTCTTAATCATGCAAAATGGGTACATACCCTTATCAACTATGAAATACATACTCAACCTTCAAACTATATATAAGGTCTACATGTACATTGAGGTGCACATTTAGGGAATAGAAATAACATCAGTAGGTCACCCCAATGATGAACCTATAAAATATGTTCCCAAATGTTAATGAAAAAATAAATATACTCAGCCTACTTGAGACTCAATTGAAATGATAAGTAAATCAAGTACATGTGAAACTACAGTTGACCCCACAGTACATAAACCTTGTAAAGTGTGAAGGTTCCACCATGGATCACCATATTTATATGTATATAAATGTATAGTCTCATAACAATATATATGTACATAAATATGAATATTCATGATTAATGTGAAAGGAATAACATAAACTAGCAATGGTTAATCCTTGGGATAGTAATCCAGATCTCCCAGACATCCTGTGAAAGTGAATTGAGATGGATATTGTTCCACTCAAGACATATATCATTAAGTCTGTCTATGGGTCTATAATCTTGATTGACAAATACCTACATCATCCAACCCAATAAAATGAAATTGAGAATGTTGTGTCACCATAATGGTATACTTTCCAAAATAATGGGTCACCCATACTCACCACAAATCTCTAAAATGAATGATTATAAGGAATTAAATCTAAATATCCAATAAATGTACAAGAGCTAGACTCTATTCTTCTCAAGGCATGTAAATACAGTCCAATGTATGATCTCTCAGTGATATTCTGTAGGCAGTCCCAATATTTGGAACTTATATGTACCCTATGGGAGTAACCCTTAGGATATGTTTAAGGATAGATCATTGTTGAGATGTCATGACCACACCTGGAGGTCTCTAATATGGGAGAGTGGTTTCATCCATATCATTTGGGGGATTATAATCTTCCATGGGTGTCTAGTGATGTGAAACTCCATGTCTAACACAATGTTCATGTAAAAAATTAAGGAGTGCATAATCGTCCCTATCCCTCAGGAGATAATTATCATCCATGTTTATAATTTGATTGAGGAGAGCATAGTCATCCTCATCAAATATAGACCAGATGAAATTAGAATCATCCTCATTAGTAGAGATTGTTGAATCATACACGAGTATCATTACTGGGAATGCAATACCCATATATCTGAGTGAGAGGCTCAATATCTTGATATGATGAATCACCTATAGATATAATAATAATGTAACAATCAAAACCTATAGGCTCAAAATCTAGATCATTGGTAGTACCTCTAGGTATTAAAATAAATATGGAAATAACATTTCTCTGAGTCCAGATCCAATGAATTATTTTTTGGGAATCTCAAAAATAATGATAGATACCTCGAAATAAGATCAATATCCACTAACCAAGAGTCACCTCTCATAATCATCACAAAATCATTAATAAACAAGTGAAATCATAAGAAAAATATTGAGGCTGGTAAAACACCTAAACCCAAGACTACTTCTATAGCCCCATAGTCTTTCAAGATTATCACAACTTCTAAGGTGACACCCTCTACAATCTCTACCAAAACCTAAATATAAACTTAGGGATGGTCAAGAATTCGAGAACCCACTAGGTTCCTCAAGTCAAAAACTAAAATGCATCCCA
Source organism: Viscum album (assembly GCA_963277665.1). Classification (NCBI taxonomy): domain Eukaryota; kingdom Viridiplantae; phylum Streptophyta; class Magnoliopsida; order Santalales; family Viscaceae; genus Viscum; species Viscum album. Next base: position 1,583,409,545 of record OY728158.1, on the reverse strand, counting down.
CATGAAATCCTAGTTGAAATGGTAAAGGATGAATATGACATGGGATCCTCATGGTCCATGCATAATAAAATGAATCATACTTGGGATTCATATATTTATGTTAAATGAGATATCCTACGTGGGATCATCAATTTTAAAGTAATGGAGGAATACAATAATGGAAAATTTTATTTTAATAAGAAGGGGAATCCTAAGTTATACACTCAAAACACTTTATTGACTAAACAATTAATCCTACATGGGATACATGGTAAAATTATGAAGATTGAGGCATCCAACATGGGATCGGTTAGATCAAAACATAAACAGCACAATCCTATAATGCATTCTCAGTAACAACTATTCTCATGACCTCATATGCCAGAATGGAACATATAACAAAGGGGATTTTCTCAACAGAAAATATACAAAATTATTGGTCCCAAGAGATAGCTCATGGATTATCTCATAAAATTCATAACTCATAGTAGACACAATATATAATTTTCAGTGGAAGAACCTCTACATTCATGAAACTGTAGCTATAAGTCCTCGAAACATCTCAAGGATCTTACCATTAAAATTTACATGAAAATATACTCATAATGGAGTAATCATGGGTCCAAATATGAAGCCTGGTAAAAAAAGACATGAAAACCCATAGAATTGGTCACAAAGGAGGAATAAACATCAAGTGTACCATGGTACATCGTATCCACCCTCGAGGCCCCACTTGGGCATATACTTCTACCAGAACTTGGCTTATAAAATACCAAGTACAATGAGTTTTGATAGCGTACACAGCATGCACCCCACATGGACAACTTAAAAATTTAATGTAAATGCATTATCCATTTACTCTTGTTGTTCATGTAAATATACATGGCATGTGACCCACATAAGGTTTGGCCGTGTACTCCACACATTATGTTCCCCTTACACGGGCTTCCTGGCTAGGTACTTTACATCACGGTCATATCCTAGTAAAAAATGTGAATAGCTCCTAAACATCATGTACTTTTAAAATGTCATCATACAACATTGGTAAGAACACATGTTATGGGTTCCGTAAACCAAATTCTATATAGATGGGTTTTCCTGAATAGAAAACCATCAAATCTCACTAAAACCCTTTTTTTCACCCCAATGTAGTATATCGACCATCAAGTGGTCCTAAAAAGAATATAAGAAGATTAAAACAATAAAAAACTAATATCAATGGATTTATGGAAAAAAAATTAAAATATCATACCTTTGGGTAGAAACCGCTGAGGCTTTTCCTATTTTCTTGATCCATGGTTGCCACATGAAAATTTCTCACATCCCGAGCATTGTGGTCATACATCTCACTATCTATATATCATTCTCATTATCCACACCCCTCTAATATCTCTCTAAATCATGTGAAGGGGAATCCACAAGGGTTTCTAGAAGAATCCAAGTAAGGAAAAAATGAAAATAAATAAAATAAAAGGATTTAAAAAATTAAAAGTAATAAAAAATGGGGCTCAGACTAGCCCTAGTGACCAACAAGATTGTCCTCTCAAGTGAAAAATTCCCCATTCTAAACTTAACAGAAGTATTGGACTCCCAATACGATACTCTTTTCAAATGTAATGGTTGAATGAGCCTATGTGAATAAATAAGTATTTTGATTATTAATTATTAGTTATTATTTATTCCTCTAAATTTAAAGTGTCTTGTAATCCCATTGAACTCTTTTCCTAGGGTAACACCCATATTCCTAGATCAACCGAGCAGTCAAAAAGTAATACCAAACCATATTTAAGGGGGAAAATAATTGTTTCCCATTACTTGTATCTTAAATACAAATATATAAATTTGGTTTTTAAAATTTACATCAATAAAATAGTGAACCTTAGAGCCTCCCCATTATTAAACTTGTCATCCCCAAGAAGCATAGTGGTAAGACTAGAATATAGTAGGTCACCCTCATCTTCTATACAAACATGAAATCTTGACTGTCCAACATCCAGTCTCATAGTATCAACTAATGTTTCCTACACAGAATACATTTAATTATTAATGATATATTACTCCCAACTATAGTAATACACTTATCATAATCTAAAAACCAAACTCTATGCACAATAGCCCATGGAAAATGCTGAGTTTAGACCTAGAATGAAAGTGAACACACTCAAATAAACAACAATTAAAACCATACCATATGGATTACCTTACACCACCTAATGATAATAACCTAAACTAGTAACATAAAAAATCCAGATAATACATTTATAAGAGAAGAATATCATCATAGTGTTGATTCCCTCTAAACATATAGGGAATTATATTCTCTAAACAAGAGTACCCAATGATTACACTAGAATTTGCATACCAATCAATCCAATACCTGTTAAAAATAGGCTACATTTGATTTTAGACAACACCCCACACCATATATCTTGGTAGTCCATGTCAAGGATCATGCATGGGTTAAAAGTCTTATGGCACCATGTTCATTACTGATCTCACCTCTACCATATAAGGACATTTTCCATATAACCACTACTCCTGAGAAACCATGCCTATCGAATGTTTTAAAACCAGTGATCCATGTATCGCACTAAAGTACTCACTAATTTATGATTCAACAACACTGCATGAAAATAAATTATACCTTTATCACCCTAATAAAAATCTAGTGAGTCTCCCAACTCATGTCTAAGATGTCTAAGCTATATGGAATGTAAGTTTCATTAGTCTAGGAGAGATATTGGAACTCCTCTTCAAAATTGATCACCTCACATGTGCCATGATTTATTCCATGACCACCCATCACCTAGTTGCATTCCAATATTGAGAATCAACCCATGATCTAACTACATTTGAAATATAAAAAACACTGATAAAACAAGAATGTCACCCTAATAGACCTTCCCATCAAATCTAGACTTGACACTAGTGCTCCTTATGTGATTATCAAATGCTAAAGGCATCAGCATGTCTATATCTCAATACACGAGCACCTACCATGAATTAATCATAATATGAGAATATAACCTTGCTCAATTCCAAAAAAATAATATGATAACATGGGATATCCTCTCTCATGTAGGATTTACTTGAACAAAATAGATTTCAACCTTGAAGGGTCAGATTCAAACTAAAGGCCTCTAAGTCTCCAATCTACCGCTATAGAACATGCCTCCCAAATAGGTCCCCAGGTCAAACCACCTATCCCAAAAGCTAAATCGATTCCAAAATTGGTACAGAAAAATTTGATATATAAGGGTAAAACTGAAATCACGACTTACAAGGGACTTAATCTTCTCTGAGAATCCTCATAAGGAACTTCTCTCAGGAGGTCACAATACTAATGAATAATAGAGACCAAACTGACACTCATCAGACATCTGTATATGTTAATACCGCCCTCGATGTCCAATTATCAACAATGGTACTAGTATTTATCAGCATCGTAATCAGTGATCTAACTAGACACATATGTCAATATAAAAAACACCCCACAATGGGTAAAATATAAGTGGATAATGTTCCACATCAACAAACTAGGGTCATTACACCCCACATGAATGAGGTTAGATTCATCACCCATATGAAAAACACCCAAATATAGATCCAAATTACCTTTTATCACAAGGAAACATATATATATATATATTCTAGAATTCCCTAATTAATAATCATCTAAAGTCAATAATAATTAAACACAAAAAGGACTATATGATGTCAATCCTATCTGCCAAATATAATGCATGATACACCTCACACCTTTTCTATCCAAGAGTAAAAATCCATCTTTGGACACATGACAATGACTAAGAGCTATAAATACTTAATAAATCATCACATCTACACAACATAAACCTCACTCAAGGTAAAAAAAACATTAACAATTGTAATATCAATGATCATAAAGATAATCACATAACCTAGAAACCATGGCTTCTTACCAAAACAAGTGTTCTCGACGAACTAGTCTGATATCCATCACAGGTTCCAACACATTCCTAATAATCCTATTTACCATCTCCTAAAAAGTAAATACTTGGAAAATAACGTCACTTATACTACATTGTAATGTCCCATCATGGATGCCTCTAAACATGTGCTCTTGACCAGCTCATTACAAGGCCTCGTGCATTCCTCCAAATATTACAAAGGTTTCCTAGTAGCAACAAGGATATATAGTGTAATAGTGGGGAGACTATACCCTAATTCTAGTGTAATAAAATTGTGTAAAATCTATTTATCATACAAAACATTAAAAAAATATACTTTGGTGGTAGTAAATAAACTGAAATAGAACATGATGTAATAATAAAATAAAAATATTTAAAATCCTTAATTAATATGTCATATTAAAAACATTTTTCTCCCAATAGGATTTTCATTCAGATATAGGAGTACAAAATGAAACTAAAATAAAATTTCATGGATCTACTACTAACTCTGAGCCAAACTACATAATTGATCTCCAATAAACTGTCGTACTACACCTGCCTGATCAGAAGAACACACTCAGCTATCTCTTCTCGATCATGCTACAATAGGACTCATCTCTGTACACTATGAAATCAATGGTCAGCATGAAAATCAATTATAAGAACAACACGTACATTGAAGTTCACATTTCGGAGTGAGAAAAAATCTCAGTAGGATTCCCCAATGATGAACCAACAAAATATAATGCCATAATTGCATGCCAAAGAAATATACTCAACCTAGATGAGATGCGACTAAAAAGATAAGTAAATCACGTACATGTGAAACCAGAGTCAAACCCTAGGTTTGTAATCCTAGTAAACTAGTCAAGTTCTACATGTATGTCCATATTTATATTCATAAAATTGTATAGTCACATACCAAATCATATAAACATAAGTACGAATATTCATAAGTAACATGAATGGAATAACATTAAACTTTAGAAATCAATTCTCAGGTCCATAATCTCGATCAATCAGATAACATGTGCAAGAGAATATAGTGGTAATTTATGCCAATAAATCCATATATCATTAATTAAATCTCTTGGTCTATAATCAGAATTGAAAAACAACTATGTCAGCTAACACAGGAAATATCTCTCAGTAAGCTGTGTTACCATTTTTGGATACACATCCTAACACTTTGATCACTTGTACTCAAATCGAATCACTCTAAAAATAAATTGTAGGGAAGTACATCTAGATATCCTATAAATGGAAACGATCTAGACTCCATTCTTGACATTTAATGTAAATTCAATTCAATTATTGATCCATATGTCCAAGTATATAGGCGTTTATGAAATTTAGTATTTAGATGAACCGTAAGGGTCTGACCATTATGAGATATGTTTGGAGATCCCATCAGTGTAACATCAGGACTACCCCTGGAGGTCTCTAGTAAGGGAGTACAAGATCATTCCTATCATCTGGTAGAGCGTAATCATATACAAGTATCCAACGACCTGAAACACCATGTCCAACACCAATATCCAGTAACTAATCAAGGATACAGGAATCATCCTTCTCCCACAGGAGAGAATAATTAAACACAGGTATAATAAAATCATGGATAGTTATTTAGCATCATCACATATCAACCAGAGGAGATCATAATCATTATAATCACTCAGAAGAGAAGAATCATCCACAACTATAATTACTAGGGTTTTCATCCCTATATATCTTAGTCAGAGGCTTAATAGTCGAATATAAGGAATCGCTATTGGATATCCCAATAATGTATTAATCAAAGCATGCAGGCTCAATAGGTAGATCCTAGGTAGTACTTATGGGTACCAAACTAGAAATTTTTGCAATTAAAAATGGTCATTTGTGATTGTAACCCAATGCTAAGAGGTTATTTGGTATTCAAGAAAGGCTTTTTTCTGATGGCGCAAAGTAGAAAACTAGAAAAAATAAAAAATACTTGTAAAAAATTATTAAAAAAATTTTATGTAATATTAATATTAATAATAAAAATAATAATAATAAAATAATGAAACCCATTAAAATAATAAAAACTAATAAAATTAATAAAAATATAGTAATAGTAATAAAATATATAAAAAATTACAAAATAATAAATTGAGATAATAAAAACCACAATATTCAAAACAATAAAAAATAAATAATTTATAAATTAAAATAGTATAATATTATAAAATAATAAAATAATAAATAATAAAAATAATAAATAAAATAATATTAAGACAATAAGACATTATAAAATTACTAAAAAACAATATTCCAAATAATTTAAAAAACTCAATATATAGATATGTAAATATATGGATTAATAAAAAATTAGATAAAACATTTTGAATTCAAATGTTAATGAGAAAAATATTATAACTAAATGAGGGGGTAATCTAGAGAAGTTGGAAAAGTTTGAGGATCTGGTGGACGAAATTCCATCCCAAAATCATGAGTCAGTCATCGCATGTACTCTATTGTCAACTCATGATGATGGTGCTACCATTGACTGATCTCCTCCTTCTTCTAATGCTACTGTTGATGGAGCTCCTCCTACTCCCAAATCAAGGTCTCCATTAGCTCACCCTGAGCTCATAACAGGTCTTCATACTATGCAGCATATGGTGATGATTTTCCAAAATCTCCTCTCGTTTTGTATAAAAAAATCCCAGCGCTTCCATAATAAATCACAGCGATCAATCACGAGCTGAATAAAACAACTCGACCTTTCCTTAGTCATACTGAGTCTCCTGTATCCATATCCCTTCAATAAATCCTGTTGTGCTAAATGTCTAATCCTCAGTTTATTTCTGATTCTCTGCCTATTTTTGAGACGTTGTGGCATCATATTACTCCTTCAATTGAAATTTAAAATTTATATTTTCAATTAATTATTTGTAGTTAATTGTATGACTCAAAATGATTACTCTTACAATAATATGATGTTGGTGATCAACTCTAATCTATCTACTAATAGAATGGTTGTACATCATCCTATAAACATTGGAATATGTAATATCTTGTTGTTCGATGACCTAAATGATTATACAATAAACATTTTACATTTAATTTTATATAAATTATTAAAAAAGTGTTCTTAATAAATGTTTTAAATCCATGAAAAATGTATGACTACCAGTTAATGTGTCATATTATGTCTCCCCTCGTTATGACGACCTAATTATACTCTCCACTAAAACGTATCTCCCAACAAAAATGGACATAATCCACTCCAAAACTCATATGAGATTTAATTTGGTTTGTGAGCCCAATAAGAATAATAAAAATCTATGACTACGACTTTTTATATTGTTGTATTTCCCAAATTGTTAAAAAATTAGATGGTAATGCTCACACATACAACCCAATCATGCCTCCCAGATATAGTCCCTCATCCAATCATCGATGGGATACCATAAACCCTACAAATAATTAATAATAAATTGTTATAAATTAAATAAATTTAAAAATGGATATTATTTAATAATATACCATCTATTGACCGAACATGTGGTGTTGATCATCAAAGGGAATCTAATATCGTGTAACTCATGGTCCAGAAAAATAATTCTATAAAATAGTACTTCCCTATCAAACTAATATTTGTGGAGTGATTTTAAAAATTGATAAATAATGAAACAATTTTTATATAAATAAATTAATGAAAACTGTTGAAAACTAATTAAAATACACAACTAAACATACTCCTACATACGTGGATCGAATTGAAGATGTGGATGTATCTCGGGGATAGGGTTAAGAATCACCAATACCATAAAATCACGACTCCCCTTATTCATCATTGAACCTTAATTAGTATGAGGGTTAGATAAAGTATTATTAGGCTCGCCATCAAGAAGTAAAACATCTTCAAATTTACAAAATATTTCAGAGAAACATTTTCCATCCATCTAAAAAAATTACTATAATCCAATCAACTAAAAACAAGTATTCAATATGTATATATATTATTTATTAATATAAATATTATCTAATTGTTTCAATATTCTTCCTCATCATCAAATATGATGGTGTAAAATATTCATATTCCTCCTAAGAATCATCGATTTCCATGGGAGTATCATCTTCATTATATCATGCAATTTCAGATCTACCTGTTACATCAACAATTTCATCACCTTCATAGACCCATAACTATGTGGTTTCGCCATCAATATTCAGGTCTCTTCCTATAAAAGATTCATATGGTGTTTTCTATTAAAATATTTCAATTCTTTTCATTTCAATAGAACCACTTTCACTTTGGATTAATTAATTTTGATGAGATTTCATTTTTATTATTCTCCACCAACCACTAAACTTTCATAATGCAGTACAATAATTTGAATAATAAATTTTATGTGATTAATGAAACAATAAAATGGTAAATATACTACAATAAGGATTTTATATTTAATATAAAAAATTCCATGGCATGGATGAACATGAAAAACTCTATGAGTTTCCAACCAATGAAATTTGGACATCATTATGTAATTTAATCCTAGATAATAAAATTCAATTATTTCTTCCAAAATGTTGTAAAAGAAAACTTAACTTTCTCTATGATGGTATCCTCTCAACAAAACACCATTATTAATTTTTTTTATTCCTATAAAATATGTGTATGAAATCAAAAACCATTCAATACATATGTAGTATATACTATAACTATTTTTGATTGTTGGTTAACTAATACAAAAAATTAAGTGTAAATTTTATTACCATGTTGAGATACCTAAAAATTTGGAAAAAAATTATCAATATAACTAGTAATAAATTTATTTTAAATGATAATACATAAAAAATTTAAATTTTTGTTTTTTGAAACAAGTAGGAATAATTATTTTAGGGAAATTCATCAAGAGCAGCTATTGTAACTTGTAGAAACTATTTCTTTATATGATTATCCTATAATCTACAAAAAAAATAATATCAATTTACTAAAAAATATATAATAAATAATAAGGGCACTCACTATACAAATGGTTTCATTTGTTCATAATTGATCAGAGCATATGTATGAGCCCCATAATGTTCATTATCTGAAATCCAAAATTCAAGAACTCCAGCAAAGCCATGTTAAGGAATTTTAAAAAATAACAATTGATTTATCATTTCATTATAAACATTCCTATCATTACGATCCATTCCGTTATGTTTCAATGGGTATTCAGATTGAATATAATGGGAGAAGAATAAAGAAATTTACTCTGGTAAATAAGTTTCTACAATTGATCTTTCACCCGATTTTTTGTTATGTACCATTTTCTTCAATTTCTTCATGAATATCTCAAATGGTTACATCCATCAAAACTGTATCAGACCTCTACATTTTTCTTCACAGAAAACATTTAATATCAAATGTTCCTTTGAATAAATAAAAACTGGATGTAAAATGTATTTCGATTTACATTAAAATTAAACAACATCTTTATTTAATATACGTTGACTATGAAGTATGTCATCTCTACGCAAATGTCTCAGAAAAATATGATATTTTTGTTAGCACATTAAAAATCATAGAATTAAACAAACCTCTAAATAATATTGGTATACTTTTTTACATTATAGCCTTAAAATCATGAATTTTTAATCTTGTAATATGGCCATTTCTAACACATATATACAAATTGGAAACATATCAACCTGAAAGCCTCAATTTTAATATCCATTGAAAAAAAGTAAAAAATTATTTTGTTTGGAAACTGTATAAGCCACTTATGGATTCATTAACTTTTATGATCTGAAATATTTAAACATTTCATGTTCTAGTCACCTACAAATTTTAGTAAAATATAATTGTGCCTTTACATTATCCTTTATCTTACCAAGTGATTCCAAAATTGACTAAAAAATATTACCAATACATTTCTTCTCAATGTGGGTGAAATCAAACATATGAAAGACCATCAAATCAAACCAATATCAAATATCCTAAAAAATGTACCTTTTATCCAATTTTGATTTTCCCAAAATCCAACCATTTTTAGTTGGTTTATAGTCATTCCAAAGGTAATGTGAGGTAAGGAAGTGACAATATATTTTAACTCAATGTCTAATACCATTGTCGAAGGCCCATCTCTTTCAATTTTACCTTTTCTTCAATGATTTTTATTCCTTAGAACATGTTGATCAAGTGTAGTAAATGTGTGATGATGTTTGACAAAAAAATTATAACATTGATTTTAATAAACACTTTACTGTATCTCATAATGCACAGTCATGATTTTAGACCATATTTACTCCAGCAAGATAAAATTCCATATATTTGGATTTCACTACCTGTCCACATCAATGAATCATTCATTAGGAATTGTTTTTCAACAATATCATATGTACTGACACTATTACTTGACAATAAATTTATCTCATCAATCAATGGCTTAAAATAATCATCAACATTATTTTTTGGATGTCTTGGAATTAATGAGGTCAAAAATATATATGGCTCAATCATCAAAATTCATGAAGTTAAATTGTACAGAGTTATAAATAAGGCCAATAATAATATTAACAACTATAAGAACCAAATGGATAGAAACCATCTTTAGATAGACAAAATCACATGTTTCGAGCTTCTATAGAAAAATATGGATGTACATGGTCAAAATATTTCAATGAATAACCATATGTAAGATGTTTTAAGGAATTACCTATAGAAATATTCATTTTTTTACATGACATAAATGAAATTGAGTTATAATACATAAATAAATTTTGTAATCTATGTGTAAGAATCAATCCACTCAACTATTTTACAGGACATCCCATGTTGAACCTCTTTTTTCCAGGATTGTCCACATGTTGGACAATTAACAAACGATTCATTTTACCATAATATAATATGAAATACCATGAATATTCAGGAATGTTCTGATAACCAAGACACAAATTAAAAACCATCCCTTTTCCCTCATAGAAATTTATATGTAACACATTTCATTTTTATAAAAATTCTTTAAACAATGGGATTATTTGATTAAATTGACTATTTGAAATTCTTCTATCAGATTTAATAGCCATAAATTATTTGACATATTCTAATTTTTATCTTTTAATGAGGAAATATGGATTCCTCAATAGCACTCAACAAGTCATAAATTTGGGTTGTTCCAACTTAGGAGTTAAATCAATATTATCCAGAGTTTTAGTTTTTGGAATCGAAGGACCGACAACATCATGTACTAAATTTTGAAACTACGATTGATCTGGAACCAAATTATTAGTATCTTCCCTGAAACTACCTTCACCATATTGATATAAAACACATAATCATTTTAAAAAAGCATAATAGATTACCGCTAATATTATCGAATGTGTAAAACATCCACCGATCACATATCTTATATAGATAGTTAATTAACCCTTAATAGACAAATTATGTTTATGATGAGGAAAATGGAAAAAAAATATTCAACTCTTTCAATATATACAGGATGTATACCAGAATGAGTTGGATTCCATTAATGATTAATATAATTTTGATCATGTAATAAAGACTATTGTCATCTTATTTTTTCATATTTTTTCTTTTTCCTCGTGAGGAGCCTCTGAGCGGCGGCTCTTCGCACTTCTTCGGCGGCTAGGGTTTCCCTTCGTTCTATCTTCCCCTTCCCCCTCCGGCCTGGATCGAGTCGTGGCTCCATCTGGCATCAGCTCGTTGTGGGCGTGATCTGGCATCGGTGGGGTGTTTCTTCATTCGGTGGGGTTTGGTCTCCAGCTCCCGTGCTCGGCATCGTCGCTCGGCTCGGCGTGTCCTTTCGCTTCCAAGGACGAGGTTCTCAGGTGTTCGTCCCGGCGTAGCTGCAGTTGACGTCGTGGATCGGTGCGATCTCGGTTCGGAGCGTCTCGGCTTGTTGTGCCGTCGGTGGATCCGGTTCGGTGAGTCCTTTGTGACCTACCCACGCATACGGCGGGTTCCTGTGTGGCTCGACTTCGGTTCTGTTGTTCCTGGAGGGGGGAGGCTTTGGGCTTCAGTTTTTGTGAGTTTTTGCAGGTTATCTGTTTTGGTGATTTTGGATACATCTGGTGATTTGGGATTTCATCGATTGGCTGTGAATCTGGTGGGTTTTTTGGTTTTCTGTCTCTGGTTCCTTTGCAATTCAAAGGTGAATTCGTGATTTGATGACGGAGAGGTTGTTCGGTTTCTCTGTGGTTTGCTGTTCGGATTTGGTGACTCCGACGCTGCTTGTGTTGGATATGAAAAATCTGTTCTGTGGTTTTGTGAACGATATTTCTGTGATCTCAAAATTTGTGGATCTTGGTGTTGTATTGACGCCGGAGGAGGTCTCGCCGGTGACGATGGATGGTGATGTTGATGGGTGTGATGGTTGGGTGCGTATCGAGGGTGTGAGTATCGAGGGTGTGAGTGACTCGAGGCATTGAAAGGTGTGCGGTGACGGCGTGCGGATCGAGGACAGCTGTATGGGTAATTGGTTTTGAAATTTGAATTTGTATTTGCACTGTATGATGCGGAGTGGTCTTTGGTTGCTGTGTCACGTTGTAAGGGGTACCGGCAACCCTTAAACCGGTTGTTTTTTCTCTTTTTTTCCTTTAATAAATTTGCGGGACCAGGCTTACGCCTGGTTCATAATTTCCTGGTATTTTTTCATATTTTTATAACAACTATAAAATAAATAAATTTTATATGATTAATTTGATATAAGAAAAACCCAATCAAAAAATGAGAAAAACATTAATAAAATTACAGTAGAATTAAAATTTTCACTAATTATAACTAATTATTACTTATTAATAATAATTATTACTATTTATTACTAATTATTACTAAATTTGTATTATTTATCTCTAATTATTTATAATTATGAATTATTATTATTATTATTAATTATGAACTATTAATAATTATTATTAATTATTAATAATTTTTACTAATTACTTCTCATTACCACTATTTATTTCTAAAAATTCACTAATTTTAATGAATTATTACTAATTATTACTAATAACCACTAATTATTACTAATTATTACAAATTATTACAAATTATTTCTAATTATAACTAAAAATGAATAAGTAATTCTAATTATTTCTAATTAATGCTAATTATATCTAATTATCTATAATTATCAGTAAGTATCACTAATTAACATTGGTTATCATTAATTATCAGTAATAATTATTAATTACCAATAATAATCCCTAATTATCAGTATTTGTCAATACTTTGGACTAATTATTATAAATTATTGTTAATTGTTACTAATTATTTCTAATGACCATGATTTGTAACTAATTTTCCCTAATTATTACTAATTCTTACTAATTTTTACTTATTATTAGTAATTATTAATAACAATTACAAATTATTACTGATAATTTTTAATTAAAACTAATTACCACTAATTATTAGTAAGTATTACTAATTACCACTAGTTATAACAAATTATTATCAGTTACCATTAATTATAACTAATTATTACTAATTATTATAAAATGTTACTAAATATAACTCATTATTACTTATTGTTTCTTATTTTGACTAATTATTACAAATTATTACTAATTATCACTAATAAGGACTAATTAACATTAATCTATGTGAATTAATACTAACTGATACTAATTAATTCTAATTATCACTAGTTATCACCAATTGCTACTAATAATCTCTACTTGATAGTAATTATTATAGATTATTACAATTTTTTACAAATTATAATTGTTCCTATTTAATACTAAATATCACTAATTATCACTAACCATTAAAATTATTACTAATTACCCTTAATTAATAACAATTACTACTAATTATTACTTATTATTACTAATTATTAATAATTATTACAGATTATAACTAAATATTAGCAATTATTTCTAATTACCACAACTTATTACTAATTACCACTAATTAGAACAAATTTTTACTAAATATAACTATTTTTTCCTATTTTATACAAATTACCATTAATTTATATTAATTACCACCAATTATTACTCATTATTACTAGTCATTTCTAAGTATTATTAATTACCACGAATTATTAAAAACATTATCTTGTTATCGCTAACTTTTACTAATTTTTAAAATTATCAATAATTATCACTAATCAGTACTAATTATTAACATTATCCACCAATTAATTCTAATTATTAATAATTTTTACTAATTTTTAAAAATTATTACTAATTACCTCAAAATATTACTGATTATTAGTAATTACCACTACATAATACTAATTACAACTTATTACTTGTAATTTTTACTAATAATTACAAATTATTAGTGATTATCAAAAATTACAACTTATTATTACTCATTATTTCTAATTGCCACCAATTAAAACAAATTATTACTTAATTTGACAAGTTACCACTAATTATTACTAATTATTACTAATTATTAATAATCATTACTAATCATTACTAATTACCATTAATTATTTCATTTTTTTCAAATTATCACTATTTTTACTAACTATTACTAATTATCAATAATTATCACTAATAATTAATACTTATTACTAATTTTTGTTATATATTTATAATTTTTACTAATTTTTACTAATTTTTTTTAAATATTATAAATTATTAGTTATTATTTGAAATTATTATTAATTATTACTAATTATTACTAATTAACTCTATTTTTTACTAATTATTAAAAATTTCCAAAACATATTACTAATTACATCTAATTACCACTAATTTATAAAAATTACTAATAATTTTTACTAAATTCTAGTAATTACCTGTAATTACCACTAATTTTTATTAATTATTAATAATCGTTACTAATCATTACTAATTACTACTAATTACAACTATTTTTAAAAAAATAATTACCACTAACTTTTACTAATTGTAACTAATTAGTACCAATTATCGCTAATTATCACTACATGTAACTAATTATTACAAATTACCATTAATTATTACTTATTATTACTAATTATTACTAATTATTACTAATTACATGAAATTACATCTAATTGTTACTAATTATTACTAATTACCACTACGTATGACTAATTATTTTAAATTATTACTAATTGTTACTAATTATTAATAATTGTCACTAATTATTAATAAATTTTAGTAATTGTTATTAATTATTACTAATTTATAATAATTATTTCTTATTGTTTATAATTGTTACAAATTGTCATTAATTTTAACCAAGTCTTACAAATTAATTCTATTAGTTACTAATTATTACTAATTATTTCAAAATCACGCTAATTAATACTAATTACCATTAATTTTTACTAATTATCGTTGTTTTTTACTAATATTAATAAATTTTAACTAAATAATGCTAATTTTAACAAATATCCACTAATTTTTAATTATTACTGCTAATTTTTACTAATTATCAGTAATTGTAACTAATTATCGCTAATTCGTACTTATTATTAATACTTTTTATTAGTTTATTTTTTTTTACTGATTGATGCTATTTTTTACGAATTGCCACTTATTTTTAATAATTATATTGATTTGTCTCTATTTTTTACTAATCAATGCTACTTATTACTATTTTGCACAAATTTTTACTAATTACTATTAGTTATTAATAAATACATGTAAATTTTACTAATTATAAATAATTTTTCCTAATTGTTGTAATAATTACTAATTATTGGTAATTATTAATAATTTCCTCATAATATTACTAATTTTTTTTAATTTATAAAAAAAATTTCTTAGTAACTCGAATTTTAAATAATTATTTTTATGTATCACTAATTTTTTCTAATTACTACTAATTAATTAGAATTACCACTTTTTTACACATTACCATTAATTATTACTAATATATACTAATTATAGTTGTTTGCCTCTAATTAAAACTAATTATTGCACATTAAAAGTATATGCTTTTTAATTACAAAATTTAAAAATAATTAAAAGTTATTATTACTAATTTAAAATAACTATTTCCAAATATTAATAGTTATTATTAATGATAAATAATTACTTATAATTGTAACAAATTACTTCTAATTGACTCTAATTACAATAATTAATATTATTAAAATATAATAAATAATAAAATATTAGAAAATTAGAATTAAATGATTAAATATATATCTAAAAAATGAAGTTGTTGTGTTATGAAAACATCAAAATTTCCTTCCCCGTAAAAATTTATACTTCTACTTTAAGAGGGCTGAATGAATTGAAGAAATGAGAGGTGAATTTGTGAATAGAGAGAAAAACAATCTGGGGGGGTATACAGGTCAGATTTGTAGCGATGAGACTATTTGGACCAGGAACCCCATCACAAATAGTATTATTTAAGATGGGACCCATTCTAAATATTTCCTATAATAAATTATCGGGGTGACGGTTTAAAAACTAATTCTGAGGGGCCCTGTCTCAAATACGCACCTATGGAAAAGGTATTTTTGATGTGTGAATAATCTTGTCATAATTAGTATTATTTGTCACAAGTCCCACCCTAAATAGTTCCTATGATAAATGAGGCGATTAAAAAATAATTGGGATGGGTCCCGACACATATATTAACAAACATGCAGAGTATTTTTAATGGGTGGATAATCCCATCACAATTAACATTACATGAAAATGAGTATTTTCGATAGGACGTGGTTGCTGTTGGAAATACCCATTCCCGCATTTTGGAGGGAAGGTGTGCCAATATTATTTGAGATAGGTTTGATTACCCATTGCAAATACATGTTTATTTAATAGTATTTGTGATGGTACACTAGTCTTGTCACAAACAGTTCCTTTTGAAGGACTATTTTCGATGGGCGCAGGGCCCGTCAGATAAGACCCATGGAAAAATTTCATTTATCCCATATTGGTATGAAGAAAATTATGGAAATAACATAGCTTGGAAGTTAGATCCCAAGAAAGCTTCTCTAGGAATCCCAATGAGTGATAAAAATGCCTTACATTAGGCTCAATAGCTACCAACCAAAAATCACCTCTCGTGATCATCGTTGAATCAACAATAAACAAGTGAAATCATAAATAAATGAGTGAGGGTGGCCAAACTTCTAAACCCAGCACTACTACTACAGATCCATGGGCTTACATGTTCAACATGGGTTCTAAGGTGAAACTTGCTACCATATCAAACCAAACTCGATGTACAAAATTTTGGTCGGTCAAACATCAGGGCAGCCACTAGGTCCCTCAAGTCAAACACTAATATCCATACATCTTGGTATCCTCAATAGAAATGTCAAATGAATCGTACATGGGATCCTCTTGGACTATGCATATGTGAAGGCATCCTACATTCAATCCTCAACTGTAAGGTACTAGAGTAATCCTACTTGGGATACTCGAATGGTAAGAAATTAAGGCATCTAATAAGGGATTGTCGGAACAATATAGGAAGTTGAATCCTACACAAGACCATCATAATATGAAATAATGGAATATAGGAATCTTTCATGGGATCCTTGGTAAAATTAATGAGAGAGAGTCACTTACATGGAATCCTCTATGTTGAAACAAAAACAGAAGAATCCTACAAGGGATCCTCGGTAACAACTAGTCTGACAACCTCATAGGCCAGAAGGGAACATGTCACAAGGGAGACACTCTCAAAGTAAAAGCTAAAAATGCATCGAGAAAGATAGATTGTTCATGGCTCATCTCATAATAGGTATCAGTCTTAGAAGATAGTAAATATGATTACTCGAGGAAGAACCTCTTGTTCATGACATGCCATCAAGGAGGCCTCAAAAAAACCACACCATTCTTACAATCATTGTATAATGGAAGATATACTCAAAATGGACTACACATGGGTCCAAATCCGACTCCTGGGTGAAAATAAATGAAAAATCCTAGAAAGGGTAGCATATTAGGCATACACGGGGTGTGTACTCTGGTATATGGTGAGTACCCTAAAGCACCCCCCTGGTTCTGTTCTTTTGCCAATACGTGTCATGTTAAATCCCAATTACAATACGTGTTGATTACGTATATGGTGTGTTCCATTCATGGGATATATACCCATGTACCTCACATGGACTTGCAATGTACTCTTCCTGGTCCAGTACATCTACATTGTGTGTGACCCACACAAATATTGGTCGTGTACACCATATCACATGTGCCACTTATATAGGAAGCATGCCCAGGTACTCGGGTACATGGTATATTCTTACTACATGGTTTTTATAGCTCCTAAATAGCATGTACTTTGAGAAGGTCGTCTTCCCCGAAATAGAGGAACACATCTCCTATGCTCCCCGATCCACAAGCTGTGTAGATGGGTTTTTTCTGAATAAAAAACCCTCAAATCACATTGAAACCCGTATATTCACCCCAAAATAATAGATAGACCCTAAATGGGTCCTAAAAAATATTATGGGAAAAAATCATGAAAATAATTAATATATGTGGATATTTGGATAAACATTAAAGTATCCTATCTTTGGGTGAAAACTACCGAAGTTGTGCTAGTTTATTTGTTCCATGGTTTCAAAATGACGATTTAGCATGTCTCGGACTCCACGACAGTACCCTTATCACTATTCCTCTCTCAAAAAATTTCTTCCTATACCTCTCTTATCTCTTATTAATGAGAATTGAATGCCACACAGGCATACATGAGAAGCCAAGGGAAAACATAAATTAAAATAATTAAAAAAATTAAACAAAAAAAAGAATGAAACGAAAAGAAAAATAATAGGGGCTAGACCCGGACCTGAAACCGAGCATGTGTGTATTACAGAAAAAGGAATGAACATTATTCTAGACCTGATAGTGAAGACGGAATCTCAATCCAATTCTTCGTTCTAATGATATGGCTATACGAACCTGTTGGAAAAAATTAATATTTATTTTATTCAATGTTATATAATAATTATTCCCCAAAAATTTAAAAATCCTAAAATTTCACAAAAATTATTTATTAGGTTCAAAAACATATTCAGGGAGCAATAGAATGGTTATAAAAATCCTATAACGTCATCTTCTAAGGGTAAATTACTATTTTACCCCATACAAGCATCCAAAAGCAACAATTCAAATTCCTGATCAAAATTCACTTCAAACAAACATGGGACCTTATAATCCATAATCAAATCATTCATTTTATAAAAATATTTTTAACCAAATCCATGATTCGGTGGTTCCCACCATGTCTATGGTGCATTTAACCCACCAGGGTGTGCCCACACTCTAGGTTCTGGGAGCTACGGATGCGTGGTTGGGTTGGCACACAACTATAATTTTTACCCAGATCAATTATTATACTGGGACCAATACGACGATGAATGCCAGTCTCCATGGAATAGAATCAATGATTTAAGGGGCTCTAAACATTTAGAGAGGGTCTAGCACATCATGTTTATAATTAATTTAATTAAATTCATAAAGAAAAGAATACCTGGATCCTTGGTATTTTCTTCATTTATGATATTGATCGTTTGGAAAGACCATTACAGATTATCTTCTTAGTCTTGAGGGGAACAAAACTATAATCCCTCTAGTAGTGATCTAGACATTCTCTGATACCCTCTGATAGACACCACTCATTCTCTAGGTGCTAGTGGGGCGAAGTGAGTTTCTTTTTTCGGTTGTTCTTGACCTCATATTCTTTGGCCTTGAATAAGATAACTCATTATTTAGTGGGGAGGGAATAGGATTCGAGAGAGAAATTGTTTAGATCAACAATTATCATTTCACCAAGAATGTGGTGTGTTCTCTATTGTACAATAGATGTACTAGTCTATTTATATACATGGAACTTCAGTTACAATATTTAATTGCATAATAGAGATTAAAAACATTCATGAACATAATGAAAACCCATGATCATAATAATAATACCGAGTCATTATTTATAGTGCGCCAACTTGCATAAAATGGAATTATGAATAAAATTTTGTGTCCAAAAATAATAGTACCATCATTATTATTTTATCATGTGTCATCTAATAATTATTTATTTCTTTGAAAATAACTATTTTACAACTGGACTAGCCTTGGTCTGGTCGAACTCCACTTCCATTTATTGAACATCCAAATAAATTAATAAATAATTTATTCTCTTAAATAAATATTTTATTTACAGACATGTAATGAAATATTTATTAAATGTTCAGTAAAATAAATAAATATATTGTATTAAATTTATGAAACCATCTTAAATTGAATAAAACTTTTCCACTTTCAGGAGAATAATTTTTATTTCATTAATTAAATTAAAATAGAATTAAACCAAGACTGCCAAATAATAGTTATTTTGTGACCCTATAGGATTATTTATCATTGTAATTAGGTCGGCTTTCCTAAAGTCAAAGAGTACTATCTAGGAATTGGTCAAGGAACCCAATAGAAATAACGTAAAGTCACAACAATGACATCCACATATGATTTCTCACTTTGTAATATAATCCCTTTGTCTCAATATCTCATGAAGAAGGTTTTATGATTGTGTCATCAACCTTTATACATGACATGTCATTCTTTGACTATCTAAAATAAACACTTCATTAAAAAATGGCCTGAGAATTTCAGGTGACGGTTCAATTTCAATCAAAGGGTCGGGATATCAACTTCCATAAATGGAAGGGACAAATACTTTCTCGACTTATCCATTAATATCATGTAACTCGTGATACACCCAACATACCCTACATCCTGCCAACTATCAATGTGATAGTTTTCATCAATAATTTAAAGTGCGTGATTCATGACACATAATAATGATAATTTTAATCTCTACAGATCATTACACAAGCTTGTAGATATAAATATTTTATGACATCAAAACATGTGAAATTCTTCCTGGTGGGTCTCTTCTTGTAATATCTTGTCTTAGAGATTACAATGTGAGAACTTTATGAGAGGAAGTGTCATCTGATTATGAGTACTCCCACCTGACAATCTATATTCTATGTTCCCTTTCATAGAATTTCATCCAACCGTAGAACTATTTTTATGGATATTGTTATAAAATTTCAAAGTTCCCATCATCGAGGGGAACTTCCATGTCCTTATCAATGCTACTAATACTCTAGAACATTCTTATGTCATATTAATGCATAACAGTGAACAATATTTAATTAGATGATTAATATTTAAATACATTATGTATCCATATATTCAAATTTTGACCAGTTGGTTCTAGAACACCAATTATTACAAACTCCCACTTGGACTAAATCCAACTGTCTAAGACATTCAGTCTATTATAACTCACATGGTGATAATATTTCTACCGAGTCAAGGATTTAGTCAAGGGGTCCCACACGTTTTCACCCATGGAAATATAGCTAACTGCAACTTCACCTCTCTACGAATAATCCCTCAAGAGATGATACATTCAAATTATATTCTTCATCTGCTGGTGTGACCTAGAATATTTTGTGAGAGACACCGATGTAGTATTATTAGAGTATAGTGTGATGTGTTCTTTTCTGATAGGTATCACATCTAGCTCTAGGATGAATATTTGCATCCAAATCGATTCTTTATATGCCTTAGAAGCTGAGATATGCTCAGACTCTGCTATAGAATCTGTGACCAGAATCTTCATTGAGCTATTCCAGCTCACTGCACCTCCATTCAAAGTGTAGATGTATCCCATTTGCGACATCATGTCATATTGACTAGTATGGAAACTATAATCCGCATATCTTAAGATAACTACTTCCTCATCTACTCTATAAACCAAGATCATATTTTTTTATGCCTCAAATACTTTAGGATAGTCTTGACTTCCATCCAATGGCAGTCACATGGGTCGGCTTGATATATGCCTACCACACTTAATGCATATGTGGCATCTAGCCTAGTACATAGCATGGAATACATGACTATCCAAATCAATGATGTTTATGGAGTCCATTCCATTTTAATTCTTTCGGCATGTGTATGAGGACACATTTTCATGGAAATTTGAATGACATGTGATGATGGAAACAATCTCCTCTTGGATTATTCCATAATGAATCTCTTCAGTATCGTATCAATGTACGTACGTATACATAGGCCCAACAATCTCTTGGATCTAAATGGATGAATCTTGATCCCAATAATAATATGATGCCTCTCATAATTCCTTCATGTAGAAGCATTGATTCAATCGTGCCTTAAGAAACTGTGAGACTGGAATCTCATTTCCAATAAGTAATATGTCATCAACATATACAATTAGAAAAATGATGGCACTACCACTAAACCTTTGTTTGACAAAAGGCTGAAAATCATTCTTGATAAAACAAAATTCTCTTATGGATTCATCAAAATGAATGTTCCTTGGCCTGGATGCTTTCTTTAATACATAAATGGATTTCTACAAGTTACATACCTTATTGGAATGCTTTGGAGTCAAAAATGCTTTAGGATGTGTCATGTGGACATCTTGCTAAAGGATCCTTTTAAGGAAGCCTGTTTTGACATCCATTATCCAAATCTCATAGTCATAGTAAACCATAATTAAAAATTGAATTCTCATGGATTTCATCATTGAAACTTTTGAAAAGGTTTCATCATATTTAATTCCTTGACGTTGTTTAATACCTTTTACAACCAGTCGTGCCTTATAGGTACTGACTTGTCATTCCATGTCCATTTTCCTCTTGAATAACCATTTTCAACCAACAAGCATTACAACAACTGGAGGATCTACCAAAATCTAGACTGGGTTTTGATACATGGAATATATTTCATAATTCATGGATTCTTTCCATTTTGAAAAGTATGTGCCACATACTGCTTTCTTGTAGGTTAGAGGATCATTATTATCAACTAATAATGATCCACCATCCTTGGTAACTAGAAAACTACACTATTCTGGTTCTTTAACATGTCATGTACTCCTGTGCAGTTCTTGTGTCTCTTGAACAGATTCTTCTTCCATGGGGCTTTTTTTAATCTATTCATATACCAACTCTTGTGTACCTTAATCCTCGACATCATCGAAGTCTATCTCTCCCCAACTATATCTTTTGAAAATGTGACTTCTCTCAAGGAATATGGCATGTCTAGCCACTATAACATTTTTTCTGATGTGATTTATAAGTAATATCCCCTTTTTCCTTAGGTTATCATATAAAATTACAATTTTTTTCTCAGGGTGCGAGTTTGTTACCAGAAGAGGCCTTAAAAAACTCTTTACTACCCCTCACATTAAAAATAGATAACATGGCTCTTCTTCCACTCCAAAACTCATATGAAATACAATTTATCGATTTAATTGGTACTTGGTTTAGTATTTGTGTCATTTTTTATAAAGGATTTCCCCATAAGGATATTGGAAGACTTGCAGGACTCATCATTGATCACACCATGGCCAACAGGGTATCGTTCCCCCGTTCACTCACACCAATCCACTGGGGCATGTACGGAGGACTGAGTTGGGAAAGGATCCCAGAATCTCATAAGTAATCAATGAAATCATTATTAAGATATTCCCCACCTCGATCTGATTGGAGATTCTTAATCTTCATACCAATATGGTTATCAATATAATTATTGAATTCTTTAAACTTATCAAAATAATTTGACTAATACATAATTAAGTAGATATATCCATATATACTAAAATAATCAGTAAAAGTTAGGAAGTATCAATACCCTCCCCTTTATTAAACTATTAATGGTCCATACACATCAGTTTTAACTAATTCAGGAACTTCTTTAGCCTTTTCACATTTCCCACTAAATGGGGAATTGGCCATTTTGCCTTGTAAACATGCATGACATACGCCAAGTGGTTTTAGTTTCAATGAATCTAAATATTTATCTTGATTTTACTTTTTCTAGAATTTCTTTTTTGCATGACCTATCCAGTGATGCCAAATTTGGGTGTGGTATGAGTCATGTGAAGTATATTTGTTATCGATTTTCATTACTTGGTTTTTGTAATACTACCTGTAATTATCGTTTTATAAATGTGCCCTACAAAAAAATGATATCTTTGTAAAAGAAAAAACATTCATTTCCAAATATGAAAACAAATCCATCGATATCTAATATAGATACCTAAATAATGTTTTTAGTAACATAAGGTACATAATAACAACCCTTTAACACCAAGATAACCATATATGGAAATGTTAGGCCGTAGTCCTCGACAGATACAACCACAAGTCTGGCTCCATTGGCTACTAATAGATGTACCACCCCACGATCAATCTTCTTGAATATATATGCTTCGTATATTTGGATAAATATGTGAGAACCACAAGCTGTATCTAATACCCAATTTGTAGAAACAGATAGATTGCATTTAATAAAAAATGCCCCTAAAGCTTACCCTTACTTCATAGGATTTATATAGTTCTTCCTCTAGTGACCCTTCTTGCCACATGCGAGACAAACTACCTCATATTCCTTTTACTCCCCATTGATCTACCTTTTCTTAGAACGACATAAAGAAGCTTTGGGATTAAAGATATTTACCTTCCCTTTCCTATTATTCACCATAATTACATAAGGCTTTTCTCGCTTCATATATTTGTCCACTTAGTGAATGAGGATAAGAAGACACAAGAATGAGATCAATTCCCAGTTCTAGGGGGAGTTTAAAACCTAGATCCTCCATGCGCTCAATGTAGAAAATGATCTTGACTACATGAGGCCTCGTTGGGGCACCCTCTCTAAGATTACTCTAAATGAGTGCCTTAGAGATTTCCAACCTTTCAGGTCTTCTTCTCTCCTGTTATAGACAACGGAGGTGATCAAGAACGATATAAGCATCCATGATTTCATGAGACTTCATGATCTCACTAGACATTGATGATAGCGTCAAATATTGATCTTAGACCACATCATTCAATTGTTTCTCATAGACTAGCAAAATCCTCATCACTCTATCATGTAAGAATTCAGTTCATAGAGTAGGATAACTTGATGAAATCTAAACCATTCCTTGAAGTTACTGCTTGTGAAAATGTTGTCTTTATCTAGAACTGATTGTAGGGATAGTGTGGTTGACAAGCTTGTCATTTTTATTCTACAATTAAAATAGAATATCATTAGTACCATTTTTATTACATTTGATGGGTAATATTAAAATTTTATTAAGTCTCCCACTATTTTTATCAAGTCCCAATGGCCCCCACCATTGAACTCCGATTGTACAGTTTCCATGACATTATAATGGAATGGATCCACATTCCCCTTCATATAACCCCAACTAGGGTTTGTCATGTTATTAGAAGGTATTTAGGTAGGCAGGTCTTTGCCAACTGCGGGCTTGCAGCTCTTTGATATGTCGAGTAGACTCCTGAATCCTGAAGTCATGACTTTTGGATTTCCTCAACACATTCCTCCAATATTACACCAATTATAGAAATGGAAATTCCACTTGATCTAATATGGTTAATTCAACCCGAAACCATTCATAAGGGATTACTTTATAAAATTAGGTGTCCCACAAAGGGTTAGAAAAACACATTGTTTTTTGAGTTTTTCCATTAATCAAGTTATGGAAGGCTTCGTCTCAATTAATATTTTAGTTGAGGGATTTTTATCTCTTATGTATGAATTTATTATTATCACTATCACATGCTTGTTAATATTAAGTGGAACTTACTTAATTGAGTAACCATGTAGTGATAATATTTACCCATAAGTCTAGTTTATTTTAGTCCCATCTTACATGATTGTTTAATTAATTATTTGATCATGAAAACACATCCACAATGATAAACCATGCAAATGAAAGAAATAAAATAAATGGCACGATCGTGATCTTTTCTAACTTTCAGTTTATCTATCATTTGATAAACTATCCCAGACCTAGGTTAGAATCATCTTGAACCTTTTGGGTTCGTGTTTACAGCTTTCCACCTTTCCACCTCTGTATCTCCTGGGATTGGTTTCATATCGGCTCCAGCTTGAACAGGCTCCACTATCTTGAGAGTTTCATCGATTACATATTCCTTTTTTAAAATCACATAACGGTGAGGGGTAAAAATGGGGTTTTACATAAAATAGTCCTTCGTAACACATGCCCTACATATTAGTGATTAGAAGGCTTGAATGCCAAAAAATTTAATTTTAATAAATAAATTAAAAGAAACAATCCACATACAATGTTCTTGGTCTTTCTCATGATCATCCATACATGAAACTATATATATTGATAAATAAAACTAGCATTAATTTCTTTAATAATTATTATTTCAGATAAATCATTCTCTAATCAGTTAATTATTATCAATAATTATTCAATCCTTTTATATTAAACCCTTTTCTGAATTTCCTTGATATTATCATCCAACACAATTTTTAAAAAAATCATTTAAAATTATCATTGTATGTAACATGTTCTTTGGAGACAACCCGGTGAATTCCCATTCATAACAACCCAATGAGTAGAAATGAACATTATACAGATGTTAAATTAAATACATATATATATATATAACACCTATCACATGTTGTGCCTCATATTTACACCCACATGATGGTACATATGTCAAGGGTTTGTATAATAAAATAAAAAAAATTAAAAAAGATGCATAATTTGATGATTACATGATATGTGGTTCTGACTAGACGATGTGTACTATAATTTATTGTCCATCCAAAGTACACACTGAGGTACATGGCATGTGGAGGTACTTCGTAAATCTTTAGAGTACACGGCTTGTTCAGTGGGCCACACATTGTGTAGTATCTGCATACACGATTTCCAGCCGGGCAAGCTATGTATGGGGTATACGGTCCAACCCAAACATGAAGGGACTACAAACCATTCCTAGTGGAATAAATGTCATGAAATCCAAAAACCATGTTCCCCCTATTCCTGGTCAACACATGAAGTCATTTAAGACATATAAATACTCCAACACACGGCTTTATTTGGAAAATCTGTCTGATGCATTGAATCGTGACTACACTATGTGTACTACCAAATACACATTGTGTGTTCAGGTGTTGTATGAACATGATGATTTGGAACCTCTGGATGAGATCCTAAATTTTATTTTAATCAATATTAAATTAAAATATTGTTTCTATAGCGGAAGCACTGTTGGGCCGACACCCAAATTTAATTTTTACCATGATCAATGATTATTATAGGATCAATATGATGATGAATTCTAGTCTCCACAGAATATAATCAAATATTTAGATAATTAAGAAAGAGTCCCAAAACATTTAAAGAGGATATTTCACTTCATGTTTATAATTAATTTATTTAATTTTATAAAGAAAACAATTCATGGATATTCGTTATTTTCTTCATTAATGATGTTGATCGTTTAGAATTACACATTCAGATTGTCTCATTACACATGCGAGTATCCAAACTAGAATCCCTCTAGCGGTGATCCACATGTGCTCTGATGGACTTCGATCGACACCACTCATTCTCCGGGTTCTATTATGACGAAGCGAGTATCTTGTGTCGGTCATTCTTGATCGCTTCATCTTTGACCTTAAAAAAATTATCTCTTTCATGAGAGGGGCAGGAATAGGATTTGAGAGAGAAATTTTTTAGCTCAAAAATTTTCAATTCACCATACGTTCGGTGTGTTCGAAATGGAACAATAGGAATACTTCTCTATTTATATTCATGGGATTTAAGATACAATATTTAATTCACCAATTGTTACAAATTATTACTAAATACTGCTGATTAATACTAATTAATAATATTTTTTACTAATTATTACTCATAATTACAAATTAATACTAATTCAAACTAATTGTTACTAATTATTACTAATTACCTCAAATTACATATAATTATTACAAATTATTATTTATTATTACTTAATATTACTTATTATCACTAATTAGTACTAATTAACACAAATTATTACTAATTATTACTAATTACAACTAATTATAACTAATTATTACCAATCACCATTAATTATTACCAATTACCACTAATTATTTCTAATTATTACTAATTAGTACTAGTTGTTACTAATTATTAATTATTATTTCTTATTTTTAATAATTTTTTTTAATTTTTACTAATTATCAACAATTATGACTAATTTACGCTATTTAATGCTAACTGACACTAATTAATGCTTCTTGACCCTAATTGATGCTAATTATACATAATTATCACTACTTATCACTAGTTATCAATAATTATCACTAATTATAACTGATTGGTACTAATTATTAAAAATTGCCACTAATTAATAATAATTAATACTAATTAAGACTAATTATTACTTATTAATAATAATTATTACTAATTATTACTAATTATTAAAAATTATTACACATTTTTTCTAAAAATCACTAATGTTTACTAATTTTTATAATTTCTTACTAAATGTCTCTAGTTTTAACTAATTGTTAATAATTATTACTAATTATTGTTAATTACTAACAATTTTTTCTAATTTTTACAAATATTTACTAATTATAACTAATTACCAGTGATTATAACTAATTATAACTAATTATCACTACATATTACTAATTATACTAGTTATCAATAATTTTTACTAATTATAAAAAAATTTCACTAATTTTTACTAGTTTTTACAATTAACACTAATTATTAATAATTTAAAATATTTATTAAAAATTATTTGTACAAATTTATCATTATTATTAATTACCATTAATTATTATAAACATTTTGTAATTATCACATTTTTTTCTAATTAATAATAATTATCCCAAATTATAACTGGTTGTTACTAATTTTTACTAATTACCACTAATTAATACTAATTGTTAATTTTTTTTACTAATTATTACTAATTATTAATAATTAACTATAATTACATCTAATTAATACTAATTATTATAAATTATTACTCATTTTAAGTAGTCAATACTAATTATTAATTATTAATAATTATTATTACTACTTATTACTAATTATAAATAATTGTTAAAAAATTATTTCTAATTACAACTAATTATTTATTACCCCTACCTATTACTAATTATTATCAATAAACACTATTTATTAAAAATTATTATAAATTATTACTAATTAATACAAATTATCACTAATTATTACTAATTAATTCCCGTTAACACTAATTAACATTAATTAACGCTAATTAACGCTAATTATCACTAATTATCTCAAATTATGAGTAATATTAACTAATTTGTACTAATTATTACTAATTACAATTAATTTTATTTTTACAAATTTTACTAATTAGTACTAATTATTACTAATCTTTATAAATGTTTTGAAATTATAATCAATTTATAATAATTATAAATACTTTTTACATAATATCACTAATTATTTGTAATTTTTACTAGTTATAAGTAATTACCATTAATTAATAGCAAATATTATTAATTATTACTAGTTATTACTAATTATTATTTATTTTACTGCACACCAATAATTGTTAATAATTTCAAATAATTAACACTTCTAAATAATAATTACCACTAAATACGACTAATGTTTACTAATTATTACTATGTTTTACCTTTACCACTATTTAATACTAATTATCATTAATTATAAATGATTATGACTAATCATTATGATTTATTGTTAATTAAAACTAATTATTACAAATTTTAACTAATTATTACTAATTATTCATAATTATCACTAATTATCACTAATTATTACTAATTATTACTAATTACCACCAATTAGAACTAATTAATAATAATTTTAACTAATTACCCCTAATTATTACCAATTACATCTCCTTATTAGTAATTATTAAAAATTACGAATACAGATTATGAATTACAACTAATTACCACTAATTTTTACTAATTATTTCTATATATTACTAATTATTACTAATTATTACACATTATTACTAATTACATTTAATTATTAATCACTATTAATAATTACCACTAATTACAACTAATTATAACTAAATACTACTAATTACCACTAATTACTACTAATCATTACTAATTATTTCTAATCATTACTAATTCATTCAAATTCCCATGGATTATTAAATGCTGTTTTCTAATTATCGCAAATATTTACTTATTATTATTAATTATCTATAATTATCTATAATAGTAAATAATTTTTTCTAATTACCTTTAATTAATTATAATATTTACAAATTATTACTAATTATTACTAATTATTACTAGTTACATATAATTATTAAAATTATACTAATTACCACTATCTATAACTAATTAGACTAATTACCAAATGTTTTTGCTAATTATTAAAAATTACAACTAATTACCACCAATTTTAAGTAATTATTACTAATTACGACTAATTGTAACAAATCATTACTAATTACCACCAATTATTACAAATTTTTACTTATAATCGCATAGTTTTACTAATTACTACTAATTATGAGTAATTATCACTAATTATCACAAATTTTTATTAATTATTTATAATTAATAGTAATTAACATTAATTATCACAAATTGTTACTAATTATATCTATTTAATACAAATTATTACAAATTACATCTAATTATATATAATTTTTACTAATTACAACTCTGTGTTACTAATTATTACTAATTATTACTAATTGTGACTAATTGTTAAGAATTATAACTAATTGTAGCTAATTGTAACTAATTGTTAATAATTTTTACTAATTTTTACTAAATATTGATAATTATAACCAATTATTTCTAATTAATGCTAATTAATAATAATTACGGTTTAACTTCACTTGTTACCAAATATTTTTAGTAATTACCATTAATTTTTACTTATTAAAATTAATTTTAACTAAATAATTCTAATTTTAACTAATTGTAGCTAATTTTTACTCATTAACGCAATATATTACTAATTTCTGCAATTTTTTAGTAATTACCACTAATTTTTTTATAATCACTTGTAATTATTACTAATTATTGTTAATTATAACTTTTTATTAAAAATTTTAATTAGACTATAATAATGTTTTTACATGTTATTATTAATTACTGCTAATGTTTGCTAATGAACACTAGTTTTTAATAATTATGTGGATTTATCAATATTTTCATTAATCACTGCTACATAATACTATTGTGTTCTATTTTTACTAATTGCCATCAATTATGAATAATCACCGGACTTTTTTTACTAATTAGTGAAATTTTTTTCTAACGAGAACTTATTATTAATAATTTTTATTAATTTATAGCAATTTTTAAATTAAGGATAATTTTAAATAATTATTTTTAATTGTCACTAAATTTTACTAATTAACACCAACTAATACTAATTACAACATTTTATCCCATAACCGTTAATTAGTACTATTTACTACTAATTATTTCTTTTTAGCGCTAATTAAAACTAATTATTGAAAATTAAGTTTATTTCCTTTATAATTACAAAAATAATACTACTAATTACAATGAAATATTACAAATTTAAAATAGGTAATGTTAAATATAATTATTTAATTCTAATTATAAATAATTACTTCTAATTGTCTCTAATTACAACTAGTTAATATTATTGAAATCAAATAAATAATTAAATAAATATAATAAAAAATAAATACCTCAAAAATGAGTCTTTTGTGCACCTCAAACATGAAAAAAATCCACTAAACAAATTTATACTTCCATTAGATGAGGGAGGGAAGAAGTGATGAAATGATAGGTGAATTGGTGAATGAACAGAAAAAATTTAGGGTGGGGATATATAAATGTTAGATTATTAGCAATGGGACTATTTTGGACTAGAACCCTGTGGCAAATAGCTCCCAGAGTAAATGATTGAGGCGACAGTTAAAAAAATAATTATGATGGGTCCCATCTCAAAAACTCACCTTCCGACAAAGTATTTTTGATTAGAGAATGATCTCATCACAATTATAAGGTTTTGCGACGAGTCTCATCCCAAATAGTTCATGTAAAAAATGATGCAGTTAAAAAATAATAGTGACATGTCACGTCGTAAATACTCACATGTCGACATAGTATTTTCAATGGGTTACTGATCCCATCGCAATTACCTTTACATAACAGAGGGTATTTGCGAAAGGACATGGTTCCCGTTGCAAATATTCATCCATGCATTTTGGTGAGAAAGAATGCCAATAGTATTTGTGACGAGTTTCCCATCACAAATATATTATTATTTAATAGTATTTGTGACGAGCACAGGACCTGTCAGAAATGACCATGTCGCAAAAGGTATTCTTGTCCATAGTGTTATACGAATATATATGGAATTAACATCACATGGTAATCGAATCCTAGTAAAGCACATTTTGGAATCCCAATAAGAAATAAAGATTCCTTGCATCTGGATCAATAGCCACTAACCAGGAATCAACATTGTTAAAAATTAATGCATCATAAATAAACTATTGAAAGGGTAAATTAATGAGTGATGGTGGTCAAACTCCTAAACCCAACATTACTATCACATCCCCATGGGCTTACATGTTCAACATGGGTTCTAAGGTGACACCCACTACCATATAAAACCAAACCTGACGTACTAACTGAGGGTCGGTAGAAAATTTGGGACCCACTAGGTCCTGGAAGTAAAATAATGGGAGGTATCATTCATGGGATCCTCGATAGAAACGTTAATGGAGGAGTCCTAAATGGGATCTTTTAGGGTCTATGCATAAGTGAAGGCATCCTACTCTGAATCCTCAACTGTAAGGTAATGTAGTAATCCTACATGGGATACATGAATGGTATACAACAGAAGAATCCAACAATGGATCCTGGAAACGATATTGGAAGGGGAATCCTACTTGGGTCCCAAACCACATAGTATAAAGGAAAAAAGGAATCTTATATGGGATCTTGGGTAACAATAATGAGAGAGAAGCATCATACATGGGATCTTCTAGGTTGAAACAGAAACAGTGGAATGCTATAAGGGATCCACGGTAATAACTGGTCTCACAGCCTCATAGGATATTAGGGAACATCTCACACGGGTGAGGTCCGGAAAGAAAAGGCTAAAAAAGTATTGATCCAGAGAGACAGATCATGGATCATCTCAAAATAGGTCCCAGACTCAAGAGATATTATATATGATTACCAAAACAAGAACCTCTTGTTCATGACATGCCACCTACAAGTACTGAGAAAACCTTATGAGTCATACCATCACGAAAAACAAGAAAAGATACTATGAATGTACTACTCATGGGTCCAAATTCGACTCCTAGGTGAAGAGACATGGGAATCCAAACAAAGGATAGAAAATGAGGCATAGATGTCGTGTGTACTCTGGTTCACGACGTGTACCCTAAAAGACCAACATAGTCATGTTCCTATGCCTATACATGTCTGGTAAATTCCCATGTACATGGTGTGTTGATCACATACATGGTGTGTACCCTACATGGGGTACCTTCTCATGAACCTCACATGGACTAGCCATGTACTCTTCCTGATCATGTACATATACATTGGGTGCGGCCCATATAGGGATTGGTCGTGTAAACCGCACGACATGTGCCACATACATGGGAAGATGGTCCTAGTACTCTAGTTAATGGTATATTCATAGTACACGATGTTTATATCTTCTATGCAACATTTAATTTTAGAAGGCCATATTCCCTGAATGGGAATAATACACAACATGTGTTCCCTAAACCACAAGCTATGTAAATGGGTTTTTTAGAACAAAAAAAAACTCAAATCACAATGAAACCCCATGTTTTCACCCCTAAGTAGTAGATAGTCCCTCCAAGGTCCCTAAAAGGAATATAAGGGGATTAAAAAATATATAAAAAATAATCTTTGGGAATTTATGGATAAATAATAAAAAGGCCTACCTTTGGGTGGAAACCACCAAAGTTCCACATTTTTCTATTGTCTATGGTTTCCAAATGATGATTTAGCACGTCCTGAGTTCCACGGAGGTAAATCTCTCTATCTATTTCTCCCTATCTCAATCAATTTCATCATCTCCCTCTATTCCCTCTAGATAATGTGAAGGGAAAGCCACAGGGGCATACATGAGAAGCCAATTACGGAAAATAAATAAATGAAATAATATAATATAACGAAAAGAAAAGAAAAATAAATAGGGGATCAACCCAGCCCAACACCCAAAATGAATGTATTTTCCAACAATAAAAAAACCCTATTACATACTCAATGGTGAAGAGAGAATATCAATATAATGCTTCATTCAAATGACATGGAAGAATAAATGACTAACATTTAAATAGCTCAATATCAAACCAAAATTATTTCACAGGGTAAAAAAATATTATGGGACCAACAGGGTGGTCAGAAAAATTATATGAGTTCTTCTTCTAAGGAAAAATAACCATTTTACCACTTACAAGAATCTGAATGCATGAATTCAAATTTTGGATTAAAATTCACTTTTAATAAAACATGGGACATTATTATCAATACTCAAATAAGTAAAATTTGTTTAACCAAAACCATGGTCGAGTGATGCCCCCTATAGACATGGTGCATCCAACCCAATAGGTCGCGACCATACAATATGTTTCGAAAACATTATATTTTTGGAATTCAACACACCCTATACTACAACATGGTGAGGTCTCATGTAGTCTAGTCTCAATGACTGACCTTATCACACCACATTATGTAAATGTATCTAAAAAGTATATTTTTCCATTTTATGTAAAAAAAATTGTAGTTTATAATTCAAAAGAATGATTTGGACTCGTTTGTGGTAATAGAAGGACATCATCAAGCTGGATTAGGTTGGCAGAACACCTATAGTCTATGGCTTCCATTGATCTACTGGTGGAAAATCATTAGGTGAATCCTCCTTAACTGCATCCACTATCAAGTTGGTGGACTATTATCTAATTGGTGGATATCCAACATCTACCCTGTGGTGTCATTGTAGTATGCTTATATAGTCTCTAAATTATAATTTTTTCCCAAAATAAATATTTACCAACTCAAATTTGATACACATGATCCTAATTATATTTTCATAGATCTTGAGGATCCTTGGTGATGACTTTTTCTCCCTACATATTCATATTGGTAGATACTCATGACAATTTAAATCTTTGATCTCTGTTTGTTATAATCTCATGAGTTAGATTCATTCTTATCATTTTTCATCTCATATTCTCCATGTGTTTTATTCCCTAGGAGGATGGAATTTTGAATATAAAATATTCATGGAGAATTGATACTATTTCCATTATATCTTGTTTCTTGAGGTTTTGATCAATTCTACTATCGTTTTTGGTCAATAAGGAAATGTTCTTTTAATTCATCTTAAGATAGGATTATTATTCCTATGGTCTATCCATTAGCATGCTATGTTTATTATGATTAATTTTGGATTAGATTTATGAAATTTATGATTTGAAATACATGAGATCTGAGTTTTATCTTGTATGGATATGGAAATTTTTTCTTGATGGGTTTTTATGGAAACCCATTATAATGAAAATGGTGTTTTTTTTAATTCCCCAATGAATGATTTAAATTTAAAAATTATTTTCAAGAATGTAAGTGATGTGTAATCTATATGGAAATTTTTATGAAATATGGAAATTATCATGGAATAGATTTTCCTTTGAAAATGATTATGTAAATGGATTTCCACGGTGTTTCTAAATATATTTGGTTTTTAAAACATAATGGTGATGAAATAACACATTGGGATAGCCATGGGATTCAAGGAAGAAATATAAATATGCAAGCCTTAGTGTAGATTTATATTCCCATAGTGGGATATTAAAATATTTTTGAGTAAGTGGGTAACAATTATCAAGGAACCGAGTTTCACATAGTCATTTTTCACTTATGTAAGCTAGTGGTTCGTGGGTTATCTTACTTGTGTACACCCTCATATAATGAAGTTCCCTTATTCCTTTGTGGATAAATTATGATCATGTCTATTTTTTGGTGAATATTTTCACTAATTAAATTCATATAAAATCATTTAAACTATTTTTTCAACTTCTTATGCCACATGGAGATATGTTAAATCATATTTCAGTATCTATTTGAATTTGTAAGATTTTTAAAATAAAACCAAAGAATGATTTTACACTGGAATATTAATTCTTTTGTAATGGTTTTATAAATCAATTTTATAATTGAAAAAAAAGATAAATGTGGATAGAAACTATATAAAATGTTCATTGTTGTCCTGTTGATATTTATTGCTCACACCCAACATTTTCAATTGTGTTTTTGTATACTTGGAATTTCATGATACAAGTAAATGGAAGCATGTCATATAGAGGTTCAATATCCCAGATCATGTATCCTTTTGTGGGTTGGGATGGTCCTGACATAAGTTCATAAATAGATGGACCTATAGTACACTCTGGGAACCATATAGATGGAATTTTAGTTTTCCCATATAGACATCATTATCTAATTTTAGGAAATTACCTTTCTGGTTTGGTTTTTTCACATATTACATATTTTTTCATATATTTTATGAATATCTGTTTGGTTCTACCTTATCATATGTATGGTCAATGTGAAATAACTCTTATGTTTGTTTGTATGATACCTTGGTTCCTGTATCCTTTCGATAGATATTGGGAACTCGCTTTTGGCCTTTTAGTAGGCTATATCAGAAAACTTTATTAGGTAACCAATGCTTCTCTACTAATAATTTGTATTAGAGGTATATGTTTTTTGATAAATCATGTGATTGTGATTTTGTATGACCCTATTAGATCAGAGGGATTGTCGATGAGCTAGATGCAGCAACATTAAAACACTTGATGTAGTGTGGGATTATACCTATCCATCTCACTTTAAGGAAAATAATAATTATCCCAAAAACATTTCATGGATCCATATAATCTTAATTTATGATTTTATCCATTTATCATTCATTTATCCAAGATTAGATTTTTGACAATGGAATGAATTTTTTTTATGTTTTTCCTATTTTATGTAGAATATGGATCTATATGAATCCCATATCTGAATTCATGGGAGGAAACTACTGAGAAATTCCGATATAAAAATACCCCATTTTAATCAATATTGGTGGAAATTATATTTTAAATGATCCATTCAAGGGGCCAGGTGGCCAATATTGAACTGGAATGAGAGGTGTACCATTTAAAATAATTCACTAAGTTTCTCCTTTGACCATTTTTGGGGAAAATTTACCAATAGTATATGATAAATGTATCAAAATAATTGATTGTATTTTCTACTTCTAGTGATAATTTGAGACACCCGGGTAAAATTCGCCAATTATATGCATGAGGGTTTCTATAGGTACTAGTAGGAATCTATTATGCATTCCAATTTCATAATGATCTTACCTAGTTACCATTCATGGAATACATTAATCCAACATTCTATATTGAGACAGTGAGG
This sequence comes from Viscum album, assembly GCA_963277665.1. Taxonomy (NCBI): domain Eukaryota; kingdom Viridiplantae; phylum Streptophyta; class Magnoliopsida; order Santalales; family Viscaceae; genus Viscum; species Viscum album. The sequence continues at coordinate 1,583,372,460 of OY728158.1, read as the reverse complement.
GTGGTGAATTAATTGGAGTTAATTACGACATATTAGAGAGATCATTTTTTTAAAGTGTATGTTACTTATTTTTTCAAGATCATGAACCTGTCTTCAAATAAAATTTCTAGTGACTATATCTGGGAAAAAATAATTCATATGGATTTGTGTCTAGATATTCAAAATATGTTGATTCTTATATTTTACCTTCCTTAACAATGTTTGTATACATGGAATATATATATGATGTGGATAAAGATGGTAATAGAGGACAATATAAAGCATAAATGATAGAATAAGGATTATAGAGTTCATTTTCTAACTATTATAGGAATTGGTGTGACCAAAACTATGGTGGTGGATGGAGAGCATAGATTATTTTAGGGAAGGGGATGGTGGGTTGTTATTAGTGTGGGAGAAAGATTATCCTTAAATATAATTATATAGAAGTGCATATGGTATTCCATGTGTGTTGGTAATCTAGTCATCTCTAATGTTTATGTTAGAGAGGTCATCTTATAGAAGTCAGTCTTGATCAACCATCACCAAGGTTTCTTGGTTATGATTTGATTCCACAAAGGGATGAGATCTCAACCTCATTTTATAAGTGATTCTCAGGATGTAGAAAATGGAAGAGAGAGGATAGATGTCTATATATTGTGGAGTGTAGACCATACGAGTTAGAGTTGAGAATAGATACCATGAATGGTATAGTTTTCAATCAACCCTCTATGATTTTGTAATTAATGAAAATTATTAAAAATAATTATATTTTATAATCTATTATTTTCACTATCTAAGACTTCTGATAAGATATTACACACCCCATTATAAATCTTTCAACCCTTTTGGAAAGTGGTTAGAGAAGGCTTTTAGATTTATTTACATCAAGTGATTTTTGTTGAACATGAAACCATATGCGATTTTATATTTCATGATCTCTACGTAATCAATTTCATATTTAGCATGGATTAGACGATTATATATAAATACCATATCATTTTCTATCATCATAGATTCCAGTTCCTTTTTTCAGATGGAATTACTCATGTCTATGATAATGAGTGGAATCAGAGATATAGGTGATCAGTGCCTATTGTTTTTAGTGTTGAATGATTTATTTTTAAATTTCATAGTATTCTCAATATGTTATTTCTCCATGACATAGTGTACCACTTCCAGTGATTTTGAGTGACTATCCAAAAGTTTTTCTAGCCAATTTCCTTGGTTTTCTACCTTATTGGGAAGTTGAGTTTACTATATTATTGATTTAGAGGATAGTACCAATATCCATAATTTTATAAACTATTTCATCCACTTAATTGAATTAATTGAAGTATCAACATGAGGTTAATGAGCCTAACTGATTTATTCATGAACAAATTTAATAGTGGGTATCACTAATACTCTTTTTAAAGAAGACAGATGGGACTCTCCATTACCATGATGATTACTATAAAGACCCATATTTTCCATGTAATTTATTTCATTATATGGAATTAATCCATGTCTTCAAAAATTGATGGTGTGTGATTCTAAATTCTGTTGTGCTCAGAATAAATTTATGAACTTTTTTAAGGTACGTTCATTAAACGCGCGAGCGGTTTTTCCTAACTTCTGAACCGGTGCAGGGATTAAAAATCTGAGGACACCATTGAATCCATAGATCATGGATTTTATTACGGGAGACTTCACTTCGACCATAGTAAGTCTACTGAAAAAGTTAAATTTTGGGGATTTTGAAAAGAATAATCAAAATAACAATGTTATTTTGTTTCCTTTCTTTTTCATCTAACAAAAATGTGGCAACGTCGGTCCAGTGATGTGGCAAGCCAATAAATGTCATGAAATTTAAATCCTATATAACAGCAATATTGGTGAATTAAAAAGGATCCGAATTAATAAGCCCCATTAAATCCTACATGCGTTAGAGACCCTCCCCCTCTCCTATTTATATAGAGCATGGGGGAGGAATCGGCACTGCTTCACCAAGGAACGAAGTGCTGACATTGTACCGAGACACCAAACCCATGGAGGACGAAGCCGGTTCTGGAAAGTAGTGATGAGCGACACCAAAACCTCGAACCAAAGATCAATGATCGAGCGACTTCATTGGAGGATTGTTGCAGGGGTGGTGAACACCAACACACTTCATCGATCGTGGGGGTACTTTACCATTCTCGAGGTAGGGTTTACTTTTGGATTTAGTTTCAAGAGTTTTAAAATATATTTTTTCCTCCCTGGTGTTTTTAACATTATAATGTGGAGTGCACGAGCCTAATGAACCCATCCCAAACCCTCTGTTACCTTGCTATCCTTAGGTTCTCTATAGAAGACCATTGACACAACAAAACCATCCGTCTATGATGGAGGCGGCGTGCCATTGCACACCGGAAGAGAAGGCCGCATCACTAAGCCACGGTGGTCAGCAGAGTAGCCCATAGAGGCTGGCCACGGTGGATGTTTGGTGTGTCGTCATGCGCCGCTGGTGAGCATGGGGCCACAGCCAAAGTCCCGGTGGATGAAGGAAGCAGCTGGAACACTGACAGGCCACGACTCGTTAGTAACGGTGGTCGGAAGAGGTGGTTGGGGTACCGGTCGGCCACGGAAGCAGAGGGCAGCGTGACCAACATAATGCCGATGGAGCCACTACTCTCATGCCACTGCAGCAGGACCTGTAGTGGGTACCCTGGGTGACTTGGAAGCACCCATGGTGCTACCGTTCTACCTCCCGAATGGGGGGCCCACTCCACTTTCGTTCCAGCTCGGGCCGACCGCGCTGCGAACCGGGCTGCACTCCCTCGATCTAGGTCACTCCTTATACATTCAGGCCACCAGGATAGTTGTTTGTGCCCCCTTGTGAGTCGGGCCACCCCATGGCGGGTTAGGATTCCCTTTTGCGGGTCGGGTTGGGCCGCCCCGCTTGCACGCCAGGTCAGAACTCAGCCCAGCGGGTTGTGCCCGCTGTGGCCCAGTAGGTCGCGCCCACTATGGCCTAGCCCAGATCGGGTCGGCTTGGTCCGACCGGGTCGAACCAGATCCGGTCTCAACTGGACCCAGGCCCAACCGGACCCAAAAACACATAACAGGTCATATCATTATAATAGAACATTTGTTTGATGAACTGTCTATGTTGCTAGGACCCTTAGGGAAAGATGGTCTTTTTGGTATACTATACATGAGTTTTGGAGATATTTGTAGTATAGTCTTGTCGGATCTCACCTGAATCCAACCCTGCCCTTAGATCTAAAATGCTTATAAGACTCAGACCGGGCATCCGATTGACGCACTGTCTATCACGTTAGAACCCTTACGACATGGCGGTCATTTGGGTTACTCTTATTTTAAGATTAGTGGTAGTAATGTTATGAACGATATATCAAGGTGAAAATTCTGTGGAACTCAATCGCACCGGGTGTGAGGAATCATGTGGTAGGCTATAACATGAAAAATGAACATCGATCCTGTGTGGGTAAACATCTATCGATAATGTGTTGGTCAGAATATATCAATCCTGTGTGGGCCAGCCTCTATCAGATCCTATGTGGTTCAGTGCTCAGTGATCATATGTGGGTCAACATATATTGACCCTGTGTTGGTCAGATCCTGTGTGGGTCAGCGGGAGTTAGTACCTATCAATCCTATGTGGGTTAGTAGAAGTGCTTCTTAACAGAATAAGATGATCTAGCTTACGACTAATAAACTGTACTTATGTACATAAGATATACCCGATTCTGATATGAGTTAGTTATCTTCGTGGTGTTATCTTCTTGGTGTTACTTGTGTGGTACTGTCACCATCGTGGTGTTTCCTATGTGGTACTTCTATCTTAATTGTGTTACCTATGTGGTGCATTCACCTTCGTGGTGTTATCTTCGTTCTGTTAACTACGTGGTACTTCTATCTTTGTGCTGTTACATGTGTGGTACTTCTACCTTCATAGTGTTACCTTTGTGGTGTTCTTCCCTCATGTGTGAGATGAATATATCTTGATAACTTAGGTATGTGTATGGGCATATACCTATGTAGTGTTGATGTATATTGTTTCATGATTTGTGATTTGGGGGGGGGGGTCTTTATTTTTGGTATTTCCTTTATGGATCTCTAAGAGACCAATGAGGTCTCAGGGTCCCAACTGAGTATCGTTATACTCACCCCTACACAGGTTATGCCAGCACCATATTGTGTATTCTATAGATGACAGACTACATTGATTGAGGCTGAGGGAGCCATGACAGGATGGTACTTGGTGGTGGAATATTTGTCATGAAGTGATGCAGAGACTACTGACTGTAAGCTGTATCTACCCATTAGGCAGGATCCTCAGTAGATGATCTGGGAGTTGTTTTCCCATTTTTTATTTTTAATTATCAATTGAACTTGTACTTTTTAGTTGGTCATGTATTCTGGACCCTTTACTTTTAGCACACTTTTACTACAAAAGTTTACATTGTGGTTGCTGCTTGTTGTATTCATAGACTATGTGTATGTACAAGAAAAATGGAAATGCCTTCCTATTTTAGGGACATCCCATTCCAGAGCTAGATGCCAGCCCCTAGACTATGGAAGGTGGGCTTGGGTTAGTCACGGAATTGTCCCTGGGGGACAGTTTGTGAAAACGTGGTATTAGAGGAGTCAGTTCTACCAAATAAATAAGACTCTGATCATTTTTATTTGGAAATATCATTAGATGTTATGAGCATGGTTTTCAGTTTGGGGAATCCACTCTTAGTGTGGTGGCTGACGTATCCATACACCAAGACCCTGAATTCTGATTTCCAACTCAGTACACGGAACCACTGATTGTGTGTGTTTTTGAAAAGTTTTTCTTGTGATCTCTTTGAGTCTGCTCACTAGGTATATCTTATTGGTCATGGAACACCTATCATCTTTCAGGATGAATCCTTGTAGACAGCCATCCATGATTCCCGAGAGAGTACGTGAAGACATCCCACTTAGAGATAAGGCATTGGTGGATGGACCTCTTATGGCATTAGCACCTTTTGGTGGTGTACTAGCAGCACCATTACCCATTTGGAATTCATTTCCACCAGCCCCACCAGTAGAGGATCCATGCAGACTGAGTGCATTTCGTGAGTTTCAGTGGTGGAGGCCTCTGAGGTTCTGTGGAACGATAGACTAATAGGCAGCTGAAAACTGGCTGGAGGCTGTAGTTAGAGTTTTTCACCTAGTTGGGACACCATCTGACCCTATCATGATCTTAGTAGAAAGTATTTTTCAGGTAGTAGTAGGGAGATAGTGGAGCTTGATTCTCTAGATACACGATAAGTTGACACTCATCTGGGAGGACATCGAGAGGCCTTTCAGGGTAGAGTTTGTCCTAGATACCTTATTCTCTATTCATATACAGAAGTTGTTTCAATTACCGCAAGGGATCATGACTATGGCCCAATACTCTATGAGGTTCACTTATCTCTCCTGCTACTCCACGAACATCGTACGGGGCCCTTTCTTTAGGGCATGAACCATTGATCAGGGTCTCTGACGGGATATCAGATAATCGATGATATCTCTCAACATTAGAACGTAGGCTGGGGTGCTAGAGCGAGCTCTTTTTGTGGAGAGATTCCTAGTTGAGCATGCACCGACATCGAGAGACACCATCAGACATCTAGTAGTAGAGTCGTTTATAGCCAGCAGTAGGAAGATGTCACAGGGGCCCAAGTGGGCTAGACCTTCTAGAGGACGACCTTAAGATATCGGGTCGGTGGTGAGGGGCTCACATGAGAGAGGAATATAGTTGAGGAGCATGAAGAGTTACTCATGTGGAGGGTAGGGTCACATGGCTTGTGACTGCCCGACCCATCATGCGGACGACCTGCAGACAGTCGAGGGACCACCTTGGTAGAGGTACTGTTTTGATCGGGGAGGTTTTCATGTAGCTAGATGACATGGAAGAGGATCTGGATGTGCAGCACGTAGTGGTCCTTGATTCAAGGTTCTACCGCCACCACCTCTATGTGGCCCAACCCAACCATAGAGAACAGATGGATAGGGACGAGCTCAGCTTCAAGTAGCTTAGGCCTATGACTATGGTGCTCTATAGATTATTAGAGTAATGATCTGTTTCTTCTCAACCTTAGATGTATTAATTACAGACATAGGTTTCAGTCACTCTTTTATTGCCACATCTCTCATTCGGAGCTCGATGATTCTGGTGGAGCCGTTGGCTCAATCATTACGGCTAGAGACTCTTATGGGATAAGATTAGATGATTACACACCGGTGCCGACAATGTGCGATTACTCTAGGAGGATAGAGATTCAGTTGGGATCTTCTAGTAACAACGTTGAGGCCTTAAGACGTCATCATGGGTAAGGACAGGTTATCCACAGTCCATAATCAGATTGACAGTATTAGGCGCAATGTGCAGTGTGTCCATGATGATGGGATTAGTTTTTCCTTCACTTTCGAGATGGTAACCTTTGAAACACATGATGGACTTAACCAGAGGAAGTTGTAGTCAATCACACATCAGTTGGCTAGTCATGCCTTCAGAGTAGTAGATGTGGAGAGTCAGAGTTATCCTGTTGTGGTGGACCAGTATGTCGATGTCATTCCTAATGGTGTTCCAGGACTGCCTCCACACAGAGAAGTAGAATTTTATGTCAAACTATACCCTGAGATAAAACTGATATCTACACCAGCATATCGGATGGCTCCGAGAGAGATTCATGAGTTACAGGTACAGTTGGAGGATTTTTAGAGAAATGGGTTCATAAGGCCCAACGCTTCTCCAGGGGTAGCCCTGATTTTATTTTCCAAGAAGGAATATGGGAGTTTGAGAATCTTTGTGGACTATTAGCACATGAAGTAGGTGACCATGAAGAAAAAGTATCCACTTCTGATAATTGATGATCTTTTCGATAACCTGAAGGGCTCTCATTGGTTTTTGAAGATAGACATAAGATCAGGCAATCATCGGCTCGGTGTACGAGATGAGGAAGTGCAGAAGATGACATTCAGATGTTATTATAGCCACTATGAGTTCATGGTTATGCCATTCGGCCTGACCAACACCCCTGTAGTGTTCATGGGACTCATGAATTGGATCTTTCATCCATACCTCGATCGTTTTGTGGTGGTCTTCATCGATGACATCTTAATATACTCAGAGACTGATGTTATTAATATTTTCATGACATATTATATACTCCCTTTACTAATTTTATATGAAATGTACATAATTTTTGTGAAATATTAATGTTTTAATATTAAGTATAATTTTGGAGCATTCTTAGAATTTGTCCAACTGAGTTAGTTTACTATTTTTTTATAACACTCACCCTACTTTTCCACATTCTGTGGTTCTTGTTTTTTATGATTCGTAATTCAATATAAAAAATTTCATTAGAAGGGAACATGGGTCAATTCTTCCATTTAAAGTCACATAAGGACCACACAAGAGGGCCTACAAAATCTGTGATGAAAATGGATTCTCTATGAAAATTGAATTAGTGGGCACAATCTAATTGTGAAAATTACTTCATTCTCTTCAAATGCTTGGGGGGAAATGTAAGGAGTCTTGAATAAACATTTCAAGTCCCAACTCCAAATACAAGGGGCCCAACTGATTAATTTAAACTATTCCCACTATTCTGGATGGGAAATACAATCAGTACAGTATTCATGACATATCTCCTGATTTAGTCATCCAATAAAGCTGATATTTATCATTGTGAAGGAAGAGTTATATGCGACTGACATTTCTGAAGAAAGTATTTTGATTTGAAGGCATATTCTTATTGATAAACCCATTCACATTTCGGATTTCTAAAAAGTATGGATTTAAATGTATTGTTTAACTTTGTTTACTAAAACCTCCATACTTTTAGGACCACAAGTCCAAATGCCTCCAAATTTTGAGAGTATTCAGCCAACATTACTTTTACAAACTTTTAAGAGGGATATACCTCGAGATTATATGGTCTTGATGTCCAAACTATCGAGCCAACTAGAGGGAGATATTGGGAATGAAAACAGTCCACTTCTTTGGGCTATAAATACATTTCCCTCCTCTCCATCAAAGGGGTTCGCATTTCATAAGAGAGGGTCACATGTTGGCATGACCAAAGCCTTACCAATTACATGGTTGGACCTTCCTTACTCAAGTTTTCACTTGATATACCCTTCCTTTTCACTTTGTTTTCCTTTACTTTTGTGTTGTTCTTCATTTGTAATCTTGTAAGTATTGGTTTTTGTAATTATATTTTAATGTATGTTTATTCTTCTTCGTATATTATTTTCACCCACCAATAGTTAAATAATATTAGTGGTCTTAAAATTGTTTAAATATAGATGTATCCCCTTCCCTTATTATGTTTTCTCATTCAATCTAAAGTTTGTATTTAATTCCCTTCTTTGTTTTTGTGAGTGTGTGTTTGACGCACAGCTCTTTTCTTATCCCTTTCTTTTTCATATATTTATAATTCATAATCATAATCCTTACAACGAGATTATTAACTAAAACAATGTCTAAGTAAATATACCATTAGGGTGAGTTATAATTCGTTTATGTTAAGTAATTGATAGCATTTTCTCGATGGATATTCTTTAAATTAACATTGTGTATGTTAACCTTAGAATGTCGTGGATTAATGACAAAATTTGTTTAATGTGTGTATCCATGGATTAGTTGAAAAATGAATACAGTACCACAAACAAACTCTAATTGAGATTAGTACCCCATGTTAATTTAAGGATTGGATTAAATCAGTAACACTTATAGATTCCTATCAATGTTATCTTGTGAAGTGGTTGTTAATTTAAATGCAATATAAAGAAAAGATCAAGGATATCACAAGCATAACTCCCTAATAATGAACTAACCCCAATCTTTATCAAAATTTTAAACAAAACACCAATCGTTAATTACTTCATTTATGCTCTAAAAACAACCCCTCTAATCAAAATACAATCAACTAAAATCATTCATCTATTAAAAGAGTATCATCACTGATGATGTGACCTGAGTGATGCTATAGAAATTAGCAGAGAATCAGAACTTTGAACGGTCGATAGGAGACAATATTCCATGATTTCAAATGGTGTTTTTTCTGGGGATAATGAAATTAAGTTTTCATTAGTCTCATGTTATTTTAAAAAAACAAACAAAATTGAAAAAATTGAAAAAAAAAACACAAAGAAAAACCCTCCTTCCTAATAAAAATAATATATTAAAAACAAAAAAAGAAAAACATGTTTCCCTCATTCTTCCAACATCTCTCTAAATTCCTAGTATCCTCCCAAACAATTCCTCGGATTTGTTGGACCCAAAAATTTAGTGACCACTTCTACAACATTGGAGAAACATAAGATATAATAAAATAATTCCAGAACCAGTGCTTGTCCAAAAAATTGAAATAGATATGGCCAATCCAAGGGAACAAACACTTAAAGAAATTTTTTTTGCTGATATTAATTACCAACCTCTTGGTATTTAATATCCAAATGTAGAGTCTGACTCTGAACTCAAATCAGGTTTGATTCATCTTTTCCCACATTTCCACATGCCAACAGGTGAGGATCCACATCTCCATCATAAAGAGTTTCATGTGGTGTGCTCTACCTTTAAGCCTCAAGTGGATTTTGAGGAACAAATACAACATTGAGCATTCCCTTTCTCTCCAGCTAACACTGTTATTTCATGGATCTACTGCCTTTCTTCTGGTTCCATAACCACATGGAATGACATGAAGTGACTCTTCTTAGAGAAATTCTTTCATGCTTCTCGTACTGCTTCTATCTGAAAGGAAATAAGTGGTGTTCATCAATTTCCAAGTGAATCACTCCATGAGTATTGTGAGGGGTTCAAAAAGATTGTTTCAGCCTTCCAACACCACCAAATCCCCGATCAACTCTTGAACCAATACTTCTATGAGGGGTTATTAGTGATGGAGAGAACTCTCATTGATGCCACAAGTGGTGGTGCTCTTGTGGATAAAACTCTTATAACTATAAGAGATCTTATAAGAAACATGGATGAAAACTCACAAAAATTCCACACTTGAGCACATTCTCAAGAAAAATATATAGAAGAAAATCAATCTATAGTTCCAAACAAGATGACCGAGTGGATGAGTGAACTTACAGGTCTTGTGCGACAACTAGATGTGGCATCCAAAGCCCCAACCTCATCTTCCCCGCAATCAATGTTTCCTGGACCTATCAAAAATTGTGGAATCTGCAACTCACCAGCTCATCCAAAAGTCACATGTCCACAACATGAAAATAAAAAATACATTCATTTGGACCAATGGAGCTCAATCCAGCATATGTTAAGCAGAACCCCAACCCTCAAAATCAGGTTAGTTTATTAGAATCATCAACCAATATCACTCTATGCCCTTCTCTTCTTCCTATAACCAAGGCCTGAGATATTTTCATACCATCTCTCATCCCCCTCAATTCCCTCCTCAAAACCCAAACAAATTTCAATATGATCATGGTTTTGGTAACTTCCAAAAACCTTATCATTTTGTTCCTTAAAAAAAGGAACAATCCTCCTCTTGGATTCCACTATCCTAATGATCCTTCCCAATTCCCAAACCAATAAAATCGTTTTCCCAAGAACCAAAATCAAGGAAATCCCAATTCAGGATAGGAATATTCTTCCAAGAAACCATGGGAAAGTGCAGTTGAAGATCTTGCCTCCTTCACCCATTCCAGCATCAAAAACATTGAAACCCAAATTGGTCAACATGAATCCCACCTAAGCTAGCAACAACAATCAAATTCTTCCCAAATCCCAGCTCAACCATTACCCAACCCCAAGGGTAATGTAAATTCAATTTCTCTTAGATCGAGAAAGAAAATTGTTATGCCTCAAGATAAGTCCTCCATCCCCCCTTTAAATGTTGACATAGAAAATGAAAAGAAAAAGAAATTTGAAATGGAATTTGTAGTCATTCCATCACCTCCTTCCATTCCACTTAAACCCAATTCCTTTTTCTCAGGTCATTTCTAATCCAAATATGTCCTCTGAACCCAATCCTGAAATGCTTGACATGTTCAAACGTGTTGAAGTGAAAATTCCACTCTTAGATGCCATTATAAAAATTCCTAAATATTCCAAGTTTCTTAAGGAGTTTTCTACCCATAAGAAACAACTTAGGACCATTGAAAATGATTCCACCAAAAATATTATTCCTATAAAGTGCAAATATCCATGGACCTTTACAGTTCCATGCCAAATTGGAAGTTCCAACTTTAATGATGCACTCATAGACCTAGGAACCTTAATTAATTTCATTACCAAATAAATATTATCCAACCTTGGTCTAGGTCCCTTATATCCAACGAGTGTTGTCATTCAATTGGACAATCGAAGCACTGCTGCCTTGAGGGTATAATTGAGGATGTCCTAGTTCATGTGAATGAGTGTATCTTCCATGCTGATTTCTATGTCCTTGACATGGAAGGATAGACTAACTATTACCAATCTCCCCTAATTCTAGGAAGACCATTCCTCATGACTACTAGAACTAATATTGATGTCCATTCAAGCATTTTTTCCATAGAATTTGTTGACCAACTGGTCAAGTTCAAAATTTTCCAAGCCATGTGATACCCATATGAGGATCACTCTGCCTTCTCAATCCAGGCTTCTAATTACACTTCTAAGAGTCAATTGAACCCCAATCCATCATGTTCTTCATGTTCAAATGATAAAGGATCTTGTGAAATCTGTACCATGATTAACCAAGTCATAAATGGTGATGTTGATGTAAACCACTCACTCATATACTCCATCAATCTAGTGGAACTTGAAAACTCTCTTAAATCCCATATCATCTCTAATCTCTAATGCTCCACCTTATACAGTATTAAGGAAAATGAATTTGAAACAACTAAAGTCCCTTCCTCCATTCACGAGTTTTCTAACCCACAAATGAAAGATGAGAGTGATATGGAACCTCTTATGAAACACAGTTAATATTCATTTCTTTTCCATCATCACTCTTATCTAGTCATTATCTCTCTTCACCTACTAAAACTGAGGAGTCCAAACTTGTTCAAGTGTTAGAGGAAAACAAAAAGCCTTAGGTTGGACCCTGGATGAAATACCAGAAATCAACCCTACACTTTACATGCAGCACATCCATCTGGATGAATTATCCAAACCAATTAGAAATCCACAAAGAACACTCAATCCACTCATACTTGAGGTATTTTGGGAAGGGATCACCAAGCTTCTTCAAGATGGTATTATATACCTAATTTCTGATAGTGAATGGGTTAGTACAATTCAATTTGTACCTAAAAAGGGTGGGATATCTGTTGTCACAAATGAACATGGGGAGGTAATCACAATAGGAGTGAAGAAAAAATGGTGGGTGTGCATCAACTATAAGAAATTTAATATTGAGACAAGAAAAGATCACTACCCTCTTCCATTCCTTGACCATATGCTAGAACAATTAGTTAGAAAGTCGCACTATTTGTTTCTTGATGGATACACCAGCTATATCCAAATCTCAATCACACCTCAAGACTAATAAAAAACTACTTTCACATGCCCTTTGGAAAATTTTCATATATTATAATGCCTTTTGTACTTTACAATTCTACTGTAACATTCCTGAGGTGCATGTTGAGTGTCTTTTCTAAAATCATTAAACACTACATAGAAGTCATCATGGTTGAATTTACAATTTATGGTGAGTCATTTGAATCATGCTTGCATTATGTCTCTCTAGTCCGTCAAGAGTGTGTCAAGTGTAACCTTGTGCGATGTTTCGAAAAATGTCACATCATAGTTTCAAATGGGATTTTTCTTGGACACATAGTTTCAAAAGATGTTATTGACGGTGATCTTTCCAAAATTCAAGTAATCCAATCACTTCTAGAACCCACATTTATTTGATAAATACGTTCATTTCTCGGTCATGCCGGTTTCTATCGGCAATTCATCCATAACTTAAGTAGGATTTCCCTCCCACTCACTCGGTTGCTCAAAAATTATGTCACTTTCCATTTCAATGAGGTTTGAAAGAGAGCCTTTGTTGAACTCAAAACTGATCTTACATCTTCCCCAATAATCCACCCCCCATATTGGTACTTACCCATTGAGTTGATGTGTGATGCTTTTGATAGAGCTGTTGTGGCTGTTCTTAGTCAAATAAGAGAAAAAAATAATCATGTCATCTATTATTCCTCAAAAACATTGGATGAAACTCAATCTCACAACCCTGTGATTGAAAAGGAAGTTTTAACAGTCGTTTTTGCCTAAGATAAATTCCAGCCCTATCTCTTAGGTGCCAAAATCATCATCTTTACATACTATACTTTTATAAAGTTCTTAAGCAAGAAATGTTATTCCACACCAAGGCTAATATGATGGATCCTAATGCTCTAAGAGTTTGACCTTGAAATCAATGATCGAACATGAAATAAAAACCGTGTGGATGATCACTTGAGTATAATTTGTAATTCATCTCATTCTGAAATAATTGATCCAAAATTTTTAACTGTGCACCTTTTCATCTCTCACTCCAAAAATACCATGGTATACCCCAATTAAAAATTACATGGTTTCTGGTGTTTTTCGTGAAACTTTTTCAAAAAAAATGAAGTTGAAAAGTGATCAAAATACTATTTTTGGGGAGAAAATAAACATTGGAAAACTACGGTAAACATTGTAATTAGGATATGTGTTGACGAAAATGAACATTCTTCCATCTTAGAATTTTGACACTCAATGCCTGGTGGTGGCCATTTTGGACCACAAAGGACCTCCCGAAAGGTCATAGACTCTAGATTCGTCTAGCCTTCACTCTTCGAAGACTCACATGAGTTCTGTAAATAATGTCCCACTTGAAAAATGTTTGGCACAATTTCCAAAAGAAATGATATTCCCCAAAATCCTTTAATCTTCTGTGAGATCATCGATGATTGGGGAATCGATTTCATGGGATCATTCCCCCCTTCCAATGGATTCTTATACATTATTCTTGTGGTTGATTATGTTTATAGGTGGGTTGAGTCCAAACCCACTATAAAATATGGTTCACATAATATTAGTGAGTTCTTAATGACACACATCTTCCACCGATTTGGCACACCATGTTCCTTGATAAGTGACTTATGAACCCATTTTTTGTAATAGAACAATGGAATACCTTTTGAAAAAGAATATTGTTGTACATAAAACATCAACTTCAAAACGCCCCCAACAAAATGGAATGGATGAACCTTCTAATAGATAAGTGAAAAGAGTGCTTTAGAGAGTTGTAAAATTGACAAGAAAAGACTATCCTGAAAGACTTGGTGAAGCACACTGAGCTTATCGAACTGCCTATAAAACACCCATTGGGATGTCTTCTTTTACGCTAGTTTTTTGTTAAAGCATGTCATTTACCTGTTGAAATCCAATATAAGTCTTTTTGGGCTGTGAAAAAATGTAATTTTCATTGTGAAAAATCTGGTGAAGAAAGACTGTTGCAATTGGATGAACTGGAGGAGATTCAACTTAAATCCTATGAGTATTCCAATCTGTACAAAGAAAAGGCTAAGGTACTCCATGAAAAACACATACTAAGAAAGGTATTCAATGAATATGAAATGGTATTTCTTTTTAACTCTTGATTTTGGATTCACCCAGGTAAACATAATTCTCATTAGGAAGGTCCTTTTATTGTTTCTCATATTTACCAATTTGGTGCAGTGCAAGTCTATGACCCCTCTTCCAAAAGGACATTCACATTTAATGGAAATCTATTAAATAATCTCCATGATAGGACACACAATCCTAGAACTACATCAACTTCCATTGAATCCCCAACTTTCGTAGTCGACCCACCACTGGATGGAGATGGAAACCCACCAAATCCAAACAAAGGGGCACCTCTTTCCCTTTAACTACTCTTCTATCTCTCTCTCTCTCTTTCTCTCTTCTTCCACACTCATTATCATTTTGTTTTTTACCACATTACTCATAAAATTTTTATTTACTCTTTCTCTTTTGTGTTGGTGTGAAATTTAAAAACACAAACAAACCTAAAAATTTAAATAAACGAACAAATAAGAGTCATACTTACTCACCTTCCAATTTTAAAATTTTTTCCAACCATTTTTGGGAGTCAAAAGACATGGTTTCATCTCAAAAGTGTTTTGGTTTCATCATAAATTTGGATAAATAATATTGTGTCAAAACCAACAAATTTTAAAATCTCACTTTTTGATTTGGAAACTAATTTTCCCCAACTGTGAGAAACAAAATTTTCTTTCATGCTAAAGACACATTTGGCCACCTTTTAAAAATGAGTGTTTTTTCACCCACATTTGTGAATCATGAGTTTGTGGACCATTGAGCTTAATTTCTTGATTTATTGTCCATTAATATGACAATGGAATTTTTGGAACCACGTGCGAACTATAATAGCCAAATAGCATCCCATTAACCATATATTTATCCTCCATTTTAAATCCTCTTAGAGCCTATGAAAACCTTTTATTTAATAGCCACATTACAAGCCTAATACCTTATCCTACCCAATATCAACATGGATTTTCATTGAATTATTTTTTTAAATTTACGTGTGGGGGGATTGAATTTCAATGTTTGGGTGCCGTTTTATTGATTTTAATGAGTTATCATATTCTTGAGGGAAAGAATCATTTTTAGTGTGGGTGATAGGTTTTCCTTTAGTGGGGTTTGGAAATTTATATATGATTAGGACATATTGTACGAATTTAAATGACACGTGTTAAAAAAAATTAATTAAAAAAATTCGAAAACAAAATCAAAAAAAGAAATTGGGTTGGGTCTTGGGTAGGTCAAAAATCACTATTTCTCAGCCTTTTAACATGTTGTAACTATCAAAATTAGTGTCATGATGATATTAATCATGGGATGATATATGAGTGAGAGATCAGTTTCAAGTTCATATTTCGAAAAAAGATTAAAAAAAAGAACACTTGTGTTAAATTATTATGTCATTGGGAGAAGTTTTGTGTTTTCTAAATATTTCATATTCTCATTCCCTTTAAATTTCATTCCACTTTTTTGTCTTATTTAACATTTTTATTCTCTAGTAAATATGTGTTTCCATTTCCTTTTATGTCTTATTTCAAAAAAATTGTGCATTTTTTTTCATGTTGGTGTTTTACCCTTCTTCTTCTCTCTCTTGGACATTATATTCCTACCATCCCATAACCATACAAAAATCCATCCAAAAGACCTCTTGATTATTGTGAACTTTTAATAGGAAGTGGAATCTAAGATCTCTTTCAAACTCTAGGATTTTTACTTTTTATTGGTGAATGACTGAAGCTCCATAATTTAGTTTTATCATCTTGAAGAGAGTAAGGTTTCTGTTCCACCATTTTTCATTTCTAAATTTGATCATGAAAAAAAATTAATTGTTTTTTATAATATTGTGTTTGTAACAACTTGTGTTGGAATTCAATATGGATGATTTATATTTTCTAAACCTCCCTGATTCAGGAAAACAAAATTTTAATATATGATGGTGAGTGGAAATGATTTTTTTTCATGTTTTTATATTTATTGCACATGTGGAAATGCACAAGACTAAGTGTGGGGGAGTTGATGTTATTAATATTTTCATGACATAATATATACTCTATTCACTGATTTTATATGAAATGTGCATAACTTGTGTGAAATATTAATGTTTTAATACTAATTATAATTTTTGATCATTTTTAGATGTAGTCCAATTGAGGCGGTTTACAATTATATTTATATCTCTCCCATACTAATCGACCTTCTACAGTTATTATTTTTTAGGATTCCTAATTAAATATACAACATTTCATTAGATGGGAACATGGGCCAATTCTTCCATTTGAAGGCTCATATGGACCACACAAGAGGGACTACATAATCTATGAAGAAAAATAGACCAGCCATGAAAATTGAATTACTGGGATCATTATAGAAGTGAAAGTTATTTCATTATTCTCAAGTTTTCGGGGGTCAATTTAAGGAGTATTGGATAAATATATCAAGGCCCAACTCCAAATACAATGGGAACAACTAATTCTTTTAAACTCACCCCACCATTCTGGCTGGGAAATAAAATCTGTATAGTATTCATGACATATCTCATGATGTAATCATCCAATCAATATGATAGTTTTTAGTATGAAGGAGAAGATATACACATCCCACATTATTTCATAAATTTATTTGATTTGAAGGTATTATCCTATTGTTAAACCCATTCACATTTAGTCCTTCTAAAACGTGTGGATTGAAATTGGCAGTTTAACATTGTTAAATCAAACCGCCATAAATATGGCTCCACAAGTCCAAATGCCTCAATATTTTGAGAGTAGTCAGACAAAATTACTATCTACAACTTTTAGGAAGGATATATCTCATGATTCTTCTATATGGATGTCCAATACGTCAAGCCAATTTGAGGGAAAGATTGGGAATGAAAACAGTCCACTTCTATGGGCTATAAATACATTTCCCTCCTCTCGTTCAAAGGGATTGGAATTTCAGAAAAGAGAAGCACATATTGACCTGAAAAAAGCCTTGATAATGGCTTGTGAGGACCTTCCATAATCATGTTTTCAATTGATATACCCTTCCTCTTCTCTTTGTTTCCTGTTACTTCTATGTTGTTATTCATTTGTAATCTTGTAAGTCTTAGTTTTTGTAATTATATTTTAAGGCATGTTTCTTATTCTACATCTATTATTCTCATACAATATAGGTTAAATAATATTAGTGGTCTTAAAATAGTTTAAATACAGTTGAATACTCTTCCCTTATTATACTTTCTCATTCAATCTAATGTTAGTATTTAATTCCCTTCACTGTTTGTGTGTGAGTTCGACAGACAACTCTATTCTTTTCCCTTTATTTTTCTTTTTTTATAATTCATAATCATAAAAATTACAACCAGATTATTAACCAATATAATTTATGATTAAATCTACCATTGGGGTGTGTTATAATTTGGGGATGTTAAGTGATTTAGTGCATTTTCTCTATGGATATTCTTTAAATTAACATTGTGTATGTTAAACTTATAATGTCCTAGATTAATGTCATAATTTGTTTAATGTGAGGTTTCCATAGATTATAGGAACAATGAATACACTACCATAAACAATGTCTAATTGATATTAGAACCCTAAGTTAAGTAAAGTCTTGTATTAAAGCCTTAACAGTTAGGAATTCCATTCAATGTTATCTTGTGAATCGGGTGTTAATTTAAATGCAATATAAAGCAAAGCTCAATGATATCACAATTTTAACTCCTTAAAAATGAATGCACCCCAATATTTATCAAATTGATAAATTAAACACCAATCATTAATCACTTCATTTAATCTCTACAGACAACCCCCCCCCCCCCAATCAAAATATAGTCAACTAAAAAAATTTGACTATTAAAAGAGTATCAACCTCAAGGATTCAACCCGAGTGATGAAATACACATTAGCAGAGCATCAGTACTTTGAAAGGTCGACAGGTGATAATCGGTGTCGATTTCAGTGACGGAGGAGCATGCCTATCATCTACAGATTGTACTGGATACACTCTGAGAGCACCAGATTTTTGGAAATCCCTTGATGTTCCAGTTCTAGATATGTGATGTCCACTTTCTGGGACACGTTATCTTGGAGGTAGGAGTTGCAGTGGATCCAGCAAAGATAGAGGTTGCACTTTCTTGGGAGCCAACTAGGAGTGTGACCAGGGTGCATAATTTCCGATGGTTGGCTGGATACTACCAGAGATTTGTGCCCAACGTTTCCAGAGTTACGGCACCCTTATCATATTTGATGAAGAAGGGACAGACCTTCATATGGATAAATAAATGCCAAAAGTGTTTTTAGGATCTTTCACAGAGACTAGAGAGTACCCCCATCTTGAGGCTACTAGAAGAGGGCATTGGGTATGTAGTATATTGCAATGCATGAGGGACCAGAAATGGGTGTTTCTTGATGTAGGAGCGAGAAGTGATTGCCTACTGCTCACGATATCTAAGGAAACATGAGCAGAACTATGCTTCCCACGAACCGTAGTTAGTAGTAGTGGTCTTCACCATGAAGATGTGGTTACATTACTTGATGGATGAAAATTTTATAGTCTACTCTGATCAGAAGACCCTCAGGTATATCTTCTATCATAATGACAAGAACATGAGATAGTGGAAATGGATGGAGTTCCTCCCAGACTCTGACTATGAGATAGTCTATACTCCTGGGAAATGGAACGTGGTAGCAGATGCACTTAATTTGAGTTTTGGTCTGCAATTGCTGAGTGAGGTAACAAGACAGCTAGTCGCGTTGCAGTTATCCTTTATTGATAGAGATGGAGAACCAAACCTCCAGTTTATGATAGTCACTCCCCAACTACATCAGTGATTTTGGGAGGCACAACATTGGGATATTGACTGTGAGGCTCAACGTGCTCAGATATCCTCAAGACAGGCACCTGATAGACTTTCTGAAGGTGGGGATCATGTCATCATCCTTAGAAGATGTACCATGGTACTGGTGGTGCTACAAATGAGATGTTGAGGGAGTTCCATACATCTCATAACACGGTACATCCTGGTGTGGAAAAGATGTACCAGGACATCCAACATCAGCACTGGTGGCCAGGGATGAAAAATGCAGTGGCAGATTTTGTTTCACGATGCCTCACTTGTCTCCAAGTGAAGTTCGAGCATCTGGTTCCAGAAGGTTTAGCACATCCACTAGAGGTGTCGGAGTGGATGTTGGATGGAATCTCCATGGACTTTTTGATAGGGCTTCCATGTACGTCCATGGGATATGATTCAATCCGGGTGATCATTGGCCGACTCACCATGTCATCCCACTTCCTACCTATTCGAGAGCAGGGATCAGTAGAGTGGTTGGGACCCATCTACCTATAAGATATTGTGTGACTTCATGGGGTTCCATCAACGATCGTATCCAACCATGACACACGCTTTACTTCTCGGTTGTGGAAAGTATTACAGGAGGTGTTCAGGACTCAACTGCATTTGAGCACCGCCTTTAATCCATAGACGGATGGTGAGACGGAGCAGACCATTCTGTCATTGGATGACAAGCTTCATGCTTGAGTCCTATAATTTGGATGAAGTTGGGAGGATGAATTTCCTTTGGTTGATTTCGCATTCAAAAATAGTTATCACTCCACCATCGGTATGGCACCATTCGAGGCCTTATACAGTCGACCATGCAGATTCCCTCTATGCTGGACAGACCCATGGGAGTTAGCACTTATGGGACAAGAGTTGGTATGGGATAACACTGAGAAGGTGTATATCATCCCAGAGAATACAAATATTTCACAGTGCATACAAAAGTCTTTCGCTGACAGAAGGCGGAGACCATTGGAGTTCGAAGAGGGAGACCGTGTCTTCTTAAATGTCTCACCTCGATGAGGTTTACAGTGATTTGGCTGAGGTGGAATGTTATCACCAAGGTTTATTAGACCATTTTGGATAATTCAGAGGATAGGAAAGGTGGCATACCGCTTGGCACTTCCATTGCAGTAGGAGAGGGTGAGCGACATTCTCCACATATCCCAGCTGAGGAGATACGTGCAAGACCCATCTCACATCATCGACCATGGGGATATGGACTTTGAGTATGGGGCGACATTTATAGAGGTTTCGGTAGTGATTGAGGATCAAAAAGAGTGAGTCCTTTGTGGTCAGTCGATACCTCGGGTGCACATTCCCTCACAGCCCGGAAACCTCCAAGAAATCACATGGGAGTAGGAAGCTCAGATTCATTATCAGTACACCCATTCTTTTCATATTCAATGTTGTGGATTTTGGGGTTGAGAAGCCCTATGGTGGGGGGAATATAAAGACCAAGAATTTCCATGTATTTTTTTAATTATATGGAATTATTACGAGTTTTTGAAAATTAAAGGTGTGTGATTTCAAGTCCTGGTGTTCCTGAGATGAATTTGTGAACAATTTTTTATGGTACATTCAGTAAATGTGTGAATTCTATTTTCTAACTTTTGAACTGAAATTCGAATTAAAAATCCGAGGACACCATTGAATCTGTAGTGCCGAGATTATCCTAAGGGATACATCAATTAGACAACAGTTGGTCTAGAAATTTTTTTTTAATTTTGGGACATTTTAAAAGAATAAATAAAATAACTTTCTTATTTTGTTTCTCATCTTTTTTCTATGACAAAAATGTGGAAATGTGGGACCAGCAACGTGTAAAGACAATAAATGGCTTGACATTTCAATGCAAATTATCAGCACCATTGGTGAATTAGGAAGGTTTCTAATAAATGAGCCCCTTTAAATCCCACAAGCATTAGACACCCTCCCCCTCTCTTATTTATATGGGGCTTGGGGGGAGGAATCAGCACTGCTTCACTATGCAATGAAGTGTTGACAATGTGTTGAGATGCCAACCCCTTGGAAGATGGAGCCGGTTCTGGAAAGCAGAGACGAGTGACACTGAAACCCCGAACCGATGATCAACGATCGATGAATGTTGTTAGAGGATAGTTGCGGGGGACAAAAAACACCAACCCACATCTTTGATCACAGGTTTTATCTATCATTCATGAAGTAGGGTTTACTTTTGGTTTTAATTTCAGGAGTTGTAAAACCTTTTTTTCCTCCATTGTGTTGTTTACAAGCTAACGCGGAGGGTGCGAGCCTAACGAACCTGGCCAAAAAACTCCACTACATTTCTACCCTTGCATTATCAGTGGAAGACTGCCTATGTAGTGGCACTATCCGACTACGATGGAGGCAGCATTTCCTCACGCTCCGAAAGAGGTGGTCATGTTGGTAAGCTGTGGCGGTCAGTGGAGAGGTTGACACCGGCCAGCTGCGGAGGAGGTGTGGCACGCCATCGCATATTTCCAGTGAGAAAGGTTCCATGACCAAATCAGTGGTGGATGAAGGTGGTGCCTGGAACACTGGCTAGCCGTGAGGGTGGAGGTGGTGCACCCGCACCATCGGATGAAACGGCCGCGGCTCATCAGCCGTAGTGGTCGGAAGAGTTTGTCGGCACTTCGGCCAGTCATGGAAGCGGAGAGTGGATTGACCAGTGTGTTGGCGTTGGAGCTACAGCTCCAATCCCATGGTAGAGGGACCCATATTGGGTCTTGCAGGTGACTTGGCAGGGCCAAAGGAGTTTCCATTCTGCCTGCCAATTGGGGGGGTGATCCCCTTCCATGCCAGCTCAGGCGAACCGCTCTGTAAACTGGGCCACGCTCAATCGAGCCAGGCCGTGACTCATGCAGTCGGGTTGCCTTCACAGTGGGTTACGCACTAGGTGGGACACACCCCCTTGATGCCCTGGCCACCCCCTTGAGGCCCGGCCCAGACCTTGACCTAGCAGGCTGAGCCTGCCACAGCCCAACCAAGATTGGGTCAGGCCGGTCCGACCGGGTCAAACGGGACCTAGAATCACATAAAAAGTTGTATCTTCTAAACCAGAAATTCGTTTGATGAACCATATATGGAACTGGGACCCTTAGAGCAAGACTTTCCTTTTGGTATACTCCATTGGAGTAATGGAGATAGTTGGACTATAACTGTTTTGGAGCGCACCAAAATCCTACCATGTCCTCGAAACTAAAATGCTTATAACTCTCAGACTGGGAACCCAATTGATGCACCGTCTATCATGTTTTAACCCTTGCGAAATGGTGATCCTTTGAGTTACTTTTTTTTGTGGAGCTTAGTGGAGGTATAGGTACTACCAAAATCTCTATGGGCTAATTCTAATGAACTCGAGTGCTCCCGGGCGAGGAATCATGTCATAGGTTGTAACGTGATGATATAACATCGATCTTATGTGGGTCATAATCTATCGATCCTATGTGGTTCATCATAAATCAATACTATGTGATTTAGATTCTATCAGATCACGTCTAGGTCAGTGCACATCAATTATATGTGGGTCATCACATACCAATCTTGTGTGGGTCAGATCCAATGTGGGTCCGTAGGGGTTAGTACCTATCGATCCTATCTGGGTCAGCAGTAGTGCTTCTTAATATAATAAGATGATATAGCTTACAAATAATCATATGTAGTTATGTACATACATTATACTTTATTTTGAGATGAGTTAGTTATCTTCGTGGTGTTACCTGTGTTGTAATTTCACCTTCGTGGTGTTATCTTCGTGGTGTTACCTAAATGGTACTTCTATCTTCGTGGTGTTACATGTGTTGTACTTTCACCTTTGTTGTGTTGCCTTTTTGGTGTTACCTACATGGTACTTCTATCATTTTTTTGTTACCTTTGTGGTAATTCTACCTTCGTGGTGTTTCCTTGGTGGTGTTCCTTCCTCTTGTGTGAGATGAGTATATCTTGATAACTTAGGTATTTGAATGGGCATATACCTAAGCAGTGTTGATGTATATCGCTTAATGATTTTAGATTGGGAGTCTTTATTTTTTCCATTTTTGAACTCTGGGACACCTATGGGGTCTCGACGTCCCTACGGAGTATCATTATACTCACCCCTACATGGGCTACACCAGCACCTTATTGTATCTTGTACAGACGATGGACAGAATTGATCGAGGCTGAGGGAGCCAGGACTGGACGATACTCAGAGGTGGAATATTTGTTGTGACATGATGCATGGACTACAGATCTTGAGTTGTACCTACCCTTCACGTAGGATCCCCAGTAGACGATCCATGATCTGTTTTCCCCTTTTGTTGTATTTGTACTTGTTATTTGAACTTGTACTTTCTAGTTGGGCTTGTATTGTGGCCCAATTACATTCTGCACACATTTAGAACAGGATTTTACATCGTGGTTTTTATTATTATGTTCTTGGACTATGTTTCTGTATAGGATAAAAGGCAATGCCTTCCTATTTTAGGGATATGCCAGTCTGGTGCTAGTCTCCAGCCCCTAGCCTATGGAAGGCGGGCTTGGGGTAGTCATGATACGCGCCCCGAGGGACGAGTTGCGATAATTACTAGAATTTCAATAATGATATGATTAAGAACATATATCCCCTACCTATGACCGATGACCTATTTTATCATCTATTGGGAGCACATTTTTTAGAAAAAAAACTATCTTAGATTATGGTACTATTAGTTGAGAATTTTTTGGGTGTATATTCATAAAGAGGAATTCAGTAGACAATATGGGCATTATGATAATCAACCCATGTCTTATGGACATAATAACACTCCTGTTGTATTTATGGATGTGATTATTCAAATATTCCATCGATTCTTGAAGTAATTCTCCTTCATTTTTGGGCATAATATCATTACTTATTTGATATTAGAATAGGATCATGATGATCATTTGAATATAATTTTTTGGATATTGATAAATATTCTTCAATATTTGAAGGTATTCAATTTTTAGTTATGAATTTAGGAGCTTACATTTTTTGGCCTTGTGATTTCTTATATGGGTGTCTCAGTGGATCCTGAAATGAATCTGGTGGTGGTGTCTTAGGCAGTGTCCAAAACACTATTTGACACCTTATTTTTCATTGGATTAGATGATTTTTAAAGTATCTTTTTTTTAATTCTCCAAGAATTCATATTAAATGAATTGTTAACCAGAGATGGTTTGAGGTTTTTAGAGCAATCTATACCATGAATTTTATAAATAGTTGTAAGTGATATTCACATTAGCTCCAATCTGGATCCAACCTATGTAGATTAGGTAATATGATGTTTGAGTCAAACCAATCTCTTAGTTTATAAATTTTAAATCTTTTTAGATTAATATTAAATACATAACATTATGGTCCATGCTAGAATCATAATGGATTAGCGTCTTCATATACATGATACATAAACATCTTATTTAGGTATATTATTCATCATCTCCTAAAAATGAATTCTCATTTTTTATAATTCATTATGTACACTACTTATAAATTTCTTCATTGATTGGTGAAATGAAAAAAGAAATGGGTGAGTTAATTTTATCAAAAATGGAAAAAAGGGAGATATTAATAGATGATCATATGAAAGTATAAGATATGCCTATAGAGATGAGATTATGATCTTTACATAAAAGTTCATACCCAATATATCATAGATCATAGTCATGACTCATAACATAAAACATTAAAATTTGAATGTAAATGAACTATAATTATGAGAAATATTCAAAAACCATTCATAAACCAATAGTTCAAATTGTTAGAATAAAAAGATGTAAAAATATTATGGAACCATCACTGGCATATTAACCATTACATATTCCATGGAAATCTACCAACACTATCAAATTATACTGGATCCTGCATCAATACATGATTCCCATATAAAAATGGATCTGGCATCAAAATTCTTTTTTCACAGGGGATTAGTCATACCTATATGTTTTCTGTAGTGTATCGAGCACATTGAATCACATCTAATAATTATTTCAGAAGATATATATCATTACCCAGTGCATTAGAGGGATACAAAAATAGGGGCTCACTCATCACAGAATGAAAACTATACCTATGTGTCCCACAAGAACATAAAATATTTATCTTATGATCATATCATAACAAAGGGAATGGTAACAAGTTTCAAAAACAGTTTATCATTTTATCAAAGAATAACTTGTGGAAAAGAAATGGGTTTCTTAAATATTATATCATCATAATCATAAAAAATCAAGAGAAATAATAAGGATGTTATAATAAAATAATATGCACTGGGAGACATAAGTAACCTCAATGTATTTTATCATAGATAAAAATTCCTTCAAAACATCACTTGGAACATTTCCAAAGGAAAATACACATTTCATTTTGAAACCACTTAATTAAAATCCAGATATTTCAAAAATATAAAGGAAAAATATTTCAATGATAACAAATTATGATATATTTTAAAATGGGATTTAAAGTATCCATAAGTTGTTATGGATGGAAAATCCATTCATGTATTGATTATTAATCAAAATATTTTTCTCACTCTATCAGTAAAAACTACAACATTCGTAAAATTACAAAAATATTATTTTTAATCCTATTTTAAAAGAAGAAAGAATGTGTGAAAATGAATTTGAAAAATCAATGGAGAACTATCAGAATCATTCCTAAAAACATTTTTAGAAAAATTGATACAAAAAAAATTCAGGAAAAAGTGTATAAACCAAGATAGGTTTTCATAAACACATTTTTATAACCCATTTTTTGTACCAATTAGATGAAAATGGTACTAACACCTGAAATAAAAATTACTTGAGGAGAATAAAAATTAATGAGATTTGTATTATAATGATCATATAATTTCCTCAATGTAAATTCATGTATGAAAAATCAATATTAAAATGTGATTGAAGTATGAATCCCTTACCACTTTGGTAACTTCTGAATCAACGCCTAATTAGAGAGAAACCCTTATATATATATTAATCTACAAGTAATTTTCATGATAATCATTATAAAATATATTCATGGATATTACTTATATAGAAAAAAATAAATAGGTTGTGAGTATGGAATATTCCACTAAGAAATTAAATAGAGACTCAGATCCCTTACCTCGAGTTTGAATGGAATTAAAAGTACTCTATAAATCAGTATAATAAATATATATTTATTATAATTATATTGTAGAATATTTTACATATTAATAATATAATACATGGTCCACTAATAAAATTTCAACACAAATTTATTAATAATTTCCCATTAAATAATCATATGATGGTGTTGAATTTTTTTCATGGGAGTTTTTATTTGGATATTATACTCCCTGAACATTGAACAGTTCTCTATAATCTCAAAAGATTTAATAATTTCATTATTATCATATATAATAATTAATATTATTTTATATGTATTCATTTAATTTATACTACAATAATAATATATTATATATTATATATATATATAGTACTTCCATCATTATTACCTTTAATATGACGTGGTGATGAAAAATTAAACAAGTCACCTGTGGAGGAGGAATTCCACACATAGACATGAGTAATGTTTTCATTTCCAATAGGATGTATGAGAGGTGGATAATGGTTATTCAATTATCATGGTGTCAATTAATTATTTTTATGATACTAAAGCCTATATTTTTTCCATTCATCAATAGGTGATAAAATAATAATTAAAATTCAAAGTACTCGGTTAGCCGCTATACATCTTTGTTGAGAAACCTCCTATGGCTTACACCTTAATCCTAGGATGGATAGTCCTATGGTAATACTAGAATAGATTGTTTGTGGGTATGGAATATAGTATGATATAACTATATGTATTTTCTGATCTATAATTATTAAAAATTATGAGTAAATGTGGGGAGGAGGTTCGCTATTATATGTGAGGAGAGGGGCACCATTGCATTTACTTAATGTTTTAAATTAACATAAATTAATTTATAGGATCACATGTATATAAATTGATATATTTAAAATATAAAATTTGGATAAGTCAAAATACTCTCATCCTACAATATCTAGAAACTTTTTTGTGATGGTTTCACCCTTATCGCTTTGTTTTAACCCCCATTATACCTTTTGTCAATTACTATTATATCAATGATTTTTAACTATTTATGTGTCAATAATATTTCCATAAAAATAAAAGTGATTAGTAAATGGATAATTTTTTATATTCAACCATATAAAACTAACATGTGAGATAATTTTATTTTTATGAATTTTATCTAATGAAATATATTATTTTTTGTTAAAAATTTTCATTAATTTTATTTTTGGAACAATTCATTTAAAATGACATAAATGCCATAAATATGATACATTAATTCAAATATAATCATTTAAAACATCACTATTATCTTATATTAATATAAAAAATTCATGGAACACAATAATTCACCCAAGGTGTTTTACATTTATTATTTTTAAAATAATTTATTTCATTTTTCTAATAATTGAATAAATATTATGTCTGTGTTGTGTATGAAATTATTGAAATTATTATATCACTAAAAATTAAAAATATATCACCAATATAAAACACTGAAATAATTCAAGAAATATATATTTTTATGTATGTATGACCTTTTTATATCCTTGTGCTAAAAATAATGTATTTATTAATGTCAAGATAGTGAAATTTTGATTTTTTTTATAAAAAAATATAAAGTTCACAATCAATGAAAAATGGAACCTAGTGGAAGTTTTTTTAGTAGGTTTTTTAATATTATTAATTCACTCAGAAAATATGATTTATGAATGTGTTAATGTGTTTTTAAAACTTATTTTTTAGGTTTTAACCCAGTTTTACCTATTTTACTCTTATCGATGTGAAAAAATAATAACCCACATTACTGTTATTAATAAATAAAAATAAATGGGATATATTTAAAAAAATTAGAACCACCTGATTCCATATTTGGAACCTAATTGTAAATATTACATCCCAATATGTTATATAAATACATTTCATAATAAGTTCACAAAACACAACAAAGTAGTTTTCAGAAAAATAAATATTTAATCACAAAACTGGACTTATTATCAATCCATGTATAGTAAATACCATTAGAGTAATAGTAATAAATATTAATGTTTTTATTATCTTATAATTTCATTAAAATCACTTATATATATATATATATTAATATAATTTATTTTAATAAAACCACTTTTTCTGCATAAAAACTTCATTTCTTAAACCATCTCTTTTTTAAAATTCAAATCATTTTATATTCATTTATAACCATTTGATAAAAATGAATTTATTTTATACCTATGTAAAAAATATTTTATAAATAATTTAGATTTATATTTTATTACACTTCAATCTAGTGGATTGTTGATAAATATCACATGGAATAATAACATTTTGATAGTATAACATCATTTGTTTAAACATGGTGTTCTGTGAAAAAGAAATCTGTGAAAGAACTAAAATATTTTTATAGAGATATATTTCCTAAATTATATTGATGTAACATTATATATACCTTTTAATTATTTAACGCTAAAATTTATGTCACATTGATATGAACAACTATGGATATTTTACCTTATCACCTAATTGGGTTCCCTCATTGGTCACTAGAATTTTTTGTTTTCCCAAAAACATTTTACATGGTGAGTGGTCATATGAAATAGAACATTAACTCTATGATATATAATCTCCACCGATTCTTCCTCATAAAATATTTCATTCTCTATTGGTACAACCTATGAGTTTAGTACATGTGAACGATCTGTTCTGTAATTCTTTATTTGAGATATATGGAACACATCATAAACTTAAGAGAGATACAATGGAAGTACCAAATGTTAAGCTACCAACTTGATGAAATAAATAATCCTAAATGGAAAAATATATATATGTATTATCTTTACATAATTTTCAAATATATTAACCATTTCATATGTATATTTTAAAGTAATACCTTGTCACAATCTTCAAACACTGGATCTCATGGATAATTGTCAGCATATATTTTCTACCAAATATAAACTTTCCATATGTTTTTTAAATGGTTCTAACATTATATACTGATTAGACACTGTAAGAGGATAATATTCATTGCTAATATATGTAGTTTTCATATGCCTTGCTATTCATAAATACCATTTTAGTGCATTTTACATTTTGAACACTCATTCTCATCATTTGTGCACTTCATGCCTAATGTGCACCAATTTAGGCCCAATGTTTCATCTAATTTTATAGAATGTAACTATCCTTGTTTTAATTTGATATTTTTTAAAATTAATATTCACTTATTTATAAACATTTTTTATTCAGGGATCAATGGATTATTAATAAAGCATGATGGAGATATTTGGCGATTAAAGGAAACAATTATGAAGAAGGCAGATTTGATATCATCCCACGGATCGGACTATGAGGCCCACAATACAGGCCCAATGAAGCCAAAAATTTATAGGAGACTAGAAGCCATATAGGGGAACAAATACTTCTTCTGGAGCTGGTGTCATTCGTATTCAATGGTGGTGATCAAGGCGTCCCAAGTTGAAGATTTAATTTTGGGCCAGAGTCTGCGGCCCAGACAAACATCCCACCATTTCAATCCTATCTCCCTAACCACAAATTATTTTGGGCTGTTATTTTACAGGATGTTAGGGGAGATCCGGAGCTTCATTTACGTCTTCTAGGGCCCACTCCAATTCGGTCATATAGAAGGTCATTTAGGCGCGTCTTTCCGGTGGATGCAAGCTGGCTGCAACTTCGGGGCAAGAAGTGGAAAAGTCTCTCATCATTAATGTTCCACTCACCTTTCCCCAACATAATTAATTAAAGGCACATTGGATGTTGGGGGCTCGGCCAAGACTTCATTTTTTCCTATTTAAGGCAGTATTGGTGATGTATTTGGGGATCTGGGGTGATTTGTTTCGTTAAAATGTTATGCTGTCCATTTGATGTTGTAATCGTTCTTCATTCTCATGTAAGTTGTTTGAATCACATTAGTTCTTAATAAAAGTTCTTCATTTCCTCTTTTTCTTTTCTTCTCCTTATCACTTTGATACCGTTTCCTCAAGTTGTGAATTTATTCACACCAAACCTTGTGATTTTGTTCACACAACGGTGGAGTGATTGTTATTTTTGTTGTTTTTACTTCTTCAATTCCACCCTCATAAGTCTACTTTTCGCTTCCGTTGAGAACTTGTCATCAATGGAGGGCTAGATCTTTTATGGGTTGATCCAAGGGAGTAGCAAGGGGTGGGATTGAATGTTATTTCTCACGCCTAAATGTAATTAATTTCTTTTAATTGAGTTTCTTTCATTCAATGATTTTTATTCTTCCTCTTCCTTATTGAATTTATTCACCCCACTTTCATGTGCTAATTACATCCTTTACCTTGGAGGGCTCATGAAAATGATCCTACAAGTGTATAGGTGATTATCATATGTTTTGAAGGTGTTTAATCAGTAAGTGATGAGGTTAGTTTGAATTCATTGCATGAATCCTTCTCGAGTTAATGAAATTAAAATCGAAAAAAAAGAATTCATTCAATCCACCCCGAGCCATAACCTAGGATCAACTCATTTTCTCTTAATTTGAATTCACATAGATCGTTTAGTTCTCTTTCAAAACAATATAAAATCAACCCAAGTTGGCCACTTCATAGCCAAAAATCCATCTCTTTTATTGAGTTTCTAAAGGTTCTTCTTAGGTCTCTAAGGATTCGACAAACGAAGCTACACTACAAGCGGCCGCTTGACCCTTAAAACATGGGTAAATTTGGGCGAGACCAAATTTTGGCGCCGTTTCCGGGGACCAAGTAAGTTCCTTAGACAAAAACCTTCTTTCCTCACCCCCATTCTTCTACTCTCACCCAATATCTCTTATCTTGTCCCTTTCTCTCTCTTTTTTTGGCGCATGTCCGCCTACACCCGTGATTTCTCAAACAGACTAGTTAGGGTGGATAGTCCTAGGATAGGGGAATCAAGGGCACCTAGGGGATTATTTAAATCAGATTCAAATACTCTTGAAACCCCAATGTTAGAACTTGAAACAAGTCCAATGGAGGGTCATCCACAAAATCAAATTGTAAACCCTGGGGGGAATCAAATGGGAAACCAAAACCAAGAAGCTCCAAACTTAGGGAATGTAGTTGATCAAACCATGAACGACTACCTCACTCCAGCTTGGACCAATGCCCCCTCATGCATTAGACACAATTTCATAGGAGACACCAACTACATATTAAAACCCCATGTCCTAAACCACCTTCCAACCTTTCATGGGATGGAGTCAGAAATGCCATACCTTCGTGTCAAAGAGTTCAACGACATTGTTGAAACCATATGTCCCCCACATCAACTAGAATCTGCTAAGACGATGCTCTTTCCTTTTTCATTAAAGGATCGAGCTAAAAATTGGATAAACAACCTGAGACCTTCATCAATCCACACTTGGAACCAATTGAAAAGAGAATTTTACAAAAAATACTTCCCCCATCACAAAACCATTGCACTAAAAAAGAGCATCCAAAATTTTTTTGAAAAAGAGGGAGAGTCATTTTATGAAACATGGGATAGGTTCAAAGACACCCTAAACATGGTTCCACACCATGGTTTTTCTATTCTTGAACAAGTAAGAATTTTCTATGAAGGTTTGGGCCCAGGGAACAAACCATTCATTGACATGATGTGTAATGGGACCTTTAAAAACAAATCCCCAAATGATGCTTACGAGTATCTAGAAATCCTTGCTGAACAAAACCAAACATGGGGAACATCACCTTATTCTGAAAAGCCTCAAATAACTACTGGAATGCATACACTTAGGGAAGAGGAAAGCCTTAGGATGAAACTTGCAGCACTCTCTAGGAAGGTTGAAGAGATAGACCATAGGAAAATCAATGAAATCCAAACTGTAGACCTTGTTTGCACAATCTGTGACAAACATGACCACAAAACAGACAACTGCCCAACCATTCCATCCATCAAGGATGTTCTTTTAGGAGGACCACCTGCTGAAGTCAATGCCCTAAACTTTCAAAAGCCTCAATACCCAAACACATTCAACCCAAGGTATAATGACCACCCAGGATTCCGATTGAATGATAACCAACAACCTAGCCAACCACAAGGACCAAACCCCTACCCTACACAAAATTTTCAAAACCAAAACCAGTTCCAACCACAACCAATCCAATACCAACATCCTCCAGTCCAATACCAACAACCCATCCAACAACCAATGTATCCCCCTGGGATAACCCAACCAACACAAACCCCTTCCCAATCTATCCCTCTCCCAATCCTT
The DNA here is from genome assembly GCA_963277665.1 of Viscum album. Classification (NCBI taxonomy): domain Eukaryota; kingdom Viridiplantae; phylum Streptophyta; class Magnoliopsida; order Santalales; family Viscaceae; genus Viscum; species Viscum album. Next base: position 1,583,339,807 of record OY728158.1, on the reverse strand, counting down.
GAACAACTGTGCAAACAAATGGAAAGGATGAACTCAGAAGTCTCGTCCCTTAAACAAGAACTTCAAACCATAAAAACTGGAAAGGCACCCATGCCCACACAGTCCATTCCACAACAAACATCAAGAGGGGAGACAAGTTGCACTCAAACAACTCATGAACAACTAAAGGCTGTGACAGTTTTGAGAAGTGGAAAATCAATTGAGAAACCTGAACAAATAGTCCACAACCCTCCTGAAGATTCAAACTCTAATGAAAATTCAAATGAAACACATGAACAAACTGATGATACTAATAAAAATGTGAAGGAAACAAATCTTCAAAAAACAACCCCACAACTTGCCCCATTTCCTCAACGCATGAGGGGGAAAACCAAGCCTGAATTGAGTGAAACATTGAGGGAAATATTCTCACAAGTCAAGTTGAACATTCCACTCCTCGATTCCATTCAAACCATTCCTGTATACTCAAAATACCTTAAGGACCTCTGCACATTTAAACGGAAATTCTCACATAAGAACCAAGTCCTTCTGGCAGCAAATGTTAGCACAACAATCCAAGGAACCCTTCCTCCAAAGATGAAAGACCCGGGATTCCCTTACATAAACGTTGAACTAGGAGAGAACAAAGTTGTCAAAGCCTTGTGTGATCTCGGAGCTAGTGTAAACCTCATTCCTTATGCTATGTATTGTCAGTTAGGGCTCGAAGAACTCCAACCCACATCTATCACTCTTCAACTTGCTGATCGTAGTATTCGAGTTCCAAAGGGGATCTTAAAGGATGTTTTGGTGAAAGTTTAAAATTTCATTTACCCAGCTGACTTCATTGTTCTTGACAATCACCCAAGCTTAGTTCCTAGGGAGCAAACCCCATTCATCCTTGGTCGTCCCTTCCTTGCCACAATCAACTCTCTTATCCGAGTCCGAAATGGGAACATGACCATCACCTTTGGAAACATGAGTCTAGACTTGAACATCTACAATGCAAACTCTAAAATTGGGGATGATGAAGAGATCCATGAGGTTAATTGGATGGTTAGTGTTGATAGTGAACTCAAGGAACATCAAGGAATTACCGAAGGATGTTTAAGTCAAGAAGAGATTGATTTTCTTTGTTCACATGAGGGAAATTTGTCTCCTTGGCTTGAATCTCTTTCAGATTGCTCTATTGATGATTTTCTAGAATCACCAATCAACGATACCATGAGTGAAATCAATAACATCGAGTCCATATCCCTTCATGAAACTACTCTATCTAATTTAGTGGATGAAAATTCTCTTCACAAGGAACCAATTTTGTCAAGAAATGTGAACAAAGAAACTGAGTTCAATACAAAGTCTCATCCTTTCTTGGAATGTAATAACCACTCTGATCTTGAATTTAAGGTTTTACCTTCATCACTCAAGTATGCGTTCTTAGGGGACAATCAATCCTTTCCTGTTGTCATTTCTTCCTCTCTTGAAGCCAATCATGAGAGGATGCTTCTAGATGTCCTTAGGAGACACAAGAAAGCCATTGGATGGACTCTATCAGATATTACTGGGATTACCCACTTATCAGGACTCATATAATTGTTCTAGAATCCGATTCAAAGCCATGTCGTCAACCTCAGCGACGAATCAATCCTAATCTCATGGAAGTAGTGAGAAAAGAACTTTTGAAATTGTTAAAAGCTGGTATCATCTATCCTATAGCTGAGAGTGAGTGGGTTAGCCCAATCCATGTGGTTCCAAAGAAGGCTGGAATCACAGTAATAACCAATAATGATGTAGAGATGCTTCCAACAAGGGTTAGTAGTGGATGGAGAGTCTGTATTGACTATAGGAAGCTCAACTCTTGTACCAAGAAAGACCATTTCCCCTTGCCCTTTATTGATCAAGTCCTCGAGCGAGTGGCAGGTCATCAATTCTACTGCTTCCTAGATGGATTCTCAGGGTATAATCAAATCGAAGTCTCTTTATAGGATCAAGGAAAAACGACCTTCACTTGTCCTTTCGGCACTTTTGCCTTCAAGCGCATGCCTTTTGGGTTATGTAATGCCCCTGGTACCTTCCAGCGGTGCATGATGGGAATCTTCTCGGACATGGTGGGGGATTTTTTAGAGGTCTTCATGGATGATTTCTCCATATTTGGGGATACTTTTGAGGGATGCCTTCTAAATGTTGAAAAGGTTTTTTCAAGGTGTGAGGATAAGAATCTCATACTAAATTGGGAAAAATGCCATTTCATGGTAAGGGAAGGACATGTTCTAGGTCATCTAGTATCTGGTAGAGGTATTGAAGTTGATAAAGCTAAGGTTGACATCATTCGTCACCTTCCCTCTCCTAAAACTGTTAAGGAGGTGAGGTCCTTCTTAGGACATGTTGGTTTTTATAGAAGGTTCATTAGGAATTTCAGCTCTATTTCTCGACCACTTTGTGCTCTATTGGTAAAAGATGCTCCATTTTTATGGACAGAAAGCTATGAGGAATCATTCTCTACACTCAAGTCAACTCTTATATCTCCACCTATCATGCAATCTCCAAACTGGAAACTTCCTTTCGAGCTCATGTGTGTTGCAAGTGACATCACTGTAGGAGCAGTCTTAGGACAACGGTGTGAGAAAACTCCATGTGTCATTGCTTATGCAATCAAATATTTAAATGATGCACAAATAAACTACACCACCACTGAGAAAGAACTGCTTGCTGTTGTCTTTTCTTTAGAGAAATTCAGGTCTTATCTCTTAGGATCACCCATCATTGTCTTCACTGACCATTCAGCCCTAAAATACCTTTTCCAAAAACAAGATTCCAAGGCTAGATTGATTAGGTGGGTCCTTCTTCTTCAAGAGTTTGATTTAACCATTAAGGATAAAAAGGGTGTTGAAAATGTTGTAGCTGATCACCTCTCTAGGATGGAATTCAAAGACAACTCACATCACCTCTCTATGTCTGATTCATTTCCTGATGAGCACCTCTATTCAGTGAGTGATTTCCCTTGGTATGCTGACATAGAAAACCATTTGGTGACGGGTGACATTCCAAAATTCCTGGGGACCCAAGCTAAGAGGAAATTCCTTTTTGATGTCAAACACTACGTGTTTGATGATCCTTACCTCTTCAAGTTCTGTCCTGATCAAATCATCAGGAGATGTGTTCCCGAGTCTGAGAAAGAGTCCATTCTAAAATTTTGTCATGGAGAGGCATGTGGAGGCCACTTTTCTACAAAGAAAACCACTACAAAGTTCCTCCAAAGTGGTTTATACTGGCCGAACCTCACTAAGGATTCCTTCCAATACTGAAAAAGTTGTCCTCAGTGTCAGCAATTAGGATCCATTTCCAAAAGAAATCAAATTCCCCTCACTCCCATTCTAGTTGTTGAAATCTTTGATTGTTGGGGAATTGATTTCATGGGACCCTTTCCAAACTCTAAGGGATACCTCTATATCCTCTTAGCTGTTGATTACGTCTCAAAATCGGTCGAGGCCATTCCCACCTAGACTAATGATCATCAAGTTGTGATCTGATTCCTAAAAGAGCATATCTTTTCTAGATTTGGAATTCTGAGGGCTATAATCAGTGATCGTGGAACCCATTTCTGTAATCGCCCATTCTCTTCACTCATGTATAAGTATGGAATTTCTCATAAAGTTTCCACTGCATACCATCCTCAAACCAATGGTCAAGCTGAGTTAGAAAATATGGAGATTAAGCAAATTCGTGAAAAAACTGTCAACCCCTCTAGGAAAGATTGGTCTGAGAAACTCTTGGATGCTCTTTGGGCATATCGTACAGCATTCAAAACCATCCTAGGAATGTCACCATATAGGTTGGTTTATGGAAAAGCATTCCATTTGCCTGTTGAAATTGAGCATAAGGCATTTTGGGCAATCAAGAAAATGAATTTCGACATTTCTGTAGCCGAAGAAAATAGGAAGTTAGATCTTAATGAACATGAGGAACTTTGGATGGAGGTGTATGAAAATTCAAGGATAAATAAAGCTAGAGTTCAAGCCTACCAATCTAGGAATATCAAAGTCAAACAATTTGAACTGGGAAAACCTGTGCTCTTGTATAGTTCAAAACTTCATTTACACCCAGGAAAGTTAAGGTCTAGATGGTCAGGTCCTTTCATAGTGCATCATGTTTACCCTCATGGGGCTGTAGAGATTCAGGATCCCACAAGTGGTAACATTTTTATGGTCAATGGTCATAGGTTAAAACCATTCATTGAATCATTCAATAAACAGGAAATAGAGGTAGAGTTAACAGAGCCAACCTATGAACCAGGAAAAAATTGATAGATTTATAATCCATGTCGGGCTAACGACGTTAAACAAAAGCGCTGCATGGGAGGCAACCCATGGTCTTCATCTTTCTAATCTTTGTGACTCGTTTTTTTTCCTTCTTCTGCATTCTATTATTTAAAAAAAATATAGACTTTTGACCTGATCTTCTTTTATGAGTAAGGATGGGAATGAAAGGGGAGCACTGTATTCATCCGTGTCACGCGGTGTGATCCCTGAGTAATACCTTACCCAGAAAATAAAATGAAGACAATGTATCATCAGTTTATTTTATTTTCTTTTATTTTCTTTTATTTTTTTGTAGGTATTTTAAAAAAAATAGATTGTTGACCTGTTCTTCTTTTATGAGTAAGGATGGGTATGAAAGGGGAGCACTGTATTCATCTGTGTCACGCGGTGTGATCCTTGAGTAATACCTTACCCAGAAATTTAAGAGGAGACAATGTATCATCAATTTATGTTATTTATACCTTTTTTTTAGGTTAAAAAAAATATACGAAAAATATATATTTAAAAAAAATAAAAATTTTAAGGCATGTCATAGGTCATTGGGAAAAGCTGGTCACAACCGTCCAAGCCATTGGGAGATAAACCAGAACTAAAGGGAGACCTGGGAATGCATTTTCAACATCAACCACCAGGTGACTTCATTCCATAATTTTCATTTTCAATGTCTTCGTTGAACTTCTATCCTGTCACTTCTATGTTTCAATTCTTTAAACACTGGGGACAGTGTATTCCAAGTTGGTGGGGGGAGATGAAAAGGTGTGGAAGGAAAAATGTCATTAACCTTGAACATGATAACACACATTCCAAACTCTGAAATTGGATATCAAATAATTTTGTATGCCTTGATTCTGATTTTAATGCAAGTTTATGTTCATGTGCATAGTTATTGGAAAGTGCGGTTGTCCGATGTGATTTTTCACTGTTATATTTTCATCCATTTAATAAAAAAAAACACAATGCACGTCCTCTAGATTGTGGGGTCCTAGTTTGAGTTCTTTGGGACCCATAATAAATAGCATAGGATTGACGATCATTTTAATTTTAACATGAGTATTAAAAAAAAATTGCGCATAGAGCAATGAATTGACCAAATGTGTGGCTTTCAGCACTTGGGGATCGCGACTCCATAGTTGTCTAGCCCAGAGTTGGGAATTTTATCTCTATTTGTGGTAATTTGAATTTTTTTTTGATTGAGTTAACTCGAGATGATGCCCGAGTATGTGAGCTTTACTTCGTGCCCTAAGGTCTTTGAGCCTGGGAGTCATCGGCAAAGTCTTGCTACATGGGTTGACTCGATTGAGTTCAATTTCAATTACCATGGAAAAATTGAAAAAAAAACCCAAAAAAAAAGAGAAAATAAAAAATGAGTACTCATCTTATTATTAAAATTTGATTGCTCCTAGCGCTTCCATCTTTTCCCCCTCGAATGAAAATGAACCCCCATGTCTATTGTGGCACACAACACTTCATCATGCTTAATTGAATTTGGATGAAATATGGCAATGAATTTGAACAAAGGAATGGGCTTGGGCTTGAGATATGCTTATGGACATAGCTTGTTTTAAATGATTTTGATGGGTTTAATAATTGTTTGGTATGTGATCTTTGGGTGAGAAATGTGTATTAAAATGTTTTTGGAAAAGGTCATTTGAATTTCATTTTTGTGAGATATATTTTGCTCGGGACTAGAAAAACTCAAGCTGGGGGCTGTGATTAGCCACTGTAAGAGGCTAATATTCATTGCTAATATATTTAGTTTTCATGTTCCTTTCTATTCATAAATACCATTTTAGTGCATTTTACATTTTGAACACTCATTCTCATCATTTGTGCACTTCATGCCTAATGTGCATCAATTTAGGCCCAATGTTTCATCTGATTTTAAAGAATGTAACTATCCATGTTTTAATTTGATATTTTTGGAAACGAATATTCACTTATTTATTAACATTTTTTATTCAGGGATCAATGGATTATTAATAAAGCATGATGGAGATATTTGGCGATTAAAGGAATCAATTCTGAAGAAGGAAGATTGGATATCATCCCACTGATCGGACTATGGGGCCCACAATATAGGCCCAATGAAGCCCAAAATTTATAGGCGACTAGAAGACATATAAGGGAACAAATAATTATTCTGGATATGGTGCTAATTCGTCTTCAATGGTGGTGATAAAGGCGTCCCAAGTTGAAGATTTAATTTTGGGCCAGAGTCTGCGGCCCAGAAAAACAGCCCACCATTTCAATCATATCTCCCTAACCACAAATTATTTTGGGCTTCTATTTTACAGGATGTTAGGGGACCTCCGAGGATTCATTTAAGTCTTCTAGGTCCCATCCAATTCGGCCTTATAGAAGGTCATTTAGGCGCGTATTTCCGGTGGATGCAAGTTGGATGCAACTTCGGGGCAAGAAGTGGAAAAGTCTCTCATCATTAATGTTCCACCCACCTTTCCCCAACATAATTAATTAAAGGAACATGGGATGTTGGGGGCTCGGCCAAGACTTCATTTTTTCCTATTTAAGGCAGTAGTGGTGATGGATTTGGGGATCTGGGGGGCTTTGTTTCATTATAATGTTATGCTGTCCCTTTGATGTTGTAATCGTTCTTCATTCTCATGTAAGTTGTTTGAATCACATTAGTTCTTAATAAAAGTTCTTCATTTCCTTTTTTTCATTTCTTCTCCTTATCACCTTGATACCGTTGCCTTAAAGTGTGAATTTATTCACACCAAACCTTGTGATTTTGTTCACACAATGGTGGAGTGATTGTTATTTTTGTTGTTTTTACTTCTTCAATTCCACCCTCATAAGTCTACTTTCCGCTTCCGTTGAGAACTTGTCATCAATGGAGGGCTAGCTATTTTATGGGTTGATCCAAGGGAGTAGCAAGGGGTGGGATTGAATGTTATTTCTCATGACTAAATGTTATTAATTTCTTTTAATTGAGTTTCTTTCATTCAATTATTTTTATTCTTCCTCTTCCTTATTGAATTTATTCACCCCACTTTCTTGTTCTAATTACATCCTTTACCTTGGAGTGCTCATGAAAATGATCCTACAAGTGTATAGGTTATTATCATATGTTTTGAAGGTGTTTAATCAGTATGTGATGAGGTTAGTTTGAATTCATTGCATGAATCCTTCTCGAGTTAATGAAATTAAAATCGAAAAAAAAGAATTCATTCAATCCACCCCGAGCCATAACCTAGGATCAACTCATTTTCTCTTAATTTTAATTCACATAGATCATTTAGTGCTCTTTCAAAACAATATAAAATCAACCCAAGTTGGCCACTTAATTTCCAAAAATCCATCTCTTTTATTGAGTGTCTAAAGGTTCTTCTTAGGTCTCTGAGGATTCGACAACCCAAGCTACACTACAAGCGACCGCTTGACCCTTAAAACTTGGGTAAATTTGGGCGAGACCATATACCATCTATTAAATTGAATCGTGTCCCAACATATTTCATTATTTTACTGAATCCCTACACATTGGATTTTCAATATTAATTCCTTATGGGTCATCTTAAAGATCCATCTAAATTCCCTCATTAAAGAAATTCTTATAAGAAAATATGTCTAGGTAAATGTGTTGATCCAAATCACCATTTAAATAAAAATAATAAGATATAAAAATATACACTAGGTACATAATGGTTCCCTAAAATTTCTCCTTTATCTATGGATATTAAATAATACTAAAAAATATGAATCAAAATTTGGGTTAAGTATTCACCAGAATGTCGAGGGAAACCACAAATTTCTATCAGATGATATTGAGAGTTATACTCCATGAAATATAATCACATCCTTGATACATTTCATGGAAGAATTATCCTTATATAAATACTCGATAATTTAAATTATGTTAGATGAATTTTTAAGGTGTTCAGTAACTACCAAAATATCAGTGACCCCTTTTGATGTTTTGAGGAGTCTGGAAAAAATCCTTAATGATGATATCTTATTTCTATGATTCTATAGAAAGTATTCAATCCTCCCCTTATATGTATTTTTATAATCCATAACATGATAAAATACCATGAATCAAGACACATACACTGTAATATCTCTTTTTATGCCATCCCCCCAGAAATAGTTTATCAAATATCTAAAAAAATGTGTACTTCTGGGTCAAAAAGAGAATGATAATAAAAAATTTGCATCCCATAGATCATTCTTCAAATATGGTATTGATAGGAAACATACCGAATTTTGTAACCATTTCATTCTATTAAAGTCATTTTTGAACCCATGAACATTTTAACACTCATCAACTGTCCTAAATCTTCCCTTTTCACCTCTTTATTCATCACTTGGATAGATGGTAAAACATTCACATAATAATGATAGGGTCTATCCTCTTCAATTAGTATTTTGAGTTCAATATTCCATAAATACATGAGTATTAAATCCCGTATAATCTTAATAAAGGCCAAACATTCAAGGTTATCTATATTGAGATCATTTTCACCATATTCCCATTCTTGGGTTGAATAGTATTGTGACGTCGTAGTCATTTTCAAGGTCCAACCAATTTATAATGAAAATAGTAAACTCGTTCTTGGTTAATATATTATTCATCATTTTATGCTAATTATATATGTATCTCCTTTCACCATTAAGAAAACTCCTCCATGTCTGAAATAAAAAAATTACAGCTTCCATATGAGAACACTGAGTCTTGCAATTTTACTCATAAATTTTCAATTAGAATAGGGAATTCTGTATCACTATATCATTTTTCATGTGGAAACTTCCAATTACATTTTTATCTACATATGTATTTATCACATACCCCAATCCACTAGAAGATAATTTTATCATCGATTTTCTGACCAGTATTCTCTTTAGCAACATGAAATTCATTTAAAATTTCCACATCTAAAAGTGCAAGGCTTCCTTCTGAGTCACCCTGGTGAATGGAATATATTTTCATAAGATACATATCACTAAAAAAAGTAATATCCAACCATCCCATGAAAACTATGGATCTTAGTGAATATGTTGGTCTGGGAAATTTCTTCATGACTTCTATATTTTATGGATCTATTGAAATACCCTTTCTTACAAATATAAGATCCATGAATTAAGCATTCTAAATATAAAATTTAAACTTGTAAAAAATTTTAATATAGTTTCTCCTTATGGATTTATGTAAATTTTTCTAGTATTATTCATAAAAAACCATTATCATGTAATATATAATTATATTATCTAATGGCTACCAACAACTGAACAATTTTATCTATTAATATATTATTTATTAAATCTATGAAGATAACATTAGTATTGGTATGTAAAAATGGATTTACTATGAATTAAAAATTATCATGCCTTGGGTAGAAAGTTGTCTTGGTAATTCATCCTTTATAACCCTTAATTGATTATATCATGAATTATGCACAATTATTGAAAAGTACTGATGTCCTCATCATTTAGAAAACAACTAATTGATATGGGGTAGAGGAAACTTTTTCTTGATAATGACATTTTTAATCTCTTAATAATAAATACAATTTAAAATTTACCAATACATATTTCTAAAAATAAAATAGGTGCACCCTAAAGGTGAAACACAAGGGTTTATTTCCCTTATAAAGATTACCTTGCATTGTATTTATCAGTGTATGTAACTCGATTGGGGACAATATAAAAGGATTTGTTGGAATATTTGTAGCATTATTATGATTTCTATTTAAAAATAAACTTCATTATTTGGAGGTAGTCTACAAAACTATTTTAGAAAGAAATATATAGACACTCATGCAATAGAAATATCCTAAATATTGTGTTTCTCCCTAACCACTTCAGATATATACCCTTCATGGATATAAATTAAAACCCATAACATAGAAGCAATATCCATTCTAAGGTTGTATTCATTTATCCACCAATAAATGGGAATAATTTCATTCAAAATATGAAATGAGACTTATTTTACATGGAAATTGATATAGAATCCATATAATGAAAGCCTATATATACTTAAAATAACATAAAATTAAACTAGATTATAAATCCTTATATTTATAGGTATCACATTTCTGCGAACACTAATTAGATAGAATCTATAAACATCAGATCCAATCATCTTACAATTAGAAGTTTTCACTGCTCATTCAACATATAATCATTGAGAGGATAAAACAAATTCATTGAGGCATTTCATGATATAGATTAATTAATAATACAATGTTTAAATATTATAAATATATATTTTTGTGTATTTATCACCTCTTGAAATTCATTGTTCAATCTTCACTACGTGACTAAACCCAAAATGGTTTGCATGGGAATTAGATGCCTTTAATAAAAGTGTTCAATCATATCAGGAAAAATAATTCAATACTATTATAAAACATGAAACATTCCATAAAATCAATGAATCATTAGGTTTTATTTAGTACATTCAATGTCATCATCTATTGATTCACTCTCAAATTTACCCAAGAGATGATGGTAGAACGGTCCTTGTAGTTTAGCTTGGGTTATCGAATCCTCATAGTCCTAAGAATTAACCTACAGACACGTACATTATGTGGATTGTTTTTGGCTATGAATTGGAAAACTTGGGTTTATTTATTATGGTTTTAAATTAACTCTAAGAGACTTAAGTGAAATCAATTTAAAAGAGTGATTTGATCTTAGGTTATCACTTGGTGTGGATTGGACGTATTTCCTTTTCAATGATTTCAATTTCTTATATTTGAGATGGGTTCATTTAAGAAGATAAAACAACATAATCACTTACTGGTTTAATTCCTACACTCTTTAATACTAATCACTTATACACATGAAGTATCAATGTCTTTAGCACTTCACGGTAAAAGTTCATATTAGCACTTGAAGTGTGTGGCCTTTAATTCAACATGGACAATGGAGTTTAAAAATCATCAAATAAAAATCTCAATTAAAGAAGTGATTAAGAATTAATGGGGTGATAAATAATATCCAATCCATCCCATTTCTACTCCCTTGGATCAACCCATAAGTGGGTTAGCACTCAATTGATTCTATGTATTCAATTGAAGCGGCAAGTAGACTAATGAGGTAGGAATTAAAGAAGTAATGAAAACAATAAAAAGAAAATGATCACTCAACCGTTGTGTGAATAATTACACAATGTTTGGTGTGACTAAATTCACACCTTGAACCAATGGTATCAAATTAATATGAAGAAAAACATTATTTGAGGAAAAGAAGATAATTTATTAAAAACTAAAGTGAATTGAACAACTTACATGTGAAAGACAAACTTTAGTCAACAAAATCACAGCATAACATTACAATTGAACAAAGAAACAAAGATGATCAACTCATCCACCACCACTAACTTAAATAGGAATTTTTTAAGCCTTGGGTTGAGCCTTAAATAGTCCAAGTCTACTCAATAAATTGTGTTCATCCATAGTTGGTTGGAATGTTTTGGGAGAGTTGATTTTCCACCCTTGACCCGAGTTGGCAGCAAGCATTCATCCACCGAACAGACACGTCTGAATGGCATTCTAGATGGCCGAATTAGAGTGTTCCATAAAAGAATAAAATGTATCCCCAGATATTTCCTAACCTCCTGTAAATGTTGGTCCCATTTGGAGTTTTGGATTCTGAGATATAATTATTATAATAGGTTTGTTTTCTGGGCCGCAGAATCTGGCCCAGAATTTTATCTCAAAATTGGGCCACCTTAATGACCACCATGGAGGCTGGATTGGCACGGGATTCTATAGAATTATTTGTTGCTCTAAATTTTTTCTAGAATCTATTGAAATTTGGGCTTCATTGGGATGGAATGTTGGGCCCCACAGTCTCATCAGTTTGCTGTTGTCCAATCTTACTTCTCCAAAATTATTTCCTTTCATCAGAAAATATCCCCATCTTCTTCCCTGAATTCTTGATTGATCCCTGAATGAAACATGTTCATATTGAAGAGTGGATAAATTTACCAAAAATAGAAAATTAAAATATGGATAATTACATTCCTTAAAATCAGATGAATCATTGGGTACTTTAAATTATGTTAAAAAATGTACCACATAATTGTGCATTTTAAGAAGGAATTACAATCATAATGTGAAATGATAATAAAAGTGTAAAATGCACTAAAATAGTTTTTATTAATAATAAATCAAATTAATATTATTTATATTAATAATGAATATTAGCCTCATTTAGTGTCTAATCACACCCCCAACTTGAGTTTTTCTAGTCCCAAGCAAAATATATCTCAACATTATGAAATTCTAATTCCCTTTTCCAAAAACATTTTAATACACAATGATCACCAAAACCCTTATACCAAAAAATAACGAAACCCATCAAAATATTTTAATAAAATATAGTTTCATAAGATAATACCCATCCCATGCCCATTACTTTGTTCAAATTCATCGCCATATTCCATCCAATATCAATTAAGAGTGATGATGTGTTGTGCATCACATTAGACACGGGGGGTTCATCTTTATTCAAGAGGGAAATGGTTGAAGTGCTAGGTGGAATCAAATTTCAATATTAAGATGAGTATTCAATTTTTTTATTGTATTTTTTTGTATGTTTTTTTGTTGCAATTTTTCCATAGTGATTGAAATTTCACTCAAAAGAGTCAACCCCTGTAGCGAGACTTTGACAATGACTCCCAGGATCAAAGACCATAGAGCACCAAGTGAAGCACACATACTCGGGCATCATCTCAAGTTAACTCAGTAGAAAACAAATTCAACTTACCAAAAATAGGGATAAAATTTCTATCTTCAGGCCAGACAACTATGGAGTCACGATCCCAAAATGTCGAAAGCCATGCATTAGGTCATTTCATTACTCTACGTGAAAATTTATTGTTATTTTAATTGTTTCTTATTTAATAATCATATTAAAACTAAAATGATCACCAAAAATATGATATTTATTTAGGGGACACCATGAACTCAAAATAATACCCCACTATCCAAAGGTGGTGCATTGTGATCTTTTTTTTATTTGGATGAAAATATAAATGATGAAATATCACATTGGATAGCCACACATTCCAAAATCTATGCTCATTAAATTATACATGGATTAAAATCAGAATCTGGGAATGCTAAATTAATTGATATTCAGTTTCAATGTGTGCAATTTGTATTACTATGATGAATGTTAAATGAATTTTTCCTTCCATTTACACACTTTTTTTTCAAATAAATCAATTTTTTTGACACAAAAGCATTTTTTTTATTTTATCTCCCCCAACATATAATAACATTGTCCCCAGTGTTTGAAGAAATGATAATTTAGAAGGATTAAAGGCAGATATGGGACGTTCAAAAAGGAAATTGAAATATGGGGATCTTGGAATAAAGGCACCTGGTGGTTGAAGTTGAATTTCATGCTACTCCAATTTAGTCATTTGATATCCATATCACTTACAGAGTTCCCTAGGAGAAAAAGAAAAAAAGAAAAAAAGAAAAAAGAAAAAACAATACAAAATAATATATATATATAATAAATAAAGTAAAATATAAGTATTTATATAAAAATTATAGAATAATGAAGCACAAAAATCCGTAGGTCAGTGGTAAGCGCGCACCCCTGTCTCCCTTCGGTCCTGGTTTCGAATCCCCACAGCTTCGCCGGTTTTGATGGGGTTTGACCCACGACCAATGAAGTGCCCTTTTTTTATTTATTAATGTTTTTTTATTATATATGTATTTTTTTGTATTTTTATTTGAACCTACAAACACATAAAAATAAAATGAACTGATGATAAATTGTCTTCTTTTTAAATTTCTGGGTATGGTATTACTCAAGGATCACACCACGTGACATGGGTGAATATGGTGCTCCCCTTTCATACTCATTCACACTCATAATAGAAGAACAGATCAACAGTATATATTTTTTAAATATCAAATTGAATGATAAAAAAATGATTCCAAAAATATTAAAAACATGAAAAACATGGGCTACCTCCCATTCATTACTTTGTTTAACGTCACTAGCTCGACTTAGACCTTTAATTATTTATGTATTTTCCTCTTTTAAGATTGGTTTACTCAAGTTTTCATCAACATAATTTTTTTGGAATGGTTCAATGAATGGTTTAACTCTATGACCATTAACTTTAAAGGTTTGACAATTGGTGAGATCTTGAATTTCTACAGCCCCATGGGGGTACACCTTATGCACTATGTATGGACCTTACCATCTAGACCTCAAAATTCCGGGGTGTAAATGAATATTAAAACTACACATAAGAATAGTTTTACCAGGTACAATGTGTTTGGTTTTACGATTTATAGATTGGTAGGCTTGTACTTTAGCTTTATTGATCCTTTAATTTTCATAAGCCTCCATCCTAAGTTCCTCAAGTTCATTGAGATCTAATTTCATTTTTGTTCCGGACAATGAGGGGTCATAATCCATTTTCTTAATTTCCCATAAGGCCTTATGCTAAATTTCTACAGGTAAATGGCATGTTTTTTCACAAACCAACCTACATGGTGAAATATCTAGGATGGTTTTGTATGTTGTACGATATTCCCAAAGAGCATCCAAGAGTTTCTCAGACCAATCTTTCCTAGAAGGTTGACAATTTTTTCAAAAATATTCTTAATATCCCTATTTTCTAACTCAGCTTGATTATTGGTATCTGGGTGGTAAGAAGTGGTCACTTTGTGAGAAATTCCATACTTTTCCATGAGTGATGAGAATGGACGACTACAAAAATGAGTTGTGTGATCACTAATGATAGCTCTAGGAACTAAAAATATAGAGAAGATGTTTTATTTTAGGATTCTAATCAAATTTTGATAATCATTAGATTTTGTGGGAATGGACTCAACCCATTTTGAGACATAATAAATAGATAAGATAATGTAATGATATCCACTAGAGTTTGGGAAAGGTCCCATGAAATCGATTCCCCAGCAGTCAAATATTTCAATAACTATGATGGGAGTGAGTGGTTTTTGATTCCATTTTGTGATTGACCCTACTTGTTGACACCTTGGAAAATTTGACAAAATGTGTAGGAGTCCCTTGAGAGGGTGGTCTAGAAGAGACAACACTGAATAACCTTAGCAGAAGTTTTCTTAGAGGAAAAGTAACCTCCACATGCCTCACTACGAAAAAATTAAGGATAGACTCTTGTTCAGATTCTGGGATACACCTCCTAATGACATGGTCAGGGTAGAACTTATAGAGGTATGGATCATCAAACACATAGTGCCTAATATCAGAATGTAATTTCCTTCGAGCTTGTGTCCCTAAGAATTTTGGAATGACTCCTGTAACTAAGAAATTTTCTATATTGGCATACCAAGGGCAGTCACTCATAGAGTATAGGTGTTCATCAGGAAATGAATCAGACACAGAAAGGTTATTTGAGTTGTCCTATAATTCCATCCTATAGAGGTGATCAGCTACAACATTTTTAGTGCCCTTTTTATACTTGATTGTGAGGTAAAATTATTGAAAGATAAGGACCCACCTAATCATTCTAGAATTAGCATCTTGTTTTTGGAAAAGGTATTTTCATGCAGAATGGTCAGTGAACATAGTGATGGGGGATCCTAATAGGTAGGACCTAATAATCTCTAAGGAAAACACAGTAGAAAGTAACTTCTTTTCAGTGGTGGTGTATTTGATTTGGGAATCATTTAAGGATTTTCTTGCATAAGAAATTACATAAGGAGTTTTGTCACAACATTGTCCTAACACAGCTCCTACAACAAAGTCACTGGAATGAAACATAAGTTTGAAAGGAAGGTTCCAATTTTGAGATTTCATAATGGGAGGAGAGGTGAGAGAGGATTTGAGGGTTGAGAATGAAACCTCACAGCTTTCTATCCCAACAAATAGAGCATCCTTTATTAAGAGAAAACAAAGGGGACATGAGATTGAACTAAAGTCCTTGATGAATCTTTTATAGAAACCAGCATGTCCTAAGAAAGACCTCACTTTCTTGATAGTTTTGGGTGATGCAAGGTGATGAATGATGTCATCCTTGGCTTTATCAACTTCAATCCCCCTAGATGAGACCAGATGGCCTAGAACTAGTAACACATTAACCATGAAATGGAATTTTTTCTAGTTTAGGACCAGATTCTTTTCTTCACATCTTGATAAGACTCTCTCCACATTCCTCATACATCTCTCAAATGAATCCCCAACGATAGAGAAGTCATCCAAGGAGACCTCAATAAAATCCCCTACCCAGTCTGAGAATATTCTCATCATGCCGCTGAAAGGTTATAGGGGCATTGCATAACCCGAAGGGCATGTGTTTGAAAGAAAAGTTGCCGAATGGACATGTGAATGTTGTATTCCCTTGATCCTCTAGGGAGACCTCAATTTGATTATACCCCAAGTACACATCTAAGAAATAGTAGAAGGCATGACCTGCCACTCTCTCAAGGACTTAGTCAATGAATGGTAAAGGGAAGTTTTCCTTCTTGGTAAATTATTTTAGCTTCCTATAGTCGATGCATACTCTCCAGCCACTACTCACCGTTGTTGGAAGAATATCTCCATCCGCATTGGTTATCACTGTGATTCCAGTCTTTTTTGGAACCACTAGGATTGGGATGACCCACTCACTCTCAGCTATGGGATAGATGATACCAGCTTTTAATAATTTCAGAAGTTCATTTCTCACTACTTTCATGAGATTAGGAATGAGTCGTCGTTGAGGTTGATGACATGGCTTTGAATTAGTTTCTAGAACAATCCTATGAGTCTCGATAAGTGGGCTAATCCCAGGAATATCATACAGGGTCCAACCAATGGATTTCTTATGTTTCCTAAGGACATCTAGGAGCATCCTCTCATGATTGGCTTCAAGAAAAGAAGAAATTACAATAGTATGTGTTTGATTGTCCCCAAGGAATGCATACTTGAGTGTAGTGGGAAGTTCCTTCAATTCAAGATCAGGTTGGTTTATAATTTCAGTAGAAGATTGGGAAATTTGATCAAGATCAATTTTGTTTCCTATTGTTTTATAAATATTGATTCCCCATATGTAGAAGTTTCAATAACTAGATTGGATTGATCAGATTAAGGGAAGGAAGTTTGAGTGGTCTCCATGAAAGTGGTTTCCTGAAAGGTTTCACTGATTATTGGACCTATGATTTCATCATAAGAGCAATTTGAAAATGATTCAAGCAAAGGAGATAAACTTCCTTCATGTAAATAGAGGAAATCAATCTCATCCTGACTAAAGCATCTATCAAATATTCCTTGATGTTCTATGGATTCGTTATCAATGCTTCCTATCATGTTTACATTATGAATGTCCTCGTCATCCCACATTTGTGAGCTTGCATTATAGATGTTCAAGTCTAGACTCAGGTTCCCAATGTTGATGGTCATGTTCCCATTTCAGACTCTGATAATAGAGTTTATTGTTGCAAGGAAGGGATGGCCAAGGATAATTGGGTTTTGTTCCTTATTTCCTAAGTATTGATGGCTTTCAAGGACATTGATGTTAGTAGGGTAGATGAAGTTTTCAACCTTTACCAGAACGTCCTTTAAAATCCCCTTTGGAACCCTGATTCTATGATCCGAAAGTTTAAGTGTGACAGATGTGGGTTAGAGCTCTTTTAGGCCTAACTGGCAGTACACAGCATAAAGGATTAGATTGACACTAGCACCTAGGTCACACAAGGCCTGGACAACTTTTCTCTCTCCTATTTAAACATTGATGTAAGGGAAACCTGGGTCTTTCAACTTAGGAGGAATGGTCCCTTGATTGGTGGTACTCACATTAGCATCCAAAAGGACATGGTTTTTATGTGAAAATTTTCTTTTAAAAGTTCACAAGTCCTTAAGGTACATTTAGTAGTAAGGTATGGTTTGGATTGCATCAAGAAGGGGAATTTTCAACTTGACTTGTGAGAAGATTTCTCTTAATTTTTCACTTAATTCTGGCTTGGTTTTCCCCATCATGCATTAAAGAAATGTCATAGGTTGTGGGGTTCTTTGTTGAAGAGTTGTCTCTTTGACAATGTTATCATGTTTTTTAGTTTGATCATTTGGTTCATTTGAATTTTCATCCAAGTTTGAATTTTATATGGGTTATGAATTAGTTGTTCATGTTTTTCAATTGATTTCCCACTAATTAAAATAGTCACAACCTTTAGTTGTTCATGATCTTTTTGAGTGTAACTTGACTCTCCCCTTAAATTTGAGGATGGTACCACCTAAGTAGGCATTGGTGCCTTTCCAATTTTGATTGTTTGAAGTTATTTTTTAAGGGAAGAGACTTCTAAGTCCATTTTTTCCATTTGATTGAAAATTTTTTCTATTTGGCTTTGTGGAATAGTTTTGGATGCTACATAAGAAGATTGGTTTATCCCAGGGAATATTTTGGAGGTTTGATGGTTTGTTGAAAAATGATCGGTGGTTGTTAGTATTGGATAGGTTGGGTTTGTAACTAGTTATGGTTTTGGTAGTTAAGATGGGGGGTAAGGATTTTGTCCCTGTGGTTGGCTAGGTTATTGTTTATCCTTCCAGAGGAAGCCTCAGTGGTCATTATAAATTGGGCTGAAGTTGTTTTGGTATTGAGGCTTTTGAAAGTTCAAGGCATTTACTTCTACTGGGGTTCCTCCTAAAAGAATATCCTTGTTGGATGGAATGGTTGGGTAGTTGTCTGTCTTATGGTCATGTTTGTCCCAAATTGTGCAAACAGGGTCTACAGTTTGGATTTCAGGGACTTTCCTAAGGTCTATCTCTTCAACCTTCCTAGAGAGTGTTGTGAGATTAGAGCTAAGGATTTCATCTTCTCTAATTGTATGAATTCCAGTAGATCTTTCCAGATTTTTAGAATAAGGTGATGTTCCCCATGTTTGGTTTTGTTCAGAATGGATTTCTAGATACTCATAATCATCATTTGGGGCTTTTATTTAAGTTCCATTACACATCATGTCAATGAATTGTTTGTTCCCCGGACCCAACCCATCATAGAGAATTATCACATTTTCAGGAATAGAAAAACCATGGTGTGAAATCTTGTTTATAGTTTCTTTGAACCTCTCCCATGTTTCATAGAATGACTCTTCCACTTTTTCAAAGAAGTTTTGGATGCTCTTTTTTAGTGAAATTGTTTTGTGGTGGGAAGAATTTTTTGTAGAATTCTCTTTGTAGTTCTTCCCAAGACATTATGGATGATGGTCTCAAATTGTTTAGCCAATTTTTTTCTCAATCCATTAAAGAAAAATTAAATAGCCTCATCTTAGGAGATTATAGTTTATGTAGGGGACACATGGATTCTACAATGTCATTGAACTCCTTAATGTGAAGGTAGGGAATCTCATATTCCATCCCATGGAATGTGGGAAGGTGGTTTAGGACATGGGGTGTAAAGATGTAGTTGGAATCTCCTAGGTAATTGTTTCTAATTCATGAGGGGGGATTGGTCTAGAACGGTTTGAGGTAGTCATTCATGGTTTGATTGACTGCATTCTCTAAGTTTGGGGCTTCCTCATTTGGATTTCCATTTTGGTTTCCACCCGGGTTTATGAGTTGGTGTCTTAGAAGACCTTCAACTGGAATTGCCTCAATTTTTGAATCTGGTGTATTATGAATATTAGTATCTAATTGAAAGAGTTACCTTGGTGTACACGACTCCACAACCCTAGGACTATCCACCCTAACTGGATGGTTTGATAGATAGCGGGTGTAGGCAGACATGCGCCAAAAGAAAAAAAGGCAAGAAAGGGACAAGATAAGAGAATTTATATGAGAAAAGAAAAAATGTTGGAGAATAGAATGTGTGCTTAGATGACTTACTTGGGTCCCCGGAAATGGTTCCAAAATTTGATTCACGCTCAAATTTACCCAAGAGATGAAAGTACAACGATCCTTGTAGTTTAGCTTGGGTTATCGAATCCTCATAGACATAAGAAGTGACCTACAGACACTTACATTCTATGGATTTTTTTGGATATGATGTTTCCAGATTTGTCTTATTTAAGATGGTTTTAAATGAACTATAATATACTTAAGTGAATTCATTTTAAAAGAGTGAGTTGATCCTAGGTTATCACTTGGGGTGGATTGGACGTATTTATTTTTCAATGATTTCAATTTATTATATTTGAGATGGGTTCATTTAAGAATATAAAACAACATCATTACTTAATGGTTTAATTCCTACAACCATTAATACTAATCACCTGTACAGTTGAAGGATCAATGTTTTGAGCACTTCAAGGTAAAAGTGTGAATTAGTACTTGATGTGTGTCGCCTTAAATTCAACAAGGACGATGGAGTTTAAAAATCATCAAATAAAAATCTCAATTAATGAAGTGATTAGAAATTAATGGGGTGAGAAATAATATCCAATCCATCCCCTTGCTAATCCCTTGGATAAACCCATATGTGGGTTAGCCCTCCATTGATGCTATGGTTTTAATGGAAGCAGGAAGTAGAAAAATGAGGGATGAATTGATGAAGTAAAGAAAACAATAAAAAGAAAATGATCACTCCCCCGTTGTTGTGAATAATTTCACAGGGTTTGGTGTGAATGAATTCACACCTTGAACCAACAGTATCAAAGTGATATGAATAACTATAGAATAAAAGGAAAATAAGAGATTTTATTAAGAAACTAAAGTGAATTGAACAACTTACATGTGAAAGACAAACTTGAGACAATAAAATCACAGGATTACATTACAATTGAAAAAAGCACCAATGATGAGCAAATCATACACCACCACTGCCTTAAATAAGAATTTTTGAAGCCTTAGGTCAAGCCTCTAATACTCCAAGTCTCCTCAATTAACTGTGGTAGGCCATAGGTGGGTGGAAAGTTGTGGAAGAGTTGATTTTTCCACCATTTACCTGAGGTGGCATCCAGCTTCCATGCACCGATCATACACGTCTGAATGGATTTCTATATGGCCGAATTAGAGTGTACCATAAAATAAGAAATTGGATCCCCTAAAGTCTCCAAACCTCTTGTAACGTTTTATATTATTTGGAGGTGTGGATTCTGAGATATGATTATATTGGTAGGATGTTTTCTGGGCCACTGAATTTGGCCTAGAATTTTTTCTCCAAATTGGGGCGCCTTAATGACCACGATGGAGGATGAATTAGCACTGACATCTGATAAATTATTTGTTTCCCTAAATTTCATCTAGCATCCCACTAATTTTTGGATTCATTGGGCATGTATGTTGGGCTCCACAGTCTCATCAGTGGGCTGGTGTCCAATATGACTTCTTCAGAATTGTTTCTTTTCATCTCAAAATATCCCCATTTTCTTCAACGAATTATCCATTGATAACTAAATTAAAATGTTCATATTTATGCGTACATAAATTTCCCAAAATATCAAATTAAAATATGGATAATTACATTCCTTAAAATCAGATGATTCATTGGGTACTTTAAATGATGTTAAAAAATGTACAACATAATAGTGCATTTTAAGAAGGAATTACAATCATAATGTGAAATGATGTTCAAAGTATAAAATTAATTAAAAGAGTGTTTATGAATAATAAATCACATTAATATTATATATAGTAACAATGAATATTAGCTTCATTTAGTTTCTAATCATCTATTCAAATCCATTATATGGTTAATAGAGGTTATGTTATTTCACAAATGTATATAACCTGGGGGTGATTAAACTATGGTACATTAACGGACCAATCACCATGAACCAGAATGATGACCAAGATATATTTGAATAATGTTTTTAGGGTTATTAACAATAGATACATATTTTTTAAAAACACATCCACATAAAATATCCATACATGGATGTATTTATAAGAAAACCACATAATCTATTATGCTTCTTAATGGTATCTTATACATAGGGTTATTTCAAAGTTTTTCACCAATGATTAGTAATCGTAATCATGGATTATTTATCATATACTACACTAATACCAAAATATGAAATCCATTAATTTTTTACAAAAAAATACTTATTTATATTAATATTGAACATATAGCATTGGGATCCACACTAAAATCGTAAAGCTTTAGTGTTATTAGAGATTAGATACATAAACATATTATTTATTAAATTTGTTTATCATCCCTCATAAATTTCTTCTTACTTCATATATTAATTTTTAATCCCTGGTAAAAATGATTCTTCTTAACCTAGGGAAATGAAATGTAAGAAAGGGTGAGATCATATCATCAGTAAGGGTAAAAATTTGGGATATAAATAGAAAATCACATGGAATAATTAGATGACTATATGGGTTTGAGATTATGAACATAACAGAAAATATTTTATACCCATTCTAACAATGATAATAATTATGATTCATGGAAGAAAAAATTATCATCTAAAAATTCAACAACCATAATTGTGAGAAATAATCATAAATAAATCATCAAATATGATTTTAATCCATATTTATTAGAAAAATGTTTTCAATGTTTTTCACCATAATAGGAATTTAAATCATTTAATATATCAAGGTTAACTACTAATACCATCAAATTATACTTTATTAAGAATAAAAAATTATCCCATATCATAACAGGCCAAGAATCCCCACATGATTCTCATAGTGGATCTAGAATCCCACCATATTTAATATAGTTGATTGAGTACATTGAAACATTTCCCATTATTATCTCATGAGATATACGGATTTACTGAATTCATTGGATTGATATGAAATTATAATCCCACCAGTCACATATTGAAAACCGTATATATGTGTGCTACAAGATCATAAAAAATTCATCTTATAATTAGATTATAACAAATGGAAATGAAATGAGATTCTTAAAAATATCATAATTTTAATTAATTATAAACTGTTGAAATGAATCAAATCTCTTACAAATCTCATCATTATCATCATATACTATACAGATAATGAATAAGGATGTTATCGTATAATTATATCCTTATTAAAACATATGTAACATTAAAAGGTGTCATCAACGATGAAAAATCCCTTAAAATATCACTTGGGACATATCATGATGAAAAATAAACTCTTCATTTAAAAAAAATTATTTAGAATCCAAATATTTCAAAAAAATTATAATAAATTAAAAAATGATAGATTCTTGAAAATGTGGCATTAAAAAAATTATCAGTTGTGATAGAGGAAATTCCATTCATGATGTTGTTCTATCAGGATTTATGGTTAGTGGAGTGGTTTTCTCTCATTGTGTTACGAGTTTCAATTTTCCTTGAAACTCCCAATGGTTCCCCATCCGTAGCTGGGTACAAACCTACTTTCCAAAGACTGGTGGTCATCTGGGTGTTTAGGCCCAACGTCTCTTAGGCACTCTCATTTGTTGAGAGGATATGAGGTCAAGATCATCACACCCTTATGGGGGAATTGTTTCCTACTCTAAGAATCTCTTATATATTTATGATATGTTCATGAAATCATTTATAGACCCCAATATAGGAATGGTTACCCCTGGGTCAATGGCTTGATTGCAAACATGTATTGATATGGATTATCATGTTTAAATAACAGGTTATCAATCAATCTCTTATTTTATTATGATTATTTGGACCATGGACATGCTTGAGAAGTCTGGGGTTTATTTCCTCCTAGAGAGATGGTGGGTTTCTTGTAAATGGGATTGATTCTCTATGAGGTATCCAATGTATCCAATGATAAAAGGAATCAAAACCCATATAATTCATTTGACATAGTTTCGGTTCATATGACCAGACCCATCCATGTAGTTTCACAACATATGGTAAGGACCGGAATTTCTAGCTTGAACCATGATGAGGCATCATACATATCCTATTTAATACAGGAATCAGAGTCTATTTAGTTCATGAAAAATGCATTTTTGTCATGAGAGGTACTACGATGGAGGCCCTATGCGTGGATTATGCATATGAGACTGCCCTGGATCACTTATTCGTGAATGCCTTCCTTTGAGACGTGAGGGGATGAAGTCAGACATACATCCCGATGGTGAGGGTTCTATATTTGTGGAGTTCTCATCATGTTGTTGGTACAATCGTCACTAGTCTCTATGCGCATGTGAGTTTTTCTCGGTGTGATAAATAAGAGACAATGATGGATTGGACTCATTTAGTGAGCGCATATCCACATAGGAATCATAAATTAATGTTTCCCATTGAGAGGAATGATCACCCCTCTTAGGGAGGATATGGTATGAATCTCAGGCTATAGGAAGGTTTCCTATATATCCTTGTTATGGTGGGAATCAAAGCTCTAATAGTTCATTTCATCGAGAACCCATTGATGGGATTGAGTTACCTTGACATTGATTGGGGCATACACTAGGAATGATGCCTTGGTATGGATCCTCCAGTCATTTGCTAATGGAAGAGGGAGAATGTAAGACTTATGGGAGGATTTAATCTCGTATGTTAGGAATAAATGGAGTGGGAAATGACTTACACCAAATTGGACACCCATTGAAGCTTGGTCCTGAGGAAGGATTCCTACGTATCCTGGATATGGCTGGAATCAGAGTTATCTCAATTGAGTTTTTGTCAAACCCACTAATTGGTTGAGGCGGATGATCATGCTCAAAGACATTATGGAAATTCCTGAGGATTTAGGAATGATAGTGTCTTATGCCCTTATGAATACCGTATTGATCGGAGGAAAAATTATAGAATGTTAGTAGTTGGGGATTATGCACATTGTTTTCCAAATTGGGGGGACATATGATTTTGTAGTAGTGGTTGGGGATTATGTACTGAGAATTCCCATTGGTAAGGACATACAATTTAAGGCCTCCAGTGTGGTCAAGGCTTACACTCTGACGTTTGTTGGTTGATGTACTCATATCATTCCATTGGTTGGGGCATACACTCTGAGGCTTCCCATTTGATGTACTCATTCTTTATCCTCTAGAGGATTAAATACAACTGTTGATGACCATGATGGTCTGTACAAGAGCATGATATAAGACGGGTCATGTGATGGAATGACCCTAGATCTTCGAGGGCACTTATCGTTTTGAAGGGGTATGAGGATTAAAATTCAGAGTCATGGATCACATGGAATGAGTCCAAATAGGAATGTCAGAAAAGGTTGGAATGCCTTAGAGGACTTTTATAAAATGTCTTGAGCACATTCTGGGCATGTATTTATTTTTCTCCTGATATATTGTGGCACCAATTTGATGCGGTAGACACATCAAAGGGTATCTGCCTGATCAACTATCATACCTTGGATGTCTCCATATGAGTGGAGTACACATGTTGATAATGCTTCACCTGACCAAAGCGGACACATCTTGGGACCCACACATGATCAACCATCTTGTCTCAGACACCTTCTCCTGAACAAAGTAGACATGTATGGAGTCTTAAACATAATTAATTGAATTATCACAGATGCCATTTCTAGATCATGGTTGACATGTCTCGAGGTGCTTCTCATGACTAGATTGGGCAAGTTAGGGGACCCATGCATGATTATTTTACTTAGGATATTGCAACTAGATCAAGGCAAACTTGTTCGGGGACATTCTCATGATCCAAATATGCCTCGCTTCTGCCTTGAGGTCTCACGGAGCTGCGCTATGGGCGTCGTGGGCGCGCCGAATGTCCTTCAGCGGCCACAAGTACCTCTTGCCTCCTTCTCTTCTATTTCCATTGTTTTATTCTTCAATGTTCGGTTTTTATGAGAGATTGTACGAGAAATAAATAGGATTTTTACTTTATTTTTAGAGGATACCTCACGTGAACAATATGGTTCATATGGAGAGGGTGCAAACATGTCATGGACAAGTCTGTTTGTCCGTCCATTAGAGCACCCTGGAACTGCCCGAACATACCTGAGGGCATCGAGATAGTGAGGCTAAAAAGCCAAAGGGCTATCGCACGATCATCCTAACATTTCCCCGCATGTCAATCCAGATATTTATACGGATGATTTCACGACCATCCCAAAATGTTAACGACTCCTTCTCACGGTGAAGGTGAATTGTCTAGGTTGTTTTCACATTATCAAGCTGTGCATCATTGAGGTGATTGACGTGAACGACATGGATTGCAATAGACATGTAAAGGGGGTAGTCGTATGATCCCATTAACTTTATCTTGGGTTTTCGTATGAAAATGATGAAATGTTGATGGCCTGTTTCACGATCAAGGTGGCCTGCCCAGTATTGCCCACAGACATCGCGAGACAATCAAAGGGTCTCACGATCGTGTGTCTTTAAATCATTCAGGCAACGGGGTTTTTCAGATATGCTGAAGGTCTTTAACCTTTTCGAATGTCGCGAGTGTGCATCACGATAGATTATTCCTTAAGATTCATGGGTCATAATATGTTCCTCAGTGCTCATATTAAAGACATACAGCATAGGGATTTCTTGGAAAATGGAGGTCCTATCCATGGGTTCCTGCGCACCCTAAAGGGATGTTCAGATGACACCCTCCTGAAGGCCTATGGATCGCGTGACCTCAAATAGATCTTGGGATGGGTTCAACGCTTTCGTACAGGGGCTGCATATTGAAATCAAAGTGTTCATGGGGCAGTGATGATTGTATGGCCATGTGTTCATGGCCAATGGTCCGCTTTTCCTCACTGTTTTCCTTCAATGGTAAGGGCGTCTGTCGGGATCCTCCATCTCAGGGCAGCCGTTTCCAAAGCCACATGCAGACGTCACATGATAGAGGTGGTTTCTCAAATGATTGCAACACATGAGGGTCTACGGATCACAAGCTCTCAATGTGGACTCAAAATCTGTATATCCCACGTTTGTGGGTCTTTCCATTACTGCCAGTTGCGTGGAACGGGTCGTCCTTATTTTCTGCCTCGCATGGAGAAGGTATCCGTGAGCCATGAAGGATCTTCATTCCCCAAAACCAAGAGACCAGCCTGATCAGCTATCCATGGATGCATTGAGCTATTGCATATACAGAACGCCAATATCCGGGGATCTTGTGAGCCTACAGACATGCACATCACGGGCCCCATACACTGGCCCAACTCATCTCTTGTGAGATCTATGCTCCCCCATCGGTCCAATGGTTATCCTAGGCTGACTCCCACGGGTTTAGTCAACCTACGGTCCCACATGAGCCTCCGTTGAAGTGTATTATGCTTGGTTCGTGACTAGCATTGTTTTTTTGGCTAAGGGTGGTATCTAAACTAAGAATAAAATTCTTATTAAAGCATCCCTATGTTATCCCCCTTATATCCTAAAGCCTTTATGGATTCCATTTCCAATTGTTTATTCCACAAATATTTGAATATTTGGTGGTAAAGTGTGAAATGCACAAATATTGGTGCCAAAAAATGCCCCCCTTAGAATAGATTCATCAGAACGATAGAATATTATTCCAAGGTCAACATATATCACTTTTCAGCACATTTGAATATTTGATGGTTCATGATGCTTAACTTCCAGAGAGGATCTGTGCCAAGTATGACTAAAGAACTCTCAAGTGCTATAAAGGTGACACATTTGGCCACAACTATTTGGCTACATCCAATAAAGGCAGCTGCATTGGCTCGGAGCATGGATATATTGAAGATGGAATGTATGTAAATTCCAACATGGAATGAGGATTAAGTGAAATGAATACTTGGGGCTGGATACAATGTAAGATACTTCAATGTTGCATCATATCGCCTGAGGATGGGAATCAAGCCACACATATTTTTGAAATATTCCACTACGTAGATCAAAATCTTGTATAAGGGGAATAGGTTCTTGGATTAGGACGTCTTTGAAAAATATCCTTATGTAGATATACCTCATCACTAGAAGTGGGGACGTCATTGTTTTGTAATAAAATCTAGGGTAGAGAGTTATGTCTCAGTGGAGATGGTGATGAGATCATGCACGATGCATGTGCTTTGTGTGAAATACCAAACCGATCAAATTGCCTAGATTTGAGTTCTTGAATTCCAAAAAAAATATCTTTGTAGACTATTCATGAGTTCCGAATGACATGAAATTATTCATTGATGCACCTTCTACACTAGCCTTGATGTCTTCCGATCTACAACGAAGGTCTGGACATGGTATCCTTCCCGAATTACCTAACTTTTTTTTAAGTCATGAGACTTAGCGAACATGGACTGGTTTTTCTAATTCTATATGATGGTCCCCACAAACTCTGTATCTCTTTATTTACATTTCCATATCTTTCTTCTAAGACTCATATGGTGGATGACTTACTGGGAAAGGACTTGGATTTTTCTCTGGCTACCTGCTTATAGGTTTTTCACCCGACATGTTTTTATGCCTCTTCCATTTTATTAATTATTAATAATTCCTAGTTCACACAAACTATATGTCGAACAACCAGATAGTCATGTTTTTCTTAGGATTCCCTTATTTTGTTATCGTCTTTTAATGTATCATGTCACTTGTGGTTTTACAACCCAACAAGTTATACCATCAGTGTGTTGTTGTTTAGGGTCTTCTAGCTCAAAAATTTGTTATACTGTAGTTTAACGTCTTCTCACTCAAACCTTAGGGTTGCGATGTAGTTAAATGTACTACAACCAGAACATTTATGGAATATACGGTAGTAAAACTAGGGTTGACTCGGAACACTGTGTGTTATATGTTCTGTCATAGTGCTCCTAGGGTTCACATGGGTTAGTGTTCCTTTCATGCAATGAGGAGATTCCTTTAGATAGAAGGTTAAATCCCATATGTGTTGATATCATGGCCAAATTAAGTTGATCAACATTATTTTCCAAGGTCTCTGGTAGGGATATGTGGGTGAATATAGTTGGTGGTGACGTTGGTCGGGAATCTAGGCCATGGATAGATAGTTTGGGTTGGGGTGATGTAAATCACATCCTAGAAATTTGAGCTTATTAATATGGGATGGTGTAGACATTCTGGGTATGTCCCTTAACACTATATGGATTCATGTTCTACCACAATGATTTAGAGGCTTACAAGGATTATGAATCCCTTTATACCGGGCCAAGATATGTTTGGGTTTATGGATCTTTTCCCCTCTATATCAGTAGCATGGCCGAATTGAGAGATATTTTTTCTTATCCAAGGGTGATGAAATATTTGTGATTGCTCAAAAATATAGTTGATAAAGTTGGGTATGTAGGGAAATCAATCCATGATAGGTTCTAGAGCCCCAGAGAAACTAAAATCAAACTAAAATTCATGATCCCTACACTATGTGGTTTCTAATCAAGTGGTGTCGGCCAACAAAAGGTTCATGATTTATGGGTCACAATTCATCATTGACCAAGGGTACAAAACATGGTGATGCAACATCAAGGATATCATATCTTAATGAATAGTCGGATTTAGAGACAATAAGTCATCGTCAAAAGTGCTCAGGTTATGAGGAAGGTACGTGAGAGTCACATCGGGGATATCTTGAAACACAATGGGGTGTTATGTTTTGCTGTGATGATGCCATGCTCACAAGAATAAGAAATCCATTTACATTGGGCCAATATGTCTTTGCTCGGTAGGTCTGAGTCCCTCTCCATCAGTATCATGGATGAGTTAAGAGATCTATTTTCTTCTTTGAAGGTAATTAATGGTTTGTGATTACCAGAGGCTCTTTATACACTGAAGTTTCATTTATGGAAAATGTAAAACCCAAGAAGGGTACGATCACACTAAATGTTATGCCACCACCTATCTAGTATATTATTGCTGCAAGGAGATGCAACATATTATTACTCTAATTTTTTCTTGGATCATGAGGACTAGAGAGAATAGCTTGGCTTTAAATGGGGCTGAAAAGTAGACCACATGAGATTCATGACTTATTTATGATTGTACCCTAAATTTCAAAACACTTCAAGGTTGAAGAGTTTATCAGGAGGAGAATCAAATTTTCCTTAGGATTCCCTTTTGCAGGTTTTGAAACTAACAAGTCATGCTTGTCTTTTCTAGGAGTTCCAGGTCTTGCGATTAAGGAAATTATACGACTGATTTTTAGGTTGTACAAATTCAACCAAGGCACGACCACTTTAAGGTCATGAATCACATGTACCTGCTATAGGTGAGGTCATACAAGAGGATAATTTGGATACCTAGGGTCAGGACTACTCCAATATCCTTCTGAGTATGAGGTGAAAATATTGTAAGCCACGACTTGAGGTCCTCAGATCATGATGAAATTATATGGGACTATAATTTTTTGAATAAACTAAAATAGATTGGGCTTCTAGGTTCCTTCATGGTGATGTCAGGTTCACAAGAATTAGGAGGCCCTTTATATTTGACCAAGACGTTGTTAGTCAGTGGGTCTAATGCCCCTTTTCATCAGTATCATGGCCAACCAAGAGATATCATTTTTCATTTTAGGGGGAAATGAATAGATTATTGTAATAACAAGTATACAAGAAAGGATGTGTGGAACATGGATTGAGGTTCTTTTAAAATATGGTAGATGCACCATATACTCTGGTTGACGGGGGTAAGTCACATGAGGTCCTTT
Organism: Viscum album; assembly: GCA_963277665.1. Lineage (NCBI taxonomy): Eukaryota > Viridiplantae > Streptophyta > Magnoliopsida > Santalales > Viscaceae > Viscum > Viscum album. The sequence continues at coordinate 1,583,309,134 of OY728158.1, read as the reverse complement.
GATAAGGATTAAAAAAATCATATATGTTCTGTACAGTTTATCATCATATATTGGGGATGTTTGTCGTGAAATTGTTTTGAAGACCCATATTTTACACGTAATTTTTTAATTATATAGAATTATTACGAGTCTTTGAAAATTGACGGCGGGTGATTCTGAGGCCTGGTGTGCCTGGAATAAATTTCCGAACTTTTTTTAAGGTACATTCATTAAAAGTGCGAGCATTGTTTTCTATAATTTGAACCAGTTCTCGGATTAAAAATCCAAAGGTATTTCTGAATCCGAAGCACCAGGATTCTATTAAGGGAGGCTTCCCTTCAAATGCAGTATGTCAGGAAAAAAGTTAGTTTTTGGACAATTAAAAGAATAATAAAATAACTTTGTTATTTAATTTCTCTTTTTCTTTTCCCTCAAACGGACAAGCGGTAGTGATGAGACTGAGGACATGTCAAGACATTAAATGGCTTGGCTCCTAAAATCCATGTAATAACACCATTGGAATTTAGGAAGGTACATTATTAAATGAACCTCATAAATTCACAACGGCATTACTCACCCTCCCCCTCTCCAGTTTATATGGAGCTTGGGTAGGGGTATTGGCATAACTTCACCAAGCGAAGAAGTTATGATAAAGTGTAACGATGCCAATCCCTAGGTGGATGGGACCGGTTCCAGTGACTGGTGATGAGAAACACCGAATCTAGAACCCATGAAGAACGATTGAGCGCCATCATTGTTGGCTTGTTTTGGGGATGACGAACACTGAATCTTCTTCAAACCCTGGCCTTCTCCATCGATCATGAGGTAGGGTTTTGTCTCATTTATTTTCAAAAGATTGTTGAATAATGTAACCTGATTCTTGATAAGATGATAACATGGACAACACGGTTCAAACAAACCTGGCCCAGTCCCTCTGCCACTTATTTTACCTTTGTGTTCTCTATAGAAGACTGTCGGTGCGACACTAGCGATCGGTGCCAGCAGATGATGTCGGAGGCCAGCACCATCAGGCCTTGATGGAGGAATTGCGCCGTCATGCAACATAAGAGGAGGCTACGACCCTATACCATGGTGGTCAGTAGAGAGGCCGACATCGGCCGGCCATGGAAGTGATGTGGCATGCTTTCACGCGCCGTCAGTAGAGAAGGGATACAACTTTTCAGCCATGGAGGTCGAGTAGGTCGGCTGGCATCGGTCGACCACAGTAGGAGGTATTAGTGTGAAATAGTGTGCCTATGGGGTAGCTTCAGATCCGACGCCGCAGTAGCAGGACCCCATCCCTTTAGGTTCCACGGTAGACAAGGTGGCATCACATGGAGTCAATATTGTGGACAAAAACCAAATTTCTTCTCGGATGTTCGAGAAAACTAGGGGGACTTCCCCCATTTGTCGAATAGGGTAGCCCCCACACAAGCGGGTCACGTGTGGCCATCAGGCCACACATCAGTGTGCCTGGCCGGGAGAGACCAGTGGGCCACACCCTTGCATGTGGTGCCGCACCCCCTGCATGCTGGGCCGTACCATGGCCCAGCAGTCTAATCTTTTCACGGCCCCGCCCAGCCGGCTCGGACACGGACCAGGTCTGTCCGACCGGGTCGGACCAGACCTAGACCCTTCAGGGCCCTGTTTTCCTAAATGGACCATAAGATGAAATATGAGCATCTGATTGATGAACCGTCTACAACACAGGGACCCTTGGAGCACGATGGTCCTTTTGGCATACTCCACTTGAGTTTTGGAGAATGTTAGTGTATGGATGGATTGGATCTAAGCTAAATCTAACTAGACCCTCAACACTAAAACACCTATAAGTCACTGACCAGGCATCTGATTGACGCGCCGTGTTTCCCTTTGGAACCCTTACGACATTGCAGTCCTTTGGGATACTTCATCGTGGAACATCATTGTAGTTATTGTAAGACTGATGTTTTGAGGCGTGGATCCTCCTAGAATCAAGCGTTCTATGAGTGGATATCCAGTGGCTGGTAGTGAGGCGGAGGTTAGAAACAAATAATATGGGGGTTAGTACCGAGAGATCCTATCTAGGCCATCACTTACCGATCCTGTGTGGGTCAGATCCTATGTGGGTCAGTGCTCAGTGATCCAATGTGGGTCAGCGCATACCGATCCTATGTGGGTCAGATCCTATGTGGGTCAATAGGGGTTAGTACCTATCGATCCAGTGTGGGTCACACTCCCTATGGACAATAGCTATGCCTCTTGATAGAATAAGATGATCTAGCTTCTCGAATAATCATTTGTACATCTATGCATTACTTAGACCTAGTGTGAGCTGAGTCTTTTACCTTCATGGTGTTACCTCAGTGGTAATTTTACATTCGTGGTGTTACCTTCGTGGTGTTACCTTTTTGGTACATTTGCCTTCGTGGTGTTACCTTTGTGGTATACATCCATCATTGAACAGTTATAAAAATGGCTTCATGGTTTTAGCCTTAGGTATCCCCTAGAATGAGACGAGTATATTTTGATAACATCGGTATATGTATGGGCATATACCTAAGTAAATTTGATTACTACTACTTCATGCTTTGTGGTTGATGTCTTGTTTTGTTGTAATTTCTTTATGGAACTATTGGAGAGATTCTGGGGTCTTGGGGTCCCTATTGAGTATTGTTATACTCACCCATGAATGGGTTATACCAACACCTTGTTGTTTCTTGTGAAGATGATGGATAGTATTGATCTAGGATGAGGGAGCCAAGACTGGACGGTGCTCTGATATGGACCATTTGACGTGATGTGATGCAATGAAAACTGATCGACAGCTGTACTTACCCTTCTGGTAGGATCATCAGTGTACATTCCATGAGCTGTAGTTCTCTTTTAGTTGTAATTTTACTTTCTAGTTGGGCTTGTATTCTGGCCCCTTTTACTTTCATAACACTTTTTACTACTGTAATTTACTACGTTGTTGCTTCTTATTGTGATCTTGGATTGTGTGTTTTACATGTTTAAATGTAATTACTTCCCATTATAGGGATACACCTTTCATGTTCTAGTCACCATCCCCTGGCATATGTTAGGCGGGCTTGGGGTAGTAACGACACGAGCCTTAGGGGACGGGTCATCACAAAATGGTATCATAAAAGTCAGTTCTACCAAATAACTTGGATTATGATATTTCTATGTCACAATAGTGTTATGTGTTATTAGTGTGGTTTTCAATTAGGCTGTTAGTGCAGAAACTGACATATCCATACACCCAGACCCTAAATTCTGATTTTGGACTCATTGCACGAAAAAACTGATTGCGTGTGTTTTGAAATGTTTTACTTTTGATCTATTTGAGTAAGTTAACCAGGTATAAGTTATTGACCATGACACACCTATTTTCTTTCGGGATGCCACCATGTAGAAAGACAACCATTATTCCCAATAAAGTACATGATGATGGCCCAACGAGCGATAAGGCCTCAGTGTAGGGCCATCTTACAATGTTAGCACCTTCGTGAGGTATACCAGTAGCACCACCACCCATTGGACAACATATACCACCAGCCCCACCAGCAGAGGGTGCACGCCGACTGAGCGCATTGCACAAATTTTGGTGGTAGGGGCCTCAGAGGTTCCAATGCGAGATGAATCTGCAGGAAGCTGAGGACTGGCAAGAGGTTGTGGCCATTATTTTTCTCTTAGTTGGGACACCAAACGATCTGATTGTGGTCCAACCATCCAGAAGCTTCCAGGGAGTAGCTAGGAGATGGTGGAGTCTGAACCTCCAGTTACACGATGAGGCGACCCTCACCAAGGAGGACTTAGAGGGCCTTTTCAGGGAAGAGTTCTTCCCAACGACTCTACGCTCAATGCATGTACTGGAGCTGCTGCACTTACTGCAGGGTATCATGACCGTGGCACAGTACTCAATGAGGTTCACTGATCTCTCCTACTACTCTACTGACATGGTATGAGACCATTTATTTAGGGCCCAAAACTTTTATAGGGGTATCAGACAGGATATTAGAGCATCGATTATATCGCTCAACATTCTAATGCAGGTTGGGGTTCTAGAGAGAGCGCTTTTGATGGAGAGATTCCTAACTGATCAGACACCGATGATGAGAGCCAACACCTGATGTTAGGTAGTATATTAATCCACAGTAGGCAATAGATGGATGATGCAGGGGCCCAAGAGGGCGAAACCTTATTGTGGATGACCTTAGGATACATGTTCGGTGGTTTGGGGCTCATAGGACAGAAGAGTATAGAGGAGGCGCATGCAGTTCTACTCAAGAGGTGGGCTGAGTCACATGGCTTATGACTGCCCGACCCGTCGTACGGATGACTAGCTGATGGTCAAGGGACCACCGAGGAATAGGAAGAGGTTTGAGTGAGGAGGTCCATAGGGAAGCATACGTGGCAGAGGGGATGGTCGTGCACCGAGCGGTGGGCGGTGATTTGAGGTTCAACCGCCAACACCTCCAGGAGGTCCACCCCAACCACAGGGAGTAGGTGGACAAGGACGAGCTCAGCTCAAGGTGATCACACTACCACAAAAACATTTTTTCATGACACCAATATTTATTAGTGCTAACGAAAAAGCACTGATAAAGGGGGGTACCTTTATCAGCGCTAAAAAAGCGATGATAAACGTACCGCTTTATCAGTTCTTTTTTTACTGCTGATAAAGGGACCCCCTTTATCAGTGATTTTTTTAGTAGTGCTGATAAACGGGGGGGGGGGGGGGGGGGCTTTATCAATACTTTTCTTAAAAGTGCTGATAAAGGGTCAACATCCAAAAAAATTAATTAAAAATAATATATTACTATATAAGTATATAAATATAGTTATATTGATATAAATATAATATTTAATTTATATATATATTTTAGATAAGAATAAATATACATTTACACTTAATGCACTTAATATATAAGATATTTAGTGAAAATGGCTTATAATCCAATTTAAAAAATATTTTTAAATAATAATTTGCTATTTTTATGTAGTAATTGCCATTTATTAACAATTTGAAGACTAAAAAAAAGATCCAAAATATGTTGAAAACGCAACTCGATCTTCAACTAGCCATAACTTTTGATCCGGATGTCTGTTTGAGCTCTACAACATATCAAATCGAAGCCTCTGATTACCTATACACCCATTTGGCCTCAACTGAACCCCATAAAAGGTTTTTTCTTGGCCACAATAGGCCCAGAAGGCTCCAAAACTGTGTTTTTAGTCGGGGTACCCCGATTGTTTAACATTCTGTGGATTTTCAGCCTCGTTTAAGGGGGTATTATTGGATTTTTTTGGGTGGGGAATGAATTTATTCCAAGGTATTATATTAATATTGATATTATTTATTTGAAATATTATCATTTTTTAATGCACTGCTATTTATAATCAAATTTATAACAATATATACATATTTTTTATATATTCAAACATAAAAATTTAATTATATATATAAATAATAAAATATATTTACATATAAAATATATTAGATTTATCAAAATAATAACAAATATACATATTATTTAAAATACCAATATATAAATATTTATATACCTATATATTAATCTAACTATATATATATATATTAATATAACTACACATATATATTGACATAACTATAAATATATATATTAATATCACGATAAATATATATATTGATATAACTATATATATATATATTAATATAAATATATATATAATATAAATATATTAATCTAACTATATATATATTAATATAACTACATATTATGTTTTGAAGCTCAGTTAAAATAATGGCCAATCCACTAAATGCCAAAATTTCAATTTCCCATGGAATTATAACTTGTATTGAAACACGGGTTATTACAACCTCCCCCCATAGAACATATCATCCATGAGAAGCCCTTAGGAATAATAAAAATATCACAAGACCTATAGGGGTCCTGAAGTCTCATTCAAACGGTCACATTGAGTTTCCAATATATAAATATTTATATACCATTTACAGTTAAAATATATTAGATTTATCTAAATAATAACTAATATCCATTTTATTTAAAAAACCATATATATAAATATTTAAATACCTACATATTAATCTAACTATATATATATATTAATATGACTACATATGTATATTGATATAACTATAAATATTTATATTAATATCAATATAAATATATATATTAATATAACTACATATATATATATATATATTAATATAATAATATATATTAATATAACTCTCTCTATATATAGTAATATAAATATATATTACTATATGAATAAATATAACAATATATATATATAAATAAATAGAGATATCATTAATAGGAGAACATATCAATATCGAGGAGTGGAAAAGGATTCAGGCGCGCATGGTGGAGGTCTTGAGATCAAATCTGGGTGGAAGCAGGGACGCGTGTGCATGGGTGAATCTGGGTGCTAGCATTGATAAAGGGTGGGGGATAGTGCTGATAAAGGGTGGAAGGGTGTGGGTCGGTGATGGATGGGGGCGGAAAAGCGATGTAAAATCGAGGCTCAAGAGCTATAAAATCCTCCATGATTGGCAGGATTTTTTTTCATTTTTTATTATTTTTTACTATTTTTGTAACCTTTATCAGCACTAAAAAATGTTTTGATAAATGGGGTCCTTTATCCGTGCTAAAAAGAAAGGGATGATAAATGACCCTTTTATCATAGCTTTGTTTTAGCACTGATAAAGGACCCCTTTTAACAGTGCTTTTTTTATAGCTGATAAAAGGGTGCTTTATCAGCGCTTTTCAGAGTGCTGATAAAGGGGACCCCACTCCTTATCTTTTCTGGATTTAATAGTGATTTTATAGTGCTGTTAAAGGCCATTTTTAGCAATGATAAAAGGGGTATTTGTTGTATTGATGAGGCCTATGGCTACGGTGCTCCAGATATGATTCGAGGTACGATATGTGTATACTCCACCTTAGCTTGAGTACATATAGACACATGTTCCAATCACTCTTTTATTTCTATGTCCCTTGTTCGGAGCTCGATGTTTCTGGTGGAGCTGTTGGCTCGATCCTGGTGGATAGAGACTCCTATGGGAGGGGATTTGGGGATAATTCACTGGTGCGGACAATGTGATCTTGCACTAGGAGGTGAGAAATTCGGCTAAGATCTTCTAGTAGAAGCATTGAGGCCTTACGACGTCATCTTGGGTATGGACTGGTTATCCACATTCCATGCTTAGATCGACAACATTAGGCATAATGTGGGTTATGTCTGTGAGGATGGGAGCGGTTTTTCCATCACGAGTGAGATAGGAACCTATGCAGCACATGATGGAATTACCCAGAAGAGGGTGTTTCCAATCAATCCTCAGTTGGCTAGCCTTACCCTCAGAGCAGTTGATGTTGATAGTCCAAATTATCCTATAATGGTTGACCAGAATTCTAATTTCTTTCCGGATGATGTTTTGGAACTTTTGCTACACATAGAGGGAGACTTTTACATTGACATGTACCCCAGGATGACAACGATAACCACACCATCGTATTAGATGGCTCTTGCGGTGCTTCGTGAGTTATGTGTACAATTGGATGACTTGTATAGGAAGGGGTTCATAAGGACCAATGTTTCTCCTAGGGCATCCCTGATTTTGTTCTCTAAAAAGGTAGATGGGTGTTTGAGACACTATGTGTACTATCAGCACCTAAATTTGGTGGCCGTGAAGAACAAATATCCACATCTGAGGATTGATGATCATTTCATTCAGCTGAAGGGATCTCGTATGTTTTCAAATATAGGTCTCAGATTAGGCTGTCATCAACTTATGTTATGAGATGAGGATGTGAAGAAGACAACATTCAGATGTCGGTATGGCCACATTGAGTTCATGGTGATGCCATTCAGCATGACTGACGCCCCAGTAGTGTTCATGGGATTCAAGAACAAGATCTTCCAGCCATACCATAATCTCTTTGTGGTGGTCTTCATCGATGAAATCTTTATATACTCATCAATGGAGGAGGAGCATTCCTATCATCTATAGATAGTTCTGGATACACTCCAAGAGCACCGGATTTATGGTAAGATCTCGAAGTGCCAGTTCTGGATACAAGAGAATCACTTTCTAGGACACATTATCTCGGGGGATGGAGTTGTAGTGGATCCAGTGAAGATAGACACTGTGCTTGCTTGGGAGCCACCCAAGAGTGTCACTGAGGGGTGGCGTTTCCTGGGGTTGGTTGGGTGCTACTGGATATTCGTACTCGAAATTTCCAGAGTTACAGCACCCTTTTCAGCATTAACGAAGAAGGGAGATCCCTTCATGTGGACAGAGAGATGCCAACCGAGTTTTCAGGTGCTGAGGCAGAGACTAATGATTTCCCCCATCTTGAGGCTACGAGAATAGCTCTTTGGGTATATAGTCAACTACGACACATCAAGGACCGAGCATGGATGTTTGCTGATGCAGGGGTGAGTAGTGATCACTTATGGTTCATGACAGTTGAGACAACATGAGTAGAACTGTTCCACTATGACCTAGAGTTAGGATTAGTGGTCTTCACCTTGAAGATGTGGTGATATTACTTGATGGGAGAACATTTTATAGTGCACTCTGATTACAAGAGACTCAGGTATATCTTCTCACAAAAGGACCCGAACCTAAGACAAAGAAATTAGTTGTAGTTAATCTAGGACTATGACATCGAGATAGTCTACACTCTGGGAAAGGGGAACATAGTGGAAGATGCACTCAGTAGGAGGTCTGGATTACAGCTGTTGAGTGAGCCGAAAGAGAAGATTGCCATGTTTCTGATATCCTTTTTGGACAGAGATGTAGTAGCTTACCTCCAGTCTATGATTGTGAATCCCCCACATCTTCAGATAGTTTGGGAGGCACAACTTGAGGAATTTGACTGAGAGGATCAACATGCTTAGATATCCTCAGGAAATGTATGTGATGGGTTTTATGAAGGTGGGGAGCACATCATCCTCTTTAGAGGATGCACCACGGTACCAGTGGCACTTCGGGAGAAGGTATTGAGGGTGTTCTATATGTCACCTCTTGCGGTACATCCTGGTGTGGTGAAAATGTACCAGGACCTCCGGCGTTAGAACTAGTGCCCATGGATAAAGAAATAAGTGGCAGTGTTTGTTTCACGATGCCTCACTTGTCTGTAAGTGATGGTCGAGCATTAGGTTCCAGCAGGCTTAGTTCATCCACAAGAGGGCTAAAGTGGATGTGGGATGGTATCTCTATGGACATTGTGATAGGGATTCCACGTATGTCCAGGGGACATGATTCTATCTGGGTGATCGTTGACTGACTCAACAAGTTGGCCCACTTCCTACCTATCCAAGAGGAAGGATCTGTAGAGGGCTCGAGACACCTCTATGTACATGATATTGTACGACTTTATGGGGTGCCATCGACAATCGTCTCTGACCGTGACATATGTTTTACATCCCAATTTTGGAAGGGATTACAGGAGGAATTCGGGACTCAGCTATGTTTGAGCACCGCCATTCATCCTCAGTCGGATGGTCAGACAGAGCGGACTATATAGACATTTGAGGACTAGCATCAAGCCTGTGTCCTCGATTTTGGCCATAGTTGGGAGAACCACATACCCTTGGTGGAGTTCGCATACAACAAAAAATATCACTCCACCATCAGTATGGCACCATTCGAGGCCTTGTATGGTCGACCATGGAGATCATCTCTATGCTGGACTGACCCAGGGGAGTTACCACTTCGAGGTCCAGATTTGGTATGAGCTGCCACTGAGAAGGTGCTGATCATCCATGAGCAGATGAAGAGTACACAGAGTAGTCATAATTCTTATGCTAATATGAGATGAAGACCTTTGGAGTTCATAGTGGGAGACCATTTCTTCCTACAGTTCTCACCTTGACGTGGTTTAAAATGATTTGGCGGGCGGGGGGTGGGGGGGGGGTGGGGGGGGGATGGCTAGTTATCAAAAATTCTTATTGGACCAATTCTGATACCTCATAGGATTGGAAAGGTGGAATACTGCTTGGCCCTGCCACCATTATTAGAGATGGTGAACAACATCTTCCAATTGTCCCATCTGAGGAGATACGTGCTTGGCCCCACTCGCGTCATCGTTCATGGAGAGGTGATCTTGAATTATGGGGTGACGTTTACAGAGGTTACAGTGGAGATTGAGGATCGACTGGAGTAGGTCCTTCATGGACGATTGATACCATTGGTGCACGTTCACTAGCAGCACATAAACCTCCATGAGAGCACATAGGATAGGGATGCTCAGATTCATGCTCAGTACCCCAATTTCATTCCTTAGTTTATATTGTGGATATCGGGGATGAAAATCCCTAAGGTGGGGTAAATGTAAATACCTGGATTTTCTATGTAATTTTTTTATTTATGTGAAATTATTATGTTTCTCTGAAAATTGACAGCACATGATTCTGAGGCTTGGTGTGCCAAGAATGATTTTCTGGACTTTTTTTATGGTACACTAATTAAACACCTGAGTATCATTTTCGAACTTTTTAACCTGTGCTCGGATTAAAAATCCAAGGGCACAATTGAATCCAGAGCATCGAGATTCACATAATGGAGGCATCACTTTGACCGTAGTAGGTCCAGATAAAAATATAGATTTTGGACTTTTAAAAGTATAATAAAATAAATTTGTTATTTTATTTTAATTTTTCTTTTTCCTCCAACAGACAAGAAGCAGTGGCATGACCAATGACATCACAAGCCATTAAATGGATTGACTCCTCAAATCCTTGTAACAACAACATTATAATTTATGAAGGTTAATTATTAAATGAACCTCACAATTCCAAATGGCATTACTCACCCACACCTATCTGATTTATATGGAGCATGGGGAGGGGTATTGGCACAGATTCACCAAGCGATGAAGTTCTGATAAAGTGTCGTGATTCCAAACACATAGAGGATGAGACTGGTTCCAGAAAGTGGTGAAAAACAACACTAAATCCTGAACCGAAGAATGATGATTGAGTGGCGTCATTGGAGGATTATTGTGGAAACAACAAACACCGACTCTTCCTCAAATGTGGGCATTATCCATCAATCTTGAGGTAGTGTTTTGTATCATTTATTTTCAATATATTTTTGAATCATATATCCTCTTTGTTGAAATGATTATAATGTGGAGGGCATGGTCCAAACGAGCAAGTCCAAATCCATCAACCCCTTGTTTTACCTTTGTGTTCTCCACAGAAGACCGTCGACATGGCACCAGTGACAGACGTCAGAAGATGATGGTGGAAGCCAGCACTTGCCAGCCGTGGAGGTGACCTAGCACACTGTTGCACGCCGTCGATGGAGAAGGACCGCAGCCTTTCAACCGCGAGAGTCAAGCAGGGCGACTGACATCAGTTGGTAACAGGATGAGGCAGCGACATGCAACATCGCACCACCAGAGCAGTTGTGGCTCTGACACCACAGTGACAGGACCTGCTCCCTGTGGGTCCCGTAGTAAATGAGGTGGCACCATGTGGCATCACCGCAATGGGGAAGAACCAAACGATTGCTCAGCCATTCAGGAAAACCAGGGGGACTTTCCCCCGTGTTGGCTAGGGTAGGCCCAACACCAGTGGCCCCCGCCTTTGCGGGTCGTTCCATGTGAGCCCAATGGGCCGCGACACCTTGTGGGCCGAGGTGGACCATGGCCCAGCTGGATGATCCCATAGGGGCCCAGCCCAGACCGGGTTGGGTCGGCCGGTATCAGGTCAGACAGGAACCAGAGCCTTCCATGCCTAGTTTGTCTAAAAGGACCATAAAATGAAATTCAAGCATCAGTTTGATGAACCGTCTACGGTGCTGGGACCCTTAGAGCTATATGGTCATTTTAGAATACTCCACTTGAGTTTTGGAGAATGTTGGTATATTTTTGTATTTGATAGAACCTGAATCCAACCTTTCCCTCTGAACTAAAATGCTTATAAGTCACAGAACGAACCTCTAATTGACACACCATCTATCACTTTGGAACCCTTATGACATGGTGGTCCTTTGGGATACTTTGTTATGGAGCTTCATTGTAGTTTTGGTATGAATCATGGCTTTAAGAGAAGATCCTCCTGAAATCAAGTGTGCTATGAGCGGAAATCCAGTGGCTGGTAGTGAGATGGAGGTGGGAGACAGATCATATGGAGGTTAGTACCAAGATGTCATGTGTGGGTCATCACTTAATCATTCTATGTGGGTCAAATCCTATGTGGTTTAGCACAACGCGATCCTGTGTGGGTCCGCGCGTACAGATCCCGTGTGGGTCAGATCCTATGTGGGGCAGTGCGGGTTAGTACTTATTGATCTAGAGTGGGTTTGAATCCGTATGGATAATAGTGATGCCTCTCAATAGAATATGATGATCTAGGTTCTCGACTAATCATATCTAAATCTACGATTTACTTATGCCTGGTGTGAGCTGATCCTTTTACCTTCGGGGTGTTACCTTCGTGGTGTAATCTTTGTGGAACTTTTACTTTCATGGTGTTACCTTTGTGTTGTTAACCTTGTGGTACTTTTACCTTCATGGTGATACCTTTGTGGTATTCATCCATTGTGGTATTCTTCTTCGTGGAACAGTAGTGAAAATGGATTAAAAGTTGGATCCTTACTTTTCCTAATGAATGATATCACTATCTTTTGATAACATATGTATATGTATGGGAATATAGCTAGGTAGAGTTAATGACTAATACTTCATGTTTTTGGATGAGGTCTTGTTTTGCGGTTACTACTTTTTGGATCTATGGGAGACCTTCTGGGGTCTCGGGGTCCCTACTGAGTATTATTTTACTCACCCCTGCATGGACTATGCTCCCACCTTGCTATGTCTTATGCAGACAACTGAAAGCGTTAATTGAGGCTGAGGGAACCGGGACTGGACGGTGCATAGAGGTGGGCCATTTGATATTAGGTGACACAATGTCTACTGATCGAGATATGTACCTACCATTCTGGTAGGATCCTAGGTGGACGTTCTGAGAGTAGTTTTTCTCTTTCAGTTGTACTTGTACTTTTTAGTTGGTATTGTATTTCAACCCCTTTTAATTTCAGTTCATGTTTTACTACATTAGTTAACTACGTTATTTTTTTTGTGTTCTTGTATTGTGTGATTATACAAGGGTAAAGGCATTTCCATCGCATTATAAGGATATGCCCTTTCTATGCCAGTCTCCACCCCATGGCCTATAGAAGGCGGGCTTGGGGGTAGTCACGACACAAGGCCTGGGGGCCTGGGTGGTGATAATTTTAATTTCATGAAACCCTGATGTTTTCCAGGCAATTTAACATCATGTGGTAAGGATGTATTTCCATGTAGTTTAACATCATGTTGGGAGGATGTAGGTCATGTATCATTTTATTATCATATTGCTAAGACGACATGGAATATTTTAATGTCATGTTGCAGAGAAATTTGTAGATGGATTAGGGATATGTTTTTTGAACTATTAGATAGAATTACTAATGTGGAGATGCTCATTATGGTGCTATAAAACAATCCAATGTGAATGAGGACCAGAAAGGTCTCAACCACACCACACAACTTTCAAGGAAAACTCAGGACAAAGGGCCTAAAAGTTTTTATAACCGCTGCTTGGCCCAAAGATGAAATTTTTAGGTGCCACTACATATATTGTGAGGATGAGAATAAAAACACACATATTTCTATGAAAATAAATACTCTACATAGTTCTGGCTCATATGTAGTGGTGGGAATTATCTCTATTAACTGTTCGAGGAAGGCCTAAAATTGGAAATCTATGTGTCACTATGTATCTTTTATGGGAAGGAATCAAGCTATACATTTTTATTTGATGTTACATTCAATTTAACATCATGTGTTGAGGATGAAGGTGGATCAATGTGAATTTTTGGGAACATAGTGATTGGGCCCAAGGTTAGAATCATGGGAATCAATACTTATATCATGGGGATAATAATCCAATCACTTGTTTTACTTAGGGAACCATGAATTTTAACATCATGTGGTAAGGAAATTAGTATTCCTTTTAAGATATCATACTCATGAATATAATATATCCATTATTAAATTTTATTCTTTTCATGTAAGGTTATGTCCCTACCACAATTCAGAAGCTCATGTGAGCTATGCTCGGTGTGAGAAACAAGGAGCTACATGAGATTCCCTACAGTGTAGAGACATGAGAGGTGTATAACAAAGGAATTTTTTATTATGTAGTGGATGGAACAAGATATAGAATCAATGAATATGTACATATCTAATTGAAAATGTGAATCAATACATATATACTTCGTTGGGAACTGTGTAGTTTATCATCATGCAATAGGGACGATGGATTACCCGATGTGAATGGGAAGGGGAGTTGTGGATCCATGCTGTTTTATGTCATGAAGTAAAGAAATTGGCCACACCGTTTAATGTCTTATTGTATGGATGAATTGATTATAGTTTAACATTATGGTATTATTAATAACATCATACTATTTAACATCATATGGCTAGGACGAAGAGGTGACTCAATGTGAAGGTGAAATTTCTTGATACATGTAGTTTTAGGTCATGCGATATGGATATCAGATCAACTGATGAGAAATGAATATAACCCTATGGTTTGGCCCATAAGTAGAGGTTTGAGAATAAATATGTATCCAATGATGATGGGAATCAGTCCATACATATTTCTTAGTAAACCGTACAATTTTATCTCTTACGGTAATGATGTAAACTGGGATTATCTCCGAAAGGGTATGTATAATGAGGCCTACTATATCATGACATGAATAAGTACCATGAAGGCACATTTCATGTAATATGATCAAATGTAAGGACAATTTCTTGGAATGAAAACAATGTGTCTAGGCATCACTAGGTATTCAATAAGGATGAGAATCAAGACATACATTGTTTTGGAATGCTCGTGCGGTAGAAGGCCGATAACAAAAAATGATGTTCTTCTCAGAAGTGGACTGTAGGAATATAAAATATTATTTAATGTAAGGTTCCGTAACCACACATTTTATCTTTATGCGGTGAAGAATCATCATAAAAAAAGAGCTTATCTAAATCCTTCATCCCTCATTTTGGGTGGGAAAACCCTTAACGAAATTCCCATGATCATGTGAGCTATGCTCAGTTCGAGAAAAAAGGAATGACCGGAGCTCCTTTAACCATTTAGAGGCAGTGGAGGATAGTGGCAGATTATTTTATATTGTGTGGTGGTTGGTCCAAATTATAGGATCAATTAATCCCCATATTTCTCATTGAAAATTAGTATCAATCTATACATAATTCTATAGGGACCATGCCATTTAACTTCATGTGAAATGGGCGTGATCCATCCAGTTTATTTTCATACGATAAGGAAATCCTCCATGTAGATTAGTATCATGTGGTAATGAAATGTTAAATGTATTTTGGGGTCTTGTGGTAAGGAAAAACCTCCATACAGTTTAAGATCTTACAGTAAGGATGATGGCCATCCAGTTTAATGTCTCATTGTAAGGGTGTTGGTGATATTATTTAATGTATTAATGTAAGGATGATTTTACATTCATTTTCACTTCTTGTAGTATAAATATTGGCCTTGTAGTATAACATATTTGGTAAGGACATTGGCCATGAATTTTGGAATCTTGTGGTAAGGGAATTGGAATTGCAATTTAAAGTCTTGTACTAAGGACATTGGCGATGTAGATCAGTGTATTGTGGTGTAGATATCATGATATACCCTTTATAATCTTCATTTACAATGAATATGACATCATCCCAATACTCAATGCATTGTTTAGTGTAGGAAACCCTTATGTTATTTCATATGCTCGAATGAGTAATTCTTGGTGCAAGAAACAAGGAATTAAAATTGCTTTGTTCGCATTTTAATTGAATCATAGGAATGGATAAGAGTATTTTAGATTGTGTGGGGGCCAGACCAAGATATAAGATATAGGAATACCTATGTACCCCATCGAAAATGAGAATTAATACATATTTAGTTCTTGAGGCACAATGTAGTTTAATATCACGAGAAAGGGACACGAGCCGTGATGTACATCATCATGTTGTATAGACATTTTCCATTCAGTTTAATTTCATGCTGTAAGGACTATAGTAATGTATCTTATTTTATTTTGAAAAATAAAAAACATTCATGAAGTTTAATTTCATGTGGTCCCGATGATGGATCCTTATAGTTTAACACCATGTGGTTAGAACAATGGCCATGCAATTTAATATCTTGTGTTAAATACATTTTATGAGTAACATATCATGAGAGTAGTTCATCTGAATGATTTTGAACATATGCGAGCCATATTTCATGTGTTTTATAGATATTTCAACTCAATTATTTCTGTAGAAACATGTCACTCTAACTGATCATTAAATACAATGAAACATTCTATTATATGTTGAGATGTCAATAGTAGTGGAAATAGATTTCCTAGCCTATCAATCCTACCACACGTGGTATTCTCATTGTTGGGATTTCCATCAAAACATTTTTCATGGTAAAGAGTAATATATGTATACATTTTTCAATTGTAAATAATTGGGTTTGTACAATCTTGATTTTAAAGATGACCACTTATCCTTGGAAGGCAAGTGGCTCACACTCCACTGCACAACTAGTGAATCCCATTCAAATAGATCAAATGACTGAAGTGGGGATTCTGGTGTTTTTGGTTCCAATATTCCCATGTCTATCTACACTTGAAGCAAGTCATTAAAGAAAAATTAACCTCCTATGGAATGCCTGAGATGTCAATGGTAGGGGAAATAATTGTCATGGCCTATCAACCCCATCTCATTATGGTTTATTACCACCAGTATCCCAATAAATCCATTCTCTATACTATATATGAAATTCCCCGGAACATGTTGGTCTTGGAAGGAAAATAATTTTCTCTGATAATATTATATAGACGGGTGATCAAATAGCTTATCTCGCAAGATATTTGCACCACCATCAGTGCGGGTGCAAGGATGAGTCTTGTGTCTAGGGTATGGAGTCCTAATATCTACTGCTCTGGGGGTGGGTCTGGGATCTTTGGGGGTCATTGTTGATGTGGAAAAATCTAACAAATTAAAAGATTATATCTCTATGAAGATTTTTTGGTGACTCCTGAGGTTAGATGGTTTCTAGCATATCCCCGATGAGGAGTTGGGAATTATGGAAATTCCCCAAGATAAGCGGGATGGGGTGAGGTGGAACAACGTTTTGATCTCTACAAATGAGGGGATGAAAAATATAAAAATTCCAATAGCCCTGTGGGTTGGGTGACTTAACTATAAGGTTATATTTTGCAAGTAGAGGTGGGAACACCATCCTTAGGTAGATATACAAGGATTATCCCCACAATTATCTACCAGATATTCCAATTATTTTGTGGGAGTTGGAAGATCTATTTTTCAATTGAAATTTCCCAATCACCATCAAGGGGATGGTTAGCAGGATCCATGAAAACACCCTTTACTCTATCAGTGGCATGGGAATTAGATGATAATTGTAGTTTTGATGTGGATCTGAGAGACTGAAGCCACTACATCCATTTACCCTATGATACATTTTCCTGACCTCTTAGAAGACCAACATGATTGGTGACCTCTTTTACAGATTCTTGGTGGATTCTTCCAAGACTTTATAGTCTTATACTTGTAGTATGAGACATTCCAAACTGTCATTGATCAGTTGACTATAGGTGGGTAGGATTGTACCCACCAAGAGTATGCTCACCTAGATATGATGGGGAGTCTTAATATCTTGTGGATATCATGTTGACCAAAAAAACAAGTTGGCCGGTGATCCACATTGACCGAGTATCATGTTTGACGGGTCGGTGCCCGATATGCCATCGGAGGGGTCAGTTCCCCTGATACCATTTGTGGGGTTGGATCCCATGATAATATTTAAGGGGTCAGTTCCCTTGATGACAATGATCCCATGGTATGTTATGGAAACAATTCCCCCATCAAGTTAGGTTAGGGTGTTCATTTGGACTACGTAGTCACTATGGATAGATGAGGTGAATCTAGAAACTCCCAGATAGCTGTGATCTAGGATTGATCCTAGACAACCATTGTGACACATTGGTGTACCTAAATCTTATTGGAAGTAGCAGTGATATGATTTTACTCTAGAGATACATTTTTTGGATATCCTAGATGGGATCTCCTTTTGGGTGTCCCATCCAGGATAATTGGTATAAGCACAACCTCCTTTGCAGATCCTTATGGGATTACAACTACATATATTTGATGATGATCAGAATGGATGTGAACGCTCTTAGGTATCTCCTGGGTGATTTATTTGTCATTTTGACCATCCTCATCAGCCTCCTTTATATAGAGTATGTGTATGTTTCTACATTCATGTGATAGGTTCCTAAAGTGGTTGAATGTGGAGATAAGGATCACTTCCTCTCATTTGGACTCTCATAGGAAATATGGATTGTGGGGAATCATCTTATTAAGGATTTTATGTGCTAATTACAAATTCATGATAGAGCTGTTGATGCGGTACTCCTTTCCTATGAAATTCACCAACCGATAATGGAAGTGGTGTGTGGGTGATAATTTACATCGAGGCCTCAAAGAAAAAGCCACTTATCCAATGATCTCGGGTTCCACTGGCATGTGATAGGATGCCATCATGATTTCAAGTAATATTAAAAAGTCCTATATAATTAAAACAAGACACGTTATATTTGTAGAATCATATATAAGATTAAACGTTCGATTAATTATTATCATAGTTAAATGATATAGAGGTTATCCGTTCATTTTGTGAGTGGTTTAGTGTGGTTAAAATAAACATGTTGAGGCTTATTTTTTTTTTGCAATGAGAAAAACATTAATTGTTTTAATATGTATTAGAATAATCTATCCTTTTTTTCCCATTATAGTAATGAAACAATTAATGGAAATCACATTATGTTCACTAATTTTTCATTGGGATTTATGGTTAGTGGAGTGGTTTTAGATTGTTGCATTCCCAAACTCAATTTTCACTGAAACACCCAATGGTTCCCCCATCTATATTTGGGTACAAACCCACTTTCCAAATGTTAGAAATTGTCTTGGTTTTCTAGCCCAATTAATCTTAGGGAATCACATTGGTCAAGAAGATGGGATATGGGTCTCGTCACCCCATTTTGTGGGGAATTGTTTCCTACTATGAAATTCCCATATAGATAAAATATATGTAAATGAAATCCTTCTCGGACCGCGGTATGAGAATGGTTACTGCTATTTCAATGGATTGATTGCGAAAATGTATCAGTAGGGATTGTCTTATGTATATCACGAGTTATCTTTCACTATCTTATTTAATTATGATGGTTTGGACCATGGCTATGCCCAAAAACTCTGGAGATTATTGCTACCTTTGGAGATGGTTGGTGTCTTGTAAATGGGATTGATCCTCTAAGAGACATCCTATGTATCATATGAATATAGGAATCAAAATCCATGTAGTTTTTTTGATATAGTTTAGTGTCATATGACTGGAACCATCCATCCAGTTTAATATCATATGGTAAGTACATGAATATCATGCTCAAACCTTGAAGTTGCATAATATGTATCCTATTTAATATAGGAAATAGAGTCTATGATGTTCATGATAAATGTGTCTATGTCTGGAGATATAAAACAATTGAGACCCTAGGTGGGACATATGCATATGAGACTTCCATGGATTGATTATTTAGGAATGTCACCATTTATGGTGTGAGGGGATGTAAAAAGACTTACATACCGATGGTGAGGGTCCCTTATTTAGGGAGTTCTCATTATGTTTTTGGTATAATTGTCACTGATCTCTAATCCCACATGAGTCACGCTCAATGTGAGAAACATGTGAAAAATATTGATTGGACACATTACATGAGAGAATATCAACATGGGTGCAACACATTAATGTTTTCCTTTGAGAGGAATAGTGAACCTTCTCATGGAGGATACGATTTGGAGCATTGTACTTAGGAGGGATTCCTACATATCCTAGTCATTTTGGGAATCAGAGATCTAGTATTTTATTTAATTTTGAACCCGATGATAGGTTTGAGGTCCTTGAGATAATGACCATGTCTTACACGTGGAATGATGTCTATGTATGGATACTCTTTTAATCCAATGATGGAAAAGGGATAATTGAATACATTGTGGAAGATGTAATCATTCAAACTAGGAAAAATTTAATGGTAATGGTCTGACATCGAACTTTACTCCAAATAGAGATCAGGACTTAGGAATGATTCCTATATATCCCATATATGGTAGGAATGAGTTTCATCATAGTTTAGTTTATGTCAATACTATTGATGGATTGAGGAAGATGATCATGATCAGAGACATTATGTATATTCCCTAGTCTATAGGAATTCTATGGGGTTATTCAATGATGGATACCCTATTGATTGAGGGACATGTTATAGAATGTTGTTTGTTGGGACTTATGCACTGAGACTTCCGAGAAGGTGGATACATATTATCTTATATTTATGGTTGTGACTTACGTACTAAGACTGCTTGTTGGTCGAGACTAGAAATTTGGGGTCACCCGTGTGGTAGGGGCTTGCACACTAAGGTTTCCCATTTGATTCTCTCATATCATGCCATTGGTTTAGGAAGACACTATGAGGATTCCCATATGGTGTACTCATTCTTTATCCACTTTCAGATTAAATTGAGTAGCGAAAACCATGATGGTATGTCCAAGAGAATAATATTGGGAGGGTCACATGAGGGCATGCTACTAGCTCTTCAAGGAAACTTCATTTATAAACAGGTAATGCGGATTACAATTCATAGCTAGGGTTTAGATGGGCTAAGTCCAAATAGGCATGTGGAAAAAGTATGGAGTGAGCTACAAGAATTTTCAAACATATCAAGACCATCTACTGAGAAAGTCTTGATTGTTTTACGAATATATTGAAGAACCAATCTGATGTGGAAGACACATCCAAGGGTATCTTCCTGGTCAAAATGTCAAAGATGCTTCACATGACCAAATCTGGCACATTTGGGGAATCATGCATGATTATCCATCTTGTCTCGAATGCCTTCTCCTGGTAAAAATGAAAATTTACGGAGTCATACATGTGATAATTTGACTTGTCATAGATTCCTTCACCTAATAAAGGAAGAAATATCTTGAGGAGCTTTTCATGACCAGAGTGGGTATGTTAGGGGTCTATCACATGTTCATTTTACTTGTTAGAATATCTTTTCTTGATCAAGGATGAAGTATTTGGGGTCTTGCACAGAATCAAAAGATTCATTGCATTACCTGGATATTCACGTCTTATTAAATTGTCAAGAGTTATTGCGAAGCTATGTTATAGGCTTCGTGGGTACGTCGCATGTTCTCGAGCGACCACAAGTACATCTCGCCTCCTCATATTTGATTTCCATGGGTTTAACATTCA
The DNA here is from genome assembly GCA_963277665.1 of Viscum album. NCBI lineage: Eukaryota > Viridiplantae > Streptophyta > Magnoliopsida > Santalales > Viscaceae > Viscum > Viscum album. The sequence goes on along the minus strand of OY728158.1, from coordinate 1,583,287,755 downwards.
AAGGTCACAGGTTATACAAGTTTGTATGATTCATATCAATGATTTTTACTCAATTTTTTGATGATGCCTCATGTGAACAATATGGATCATATGAAGAGGGTGCCAATATGTCATGAATAATTCAATCCATCTATCCATTAGAGTGCTGTAGAGGTACCCAAACATATTCGATGGATTCCATGTGGTGAGGATATCAAGTGAAATTAATGTCATGTGATCATCCTGACCTATCCCCACAATTAAATCGGGACATTTCTATAGATTATCGCATAACCATCCTGTCATCATATAACCTCCTTCACATGATCAACATGCATTTTATAGGATGTTTTTTTCATTATCAAGATGGAAAGATATGAGGTTTTTTGCATTCTTGAAATGCATTTTCATAGATATGTCATGGGGATCATCATATAATTGGATAAACATGTCTTGGGGTTGTAATATGAAAACATCGACATGTCGATGTCCTATATCACAATCAAAGTTGCATGCCCAAGATTTCCCATGGATTTTGCGAGATCATCGATGGGTCTCATGATCATGTGTCATTAATTCATTCAGGCAGTGGGGTCTCGCAGATATGCTCAAGGTCATGCACACATCTAAGTGCTGCAAGTTCACATGAAGAGATATTATTCCTTAATCTTCATGGGTCATAATATATACATAAGTTCTCATATTGAAGGAATACGCTATAGGGATTTCATGGAAAAGGTAAGTCCTATCCATGTGTTCCTATACACACTAAGGGGGTGTTCTCATGACACTCATAATGATGGTTCATAGATCATATAGCACCAATGTGGTATTTCAATAGGTTCAATGCCTATTCAATGTTGCTGCATATCAAAAAAATGTTTTCATGGAGAAATGTTACACTTTTGGTTATGGATGACATCTCCAATTTCATATTCCATCATCTTTGAAACTTCTATGGAAAAGTGTGAAATGCTCAAATATTGGTGCCAAAAGTTTCAGTCATTAAAAACAATGATCTATTTACACTTTTGGTTACAATATATCATTCAAAACATGGAAAGAATATTATTTTTAATATTTCTTTAATGAACACAAAAGGATAAATTTTAATTTAAATATTCAGGGAATATTATTCAAAATAATTATTGAAAGAATTTTTTAAAACATAGACATGGAAAGAATATTATTTTTAATATTTTATTCAAAATAACTCAAAAGGATAAAATTTAATTTAAATATTCATGGAATAATATTCAAAATCATTATTGAATGTAATTTATAAAACATGGACATGGAAGATAACATTTTCCTACAAAAATATGATAAATATGGATCTCATTAGATATAAACATTTTTTGAAGCATTTTGAGAACCAAAGAGTGTAATATGGTAATAAAACATCAAGATAGTATAAATAAAAATGGGAAAATAACAAATAAATGGATTTATAAGATAAGGATAATATAATTTCTATAGATAAAATTCTCATATAAAAAATCACATTTAAAATGGTATAAGAATTTAAATCACATACCACTTTGGTAACATTAAAATGAATACCTTGAGAAAGTGATAAAATTGTGTGTATATTAATATCCCTATAATATTGATTAGAGTAATTATAATAGAAATTCATTGAAAATATAGATTCCATATATATAAAACTGGTCAATATTGCATGTATCTCACTAAAATAAAAGTGAGATGAAAAATACCTTATCTTAAGTATGAATTCCTTCAAAACTGATATATCATCTTATATAGTATACATAAATTTACTATAATAATAAAAAAAATTAATTTAGATACTTATAATATAATATATAAAACAATTATCACATTTCAGCACTAAATTTTTTAAAAAATACTTATTAGAAGTGTTATTTCTTGGTGTCAACTATTTCATTTTTATTCGAGTTTCAATTCCAATGTATCGATCCCTTTAATTTAATCAGGGATATAAAATCTCTAAATTTTAAATATTTTCCTGATTATAATATTTAATATTTATATAAACATATATAATTATTCATATTAATATATTATAGAAAAGGAATTACATAACATTGTGGAGGAAGAGTCTATATATTGTGTTCGGTGATATTTCCATCTCTAAATGCATGGAAAAATTTAATGTTAAAGGATAGTTTACCTATACTGAACCAAAATAATATCACAAAAATAATATATATTCATTATTTTCATAACTTTAACAACTGATGAGATTTGGCGGTAAAAAATTACATGTATTCCTTTGTGGAGGGGGAAATCCACACATGAACGAGTGATGATTTATTTCGCCAATTGATTTAATAGAGGTCAATAATGGATGTTCTATTATCATAATAAAAATTTAATACACTAAGTAAATTTTAATAATTATGTTTTAATTTATACAATATATTTTAATTTGGTTAATGAATAAATAAAATTTAATGTACTCTGATATGAGCTATAACACTTCAATGAGAAACCTCTTTTATCTTACACATCAAGCCATCAAAAATGGACTTTTGAAGAGACCATAAGCTATATGATATAAATAATAAATCTAGGATAATCTTATGGTATGGTATTTATGAGTTAAGCTTTTCAAAAACTGCGAATAAGGGTAGAGAAGAGGTTCCCTTTTATAAGTGAAGGATGGGGCAACTCTGGAATTACGTAATGAAATGAATTTATATATATTAGTTTTTAGGATATAGTGGTATAAATTTGAAATATTTTGAAAATATTATTAGTATAAGTATAAATAATATCCTAAAATAATAGTTATAAATTTTTATGTGATGTTTTCACCCTTAAAACTTTATATTAACCCCCAACCATTTTGGAATTACAACAATATCGAATATTTTTACTATTATTGGAACAAGATTGTTATACTAAAGGGATAAATGACACATAAATAGACCTTGGATGATAATTTAAAATATATATCAATAAATTGGATGGTGATAATATTTTTCTAATGTTAAATAATTTAATTAAATATTTCATATTATAAATTATATGTAATTCCATTTTTTAAACAATTTATTTCATTAGATGTTAATTTCATAAAGATAATACAATAATTAAATTAAAAAAATTGAAAAACATCAATTAGGTTATATGTGTCTTATAAGTTAATGGAAAATAATAATACATCCAAATTTTATTACATTTGGTAATTTTGATAACAAATATTTTATTTATCTTTTAATTTAATAAATATTTTTTTTGTGTTGAATAAGAATTTATGGTGACAATAAAATTAATAAAAATTAAAAATGAATTACCATGATTAAAAATTAAATAATATATCAAATAAATATTTTCAACTTAATATAATTCCCTTTTGTCATTATAAAAAGATATTAGATATATTAAATTCAAGAGAGTTAAATTTTGTATTTATTATTTTCATTATATTAAAAGTGACATAATGAAGGAAAAATTAATGAAAGATGCAGTATTTTAGAATCATGAATGGGAATTATATAATTAAAATAATCCAATTATATAATTTAATGTTTTATAATAATTTTATATCCATACCCAATGTTGTAACACTTTTTTCAAATTTAACCATAGTCACAAGGACTATTATTTATAATGTTATCTATTCATAATGAATAAAAATAAAAGGCACATTTTTAGAAAAAATAAACCCAACAATTCCAAATATGAGATTTATTTGTAATGATTCATTTCATAGAAGTTTAAGAAATCATTTTTATAATACATTCAAAAAAATTCAACAACAATAGTTTTTTAAATTTACATATCTGGAAAAAATCCAGATTTAATACAATTCCATGAATATTAAAACCCATTAGAAAAATTTTAAATCAATTGATTTAATATATTAAATTTTAATTTCATTAAAAAAATTCATCAATATAGATTAATATAATTTATTTATATAAAAATAGATTCTGTGAAAGAAAATAGTATTATAAAAAATATCTCTATTTACCTTTAAACACTTTTATTTTCCTTTATAACCTTTTTATAACTAATAAATTTATTTTTATCAGATATCTAAAGGTGCTTTCTCAATAATTTAGTTATCGATATTGATTTTTTACCATCCAACAAATAGGTGATTATTATAACATTAAATAATTATATATCAATAATATAAAGTGGAACTTATAAATCCTGGTTTCCTATGAAGAATGATATTAATGAAATAAAAATTATTTATAGTGAACTTTTTCATAAAATAATAGGGTACTAAAATTTCCATTTTGATGCCACATTTATGGGTTTAGGAAAGGTTATGATATAGGTAAGTCAATTTGTTTCTTACGGCTCTGAGAAATTATTCCATCAAGAGAAGATCTCCCTTATTCAGGATCTTTAGTTGATGACATTAATGAATTATCTTATGATATATAACTACTACCAGATTAGTGATTAGTTTAAAATGTATTCATATCATAATAGTCTGAACTATATTTTCACTTATAGGGATCTTAACATGAGATCGAGATAATGGGTGGAGTATCTTTAGACAATTATTTTTTTTATTTCATACAAACCATGAAAAGAAAACATGGGAACAGATTCATTAAGAATAATTTTTTTTAATTCAGTAGTAAAGGAATTAGTGGAAGTGTGGTTCCTGATGGACTTTTTTCTATGACGTTCTTGGATAAAGGGAAATGAAGAAAGGTATAGATTACTTTCTTGTTCTTATTTTGTATCATATATGGATGATTATATTTGACATTTATATCTTGAGGATGTAGACTATCAATCCTTTAGAAATAATATTTTTTTGGAGACACCAGGAGTTTGAGGAATCTATCTCCAAATAGAGTTTTGGGCTTCTGAGGTAGTATATTTTTTTGGATGAATCTAATATTGGAATTTCTGGATAATGGAAATTGATCTAATTGTTTTTTATACCCTAGAACTAACAATATATAGCATGAGCTAAGTCATCATTTCTAGTTTCCTGGAATGTGGTGATTGATGGGGTATTTTTTTCATGGATCCTTACAAGTTATATAATTAACACAAAATAATAGGGGTATATCAGTTTACTATAAACTCAATGCATTCCATTCTGTAAATTGAATTAGATATTCTTGGAAATATTAATTTGGAAGCATAGCCTAATATTGGTAAGTATGTGGTATGGTTTATTATTCATCCACTCACAATAATCCACACCTTTCATACCTTTCAAGGAATCAATTAAGGAGTTGTATTATTTGAAATTATATGTATGGGAAGTTATTAAAGTCTATAGTGTTCCATCAACTATCATTTTGGATTCGGACCCCAATATAACATCATAGTTTTTAGTTTATTTTAGGTAGTTATGTTTCATAAGTTGAATATAAGAATGAAATATCATCCTCTGAGGAATGGTAAGATATAAAGATATAACCAAATTTTCAAATACATTCATTAGGAATAGGTTCAGGATTTATCTGGATTATGGGAGAAACATATGGTTTTAGTGGAGTGTTATAATAAAAATACTTAATGCTATTCGATTAGAATGGTAATATTTGAGGAATTGAATGGATGGTCTTGAATAATCCCCCATTTTTGGGAATATGTTTTAGAAAGTTCCTTGGATTGACTGATGTTCTCACTGAAGACAACTGATAAAATGAAATTTTATCGGATGGTGATTATAAACATATTTTGTTGGAATTTGAGGTTGATATTTTATTTTACTCATAGTTTCAACTGATTTGGTACATATCCATTTGAGTAGGAAAGGTAGGCCAACACATGGTAATTTCATTGTATTCATGATTGTAGGGAAACATCATAATATATATTATCATTTTTTTATACCTTATCATTTTAATTCTATCTATGTAGTTATTCATGTTTACTAACTGAAGAATCACCATAGAAATCCATACTAGGGTGTTTATAAATAGGCATGAAGTCAATCCTCCATTTTTGATTCAGAAAATATGGAATGTTATTTTGAAAATAGGGAAAGAGGAAACACATTATAATAACTAAGGAAAGAAATCATTAAAGAATAATTACCTTATGGTAAAAATATGGTCCTGAGTGATCAATGGGAAGAAAACATCAAGATGCACCACAGAAAAATTCTCATCACCCCTTTAAAGGCATTAAAAATTTGATATCAAACGATGATGATGCATCCCCCTTATATGAAGTTGTTCCATTTTGGTCCAAATCAATAAGAAGGGGAACCCCTCCCACTCACACTATCATATGGGGGAGGATTGCATGATAGGTTATACCACACCTATCATTAATTTTATCCACCACCTAATATTGCTTGTGAATAAATCATTCCACTATCAACCTGAAGCAATGAAAACCTAGTCCATATACATTGTGCAGTATTAAAATGGGGTACCCATCTTACCAAAGTTAATATATGGATGAATGATGGGTGTCGGCACACCCACTCCACTTTCAAGGAAACCCACACAAAATAACCTAGATAATACATGAACACCATATAAATTTATTAATTTGAATTTTAAACCAGAAAAAATAATCTCCCACCAAATCAAACAATTAGTCCCAACAAATTGGATGGATTCAAATTAGACCATGGCTGAAACCACTATAATACCATGATTTCCTCCACCCTATCACTAGGTATAAAACCTATGGTGAGAAAAAAATAAATGGATAATTCACCCATGGGCATCATCAATGCTGATGTCCATGTCAGTATTTTCACCACTTATAATAACCTGCATGAACTGCATCAATCAACCATCCTTCTATCACCACATCAAGCCTTACTATATCCAATTATGACCCTTGAAACAAATCTAGCCAATACCATTATAATTAACTTGGAAAATTACTTTGCAATACTACCTTTGATGACAGAAGTGAAACAATTGTTGAAAACATTCTTGATTACTGAAAAAACATAAAACCAACAATATATATCACATTAGAAGAGTTGGGATATGCACAAGAACAAACAATTACCAGTGACAGAAACTATGAACACCATCATTGAACGGTCTAGGAAAAAAGTACCATGACACATCATTAATATAGGAGAACTTGATGAAATAAAGAGGTATATAATGCTTTGAAATGGGAATAGATCGATTAATTAGTAAAGAAACATTGAAAAAATAACCTCCATATCTCAAATCTGAATGATCAATAGGGATATGTTCTAGAACAAGACACCATGAGAAGATTAGGGAGAACCTATAAAAAAGGTGATGAAAAAACCAATAGAAACTGTAGTGTCTAGATCCATTTCACTTTTTATATAATCATCCAAATCCATCCTTAGTGATTGAGTGAGAAGATGTTCAAACTCAACCAGAAAACTAAATGATTGAATGACCTATTCAAATAGTGGAAAAAAATATAAGGTGGATCATTGAATGATAATCCTATTTTTCAAGGTATATGGTCCTATGTTATAGGAATCCATGAGGCCTTGGAGTATAGGGCCTTCGTGATGTAGTAATGGAATTATATCATTTTGTGTCCTTGAATAGATGCCTTTCTTGGGAAACAAGATTTTATGATCTGGCAATTTTCACACATCGATATATAGATCTATTTATGAAGTATTTTTATGTATTTGTATTTTAATTATAGTTAATTTGTATCTTAAGATAATGATTTTCAATTTTTCAAGGCAGAATAAGGTCACTGAATAGTTGATGAAGGGAACTGTCTTACTGGTGAAGGGCACAAACTAACTGGTGTTGGTTTTATATAAAGTTTCAATACAACAAGTACCATATCCTTATAGAATACCTATAGTTTTAGGTTCACTAACTACACACACTGGCTTGTTTTTTGGCCATCATCAACTTTCTTGTTGTCCTCTATCTCATCGGTTGTTGTCCAGTGCTTCCTCGAGAATGCTACTGGGAATGTGTTTTAATAGTGGATAAAATTGAATTTTGGTGTAAAATTATTATATATCTCCCCAATGTATCCTCCCCAACCATAATTTGAATATCATTGATATAAATACCCATTTGGAATATTTTTTATCTATCCCTCTTCCTATAAATGGATCTCCATGGTGATTAAAAGCTTGGATATCTATTGATTACAATCTAACGAGTTAGATACATTATAATATATTTTATTCTCTTATTATCCATGTGATTGATTACTTATGAGGATATATCCCTAGATCTTCTATATATATAAATAATTAATGTTTTTTTCCACTAGATCATTGTTCTTGAGGATATGATCTCTCCCTCTCGCATCACCGATGTAGAAGGCAATGTTCTTTTCAATGATATTGAGGTAGTTGTCTCTATCCTATGGTCTCTCCATTTTAATTCCATATGTTATTATGATTCCCTTTGGTCATTATTTATAAATTTTTTATTTTTAAATTCATGGTCGGTGAATTTTTTTTCTACTGAGTATATAAATGATTTCTAAAAAATGAATTTTTTAAAACACTTATTGGCATACATAATGTGTTTTGCAAAATACCTAAAATATGGTTTCAAATTTGAAATTAGTTTTCAAGCCTAGAATAAATTTTGAATATCTAATTATTTTTTTATGATGTGTGGGGATAAAAATAAAATGGGTTTTCCTTGGAACATATTTTATAAAATTGATTTCATTGGAAAAATATTAAAAAATGTATATTTTGTTTGTTTTAAATATTGATGATGTAATAGAATATTTGTAATTCCATGAGTTTTATGAGATAATTATTAAAATAAGATATGAATGGGGTTGTGTCTCATGATTCCATGTAGCAATTGGGTAGCTTTAATAGGGAACAAAGGTTCAGTGAGTTGGGATTTACATATGACATCTAGTGTTTCTGGGATTGTCTTAGTTGAGTACACCCTCATATTGACTATTTCTCTTCAGTTCTTTTTGAAAATATAATGCACATGTTTATTTTTATTATTATTTCCTACAAGATATGTATATTGATTATTTAAATATGATTTACCCATATACTTATTCATCATTGATGTTTTATATGTAAGAATTATTTATTTATTTTAATATGGAATGTTATTAAAAAAATCAAAGGATGATTTGACATTGGAAAAATATTTATTTTGAAATTTTTTTATAAATCTATTTTATATAAGATCTAATTGAAGCATGTGGATAGAAACTATTTAGATTCATTTGTGGAATCCTACTATACTTTAGTCCTCAAACCCAACTTTTTCATTTGGATGATTGTAGACTTGCTGTTGTAGGATTCATATAAAGGAAATAGACTCTTCTCTAGAACGGATCTCCTAGAACGTTTTTACTTATGATGGGATGGGACGGTGGTGACATATGGTGATGAGAAGAAGAACACATGGATTTAACTGGGTTCCATGTTAACGGTGTTATTGTTTGTTCATCTATAAATTATTATCTAGTTCTTGTATGTTACCTTTCTTGTTTTGTTGATTTAAAAAATGATGTATTTTTATATCTTATATTATTATCTATTATTTCAATATTACCATATGCATGTTGATGGTAAAATCATTCCCAGGATTCTATGTATGATATTCAGGTTATTATCTCCACCTCTTGATATAGAGAATTTTATTTGGACATTATGGAAATCAAAGTCATGTATCTTTATTTTTTGGCCCGACTTATTCTATTATACACCCTATGAATTCAACTCATAGGCTACCCATTAACCCCAAAATCGATTAGGTGTTTTGTTGGACCAATTTTATCTGCGCGAACCATTAGTACACTAATCCCTCCATAATGGTGTCTTTCTTTCCTTAGTACACCAAAAAAATCCAAAATCACTCCCAACTCTTGGCATAACCGACCAAAGATCTCCAAATAAGAAAAAAATATGTAGTATTTGAAAAACAAAAAGGGAACATGGAAATTACCTCATCCTAGGGGTATTATTGAAAAAAAAATTAAAAAATGAATATTCGTAATGATAAATCCATTTTGAATATATATATATATATTTAACCATAAAATAATATATAATTGAATGTGGAATGACTGAATTATGCTGTGTTGATAAATGGAATCAATACTATAAGACTATTAAAAATATTATCCCTATAAATTTAATCAATCCATTGGAATAGTAATATGAAAATTAGGAATAGAAACCTTACCATTAGAATAATATCCTCAAATACGTAATTATAAAATAGTATTATTTATCTTATTAAATGAAAACATACAAAAAAATTATCTTGATTCATATAAATATATTTTTTTCATAATGATTAAAAATATATATTGATATTTGTAAGAAACTTATGTTTTATTTGAACTATTAAGAAAAATAAACAAATAAAAAAAAATTATTTTTCAACATAAATAGATTTATTAAATACTTTTATATTTGATTAATATTGTAATATAATTTTATGACATTAGATGTAATTCTTCAGTGAATACGAAAATTGAGAATAATATAAAAAAATTTATTTCTCAAATATATAAGGATGTAATTTAAAATTTAAAATTATAATAATTAGAAAATTGTTTATTTACAATGGTTTTCATTTTTAAAAAATACATTTTGAAAAACATTTAGGGTGGTATTCGTAATTTTATAAAATAGTTTAATTTTTGGTAAATACTAAAATAAATAAAAATACTAGATTTAAAATTATAATTAAAAACATGAATACCAGAGTTGTGGATAATTTTATAATACATTAAAAAAACATATAAAAAATACGGGGCTGATGTCTCTTTTTATTATGAATGAAAATAAAACTTTATATCTAGGGAGATAGTGACCCATTTAATAAGCTATAATACAATGGATAAGGGGCCTATAAATATGGCATAAAGGCCCAAGGCTGTATCATGCCTACATCATCCATCCGATTCCATGCCTACATCACTACCTACCCTTGTCATGCCCGTTTCATCTACTACGATGTAAATCCACACTATAACAAAATAAGATTTTATCAACACTAAACAAGGCCATTATCAGTGATAAAATGTGCTTATAATAGAGAATCTATTAAAGAGGTTTCCCTTTATCAGAACTATTCAATGTGATGATAATGTCACCATTTATCAGTGCTTTAATTAGAATTGAAGGGGGGGGGGGATTATTAGCTCTATTTGAAGTGATGAAAAAAATTTCCTATCCTGGGTGTGCTGTTTATATGAGACACTCCCAAAAACCAGAAAAAAATAAACAACACCTAAATATTTGACCAAAAAACCAAACAAGCAAGTATAAGTTACCAAAAGCAGCAAAACCTGCTAAAAAACAACCACCCATTGTACATAAAATAGAACTACTTACATAATTAATATGATGAAAAAACAATCAGCACACACAAAGGTTTAGAAATAAATGCTATATACATTTAATTAACATCATAAAAAAACAATCACTCATGGTATATACTAAAAAAACACTTATATATACATTTTTAAATTTATTTTATAAAATTAGATTTACGTTATCCAATAAACAATTAAAAACATTAATGTTCAATCTTTCAACGTCTGTGGTCTCATCTAAAAAATGTCCTATGATGGTAACAGTCACCGAAAAAATTATCCCAAATTCAGAAAAATGTTCCACCTATATAATAAAATGAATATTACATTAGTAATAATATATATAAATAAATAATACATTAATGTGAAGAATACATTAAAAAATTTATATTTTTAATAAAGAAGACACCTTTGGAATTATACAAGTCACACCAGGCATCGTATTGAGGTGGGGTTGAATCCTACATGTCACAAAAGAATAATGTATAATTTTCAAAATTATCAAAATAATCTGAATGTGTTATCTTATTTTTTAGTATGTGATTTGTTTTACGAAAATATCATTTAAATATAAAACACGCAATTTGAGTCATACCAGTTGCATCAGGCATCGGTTTTATGAGACACTACTTCCCACATGTCACAAGGAACTTAAGCATTGATGTCATTAATATTTAAGACAATCAGAGTTCATTTTATTTGATTTTAGTGAGTGACATATTTTTACATAAAATGTCAATTTTAAAATGATAGTGGAAAATTTTAGTCATACCGTTTACACCATTCATCGGATTGATGTGGGATTGATTAATACACATTAAAAGTGTCTCATGGATCATTTTTTAAAGTATCAAACCAATATGAATGAGTTTACATGGTTTTTAGTACATCATTTGTGTTTTTCTACTTTAATTAATGTCATTTTTAAATAATAAGACACATTTGGAGTCATATTGGGGACACCGTGCGTCATATTGAGGTGCAGTTGATTCTTACATGTAAAAATTGAATAATAGACAGATTTATTAAATTATTGAAATAATTGAAATTAATTTTCTTGGTTTTTAGTATGATATTTTAGGTTTTTTAAATTTCATTTCAAACAAAAAACATGCAATTTGATTCATGCTGGTCTCATCGTGCATCAATTTGACATGAGACTACATCATACACATCACAAATAACTAGAAAATAACTATCCTTAATTTTTACAATAATCAAACCGTGTTTTCATGGTTTTTAGTGAGTGACATGATCTGTGGTAAAATTTCAAATTTAAACTGATAGTATAAATTTTTAGTCATATCGGTAACATCGTTCATCATATTCAGGTGGGGTTGATTTATACACATCACAACTGACTCATATATTGTTTTCCTAAAGTATCAAAATAATCCAAAATTGTTTTCTCGGTTTTCAATATGTCAAATTTGTTTTTTTAATTGTATTAATGTCAATTTTAAATAAGAAGACACAATTGGAGTTATTATAGTGACACTATATGTCAAATTGAGGTGATTTTTATTCCTACATGTAAAACAGGACTGATATATCATTTTCCTATGTTATCAAAATAATGGGACTGAATTTCCATAGTTTTTAATATGTAAGTTTTGTTCTTTACTAAAATTACATTTCAAAAAATATATATGTTATTTTAGTCACACAACTCATATCATGTATATTTTTGACTTGATAATTCTTCATACAAATCAAAAATATCTAAAGAATCAGTGTCTTGAATTTTGAAGACAATCAAAGTGCATTTTCTTGGTTTTCTATGAGTGACATGTTTAAGCTAAAATGTCAATTTTAAACAAATACTAAACACTATAGTTGATACCAGTCACATCATTTTTCGGATTGAGGTGGAGTTGATTCCTACATATCACAAATGAAACATGAATCATTTTATTAATGTATAAAAACAATATGAATGTGTTTTCTTAGTTTCAGTATGTCATTTGTGCTGCTTCACTTCAATTAATGTCAATTTTAATAATAAGATACATTAGGAGTCATACTGATGACATTGTAAATCAGATCATTGTGCGGTCGATTCCCACACATTACAAATGATAGATAGATAATTTTCGTAATTTATCAAAAAAATTGGAATGCATTTCCTCAGATTTCAGTACGTTAGTTGTGTTTTTTATACTAAAATGTAATTTGAAACCGATAACATGCAATTTGAGTCATATCGGTCGCATCGTGTGTTAGTTTGATATGATACTGCTTCATACACGTCACAAAGGAATTTTAAATCACTATACTTAATTTGGAAGAAAATTCTAGCGTGTCAACTTGGTTTTAAATGGGTGACATGTTTTGTGATAAAATGTCAATTTTTAACTTATAATAAACGCTTTTAATTATAATGATCACACGGTGTGTTGTATTGATGTGAGGTATATTCCTAAACATCCCAACTGACTGATGGATTGTTTTCGTAATGTATCAAAGAAATTGGAATGAATTTACTTAGTTTTATTATGTTAGTTGTTTACTTACTTGAATTAATGTCAATTTTATATAACAAGATAAATTTGGAGTCATACAAGTGACACCATGCATCATATTGACATGTGGTTGATCCATCCACATTAATAATTAAAAATAGATCATTTTCATAAAGCATCAAACCAATCAGAATTAATTTCCTTGGTTTTCAGTAGGCTAGATGTGTTTTTTTCCTGATTTAATGTCAATTTTAAATAAAGTCATATTTGGAGTCATACCAGTGACACTGTGCGTTGGACTGAGATATTGTTTATTCCTACAGGTCACAAATGACTGATGGATCGTTGTCCAAAAATATTTAAAACAATTTTATATACATTTATCTTCCTAAAAATAAATGAACCATTTCCTATGAAACCTAAAAAAGTGACCTCGCCTACTTAATGTGCTCAATCTACCCAATTAAAAATGATTATGGAAAACCCATTGAACATTGAATTGTTGACATGGAATACCATCCTACTTCTGTAGCATAGATTTAGTTGGCTTAGTGAAGAACCTACTGTCATATATTCAGGACCATCAAATGAATATATGAATGTGGGTTCTTTATTGGGCTGACCAAAGAGGGGAACTGCCAATGTTACTGATTGAATTGATGTTTTTTTGAGAAAAACCCATCTCGTTTTTGAAAATGAGAAGATATGAGTAAGATCATGTTTCCATTATGTCTCAAGACTTCATAACAAACACATGGGATGGGAAAACCCCTTCAGGATACTTTTTATCTTTTGTGTTCTATCAACAACACACATACCCTATAAATGAGTACCACTAATTTATTTTCAAAAAACAACCCACATTCAATTCATTTATTATAAAAATAGAGACCACCAACAACAATGATTTTCAGCAGGGTATCTAGATCATACAAATGAAAGCATTACCATAAAAAACAGACAGTTAATGTACAAATAATTATTACTGTCGAAATTATTTGAGAATTTTACCATCTATATTCTATTTTTTCATTCTTCCATTAGGTATATTGCCCATTAGTTTCTAAGAATATCTCTATTGTTTTTTTTGAATATTATTGTTTTTGGAAGTCATGGTTGTACTGAAAAAATATAAATACACGAGAGATTAATAAATATGTTAAATGAAATACAAATTATCTGCAAAGATTCCACTTTAGGGATGCTAGTTTGTTAATGGAATATTATCTCTCTCATAAATTTACTAACATAATAACCACAACAATCTCTATTTTTTTCACATACTCAAGAAACATTGTAAAAAATAAGTATTTTTTATATGTGTTTGGATAGTGAAATATCATTATAAATGTAATAATATGTATCTAATCATAGTACTTATGAAGTTTCTATTTCTTTTCCCCTAGCCTAATTCTATGATGTAGATAATATTCATGCATAACCTTATCATAATAGATTTTTCCTTAAAAGATAATACAATTTTTATAACTGGATGTTTAGTTCTAAAATGCTGGATGTATTGTATTAAATATTATAAAATTCCATTAAGTGGGGTCGATTTGTTGGATATCCATGTATTGAATTTAGAAAATAAATATTTGCAGTATCCAAATTGGCAACAATGTGCATCCAATGCAGTCTAAAAACACAAAAAGTAATATGTCATGAAAAAATTAAAATATATTTGATATGATTAGATTATAGAGTTTTACAATTCCATCATTAATATTAAGAATATTCTATTATCTATAATTTTTATATTAAATGATTTGAGCAAGACTGCCCCTTTTTCACCCTCTTTCTTTGATGTTATGAATTTTTGTGCTGAATTGGTAATGTGATGAATAATGAGTTCAAATTAATGTTCATGGGGGAATCCCTTCAATTGTTTTTCATATATATTCTTACGAAAAATATCAAAGGAACTTAGTCATAATTTATATAGTGTATTAGCTTTAGGAAATCAAAATTAATAAACCATACCTCATGTATACATTTACAACTGAGCTACCTAACCATTCATAATTGAGGTGTTTAGTTTCACTCTCAACACCAATGAAGTATGAATCATCTCCTACATATATATTTTCTTCAAAATCATTTATGTGAGTTCCACTATCATTCAACTTTGTATCCACATGCGCCTTTAATGATAATAAATGTGGATATGGAATGGGGTATGTTAAGGTTCGTTGGGTAGATTTTTTTGATCTATTGGTTGATACTTGATATGGGATTTAACTGGTCTTTCATTTCACCCCACTCCCTTTTTCAGTCTATAATAAAATGGACAAGTTCAAACCTTTTTAATTAAACGTATAAGTCCTAGTTTGAAAATTAAATAAGAATCGAATACCCATTGTCGACTTGATTTTTACAAGATGTAATGGCCATGCGATGATTGTTCATTGTTCTTGTTCGACCGTATGAATATCAGCATCATCAATTGGAATAGGTAGATCGATGCTCAGCTCTATGGCTACTATAATTGATGCTCTGACATGACCTATCAAAAGGTGTCTTTTTTTATCATGTCATTCTGGATATTGAACATTATAGCCATCCCTAAAAGGAATTTGGTGGGTTTTGAAAGATATAAATCATAGTCATTTTCATCATGTAGAATATCAATGAAGGAATGGTATCTGGGTCTAGTGTCTATATGATTCACATTTCATAGAAAAAATAATTATAAAATTTACTACCTCAGTTAAGAATTGTTTCTGAGTGGAATGGCTCAACACAAAACTGGTGGGGGTGAAGCATGATCATCACACACGGGTTGTTCTTGAGTTGTTTCTTCACTTTGCCTCCCCAAATCAAACTTTATATCATCTCCCTTTTACATTGGAATCGTTCTTAATGTATAGATAGTATTTCTATGATATTTTTTATTTAATCACTTTTATTCTCCTCTTGATTTTTCTCAAAATATGTTTGGGGTGTCCCCCAAAAACCCACACATCTGACGTGACCATAATTTCCAGGCTACTTCATGGCCACTAAAATTATGTCTGCATCTGGTGTGGGATTTTTTGATTCATATGACTATGTTAGATATACAATATAAGAAAATAAGTAATCATTGGTATGAAAAATCGATTTAATGAAAAACAAATTTTTATTATTTCATACTTACACATGTTTCACACACTTTTTGTCTGATTTTATCTATTAGTTTCCCATATTTAATTATATGCACCTACTTACATAGAACATGGTTTTGTATTGGATGTGGATTTGGATTTATTCCCTTTAAATTTCATATAAAAAATAGAGCATAGTTATTGTGTTATTTTATGTCAGATAAAAGTATTATGGTTTATTTAAAATATGTACCAAATTTATATCAAGTGATGTGTACCCCAACATTAATTTATTGTATGGATAGAGTGGTTTTGATGCCCGTTATTTCTTTTTAGTAATCACTGGCTATTTCACAAATAAAACACAATCAATCATTGGGATGAATACACATACCGTCAAACACCATATTACTAGGAAAAATGTACTTAAAAATACCGGTTCACATGACAACTAGTAAATGCATCCAACAATACTTGGGTTATCATGTGTGCTTAAATAATATGTTGGTGCAAATTTATTTTCCGTTCAGAATATTTATGATGATATTTCATTAAAAGTGTGTCAAAAAACTTTTGAATCCTTCTAGAGACCCTTAAGACATAGTCTTTATGCGAGTCATATACTATAAATGAACTATGTAATAGATGATGAAGTGTAATTCAATGTTTCATTATTTAATGTTTATTATATTAAAAAAACAATATCATAATGTTATCATAATATCTCACCACATCAGTGTCTTAATATCATCCACAACATAGTTCTAGGAAGTTACATCAATTGCCACACATTTCTGAGTTACAATTCAAATTTAACTATCGAAAAAGGCCTTGTTGGGGTTAACATGTTTGCCTCACTTATTCCATCCAATCATATATTTGATTCCTTTCTCTTTGAATTAAAGATTTTTTCTAAAACTGTCAAACTACGGGGATCCTTCTTTTTATGTGCTACCGTTGTTTCATCACCATTAATTTCCATAGATCCACCATCATCAATATGTTACTCCGGCTATGGAGGGATAACATCAGTATATTTAGATGGTGGTTGTTCCTATGCACTGGGAGAAACAATAGGTTGAGAAACTTGTTATTTCTCTACACTACTAGTAGAAACAGGTTGAGAGACCTGTTGTGCCTGGGAATTTGGAGCATCATGATGTAAAAAATTAATTATCAGATGAAGTGGATTAATATTTAATTTAGATAACATAAAATCAGCATCGAAAAAATATTATCATTAAGCAAGAGTTTGATAAAATCATTGCTCGTCTCCACTACAAGTAGCAGGAGGTTGATAAACCAGTTGTGCCTTGGGATTGGGAGCATCATCACATGTAGAAGTCAACATCTACAAACATGGTTTAATATTTTATTTATATAATATAAAAGTATCTATGAACATATATTAACATAACGTAACATGATGTATATTAGAAAAAATATAACCTGATTATTGAACACTAATTTTTTAATTCTTAAAGGGATTTGAACACTCTATAAACTACCATAATACCTTAATTATAGTCTCCTCTAACATAAAAAACTCCATCTACATTGGGACCACTATGAAGTGATTGAGACGACCAAATTAAAGGGTTATCCTCCTTTGAATTTTCATCTAACTCATCAATGGATTTGGTTGATAACTAAACAATTGAAAAGTTTTGGTTTGTTGGATTTGGACCATAACATACATGTACTATCTTTGATGCTATTATATATGGGTTGTCTTTGTAACCTTCCTTGATGAAATCAACTTTAAAAATTCCCAACTATTCTATTTTAACATCAATTCTATTATAAACCCACTAGAATTGAAAAATCAGCACTCAGAATGTCATATAATCCAACTCTCATATTTTTTTTGATGGTGCCAAATTATGACATATTCATATAAATTGTATTTCTATCCTCAGAACAAGAAAAATTTATTACTTCAATGGCATGAGTAACTCCACTATTCTATCTGTTACTGTCTTCATCATGTAAGTTAGTAATGAATGTATAACCATTAATTACCAAATCATATTAAGATAATACATACACACATTTTTGTCACACTAGCCATCAAATTCTTTCTGAATTTGAGTCTAGATTTTCATCTATCTCCTTAAAAAAACTATCTTGAAACCATCTTATAACATGTTGATTAGGTTTATTTTATATCCATTTTTCAGAAAATGATGAATTCTAATGTATATTAAATTCTTTTGAGTTTCAACATATGGGGAAATGGACAAACTATTTTGCAAAACATAAAGGTGGGAATGCTCCCGATCTATACTATTGATTGTGACAACCTCCTTTCAAGATATTTCTTTACCCCAAGTCACCCAGGGTGATGATATTTCTTTAGAACAATTATTTGCAAACTAGATGGGTATTTGGTATTGAATTCAACAGCTACATCAACAATATAATTCTCCCCAATAAAACCCTCTGGCCAACATTGATTTTTGACATACACATTCAAATTCATTATAAACTATTTAATGCGGTACATCCAATTATTTTGAATAGGACCACATAGCCCAATCTCTCTTACCCTGTGAACCATCAAATGAATCATCATATAAACAAATTTTGGTCGAAAAAATGTTTCTAATTCATCAGTAATGTATGATTCACATTATTATAAAAAAATGAAACATAAAGATATAATAATTATATATTTCATCAAAATATTACAGTCATGTTCTTTTAGACATTTTAACTTTAAATAGTCCATTGATACTATTTTCTTGATGTTTGATGAATACCCCTCTAAAACATGTATGTCATTAAAGAAGTTGCAATACCAATATCACTCCTATGTTGTAATATTTTAAGTAGTAGGAGGAAGAAATGTTTGTTTTTCACCCTTTACTAAGGCCAACTCTTCTCGTATTCCCATGTCAACCATGCCCAACCAAGCCTTAACTCAATCCCTTGTTTTACTAGGTGCATTTAGAAATGTGATGATGACACAATCACACTAATTTTTTCCACATGAATAACATCAAGAAAATTTCTAACCGACTAACAATTATTGTTTCATAATTAAAAAGAACTGATTATGTTTTCCATTCGGGTTCCATAAGGTTTTTAAAAATAGTTTACCAAAAGAAATTTCCACATCATTAACATTCCCAAATAGTTCATCACCTGTTAGTGGAGAAAGTGTGGTACGTACTTCTATAATTTTATTTAATGATGTTATCCATGATCAATAATTTTGTCATCGGGGTAGAAATCAGTGATGTCCTAAAAAATATTTTTTGAAGAATGATACAACATAATTGATTGTGTACCATGTTCACAGATGGGACACCCAAGTGTTCCATAATGTCATATCCTAAAACATTTTCACAGCAGGAAAGTCATTTATCATCCCATTCAACATGGCTCACAATGTGAATTCTTCATTTCTATAATAATCATACATCATAACAACAATATCCAACAATAATTTCCAATCCTAGATCAATGGAGTAAAATAAACATCAATTTCAATACCCATTTATTTTGGTCCTGATATAACCATTGATAATAATATGTGTTTTTGTTTCATTAATTACCATGATGGAAAGTTAAAATTTACAAACATCACTGGCCATGTACTATGAGTGCTGCTTTGAAAATAAAAAGGATTCACTCCAACTATAGATAATGAAATAAAATAGCTTCTTAACTTCATTCCAATGTCAAGATACTCATGAAAAAATCTCTTCCAATGAGGAGAGTCTTTCAGGTGTCATAGTTTTCCATATTTATTTATTCTATCTTAATGACATGTCAATTGACCTCAAGTATCCTCACATCTATATAGTTTCCCAAAACATGGATTTAATGGAAAGTACCATGAAACATTTGTAGGACTGGATTTATATATATTATATCAAGAAGCACTACAATTGGGGAATTCTCTATGTGATTTTTTTCCCATGAGAAATAGTAAAAAGTCATTCAGGAAGGTGTGTTTTCTTTCATAGATTATACCCTTCATGTGTATAATTTGTTTTTCATCGTATGTTTGGCTTGTGAGATCATGATATTATTGAAACATATCATTCAAGAGAGCGAGTAATTTTGTAAAATTGGAATCACTCCATCCATTCCCTACTTTCAAATTATAAAGCTTCTGTGCAGCTGACAATGCTATATATTTAGTGCAACCATAATACAATGACATCTTTTAACAACTCTTTAACTGATCAATTTTATTGGGAAATCCTGAACATCATAATCAATTTTCCTTTCCATTTTTTTAATATTATCTTCATCTTCATTCACTTCTATAATCACATCCTCGATAAGTTCTTCTTCATTTTCTATACTTGTAATAATATCAAATGATCCATAAAACACAGTGCTATCCCAGTCACTAGATATGTTCAATTTTACCCCTTGTTTATTCCAAAATTTATAACTTCTATCGATTATATGATAGATCACGTGTTCTTATATCTCCTCTTGACAAGCATGTCATGAGTAACAATAATGTAAACACAGAAAAACGATTTGAGAAGGACAATATGTGTGATCTTTTGAAAACATGATGAACTCTTTCACTCCAACTTCATACTCATTTGATAGACAATTTGAATTAATACATTCATTATTATTTTCCATCCTATTTGATTATGTGATATTATTATTTGAAAAAATAAATACACAAAATTTTGATATAATAATTAACCATGGATAAAATAACACACCCTTTTTAAAACAATTTATAAAATAACAAAGAGCTAATTTAGAAATAACATTTATATAGTTGAAATACCATTCAAAAAATCTTTATAAAAAAAGAACTCTCTCTAAAAATAAAATTTAATGTCCCATTTAAAAATCACTATTGAAATTCCATTAAAAAACCACTATTTACACATATTCCAATTTAAAAATAACACCTTATTTTTTAAATAAACCAATTACTTCCAAACATCCTTTCTCAAAACCCCAATTCCTTTTTAAAACGTTTTAATGCTATTTATAACCAAAAAAGTGTATGTTGATCAAATATAAATTTTTAAGGAACATTATAAAACACATAAATCATTTTATAATATCCAATTAGGAATTTAAAAAAATATATAAATCCCATGAGAGACACTTTATACATTATGTTAAATTATACAAACATTAGTCCTAACTTCACAAAAATACATGACACATCATGTTAGATCCCCCATTTCTGGGTTCCCTCCCCATTCATAACATTATCACAATGATCCTCCCTAATGGATTAACCCTCATTTATACTAACATGCCACATGATGTTCGCAATTGATGGTGGAATAATTTTTCCACTCTCCTATAATCTACTAAAATTCAAATTCCCTTGGCCACACCCCCTAAAGTAACTATACATACAAGTAAACCAAGTAATTCATGTAGGGTCTTTCCCTAACCTACCTCCCATTTTTTGGGATTCCTTTAATGGAAAATATTTCATTCCAACCCCAACACATTTGATCCTATTATATGATCTTTCATAACATAAGAAATGTTAATATACAACCTATTACCCACACTAATCAGGGAAAATGTGGGATTAAATTTTATTAGTGGATTATTTCCCAACATAATTGTGGAATTCCATATTTATGAGAGGGTTTCTTCTACAACTCCTTCTAATCCATATATAGACCCTAGGTACCCAAAAAACCCCAATTAAACCCTTAAACATCATTTTTTATTCATGGGTAACCCATATGAAATATTTATAATTAGATTATACCCTTATGTACTTACTAACATATACTGATACAGTGACTATAAACCTGGGTCACAAAATTGAAGGAAATGGATGATCTAGGACATCACATCACGAGAGAACCATCGTATGGGGAACCCTACAAGACCAAAAATAATGATTCATAAAACACTAATGAATATTCAAAACCTATATCAAAAACCACATGTAATAGGAATCAAAAATAAATAATGAATACATAAAATAAAATTTAACCCAAATTTTTGAGACATTCTAAATCAAAAACCACTAATTCCAAAATAAACCCCCCCCCAGACCACATTTGGAAATTCAACTCAAGGGATTATTTAAAATAACCAAATTACTTAAAAACATTAATAGGACCTTAATCACTTTGTAAGGAGGGATTTATATTAAATAAAACCTAAATAAAAGGATGATCTAGATTCACCAACCCATTTTATGTTTCGTTACATCCCACAACCCAAATAGATATAGGTATTCAAGAAAATAATTCACAATCGGGGACGTTTCATCAAATACTCTCAATACCATTATGAGAGGATAAAATATCATATAGTAAATATGAATTTATTGCATTCAAGTTTCACAATATAAAATAGTGTATCTTAATGATACCCAAGTAAATAAATCAAATAATCATAATTTATTGATCCCAAATCATACAAAAAAGTCTTTAAATATGTTTAATATTTTTTAAACATTACCCCTTCTATAAAATTTGCATGTTAATTTTTTTTTAAAGAAACAGACTCTTTGAATGTAATCCAAACCCTTGTATAAATTACTCTATAATTTTTGAACAGTCACAAAAAATATTTCTATAAGATTTCCACATTTAAATGTAGTCTATGGAATATTTTCACCCAAATCACTAACTTGATTTGAAAATATTTCATTTTACTTCAAAATAAAAACACACATAAACTTATAATTATTTTAACATTTTTAAATCCTTTCAAATTCATGTCTAGGAATTCTAATTTATTTTTAATTTTCCATAATAAAATCGAACACTTTTTATAATAATTAAGATAATCATAATTTCACTAACAAATAAACCGTTATTCCTTGTTTAAAAATCCTAGGCAGATTAAAAAAAATTCAATTCAAAAAAATCTCCGAATTAAAAATAAAGAGGCAAACTACCATTTTAAAACATTTTATGAAAACAAAAATCAACTTTTTCATCCAAAAAGTTAAACATTCTATAACATAAAACAAAATTTTAAAAAGAAAAGACCACACCACAAGGAACAAATTATTAATTTATAACCCACCAAACAATGTTAAACCTCAATAGAACTCCCATAATCAACCACACACCAATGGTATGAAACATCAAAATTAATGAAAAATGTAAGGCATCTAAAAATAAAACTCTTTGGGGAAGTATAATTGAGCATGGTTTGACAACATGGGTTATATAACCATTCACTGACCATGAAACAACCACCATAGTTGTTAAACACCAACTGTATAGGGTCTACATGGTTTTCTAGACCATGAAAGATTACACTAAAATATTGCATTTTTTATTTTTTTCATCTAGAAAGATCAATGTGACCCCAAAATCACCTATACACTCAATATGGATCAAAATAACACAATATTATATCACAAAACATTGTGAGAAAATATGAAATATATATATATATATATATAAACCAAGAAAAGAAAACAACCAAACAATGATGAACATTTTTATTTCAAGAAGAAGAAGATGAAATGAGGTTACACTTGAAGAGAGAGTACCTTTACTGGAACCAGTAGTGTAAGAAGAGGAAGCAAAGTTAGTGGTTGGGGCAGCAACAGAGGTGGCGATAGCAGTGGAGGATGAGGACAAGGAGGCAGTAAAGGGAGCATAAGAGGTGTAAGAGGTGGAAGAGAAAGTGGAGGAGCTAGAGGATGCGTGCACAGTAGTATTGATGGAGCAGGAGAAGGAGGAGGAGTCTACAAAGGAGGAGGAGGGGGAAAACAAGTCGATAGCCATGGTGGTGGAGGAGGAGTGGGAGGAAGCAGCAAAGAAGGAAGAGGATTAGGTGGCACATGGTTATGATTTTGCGAGTGCTTGAGGGATGCAAAAGGAAGGGGACACAGTTTGTGTTCCTTTATAATATCTAGTGATATATTTCTCAGTGCATGTAAAAAATAACTGATAAATCTATGTTTTATTAGAGCTAAATTAAAAATCACTAATAAAACATACAGTTATCGGCAAAAAAATTAACCAATGATAAATGTCCTCTTTATCAGCACTAAAATCTTAGCCCTGATAAATATTTTTTATTCAACATCACTTTTTAGCTAGCACTGATAAAACAAACCATTTATTCATAATTATAAATTTATAACCACTATATTTATTTAATTTATAATTTAATAAATATATTTAATTGATGTGTTTATTATAATTTAATAATTATTCCAATATATTAGTATTAATTATATATATTTTTTATAATTTGAATTAATATTTAAATAAGTATATATTTTAAAAAATATAAATATTTATTTAAATAATTATTAAATTATAAGAAATATATTTATTAAAATTTTATAGTTTATATTATAATTATATATATATATATATATTTCCGTACTACTGAAACAAAAATGAATTTATATATTAATTTTCATTGTAATTTCTAGAGTATTTAAATATATATATGTCTCTATTAGAGTATATATTTATTAATAAGTATATTCAGATGGTATTCATAAATATATACTTATCATCTAAAAAATATTTTTCAAATTTATAATTATTTAAAATATTTATATTTAATTAGTTATATATAATTGTAAATATATATAATATATTTAAAAAGAATATAATTATATATAACAAAATATTTATATTTTCAGATATATTAAATACAGTTATTGTTTATTTATATATTTTAATTTTGATTTTATGTATTTATGAGAACAAAAACATCATATACCAATGAAACAAATGAATACACCAAGTATAGTTCTATAATATATATGGCCAACATTAGGGTAAACAATGAACATAATTGTGAGATTAATATCAACGTCTATTTTTCATCAATGGGCACATTCATTTGGAAAAATAAATTTATTTAAATACATATATATTTAATAAGTATATTCATATATTTATATATATATATTAATAAGTATTTATATAAAATATTATATACATATTTTATAATAAATACCTAAAAAAGTTATAAATTAACTAATAAACATAATAAACATAAATATAACATAAACATAATAAATATTATAAACATGCATATTTTATCTAATGTACACATATGAACATTATTTTTCAATAAAATTAAAATATATTTATATACATTAATAATATTTTACATTAAAAACCTTTATCATCACTATTATTATCCCTCATAATGTATCATTTTTATCAGCACTAATACAGGGCATCCTTTATTAGTGCTCATAGTAGCACTGATAAAGGGTAGATTTTCTGCAGCTTTTTCTAGCACAGATAAAATCCCCCATTTTATCTGTTCTTTATGATTAGCACTGATAAAACCCAAGCGCTTCCCATGAGCATATTTGTGGTAGTTCCCCCAAGGGGCTCACCAGGATTTGAGCTATGGTCTTTTAGATACAGGATTGTGGGGTTTACCACTTAGGCACCAACCCAACTACTCAAATTTATAAATTATAATATATATTGGAAAGAATCACCTCAATATATAGTCATTAGAAAGAATAATAAACCAATTAATATTATATTAAAAAACACCCCTCTCCTCTCTATAAATACCACCTCTCACCACCATTTCACCATAGAAATCCTATGACTTAGTGATTTTTAATGCTTTACCCAAATATCTTATCACAAATATCCCTCATGAATTCATATTGGTAGTCTCACCAAATCTAAAAACTAGGGTTTCTTAAGGTTTATTTCCATTGATGACATTCAATGAGGTAATATTCTCAATCTATCATTTTTTTAAAGAAATCATCTATATCCTACTAAATTTCTCCAGTCCAAATGACATTATATCACTATTTTAATAAATAGAATATTATATAATTATATTAATGGAATATACAATAGAAAAACATTTATCATTTCATTATAATACAATAATGTTGTTCAAATTATAGTCAGTTCACCACCTCAATTAACAACATACTATGTTTTTTATATCTATATTTTCGGATAAATTTAATATATTTATTATCAAGGAAAATTATATAAATCAGTATACTATATTTTTTAAAATATTTTTTAATGGATAAAAATTCACATGGTTAAATAAATCAAAGTATGTTCACAATGGTAGGAAATACCGCCAAAGTGATTTAACTATAAAATAATGATATTTATACTATAAGAAAATTATTTATTTTAATACAGTTTTAAAATTTAAATAATTTTTTACACTAAGTGGGAAATTAAAAATATTTCATCACAATTATAGAGTCATGTAACTATACCAAACAGAATCTTATAAATACCTAAAACTTATTCCAACCCAAGAACTATGAAATGGATAACCATGGGATAGTTAATATTGAATTAGAATATCAATTAAATAATATTAAAATAAAATAAAAACCTAACAATAAACCAAAACTAGATGAATTATTATCCAAAAATTTGAATAATCAATATAATTTAATTACTCATAACAATATGTGAGTGAACGGAGAAAATATTGACCTTTTTCAAAGGAATGTCAGAGCCACCCTTCTTAATTTGGTATAATGCCTTTTCCCTATAAAACCTACATAATAAAACTATGATTATAAATTTTTATATATAATTTGACATATATGTTCCCATTAGATATATACCAAATTACTATTACCTTTATTTAGTGGGGATATATACATTTTTAAGGATTGCATTTTGATAGTGATCATTAAGAATATAGATTAAATGAATATTTATATTTCTTATCGTTTGACAAGTATCATTGCATAAAATGTTTTAAACCATCTATGGTCTCTAAAATGAAAATATCATTATTAAAAAAAAATTATGATCATTTCTTGTTTGTGGTAATTATTATTACCTTACACCCTTTAATGATTATTTTATCATTCCCCTAAACCCTTATTTAGAGGTAAATTTCAAAAGATAATTCTCAACTTATTTTCATTAATGCAATTATCATGGGTGTCAATTTTAGCCTATAATTATTAATCATCTATTAACATCGATAAATATTTCATATTTACCACCCTATTAAATATTATTATATGTTATTGGGTTATGTTATATGGAATGTTCATGTAAACCATTTATTTTTCATGGGGTTTTGATATATTTAGTCCTTATGTTTGATTTAGTTATGTAGAACCCATATGAATATACAAGTCATGAAGGGGTCACCTCATTATTTATTTAATGTATTGGATAATTTTTATTTCTCATGATATGACATGTATAGGATTATTGATTAAACCAAATCTACTATGGGTCTTTTTACACTATATAATATTTCCTTCAAAATTATACTTGACTTATGGTCACAAATTGTATTATGCTACTGATACATTTTTATAATATCAATATCCTTTGATTCCAACATCATTATATCATGGTAATATATATTTAATCATGAGTTATTCCTTTATGATACAATTTTATTCAATTTGACTCATATTCAATTCTATGTAATGATTCTTATCCCCTTAGTATAATGTTTTTCTCATACATTTTATTTAATTCCCCATATTATACTATTAAATTTTTATAATCTAAAAGGGATGTATAATAAAATTAGGTATTTTAAAATAATAATAGTTATTTCTTTATTCATGTTGGTGTTTTATGAACCTAGTCTCTCAAAGAAACATGGCCTGAAGATACATGGGTTGTGTTTAATAGTTTTTTATTTTTGAAATCAATTAATACTATGTATAATGTGATTGTTTCACTATACTATCAGTCATTAAATGTATTTTTTCAACTATCTAGTGTGAAATATGGAAGATTATACGGATGGAGAAAAAATATTCTATTTTTTGAAAGAAGTGGGGGATGGGATCTTTTATAATTGAGAAATGGGTGTATTTTTATTTCTGTATTAATTAGAATATTATTCAGGAAAATAAAAATTAATAGTTTTGATTTCAATGAAATTAAATTTTTTGATTAAAATAATGAGTCCTTTTTGATATTCAATCAAATTAAATACTGATTGGAAATTTTTCAAAACTGAATTAAAGAAAAGTTCCCCAAAATATTTTTTTATAATAATAAAATATAACCTCGGATCATAGATTCCAAACACTTAAGAGATGTAGTTTTTTAAGTAGAATTGGTTGACCTATGTGGTTGTTGAAATAAAATTGGTGGACGTGATTTAATGTTGTTAGAATTTTTTCATGGTTGGTTATATGAAGTGTAATTGATTTTTAGGTGTGGGGTCAGTTATGGGAATGTGATTTGGGGTGGTTAATGTGGTGATTGGTTGATGTGAGCTGGTGTTGTACAATAATTTCATTGTGTTATAGAATATAGTTAATAATCACGAACATAATAATGGGTATATTCTAGAATTTAATAAGAACAGTAAGGGAATGAATGGATGACTTCCCCCTCTTACACTCTCTGGGATTTAGATGTACTCTTTTTTTATAATGATTAGAGGTAATGATATATGGGAGGTGTTGGCCTGATGTTAGTGTGAAAAAATATAATGTTTTGATGAAGATGTGAGGAATATATAATGATATGATAAATAATACAATACATGTTGGGTGTCATATAAGGTAGAAGGATTACACAAATTTTGAATCCATTATGTTAAAAAATGTCATACTAGGATTAGGATGTGATGTGCGGTCATGATTATTACTACCTAGACTTAACATATAATAATTAAATTATTTTTGAGAAAACAACATAACTAAAATACCCAAGACACTTTTTTATACACTTTTATAAGATTAATAAAAATCCTAAAAGGTTATAAATATACTTTTCCCAGTAATGATAAATTATTTTCCAACAAAACTAGAACTCAATAATGATAAATAAAAATACCTCAACATCACGAAATTAATTTTTTCATTTGATTATAACCTTCTAGATATATTATACATTATAATATTAATTATTTACAAAAGTTAATGGATCATAATAAAAGTTAAATTCAGATTTCCAATAATTGAAAACATAATCAATAACAATTAATGAATATATGTTAGTATAATATGAACATGTCTATATGTGAACATAATCATTGTTCATTGAAACATAATATATAATTCATTCTCCACAAAAAATGAATCATTATTAAAGATTCATGAAATATTGATTAATGTAAGATCAATAGAAAAGAGATAAATATCTGTGGAAACCAAATTCAATAACTATCATCTAGGGAAAAAAATCATTGGCATTAGAATGTGGCATAAAAATGTGATATAAAATTATGGAATAAGAATAACTAATGTATATAACCGTTGAAAATCATTTCTTATATATACTAACAAAGAAAAAAACAACTTCCCAATGTATAAATACATCCATTATTGATTTGATTTACTCCTTGGTTACTTACATGTCATCTCATGATATATAAAGATTTACCCAATTCATTAGAAGGATATATAATTTATGGACCACCCATAATATAATAATATACCATATGATTGTGTTCCACCAAATAATTCATAATTACCTTATAAAATAACCAAATATGAGATAATTTTTTTTTCATAAATATTTTCACAAAATATTCTTATGATTCATCAAGGGAAATATAGAGGATTGAAACATTGGATCATATTCCCAGTGATACATATGGAACATTAGTGTTGGAATATATATAAAATACTAACAAAAAGTTTTTTAAATGGTAATAGGATATAAAAAAACAAAAAGAATGAGTGTAAAATAAAATAATTGGTTCTTGGAGAGAAAAGTGGTATAATATTCTTCATTTGAAATTTAACATAAAAATTATCTTTTTAAATATATGATTAGAAAATAGAAACATACAAATTTGGTATATTTTTAGAAATAATCCATTAGAATAATGGACATGAGGTTATATTATCAATTTCACATATTACATGGACAATATGGTAAAACAAATTATTCAGTTTGTCTATACCCAACATAAATAAAGAAAATGGGGAATTATAGTATATAATAATGAATGAATAATTTAGATGTAAAAAAATTGTAGACATCATAATCTATTATGTAGGAAACATTTTGAATAAATTTTACATGTATAAAATTTAAATCCGTATAAAAAATAGATTAAATACAAAATCATCAATCATAGGGTCTATCTACCCAACATACAATTACATGTATCATATAAAAATATTATAACTAAATGAAAGGAAATTGAAAAAAATACCATTACATCTTTATAATTTCATGACTATTTTAAAATTTTAAAATATATTCAAATAGACATTCAAATATGATTTATAAATATTTAATTTTACTAAAATAATTTATGTTGTAGAATTCATACCATGCTAGTGATTATTTTGTTAATAATATTGATTATATCTCAATGAATTGAAAATGATAAAAACCCACTTTAAAATGAAAAATTTCAAATTCCAAGAATCATTTAAAAAAGTAGATTCTGATAAATAAATGAAATTTTGGAGAAACATAATATGATTTAAAATATAATACAAAATCTTAGTAGATTTTACCAAAATAGGTCATGATGTTTTTGAAGAAATATAATGAATTGTTCTATCTAAATTATGTTGATAAAACCCCTTATGTTAGATTCATTCTTACTCAGATGTATTTACATTCTTGTAACATAATAATAGACTCATTAAATATATATTTTAGAACCATATTATTTTTTATTATATTTTATTATTATCTTTTATATTCATTTGATAAATGGTTTTTATTCAATCTAGTTTATATTTTCCCTAAGTTTCTAGTAGTTCCAATGGTTCCTTATTTGTTTCAATATAATTTTTTAAGACATCATTGAATGTTCTCATGTCTATCATACCCTAAAGACTAAGGTACTAGAATAGTCATTCTATTATTATTTATAAATATATCTAGGATCATTATATTTTAATTTAAGGTATGATTAATGATGATTAAACCCATAACAAGATTGTTTTAGATTTTTTTGATAAAAAATATAGTATAATAAAGATGGATAAAATATGAATATTTTCCTTAAAGAGATATAGAGTATACATTATATCCTTATAATATCATATAACACCTATAATTATGTTTTCATATCTTCCATAATTTTTTGTAGAATTTTCATTGTATGTGGTTAAACTGACCTAAACAATAACCTTCTATAATCAATCCATGTGAATTATTATATACTGGTCTTATAACAATATCATTATTATAACACCTCATGCATAGAAAATCCCATATATTTCCCCTTAGTTTCCTCAATGTGAACTCAGCCTATACACTCAGATTCCCTTATCTATATTCCTCATCCACACCACTAACATGCTTCCCTTATACATGAAGCCCTCCTCCTGTTAACATCCCCTAAATTTTCGTACAACCAATACCCCTCCCCCTTAGAAAAGTCTCACTCCCATAGTATCTTTGTTAGGAAACCCAAATACTTACAGTTCTAGTGTTCTTATCGCAAAAAATGGTATCGACTTCCTCCCATATAGACCTGGCGTATTCTTTGATATTTCATCATAGATCATTCCTTTTATTGGATAATTTTTATAATATAAATTTTGGAAGGTAATTAAGTAGTTTGTGATTTTTAGTAGATAAATTTAGGATCGATATCATTAGATTAAATCCTAACATATAAAACCTTTATACAATAATGTTATTAAAAAATAATTCCTTTACCTGTGTGTGTTTTTAATATTTTTTTAATGTGAAAAAATTTTCAAATCATTTTCTCTAGTATATGAATTAATTTTTATTAACATTATATATGTCTCATGAATATATATGTTATTTTCTAATGGACTTATATCACATGTCTGCACTGATTAATGTTTATGTATAACTAATTATTGCATAGCTCAGAAAAATTATTATTTGATAGTGAAATTGATCTACAATTATATCAATATAAGTATTTTATGAATATAACTATTATATGAGAAGAAATATCATTATGTCTATTTAAAAATATTATAGAAATAAGCCATAAAAATTTAGTTTTTATATTAATGAATTTTCTCTTATGAACATGATTTTTTTTCATATGAATGACTATTCTCTTTGAAAATTGAGAAAATGTCGCGTACTTATGCTAAAAATAATTTTTTATAACCCTTTTATTGTTAAAATATGTTATTAACGAAAAATTTTGATATTTTTTTAATGTATGATTTCTTAAATTATTTCATTAATAAATATATAGTATAATTAACCTTATTTTTATAAACATAATTTTATAAAAAATATTGATAAATTATGAACTCAAATATCATAGACATATTTATGAAAATTATATTTATGGTTTTTTAGGTTATTATATATATATATATTAATTAATCTTTTATTGGGAAAAAATTAATTTTTTTAATATTATGAACATAGATATCATATGCATAATTATGAAAAAATAATAAAATTATAAATGGTATTATATCATATTTAATTATTTTTATTTATTTATATAGAATTTTTTTCTAAATTTTACTGTTAAAACATTTTATAAAATACACATTTTAAATTTTTATCAATTTGAATAGAGTTAAAGTTATTAATAATCTATTTTTTTTGGAAACCAAATAAATTTTTGAAAAGGATTAATATTTTAACATTATTAATTTTACTTGAAATATATATTGAATAAATTTATTCGAAATATCTTTAAATCTAGTTTTTAATATAGTTAAAATATATATTATGTAGTTTTGATATAAAATTTTTCAATATATATATATTCTATTTTTTTGTTGAATTATTTTTTATATATTCCAAATGTTTGTTTCTAATTTAACCCTATATAAAAAAGAGATATATTTATATAAAGAATTTATTTTTTACTATATATTATGAGGGGGTTAAGAAATATATTTTTTTACTAGTGGATTTTAGAGATGTTTTATTAGTATTCCATGTATAAAATTCCCAAATATAAATCTCTTTAGCCAAGATATAATTGGGGATCATATGGTTTGGAATGTGTTTTTGAAAAATTATAAGATATTGACAAGTTATTTAAAGATATTTGTCCATTTAAATGATCAGAAAGTATTAATATGGTTATTAAATTGGGAATAGTTTCTCAGATAAACAAAATTCTCTGTGAAATGATTTTTCAGTTAAAAAAAAATAAGAGGAACATCATGATTGATGACAATGTTGGGAGTTATCCTCATTATTTTTATTAAGGAGTGGTGTAACACCCCATTATTTTTTGAATTATATTCTAAAAAATAATTTTTAATTTTTAATTTGTTCATTTAACAAAAAACTAAATAATTTGTTTTATATAAGTGCACTATGTTTTGATATTATTATATGAAACACTAATATACGCTTGTTCTATAAAAAACACTGACTTGGATTTCATTACACGCTACACTAAGTTTTAGTGAAACACCAATTTATTAATACAATTTTTTAATAATAGATAGTTATAGCCAATACATTAAAAATAGTAATCTGAATAATAATTATTAATTTATAAATTTTATTTATAATTTTTCATTTAAATAAAACATATTTATTTTAAGTGTATAATTTTTGGTAATGCCATTATATGTTTGAAAATATTATTTTCTTAAAGAAACTATCTTTTATGTCCTTCTTTGAAAACTAATAAAATTATTTTTAGACAATCTGTGAAATTTAATTTGGAAAAATAAACATTATTTCAGAATTTGGAATTTCAAAATTAACATAGGGTGAATTTTTGTTATTTTTCTAAGACGGTTCATTTTTTTAAGAGTGAGTGAAAAATATTGCATTGTAGTTGGAAAAAACCTTTTACTTTAATTAACTAATATAAATAAATTTTATTTTTAACGTCACAATATATCAATTACAGATTTATTAATCCAATTTAGTTCATTGGAATCATTTTTATATTGATATTAAATATAAAAAATTATTGATATTTTGATCATTATATTTACCCGCCTTCTCACCACGTATGTGGGATTATAATTAAACATAATCTTCCCACTTATGTTAATTAAATTTAGAAAAATAGACATACATGGTGGTAACCAATATGATATTTTGAGTCTAATAGGGTAAAATATATTTTTTGGATATTACAAACTGTAACTTTTTTAATTTTTTAATATACCACGATTAAGGGTAGATCGGGTAATTTAAAGTAAAAATAAAGTTATAAGATTAAAAAAATACACTTAAACTAGTCCTGATTTATTTGGACTAGTGGGGTTTGACTAAAATCGTCCTTGTGACAAAATTTTAACATTTATATTAAACTTAGGTGAGAATATTACATCTATTATATTTTATTTAATGATAAGTTAAAAATGACATACTCATATTTTTAATAACTATTCCATTTTTAATATAGGGATATACAAAATATAAATGGGACAATTAATTTGAAATATAAAATTCCATTCATCAACATTTTATTTTATTTCTAATATTTAGGAAATAAATGATTACCTTGAAGTTTTACCAAATTATGAACCATTAACTATTTAATCAATAGAAATATCAAATAATTGATGTTGAAAATAAAAAAATACAGATACATTAACATACTAAATAATATTAAAAAAATTATAGTTAACATTAACATGTTACTTATATAATACACGTTTTGGTTATAAGTTATGATATTTTTATGACATTATTAAATAGGAATACTATAAATAGTTTCAAAATTGACATAAATGATACTTTATAATAACAAATATTTTACTAAATGTTACAATATTAATAAAAATATAGTCACAATCCAATTGACTATTATAAGGTTTAATATTCTATCAATGATATATTTGGGGTTATTATGTAATTTCATAGTAATTATGTTAACCCATAATGTATAGATTACAAGATATCACATTAAGAGTTAATGTGGTTAAATGAGGGTTACAACAAAATGTAAAGGATTAAAAACCTAATAAAAACTTGAATAAAAAATATTTAATTGATATTTTTTTGACTTTTATCACATTAATATAAAATTGGAGGTCTTTAATAGGCATTAATACATGAAAACCCATATATATTATTTAAATTAATGATAGTTAAAAAATGTCACTCAATTTTATTATAATTAATATGTCCACATAGGGAGAAAATAAAGATATGAATGAAACTAAATTTCTATGTTAAAATTCGTGTAATTATATATCATTATATAATTTTTTATTTTTTTTGGAAATTATATAATTACCTTAAATAATTATCAATGCTAAAATAGTATTTATTTAATTAACAAAAATAATTTAATTTAAAAGTATTAATTTTGATATATTTGGGTTGATAAAATGTTCATAATGAAATTTATAGAAATATTGGATATTTTGGATATGTTTTAAAGAATTATACTATAATTCCTACTTTGTGTCGATAAATTTAAAGTCAAATTAAAAGAATAGTTTCAAATATGAAAATAATGATATTCTATTAAATTAATATATTATTATAATTTATAAAAATAACAGAAAATGTAAATAATAAAAAATTGAAAAAATAAGATCTAAAATGTGCCAACCTATTCATTTACATTCCTTTTTATGTCATTGTATCTTTAATATCCTTATTATGTTTTAATATTTTGAGTGATTAAAAATTTTCCCCTCACCTTCATTATAAAAGGATACTGCCTCCCTCACCTCATTATAATAAATTAAGAATTCTAGATCGACCAAAACTAGATCATTTAAATTATACACATACCTAGATATAATCTAGAGGTTATCATCTTCCTAAATGACCAAGTTGTTTAGAGGAGATATAATGGAGCAGTTCTGAAGAAGAGGTAATCACTCAAAACGATCATTCTCATATTCTAATTATCTATACCTATGATAAATATATGATATATATAATAAAATAACAAATTCACCACACTAATTATTCTAATATTTTATATCATTATTATCACACCATTATATTTCAACTTTCCCATCATACAAACAAATTATTAATGTATCACTCATGCGTACGTACAGTGTACCATATCCTCATAGCGATACAAGTCATATTTCGTAACCCTATTTTATGATTAATAATTATGATTGGTTTACGTTTTATATATGATATATATGATATAATTATACTTATAGAATGATAATATCATTTTTACCTTTTTACTATCCATCTAATATTTTGGGAAAATTATAACATTGCTCGTATGTACGTATGGCTTATCATCTTCACGATGCTATATGGTTTATTATTCAACTATATTTCAAATTGAGGCTAATAAGGATAAATTTTATGAATATATATTTATTATATGAAATAAAAAAATTTCTTTAATGATAATATTTCATATAATTTTGTTCCATTTAACATGATATTAAAATGAAAACAACATGCATTTATATGTATGACCAACCGTCTCCTTGATGTATGCATTTTCTTTTCAATAACTATTATTTATGAATATACATGAATAAATATATAATAAATAAATAAATATATATATATAATATAAATATCCTGGTTACCATTCTATAGATGAAGAAAATGATCTATATAAGAAGACTGAGGATAACACGTCAAAACATAAACTAAAAACAAAGTTGATATTTACTCATGCCTAATATTAAAAAGGAATTATTATATAATGGGTAATAATTAGTAATAAGTAAATAATATATGTAATATATTAATTTGGCTATGATTGTGTGGTATATTTATAGAAAAATTATATTTATTGTACAAAAGGTTTTAATGTGTGTGAATGAAGTCAAGACATAAGATAAGAGGATTTCATATATATTTTTATTTCTTGAAATAAATAGCATATGAACCAATCACTTATTTTGGGTAGTGTATATACAGAAATAAGATATTTTATATCATCAATTTAATTTATCAAATGATATTTTGAGATTTAATTAATGTTATTATTTTCTGGGGTTTATGATTCTAAAGTTACTCAAGTAGTGTGGGATTCATGTATTAGTTTTATTTCTATTGGACACATGTCCTATACACTCATGATTCTTCAACGTGGTGTATATAATTCCAATGAAATTATTTTATGACTCTTATCATTAAAATTAAAGGGTATTTATGTATCGATTTTATGATATCTCTTTCATAGTGTTTACACATCAAAAGTTACGAAATCAGTAAGGTAATTTGGTCTCAATTTTCCTTCTTTGAGACACATGTTATGTTATAAACATATATTATTTTTGGATGTGTATATAAGACCCTTTGACATGTTTAATCATGAATATATTTATTTTCAAGAAATTTTAATCTTTATGTATCATTTTTCTCTCTTCGGTCCAAAATAGGTATTCCTTCAAAAAACAATGTTTTCTATAAAATTATACAAGTGTTTTAAATGATATTTTATGCATTTTCAAGAAAATGGATTTCAATGATTTTTAAAAGAAAATTTGTATTTTTTATGTTATTTTCAATAAAAAAAATATTTATTAATGTTTTATGATTTTGAAAGAATTTTTCAAAGAGGAAAGGAAATTTTCTATATAAAATGTCTTAATAATATTTTTTAAAATTATTTTCAATCAAAAAAACATACTTTGTCATAGTTTATAATATATTGGGGATATGATCAAGAATGAAACTCATATTATGTATTTAATGGTTTATGTTTAAGATGTTATGATATTTATGAAACCTATCACTTTTCCATGGGTTATGTTATGATTGAATAATGTTTATGAAATGAATTTCTTTCCTTGGTTTCTGATATAATAAATGATTTGTGTTCTTATGGCACGATTATGTATGATTTTCATTATGTAATGATGGGTGGGACATATAAAATCCTAAAATTAATTATGTAATGATTTATGTCTCTTTATATAATAATGGGAATCAATTCAACGGTCTTGATATACTATGGGTAGATTGGAAAACCCAAGCCACTATGGGAAGAGGGTAAACCTAATCAGTTGCAATAAGTGGACTATGACTAGGGATGGTGGTCTATACCCCTATAGGTGACCTCCCCATGAAGTTCCTTAATAACTTTATGCCATTCATCTTGAATTATATATAATAATAATACATTTTGTGTTTATTCCATAATTATGTTTATTACACCAATGTTATGTTTTCATATCTTACGCTCTCGATTAAATTACGATTCATGTATTATTAATTGCCAATCTTTAGGTCATGATTTCTGTCTATCATCACTGATATGAATAGTATAGCCTTATATTTTTTGATCATGTTCTCATACCATTACCCTTTTGATTATGTCTACATGAATATCTTATTTATCCATTATAACATCTAATCTCACCAATTCTTATGTTTCTTTTCTACACGATATGATGAAAGTAATTAAGTAGGATATATAAAAAGGGTTCTAATTGTGAAGAAATAGGGTGGAGAGGAAGTGGATCTGTTGTGAAATAGTTTTCTAACATTTCAATTTTTTCATAAGAACTAAACTAATACCATATTGGGGTGTGTATTTTTGTAATTCATAAACTATTATGCAAAAAATGACTCAATATAAATCTACGTTAAGACTGTTATTTATAGTAGTTATTATAAAAAAATTAGCCAGCCTTTTTGAAATAGGATGAGAAAAATATAGTGATATACCTAGGTATATTTCTAAGGATATGTATAGTGATGTCTCTAAAGACTATTATAATGATGAGTTAAGGTTTTTCAAAATGTCCTAGAATTTTGGGAAAAGATAGAGTGAGTGTTTTCTAGGAATTACATACCTATATGGATAATAAAAGTTGATATGACTCTGGAATAGATGTAAATATGGGTGACAACTCTAACATGATGTGTCAGGCCTAATTCAAGAATTACATGGTATAAAACAACATGAATTGCTACACACATAGTTTGAAACTCCGGGGGGATATGATTATGAAATTAACAAAATCATTATTAACCATCATAAAGGATTTAAAAATAACTTTTCTATGAATAACATAGTATAATCCAAAGGTGTCTTTGATTATGAAATGTGTCATAATTTAGACATCCTTTAACAGTTTTTTTTGTGATTATGTGGTTCCTCATTACGAATTTTTTTTCATAATCAATACTTCAGGATTTCAGATGATGGATGGAATGAGAATGATCTTGGTTTACAATAAAAGTGACCAATAATTATCTGATGTGAAGTCAAATGGTATATTCCCTGGAGTGAAGGAATTTGTGATAATTCCTAGTTAATTTTCACATAACATGATTAAAATGGTGTACATTTACCAACTCTCATACTCACCAAGGAAGAGAATAAAGGAGTTCACTAAGAGTTTAGGTAATGGAGACCGTTGATGAAAAAAGACTCATTTTCCTTTGAGTCCATAATGTGGAAATAATCTACTATGTGAATTACTAAGTGGAATAAGAGTATGTTTTGACTATGTAAAATAAGGGGAAAAGAAAATAAATAAAAAATAAAAAATAAATTATTTTTTTTAAATAAATGGATGGGAATATTGGCCTCCATAATAAAACATCAAAGGATAAATTATTTATGTGTGGATTGAATGGTTGTTATGAAAATCAGTTTCATAAGTGGAATTCTCTAGAAGTGAATTAATAAGGCGGTACGAGTAATGGTTATATTTTCAATGATAAAGAGACTAGAAATGAAATGTGAATTGGAGGAGGTATTAACAAATGGCATGAGTTAGCCTTCTTAATTATTATAAATTAAGTGAAATAATTGAATTTTCAATGTATTTTGATTCAAGAATTATATTATATAAATGATGAAAAATACAAGGATTTTTCATTTTATGTCTATCACTTTGGATTTACATGATTACGTTGAATGTTTCTAATTGACTAAAAAATTATTAAATGGAATGGTTTTATTTTGAATAATGGAATATAACTCTTAATATATCCCTTATGTTTAAATAATTTTGTTTGGATGAAGATATGTTGGATATGAATAATTAAATTGGGGGACATCGATTTTGTTGGAACTAAATAAGGATTGGTTTAAATGATGTATATGATATCAAGGATGAAGTTTAAAACAATTTGGACTTAGGGAAAATATATATAATAAACTTTATAATAAGGAAACATTATATTTTCAATAATTATTTATGATAATTTACATTGTTACCATGTTTGAAGAATACTTGATGATGTTATTCACATGTTTGGAATGTAACAACCAATAGTTACATAAGATATATAGGGGATCAATGATAATTTAATTTCATGGAATTATTTATAGACTATTGGATTTTCATCTTTTGGATGGGTAATAATGTAAAACAATTATGGAAAGTATAAGTTAATCATCAGATGAAGTTTGTGATACTAAAGTATCATCCGAGAACATTAGGATTTATTCATATTGGATAACTTATGCCGAAAAATTTTTGTTGGTTGTAAATAATGATAAATGAGATGACCTATCAAGGATATCATGATATATTATTTCTTTTAGAATGAAAAATTCACCTTCCTTTTTGAAAAAATAGTGAGATTTAATTGATAGAGATGAGAAAGGGTGAGATTGTAATGAATCAAGTAAGTTTATATTCAAATAAAAAATCTTAAACACCAGGGACATAAACTCATAACCAAAAAGGTTTTACTAGTAACTTCCTATCTAATGAGTCAAATGGACCTTTATATCATCATATATTTATGGATTCATGGTTGTTAAACTTCTCAATAACATGTTCCCTATCACTCTCTATCTGAACATGATGCTTAGATTTCTCTTCCATGTCCATGTTTTTACTTCCCACATATGTTCTCATTTGTGAAAAGAATGTTTTGAGTTACTCTAGATTACTTTTAGGCTTCTAAATTTACTATATTAAAAGGATATTTTTGAAACACCCTAAAATACTAAATAAAGAACCTTGTATTTGATTGGGGGTATGAAACGCAACACCAGGGGCATAAGGTAACAAAATACCCAGATAATTTAAAATATATTTACTATTTTAAATAGATTCAATATATTCTACATCTTAAAATGCATTTTAATACTATGTTATCCCTCCTTACACACACGAATGAACTTTTTTGATACCTTGTATTATACGCAAGATCATGTTTTAACCAAACAATAATATATTATAAAAATATTATTATTTAGTATAACAAGATGTAACCTAGTTGTTAAATTAATTATTAGAAATATGATCAAAAATATTATTAAAATATATTCTTTAAATAAATATAAATTTAATTAATTGGTAAAAAATTAATTATAATTGAATATAGTAACCTATTGAATAAAAAAAGAATATTTTTATAGAAAATCATTTTAATGCTCACTGAACATTTTTATCCCAATAAATTAAATTAATTCTAATGAGTGTGATATTTTGGATAATGTTTCAGATTATATATCTGAAAAAATAATTTTCAACTCAACTAATATATTTTATAGGCATAATATATGAACAAACAAGACATTTCACAAAAATAGTATATTTTTATAAATGTAGTTTTTCCATCTTTTGATAGAGAATGAATTGAAAATATTTTTTTTGACAATTATATAAATTTCATATCTCAAAATAATATTCATATTAGTAATTAAACATAAAAATTAACTTATGGTGAATTTTTTGTATTTTTGGTAATGTTTTATTTTTTAATAATTAGTGAAAATATTGAATTTTAGTTCAAACCCACTTTTTCATATTATTAATTTATAATTATAAATTATATTTTAAATGGATTTTAATGATTCATTAGATCATTTATTTATCAATTAAACCATTTTATCTCATTGGAAACAATTTTAATTTTTAATAAACTATGAAAACATAGCAAATGTTCATAGATTTTTACTTTAAAAAAAGCATCATCATCATGTTTTCAAAATGAAATTTGAATTAATTTCTACCACATATGTCATTGGAAATTGGAAAATTGGGTTAAAAAATATAATTATCATAATTTATAATTTATAATATGGTCTACGTAGTTTTTTTGATAAATATTATTCAACAAAATTTAAATTAATTACAATGATTAAGGTAAAATTAAGCATAATAAGGGACTAGACCTTAATCATAAAATCATAAATGGCCTATAAAATATTACAAGGTCCATTTTATGTCCATATATAGACCATATTACAACTTTATTTAAATTTTCAAATTATTGGCTATAACTTTAATGGAAAAATCATTGGTTGATTTCCCTTTCCCAAAATTTATATGAGTGACACTCCTCCTTCACTATAAAAAGGACTCCTCTCCCCCCACTTCCTCTAACCTCTCAAGACTATTTTTTCCAACCAAGATCTAAAAAAATATATATTAAAAATCCATAACCTCATTGGAAAATCCTAACCTTGGAAAATAAAGCATTATAATTAATCCTTTTCGTACTAACCAAAAGGAGTTACCCGATTTAGAGGTAACATATTTCCAGAAGTGCATTACATTTATTTCAATTTGACACCTCCTAAATTATTATTATTAAATTATTATATTATTAACACTTTATAATCAATATAATAGGGGTTTTATGTTAATTTGTCTAGTAAATGTGCACATACCCCCATCTAATGGGTAAAAACATAGTATTTATGTGAACAGTAAACTACCACCTCACGAAACGATGAATGTTCATTATTTTTTACCACCTATCATTGTTTTAATAATGATAAAAACTATAATTTCATTATATATATATATATTTATATAATATTATATTTATAATATCATTAGGCATATGTTAATATTTTATAACACATACTTCTATACATTCCTTTTTGTGTAAATACGATAACATTGTTTGTGGAAGTGTAGACTACAACCTCCTTAAATTGATGTGATTTGTTCATGATACACATGGAACGTATTAGGATGATTTTAATAATTTTTTTAACTAATATAACATATATATTACACTATAATTATAATATTAAAATTTATTATTTAATTTTTATTCTTTTAATATGACAATGAAATGAATGTTGCATTCATGTGTACTTACGACCTACCATCTCCATGAACGGTGTGTTTAATTTTTTATCTCCAAACATGACAGATTATAAAAAATATATATTTACTAAATATATAAGATAATTATGTCATGGTATTAATTCTGGATATTATGAAATATGGACCTAATTAATAGGAGTAGAAAATAACAAGTCTAAACATACTTGAGAAAACTAGAAAATTAATACCCTAAATAGTAAAAATAATGAATGATTGTTAAAAAATAGTTAACAATATATGATAA
The DNA here is from genome assembly GCA_963277665.1 of Viscum album. NCBI lineage: Eukaryota > Viridiplantae > Streptophyta > Magnoliopsida > Santalales > Viscaceae > Viscum > Viscum album. The sequence continues at coordinate 1,583,244,000 of OY728158.1, read as the reverse complement.
TAAGATGATATATAATGTTATAAAAAATTATTAAGGCTCTGGTGTAAATTAATAACATATTTTAATTCACTATACAGAATGATATAGTTCACACTACAAAAAGAAGGTTAAGGTAAAGGAATTTCATCTCAATTTACATTCCATTGAGACTTATTTTTTATTATACACCAATTCAATTTTCTTTGTTCAATATAATACCTTTTGATATGTCATATCATGAATATAGTTACTCTCATTATATTCTATGATTAAATTAATGTTATTCCTTCATTGGGATAATGATTTAAATGTTTCACCGTGGTATGTGATACTATGAAATGTATAATGATTATTCTCATACAGATTGTTCATAATGATTATTTTTTCAATTTCACATACTTTTGTTATTATTAAATTTATCTAGAAATAATAAATTTATTTTAGTCATTTTATGATGGAAATTTACTTGAATAACCATTTTCTATTTAAATTGATATTACTATTTCATAAATTGTATATCATTTTTACATACTGTGTTCACTGTGATAGTTATTTGATTAACTGAAGATTTATTTGTAAATCCAATTCCTTTATTGAATATGGATACATGTTACCGAGTATTAGTTTTTTTAATAATTTATATGAAGAGTGATTAGTACCGGTAATAATGGGTGAGGTACATACTTAATATATCCCCTTGATGCATAGATCAATTATCGTGAGAAAAATATGTTTTCTAAATTAAATGGGTTATTATCCATAATTTTAATTTTCTTATGAAAGGTATTAATCTTATAGGTTTTCATGTGATTTAGACATGACAATCTATAATTAAGAATTTCCTTCATTAATATTTTAGTTCATATTTATCCATGAGATTTTTCTTCATCATATCAATGGATGAATTCTATTATCAGTTTATTGATTAAGTTTTATGTGTTACAGTTTCATACCATTCCATATTTATTATGCCGTTTCTAGTTTTTATGGATATGTTAAATTTATTATTTACCATTCCATGTTAATTTATTATAATTGATTCATTATTGATTATACTTTACGTAACCTTACTGAAATTTTTTGATGACCCTTATTACCATTCCATTCCCTAGGTTATGAATAAGAAAAATTTTAATATGATTTCACGGATATAGTTTATTTCGTTTTATTAAGTATCCTATTTATATTTTCTTTTTCCCAATGTATTAAGTGTATTATATAAGTAATTTGGCTTTCCAATACTTCTAAACTGATCAATAATTCATGATTTTATTCCTTATAATTAGGGAAATGTTGATAAATAATTCAAGGACACTTGGATTAGGGGGTAAGTGTGTTATAATTGGTTTTTAGGAAATTTTAACAGAAACCTTTGAAACTATATTTAAAATACAATGATTATGATATATAACCATAATATTGACATTGAGTACATTTATAGATGAAGATCCTATAATTTTTGTAATAAATAGATTATGTTGGTGTTCTTAGTAATAAATCACTGTCTAGATACAACAAATGTACATAGTTTTGAACATATGTACCTTAGAGTAGAAAATCTAACAGGGTCTATCAATCCTGACATGAATTGACTAAACACACAATAACATGCGCTAGTACACACCCTTTTTGACACTCCCAGGGGATACACTTAGGATAATACCCATTTTTTAAAAAACCATTGTGTTGGATTTGAATAGATAATACCAATAAATAACCTAAGAAAAACCTATGGGGTCATAGATTAAATAAGTAGTAGCCCTAATTTTGGAATCATATAATTAATATTTTATTATTATATGATTTCTTATTTTTATTAGCTTCCATAACACTAAGAATTTTAGTTTTAGTCAATATCTATAATTTGAAGGAAATAGGTTATCGTTGAATGTGATGGAATTTTTTCTGAAGACAATTAAAGTGGAATGATCACTGGAGTTAAGGATCTTGTGATCATTCCTAATCAAGTTTCACAATACATGATTAAAAATTTGTACCTTAACCAAATCTTAAACTCATCAATGATGAGAATAAATGAGTTCACATAGAGTCTGGGTAATGAATACCATAGAGGAAATATGATTAAGTTACTAATATATTAAGAATGTGGAAAGAATAACCCATGTGAATTTTGTAGAGGGACATAAAGATGTTTAGATTTTGGAAACGAATGGAAAATAAAAAGTAACAACAAATGAAAAATGAACATTTTTTTTGATAAAATGTATTAGAATATTAGACTCCCTAATACATCATTTCTGTTTAAATTCATTACCTATGGAATGACTGCTCATTAAGAAAATAAAACTTTTAAGTGTAAATATCATGATGATAATCAGAAAGGTGGTATGAGTAATGGTGATATTATTGACGATGATGACACTAGTGGTGAAATGTGAAAGGAAAGAGGCATTATGTAATTAGTTGTGATATCCTTGTTAATTTCTAAAGGATTAAGTGGAAAAATTGATGTGTTTACATATTGGTATTCATGATTTATGCGTATATTATCAGTGATGTACTCATTATAAAAATTATGGAATATATGAAGATTATACAAGTGTACATTTTCATTAAGGATTTGTGATCATATTATTAATGGTGACAAGAAAAATGATTCAGTATAAAGTTAAATGATCTAAAAAACATGTATTTAGGGTAAATAAAACCCTTATTGTGTAATTGATTTTTAAATGATGATAGAGAAATTATTGATTTGGAAATGTTTTTACTATCTTGGAATTAATTAACGACTTTTTGAAATGTTATATATGACATCAATGATGGAGTTTAAAAAAAATTATATTTAAGTAATATATCAAATAACATGTGTCTTACATAAATAATAAGGAAGAATTAATTTGTTAAATAAGTTAAAAATCGTAGTTTAGGTAATTTCCACAATCAATTATTTGTTATTTAATAATTAAAATTCACTTCATGTTATTGGATATGTTCATTTTGTATGTTTGGTGACCTTACTTCTAAAGTTTTGGATCACATTCCTTTGTAAATGAGAAGCATTTATGAAGTGGATTAAGTTGATATTTTGATGTGTTTTTAACTGTTAATGTTTCAAACCACCATGTGATGAGAGCTATTCTAATAAAATAAGTAGAAATAGTCAAAATCACAACCAGAAGATAAGATTCTGTTTATAAAATAAGAGATGTATATTTATTTATATAGAGTAAAATTATTCTTCAACTCTCGGGAAAATGTTATTCAGAAAAATTGTCCTATTATCAACATTTATTTATATCAATAACCTATATTCACACCGTTGGATTATGGTTCTTTGTTTAAAAACATTCTCCTAAACATGTTTTTTAGAACTCTCCATTAAAAATTAATTATTGGATATTTATTCTATATCAATGATTCCATTTCCCACCTATGTTCTATAAATAGGGAGCCCAGTTATGTGGCCATTGTACATTTCATTCCCTCTTATTAAGAATATGTGTTATTAACCTGATTTTTTATGTGGGTTTTGAAACCTGAGTTTATTTTCAAATATAAATCCATAAAATACTTAAATCATGTTTAAATTATGAGGACTCAATTTATTTGAGGTGGGGAGAATGTGACACCATGAAATTCTAAACTAGGAACCTTATATTCGATAGTGTGTGTTGCACACAACACCAAGAAAAATGGTAATATAATTCCCCTACAATTTTTAATATGATTACTATTTTTAATAGATTTTATATATTATATATCATAAAATTCATGAAGAAACTATTTTATTTTTCCTTATATGTATTAATGACCTTGTTCAATAGCTTGTGTCATATACAAGACAATGTTTTAACTGAACAATAATATATTATTAATATATTATTATTGTATATAGTAAGGCTTAGCCTAGAAGATACATTTAAATTTATGAATAGGTTTAAGTAACTTAAGAAAATATATATTTTTAAATAAAAATAAAATGATTTAATTGGTCACAAATTAATTAGAAATGAATATTAGAAACAATTTAATATAAGGAGAATATTTTTTAGAAAACCCTTTTTATGATCACAATAATTTATTATCCTAAAAAAACTAATTAATTACAATTACTATGTGATATTGATTAAATTTATATGTTATATATCAGAAAAAAATATTTGTACAATAATCTAATATATTTTATATCCATAAGATAAGAATAAACCAAATATTTCACATAAAATACTATATTTTTATAATTGTTATTGTGTTCACCTTTTGACGGAGAAAACATTTTAAATCCAATTATTGAAACATTTAAAAATATTACATCTCAAAATTATCATCATATTTTGAATTGAAATATAATAATTATATTATGTTGATTTTTTTTTAATTTTAAATGATGTTTTATTATTTAATTAATAATGAAAATGCCGAATTATAGATCAATAAATGATTTTCATCTAATTTACTTATATGGGTAAAAATTATTTTAAATGTTTTTAATGTTTTAAATGATCAATGTTGTTTCAATAAAACCAACATAGCTCATTGGAATCGATATCACGTTGAAATTGACTTTGAAAAAATACCAATCTTTTGGATGTTTTTAAATTAAAAAATCCCATTTTAATCAATTATTATAGATTAATTTTAAATTTATTTCTTCCAGTTATATGTATTGAATTTCAAAAAATGTATTACATATTTATAATTAGAATATTTTGTAATTTCTATTAAGTTCAATGAGTTTTTTGGAAAAAACAATTAGTGAAATCAATTAAAATTAATTACAATGACTATGGGGAAATTAAGATTTATAAGGGTCAAATCCTTAATATTAAGTTACAAAATGACCTAAAAACATTCCAAAAAACCTTTTTCGGGCCATATTTAGACCCTATAAAAAAACCTATCAAAATTTAACCTTTATGGGATCCTCTTTCAATGGGAAAAATGTTGGTAGAATTCCCTTTCCAAATATTTACAAGAGTGCCACACCTCCAGAATAAAAGGGTCTCTTCTCCTCCCACTTACTCATAAAAATATCTGACTAAATAGCTCATAATCATCCATAAAATCCTAATATCATCACCACATTTGGTTTTAATAAATACAAAGAATCAATTTGGTATAAACAAAAAGGAGTTACCTGATTAGGAGGTAACATCTTTCCTCAATTTCCATAGTTTTATTTCAATTATCCACCCCATGAACTTGTATTATTCCAAGAGTATATAAGAAAAATACCATCCTAAATATTATTGTTTGTTTTTTGTCAAATTTTATAAATAATATTTCAAAAACTCTCCTTCAAATAGGTAATGAACATACTTCTTATGTGAACAGTGAACTACCATCTCACGAAATGATGATTGTTTATTCTTCCTTTACATCCTCTCATGGTGTTAATTATGATGGAAAATCTTTTTATATATATCATATATAAGATATTTATAATTTATTTATGTTTATTTAATTCTTTAATATCATATACCTCTTTACATTCCTTTTTTTTTTGTAAATACGATAACATTGTTTGTGGAAGTGTGGACTACGGCCTCTTTAATGTGATGTGATTTTTTCACGCTATACATGGAACATATTATGGATGATATTAATAAACCTATGTAACATAAATAACATTGATATGAAATTTTAAGTATAATATACATATGTATCATTACTTTTCATTATTTTAATATATTAAATAATCTAAAGTTGCATTCATGTGTTCGTATGGTCTACCATATCCATCAATGGGGAATATCACTTATTATCTCCAAATATTATTGATTATTAGAAATTAATATGCACTGAATATGTAATATAATTAAGTCATGGAATATATTATGGATATAAAGAAATCATAAACTATGTAATAGGACCTAAAAATAACAAGTCAAAACATACTTGAGAAAACTAGACAATTAACACTAAAAATAGTAAAAATTATGGAAATATTGCTAACAAATTCATAATAAGATTTTATAAGAAATTATATATAATATTATAAAATTAGTTATGTTTATGGAATAATTTATCAACAAATTTTAATTAATTATAAATTAGGGTAAAGAGCACACAACAAATGTACGGTTATGTTATGGGAATATTTTCTCAATTTACATTACACTGAGAATTATTTGTTCTTATAACCCAATTCAATTTTATTTATTGTATATAATTCCACATAAATTTTTTGATCATGAATATGTTTTCTCACATTATATTTTATATTTCATTTAATATTATTATTTCATGGGGATTATGATTTGAATGTTTGAAGTTGTAATGGGAAACATTGTAATGTATTAATATTTTCCCCATAATTATTGTTCTTAATGATTATCAATGTGATTTCACATCCATTTGTTATTTTTAATATATATTGATATAATAAGTTTATGATAAAAAAATTTCAATGTAAATTTACTGGAATTTCTGGATTCTTTCATAAATGATATTAGTATTTCCTAAACTATATAACATTTTAACATATGGTGTTCACAATTACTATTATTTTATTCACTGGAGAATTATTGATTAATCCATATTTCTTATTCAATACATATTTGTGAAAAGTCATATTAGTTATTTTGGTTAATTTATATGAGGAATGATTAGGACTGGTAATGAACGGTGGGGGCTAAACATTATACATCCCCTCAATGCATTTGTATCTTCTTAAGAGACAAATAAGATAGCCAAATTAAATGGGTTTCTATCCATAGTTTTAACAATCTTATCAATGGTCTAGATTATATATGACTTCATGTGCCTTATACATGACTTCCAATAATTAATCATTTACATCATAGATATTTCAATAATTATTTATCCTTAAAATTTTGTGTCAATATATCTACGGATGTATTATATTATATGTTTATTAATTAAGTGTTATGTGTTTCAGTTTCATACCTTGATATATTGATTATTCCATACCTAGATTTGTGAATGGAATGTTTTATCAGTTGTTTACCTTTATATGCTAATTTATTCCTATTGATTCATTTTTTTTCTTACCCTTATCGTGCATTTTACCTCACCCTTATTGTGTTTCATTTCCCAATGTTATAAATAAGAAATATTTGTATTAGTTTTCAAGGATGAAATTTAATTAATTTTATTGTTTATCATGTTTTTATTTTTTACAATGTATTATTGGTATCATATGTGTAAAATGGCAATCCAATATTGCTAAACCGACCGGTCCTTTAAGATTTGATTCCTTGTAGTCATCCCAATATAATAAAATAATCCATCAGTACCAGGCTTCTAGGGACGGGGAGTTTTAGTTTTAGTATTCATTTTTATGAGGTGGGTTTCTATTAAAGGAACTTCCATGAATTATTCCAGTAATAAACAAGATAAATTATGGGGAAAATTCATTTAGATTGGGGTAGAATGTCACACCTCGAGAGTGTGTGAATTATTTTTTTTGGAATTAATTTAATCATTTTGATATTTTCAACTTCCTGAAACATTGAATATTGAATTTTTTATATAATAGTATTATTTTTGGATTAAATTATTGTAAAAACCAAGTTATTATTTCACTACATGCAACACCGACATGGACTGTGTAACACGCAACACTAATTTCATGTAAAACAACACTGTGTTATTATATTTATTTAAAATCAAATAGTTATAACCTAGCCACTAAATATAATAATATGAATATTAACAACTAATTTTTAAATTTCATTTATAATTTACTCATTTAAATAAAACATATTCAGCATGTAGTGTATAATATTTGGTAAATTACATATATGTTTCGAAAAACTATTTTCTTCAAGGAACTTCTTTTTATGTCCTCCATTAGAAATAATAAAATAAACTATAAAAAATATTAGAAATTAAATTTTATTAAATAAACATAATTTTTGAATTTCAGATTCCAAAACTAAATAAGGGTCATTATTTTTTATTTTTTGAGATGTTTCATTTTTAGATAAATAATGAAACATACTACATTGTAGAAAACAAATGAATTTTTGTGTAAATAATTATTATACATTAAATTATTTGTATGTTAGAATAGATAAATTGTATATATATTAATCCAATTTAGTTCATTAGATATATTATTATATTGAAATTATATATAAAAAGTAATTTATTTTTAAAAGTTCTTTTTACACTCCTTCTCACCACATCTGTGAGATTAAAATTAAAAATTATTTTCACACTTCTATGAATTACATTTATAAAAAAAGAACATAAATGGTTATTGTTGGACCCTCCATGATATTGTAGTTTTGATAATCACAAATAATGTTAATATACATATTCTACACTTTCATGAAATTTTAATATCTCTAGGATAATCATTTATGTTACAAAGAAAAATATACTTTAATAAGTCAATCACCAATATTCATGAATAAATTTGTTTACAAGTGTATTTTTACATACACTTTTTCATAAAACCTAGTCTGGTAAGACAAACACATCCCAATCCATCTAGATTCCCTAGCACTGATGGTTTGTTCGACATACCGAAGTCGTCACACCAAAACTGAAGTATGACTCACCGATGTTCAAGAGACTGAATTTTGACACACCAAATTCGACACACAGTAGTTCGAGAGACCAATGTTTGACACACCGTAGTCGACACACCTAAGTTCGACAGATAGAAGTCGACACAAGGAAGATGACAAACAGAAGATGACAGAATGATGTTATCAAACAAAAGACAACAGACTAAAGATGACTCACTGATTTTTATAAATAACTGTTTCGAGTTTATTAATTCAAATTTACTTCTAATGGTCATATTGGGAGAAATAAATGTTTCTGAATTTTTTTTAATGTTTTATATAGGAAAATATAAAGATAGTACAATGTACATGCACGTGATAAGATCTTCATTACAATGGGATTATGGAGTATAATATGACCTCATATTTCACTTTAAAGAAGGGTGGTACACGAAACATTACAACAGAGACACGCTGAGACACAGACTGTGTGAATACAAAAAAAGAGAAACTAACTACATGAGATTATAGGAAGATTGTAAGAATAAAAGTTCTCCAAAAGCTCATTGTACATCAACACCATGAAGAGTTAAACCATTTCACTCCTTGAAGATGGATTATAGAAATTGCGATACTCTGTTATAAAGACAACATCCAGAAGAAGACTCAAATACCATTTTCTCCACATTCAATGAGTCCAGAGAATTATTGCACTACACACAGATATTCCTAAACTCTCTTCTTTTTTAATAGCTCTGTTGTGTTCTTTTTTTACTATATCATTAGTGTGTATATCTGTTTGTATCACATATACTGTCTCCTAAGCATAACTATAGGATATAAAAAATTCTCACTCTTAATTCTCACCTACACTTGTATACCACATAGAACTCCGGAAGAGATCCTATGTGGTATGTTTATTTTTTCCCAAGAATAACTATGCTGAGCTCAATTGTAACCTGGACAATCTATATACTGTTGTGAACCCAGATCCTAGGTGTGGATCAAATGTTTATTAATATAAACTTCTTGGTGGCAGGTGATCACAAAGTGGAGAGGAATAAGTTTCTACTTCAGAATGAACCTCTTGTCATATCCATTTAGCTATTTTTATTATATTTTATTGTGTGTTATGTATTTACTACATTAAGTGAACCTAAACTTTGATAGTCAGTTTAGAAATTTTTTACATTTATTTTGAATCAGAAGGTTTTCTTAGAATGTTTTTTAACTGCTAGGTTGTAAAACGGAGAACTAATTAATCTTCTGAGAATCAAATTGAACCTTCAATACTTTTATAAAATCACAATAAACTGACTTTGTGTTTATTTTTAAAGCGGTGTTTTTTTAAAGAATCATTTTAATGAGAAGTTTTATAGATACACAATTCACCCCCCTCTTGAGTCATCTAATCCGAACAACATTTGGTATCACAGGCTTTTGAAAGTTACTGTTAGTTTTTGAAATTATGTCAACTGTGCTTATAGTTGTTTTCTAAATATCTTCAAATTTCTAAAATTTCTATATTTTAATCTCTTTGAAATTCCATTACAACCTTTATTATGGAAAATATACTATAAAGGTATACTACTAACAGACCACCTTTATTTTATGGAACTAACTATAATCAATGGATACATAAAATGAAGATACATCTAGAAAGTATGGGATTTGAAATCTAGAGTTCTATTGAATGTAAATCTACAATACCCAAAACTACTAGAAGAACTTGGGATGAATCTATCAAATTTTCCTATAACAATAATTGTAATGTAATGAATGCTCTGTACTTTTCCCTAGGGGATGAAGAATTTATCTGTATTTCTTCTTGTAAAACTATATATGAAATTTGGGATACTTTAGCTATATCTCATGAGGGAACAAATAATGTTAATGAAATGTGATTAAATGAATACATTATTAAACATGATAATTTTAAAATGAATCTTGATGAACCTATCTGTGAAATTCATCTCAGGTTCAATGAAATAGTGAACACCATGAGTCTGCTTGAGAAACCAGTGGACATGAAGGACCAAATCATGAGACTACTTCCATGCCTACCTGACAGATGGAGAGGAACTTCTGTTTCTATCTGAGAATCTTGTAGAACAAGCAAACTTCTAGTGAAGGAACTAATTGGAATGATTATGATGTATGAAGAAGAACATAAAGTAAATCAAGATGTAGATGAGGAACCAAGGATAATGTTAGTAGCATTTAGGACTTCAAATTCAAAGAGAAAATATAAAGAAATGATTCAAGTTCTGATCGATAGTTCCACTACTGAAGAGTTAGATTCAGATAGTGATGAGGAAATGGCTCATCTTGCTAGAATGTTCAAAACGTTATACCAGAAGAAGAAATTATTTAGGAAGTCAAACTATATGGTAAATTATTATAGTAAAGGACAATGGAAGAAAGAAAGAAAATGGAATGATAACTCAAATGAAATAATCTTCTATAAGTGCAAACAAAAAGGCCAGGTGAAGTTATACTGCCCCAAGATGAAATTAGAAAGAAATATCAAGATAAGGGAAAGGGTTATAAAAAGGCTATTAAAGCTACTTGAAGTGATTCAGAATACAGCTTCATTAAATCTGATGCTTCTGATAGTGAACATAAAAATCATTCCAACTTATGTTTCATGGAAAAAAACATCTAATGTAATACTTAAATCTCCTATACATAATGCCTAAAATTCAAGAAATAAGATTGAGTCACATATTGATGATGATATAACTAAGGATGAATTATTTGAATACTATGAAATTCTTGAGGATACCTTTAATGAGCTCAAGGGAAGATATAAATCATTTAAGAGAAATCATGCTTTAAATGAAAATTTTAAGTCTAATTTGGATATTGAAAAGGAAAAATTTTCCTAGCTGTTAAAAGAAAATACCAAACTCAAATTATCAAATGATCAATTAAAAAGGGATTTGAAAAATTTACATGTGGTAGAGATACCTCGACTCAGTTTCTTAGACAATAGATTGCCCCAAAATATACTTCTGGGATAGAATATCTACCGGGTCAAAGGAATTTATCTAAATCGCATTTTGTATCCAAATCTGGATAATCCGAAACTATTTTCAAAAACCAGAATTGTACTACAAGTTCCAGCCCCTCAAATTCTTTTATTGTATCCAATTTCACAGGACCAAATAATGTGTATTTTTAAAATACTCTATATTCTGCATATATGATACCCGTAAGATATTTATGCGTTCGTAAAGCTTATATAACTAATGTTTGTGGACCTAGACAAATATGGGTACCAAAGTCATTTCTTGGTTAATCTTTTTTTGTAGGTAAACATCCAAAAGAGTTCCTGTAAAATGATGTGGTACTTGGACAAGGTGTGTTCAAGCCATATTACAGGGTATTTTTCGTTCTTTAAAAGTCTTATCAAAATCTATGGAGGACATGACACTTTTAGTGAAAATGGTAAAGTAAAAAAATCACCAGCCTAGGCCAGATTGGTAACACTAACTCTATTTCAATTTCTGAAGAACCGTATATTGATGGATTGAAGTATAACATTCTTAGAATTTCTCAATTGTGTGATGATGTATTTAATATTATATATAAAAATGATTCATGCCATGTTTTTTATGCCAAAAATAATTTGTTATTTACTACTTTAAAAACGAAAATGTATATACTATAAATTTATACACACTACCCTCACAGAATATATCTTTTCTAAATGCCTTTCACAAAGAGTCTTGGCTCTGGATTGGAAGACTAGGACATTGTAATATACACAATCATAAGAAGTAAACTAGAAAAGGCTTAGTTAGAGACTTACCTTAATTAGATATTCAAGACAATAAAGTATGTAATCTTTGTCAAAAAAGAAAGCAACAAAAAATCTCTTTCAAACCAAATAAAGAAGTAACTACTTCTCAAACTCTCGTGTTGTTTCACATGGACTTGTTTGGACCATCTAGAGTTTCGAGTCTCAATGGGAAAAATATGTTTATGTTGTTGTAGATTATTTCTCTAGGTACACCTTGACCTTTTTCTTATCTTATAAAATTGAAGCCTGTTCTCACATTACCAAGTATTATAGGACTGTAGAAAATCTTAGTGTACTTAAGATTATATCCTTAAGAAGTGATCAGGGCTTCCAGTATGAGAATCATGATTTTCAAGCCTTCTGATCACAAAATGGCTATAATCATAACTTCTCTACAACTATAAAACCTCAACAGAATGGTGTGGTAGAAAGAAGGAATAGAACCTTATAAGAAATTTCCCAGATTATGTTCAATGAATATGATCTACCCATTTATTTTTGGGCTGACGCTATTAATACAACTTTCTACATAATAAAAAGAGTCTTAATTAGATCCATTATTATGAAAACTCATTACGAGTTATGGAATAATAGGAAACCCAATGTAGGTTACTTTAAAGTGTTTGGATGTAAAGTTTATATCCTAAATACTATAGATAATTTATATAAATTTTCCTCAAAATGTGATGAAGGAAAATTTCATAGATATTCTACATCAAGTAAATCCTATAGAGTCTTTAACAAGAAGACCAAATGTGTAGATAAATCTATACAGATCAAGTTTGTTGAAGTAGATCCACAAGATCCCAAGACCTCACCATAAAATATTGAAGAGGATATGTATAATTTTGATATGAGTGATAAAATCACAAATCGTAATGAGAAGGAATCTGTGAAAACATCCATTTCTAAAATTTCTCCTCACCTTTACCATATTGAACCAGATCAACCAGAACAACTTGAAATATCAAGTCCTACTTTCTCAAGACCAACTAAAACCCTTAACAAACGTCCCTTATATGCTATTGTTGGAGATTTAGATAAAGTAACACAAACTAGAGATTCCATGAGAAACTAGGTTGAACATCAATATTTCTTGTCACATCTTGAGCCTAAAAATATCAACGATGCTAACAATGAAGAATTTTGGGTAATGGCCATAAAATAAAAACTTAATCAGTTTGAAAGAAATTTATTTTGGAAACCTGTAGATAGACCTAAGGAGATATTGATCATTGGAACCAAATGGTTGTTTATAAATAAGGTAGATAAAAGTGGAAATATAGTTAGAAACAAAGCTGGACTAGTTTCACAAGGATATAATCATGAATAAGGAATTTATTATGAAGAGACCTTTTCACCATTGCTATACTTGGGGCAATTAGGATCATACTTGCCTATGCAACGCACTTGGATTTTAAAAATTATAAAATTTATGTCAAAAGTTTATTCCTAAATGGTTATATAATTAAATATGTTTTTAATGAACAACCCCTGTGTTTTAAAAATCCACATTTTCCAAATCATGTGTTCAAATTATCAAAATAATTATTTGGATTGAAACAACCTCCAAGATCTTAGTATGAATGGTTGAGTAAATTTCTTATTTCTAAAGGTTTTACAAAAGTACATGAAGATCCCACATTATTTATAAAAATAATTTCCAAAGAAGTTTTAATAGCCCAAATATATGTAGATGATATTATTTTTGGATCTTATAAAAATTTGTTATGTTATGAATTTTCAAACCTATTGCAAAGTGAGTTTGAAATTTGTTTAATGGGTGAACATAAATATTTTCTTGGATTTCAAATATTTCAAAATAAAGAAGGTATTATAAAAAATCAATGTATGTATAAAAAAGATCTTTTTAAAAGATATGGATTTGGTAGAATTAAGAGGAGTGAAACTCTTATGAGTTCTACATGTAAGTTAGATTATGATGAAAATGGAAAATCAGTTGATCAAACTACTTACATAGTAATGATTGGGAGTTGGCTATACTTTACTTGTAGTAGGCTAGATATTATGTTCAGTGTGTGTATGTGTGCGAGATTTCACAAAATCCCAAAGGAGTCACACCTAAATAGTGTTAAAAGAATTTTCAAATACCTTAAGTATACAACTAATTTAGGATTTTTCTATCCTAATGGACAACCTTTTGATTTAGTTAGCTATTGAGATGCTAATTTTGGTGGATGTAAATTAGATAAAAGAGTACCTATGGAACATGTCAATTTTTGGGAATGTCATTAATATCATTGTGTAGTACAATGAAAAATTCAGTTGCATTATCAACAGCTGAAGCAGAGTACATTACTGCTGGTAGTTGCTGTGCAAAAATTTTGTTGATGAAACACACCTTATTAGATTATGGATTTCAATTCAGTCATATCCCCATAAATTTTGACAAAACGGGTGCTATTAATATTTCTAAGAATCCAATTTCTCATTCTAGAACAAAACATATTGATGCAAGACATCAATTTTTGAGAGATCATTATAAAAAAGGTCATATAACTCCTTGAGTATATTGGGACCGAACATTAGTCTGCTGATATATTCACTAATCCCTTAAATTCTGAGAGAATTAATTACATCAGACATGAACTAGGAATGATAAATAAGTAGGTGAACTTTCTGAAACCAATCTTTCTAAAACCGATCTATCTAAAACTGATCTTTCTAAAACCGATCTATCTAAAAGCGAACTTTCTAAAATTGATCTTTCGAAACTGATCTCCCGTTAAACCAATCTTCTGGAAACCAATTCTTTGAAATCAATATATTTAGGGGCTGTTTGGTAAATTCTCTCTACGTTAAATGAAATGATGCTGTTTTATCTCTTTTAACATTCCACGTTTAAATTTTGTGTTTTATGATTTACAATCCCTAAATGATATATTTAGTAAAATCCATCCAGACCTTTCACCTTCTCCTCTACCATAAAGCCTTATACATTTAGTCACACTCTTTCTTGACTCTCGACCTCTCAATATAACTGGAATCAAAAGATTCCACATTTCTATGACTAAGCGTGCAATGGAAGAACCTAGGAAATCTCCTTCTGTTATGTGTCAGAAAGGTGAGACCTATGGGACTGCGAAACCAAGCTTAGAAAGATGAATAGTTACAATTGAAAATGTGGTGTCTTCTGAGTGCCGTATGTCAAGAAAATTATTTTTATTAAAGGTACTAAAATCTCAAAGGTGGCTCAGTTGGTTCACCAAAAATGATTTACCCTATTATACCCACCTTGTGCATGAATTCTATCAACATTTGATTATATCTCTGGATGTAACTGAGGAAGCAAAAAAAATCTATGTTAAATGGAAAAGAAGTGGTTTGTCCATCTAAGGAATGGGCTAACTTCTTAGAGGTGCCTCATGAAGGTGTCTATGCTGACTATCCTGGTAATATTCCACCTACATCAAACTTGTTTTCCAATGAAGATGCTCTGAAGGAGCGGACTATAAATGAAGAATCTAGAAGGACTATTGCAAATTAATTTGAAGGAGAAGTAAGACTTATTTTTAAGTTCATAGAACCTCAAATTTTCCCATGGAAGGGAGATTTATCTGTTGAGAAATATCATGATGTTTTCTTGATATTTTTGTTGATACATGGAATAAAAGTGAATCTGTGTAGATATCTTATGGTGCATATCTCTGGTTTAACTAAGCCATCCAATAAGGCCACATTTTTATATTATCCGAGGATGATTTCTGACATGTTGAAAAAATAAGATTGTGTAGAATATGGAGATGAAGTAATAAGTGCATGCAGTGGCTTTTGTCTTCAGAAAGACATTTGTAAAAGAATGAAAATATTATGGAAACAATGGAAATGATGTTGGGTAGGAGATGAATAATGGCTGTATGAAAATTTCAATTTAGTTGGCCATCCTTCTAGACCATAGGACCATGGTGATCTCGATCTCAAGCTAAGAGATGTCCATGTTTATTCTGATGAGGATATTGAACCTGAAGTGCCAAGGTAAGAGGTATCTCCGTATGATGATAGGAGTGATCCTAATATTTCTGAGAGTCCCAAAAATATGACTTATGGACCTACAAGTCCACTTTTGGACTTACCTTCAAGAAAAACTGTTCTAGGTGATGAAAAAGAGGAAGAAACTTATGTTTCTGAAGTTGAAGGATCTGTATGTAAATCAGATGGGGTGTCCGATGATGAGTCTGATGATGATGATGAAGGAGGAAATGATGAGAATGTGAGTGACTCTCTAAAAGTGGAACAACAGGTGGTTAAGAAATTTAGTGAGGAATCTATACATGGGGCTGGGGATGGTGTTGAGCATGTTTATCATCAGGCTGAGGGTCATAGATATTCTGAACATGAGGATAGAACACTTCATCCTAATGCTGAAAACCAAGATCTCATTCATGAATTGAATGATATTATGGCTACAATCCATGATACATTTTTTTCGATTTAGAATTTGACTCAGATGAGGAAAGAGTACCTCCTCCTCCTACTAGACATGTCCATGCTGAACCAGATCATATTGCACCTGGTCCACTAGCTAAACTTCCACCTCTAAAACCTATAGCCTACTCAGTGCCCAGTGACTATGTCTCTAAGGCTGATTTGGAAAAGTTTAATAATGTGCTATTAGAGTCTATGATAGCTTCAGTGGGATCTATAAATGAAGCCTACACCTCCATATGTATCTCATAGGATGATACAACAAAAATTGAAAAAATGGTGGTTTAAGAGATTCAACCATATCATATTACTACAACATAAACCATTATTAGACACAACACCTTGGTGAGAGAAGAAGTTAGAAAGATAAAAAATGAGTTAAATTCCTTAACCTCAGACTTCAAGATATCCTTTAGTGGTGTTATGGAATTTATTAGGAACTTCGTAACAGATATACATAGTGTAGACCTGGAAAAGATGAAAGACATTATTGGGAAAATGTTGGTGGGCCCATCCAGTTCCTGGAGTGGGAGAAGTGTTGTTACTGATTTGGAGTCTCTCAAGGCTGTGATTAGAAGGGAGATTAAAAAACTCAAGATTGTTTCAAGTAATAAAACTCTTGAAAATGTACTTCGGAATAACGATCTTGTATACAATATGGTCAGGCAGTGAAAAAATGATGCCTATGCAGCTCAGAAAGTGATTCGGGAAATGGTGGATAAGTATTTCCCTAATATTTATACCAAGAATGACCTCATTGATAGTTTCAAGTTTCTGGCAGAAAATATTAAAACCCCTCTAGTCACAAAAGCATTCAAAAATCAAGTTCTCCAATTGGATGAGTTTACACCTTTGCAGAGTAAATTTATAAAAAAAAGGATGACTTCGAGAACGCAATGCAATATGGTGTTGAAATCATTAATGACTTCATCAACCTTCTCAAACCTTATATACATGTTTAGGTCGAGGCTAGTATGGTCCATCAAGATGCTTCAATTGGTATTGCCTCTCAGTCTCCTACTCCAATTACTGTCTCTCAAGATCTTTCCCAGATTTAACCAATCATAACTGAGCAGACTCCATGTCGTGTGTTGTCAGAGAGAAGGCCTAGCCTTGCAACTACTGTCCCTACTGGTGTTTCCCTGCCTAGTGTTATCCTCAGACCACCTCTATCCTTTTCCACTCCCAAACCCTCATGTTATCCTTTGGTTATTTCAGACAAAGGCAAATATCCTAATCATCCAAACACATAATGATGGATTTTATCTTTTGATAGAGAATTGATCTTTTTGTTTCCTTGCACTCTTATACCTTTTAATGATAATTTTTATGGTATCATTCTTTTAAATTATTTATCCTTACTTATTTTCTCTTTTTGTTAATCCCAAAAGGGGGAGAAAATAATGATGCCATATACCCTCCTTAATCTATTTGGTGAGGATGAGATCTGTTTTAAATAAATTATAGCAATGAAAAACTTTAGATATATTTGATAATTACATTCAGCTATGTTGAGCTACCTTTTTTTCTATATATTTTCATGTACGCAATAATTTTTTGTTATAAAAAAGTGGGATATTGTTGGACCCTCTATGATAATGTAGTTTTCATCTTCACAAATATTGTCAATATATAGATTTTACGCTTTCATGCAAATTTAATATCTCTTTGAGAATTAATTATGTCACACAACAACATATAATTCAATAAGTAAATCACCTATATTCATGAATAAATATGTTTAAAAATTATTTATACAAACACTTTTTCATAACACTTAGTCTGCTAAGACAGAAACTTCACAATCTTTATAAATTCCCTGGCAGTAATGGTTAGTTCAACAAACCGATGTCGACACACCGAAACCAAAGTATGACTCAATGAAGTTTGACAGACCAAAGGTTGAAACACTGAAGTCGACCCAACTATGTTTGATAAACCAAATTTTGACACATCTAAGTTGACACACCAAAGTTCAACAAACTGAATTCGGCACACCAAAGATGACACAATGAAGATGACAGACCGATGTTATCAAAACAATGAAAACATACTGAAGATGACTCACCGATTGTTATAAATTACAGATTCAAGTTTATTAATTCAAATTAATTTTTAACCATCATATTTGGACAAATTAATGTATCTGACATTTTTTAATGTTTTTTGTAGGAAAATCTATAGACAGTCGGAGGTACGTGCATGTTCGAAGATCTTCATTCCTAGAGGATCATGGAGTATAAAAGGACCACATCTTTCACACTAAAGAAGGGCGGTACATGACGTATTACATGCTGAGACACGCTGAGACATATACTATGAGAATATTAAAGGAGAGGAACCAAGTGCGTGAGTTTACAAGAAGAATGTAAGAAGAAACATTCTCCAAATGCTTAGTGTACATCGAGACCTTGAAGAGATGAACCTTTTCACTCCTTGAAGCTAGATTACAGACACTGCGAAACTCTGTTATGAAGACATCATCTAGAAGAGGACTCAAATACCATTTTCTCAACATTCAATGAGTTTAGAGCTTTATTTCACAAGACACATAGATTCCTAAACTCTATTCTTTTTAATATCTCTATTGTCTTCTTTTGTTACTATTTGAGAAGTGTGTTTATCTGTTTGTATCACACACACTATCTCTTGAGCATAACTTGAGGATAAAAAAATCCTCACCCTTAATTCTCACCTACACTTGTATCCCATGTAGAACTATGGAAGAGATCCTGTGTGATTTTTTTATTTGATATTCCCATGAATAATTGTGGTAGAGGTCAAGTGTGTCCTAGACAGTCCGTATGCTGTTGTGAACCAGGATCCTAGGTGCGGATCAAAAGTTTATTTATATAATCTTCTTCATGAAAGGTGATCACAATGTGGAGAGGACTAAGAGACTTCATGAGACTGAACCTCTTGTCTTATTTGCTGTGCAATTTTTTTGATATTTTGTTTGTGTGTTATGTATTTCCTGCATTAAGATTACCTGAACTTTGATAGTTTGTTTAGCAAGTGTTTACATCTATTTTGAATCAGCAGGTTTTCTTCCAATGTTTTGTTAACTGATAGTTTAGTGAAACTGAGAACTAATCAATAATCCTAGAATAAAATTGAACCATATAGACATTTATAAATTCACTAGAAAATTACTTTGTATTTTTTTGAAGGGGGATTTTATTTTGTAAAGAATCCTTTTGACAGAAATTTTTATAGATACCCAATTCACACCCCTCTTCAGTCATCTGCTCCCACCAAAAGTTATAATCATTATGATATTTATAGTCTAATATGTTCAACTTAATTTTTTTGGATATTTTTAATTTTAGGTTTTTTAATTTTTTTTATTTACTATGGTTAAGTGTTAATCATGTAATTAAATGTAAAATAATAATTTAATATTTTAAAATTACACTAAGAAAAGTCCTAATTTAATTGGATGAGTGGGTTTTTACCAAAATAATCATTTGGATTAAATTATAACCATTTTATTACCCTTGGGTTAGAATATGACATTTATTATATTTTATTTGAAGATAAGTAAAAAAATGATATATTTATATTTTAATAATTATTCTATTTTTAATTTAAAAATATATAGATTATAAATTAGACTATAAATACTAATTTGAAATAAAAAATTATTATCTTCATCATAGTTATTTATTTTTAATTTTTATGAGATAAAAACTTACCTTAAGGTATTTTGAAATGAACATGTAGTAATTGTTAAACTAATAGACATATCAAATAAATGATATTAAAAATATTAAAATAAATATAATTTTAAATAATTAGCGGTATAAAAAAATTATAGACAACATTGAAATGTTAGTGATATTATATAAGTGTTGGCTCAAAGATATCATATTGTGATGATATTTTTAAAAATGAAAATAATTAATGGTATTAAAATTAAAAAAAATGATACTTTAAAATAATTTTTTTCCAAATGATATAATTTTCCATCAAAATTAACATTCATACAACTAACCATAATAAGGTCAAATATGCCATAAATAGTCTATTTTGGGTTAATTTGGAATTTTATGTTACCTATATTAACCCTTAATATATAAATTACAATATTTCAAGGAAAGAGTTAAATACATTAAATAAGTGTCCAAACAAAAATTAAGGAATAAAAACATAATCAAAACTTGTCCAAAAATTATTAATGAAATTTGAATACACCCTTATCACCTTAATACCGAATTAGACTCGATGAATTGTTAGTTTTCAATGAATATAACTTATATATTAGTTTAATCAATGTTGGTTACCAAATTTCATTCTCTTTGTATTTAATATAATTTATAAGCCCACATATGGGAAAAATCCAAATATGAACAAACCTAAATGTCCATTTTGAAAGAAATTATATTTTGTTTGTTATAATATTTTATTATCAGTTTTTATAAATTATATATTCTCCTTGAAAAATTATTTTTGCTAAAATTGTATTTATTTAATTAAAATAATCATATATTAATTGATTTTAAAAGAATTTGTTTTCATATATTTGTTATTCAGAAATGTGAAAATTTAAAAATATTGACCTATTGAATATTTTAAATATTACTTTAAAAACAATTAGATTCTAATTGTAACTTTTTTTCAATGTATTTTATATCAAATTAAAAGAATAGTTTCAAATTTGATAGTAACGATATTTTATTATAGTAATATATAATTTAATTATTAAAAAATATGTGAACCCAATTTTTCACTCAGGTTTGTATCATTTAATTTTACTTCTAAATCCTTAAATTTGACCTAATATTTATTACTATTGAGTTAGTAAATGTTTCGAGGATGTGTGCGGATTGTTCCAAGATCGAGACCCATCCTTTTTTTGGAAAAATAAGCTTGGCACACTGTATGGTGTAAAACGTGAAAGAAATTCAAAAGGTTTGGAAAATCGTGCATATTGTGTATTTTCAGGTAGATCCATCTTGCCTGGTTGGCGCACAACCATGTGGCCTACCCATAAAAATTCCTTTTTCCCAAGTACCCATACATTGCTTGCACATGATTTGATCAAACTGTGCAAAGGATTTCATTACGGGAAGAACCGTCTCGCATGGTTTACGCATGGTTTCAAAAACCATGCAGATAAACCATGTGTAGGCTAAAATTTAGGGAAAAATTTCAAACATTCCATTACTATTCTATTTACTCCCCACTTCTTCCTCAACTCATAAACCAGTGAGATTAACCCCTATCCTCTTATTTTGCAGCCTTTTGAAGGACAAATATACATATGAAGATATCTAATTCAATTAGCATCCAATCGAGCCTTCATTTGTCAAATTTTATGCGTAATGGTAGGTACTCAACTCCTCCTTATACATTCTTCCCTACGTTTTCTCTCATCCTATATGTCAAAATGTGAGCAATTTTCAACCTTTCTTAGATCTAGTCCGATCCGAGGAAAATCAAGAGACGATACAAGAGGAAGAGAGTAGTACAACCATAATATGGGAGTTCTATATCTCATACCTAAAGTTCATTGATTATTGAATTTCAATGTGGAGCCCACTTATTTTATTTGGGACATTTTCTTAAATATTTCATGCCATGATTATACTTTTTAGAATCATATGAATATTCTCTTTACAAACATGTGATTAGTTGTTAGCGGTTACACAAAAAAGTCATTATACCCCATGTTAAAGGTTATTATGTTTTTGGGTTTTAGTGTTTTGGAATATTTAGGCCACAGTTCGGGTGTGACCACGCTTGGCCATCTAGAAGATGAGCCTTCAATTAATAAATTTCTTGTTATTAACAAGAATTGAATAATGGCATGTACAATGTATGTTCACCACTTCATTTTCCTAAGGTAAGTGAATCAATATGATTATTAAATGTGAAATGTGAAATGGAAAATATACCAAGTATATAACTTGTCCATATAAAAGGAAACAAAATTAAAGTTACAAGTCCATAGAAACCCTTGGCATATTCATGGTAGGTAGTTGAGTGAACCTCTATAAATGAATATTCCTTAATGTATAATTAATACTTGATTAATGGTTTCAACTCTATGTGGCCTATACACACTAATGTAATTCAAGGTATGAACTTAATGAATGATTATATTATTAGAATATCAAGTAGGAATGGATGGACTTTGGATCACCTTGAATTCTGGTAGGAGAATACCGTGGGAAATGAGAATCCCATTCTAATTCAAGGATGAGGTGTTCATACGTTGCACCCACATAGACACTGGTTCTTTTCTATTCCTAAGATATACAGTATACTACCGTAGGGTCCTTTACATTATTAAATGATACCTAGGATACAATAATTGGATTCAGTATTGAATCTTAGGTTCAATGGTGAAAGCCCATAGGGACCTGTCATTTCTTAGCCCCATTTTACCTTGGTCGATCACCTTGGATTCAGTTGGCACATTATTATGGAATGCCTTGGATTAAACTCCTCAGAGTATAGTATTACCATTTATATGGACTCAGATACTACTAAGTTAGCATTCTGTTAGCTCTACATTACCTGGGTTTTTACTGTGGAACTCCCTCACATGATACCATTTTCAGGTAGGCTTGTTACATCTTGGAACCTTCACTACATATACTATCACGAGGTGATATCAGGGATGGATATGCCTCATGTGACCTATTAACTTGAAATGGTAATTACATAATTAATGAATTGGTTACATTTTTAGGCACCAACTAAGGGATAAACATGGTACATGGGTATTTAGGAATTTTGTACTTATTTCTTTACTTTTTTTATATATGCCATCACAAATTTATATTCCATTACATGGGCTGAATGTTATAGACACCATTTGTGGTAGTCCTCTTAGATTTATCTCACATCTTCTTTTTTCACTGTTTGGTACTTGGAGTAGACTACACAACATCAGGTATTGACAAAGGGAAGCATACAACTTCGAACTCTGGATTGTGTGCTGATAGGATGGATCTTGATAGCAGACAACCATGTTGGATCTCAGGATGCTTGGAGTAGCCCTTGTTTTCTTTCACATTGAGGAATATGTTATTCCTATTGTTTTTATGCATGTTTTCTATTTTTCTAGTCCCATTACATTACACCATCATTGTTCCAGTTGATATAGTTATTTTTATTTTTGTTTATCTATTGCATCTGTTTGCTTCCTCTTTATATTAACATTGGTTTCACTATTTATTACTTTCTATATCCCTCCACTATTCTACCCTCTATTAATAAGGGCATAGTATCACCATAAAAACAACCTATGCACTTTCTACATGTCAGCAGCCTTTGGTTTTTGGGGAGATTCTCTTGAGGCCATGTGGTCCACCGGGCTCGAGGCACCTATTAAGTGGAATCCGAGTCTGGTATGTCACAATGTGGTATCCTATGAGGTTCCATTTCTTTCATTATTAATTAGAGACAAAATATTAGAGAATAGAAATTCATAGGATGTGATTATAAGCTGTGCTTGGGTGTCATGAACCCATGTTCAGGGTAAAAACACAGTTTCCTAAATTATAAATTGTGTTCCACCTTTTTTTTACAATTGATATTATTTCACTGTTGGGTGATGCACAATCTGTGTTGTGTTGTTGATTATTTCTGTATTTTAGTATATTATTTTATTCTTGGTCAGATGATATGAGGTGAAGGATAATTTTTACACACATCATTATAGGCACCTAAAATTCACATGTTTTGCATATTTCCCTGACATATAGGTTCAATTTACTACCTTACATTGCTTGATATGAATTTTATTGCTGAGTGATGTTGTGATAGTATTCTTATGTTTGTATTACACTTATCTATGATTGAGTGATTGTATCTATCAATTCCCAAGTTGTATGGGACCTCATCTTTTGGGATGAGTAATTTACTCTGTCGAGCCATTATTCTATAGATAAATGGGTGTCGTTTCTGGTGATAGGTGTACGGGAACTAATTCATCATAAATAGATATCCTTTATAAAGTGAAAATTGAAATAAAAAATGAAATGGATAAACATCCTTATCCTTCCAATCCAATTTTATGAAATGTAAAAAGTAGTGAATCATGTATTTAATGAAAAAATGCCATGAAAAATATAATTGATCACTTACCAATACCTGGCCATCTTGGTGGGTAGTATGGGTAGTATACCTTTGGTAGTGAGTTTTCTTATGTTTATCATCCATTAGTGATGCACTCCACTTTCTTCTATTATTTTTATGAGGTGTAGGCTTGGAATTTATAAACTAATTCCACCACGGCATCCTCATGTCATTCACTAAGAAGATGGTGATGATCATACTCCCAGACATAGTGGGACCTAAGACTCCAGTCTTACATCCAAGAGTTCCACTTGAGGCACTGCCTATTAAACATGATCATGACATGGATGATTGTGTCTGTGATAGTTTCCTATTGGAACTGGGCATGCGGTGGAAGCCCCAAATTGGTGGGTTTTAAAACTTTTCCACCGATATTCTATGTAAACTTGTCGACATAGATGAATATCAGCTCAATTAAATACAAGGATCTCACGTGAAGGATTTTAAGCACAAAAATAAACCGTAAAAATACCTGGTTTAATTTTGAGGTTGTGCATGACATCTGCTCGTTGTTTTTGGAAATCATTGCTCAAATAATATGAAGTCTAATTCATCTTGATCGTCTACACATGCTACAAGGAATCCGTCAGAGCTCTGTTTTTCATAATCTGGGTGCCAGCGTGGAATTGTGATGACACATTCGACACTCCAATGATCACCGCATTGCTTCTCTAGTGATTCCCTAGAGAGATCTTCATCCAGGATCCATGGATCTAGAGCCTCTCTCTCACTAGATTATGGGAGACAATATAATATAGGGAAGTGCCGTGAATAGTACTTGGAAAAATCCCCTCCTCTTCTATTTATAGTGGTTAATTAAAATACTCAGTATCCCCTCACCGAACTTGAATAATTAATGCACTATCAATGACATTTTATGAATACTAAACCAAGTCATAAATATTATTATCATATACTTGTAATATATTAAAATATATTACATGATAATAATTTAGTCATTAACCCAACTCATCACTCCCATAAATATTAATTGAACCTTGAATATTTTAATATTCATCAATTAATATTTTTCATGTAATCACTAAAATTTTTAAATAAATTTAATAAATAAATTCAATACTCATTATTCTAAACTAGAATAATATGCATTTAATTATAGTATTAGTTATTATTTAACCTTGGACAAATCCCAAACCCCAGTGGTGGGGCCCATCATGTCCAACACTCATAATCAACTGAATAGGGAAGATTATTGAATACGCCATTGAGTGTGACTATCTAGGCCCTTATCTCGACAGTAGTGAATAATATTCATAGACCAAGAGCGAGATCTAGCAAACCATCATGGCCCTTAAAGAGATAAGGATTGTCACAGCCGTAACAACTTACCTACGAACATGTACTGTGTAATATAATCTCTTCGTCACTAATATCTCATAAACCCGGGCTCACTCTTGGGTCATCTTCCTTTTATTTCATTATTATTTGTTGATGTTACTGGATGGATGTACCCTCTATTTCCATGACCATGGTATTATAAAGGTACAACCATCCATTTCAACATGACCTGAGATATATTAATTCCATAACTCAAGAAACAAGAAATCCTTTCTTGACCATTCAACCAATGCCATGCCACCAATGACGAACCCAACAAAAACTACCATGCCACAACTTCATTGACATGTTTTTCATCTTGCATCAAAGTACACAGCCAAATTATATACATTGGTAGTGATTTAAAGTCAAAAGACCATTACAAAAGATCGTAGATAGGAAAGTATAATGACACCCAAAACATGTGGAGTTCCTATTGGATGGTTAGTCCTAATGATCTCACTACTGGAGATCACCAACTGCAAAATTCATGGGAATAAGTCTCAATTCTTATGATCCCCCCAAACATGAAGGCCAAACATCTACTATATCTAATCGGTATGATGTATCTAGAAAATATGAAATATATTTAAGATTAATGCCATAGTATATAGAAGTTCTCATTATAGCCTATGAACTACTATAAAATTTAGATATGACAATTAATATTTGGAGATTACCATTTCAATAGTGGATGCAAAACAGTCTACACTATAATTTTAAGATGCCATCATGCATAGCTAACTGTACATAAGATATGGTAATCAAATGCACTGAATAGTTAGGTCTAGGGAACCCACTATTTCAACACTACCACTTTCACTAGATCCATCATGCTAACCAAACTTGTTAGCTACTCACATGATGAACATCATGTCTATAATGAGTAATAAATTTAGCTATTGGGTCAACAACAGTTCTGCCACATGGCTATTCTGCTATTGCGACCATGTCTCATTGAGTAAAACTACTCAAGAGATGGTATCCTAAGTATATCTCACTTGTAAACTATCATAACAAGACACCATGGCTGGTTAGAATATCATAATTTAAATTATTATAATACTTTTCTCACCCAGTGCGATTCTATAAACTGGAAAAAATCATTGCATTAAATAACTGCTTCTTAGCTGCCTCAAAAGCTGCAACATACTCAATCTTCATTGGTATGGATACCACTAGATTATACAAGATTGACTCACTCATCACCATTAGAGAAACTTCTATAATAGATCTCTTGATCTATAGAAGAATAGTTTATGTCCTCTGAAAACTAGTAATCTTCTTCTTCACTTAACAGGTATGTATCTTTTGTACTTCTGAAGTATAATTAGATAGTTATGATTGCATCCCTTGCAGTGATCCTAGATATTACTTATATATGTCCAATTTTCATTCGCAATATCAGTTCTTGTACATATCTTGGAAAGCATTATTGATCCATCACTCCGATGTATGAATTTCAACTCACCACATTTATCTCATCCCATGTCAAAGACAGGTCAACATGGAGAGATTATTCCTTATGACATAAGTAAAAATTCATCTATTGAATTGTTAAAAATTGTATTTTTCAATACAATGTCACTATATGTACGATTAACTATGACAAATCAACATATAAATCTGCCTCAGCAGATCTAGTCCCCTAGAACATAGGTGTCTACTTTAAGTCAATCATTATCGAATAAATTTCATTTTGGTCTTAACTAACTATGTTACCAATGTCTGTTTTTCATATATTTGCAAACATAAATTACTTGGAAATCATTGATACACCCACAAACCTCTAGAAAACACAAGGAAATCATTGGTAGAAAATGTATATTTTTCGATCATGTGGTTTACATTAATCCCAAACCAGATTTCAGTAACTTGAAACCTTTATTTGTATTCTGTGACATGTCCA
Source organism: Viscum album (assembly GCA_963277665.1). NCBI lineage: Eukaryota > Viridiplantae > Streptophyta > Magnoliopsida > Santalales > Viscaceae > Viscum > Viscum album. The sequence goes on along the minus strand of OY728158.1, from coordinate 1,583,215,991 downwards.
TCCCTTTCTTGTTGTGTCTTATAGACACCATCCATGATTGGTGGTCATGACATCCAATGCAAAATAAATTGATCATATATATTAGATATTTTAAGTAAAATTCTAATGGATTTATGCAAAACAACTTGGTGAAACTAATCGAGCCTTATTGGTAATACACTTGTACCATCCATGTATCAACTCACTTGAATACCCACCACAGTATTCAAAATAATAAGCCCCTTTGCTCTTTGATACATGGAACCTATTAATTGAATTTTCGCTGGCCATATCAATTTTAGGTAATTTCCATATAATGCTTACTTTCTGGAATTATAATTCACATTGAATAATAAATCACCGACTATGGTGAATAAAAACCATCACCATGGTTTTATCCATCCTATGAAGTATGTTTCTCTAGAACATACGTTGTTTCACAAGAACATGGGGAACTAGTTCCTATGCCCACTATTTGTGGATCTTGAGCATTGACTAAACACAAGTTAATATAGCTCCCACTATCTCTAATAGATATTTGGACCCTTATATAGAAGTGTAGTCTTTTTCTTGACTACCTACTCTTCTATCTTAGGGATTTATATAACATCCTAAAAACTACTAGGATTATTAATCTAAATGCGCAATGTATTTGTCTTTATGCATGTTTGTTTATGTTGGAACAAAGTATTTTCATCCAAACACATGTCTTTATGACATAATGAATTTACATCATACTAAGACACATATGATATCTATTTTTCATTATAGTTGGCAAATGATTATGGGATTACACTGTTATTTGCAAAGCATTTTGTGAAATATAATGGATCTTTCTACTAGTTGCAATGTTGATACTCTTTACATCATGACTCTGATGTATAAAACATGCATATGGGAATTACTCCATGGTATATTTTGTTGATTAACATTGACATATGAGACATCATCATCAATCCTCCTCATTAATATCAATTTCATGATGTCAATAAGGTAATGTGTGTTTTGGAATTAGTCCACGCTACAACATCATGATTAATGAATGATTTTTTGAGATATTGTTTGGTATCCCAACACAAAGAAACTCATATCCTTTTACCATGAATATAAATAACTTTGTTATTATTTAATTACTCAAATAAATCTTATCAATTATATATACCTCTAGCGTATACTTAGAATAGTTCATGCTTACTTGTGGAACTATTTACAAAAGCATTGTGACATATAGTTTTTTCTAAAAGCTCCACTGTTCAAACTAAAGACATCAATAATACCAAAAGTATTTCGTTGTACTGAGCCTAAATACAATACATGATATATTCATGATGTCCACTTTTAGTATTAATTGACAAAGAATTATCTTTTCACAACTTGGTATAAGTTTTACATTTATATTCATCACTTAATTGACAATGATTCATGTATTACTAAACTAGTGATTGAGTTTACCCAAAAAACATGCATTCCTTAATCTGAAAGAATGTCTCCATGCGTCCAAGGACATATGAGATTAATTTTTGTGGTTTTACTCAATAATAGTTCAACACAAATATTTTACCTGGAAATTGAAAAAGTCATGTACTTCTCATCACTGGCCTAAGGTATCACCCTTTTCCTACCACATGGAGAATACAACTGACTTCTAGTAATGTTTCTATACATACATGGATAATTTATTTAAATACACAAATATAAAAAAAATATTTCATTAAATACCCAAGTACTAAAATTAATCATTTCGTTAATGAATATTCCTAATGTAGAAGTGGAAACTTTCTCCTTTAAACTAGTTTATTGTTTTTAAAAATCCATTGTATTATTTCATAATATGCAATGAAATAAACATTGTTAATACCTACTTAATTGAAGGACATCATGAATGTGTCATTACTATTAAATGCCTTTGACCTTTCCACATTTTCTTTCAAGTTATTCAACCTAAAATTAAAAATTTGCTGTCTTTTATAACTATTCACTTAGAAAACCTTACCAGGAATTGGTAATTAAGCATTTACTCCATACTCGTTTGTTTTTTTACTTAAAATGATAAATGAGTAATGTGGTGAAAATTATATCTAAATATCATGATCAATCATTCAATTTACACATTCTGATGTAAAATTTTCCTTACTCATATAATTGCTTCTCTTTTTTCACTTGCAATCTTCTCAAAGATGAGACTTTATGTTATATCATCTATATCCTAGTGTAGTGACCACAACTGACACCAGATGTTGATGAATTAATACTGATATAACTATCATATGATTTCTATTTTAGTCTCCTGTAGTCAATTTTCACCCTCGCATCTTGAGGTATTTTAATAGTGTGGGGGACACTAACACCTTGAGTTTCCTATATCATAGTACTATGCAGACATGCCTTTACTATTCATGTATACTTGTGTTAGTGTGGACATTTACATTGTCCATTATAATATCACAATTTTAATATTTTGTTATAATATGCCATTTTTTCTATTGAAATCAATTTTAGTAGATTAGTTCTTTTTATATGAATTACTAGTTTTTCCATTTTGTATTAATTACTTAAATCCTTTAATGTCTCCCACTATTTTATTGAATTATAGGAACCTTCTATGATAGAATTGGAATACTCTGTCGCTTGACTATTCTAGTGGAAAGGATCCTAGAACCACCCCTCATAGTCTACAAGATATGGCTACACCACTATATGAAGGGTTCTAGATAGGCTTTTGGTTGGCCGACCGGTTTAACTTGCAGCTCCTTGATCTGTTGAGTGAAGTCCCAACTTCTTAAAATCAGAACATGATTTACTCAACGCATGCCTCTAAAATTACAACAACTTAAATATGGGTATTTGATTGCTATAATTTTTTTAATTCAACCCATAATTCTTATAAGGACTCTCTGGTAGTAAGAGTCACCCTTAGATATCGCCTGGCCGACACCTCAAACAACAGGTTTTGTCCAAACATGAATGATGGAAGGCGGTTACGACATAATATATATTTTGAGGGTTTTATTATTTTTAATGTGTTGAAGTTAATCATTTTCTATTTTTATAAGCATGTACTATGTGATCACATTTACAACTGATCATGCATGAAAAATAAATTTCAATGGATCACATATTCATTTTATTGTGCATGATTGTTTATTATTATATTATGTGATTATGCAATAAATTACACATGCACAAAAATAATATACCATAAGAAAATAAAATGAAAACCTGATCATGATACGGTACTATTAGTTGATCCATTTAGTTAAAAACGGACCAACCAAAAACCCTAGGGGTAAATCCCTTTTAGTCACATGGCTTGCAACATGAATAGAAACGTAAACTCATCCAATGCTTCCAACTCCTGTCTGGTGTGTCGACGTCACTTGGCACATAGTGCGTTATGCCTCATCTCATCATTATATAACTGTACTCGCATGTAGGCGAGGTGGTCTCAATGTGTAAAAAGTAAAACTTAGAGAAGTGTACACGTAGTTCCGAGATAGTGTAGGCTGGCCGGGAGCGGTGTGGTGTGCCGCTCTGCCAGAGGGAGTATACCGGTCAATTACACCAATTGGAGACGGAGCCCAGGTGGATGAAGATAGCCGGATAGGTTATTCCGTGGCCGGTAAGGGCACCCGATGGAGCGGAAGCACAATCTCGGGGCTCACTGGGGTGGAGGCCTTAGCTCGTGGCACACTGTCCCTAGTTCGGGAGTCTGGGGCAGAGAGGCAGAGGAAGATGGAGCCAACAAGAAGGAAAGAAGCTAGGAGAACGGTGTGCTGTCCCAGGAATTGCTGTGGGTGGATGACATACCTGTAGTGGGAGGCCGAAGTACCATCAGGTGAGGCGGTGGCATGCTGACCCTATAGCTCATAGAGGAGGTTCCCTCTTCTGGCCACCACACGTGAACCTGAAGTGATCTTATGTCGTGTGACGCAGGGAGTACTTGTAGGGAGCATAAGTATGGAGTGCTTTCACGACTAGGTTAGGAGGGAATGTAGTTCTTGGGAATGGAGCTCTGAGGAGGCCCTCAGCGCAGAGGTAGTGTGGGAGGTCATTAGTGAGGAGGTAAACTACTTGGTGATGTTAGCCTGGAGCATGAAAGAAGGAGGCAGTAGGGGTCGCAGTGGTTTGGCCGACTTGGCTGGTGTGGAGCTGGTTCTACGAGGTAGAGGCTGGCTGTAGGTGGCTCCGAGGTTACTGGAGGAAGTAGGTGTAGTTCCTGTTGTAGGAGGAGATGGTGGGTTTTTTTGTGCACCTCGGCTCCGTAGGGTAGAGCAAGATGCATCCTTTTGGGCACCGCACAGTGAATGGGGGGTGGGGGATCGTCCCCCATCATGTTTTTTGATGATCGGCTGGTCCACTCCCTTTACATTATATTTTTTTCACAAACTACACAATTAGGTTGTCGCCCCCTTTTTATATTTGTTTATTTATTTATTTTTTAAACATGGGAGACCTGCATTGCAGGTCTCCACCACTTATCTCCTTATTAATTTTTTAATGAAGACTTCATTTATGTCTTTCTTTTAGTCTTTCACCCTTTTAAAAAATTTCAAAATACTACATTAGGCATTAGATAAATAAAATAAATATAATAATAATAATATTTTCATAATCAAATTAATAATATTACTATAATAAAATAAACAAATTTTATTTTTATAATAATAATATTATTAATTTTTATATGTTAATATCAAATAAAAATTGATTTTCTGGTGAGTATTTCGGCCATGAGATTTCTGGTCGAAAAACGAAACATCACTGGAATTTAATGTCAAATCCGAATTTGAATCTTTAGATGCCTACAAACTGGCCAACCGATGTCCTATTAGGATTCCATCTGCAGCGTTGGGATTGTATCGACATCCTCTATAATGTTTAATGAAGATTTAATTATCTTTGACTTAAAATCTACACACACTCCCTATGATAATACTTTTTGGAACCGGGTATTTAGAGGAAGCCCCAAATAGGTGGGTTTGAAAAATTTTCAACTGATGATCGATGTAGTCTTATAGACATTAGTTAATAATGTCCCGATTAAATAAGAGGATAAAACGTGAAGGATTTTAAGCACAAAATAAACCATTAAAATACCTGGTTTAATTCGGAAGCCACACATGATGTCATCTTGTTGTTGGCGATCATTGATTGAATAATCCGAAGTGGAATTATTCTATATCATCCACACATGATTCAAGGAATCTATGGGACCACCGTTCATTGTAATATGAGTGCTAGCATGGAATTGCGACGATAACTTCGATTATCCAATGATCACCACATCGCTTCGCTAGCAATGTCTGGGAGAGAGCTCCATCCAAGCTCCTTAGATCAAGAGCCTCCCTCTCTAGAGTATGGGAGAGAAGAGAATAGATAGAATCTCCATAAATAGTACTTGGGAAAATACTCTCCTCTTTTATTTATATTTGCTAATTAAAAGACCTGGTATCGCCTTGCCGACCCCGAATACTTAACACACTATCAATGAAATTTTATGAATACTAATCTGAGTCATAAATATTATTTTTAATTTCTTGAAATATATTAAAATATATTACATGATAATAATTGAGTCATTAAATCGACTCGTTGCTCCCATAAATATTAATTGAACCATGAATAATTTAATATTTTTCAATTAATATTTTTCATGTATTTACAATAACATGTAAATACATTTGATAAATAAATTCAATAATCATTATTTTAAAGTCTAATAATAATAAATTATTTATTTCATTTCTGATCGTTTAACCTTTGAAAAATCCCGGACCCCAGTGGTGGGGCCTACTATGTCCAAAACTCATATTCAACTTCATATGGCAGATTCTTGAGTACACTATTTTGTGTGACCCTCTAGGACCTTATCTCAAGAGTAGTGAATAATATTTAGAGACCATGAGTGGGATCTAGTAACACATCATGGCCCCCTAAAGAGATAAGGATTTTAACAACAACGACAACCAACCTAAGAACATGAACTATGTAATATAATCTCTTTTTCACTAATATCTCGTAAAGCAGACACACTCTCATGTCATCACCCTTTTCAGGATTTATTGTTTGTTGATGTAACTGGTCAGATTTACCCTCAACTACCATGGCCATGGACTTATAAAGTTTCTGTCATCCATATCAACATGGCCTGAGATATTTTACTTCCATAACTCGGAATCGAAAAATATTTTCTTGACCATTAAACCAATGCCATGCCACCAATGATTCACCCAACACAAGCTATCTCGCCATGACTTCATGGCCATGGTTTTCATCTTGCATCATAGTACACAATCAAAAGACGTACATTGGTAATGATCTCAAGTTAGGAGACCATTACACATGATCTTAGATAGGAATGTCTAATGACAACCAAAACATGTGGAGTTCCTGTTTGTGGGTCATTCCTCAGTATATCACTACTGGACATCACCAAGTGTTATCTTCATGAGAAGAAGTCTCAATGATTAGAAGACCCCAACACCTGATTACCAAACATCTGTTGTGTCCAATTAGTAAGATGAATATAGACCATAAGAGATATATTTAAAATTATTGTCATAGCATCTAGAACTTCTCATTATAGCCTGAAAACTGTTATAACATTTTAATACGATTATTAATATTTGGACATTACCATTTCAATAGTAGATGAAGAATAGTCTACACTATAATGGTAATATGACATCGTGCATAGCTTATTGTACACATGATGTGGTAATCAAAATAACTGAATAGTTGAGACTAGAGAACCCATTATTTCAACATTTCTTACATATTATTAAGTCCTTGTATGGTAATCTATGGGTTTCACCTTTGATGGATGCTCTGACCTGTGAGTTCTTACATCATTATCATCTTACTTTTTTAAGGTATACTTGTTTTTAGGCTATTGAGTCTTGGATATATGCCATAATATCTATAATTGATCATCTTAAATCACCTACAAAGCATAGATTCAGGCTTCTTACATACATGCTTTAGGATTCAGCCAAGTATTGGTGGGATATGGTTACCCAGGCTGGTCTTCATCAAGGAATTTTGGGGGTTTATTTCCATAATAACTTCAATGATTAGTTCATTCCTCAGGCACTAAGAGCAGAAAATGCCAGAGTGTTCATGCATCTCAAGTAGGGTACTATGTCAATTAGGGAATATTCCACATGTTTCATGGATTTACTGTGATTTTCAAGGCTTCTAGCTGTTGATATGCTTTCCCATGCTTTTTATTTTTAGGATGAGCTACAACACACCATCTAATATTATGGGCCTATCATTTTCCTACTTACCCTTTCTACAATATTTTATTAAGCCATTATGACTAAGAATATCATAAGGGACTACTTGAGTACCTGGTTCAAAGGATAAGTGTTGCTTCAAGCCATTAGTTATTCCGATGGTAGTAAATGTTCCCCTGATGTATCTCATTGAGGAAGTGGTAGCTAGAATATCGAATTTTAAATCTCTTTTGTGTGTCATCAGTGTAGAAGACTGGGGAATAAGAATGCACAATGTGACAGAGACCCTATGGAGTGTTGGGCTTGCAGCCGTATGGGTCATCGTTAGCATTTATGCAGGACCTTTCCACTAACATTGAGTGGAAAAGGATCAACATAAACTCCACCATCAGGAAGGAGTTATTTTGTGCTATTTTAGGTGGGGTGTTGGAATATCACCAGTAGGGCTATTCGCGGAGGAGGTCGTGGCCATGGTAGTCTGACCCCTGATCACCAGAAGTTCCAGCAGAGCTATCCGGATCGTGGTAGTCAATCTGTTGCACAATGATGTTGATCAGGTATGTTTCATTCTTTTTAGGTACTACCAATGGATTTGGATTTTAGACCTTATAGATTAAAATTTACTATTGTATTAGAATCCACTGTTGTCTTGAATATGTTTGATACATGTTCTTTAAAAATTTTCATTTCAGTATATATCATTGAATGTCTCAGATTAGTGATTTAGTATCACTAGGGTCTAATGAACCTAGATACACCATTAAGGGTACAAATAGAGGGCATAACCCTGTACAGGGATTTCCCCAAGAGGTATGCAGTTTCCCATTCTAATGTAACCATTTTATTCTCAATATGACTAGTGTCGATTTTATCCCCGTGATTGACTATTTTTTCCACAATCACTCTTTTGTAAGCTTCTATCACCATAGGTTATCGTCCACATCACCATAGGGTATTTGAAATCTACATAAGGGAAAGTGGGATGCCTAGGTTGGTATAGAAGGTCAAGACCAGCATGGTCTTGTTAAAGTGACCACCCATTTTTAAAATCCTTTTATGGATGATCAAGGTTTTCTTAAAACTAATTTCTATCCAGCAGTTGATTATTTCAGGAATGTCTTTCTAGATGACTTTTTTGGATTACCTACTAAGAGAGAGGTAGAAATTACAATTGAGATTGTTCCAGGACTAGCTCTAGTGTCCATTCCTCTTTACTCAATTGAACATACTAAACTAAAGGAAATCAAGATGCTGTTAGAGGATATAAAAGATAAAGGTTTTATACGACCCAATACATCCTCTTGGGGTTCACCCACAATTTTATCTAAGAAGGAAGATGGAAATATTCATTTCTGCTTGGATTACAGATGGTCAGTCAAGCATATGATCAAGAATCGACATCCAAATTCTTCAAATATACAATCTTTTTGACCAACTCTGAAGATAAATTGTTTTATCTAAGATCGACCTGATATCGCGTTATTATAATGTGCGAGTCAGACCATCAAACATAACTCATACAACGTTCCATTATAGGTATGTTTTTTATAATTATCTTGTTGGGATTTTCAGTCATACTAATTCTCCTATCATTTTCATGGCTTTGATGAATAGGGTTTCTATCCCTATTTGGAAACTTTTTTCATGGTCATTGTGCACGACATCATAGTGTATTCTTGCACTCATAACGACCATGCTAAAAACCTGATATCATTTTGAGCACACTAAGAGAGAATCATATTTATAACAATATTTATATGTGGTAATTCTGGATCAAAAAATTCTACTCTATGGTTCATATTATTTCATAATCATGAGTATTTATTGACCCTAAAAAGGATAGTGTTGATGTTTACATGGAGCATCCCAAGAACCTGTTTGATATCATGAGTTTCATGGGGATTTATAGATATTATAGGAATTTAATGTAGGAAAAATTATGTTTTTAATCACCTCTTAATTGACATAAAAATAAGCATGTTATGTTCTTGTGGTTTGAGTCATGCGAGAACGGCTTTTAGGAACTGATAGGGAGGCTCATCTCAGCACTGATTTTTGTTCTTCCAGAACCTAGAAAATGTTATATCATATTCTATTATACAAAGGACATTGGACAAGAAGTAGTGTTGATGAAGGAATAGAAAGACTTTGTGTACAAATCTTGGCATTTGAGTCCTCATGAGTGAAATTACATATTGCACGACCTCGATCTATAAGCTTTTTTCCATGCCATACAATGATGGAATCATTTTCTATTGGGTGAGTGATTTTTGGCGTACACTAATCACAAGAGTATAAATTATATCTCTTATCAGCATGAATTGAACCTTAGATAGTGAATATGGGTTAAATATCTACAATCCTATGATTTTGAGTTTCTATATAGGCCTCAAAAGGGAAACGTGGTCCCTATTGCACTATGTCGGAAAACTCAAATGAATGTCGTACATTAATCCGGTGATGAATAAAAGTTTATGACCCTATTTTAAAATATTAATCTAATGTTTCATGATAGTCATGAGTATTATTACCTCTCATCCTTATCAATTATCTGTTCCCTCCATGAGAATATGAAGAGTAGGAAATTTTTAAATCTTGATGGTTTAGTTCTTCATGAGAGTTTGGTAAGAGATAACCCACCTCTAGATTAGTTTGTGGACAAAGATGATATCCCTCGTCTATATGGACATATCTAGGATCCAAAAGATATTAAAGAGGAGTAAATAATAGAGTCCCAGGATTATCAATGGGTTCTTCTAGGCATCTCAAAGATGTATCGAGATATTCGATTCCAGTATTGGTGGCCTAGGATGAAATGTCAGATATCATGCTGTATCACTCGGTGTTCCACCTGTTAGCAGATGAAGGTGGAGCCCCATATACCTACAGGCTTGTTATAGCCACTTCATATCCCAAAATAGAAATGCAAGGATTTTTCTATGGTTTTAATGGTTGGAATACCTAGGTTGCCAAGGGGTAGTGATCCTAATTTTCAATTCATTGAAAGACTAAAGAAATCATCCCACATCAATACTATTTGGGAGACATTCTCTGTTGATTAGTTGGGAAGATTGTATGTTTGTGAGATCATATGACTACACAGGGTTCCACGTACTATCATTTCAGATAGTTATTCTCATTTCAAATCAGTGTTTTGGCATGGTTAGCATAAAGCTATTGGGACTCAGCTGCTTCTAAGAACTATTTTCATCCTCATACTGATGGTCTATTGGAACAGACTAAATGGGTTCTAGAAGATATGCTACAAGCATGTGTCCATAATTTCAGTGGTTCTTAAGAAAATTATTTTCCTCTAATCGAGTTCTCCTATAATATTAGTTTCATGTGATGATTCAAATATATCCATTCAAGGCCTTATATGGTAGGCCATTCCGTTCACCATTGTGATGGCTAGAAGTAGGTGAGGGAACCCTACTAGGTCCTCGTCTGGTGCAGGAGGCTTCATATTTGGTTCAACTGATCTGTATGGGTATGACTAATGCTTATTGTATATTAAAATATTATGTTCATCACCATAGAAGTCTTCTAGATCTTGATTTTGGGGATCGTGTTGTACTTTGTGTATCACCTAGGTTTGGGCATTGACAGTTACAGAAGCATGGACAGTTTTTCCTCATTTTGTTGAGATATATGAGATTCTAGAGAGAGTCAGGATGGTAGGTTATTGGTTTCTATAACCATAGATGTACCATAACATGAACGACATCTTTCATGTATCACATATTTGCCAATATCATGCCAACCTTTCACATAATGTTGATCTCAAGGAAGATGAGTAAGATGATGATGTTACGTTTGAGGATTATCTAGTACACATCATTTATCGAAGCACATAGCCTATTCGAGGTAGGTGTATCGCTCATGTATAGTGTAATAGTAGCACAACCATGTACAATAAAAAATATCGGAGTGGTAAACTGATGTATATGCTCAGTGAATAATGTTGTTATCCAACATTGTTTCCTTACCCTTGGAAGGAGAACTCGGCGGGGGGGGGGGGGGGGGTGAGTTCCTTTAAGGGGTAATACAGTAAGAATCTGGTTTTCACTCAGGTATAGATCATTTAATTTTAAGTCTAAATCTATACTTTAGACCTAATATGGATTCCTAATATGTTTTTAAATATTATGAAGATTTTTGGGGCATGTTCGAAGCCTAGTACCCATCATTTAGGGAAAATTAAACTTGTCACATGTTTTCGGAGTAAAGAGTACTAGAATTTAGTAGGATTTAGAAAACTGTGTGGATTGTGTTTTTTTTCGGATATATCCATCTCGTGTTTTTGTCACACAACCATGTATCCTACCCATTCAGATGATCCATTTTCCTAGGTACTCATGCATGGCTTGCATATAGGTTAATCAAAAAATGTGAAGGATTCTTTTTTGGGAATGACCATATCACATGGTTTGCACACAATTTGAAAAATCGAGCAGACAAAACCTGTGTAAGCTAAAATTCTGGGTAAAATGTCCAAAATTATGATAATTGATTTATTTACACCCCTCTTCTTAAACAACTCATAAACCTACAGGAATAACCCATTTTGATCTCAATTTGGAGTTTTTTGAAGGCCAAATCTAGAGATTCAAGAGAACCCCTTAGTCAGACATCCAATCAAGACTCTGTTTATCACGATGGGTGTGCAGTGGTATGTACGTGACTCCTATTTAGCCGTAATTCTTCTATATTTCTCTAAACCTAGATATTGTCATGTGAGTGTTTTTCACCTTTTCGTAGATCTACTCAGATCCGTGGAAAATCAAGGGCTTATAACGGAAGAGGAGTGTCATAAAAACCTATAGTTAGTGGTCTATAACTAATTTCTAATGTTTTTTTTATTTTGAAATATCCATGTGGGGACTAACGATTTCATCAGGGATTATTTATAAATAATACATTCCATGAAAATACCTGTCAGAATCATATGATTTTTCTCTTTGAAAATAACTAATTAGTTGTTAGTAGTTACACACATAGAAGAATTCGCCCCATGTTGAAGGTTATGTTATATTTGTTTAGTGTTTTAGAACGTTTGTTCCACCATTTGGGTGTTCCTTCGATTGAAATTCCTAAAGGTGAGTGTTTCATTAAAAAATGGATCGTTATTGATGAGAATTTCATAATGGCTTGTACCAAGTATGTTCGCCACTTGACCTAAATATGGTAAGTGCTTAAAATTGATTTTTAAATGAGAAATGTGAAATGGAAATTATACCAAGTATAAAATTTGGCCTTATTAATGATGATTGAATGGAGGTTACGTGTTCATAGCATCCCTTTCCATATTGATGGGATGTAGTGGAGTGAACCTCTATAATTGAATATTCCTTAATGGATAATTAAGAATTCATTAATGGTTGCAGTACTATGTGGCCTATCCTCACTAATGTAAGACAAGGATTGAGGATAATGAATTTTGGCATGATTACAATATCAAATAGGAATGGATGGACTCAGAAATGCCTTGTATTATAAGAGGAGAATACATTGGGACCTGGGAACGCCATTCTGATTCAAGGATGTGATTTTTATAAGTTCTCACCCACCTAGACTATGGTTATTTTCAATTCTTCAGATTATTGGTATACTACGGTAGGTTCCTTCACATTATTACATGATACCTCAGATACAATCCTTGGACCCATCATTGACTAGTAGGTTCCATGGTGAAATCCCATAGGCCCTAGTCCTTGAATATCCCCATTGTACCTGGGTCAATCACCGTGGAGTCAGTAGGCTCCGTATTGTGGAATGCCATGGATTACACTCCATGGATTACACTCTTACCCTTTATCTAGACTTAGGTTCTAGTGAGTTAGATTTCCATGAGCTATACATTACCCTAAATTTTACCATTGAACACCCTCACTATATACCATTTTCTAGTTTCCTTGTTATGTTTTGAAAACTTCTCTAATTACAAAATCATGAAATGATGTCATTGCTGGCTATGCCTCGTGAGACCTACTAAAAATAAATGATAATTACTTAATTAATGACCACATTACATGTTTTTAAAGAAGTCAATAGCTAAAGAAGGTACTTGTGTATTTAGTAACATTTTACTTCTTTCTTTAATTTATATAAATATATATATGATTTCAAACTAATATATCCCACCACATGGGCCAGATATTATAGACATTGTTGGTGGTGGACAACTAAGAATTATCTCACACACTCTCCAATTTTCATTTCGTACCCAGAGTATATTACATGTCTACAAGTGTTGAAAAAGGCAAGAATAAAGCATCAAACACTTGATTGCATGATGATAGGATGTAGCTTGGTAACAGATGACCATGTTGGATCTTGGGATGCTTGGGCTATCCCTTGTATTCTTTTAATTTTTGGAACATGTTATTCCTATTGTCTCATATCCATGTTTTTTTTAATTTTCTAGTCACATGATATTACACCAACAATTTTCCTGTTGATACAATTATTGTTATTCAATTTTATCTATTGCATCAGTTTTCTTCCACTGTTTATTTATATTTTTTATTCTATTTATTATGATTCATATCCTTCTAATATGTTACACTATACTAATGAGGGCATAGTCTCCACATAGATAGAACCTATGCCCACACTACTAGTCAGTAGCATCTGCCATTTGGGGAGATGCGCCTGAGGTCATGTGGCCCACCAGGCTTGGGGCACCTGTTAAGTGGCATCTCGGTCCATGGTGTTATAAAAAATCAAAAAAAAAGTTAAATAATCCAAAATGTCATGAAATATGATATAAAAATTCATAACCTATTCATTTATAGTCTATTTAGATGTCTTTAGCTCAAAATATCATTATTGTATACAATATTATGGGATATTACTAATGTGCCACTCACCTTCATTATAAATGGATAGCACCACCCTTATAAGATTTCATCACATTGGGAAATCTATCTCCACAAAATCATGTAAATTTCCATAATAAACTCCCATATCTTATTTATATAGGTTTTGGTCTTCCCAAAAAACGAACTCTAGATTCCATTAGATGATATATAATGGATCCATTCCAAATAATAGGCCATCACTCCAACCGATCCTTCTCTTTTTGTAGCATTCTATACCTTCACCAAATATTTGATATGTATATATATATATAATATTGATAACATCATATCCTAAATAATATCTAATTTTATTATCATTATGATCACATCATTATAATACCTCTTTCTCTTCCAAAAAAACTAGGCAAGTATCACTCATCCATACTTACAACTTATCGTGTTCACAAAGCGATACAATTCATTTTCCATCAACATATTTTATGAGTAAAAATTATGATGGGATTAATATTTATATATAATATTTATAAAATAATTATGATTTTTTAAAGATAATATCACTTTTACCTCTTTACCATCCATCTAATATTTTTGGAAAATTATAATGTTCCTCGTGTGTACGTATGGTTTACAATCTCCACATTACAATGTGATTCTCCATTCACCTATATTTTCAATTTTATGTAAATAAGGACAAATTTTTGGAATATATATTTTAAATATGACCTAAAAAATATTTTATAATTATAATATATCATATTATTTTCTTCCTTTTAACCTGATACGAAAATGAAAATAGAGTTTATGTATATGTACGGTCTATCGTTGCCCTAAAAGGTGAATTTTATTTTATATCTATATAATTTATTAATAAAAATTAATACATATACAATGAATATATATATATATATATATGATATTTATATCATGTTTATCATTCTGGATATTATTAAATCATGTGATGTGTATGAAGACCAATGATAAGTAGTCAAAACATAAACAAAAAACAAAGCGGATATTACCCCAAGAATAATATTTGCACAAAATTATAAAATAAAAGCTAATGTTATGTCATTAGTAAATAATATATGTAATATATATGTATATTACTATGATTCCAAGGACAATTTATAATAAACTTATCTTTATTGTATAGTTTGTTTTAACATGTGATAACGAAGTCAAGACTTATGGCAAGTGAATTTCATCTCATGTTTTATTTCCATGACATACGAGCCATATTAACCACTCACATCTTTTGTGTCGGATATATGATGAACTAATATATTTTATATAATTAATTTACTTTATTTAAGGATTTTAAAACTTTGAATTAATGTTATTATTCTATGGGGTTGATGATCCAATAATTACTCAAGTAGTAAGTGATTTATGTCTCTCTTTTATTACCATGGGACACATGCCTTATACACTAATATATTCTTCTATGCTGTGTATATACATAAAACGAATGTATTTGATTAGTATTATCCTGAATATTATGATTATTTACGTATCCATTTTATGATCTCCCTTTCATGGGGTTTACATATAAAAAGTTACCAACTGGTAAGGTCATTTTGTATCAATCAACCTTCTTTGAGAAAAATGTTAGGTTAATCAACTACTTTATTATAGGCAGTGTATATACTCCCATTCGACATGTTGTATCATGTATATATCACTTTTCTTGACATTTTAAGATTAATTTATTGGTTTCCTCTATTTGGTAGTAAATTTGTCTTCTTTCAAAATAATGTATTCTAAAAAATGATTAAAAAGTGTTTTTAATGTTATTTTAAGATTTTTCTAGATCATGGAATAAAAATATATTTAAATTATTCATAAAAATTTTAAATTTTATTTTCAATTAAAAATTATTGATAAGAGTTTTATTATAGTAAAATTATTTTTCAAATTAGAATGTGTATTGTCCTAATGAATTTTTTTGATAAGATCATTCAAAATTATTTACCATCTATGATGAGATACAATTTCATAGATAATGATTTATTGGTGATGTGATATTAGAAGACCACTCATATTATTTAATGAATTTTTTATGTTAATGATGGAATAATATTTAGGAAACCAATTTCTATTCTATGAGTCATCTTATGATGGAATGATGTTTACGAAACCCATTTCATTCCATGGGTTCTGATATAATGAATGATTTATGTTATTATAGCATATAAATTTATGGTTTTCATTATAAGAGGGGTGTGACCTATATATACCTCCAATTAATTGGGTAATGATCTATGTCACATGAGATAATGATTGGAATCAAGGCGAAGGGCCTGATCCACTATGGGAAGATGTGGAAACCTAATCCACTATGGGAAAAGTGGAAACATAATCCCTTACATGGAAAGGATTATTACTAGAGATGGTGGTGTGTAATTACTAGTAGGTGTAGTCCCCATAAATTTCCCAAATAAGTTATAGAAATGCAACTTTAATTTTATGGAATTATGTTACATGTTTATGTGTGTTCCAAAATTCCATGTCTTACTCATATGTAATGTTTTTATATCTTTTTCACTTTATTCCATTACAATTCATTTCTTTTAAACTACCAACATTGATTTCATGATACCTATTTATAATCATGGTTTTTCAGGGTACGATCTACTATTTTCACGATCATGTTCTATAACATTATTCTCCTGATTATGTTTACGTTTCACCCTTTTTTATCCTTAATGGGAATATGATATCACCCATTTTTATGTTTATTTCCCCTAGGATAAAAAGAAATATTTTAAGTATAATATTTTAAAAAATGTTATATTTAACATGAAAAACTTGGTTGGAGATTTAGATGTGTTATGAACCAATTTCTTGTGTTTCTAAGTTTCCAAAGGCACTAAACTAATATGATATTTGGGCATGTGTTTGTATAATATATAAAATCTTCGAAAACAATGATTTAATATAAATTTAATTTTTGATAGTGTTTTTTAAAAGAGGAATATATATTTCTGAAATGATTGAGGACGTGTGTTCAATATTATATAATAGAAGATGTAAATTTGGTAAACTATCATTTGGGGTAGAAATATTAAATATGAAGACCTTTAATTAGTGTAATGAATCCTCCATTGATATATTGTTATTACTATTGAATAGGGTTTTGATTGATAGGGGAAGAGTTAGAGTTATTATACAATGTTACAAAGTTAACTGACATACTTTATTTCAAATAAAAGACCATTGATTCATGCTAAAATAATATTTATTTCTAAAAAAGTGAATATTTATCCATAAAAATGTAATTTTTTTACTCAGATATAGTTACAGATAAAGAGCTTAGTGAATTTATTAGTATTCTTCCTAGTTGGGTGTCGAATCAATGGAAATTCTACCCAACTATGAAGGTGAGATACCGCCCATTAAAATTGAGGTTTAAGAGTTTCTTCGTGACTTATAACATTTTTAATCTAATAATATAGAATTCATTGAAAAAAAGGATTCCATGTTAAATCACAAGGTATATTATTTGATATATATAATTTGTTTGATCAATAAAACAAAAACATTATAAGATATTCATAATGTGTGAGTGGGTTTTTTAGTAGATGGTTTATAAACAGTCTTCCCTATAGTTTGTGTGACTCATATTATATGGAATATAGTGTGGGTCCCATAAAACATTTTTTTGTGGTTATGTATGAATGAGAATTTTATTTTTTACTTTCCACTTTTATTCACTGAGAAATAGGAATTGGTGATAGAATCAATGTTTATATGCAACTGTTAATTGATGTGATAGATGAAATTTTATTCAAAAACTAATGAAATGATTTTAATATGTGTCTATTTATTATAAAAAATTAATTACATCACATCATAAGTTGTCCTATCATTTTTTAATTCAATAATAAAATTTTTATTCCCTTGTGTTTATAAAAGTACGATATCAAAAAACATAATAACTATAAAAAGTTGGAATTCCATGGTAACAAATGATTTCTTCCTCCACTATATATTTTTTGAAAAGATAATACATCATTTTATAGTAACATAAATCATGACCCAAAACCATGGATAATGTATGGGGTTCATATTATAGCACCACATACCAGGAAAATTAATATATAGTATATGATTTTAATTATTTATTGGCATTTAAAATGATATTTTATCTTACTAAAAATAGAAATCATGGAAATTATCAGAACTAATTGATTATTTTATTGGAATTTAATTATTATAAATATAATATGTTAAGGAAAAATTTAGATCAAATGTGTGTTGATAAAAATGTTTGTGATAATATACTTTGCACAATTTTGGGCTTCAAAGGGTAATAAAAGGATAGAGTAAATGTTCTTTGGGATTTTTAACAAATGGGATTGATAAAAACATTAAATTTATAGTTGGGTGAGGGTAATAGGGTGTACATGCATAATTCTTAGTACATAATGAGTATAAAAGTGAAAAAATGTTTTATATCAATTTTAGAGACTACCATTTTTCCTAATATTTATTTCTATAATATTTCCATGAAGGTAAATGTTGATTAAATTAAATCACAGTGGTTTAAAATTAACAATAATTTTATCCTTCAATAATTCTTAATCCAAATTTGAATTTGTGATTTTATATCTACCAATGTTGTTGGAGATTTGTTTCAAATAACATTATTTAATAAATAATTGAATTATTGAATTGAAAAATTATACAGACAATTTTTTACACAATGTTACATAGAGAAATGGTTTCTTAGTTTTGGTATGTCACATTCTATGTGACTATACATTTAATTGGTAAATCTAATGTTATAGGTCCCCTAAAAATCTTGAGGATATATCCAGTAATGTTATACTAGAATAAAATTTAACAATATTTCGAAAAAATATCTCATTCATAAGATTTGATTTCTAATTATTATCTTATGGATTATTTCATCAATTTTTAAGATTCAGATATTACGGATGTTAGTAAAAATATTTATAAAGGATCCCAAATTAGAAAATTTCATCTTGGGGAAGGTGAATAATTTGATGAAAGTAAGGATAAGTGGATTCGTGAACGTTGATTCATCTTGGTAAACACATTATATATCATAACATTGATTCATAAATATGTATAATTTATAAATTATTAATTTTTAAATATATAACGCATTTATTATATTTTAATTCCATTTATTTTAGTACAAAAATCACTACGTTGAAATGATAAATACATCATTCCACTGATCATGATATCCAAAAAACATCATTTTAGAACATTTCAAGACTAGTTTGTGACTCACATATGTATATATATTTTATATATAATTTAAATAATAAATTTTTGTTTCATTTTAAAAAAATTATATACATTATCATATGTGAAATTAAAAATTCACAAGATATATGTTTTAGGAGCATATATAGTGGCTGATGTTCTCATCCAACTAGTATATGGTCTACATTTTACTACTCATAATTATATATCTATAGATACAAATGGATTTTTATTTCAGGAAACCAGTGTTGATATCGATTGAAAAAATTTGACAAATAATGTTGGTTTTAAATTTTATCATATTGGTTTTTAATAAGGATTTTTGATGGACATTGTTATGGTTATTTATGTTTGTGTCTAACAATATATATTATTGACATGTGATTGGGTTGATCTAGTTTACGAAAAAATTGAAGAATATTTCCAATTTACATGGGTAAATGTTAATAATTTTTTTATTAATATGAATAAGTAAGAAACATTAAAACTGTGCTTGAATCATAGTAAAATATTGTATACTTTTTCAAAAGTAATTCAAAATGATTGTTCTAGGAAAAATATCCATAAGTGGATTTTCCATATTGAACAATAGGATGTATATATTTTTTAGTTCATAAGAAAAAACATAACTAGACCACTATATATATATGTGATGGGGACAATAAAAGGTTCATAAAGACTATTGAAGGGGATATGTTTTGTCTTCATGACAGGTAAAAGATTCCCTAAAATATTTTCTTGTTAAAAATTAAAAATCTTATCATTTTAAAATATATTTATAAATCGTATATTTATATATTAAATGATTTAATATCATTTTCTACATAAATATATATCAAACCAGATGGTTGGGGTTTATCACCTCAAATTTATCATACTTCAGATTTCATTTTTTATGTCAATTTATTATAATTTTTTTACCTGTGTTTTTATAGGAGTTTATACCTTTTAAATTAAAAAATTATGTTATTATTTACTCAAATATTAATTTTTATATAAGGATAAGAGTCTACTTCTTGAATAATATGTGGTCTTATTAGTGGGGATTTATCCTGGAACTCTAGGTCCCATCATTATGTGATATTAGATGATACCATTGTTTCACTTAGAGAGGGTGCAAGTGAACTGATTCTATTGTTGGTGTATTAATATATGAACACCATAGATTCCCATTGATGGATCATGAGTGGAATACATTACCCCAGAATATTATTGAATGTTTATGCAGAGATAATCCATCAAATTTTTTGTTTCACTTTTTTAGGCATTCATTTTATCATTATTGTGTCCCTAAAAAAATATTCCCTAGAGAAACAAGATAATTTGACCTTTAATGTTGGTAAATTAGGCACTATAAATTCCCAATTTAAAAAATTAATGGAAATATAACATGGTAAGGGTAATTAAATATCATTGGGAACCATTTACGGTTTCCTAGACATTATATAGTGAGTCCTCATATTCAGTATTCTCACATAGTAGTAGGATTTGGTAGCATTTTGTTCAAGTTAGGTGATTGTAGAAATATTTATAACAAAAATATATTAATTTTTTATATTATCTTATTTATATTGACATAAAATATCTAATGTAGATTTAATATAGACTTTATTCATTTAATTAATCATTTCATGGAATAACTTCAAGATGTGGAACCCAAGACCTGTCACAACACAGATTCAATGTAATTTAAAATTCATTTATCAATTATATATTTAATATATTGAATAATTATACAAATTTAATTATGTAAATAGTGGTAAACATAATTTTAGTATCAATAGGGAGGTGATCCCACCAATTATATATCTATTTTGATGAGGAATTATTGAGAGAGTCGTCCTATTCATTACTAATTTTTTTAATGGAAATTATTTATTTAAAGTTGGAATTTATTTTATAGAAATTATTCGTATTTGTTTATTAAATTTTATGTATATTAAATATTATTAATCTGATGATAAGGTGTTAGATATTCTAGAGGAGTAATGACATGGAAATATATGCAACGATCAGATATTTCATTATGTCATTGAGATTCTTGGTCACAATTTCTCATTATCTAAGGGATCCTATGTCTCATGACATGTTCTTGCTAGAGTGTACACAATGTGTTCATATAGTTATAGAGTGATGTGTATAAATGATTAAATAGATACTATAGTGTAGTCCTTGTATAATGGAATGAATGATTGGATATAGACATTATGGGTAAAGTATGAGTAATAATTAAGAAATATGTTGACATTTATAAATGAGGTGATGTCATTGGGTTCAATTTATGGTATAGAGATTTTGGTGATATAGGTGAAAAATAAAACATGTTGTACTCAAACATGTTTTTTATATGGTTATAGTATATATATATATTTATATCTATAGTATTCTCTTGATGTAGATAGTTGGGATTATCATTAATAAATGGGTGATTTGTATGTTGATTCATGAGATACATGAGGTATTTCTGGTCAGTTTTTTAATATATAATGATTATTTTTAAATCTATAATTAATAAATCTATTTATAATGATATATTACTGAAAACATGTTCTTAAAATTATAGTTTATGGTCAAAATATAATTGTTAATCATAAATTTTAACAAAATCAATAGAAAGAATCATAATATTGATTTACAAAATTTAAAAAATGGAAGTGCATCAATTAATGATTTTGTTTTCTAAGGATGATAAAAAAACATATTTGAGGTGTTATAAAACACCAAATCATGTTGTAACAGTAAAAAGATAAAGAAAAAAAATAATATATTGATATAATATCATAAGAAAACAATCTTTGAATTATATATAGTTCATACAAACAGATGATATTTTAATATGACAGGGGAGTGATTGAAATTAATGAGTATGCAATTTTTTTAGTTTTTAAAAAAATTATAAACATTCCAAGGGAGGGGTTAAAAAATTAAAAAATTATCAAATTCTAATCAAATCAGAGAAAATAACAATGGAATTGATTTTAATATTTTGAAACCAGAATTAATTAAATTAAAAATTTCATTTTTTTGAGATGACTGAACACATATTAATATTATTTAAAAATGAAAAATCATGTTTATAAAGCTCATAACTAGATAAAAGTGATTCTAATTGATATGAAATCATTAAAAATGTTCTTGGAATAAATTTTTGATGAGTATAATTATATATAACATTCATCTGGAATATGGTGTGCTTGGAATGAGAGAGAAAACTATTTTTATGGTTTTTAAGATATTAAAAAATGTTTAATAGGGGTATAAAACCTTATAACAAACCAATTATTACATTTAAATACTAATAAAACAACAGTTACCTTATCATTGAAAATTAGAAACATTACATGAAACAACCGATGTTTTCATTTTATTAAGATATCCAGAATTATATTTTTAATGTTTTAAAACAATAAAATGGGTATTTATTGTTCAAAATCCATGAAATGTCTTTATATTTGTTTAAAATGTGATAATAACAATATTTTATTTATTTGTAAATTTTATGAGTAGATATCAAGTTAATATAATGAGTTGTTTCTCATCCAAGATGATTAAGATGTTTTAAATGATTTGCTTATATTTCAAAATGTGTGGTGGGGAGTCAAAAATAAGAAAATTACCCTTTATTTCCATGAAAAACAATAAAGAAAAACATATAATATTTTTAAACTATATCTATCAACCATGAATCAATCATATTTTTCCTTTTCTTGGTACTACCAAGAATTAATTTTTAGTATTTTAATATATTGAAATGTTTGTGAAATAGAAAATACCATCTCATATTGACATGAAATAATAGGAAAATAGTAATTAAAATATTTTTGTTTTATAAAAGTAGATAAATCAATCTAATGTGTTGTGTGCTTAGACAAACTAAATATGTTGTTTTTATAGATTTCACTATACGTAAAAATGTTTTATAATAGGTGAAAAATAAGAAGTTTACATTTTATTTCCATAGAATCAAAAGGACATATTTGCATAATTTTTTAACTATTAAAACTAAATTCATTGAAATTGGATTTTTCATCTATCTAAGATTTCCTAATTCACATTTTAGGTTTTTTTTAAACCTAAAAAATAGGCATGTAAATTTCTAAACCAAATCATACAACCTCTTATTATCATGAATTTTTTTAAAAAATGTTTGAATAATATTTTTAATTTATAAATTGAAAACATATCAATATGACATACAATGTTTTAAATTGGAATTAATAACACATTTGTAATAAATTAAAATTTAAAAAACAAGTCTTTGGGGGTAAAAACCTATAATGTGGCCTTTATCATCAGTGAAACAATCAGAAAATTACTATAGAATTATTTATGAAATGTAGAAAGTTAACACTCCTTAATCAAATATGTTGTCTTCATGGGATGAATGAAAATGAATTTTTATTATTTTAAAACACAAAAATTTATTCCAAACCATCAAAACAAAAGAAAAAGGATGGATTCAAATTAATTTACTAATATTTTTTCAATTAGTTTTCAAAAGTATGAGTAAATGAAACATGAAGCTAACATGTGTATTTCTCAAACTAACTAAATAAGTTATTTTAATGATTTTCATTTAAAAAATTGGTATGTGGTAAAAACAAAAAAGAATTAAATATAATTATTATTGAATACTTTAAGTGTAGCTGTAGCCTTACTTTAAAATTTTAGAAGTAACTATGGATCACATTGGGTATTCTTTAGCTTGAGATGAATTGAAACTCATTTTGTGTATTTTAAAATAGTAAAATACTTGTATACTGGTCAAAAAAATAAAATAACTTCTAATTTTTATTAAATCATTGTAAACATATCTGTCAGTAAATATTTCAATTTTTGAGTATATGTATTTTCAACTTTAACAATGTGTACGTGATTGGAAGAATAATATGTTTTTATTGATTTAACAGCCTTAAAAAATGTGTAGTGGGATCAATAAAAATAAATCTATCTATAAATGTCATGAAATGAAAGGAAAATATTTTTAAAACTATTTTTTATATTTTGGAACTAATAGTATGTCAGTTAGAGTAATAGTCCACCTAGGATTGCTGAAAATTAATTTTTAGTAATTTAAAACACATAAAAATGTATATGATGGTTAAAATCACATCAAGAAACAAATAATTGATATAAAATTATAGGGAAATTTTCAATGAATTTTTTTATCTTGTATGAGTAGATCGAATGAAAATATAATGTTGTGCGTGTATAGAACAATTGAATAGCCCATTTTTTAGACATACCCATCTTTAAAAACAAGAAGTGGAGGGTCTTAACCAACAAAAAAAATTGAATGTTTTGAAATAAAATGAAAAAAACGAGATCAATTTTTTATTTTATAAACTTAATTTCCATCAATTGATGTTGTGGTGTGTTTGTGATGACTGAAAATGCGATTTTAGTGTTTTAAAACACCAAAATTGTGTATAATGGTCACAAAAATATAAAATGTCATAAAAATGAAAAAAATTATAGTAATAATATAACTAAATGAATATTTATGTATAATTATTGATGTAATATCAATCTGTAATTTCGATTTCATTGAATGAAAAAATATCCAGTTGGTTAATATTTTAGTTTCTTTAAAAAGTATGGAAATTGTAGAAAAAGTAAATAACCTTACTTTATCATATAAATAGAAGAAGAAACCCAAGATTAATAATTAATTATGGGAACTTGATAAGTGTAAATCTTATTTTTCATGTGTAGGGTGTAATATAATATGCATTCATAGTGTATTTAAAGACTGAAACACGATTCCAGTGCTAAAAAATAAATTAAAAACCATCTTGTTGAAGGGAACTAATATAAAAACTCTCTTTAAATTTGATTCATCTTGTATGAGAAATTGGCACATAAATTTATGTATTATGTTCAAAATGAATAAACAAATTGTTTTTTATGATTTATAGTCTTTAACAACGTGATATGTGGTTAGAACCATTCAAAGGGCCTCTAATTTCAATGAAATTAGTAGACAAGAATGTGTTAATTATTTTTAAATATAGTAATTAAGAATGAATCAATCAGAGTTTTTGTGTTCCTGATATGACTGAAAAAGTATTGTTAATGTTTTAACATATAGAAATGTGTATATAATACTCCACTCCAATTATAAAAACATTATACTAACATTAAACTATAGGAAAACTCTATTGTAATTTCTTATGATGTTTATTGCTATATGAGACATCAATTACACCTGTTTTGTACTTGGAATGACTAAATAAGTTGTTTTATAGACTTGACAGTATTCAAAAATGATTGATGGGGGGAGGGGTAAAAATCATGAAAAAGACATATGATAACTATAAAATAATAATAAAAGACAATTTTAATTACATTTGATAGTTGGGAACATATTCCACATCAATCCGAGTTTTCTTCTATCTGGGATGTATAAAAATGAATTTTTATTATGTTAAAACACTAAAACAATTATATAATATTCAAAACCATAGAAAAATATCCTCATATTTATGTGAAATAATATGAAAATATCTATTAATTACAATTTATAGGTACCAGTAGTTGACTTTTCTAAAGAATATAAATTTACAATGGAATTTTTTAAAATATAGTATGTATTATTATCAGATCTAGGCATTAGAACAAGACGAGTTTATGAGGCCAGGTGTACACAAAATTAATATTTTCTATATATTAAATATGTTAAATGAATGTGCATGAATTGTTCATGAAAGCCCAAAATAACATCAAATGGAGGGTTGTATTAAAAATAAACGTTCCTCATTATGTTTAGTGTGTGGGTTTTATCCTTGGGGTGATATAACCATCGATAGTGTTAGGAATTCAAGTGGAGCATTTTCATGGGAGGATTTTTAAATAAATAAATTAAATATATTTATTTCTTTAAAAAATTACCACAAACTATTGAATACACTATATAAACACTATTATTGAGGACTTGATTGGTTATCCACAGAACTCTACAAATCTAGAGGACCCATTAGAGAGAATTTTAGTAGATTCTTTTGTCTAATGATGACCGGATTATTGATCTTCGATTGCTTAGTGATATGAATCAAGAATATATCCGACAAAAATATAATGTAATCATTTTCTCCATAGATTGATCCAAATAAAAGTATGGTGTTCATTTTATTTTTATCCCTTTTCTATTGTTGGTTTTTTGATTGAAGGTGAATGAATAGACCAACAGGTTTATTCATGGATCACTCATACTGCTGGTATGGGATTATATGTGGGGATTATTAGGATAATTGCTTATTTTTTTCTTTATTCCTTATTATAATGGTTATTTTTCATGGACAACCAAATGTGATTGAGTTTCATTAGTATTTGGTTTTTTAGGAATTTGTCACACCGTTCTTGAGTGTTCATTTTTGGCATTTGTTTTGTTCGGTGGTTCAACAAAATGTTGTATACACAATCATTGAGAACCGATTTCATGGTGAAATGGATTGTTATCATAGACCAAGGGTTATATTGATGATGGTATCCATATATGATGATGCATGATCAATTGGTAATGGATTTATGAATACCATTATTCATATCTTTTGAATGGGATGGCATATGGAATGTGTGGATGATATTAAAACATATCCGCAGGTCTGAAACTCGACATTCAATGATGGAGAGTCCTATTTGATTTTTCCCTTTATTTTCAGTGTGGTTTGTGGTTGGATTTATGGAAAAAGGAGTGGATGGACACACATGAACCAGATTAGGGTTTTTGAGAAATTCGGTAGAACATGACATATGATTTGGGATTAAACTAGGTGTGGGGACCTAACTATAGTGATAGGATTTCCAAGGGAAATTTAAATATCACTTGGCATGTTACCCTTATCACATGGTTTGTGACACTTAATTTGGTGTTGGACATGTACTTGAAATAGTACATGGGGATGAGCAAATGCATGACTAGCCATACATGGACACATCCATCCAGACACAGCCATACCCAAAAGATCATCGTCTCAGACATGATGTGTACTCAGGCATAGACATGGAAATGGGAATGGACTATGATATATGTTTAAGACATAGAGCCAAAGGGACAATCCATCTACCACTAGTACATTTCATGTACCCTTTCAAATAAGGGTTAAAGATCATTTCCTGTTATGAATGGACATGTTCTGTTATGGAGCATTCCCTTATTCCATTTCATGAGGGTTAGTTTGGAATAAAATCCTTCACATTTTATAATGATCTATTCTATATAAATTCATGAATAGTGTTGTTATAATCCTTCCGTGAGGAACAAAGTGAGATCCTTTATTATCATCCTGACATAGGTGGAGTACTTGGTATCATCGTAACCTATACTATGTGGGCGTCGATCCAACACACCATCAGTTATTCCAAATTGAGTTATTGGTATATCCCATGGACGTGGGTGTGATCCTCATATCTATATCAATCTCTTTAGGCTTATACTATATAAATATTGCGTTAAGACTAGATGGGCAGTACATATCAGAAAAATTCAATCATTTCATTCTGACTCATGTAGGTAATTCTCTTAGATAGGGGATTTTTGGATCCTTCAAACTGAATTATTAGTCAAGAAATATAGTTGTGACTTTCGGTTTATATGGTATACCTGTGATGACCATAAATAGATATTATTATTATATTTTCTATAGAAATATTCCAATGATGGGATGATTGTTATTCAGGTTGTTATAATCATAATGATTTTGGGGTGTCCTACTAGATATTTTTATAATCACACTTGCAAGGTATTTTCCCTCATGTATCATGTCATATGAATATGATCTTCATTTTGATAGGATTATAGAGGGACCAAAACCATGAAGAAATTATTTATTTTTACTGATCAAGTTGTGTTCATATGGTTACCGTAATAGTATCCCCCTTAAATACTTTCAGGTTGGACTAATTTCCAAACCTATTGCACTAGGCTTGTTTTTTTTATTTTCACTTTCATGTTCTTGTTTTCATACTTTGATTTTGGTATTAATGTGTATGAATCCATCTTCTGTTAGTTGATTTGCATTTTAGAATTGTATGGGCTTGGATATGTTTGTGTGTGTTCATCTACCTTATTCTATGGAAACCCATGTGAGTGATATTCAAACCTGATAAAAATCACCATCCCCTGATATATTGGAGTTGGGGTTGGGGTAGTTGTAACACATTCCACATTAGGATGGGACCTAATAATGTTGTATAATATTATTAAATTCTACCTTATAACCATTGTTTGTGAGTTTGTGTTTGGGAAAAAGAGATACGTGTTTTATGTTTGTCATTGAAGATAGAGACTCCAATGTTGGTGTGCCGACATATGTATCCATACACTAGGACTCTGATCAATTTCATTTATACATGGTACATGTGGAAACTTTTATATGTGAAACTTTTGCTACATGATTCATATAAGAATGTGTTGTGGTTTTTGCTACCTTATTAGGCCACCTCTCCAGATATATAGGTTGATTGTGGCACATCTTTCCCATTTCAAGATGCCCCTATGATGTATTCCATATAGGATAATGTATAAGGATCCCAAGGATGATCTACATATTGAAACTGCTTCAATATTTTGACATATTAAAGAGGCATTGAATCTATGTGGTTCACCATTTACATGACCACAAATCATGTTTTATATGGTACCCACAATATCCCCACATGAGTTGCACATGATGATCACGAATCATGAGTCTCACTGTTTCGAACCCTGAGTTTATAATGTGATCCAAACCCATTGACATATAAATAGTGTCTTTAGTTAGTGATGTGAATTTTACTCCGTTCAAGGACACAAAAAGTTAATATATTGGATTTGGTAGTGAGCCTTCCCCATAGCTCTGCCTGACAATGGTGGGGTTTAGTGACACAATCAA
Organism: Viscum album; assembly: GCA_963277665.1. NCBI lineage: Eukaryota > Viridiplantae > Streptophyta > Magnoliopsida > Santalales > Viscaceae > Viscum > Viscum album. The sequence continues at coordinate 1,583,186,840 of OY728158.1, read as the reverse complement.
ATGATAAGGAAACTCTAGCATGGTCAGATTTTGGGAATCCTTTTATATAAGAGTTTTTTATATATAATTAGATGGGTTTTAAAATATAAGAGCTTAAATAGCCTCAAAATGGTATAATAATACTGGATGAGTGTTTATCGAGGATCAGAAACCTCTCACGGTACTCGATATATATGGTTTATGATCTATTCATTTGGGATCATCCCATAAAATGAATATTTCATAGGCCAATATGATCCAATGTTATACCTCAATGTATTCCTACATATTAATGGATTCTAGATTATTTTTTGTGGTATATAGTTTCCTATATGAGTGGATACATACAGTTGTAGAAAAAAATTGTGAACATAGGAGTAGATACATCTAAATGAGCTAGGTTACATCAATATTTTGGACTTGTATGTGTGACATGTTTCATGGGGATGATTCTATGAAATAGGGTATGTGGTTCAAGGATCACATAATGTGTCTAGGAAGGAAAATGAGAGATGATTCTTCTCCTATGATAAAAGGATACATATTGTATGATATTAGATAAAATCTCATTCAACTGATAGAAATAAATTTGATATGCTACCTATGAAGTGTTAGTGTTAGGAGAATATATGTCGTATAGACGAAGATATGGAAGATGACTTGGGAGTGCTATTGGAGGTGGTAGATATTTTTATTTGTTACCCCCATCATCCCCAGTTGTTCCATGCCAAGCTCAGGGATCTGGGGGAGTGGGGTGTAGGAAGAAACATTTGGTCTGGGATAATAACCTAGAGGCTCCATGGATAACATGAGGAATGATATATTTCAATTCTACCATAGAATAAATCCTCAGAAAAAAAACTGTGAGTCATTCCTTTATTTCCATATATCTAGTTGGATACATAAGGATTTATGTTGATCCTTTGTCTCGACCACTGCGCTTGGAGACTCTTATAATAGGTGACTAATAGATCACAAATATATTCCAATTATCTGATTGACTCTTTGAGGTGACATTTTCATATTAGATATTTTTGTAATAGTGATTAGGAATTATGATGTCATCTTTTCTATGGACTATTTATCTATAGTTCATGCTTAAATATACTGTTTTATGTGTATTATGTGGCATGTATACAAAGATGGGACTATTTATTATTTTTTTCTAAATGGATCCTTGGTATCACAGGAATGACTTAGTCATATGAGGGTGAATTGGAATAATAATCAGTTGGCTATAATGACCCTTGGTGTATTGGATTCTATGAGTTCTCAGTTCACTATAGCAATGAAAGAGTATGGTGATGTATTTCTTAAAGATGTTCTAGGCATACCACCCACCTAGAGATAAAATTTTTCATTGATCTAAACCTTTATACGGTCTTTATATATTCACTGCCATATCAGATAAGTCTTGAAGAGCTTCATGAACTGATGGAACAATTGTAGGACTTATAGAGGAAGGAAATTTATAACCATTATTTCACCATGGATAGCCACAATATTATTCTATAATAAGGGAGACGGGATCTCGAGGTTGTTTTTAGAAAACCATCTCAAAAACTAGGTGTACATAAATAAAAAGTGTCCACTACTGAGTATCAATGGATTCTTTAATTAGATTATATGTGGATAAAGGTTCTCAAATATTGACCGTAGGTAAATCAATCACCGACTGCAAGTTAGGTATGTAGATCTACAGAATATGACATTTATATGTCACTATAGTAACTATGAGTACTTGGTAATTCCATTTTTAATTACTAAATTCCTATAAATGATCAAGGGTATCATGAACCATTTCATTCATCCCTTATTAGATCGGTTCATGTTAGTCTTCATCAATGGTATCCTAGTATACTATACATCTAAGGATGTGCATGTGAGATGTAAGATGATGGTTTTGGACGTACTTTGAGAGGAATAGCATTACATGAATCTCTCTGAGTCCCAGTCCTGGATTCAAGAGAACCACTTTATAATAAATTTTATATCAGTAGAGGGTGTAGTAGGGGACAAAGAGATGTTCGAGCCAGTGTTAGCATGTGATCCACCCAAGATGTTGATGGTGGTATGGAGATTCCTTGGGTTGGTAGGTTAGTATTAGATATTCATACCTGGTTTATCTGGAATATCATCTCCCTTGAATGATTTTAATCAAATGTGGAAACCATTTAGGTTGATAGAGAGGTTCCAACAAGCTTTACAATATTCAAGATAGTGATTAAATAAATGGCGATGGATCAATGGTATAATCATGCATCCTACCCTATCAGAGTAGTTAACTTCAAGATAGTGATGGATCAATAATCCTCTAATATATAGTTTTAAATCATGATTTTACTCAAAGGAGATCTATGAAACTATGTTATAACCTCCTACCCTATCATCAATGGTATAATCATGCATCCTATGAAATAAATGGTGTCCTCCCCACCTTTATAAAATCCATTAGAGTCATGTTTATTGTATATCTATGTATGCAGTATCCCCAAGAGTTTCCTCCATAATTCACTATAGAAGAAGATGGTTTAAAACTATATATTATAGGATTATTGATCCATCACTATAGAAAAAAGAATATTTTCATTGAAGTTAACTACTCTGATGATTCTCTTAGAAACCAGAGAAAAAGTCTCATATATAGAGAATATGTTACCATAATCCCTTTCCCATAAGTATAGACAATATCTAAGTCATAATCTATGATAAAATATATTAATTTCCTCTATCTTTTGTTAATGTCCTTCATATAAAAGATATAATTAGGTCTACTTTTGTAAAATTAATTGTTAAAATGCTCACCCATAATCATGTTTAACCGCATATTTAGTGAAAAGTCTACCATTATTAACTCAATATCATGGTTTGTTTAGTTCTGCACATGTGGTCTCAACTAAAATGAAACATAATAAATCACCACATACAAATGCATTATAGAACAATCGAAACTGGTCCTTGAGGCATCGATGAACAATACTTACTAGACACCATCCATTTAAAATATCGATATTAGTGAACTCGGTAATCACTATATTGAATATTGTAAAGCTCGTTGGAACCTCTCAAATGAGGAAACCATTTAGGTTGATAGAGAGGTTCCAACGAGCTTTACAATATTCAAGATAGTGATTAACGAGTGCTCTAATATCGATATTTTCAATGGATGGTGTCTAGTAAGTACTGTTCATCGATGCCTCAGGGACCAGTTTTGGTTGTTCTATAATGCATTTGTATGTGGTGATTTCTTATGTTTCATTTTAGTTGAGACCACATGTGCAGAACTACACAAACCATGATATTGAGTTAATAATGGTAGACTTTTCAGTAAATATGTGGTTAAACATGATTATGGGTGAGCATTTTAACAATTAATTTTATTAAGTAGACCTAAGTATATCTTTTATATGAAGGATATTAACACAATATAGAGGAAATTGATATATTTTATCCAAGATTATGACTTAGATATTGTCTATACTTATGGGAAAGGGATCATGGTAACATATTCTCTATATATGAGACATTTTCCATGGTTTATAAGAGAATAATCATAGTAGTTAACTTCAATGAAAATATTCTTTTTTTCGATAGTGATGGATCAATAATCCTCTAATATATAGTTTTAAACCATATTCTTCTATAGTGAAATATGGAGGAAAATCTTGGGGATACTGCATACATAGATATACAATAGACATGACCCTAATAGATTTTATAAAGGTGGGGAGGACACCATTTATTTCATAGGAAGTATGATTATACCATTGATGATAGGGTAGGAGGTTATAATATAGTTTCATAGATCTCCTTTGGATGTATATCCTTGTTTTCAAAGGATGTACCAGGACCTCCAATAATAGTTTTTTTTTATTTAGAGATGAGGAAGTGTGGTGTAGAGTTTGTCTCATGATGCCTTACTTTTTAACATATTAATTCTGAGGTTCCAGTGGGTTTAGATCAACCCCTTTAGTTTTCTAATTGTATGTGGGATGGTATATCCCTGGACATTATAATGGGGTTACCCCATTTGACCATCAGACATAATTCCATTTGGGTGATCTTATATAAAATTGCAATGTATGTCCACTTCCAAGATATTCGAGAACATAGTTTGGTAGGGAGATTTGGATACCTCTACATGCATGATATAGTTTGACTCCATAGAGTTCACTTTATGATCATTTATGATAATGATGATCAATTTACATCTTGGTTGTGATAGGGATTTTAGGTGCCTTTTGGGACTCAAATACATTTAAGAACAAATTTTCACCGCCATACATATGGTCATATGGAGAATAGAAATCATGTATTGGAAAAATTTGTTAAGGATTTTTTTCTAGACATTGGATATAGTTGGTTGGATAACCTATAATTGGTGTAGTTTATGTGCTATAGAAGCTACCATTCCACTACCTGAATGGAACCACATGAGTCCCTATATGGATGACCAATAATGTCACCACAATGTAGAACCAACCTAATAGAGTTAGCACTTATGGGCCAACAGATTGTTTGATACACTAAAAAGAAGGTTCAAACCATCTTGGAGTGGATGAGGAATGCACAAATTCAAAAAAAGAACTATGAGGAAACACGATGGAGGACTATTTAATTCAAATAGGAGGACCATGATTTTATATGGGTTCCACCCCAAGAAGGATTTTAGAGATAGTTTTGGAAGAAAATAAATATATGATATTCCTTATCCATTTCTAGATAATATATAGATTTGGAAAGTTGGTGTAACTCATATCCCTATTTCCAAAATTAAAGTGGGTACATAACAACTTCCACATGTAAATGATGAGGAGGTACATGAATGATCTGTCACATGTTATCGACTAGGCCGTGTTTGATATTGAGGATATAGATACCTTTGGTGAGTACCTGGTAGAGATAATGGATCAATATGATATGATCATTTGTGTGAGATTGTTTCCCCTATTATGTGTCTTGTGGTTGTAGTATAATCTTGGGGAGGGATCCTATGAGTGGGAGGCCAAGATGCATGATTAATACCCACATTTTATCCTGTAGTCTTCTGTTTTTACATTCCAATACCAAAATCCCCTTGGAGGGAGAATGTAACAACTATGTTTTTTACATGTATTATATTGGAATATAATATGTATTATTTTCAAAGTTAGGTATAGATACATCATTAAATTCTCAGTCCCGATATATTCAGAACTAATCTTTGTAATAAATTAAATACATATAATGCACGTGGGAATAATTATCTAGAAAATGTGGAACAACATCTAAATTTATGCTCGTATAGGAAATATAAGGACTACATTGAGTTTAGATCAGGGTTTGTACCGAAGTTATGATATAACCTTAGGAAAAATCAGATTTTTGGGTGAACATAATCATGGGAGAACATATAAATAGATAAATTTAATTTACTAATTAATTTGATTAATTACCCTAAACCTTTTAAGACTTCTTGTTAACGTTATTATATCTTATTTTCTAGGGTATAGTCATAACATGGAAAATCGTTATGATCCATTAGAGAGTGTTGAAGGATCTTCCTTTGGAAAATAATTATGGGATCATGGATCATCGATCAGTGTGTGATGGAACTCAAGGATCTTGCAAATGAAGAAAACAAATGAATATTCTTTTCTAGTGATTGATCTAAATCGAGGTAGGATTTTGTTTGATTTGGATTATTTCCCCATTTTTTTCTACAATTAATTTAAATCAATTGACCAATAAATTTATTAACTGAGCAGTCATATTGGGGGTATGTGATTATATTTTGAGATTATTGGGAGAATTGTTTAATTTTTTGGTTCTTCATTCATCATTCTAATGACTAAAAATTTCTTCCCATTGAAAATGGTCATGATTGGTTATTATTATTTTTTCATGGATTTATCCTACCATAAATGTGAATTCAGCACCAATATTCCTTTTTCCAAGTTGTTAGAAAACATACTGAATAAATCATCATTGTGACCCTTATTTATAGAGTAATGTATTTTTATTAAAGATCACTGTTTGAATAAACGATGAGATCAAGATATTAAAATGGATGATTAATTGGGTAAGGATTGAGGTATAATATTACACTTACCATTTGAATAAAATTATGGATGAAAAAATTGGAAAAATCATTGAATGGGCAGGATGGGCTAAAACATAGGAATCAATGATGATAAGGATCAGACATTGCTGCTCCTTGATTTTCAGCATTGTTTGTGGCCATATCGATTACCAGAGGAGTGTACAAAAATGCATGTAAAATATTTCGGATTCTAGAAAATAAAACAGAACATGGAATGTAATCCAATTTTTTATAAAATATAGAACCCTATATTTGGTACAATGGTTTTCATCAGAAATATAAAAAATACATAGCATCGGGCCCCCATCACACTGTGTGTTACCCTTACCTAGAAAGTCTGAATATACATGAAAATGGTACATGGGCACAATAACATGAACGAATATCCATACATAGGCACAAAAAGTACAACGACCCTCACTTTTCATACAATAACATTTCATATTATATGTGGAATGTATAAAAATTATACTAATAGATGCCCAAAGGACATAGTTGGTATAGTTTCTTTGGAATAATGGAAACATAATACTAGTACATATGTGAGCTACAACCTATCCCAATAGGTTATTCATGACTACCACGCTTCTTAGTCATATCAAACATAGTTGACATATTCAAAACCCAGGGAAGGAAACATAAAAAGTGGTATGCTCAAATGCTTAGTATGGGTAATAAAGGGAGAGATGTATGCATGAACATTATTAGAGTGGTATGATAATGAAGATAGAATATCATACCATTCATATCAATGATCATATATATGAATCATGGAATAAATCATGGATGTTCATAATACATGAATGAGAATGAAGTGAAGGACATAATACATGATAGAATAAAATAAAAAAATAAATTTAAATGTGGAATCTCATAAGAATATACAAATTACCATAGGACCAATTAATCACTTCCAAGACAATCTTAGAGGACAAATTCCGTTAATAAACTTGGTATCCCCCATTCCAGCCCTGTATAACTAAAATGACTAAGCCTTGTTCCATACTTGTATTACTGAACTGAGTACACCTCATTCTAGCCTTGTATTATTTAACCTAGTAACCCTCATTGTAGCCCTAAATTATCACATGATATATAATTATTTACCTAATTAATTGGAGGGAGATATAGCTCCCACCCAACATATAACAAAATCATACATACATTTCCATAAGTCCGTAATTAAATATATCATAAACTATTAAATTAAGTAGGAATCATAAAAATATAAAAATATCAAAACCTGTAGAAACTGATAAGTTTCACAACAATTTCATCATAAACATAACCTATGAAAATAAATGACTATTAAAAGCATATAACCCATGTAAGAGAAATTGGAAACATAATTATCATTCCATTAAAACATAATCCATTCATAGAAATATTATGAATAAAAATATTGTATAATTACACATAAATTTAAGATCAACACCAATGGATGTTATCATAGTTGGAAAATATTTTCTAAAGGCCTTTTAAAAACATTTCTTAAGGAAAATATACTTTATTCATTGAAAATTTATTTCGATAACATAATTCCTTTTGAAAACCTTTTTATTTGAAGATATATTTGAAAGCATGTAATAGAATATTTGAAAAAAATAGAACATTTTTATAACTGTTTTCCTTGAAAATTATCTTCAAGGATCTTTTGAAAACATTTATGAAAATATGGTTTTTGAATACAATGGATTCACGACTGAAGAGAGAGAAAATCAGATTTTATTGAAAACATTATATTTTGTACCATAGAGTGAAAATGGTAATAAAAATGAGGATGTCTTGTGTAAATATATTAGAAGTAAACTAATGAATATTCATGAGACATTTCATTAAATGTATCATAAACAAAAACAGTCTTGAATAAAGATAAGATTGCCTTAATAAAATTTTATAACTTTGTAACATGGGATCATATTATCCATGTATGAAAATGAAATTATATGAATATTTATATATCTTGAAAATAAGTATACTTATGATATAAAATGCACAATGGATGTATATACTCCTTGAAAAAGAGTATTGGTGCATAACAAAACATGTCTCTCAAAGAAGGAAATTTGAGACAAAACGGTTTTACTGATTGGTAACTTTTGAATGTTAACCCCCAAGAAATAAGGATCATAGAATGGAAATGTGAATTAACAAACATTTCGGTATAAGATACATATAATAAAATCATGGTCATTACATACATCACACAAAAGGAATGATTGGTGAACATAACTTGTATCTCATATAAATTAACATTGAGATGAAAATCCCCTTACCTTATGTCTTGACTCTCTCTATAATCATACATGAATCTTTTATAGTAAATATAATTTTATTATAAATAATTTATTCAATCATATTCCTTTTATAGAAAACTATATATGGTACTATTATGACTTTATATTACCCTCTTGTTAATGATCCTATGTTAACTTTTCACTTCGGGTAATATTTTCTTTGTTCTTCACCTGTGTCTTAATTTTCTATATCCTTGGTCCTAATACTTATATCATAATTCCATAATTTATATCATTATATAAATATCATATATATATATATTATAATTATATTATAATAATTTATATCATCATTAAGTAGGAAATCGATCAGACCATTCATGGAGATGGTAAGTCGTATGTATACATGAATGATGATTCTGTTTTTAAATGTTGTAATGAAAAAATATTAGAAAATGGAATATATATATAAGTATGTATATTTATGTATATCATTATTATAGTATAATTAATATATCATATATATCATATAAGTTTACTAAACACATCCTTAATAAATCTCTTGTGGTGTGTGAACAAATCACATCGCTTTGAGGGGGCAATTGTCCACACTTCCTCAAACGATATTATCATATTAACAGAAAATAGAAGGTAAAAATATGTGTTTTGTGAAAGGAATAAATAAGATTAAATACATAATAAATATAATATATTAAATATATAAGATATTTTCCTTCATAATGGGCACTATTATTAGTGGTAAAGGAGAAATGAACAATCATCATTTCATGAGGTAGTAGTTCATTTTACACAGAAACGATTTGTTTAAAATCCATTAAATGGAGGTGTGTTTAAGTGTAGGTCAGAACCTTTGAATAATAACATCCTAGTATATGTAATATACTGGTTTTTTTTACACAACAAGGGAATAAATTTAGTGTATGGGGTGGTAAAAAAATATGATGTAAAGGATCTGGAATGAAGATGTCACCCATAAATCATTTACCTTCTTTGTGTTTGTTGGAAAAGTTTTCCTTGAGAGGGTTTCTTCCCAAAGGGAGGTTTCAACAACAAAGGTAGGATTTTTTTAGAGGAAATAAGGTAATTGTATCATCAAACATAAATTATTTTAGAGGTTTGAGGAATGGGTAGTGGTGGTGGCCTTTTAAAGGGAAGGAAAAGGACTCATATGGAATTTTTATAAACAAGTTAGGTGTTCCCATGATATTATCAAAAAAATGTCATACCAAACCAAAATAACTCAATGATGGACGGTTTATGGAAGAACCATTTAAAGCCAATGGGTGTTATACATATCTTTTGGTCTTTTGGGCACATAATTTTATGTGTTTGTTCCTAATTAATCTTAATTTTTCTTTAATTATTATTATTATTTTTATTCACTTTTACTAAAACAATATGTCAAAATTAAACATACTCTTATTAAAATCTAAATATTTAATCGAATAAAATTTTTTATTTTCTGTTTTTGAAATTATAATCACAGAAGCGGTAGTATTAATATTTGTTCTAATCCCACAAACAGGATGAAATAATTGGGTCTTAATTGAGGAAAAAGTTCAAAAGTTTGTCAAGATTTTATATACAGTTTCAATGTGATATTGATTATAATTAATGAAATTCTGACAATAGTTGTAATAATCATATTTTGGGACCTTAAAAAAAATATATAATATCATTTATCATTAATAATAGACTAGAAAAAAATTCATTTTTTAACAAAAGAGCAGTATTTTAGAGTATTTATTAAACAAATGATGTTTGTGAGAAAAAACCGATAAATTTACCTAAAGCTAATTTTGACATTATGAATTAAAATATGAAGTTTATTTTATAAAATTAAAATTTTAAATGTGTCTAAAATTTCATTCATTATTAGAATTATTTCATTTGAGAAAACTATGTTTTAAAAAAAAAATTACCAAAAATCTTATGTTTTTTATATAAAACAATTTTCAAAAATATTTTAAAGTACTTATTTCTATTTATATTACTATTTTATACTGAAAGGTTATAATTATCTTATCTAAATAATTAAAATAATTAAAATATATATTTTATATAAATGCAGTGTTGCGTGCATCCTACGCCAAGTTGGTGATGTATGGAACAAATTTTGAGATAGATCCATGTGAAATGAATATTTTACTTAATTCATTGAAAGATATATATTTTCATTCATTTAAAAAAAAAGGTATATAAAAATTTGGGGTGTTAAATTAATTTATCCCTTGAAATTTTTCACTTGGGAAAAAACAATTATGGATGCTTCTGCTTCATCATATCCACATGTTTCTATGTATCTTCCCCTAACTAGTGATTTCTCCATGAAACTATGACCAAGTGAGTGGTATTTTTCCATAGAACATTCGTTGATTGGACCAGAATTTGAACAGGTTACTCCTCATACGAATGATCATGCTCCAGTAGTATGACCTCTGAGTTGAATTCTTGAGAAGGGTTAGGTATGTACTTACACATGAGCGATACATGACGCACATAACGGACATGAGAGATATTTGAAGGAAGTGCAAAGCTATAGGCTACAGTCTCGATACGATCAATAATTTCAGTGGTGCCGCTATACCTAGGGCTTATTTTTCTATTATTCTAGAATTACATAACATTATTCTTGGGTGAGATTTCCAGAAAAATCATTTCTTAAACATAAAATTATAGATCACTGTAATGGTTATCTACCTAACTTTTTAGAAGACATTAGGCTTCCTTGATATGCTGCTGAAGGGTTCTAACATTCTTGACCATTTCTTTAGTGATCTCAGATCCAAATAGCTTTCATTATCCAACAGAATCCTAGCACATTGGAGGTATATATTTATTCTAATAGAGGGATTCATAAGGTGTCGTATGAATGATTGAGTGAAAGCTATTGTTATAAGAAAACTAAACTAGTGGATGGTGTTGATCCCAACCACCTTTGAAATCCAGAGAATAAGATCTCAACACATCCTCTAGGGTTGGAATTGTACTTTCATATTGACCATCTGATTGAGGATGATAAGCAGTGATGAAACTCAATTCAATGTCAAATTATTTTTTTAAGAAATCTCCAAAACAATGAGGTAAAGCACACATCCTGATCTAATACAATATAATATGGTACACCATGAAACCGTACCACTTACTTAATGTATATTCTCACAAGATGATCAAGAGTGAAATATTCTCTAATAGTAATGAATTGTACTGACTTAGGAAGAAGATCAACTACAACACATATACCATTAATCCTTTTAGTGTTTTTGGGTAGTCCAATAACAAAATCAAGAGTGATGTTATCCCATATCCATTTTACAATAGTTACAGGTAGAAACATGCATTTAGGCTTTTTTCATTTAGAAATAACTTTATAGCATACACAAAACTGTGATAAAAACTCTATGATATTTTTCTTCATGACATCCTAACAGAATTATTCATTCAAGTCTATATACTTGTTTATACTTTCAGGGTGAAGAGATAATGTATAAAAATGATATTCCTCTAATAACTACTCATTTTAATCTATTATGGAAGGAACACATATATGGTTCCTGAATCATAACATTCTATCTTGATCAAGGTTAAGCTAAGGAAAATTTATGACCGTATTTTTTAGTTCATAATCTTCCTTCTACGCCTCCGTAATCTTCACTTGGATTAAGGGATAAAAAATCATTTGAGAAAGGTAAGATTTTCCCCCTTCCTTCAGGATTTCTAGATCCATCCTTTGAAAATAGAGAAATATTGGATCATTTTTTATCCTCGTCATGGTTAAGCTAGCATGATCCTTCAAAATCAAATAATCGGTCAACTTGTTTACATTCCCAAGATTTTAATGTATTAATAAGTCACAATCTATTATCAACTCTTACCATATTCTCTAGAACATGTTCAACTCCTTCTGTGTGAATGTATACTTCCAACTTTTATGATCAGTATATATAACAAACTTTTCCCAATAAATATAATTCCTTTATATCTTTATTGAAAATATTACATCTTCAAACTCCAAATCATGAGTTTGGTAATTATGCTCATAATTCTTCAACTCTCATGAGGTGAAGCCTATATCCAGAGTATTTTTCATAAATCAAATCCCAATATGTTCTTCGATCCATAGATATAGATTACAAACCCTTATCCACTATAAGGTAATTTAATCACAAGTGAACTGACCAACATTATCATCTGTTCCTTGAAATTATTCCCACATTCATCTATCCAGAGGAACATAACACTCTTCTGAGTTAAAATTGTTAGTGTATTATTTTTTCATGAAACATTCACCACAAATCATTGATAATATCAATCTAAACCAATAAGGTAATGGATCTCAGTCACTCTGTTTGTTCTATTCTAGCTTTCAACAGCCATTATTTTTTTATGGATGTATAATTATATCGTCACTTTTGATTATGTGACCCAAATATGTCACATTTTGTAGTCGAAATTCACCCTTTGTAAATTATTCAAATAAGTTCTATTAGCATAGGGTCTTCAAAAAAATTCCCTAGTGATCTTCATGCTCTTCATTTTTCTATGAATAGATTATAATATCAACGATAAAGGAGACAAAAAATATTTAGGTAATCTAGAAAGACTCCATTCATTAAATTATTGAGGATAGGTGGGGAATTAGTGAGACCATATTAAATAACTACATATTCATACTGACTATACCTTGTATAGAATGAATTCTTAGGTTTATCCCATTTCCCAACCCTCAGTTGATGATACCTAGAACAATGTTCAATATTGGAAATGTATTGATCTCTACACAATTGATCAAACAAGTCATAAATATGGGGAAGATGACAATTGTTCCTGATTGTGATCTTATTCAAATCGCGATAATCAATGTAGAGTCACATTGATCTATATTTTTAACAAATAGAATTGTTGGACAACAAGGTGACACACATGGCATAATCCCTTATAAATGTTTTATTGGAGTTTCTTCTTCAATTCCTAATATTTAATCCAGGCCATTCTATAAGGTGTCTTTTAAATTTGTGCAGAACCATGTATATGTTCTATTGAGAATTCAACTTCAAATATTGATATAAGTGTAGGAACATATTTTGAAAATAAATCCAAAAAATTCCAATCAATAGGCCTATCATCGATGTAGATATTCTCCCTAACAATTTGAGATAAACAACCATTTTGAATGGGAATTAAGACACATAAAGTGGATGTAATCTCCACAGGATGTTAAAACATATCATCACATTGGTGGACAATCATATGAGGTTTTGAAATATCGAATGTAACTTCCCATTGCTGACATTTGATGTGGTATTTATGTGGAGAAAGAAAATACATGCCTAATAGGATATCATATTTTACCAATGGTAGAATGAAATTATTTGCATGAAGCACATTCCCACATAATTTATCCAGATATAAATAAAAAAATTGAGATGAAGTCATCATACCATTAAATATTTAGACTATTAATTCCATATCTAATTATTTTGGTGGAATCATAACACCATTAGAAAATTATTTTGATATGAATGAGTGGTAGATCCAGAATCAAATATGACATTTGAAGTTCTAGAGTGGGTGGTAGGTGTACCATTTATGCACATTGTTATCACACCCCTAATCTGATTTAGGGATTGACTTAGATTTCCCCATATCCCTTAGCTTATGACTTTTCTGACATCAATCATGAACAACAACCCTTGAGTTTAAGAAATTGTTAGCAAAATGTATATTCCCCATACACATGAAGCACTGAATCATGGGAGGTTCATTATTAGAGGTTTTTCTATATTAGAATATTGAGAAAACATCATCCCACTACATCAGAAATAAAATTCTCAATCTCCTTCCCTTTTGAACCTAAAACATTTATTAGACCCCTTATAGAAGTTTTCTCCAAGCATATTCCCACACAAAGATCATAATGTAAAGTTCATCAACATTTCTCTATGGTTCATAGAGTTTCCTTTAAACGTTATATTCCTCTTATTGTTAAACCCATGATATTGATACATAGCTTCCACCTCCATTTCAAACATTATTTCACAATTCATAATCTCTTCGTAGCTACGAAAGTCTCTTATGGCCAATAAACTTTTGAAAATATTATTTAATCCACCAAAGAACGAACCATATTTAATTTCTTATGGGATGATAATTCATGAATTGTACCTCATAGGTCTCGTGAAATTTGTCTCATATGTACCTACAGTATCATGATCACTTTGGTTAAATTTATGGAACTATTTCTCAATCTCGGTATGACGAATTCGAGGAATTTACTTACTAAAAAATAAGTTCTTGAACTCATCCCATACCAGGGATTCAATCTCATAATGCAACGTCATATTCCTAATTAGGGACCACCACTGATCTACTTCTCCATCTAAGGGATAAACAACTAGAATGAATTTCTCATCATCCAAAAATTGAAGAACAATGAATATATTTTAAGTGGTACAAATCCATTATTCCGAAACAAGGGTTCTAGGAGAACCTTTGAAAGAAGGTGTTCATTTCCTCATGAAAGACTCAACATAATTTTATTCCCTAATTTTCTCATTTGGAAGTATACAATGATTCATATCATGAGAATGTTTTATGATCATAAAAACGAGCTTTGAAATTCCATATCCCATAGAATTTAGTTTACTGGGGGGAAAATCATGGAATTATACATAAAAATCACCATTAACGTGGTTCCATCAGGTTCTTGACAATGATTAAAATATAAAGAAAAGAAGAAGAAATATTTATCATAATAAAAAACCACGTAATCTTTATGAATCACCTATATAATATCTAACTTATTAAATCATTATTAATCTTTGGAAACATAGGTTTAATCTAGGTGATTCATAGTCAATATAGATTTAAATATTTTATAATGGTTCATGATAAGTTTTTGAATTCCCAAATCATATCCCGTAATAGTTTTAATCCATGTGTGCAGCAAGGCCCATTGTGGTGTACCAGATTACCCCGAGTCAAGAGTAGAAAATATTGTCATAATTGTTACCCCTAGGTACATCTGTTCCATAGATAGAACCAATTATTATATCCAATCAAGGATATATTTCTAGAAAACTACTTTCTCTATCCTTCACCAAAACTCCATTACATTTTCTTATACTTTTTATGGTCCCCAGACTTATCCCTATACATGTCTTTAGGTTTCTCACTATGGTTTTCTCATACTTGTTTCCAATGGATAACTATACCTTTTCTATGATACCAACTATAGTAACCCTAACTTTTCAAAAATTAACATTTAATTAAAAATGTGGAATAAAAAAATTATAACAACAAATACCTAAAGACCATAGTTGGAATAAAGCATTTTGAAACATGGAAACATAAAACTAGTACATATTTGAGCTACAACATCTCCCCCTAGGTTCTTCATGGTTTGAACCATTTTTAGCCATATCAAACATTGTACATATCTTCAGAACCTATTCAAGGAAACATAAAAATGGGTGAGATCAAATAATCAGTAAGGGTAAAAAAGGGATTAATGTATGAATTAACATGAGCATAAGGGTTTGAGAATGAATATATAAGATCATTCCCTGTATATAAAAGATCATATAAATGAATCCTGGAATAATGATCATAAGTTCATCAGACATGAATAAAAACGAATGTATGGACATAAGACATGAAATAATAACCTAGGAGTATGAAATGGAATTATGGAAACACGTAAGAATATTCTGATTTTCATAGTAGTCGAGGTTTCACTATTAAGACCATCTTAGTTGAAAATTTCCTATACAGAATCAGGTAAGCCCCATTCCAGCCCTATCTTACTGAATCACGGGACCCTCATTCCTATCCTATATTACTAAACAACGTAACCCTCATTCAATATCTGTATTATTGAACCATGTAACACTAATTCCATCCTTGTATTATATCATGAGATATAAATCATTACCCAATGTAATGGAGGGAGATATAGGTTCCCCCAGCCACATAATGAAATCATACATACACGTGACAAAAGATCCTAAATAAACATATCATAATGCGTTAAATTAAATGACTATAATAAACTTTTAAACAAATCCAAACCTTTTTAAATATATAGGTTTTATAATCATTTCATCATAAACAAAACAAGTGAAAAGAAGCCGGTTTTAAAATCATATAACCCGTGAAAGAGAGACGATCTTCATAGTCATCATATCATCAAAACATAATACAATCAGAGAATGAATATGAATGGAAATGTTGAATAATTTCCCCATAAAGTAATTAGAAACACAAATTGATGTTATATTAGAGGATAAATAATTATTAAAAGTTTCTTTAAAACATTTCTTGAATAAAAATCACATTTCTTCTTTGAAAATTGATTTCTGTAACATAAGAAGATTTTAAATCCATTTTAATTTAAAATAGAATTGAAATCATATATAGGAAGGTTTTAAAACAAATAAAAAAAATATGAAACACATTTTTCTTTGAAAATTATCATCAATGATCTTTTGAATTTTTTATGAAATTAGGGTTTTTGAATACAATGGATTTCAGACCGAAGAGAGAGAGAGTCTGATTTTATTAAAAATGATATATTAAGTTCTAAAAAGTGAAAAAATGGTACTAAAAAATTATGATATCTTGAATAAATAGATGAAAATTAAAATTATCAATATTCTTGAGAAATTTCAAAAATTTAATCCTAAATATAAACAATCTCAAAAAACAATATTATTTTCTCTACCAACTCTTATAACCTTGTTATATGGGATCATACTCCCCATGTATGGAAAGAAAATTACGTGAACAATAAGATATAATTAAAATATAGATATTAATTATATAACTTTTAAGATTTATTTATACAAACCTGAAAAAATAGTTTAGGTTTATAACAAAACATGAGTCTCAAAGAAGGAAAATTGTGAAAACAATGTTCTAATGATTTGGTTTCTTTTAAAAGTTAAACTCCATGAATTAAGGATCATAGAATAGACATGTTAATACCCATAAATTTGGGTAAAAGATATATATAATTTAATCATGGGAAATACACACACCACACCACAGTAATGAGTGGAAAACATAGCTTATATCTCACATAATTTAATATTAAGATGAAAATACACTTACATTGTTTCTTAAGTATCTCCATACTATTACCTGCTTCATGTATAATAAATATAATATTATTATAAATCATTAAAATAAGCATAGTCTTATAAATTATACCATATACATTTATATTATGACCTTATATTACCCTCTTGTTAATGATCCTTTGTTATGTTTTCACTTTAGGTAATATTTGCTTTGTTCTTCACATGTGTCGCAATTTGTTATATCATTGGTCCTTATACTACATAATTATTCCAGAATGTAATTCAATATATAAATATCATATATATATATATTATTTATATTATAATTATTTAAATCATAAATAATTTTGAAAAGGAATACACTGTTCATTGAGACGGTAAGCCCTATATAAGCATGAATGTTGTTGCTTCTTTTATTTATTTTATTAAAATAAAATATGAAAATAATATATATATACATACATATTTGTATGTATATATATGTATATACTTATTACATTATAATTAATACATTACATATACCAAATAAGATTATTAAACTCATCCTTAATACATCCCATGTGTTGTGTGAACGAATCATATCACTTTGAGTGGGCGGTAGTCCACACTTCCTCAATTGAGATTATCATATTAACACTGAATGATAGGTAAAAGGATTTGTGTTGTAAATGGAATAAAAAAGCGTAAATATATATTATACATAATATAATACATATATAATATATTTTCTATCAAAATGGACACCATGATTGGTGGTAATGGTGAAACGAACAATAATGATTTTTTGAGACAGTAGTTCACCGTACACAGAAACAGTATGTTCAATATCCATTAAATGGAGGTGTGTGTACGTTTTGGTTTTCAAATTTTTATAAAAACAACCTAATGAATTTAATATACTATTTTTTTCAAATAATAAGGGAATAATGATAGTGGAGGGTGTGGATAAGGAAAATAATGTAGAGGAGCATGAAAGAAGATGATACCTCTTAATCCGGTAACTCCTTTTGGTTTGTTCCAAATGGTTTCCTTGAGAGAGTTTCTTCCCAAAAAAAGTCTTCAATTTAAAGGGGAGGATTTTTTGAGGATAAAGGGGATACTCATGAGTGAAATTAAATTATTTTATAGATGTGATGAATCGGTAGAAGTGGTTCCATTTTATTATAAAGGAAAAGGGATCATACTGAATTTTTAGAAACATGTTTGGTTTTTAGGTGTTCATACCGACCAAAATTATTACCAAACAAACCAAAATAAATAATTGAAGGTTTATTTCTGTAATATGTATAAAAATGAGTGTTTTAAAAGTATCTAGGTAATTTGGGCCCATAAATTTAAGGTTTAGTCCCAAATGAAGCATAGTTTAGCCTCAATTATTGTGATTAATTTTAATCACTTTTACTAATCATTTTGGTAAAAAATCAACATATTCATAATAAAATATAAATATAAAACTGAATAAAATGGTGAATGTATTTTTTTTAATTCCAATCACGGAAGTGGATAAATTATGATTAGTCTGAATCCCCCTGATGGGATGAAATAATGGGGGTTTAATGTAGGGAAAAGGTCAAAAGATTATTAAGATATTACATTTGGTTTCAAAGTGAAATTGATTATAATGAATGAAATTGTAATAATATATTTAAAATTCATCTAATGTGACTATAAAACATATTTATAATATAATTTAGCATTAACAATGAATTAGACAAATATGCAATTTTAACATAAAACAATATTTTTTACTATTCATCATAAAGTGGCGTTTGTCAGAAAAGTCCAAAAAAATAACCCTAAGATAATTTTGAAGTTATAAATTGAAAAATGATATTTATTTTATAAATTTAAATTTATAAATGTGTCTAAAATTATTTCATTATAAGAATCTGTTTATTCATTAAAACAAGGTTATTAAAAATAAAAATTATTTTACCAAAAATCATTTATTTTATTTATATAAAACCATTGTATTTTTTTTGAAAAAAATTTGTCAATATTAAAATTATTAATTATAACCTCATGTTTATAATTATCTTATTTAAATAATTAAAACATCAAAAATATATATTTATTGAAACTGAGTGTTGCGTCTATCGTACAACAACTCAATTTTGGATGCATTGTACAGAAAGTTAGTGTTGGGTTGAATGTAAATAGATTTAGTTACATGTAAAAATAATATTTGAATTAGTTAGTTGAATGATTTAAATATTCATTTATTTGAAAATATTTCAATAAAACTCAGTGTGTTACAGCTAGCTGGACATGTACACGACACTGGGTATGCTGGCTTAGACACCCTAGGTACTCATTCAAGGAATCAAACATGAGAGTGGGTTGTGATTCATGAGTATGACCAGGTGCTGAAGGTATGTGTTGTGTATTTCCAATAAAAACTGTTTAACCCTTCAAATAAGTCTTAGATCCATTATCCTCTTGAACCTGGATATATTTCATTTTAGATTATTCCCTTGATTAATTTCATAAGGGTTATTATGGAGTAACATCCTACACATAGGATAGTGATCCTTTCAGTTGGAACTCTTGGATAGAGTTGTTGAAATCATTCTATTAGGCTCTGTGTGAGGTCATCTTTGTCCATATTTCCCTAGGTTTAGTTCCTAATATATTTGTGACAAACACTCTGATGGTAGGGATAATCTACCTAGTTGGTTATTATATATTGAGTTGTCGAAATACTTCATGACCTGGTGGGTTATCCTCATCTATGTATCATTATCTCAATATATCCATCATATAAATCCTATATAGATATTATATGAGAAATCCATCTTGGATGGATGATATCAGTGCAATTGGACTCATGGAGTATGATTTTTGGAACAAGAACCATTTTTATCCTTTGAGAATAATTCCTAGACTGGCATTATAGTTTTGTATTTACTTCGAGGCACTATGTATTTTTTGATTATATATAGATATAGATGTTTTATTTGATGTAATCATAAACCTACGATGATCAATATTTAATTCTTATTGTTAGACTCTTCATAATTTCGTGGTGTCATTCTAGGTATTGTTATTATAAGGACCCGCACTTATTTCATACATAATCTTGAATTTAATCAAGGAAACACTTCATTTTACATTGAGGATCTTTTCAAGTTTAGAGCTTTAGATAATTAAGACAAAATATTCATAACATTACACATTGTTATATAGTGGATACCATAAAATCAGTTTCCATTTTCCTCAGAATATAAAACATTAAAACACAAAAAAAGACTCCTTGACATTTATTCAACATTTAACATGTCTTATTTCCTTGTATTACTCATCCATTAACATGTGAAAAATCATTTAAAAACTTTGGATGAGCACAAAAGCTCAGTAAGGTATGAAAAAGAAGGAAAAATCACATTAGTCCGTGAATACGCATGACGTATGAAAACTTTTCAAAAGACATGAATTGCACCCATAAAATCTTACTTTTTGTAACATGAGATTTAAACAAGATAAACACAAACATAATTATAATCATAGAGGTATATTGGGGCATTACTTAAATAATCTTGTAACCATCTTGGCTACCTTAAAATTTGTAACCCTCAAGGCTACCTTACTTTGTGTAACCAACACAATTACACTTGGAGTAACCATACGGCCGACCTCCAACTTACTCATACCCAATGCATTGGAGGGAAATATAGGTCCCACCCTTCATCATAAACATGGACAATAACCAAAACATAATCATACAACATAAACAATAGCATAAAAACATTGCCTTTGAATCTTATAAAACAGAATTTTAAAAGAGGATTTTAGAAGAAATGTCCCTTATAAACATCATATACTTGAAGTGAGACTTAATTCAGTGGATGGAATATATATATACTCTGTAAATACACATAATTAAACATTATATAAACAGAAACCATCACACAAACAATTTAAATAGCACATAAATTATAAAGTAGAAGGTTAACCCAAAGAATGGAAATCGGGTTAAGAATTCCCTTACCTTAGGCTTGTCTTACTTCAAAATTGTTTAAACATACTGTATAATGGTTAAAATAGTGTTATTAGTATTTTAAAGAAACATTTTCATGTTTATAACATCTTATATGGTCATTTCATAACCTCATTTCACCCCTTATTTGTTAGTATTTTGTTCCTTGCATTATTTTGGGTGAGTTCTTTTGTGATTTTCACAATCAGTTCATGATGAATCGTTCTTGTTGATTGGAAGTGAAACTCCAGAATTGGAATGGAGTAGTAATTACATATTTCTAGTACCATAAATTATACCATTTATCACTTTGATGCTTTATATGATGATGATTTATAAGTTAAAACATTAATTATGTTTGTTTAGATCATTTAAGTGGTTCTTTGATAATTACAACTTCATTTAGTCTTATAAATTTTAATCATGAGTAAAAAAGAATTCCAGAACCTTATATGAGTCATAAAACATATATTATAACCTAGTTCAACCATATAAATGGTTTCATGACCAGACATGAAAGAATTAATGGAGATTGAAAATACATAGTCCACGATATCGGTAATTCGACACAAATGGAAAATGTTTTTTGATTCTTTAAATAAGTGAGAGAGAAGAGGAATAAAGATTTGTGATTTTCCATAAACATGAAAACATACAGAATATACATGATTCTGGACATTTCATGCCTCTTGGATAAGAGGGGGTGAAGTAATAAGAAAAGGAATCATGAAATAAAGAAAACATGAGAACTTTTTTACGGAAATTTGGCAGCCTAACGGCGCCTCTTAAAATTTCATAAAAACAAGATTGATGAGAGGAATGGAATATCTCATCATCATAAAAACATTGTACAGTAAGGGGAAATATTTAATGAAATATCCCAACAAATGACAAAGGGATAGGAAGAGAATAACATAAAATGGAAGGAAAGAATGAAAACGAAAGAGGATGTTTACCTCTTGATCTCTTCTCCTTGAGATCCTTCTTAAGGGCTTCGATTTTGGTCTTTTGGTGAGACCAGAAGCTCTATGACATGGGGAAGAAGATTGGGGAGAGAATTTGGCAGAAATTAGACAATTCTCAAGGCTTGAGAGGTGTGGGAGGAAGAGGGAAGTGAGGGTGATATTTATAGTGGAGGAGGGGAGGTATTTTTGATTATTTTAATTATTATTATAATATTTTTATCAAGACTATGAATAATCTCAAATCAAGTGGCCTTAATTAGTGAAAATATCAAGTGAGTTCGAGGAAAGTGTCCTTTCATCACTTATGATGTCATAAATAGTGCATATTTACCGATAAATTGATTATACGGTATTTTATCGTATTTCACTATTCACCGAAATTCAAGAGTTTCAGAAAAATACCAAAAATTTACCCCAACCATTTTTCAATGTGTAGAATTAAAAAATGAACTATATTTTTCAAAAATAATTTTCTAAATATTATTAATTTAATTTATAAATAAGGTCATAGTTAATTCGAAAAATAACAAAATTGAAGTGCAATTAGTTTTATGTGATATTGGAAAATTAATTAAGATCCCATTATCCTATTTCCATGGGAAAATAAAATAATAATATTATTTACTATTCATGAGGTCATATTACTATTCATATTACTATTCATATTACTATTCATTAGGGCATGTTACTAATCACCAAAAAAACAAGTTTGTTTCATCAGACTCTAAATAACATACTGAACACAATTGTAGATGACAGTTTCTTGAAATTCAAATCATAGAAGAAATAAAATTATGTTTAAAGGATACTTATAAAAATATACCTTAAACAAAATTTCAAGCATTTTCAATTTATTTTTAGAAAACCTTGGGATGTTACATTATCCCCACCTTCTTGAAATTGCGTCCTCGCAATTTTATTTACTTATTAAACAACTGAGGGTATTTTTCCCTCATAGCATTTTCAGACTCCCATGTTGCTTCTTCAACCATGTGGTTTCTCCACAAAACCTTTACCTGGTGGATTACCTTATTCCGCAATACCTGTTCTCTTCGATCAAGAATCTGAACCGGTTTTTCTTCATAAGAAAGGTTCTCTGCTAGCTGAACTTCTTCCGGCCTCAAGACATGTGATGAATCTGGAACATAGTTTCTCAACATCGAAAAATGAAAAACATTGTGTACCTGAAATAAGCTCCGAGGCAAAGCTACGCGGTATGTAACTGTTCCAACTTTATCCACGATTTCAAAAGGACCTATGAACCGTGGACTTAGTTTCCCTTTCTTAACGAAACGCATCACACTTTTCCAAGGAGAGATTTTAAGGAAAACATGGTCACCTACCTCGAAAGAGAAGTCTTTCCTTCTGTTATCTGCATAACTTTTCTGCCTGCTCTGAGCTGTCCTCATGTGTTGCTGGATCATCCTCACTTTCTCTACCACTTCTTCTACTAATTCTGGCCCCATCAACTTTCTTTCACCAACTTCATCCCAAAACGCAGGAGTCCGCCACCGCTTTCCATACAAGGCCTCAAAAGGTGCCATCCGGATACTGGAATGGAAACTGTTATTATAATAAAACTCAACTAATGAAAGATGTTGATCCCAACTTCCCTGATAGTCCATTGAACAAGCTCGAAGCATATCCTCCAATGTTTGAATTGTTCGTTCTGACTGCCCATCTGATTGAGGATGAAAAGCTGTACTGAAATTCAACTCTGTGCCCAAAGACTTCTGAAGTCCCTTCCAAAATTTAGAAGTGAACCTGGGATCTTGGTCAGACACAATGGAAAGAGGAACTCCATGTAACCTGACAATCTCCTTGAGGTACAATCGAGAAAGCTGATATAATGTCATTGTATCTCTAATAGAAAGAAAATGAGTAGACTTTGTTAGCCGATCAACAATAACCCATATCACATTGTTACCTCGAGAAGTCTTTGGTAGTCCCACCACAAAATCCATGGATATATTCTCCCATTTCCATTCTGGCACTGGTAAAGGCTGAAGCATCCCCTTCAGTAACTGCCGCTCTGCTTTAACCTGCTGACATGTCAAACAATTCATTGTAAAATCTGCAATATCTCTTTTCATCCCATTCCACCAGTAATACTCTCGAAGGTCTCTGTACATCTTAGTACTTCCAGGATGAACAGAAAATGGAGAACTATGAGCTTCACACAACAATTATTTCTTCAGATGGGAATCACAAGGCACACACAACCTTTTTCCAAACCTTAAAACACAATCTTTATCAAGATTAAATTCTGGAAACTTACCCATTTTAACTAATTCTACCTTTTTCTGTAGCTCACGGTCTTCTCTCTGCGCTTTCATAATTCTGTCTGACAACGAATACTGCACTGAAACTTGAAATAAAACAGATATATTACCTGCACCAACAACTTCTAAGCCAAAATTCATCAAATCATTAATCAAGGGATCACATTCCAAATGTAGCATGGTTAATGATGCATGATTTTTCCGACTTAAGGCATCCGCTACTTTGTTTGCTTTTCTAGGATGGTAATTGATCATGCAGTCATAATCTTTTATCAGTTCTAGGCATCTTCTCTGCCTCATGTTTAATTCCTTCTGAGTGAATATATACTTAAGACTTTTATGGTCAATATATATTTGGCATTTGGTTCCGTATAGATGATGCCTCCATATTTTCAAGGTAAAAACCACAGCTGCCAATTCCAAATCATGTGTGGGATAATTCAGCTCATGGGGTTTAAGTTGTCTTGAAGAATAGGCAATTACCTGATCATTCTGCATCAAAACACAGCCAAGTCCCTTCAAAGAAGTATCACTGTAGATGACAAACTCTCCATTTCGGGAAGGTAAGGCCAAAACTAGAGCATTCACCAATCTCTTCTTTAGTTCCTGAAATCAAACATCACATTCCTCTGTCTAAACAAATTTAACCCCTTTCCGTGTTAACTTAGTTATTGATCTAGAAAACCATGCAAAGTTCTTAACAAACCGTCGGTAATAACTTGATAAGCCCAAAAAACTGCGAATCTCTGTAACATTTTAGGGTCTTGGCCATTCATCAACTACTTTTGTTTTGGCAGGATCAACTGTTATTCCATCCTTATTTACAATGTGCCCGAGGAAAGAAATCTGTTGCAACCAAAAATCACACTTGCTAAATTTTCCATATTGTTTCTTTTCATTTAAAGTTTGTAAAAAACCTTATATGTTTTTCATGCTCCTCTTTATTTTTAGAAAAAACCAGAATGACATCAATAAATACAACTGCAAACTTATCCAAGAACTCATGAAATACTATATTAATAAGATTCATGAATACATCAGGTGCATTAGTTAACCCAAATGTCATAACAACAAATTCATAATGCCCATATCTAGTACGAAAGACTGTTTTCGGGATGTCATCCTCCTTCACCTTCAGCTGATGGTATCCGGATCTCAAGTCAATCTTGGAAAAGTACTGAGCTCCCTAGAGCTGATCAAACAAGTCATCAATATGAGGCAAAGGATACTTGTTTTTGACAGTGATGCTATTCAAAGCTCTATAATCACTGCAAAGTCTCATGGAACCATCTTTCTTTTTAACAAACAAAACAGGGGCTCCCCATGGTGAAGTACTGGGACGAATGAAGCCTTTGACAAGCAAATCCTACAACTGATTTTTCAATTCAAGAAGTTCTATTGGAGCCATACGATATGGGGGTTTTGAAATTGTCTTAGCATCAGGAACTAAGTCAATTGAGAATTCGACTTCTTGTTCAAGTATACCACTGGGTAACTCCTCAGGAAAAACATCAAGGTATTCATTTACCACTGGAACATCCTTAATTTGAATAGTTCCCTTGTTTTCAACAATATGATCCAGATAACTTTCATTTCCATATTTCAGTAGTTTCTCAGCTTCTTGATATGTTATCAATTTTATGGGTTCATTCTTGTATATAAACTGAAACTCTTTCTGAAAAACAACTTCTTTAGCTCTACAGTCAATCTTAGCATGATAATCAGAAAGCTAGTCCATCCCCAGAATAACATCAAACTCAACTAAGGGTAAAACAAAAAGCTTTGCAGGTAAAGTCTTTCCACATACCACAATATAAATATTCTTATAATTCCTCTTTGCTATAACATTTCCCCCTGGTGATTTAACAACAAGTTCGGGTATCATTTGTTGAGGTGATATTTCCAATTTACTAGAAAATTTCTCAGAGATGAAGGAATGTGTAGACCCCGTATAAAACAAAACTTTAGCAAAATATGAGTGAACAAACAAAGTAACTGATACAACTTCATTGGATGGCCCAACATCTGCGGACGTAGTCGCAAAAGATCTCACTACACCTTTCTGCTTGTATTCTGGATTCTTTGCGTCATTTGCATCCCTCTTTGGACATGCATTTGCATAGTGACCCATCTCACCACATTTAAAACACTTTACAGTTTGCTTATCAGGATTAGTCTTTGGATCATTTTCATTGAAATCTCGGGCCATATGTCTAAACTTACCACATTTAAAACACTTCACAGTTTTGATAAGACATTCCCCAGGGTGCTTCTTGCCACATTTTTCACAAACTGGAAACTGGATTTTCTTACCATCAGATTTTATTGGTTGATTCTTACCCATTGCTTTCCAATTGGACCTCTTCTTCTCTCTATTTTCAAATTGCATGTGATCGTCAGCAAACTCCATCTCTACCCTCTCAGCACATCGAACAAGTTTCTCGTAACTTTTGAATCCACGGGAGGCCAACGCCCTTCGATACCTTGGCTTCAATCCGGAGTAAAAGCGGTTGATTTTGCTATCGAGACCCAGAATAAGATTTGGAGCATACCTCGCCAATCGGGTGAAGTTCGCCTCATACATAGCCACTGAATCTTCCTCCTTTTGTTTCAGTTCAAGGAATTGTTTCTCCATTCGAAGTCGCACCACCTTAGGAAAATATTTTTCAAGAAAAAGACTGTTAAATTCATCCAACACTAAGGCATCAAAATCTTCTCTACCCCTGATATTCCTTACCATTGACTACCACTGATTAGCTTCCCCTTCAAAACGATAAATGGCAAGACTTACCTTTTGATTGTCCGTACATCCCATAACATCAAATATCTTTTCAAGGGCTTTAATCCATCCTTCTGATGCCACTGGGTCAGAAGATCCATTGAATGCTGGAGGATGTTGTATCATAAAATGTTCCACCACTTTCATGTTCCGTTGGGGTACCTCTATTGGTTCTCTTGCATGGATGCCACCACCATTTATATCCTGCGTTAGCTGAGCCATTACTGTCACAAACTACTCGGTTCCAATCCCTACCATTCTGGGATGTAGATCAGGAAGGATTTCATTTTTTCGGTTCCTATCCTCTTCAGCATCCATGTTCCTTCTGCGGAC
Source organism: Viscum album (assembly GCA_963277665.1). Taxonomy (NCBI): domain Eukaryota; kingdom Viridiplantae; phylum Streptophyta; class Magnoliopsida; order Santalales; family Viscaceae; genus Viscum; species Viscum album. The sequence goes on along the minus strand of OY728158.1, from coordinate 1,583,159,106 downwards.
AACCATTCTAAACAAACATTTCTTAGATGAAGAAACATGGTGATATTTTAATGCTATAACAAATTAAACATAAAGTGAAAATTATTTATGGTATTCTATTAGAAACACATTAACCCCTAAAGTTATCTAAACCATCCTTTGATAACAACTATAAGGACCCGCACTTATTTCATACATAATATTGAATTTAATCAAATAAACACTTCAATTTACATTGAGTATCTTTTCAAGTTTAGATCTTTAGAGAATTAAGACAAAATATTCATAACATTACACATTGTTACATAGTGGAAACCATAAAATCAGTTTCCATTTTCCTCAGATTATAAAACATTAAAACACAAAACAAGACTCCTTGACATTTATTCAACATTTAACATGTCTTCCTTCCTTGTATTACTCATCCATTAACCTGTGAAAAATCATTTAAAAACTTGGGATGATCACAAAAGCTTAGTAAGGTATGAAAAAGAAGGAAAAATCACATTAGTCCGTGAATACGCATCACGTATGAAAACATTTCAAAAGACATGATTTCCACCCATAAAATCATAATTTTTGTAACATGAGATTTAAACAAGATCAACACAAACATAATTATAATCATTGAGGTATATTGGGGCATTACTTACATAATCTTGTAACCATCTTGGCTACCTTAAAATTTGTAACCCTCACGACTACCTTACTTTGTGTAACCATCACAATTACACTTGGAGTAACCATATGGCCGACCTCCAACATACTCATACCCAATGCATTGGAGGGAAATATAGGCCCCACACTTCATCATAAACAATTCCCAATAACCAAAACATAATCATACAACATAAACAATAACATAAAAACATTGCCTTTGAATCTTATAAAACAGAATTTTAAAAGAGTATTTTAGAAGAAAAGTCCCTTATAAACATCATATAATTGAAGTTAGACTTAATTGAGTGGATGGAATATGTATATACTCTGTAAATACACATAATTAAACATTATATAAACAGAACCCATCACACAAACAATTTATATAGAACATAAATTATAAAGTAGAAGGTTAACCCAAAGAATGGAAATCGGGTTAAGAATTCCCTTACCTTAGGCTTGTCTTACTTCAAAATTGTTTAAACCTCCTGTAGAATGGTTAAAAGCGTGTTATTAGTATTTTACAGAAACATTTTCATGTTTATAACATCTTATATGGTCATTTCATAACCTCATTTCACCCCTTATTTGTTAGTATTTTGTTCCTTGCATTATTTTGGGTGAGTTCTTTTGTGATTTTCATAATCGGTTCATGATGAATCGTTCTTGTTGATTGGAAGTGAAACTCCAGAATTGGAATGGAGTAGTATTTAAATATTTCCAGTACCATAAATTATACCATTTATAACTTTGATGCTTTATATGATGATGATTTATAAGTTAAAACATTAATTATGTTCGTTTAGATAATTTAAGTGGTTCTTTGATAATTACAACTTAATTTAGTCTTATAAATTTGAATAATGAGTACAAAAGAATTCCAGAACCTTATATGAGTCATAAAACATATATTATAACTTGGTTCAACCATATAAATGGTTTCATGACAAGACTTGAAACAATTAATGGAGATTGAAAATACATAGTCCACGATATCGATAATTCGACACAAATGGACAATGTTTTTTGATTCTTTAAATAAGTGAGAGAGAAGAGGAATAAAGATTTGTGATTTTCCATAAACATGACAACATACAGAATATACATGATTCTGGACATTTCATGCCTCTTGGATAAGAGGGGGTGAAGGAAGAAGAAAAGGAATCATGAAATAAATAAAACATGAGAAATTTCTTACGGAAATTCGGCAGCCTAACAGCGTCTCTTAAAATTTCATAAAAACAAGATTGATGAGAGGAATGGAATATCTCATCATCATACATACTTTGGACAGTAAGAGGAAATATTTAATGAAATATCCCAACAAAAGACAAAGGGATAGGAAGAGAATAACATAAAATGGAAGGAAAGAATGAAAATGAAAGAGGATGTTTACCTCTTGATCTCTTCTCCTTGAGATCCTTCTTAAGGGCTTCGATTTTGGTCTTTTGGTGAGACCAGAAGCTCTAGGACGTGGGGAAGAAGATTGGAGAGGGAATTTGGAAGAAATTAGACAATGCTCAAGGCTTGAGAGGTGTGGGAGGAAGAGGGAAGTGAGGGTGATATTTATAGTGGAGGAGGGGAGGTATTTTTGATTATTTTAATTATTATTATAATATTTTTATCAAGACTATGAATAATCTCAAATCAAGTGGCCTTAATTAGTGAAAATATCAAGTGAGTTCGAGGAAAGTGTCCTTTCATCACTTATGATGTCATAAATAGTGCATATTTACCGATAAATTGATTATACGGTATTTTATCGTATTTCACTATTCACCAAAAATTCATGAGTTTCAGAAAAATACCAAAAATATACCCCAACCATTTTTCGATGTGTAGAATTCAAAAATGAACTCCATTTTTCAAAAATAATTTTCTAAATATTATTAATTTAATTTTTAAATAAGGTCACAGTTAATTCGAAAAATAACAAAATTGAAGTGCAATTAGTTTTATGTGACATTGGAAAATTAATTAAGATCCCATTATCCTATTTCCATGGGAAAATAAAATAATATTATTATTTACTATTCATGAGGTCATATTACTATTCATATTACTGTTCATATTACTATTCATTAGGGCATGTTACTATTCACCAAAAAAACAAGTTTGTTTCATCAGACTCTAAATAACATACTGAACAAAATTGTAGATGACAGTTTCTTGAAATTCAAATCATAGAAGAAATAAAATTATGTTTAAAGGATACTTATAAATATATACCTTAAACAAAATTTCAATCATTTTCAATTTATTTTTAGAAAACCTTGGGATGTTACAGTTATACTCACCCCTATATGAGATATTTATGCATATGTAAGGTCTTTTATAGACAATCAACCTTTTGATGGTGTCATAGAATGACTAGGACTATACATAACATAATGATATTGATTGATCTATTTGTGTTCTATTGGTTACCATGATTGTATTAACCTTCTTGGACATATTTTCAAACCACTTTTGTGGGATTTTATTTGGCCCTATTTTCTTTACAGTACATTTTTCATAGTGGGACTTATATGATTTCATGAATGGTTTATCAGTTGTTTTACACATCTTCATTATATGGATTTAGAGATGTGTGTGTGTAAATGTAACATAGGGTAAGGCCACCCATGTGGGTGATATGCTTACCCAGAGAGAGTCTTCATTCCATGGACTATTAGAGGAAGGAATGGGTTAATCATGACATGACCCCATAGAGACAGGTGAAGAACATCATTTCAATCCAATGTGTGGTGTTATTGGAATGGCTAACTAAATTATTTTTAATGATTAGACAATCATTAAAAATCAGTGATCTGTTGTTACAAAACAATTTACTGACATCTGAAGTAGATAAAACAATTTGAAAAAAACCATATAATTATTTATGAAATGTAGGAATAGGCCACACATATATTAAAGTTATAGTTTACCTATGTTGAAAAAAAAAATTATTTTTAGTCTCTCAAAATAATAAAATGTCTGCATAATGGTCAAACTTAACGAATAACCTCATAATGATGTGAAATCATAGAAAAGTATATCTAAATTATTTATAACTTTTATGAGTAGTTGACATGTCAATATTACATGTTCTTTGTTTTGAAACACCAAATAGTCAATTTATATATATTTTACAACCATTAATCACATGTGGTTGGGGTCAAATGAAGAAAAACCTTCCAATTTCCATGAAATCTGAGGAAATAATTATCGATTTATTTATGAAAAGTTGTAACTAATTACATGTAAATGGGTGTTTTGAATTTTCTATGATGATTGAAAACATGTATTTCATCTTTTGAAGCAACAAAATGTTTTTCTAATGTTAAGAAACATAGAGAAAAAATTAGATAAATGTTAGATCATTGGAAAAGTACCCATAATTTTTTTATATGTATAATTGGATGACACATTAATAACTCATATTGTATCATTATAATGGATGAATAATTAGTTTTTAAATATTTGCATATTTTTAAAAATATTCTGTAGGGTGGGGGGGGGGGGTCAAAACTAATAAAGTGACCATTAATTTAAATGATGTATAATGACAAAAATAAGAGTCTTATTTTTGAAATACTGGATATGAAAACACATGTATTAGAGTTGTATTATACCTTGGATGAGGAGAAAAATAAAATTAGTGTTAAAAAACTGTATATCATGTATTTGATGGTAAAAAATATAAATACCTCATATTTACATGAAATCATTTAAAGAAATCATTAAATTGTATTTGATGTGATCAACTAGAAAACAATTCAATCTAATGTGAGGTATTCTTGAAATGATGATATGAACCATTCTTAATGATTTTAAAATCCTAAAAAACAATCAATAGGGGGTCAAAACCAATAAAATGTATATAGATTTAAATTAATACAAATATTAATAACCATAAAATTATTATTGAATTTTTTATATATATAACATTTCAACTAGAGATGGTTTTTGCACGGAATGAAAAATTATTCATATTTATGGTTTCAAAACACTAAAACATAAAACTTATAGTCCAAAACCTATCAAATTAACTTGTATTAACACTCAATACATTAGAAATTGTTTTTTAATTATTTTTCATGAGTATGAGAAGAAGTCATGTCGATCAGGCATGATGTATTCTTGGACTGACCAAATAAAAAAATTTAATATTTATTAGCCTTTACAATTTTTTAGAGAATTTACAGAACAAGGAAAATGAACTCTGATTATAGTGAAATAATTGGAAGATAACTATTGCATGTTGTTAAAAAGTTATGAACCAAAGATGCATAAATTATAAATTTCTTGTGATCGAGATAATAGAAAACACATTTTTAGTGTTATTGATCACTATAACATGCTGAAATTTTTTAAATACTATTGAACCCAATTAACTATTTCAATTATTAAACATGTTTTGATTCGTGTTTTGTGTATTTAATATAAGTTCATGATTCTTGGATAATTTTTATGGCATTATTTAATTTAATAGGATGTCATTCCTGAGCAATTCATCTTTTAAATGTGATGATTTATGTACTAATATTAAAGGAATCTAATGACATGTCTGGTGGATATAGAGACAATATCGACAATATTTCATAGAAGATAGAAATACATAAAATTGATTATGAGATTCCAGAGATGTTGTTGAGTTGATTTTTCTTCCCACGTAGTGGTAAATTCAAAATTAAATTACCTACATAAAATATAGGAAATAATTGTGAAGGCTGATAAAATTTTGATTTGGTTGTATAACCAGTTTCTAAAATGGATCAAGTATGTGTGGGGGGTGTAACCAGTCAAGAATAAGAGAATACAATTGGTGTGTCTGACCAATCATTGAATAAGTATTGGATTATTGGGGTGTCTAAACATTATAAACTAGAATATTGACAGCTGGGGGGTGGGGTGCAACCAGATTATACATAAACCATTTGGATTGACAGTAATATTATAGTAGATAATACATGTTGGGTGGTCAAACCAATATGGAAAGGATTGGTTATCTATACGACACCATATAAAAAACCATGTGATGTGAAATAAATTAGTATTTAATCATACAAAGTGAGATAATTATATATCACTATTTGTATTTATATCCATAAGAAATTTATGAGATTTAATTCAAATCTTAATAATTCAAAAATATAAACCACTGATTCACAACCCTTTAGTGGTCAATCTATTCTTGGGGCAAACAATTGGTTTTAGAGAATGGTTCTCTTTAATGATCCATATGGTATTTTAAGACGTTAAAATTTTATGAAATGACTGAGATACATCATATATAGAAAAATTTTGTTACTCTTAAGGATAATAATATAGAAAATTCATTCATGGATTATCTGAATACAAATGAAATTTAGGTTGAGAATCTAAAAAAGAATCTTACAGAAAAAGCGGATATACCACTAACTGAAGCAAATGAATATGGTATATGCTGTAATAATTCTCATCATTATGATTCATGTCATAAAATATTATCATGTTATGATGACCATATATGACATAATTATCTTAATTTTGAATTCATATAAAAGTTGAAAAAACATCCCAAAAATGTTTTAAATTGAACAGTTGTTAGTATCATGGGTCTTCAAAGTGGAAATTATAGCTGAATAATGACTAAAATTTCATGGAAGATAAATTTATTGAAAAGGATTCAATATCCCATAGAGTAATAAAAAATTTCAACAAAAATTATTAAATAATTTGTCATTTAATTTAATGATATATTAAATATATTTATTAATTGTAATGAAATTTTAGTGAGATACATTTCTTTTAGATAGTTTTCATAGAAGAATTGAATTCACATGAAAAATTTCAAAAACAAGTTAACAAGGTTTTCAATGATGCTAAATTTGAGGATAAAGAAAATATTGAAAATCAACCTAATAATAACCTACAAGAAACTAAAAAAATGAATTAATAAAAATAATGAAATTGATGGAGTATTGTGTGGAATTGAGAAGGGTAAATAATGATTAGAGTCACTCCATCAACATGAAGTATTTAAAGATTGAGGTGAGATTGATTAAATTTAAATCAATATAAGATGGAACGTCCCAGATTGTTGTAACTAGTGTTTCTTCCTCACTATTTTTTACTAGGGATCATGCCACCATGTAACACCCCTATTTTGGAAGCCACCAAGAGGCACCCCATACCCGTTTGGTAACTTTGCCTCAAGCTCATTTCCCCGAATGCCAGAGGCTGCCGACTAGCAGCGAGGGCCTTGGGTGTGATAATGGGGAAACTATTCCCTCATTAGTAGAGTAAACAACCTAAGTACACAAATACATACAACAACGGAAGTAGTAAAATACCAAACAACAGTAATAGTAGAAGACTGGTAAAGGAAACCACTAGCGCAGATATATATATATAAATTATGAATGATACATATATGTTTGGGAAAATAGCCAAACAAGTCACAATGCTAAAATAAAATAGTTCTAAACCAAACTGAAAAAGAAAGCAGATAAACTCTTCATCATCACAAGGCATAGCTTGGTCCAATGCTCTCCAGCTCTACAACAATCAAGAACCTGAAGTCGAAGGGTGATTTCCCTTATCTATACCTGCAAAAATATAATCTGTTTGGGCCCAATAGCATGACCCAAACATGGTGTGAGATAAAATCCCAATAGGAAACCACCTGATGATCTATGCCTAATAGTCAGTGAATATATGTAGGAAAGTGTACAGAAATTAGTAAACAAAAAGGTACTCAACAGCAAACAATCCATAGTTTCGAGCATATAATTTACAAAAAAGTAAGATGCGACTCAATCAAGTAGAACAAACAGGTAACCCTCAAGGTAGTTCTAATAGTCTAACCCATATGGTTCAACCTACATGTACTAGCAACCCTCTGGGAGGCACATACAGTCTCACCCCTCTGGTTCAGCTAATGAATAGACTCTCTGGGGAAGCACTCATTATCAATTCCACCTATAGTCTCATATTGTACTGAAGGAGCTCTGGGGAATCACTCAACGTCTCATTCACCCCTGTGGCCCACGTTGAGGAACTACAGACACTCTGAGGAAGCAGTCAATGTCATTTCCCCGTGTGGTGTTGCATTGTGTTATAAAGACACTCAGGTGAAGCCCTTACATACATTCTCCTAGTGGTATACTACACTAGGTTCTCACAAATCATTGTAATTCAAACATGTATAGTACATGTTTTCCCCAAGTAAACCTCAATAACTACTTGGCTAGCATTCTTAGGCATATCAGCATAATATAACAATAGTCACACTATCCTTAAAACTAGGCATGGAACTGGTAATATCCTAACACGAAAAACTGGACCAAATGTTCATAAATAGGCAAAACATGCATGGGAAAATACATCCAAAGCACATAAAATTACCATATTCACAAACATTAACCTCTACTCAGGCATATAAGCAAAGCAGGCAAACAATAAGGATAAAATAGTAAACACGCAATACCCCACTCAAGGGTATTGGTGGAATTTACACATAATACTCAGAGACTTTCTATAGAAAGGCACAAACCACCTACATTGATGATAGGGGATTGATATACTTGAACCAAAGGTATTGAATCGCCTTAGAACATCAAATATATACAAAAACATCTAAAACATTCAACCCACAATAACATGGAAAAGATAAGGAATTGGATAATGCTGATCTAGGAGAAGAGAGAACTCACTGATTTGATTCCAATGCACTCAATGGTGTTTAAATCAGAGGAATGACAGAGGTTCGAGGGCTCGTTAATGATTCGTGGCTGTTCGGTGCTCTCGGATGAAGAAGACCTAGAAGAAGTTGATTTTGGCGATTAGACGCGACCCCGGTGTGTTTAATGAATAAAAGAAAGTACACTACGTGTAATTTAGGAGTACACAACATGTACTTGCCTATTATATACTCCTCTTTTGGCAGGCTCCATGTCACCCCTACATGTCCATGTGTGTGGCCATGACACGGAAAGCACACGACTTCCAGTGGCATCGCAGTACACGGTGTGTACTTTGAAAATTTCCTGATTTTTCTCTTTTCCTAAAAAACAACAAGAAAAGGAAAACATACCTGAAAAGATGATTTGGGTTCTTACAAACATACCCCCTTAATGAAATTTTTAATTGAATATCTCTTTCACGACATTTAAGAAGAAACCCCGATTAGCTCCATCAACTATGCTCACACATTGGCCTCCCTCACCCAAGTATCGTCATGTACCCACCCGTGCTTACATAGCACTCTTACCAGAGGAACTAACCGCCCACAGAGAATTATTATACTATGATCATAAATTAGGATTGGATGCTCCTTGAATGATTCATTTACATCAATCTCATCCTCATCAGGTTGAAGGATATGGGATGGGTCTGAAAAGTAATGTTGGAGATTAGAAACGTGAAAAAGTCATGCATATCCCGGTACCTCTGAGGTAACTGCAACCGATAGGCAAACGGAACAACTCTCTCCAACACCTAAAATGGTCCGACATACCCTTGTGAACGCTTACCCTATCTCCCAATCCTTCTGTGCCCCATCCTCGGTGTGACATGCAAGAAAACCTGATCCCCAACCTCGAACTCCAGAGGTCGTCTCTGTTGATCATCATATGACTTTTGTCGTGGCTGTGCAATAGCCATCCTCTTTCAAATCAACTCTATCTTCTATGTGGTCTCCTTAACAAGACAAGGTCCCAACAAAGCTACCTTTCCTACCTCCATCCAAAACAAGGCTGAACAGCATGACCTACCGTACAAAGCCTCACAAGGTGCCATCTGGATAGTTTCTTGAAAACTATTGGTGTAGGCATACTCCACAAGAGGTATATGCTTCTCCCAAGAACCTGAAATGTCCATAATGCATGCTCAGAGCATGTAATCAGGAACCTGAATTGTACACTGGGACTGTCCATCTATTTGGAGATGGTATGTTGTACTAAAAAATACCTGTGTACCCAAATCATTTTGAAGCCTCTATCAGACTGGAGAAGTAAAACACCCATACCTATATGAAACAATGGAGCATGGAACTCCATGGAGATGTACAATCTCTTAGATGTATAACTGCCCCAGATCATCAACACTAAAGATCTCCTTAATCGGAAATAAGTGAGTAGCCTTTGTAAGTCTATCAATGATGACCCAAACTGTGTCAGCGACCTCGGTAAACCAGTCGCGAAGTCCATCGCAACATCATTCCACTTCCACTCAGGAATGGGTAACTATTGTAAAAGTCCTCCTGATCACAGATATACCACCTTCACCTAATGACTAGTGGAACATCTCATGACGAAACCAACAACATCTCTCTGCATACATGGACAACAATACTGGCAGTGAAGATCACAATACATGTTGGTGACACTAGGATGAACATGCAAAATAAAGGAATGAAAGTCCTGCATCATCTCCGCGCGTATATCTGCTGGAACCCATAATCATCCCTTAGAAAAGCAAGATCTCATCCTCACCTACAGTCTATCCAGGAATAGGTTACTCTCGTGAAACACTCTCCCTTAGGACTACGCCTTCATAATCTGATAGCTGCCTCATTAGAACTCGATCAGGAAGCATAGAGGTAACAACTAAAATGGATGGAAATGTCTACCCCTATCTGTCGTGCACCTCCAAATGCTTCTCGGAGAACAGAGACATAATCTTCCACTCATTGCTGGCCTCCTGAACTTCATGTAACTGAGTACTCCTACTAAACTCATCATCCACCGTGTTTCCCTTCCGATGCATATAGGCAAGCTTAAAGTCGAAGGACTGTAGGTACTCAAACAACCTCTGCTCTCTCAAATTCAAATCACACTGAGTGAAAATGTACCTGAGACTTTTGTGGTTGGTGAAAACCACAAAATTCTCTCCCAGAAGATATTTTCTCCAACAACATAGGGCATGAACAATAGCTACCAACTCCAGATCGTGCGTTGGGTTGTTCCTCCCATTTGGCCGCAAATGTTGAGACTCGTACACAACGACTCCATCTCCCGGCATAAGGACATCTCCTAGCATGATTCCTGAAGAATCACAGTAGAGAGTATATCTCTTTCTTGGATCTAGAAAGACTATTATTGGTTCTGAAGTCAACCTCCCTTTCAGCTCCTGAATGGTTGACTCACAATAACCTGACCATAAAAACATCCCACCATTCTTTGTCTGACCTGTCAATGGTGCTACTTTGCAAGAAATGTATTGAATAAATCGTCTTTAGTATCTATCCAGCCCTAAAAAACTCCGCACATCAAATAATATCTTTGGCTGCTCCCAAGAAAATACTTCTCTCACTTTTTTTGGGACCACTGATACTCTTGTCACTAAGATAAAATGTCCCAAAAAGTGAATCTGATCCATCCAAAAGTGGCATTTTGAGAGCTTAGAATAGATGCTCTCTCAGAGTAATCATAATGATCTCAAGACATGTGGGGTGGTTGTGTAGAGTGTGAGAGTACACCAAGATTTCATCCATGAATACCACCACGAAAGAGTCCATGTATAGATGGAACAATCGGTTCATTGGTGCCCTGAAAACTACAGGTGCGTTTGTGAGACCGAACGACATAACCATATATTCGTATAGACCATACCTGCTCTTGAAGGCTATAATAGTTATAATTGATGGTCTAACACGCAACTGATGATAAACGAATCTCAAGTCGATCTTTGAGAACACTCAGGGCTCCTCGAAGCTAAACAAATAGGTCATCAATCCTAGGAAATGGATATCGTTTCTTAACTGTCAAGTGGTTCAACATCCGATAATCTACATAATGACTGAGGGTACCTTCTGCCTTCATCGCAAACAGAATAGGTGAAACCCAAGGAGAAGTACTGGGTCAGATGAAACCCTTTTTCTACAACTCCTCCAACTTCTTCTTGAGCTCCTACAACTTAGGTGTAGCCAACTTATAATGAGGATTGGACACCATTGTCGTTCCTGGCATGAGCTCAATTGAAAAGTCTACCTCACACTCTAGAGGAAACTCCAAAAATTCTTCTAGAAAGAAATCTCTGAAATGATCCACCATTGGAGGAAAGTCAAATTGTAATGTCTATTGGTAATCTAGATAAATAATAGAAATATAGGTTGTAACGGCTCCAAACCCATGATTCTCTGAACCCGCTATGCTTGCCCAGGCATCCCACTCGCCCTTATGAAGAAACGATCCACCCTATGGTGATATGAAACTCATCATAAGGTGATAACAGTCAATGACTACCTGGAAGGGAACTAGCTAGTCCATTCCAAGAATGGCATCGTATTATTTCATTTCATGTACATAGAGATTCTATAGAATGTGATACAAAACCACCTGGAGAGGGCACTCCTTGTACTGACATACACTAGCCGTTGTAGTCCCCAATGGTGTGCTTGGAGTCAATGTATCAGTAGAAGAAAATATGCAGTGCCCAAGGCTCTCCACAATAGAAACATAGATAAAGCTATAGGAAGACCCTGTATCGAATAGAGTAGAAGATAGTGCTAAGGATACAAAGATCGTACCTCGAACTATAAATGGTTCGGGATTATGCTCCTGCTGGGTCTGCTCCACTTAAAAAACCTGACCTGTACTGTGGCCCTGTGACCCTGCCTGACCACTGTGAGCTGATCCAACCTGCTGTCACTGAAAGACCGATGACTGACCACCACGACCTCGACCTCCACCTCGTCCCGAACGTCCAGAAGAAATCCAGTTCCTAGAATGGTGAGAAACTGGTCGCGCTACTTTTGTACGAGCAGTCATGGATGAACCCCTATCACTAGCTACTGGGGAGAAAACCAGATAGAAGCACAAGAAATGACCCATCTTTCCACAGGATCAGCACTCCACTATGCCTCTCTCACACTACAGCCTCATTTTCCCAGCCCTTCAACATTGATAGCATACCACCTGGCTACCTGATGATGTGTCTCACTGTCTTGGGTCACCGCGCGTATACTCCCTATGGTGCTTCCTGCTATCATATGGTGAATAACTAACTCTGGAAGCAGAACTGCACTGGTTCTCAACTCCAGAATCTCTCAGATTGTGCTCTGCAATCAGTTCTTAGTTGACGATGGAAGCGATGGAAGTCAACCTGAGGATATTTATGTGTGAGAAGATCCCTTTTCATAGACCATCCTCAAACTTCCTTGCCATGAACATCCCAACTATTCCCAGGAGAGGTTTGAAACGATAATTCTTAGTGAAGCGTGAGGAATACTCAATGACAGAAACAGTACCCTGTTTTAGGATCATGAATTCCCAGGCCTGGTTGACCCTTAGTGTCTCTGGATTATAGGAGTATTAAAAGATGTTCCGAAACTCCTCCCAAGTCATCACCTGCTGATGACCCACCAATGAGACCACATCCCACCACATCTTAGTAGAGTCTCATAGCATGTAGGTAGTGAGTATGAACAACCTTTCTGGAGGTGTCTCCAGATGCTCAAAGATCATCATCATGGATTCTAGACATGACTCTATAGCCTGAGGCCCTCTTTCCCCTGAGAGGGTTGGAGGATGCTACTGCTTTAAAGCCCACATCAAGTCTTCCATAGTCAAGCTAGAAGGCGGTGCTCCCTGGAAGGTCTGAATCATCCTCAGAAATCCCTGAATAAACTATGCATCAGTGCCTATTACCGGAATCACTATTGCTGCCAAGGCTGTCACAACAAGAGGATTTGTGGAAAGTCCCTAATTAGCCATATCCGACGTCTGATCACAGCCCTGTGACTAGAAGAAAACTGGATGACATCTCGGTGACATGACTCTGCAAGGTCAAATGCAAACATTAGGTTCAAGATTATCAATGAATGAAAATATAAAGGAAAAGAAAGCAATATAAGAAAAAAAGCATTCAAGATTCATAAAACAAGACTACATGGAATGTACTTTTACTACACGACATGTTTCCTTAATTCTTTCACATGGGAATGTACTTTAGTTTATACTGGTCATGTAACACCCCAAACACACGGCATGTTGTCCAACACATGGAGTGTACTTGAATCCTCCTTCCCTGCATGATTCCTTATACACAGTCAAGCCACACAGATCTCCTAAGACAAGACTACACAGCGTGTTCAAGGTAGACATGGCGTGTAGTGGACAAGATTTACCTGGTCTGTGTTGTTAGTGACACGGTTAGACACACGGATCAAACTACACGGTGTGTTCCTGACAGACACTGCATGTATGTGAAAGGATAACACTGACCCGTGTTTTTAGTGACATGGTTGGGTACCTGGGTCAGAATATACGGCGTGTTCAAGGGGGACACAACATGTATAATAAATTACTCTATCGACCCGTGTTGTTAGCTACACAGCCGAGTTCCTAGGATTACACTAAATGGCTTGCACAACCGGTACACGGTAAGTTCTCACGAGATTTACCATATCCCGTGTCTCTACCTACGTGGCTTGTGACAAGGTTATAGAATACATGGTGTGAACATAAGAAAAGCCATTTCTTCCTGAATAGAATAACACATGGCGTGTATTCAAAACTACACAATGTGTATTCTGGGTTTTTCTAGAATGTAAGCCTCAAAAACTAGTACCACACCCAGAAAACACTGAAACAAACACTGAATGTTCCAAATTCCAATATGTGGGGGCCCATAATCCCCGTGAATCAATTCTTGGCATCTTTAAACAGTTACAAGCAAGGTAAATTAAATGATCAACCAAATTCTGGTCCATGAGGGCCCATAACACCTCATGACCCATAATTTATCATTCATCCAGGTAAAACCTTACACAATCAATGCTATAACAATAAGTAGATATTTTTATTAAGGCATATATCACAACAACATGGATATTATAGACAACATCTATCACAACTACATGCAATCGCTAATGCATCCTAGATGACATGGCAAGAATGCATGACATGTGATTTCTAGCAAGTGCCTATATGATGCATGAGATAGAATACACTCATCTCATCGGGTTGTGAGAAAAATAGAACCTCAATAACATCAATGGTAACCATGAAAAACATGTGAATCACTGAAGGTGAAATCAATTTATTTGTAAAATTGAAAAACTAGAAAAATTGAAATTAAACGAGGTAGATTGGTTTTTCCCTGTACACATGTTAGCTACTCCCATGCATAGCTTATTACCAAGTACCTATTCCATCCTATCCCGGGATAAAGGCACAAAATAGTAAGTCAAAAGAGAATAATTCCTCTGATACCACTTTATAACATCTCTGTTTCGGAAGCCACCCATAGGTGCCCTGTACCCGGTTTTTCACATGGCCTCAAGCGCATTTCCCAGAATGCCAGAGGTTGACGACTAGTAGCGAGGGCCTCAGGTGTGATAATGGGGAAACTATTCCCTCATTTTAATAGTACATAGTGGAAGTACACAAATACATTCAACAGAGGAAGCACTAAATACCAAAAAACAGTAACAACAGAAGACTAATAAAGGAAAAAACTGGAGCAAATATATATATATATATATATATAAATGATGCATGATACATATATGTAGAGTAAAATAACCAAACAATTCAAAATGATGGAATACAACATTGCTAAACCAATTTTCAAAAGAAATCAGATAAACTCCTCATCATCATAAGCCATAGGTTGGTCCCATGCTCTCCATATCCACAACAATCAAGAACCTGAAGTCAAAGAGAGATTTCCCTTATCTATACCTGCAACAATATAACCTATTTGGGACCAAAATCATGACCCAAACATGGTGTGAGGCAAAATCCCAGTAGTCAATCACCCAAAGATATGCGCCTAATAGTCAGTGAAAATATGGTATGCAAAAGTTAAGAAAGCAGTAAAGAAGAAGGTACTCAGTAGAAAACAATCCATAGTTTATAGCATATAATTTACAAAAATTTAAGTAGCCACTCAAGAAAGTAGAAAAAACTGGTAACCTTATGGGTATTTCTCAAAGCCTAACCCTTATGGTTCAACCAACCATTACTAGCAACCCTCTAGGAGGAACAAAAAGACTGACCCCTTTCGTTTAGCTAAATAATAGACTCTCTGGGGAAGCACTCACTGTCAATTACCCCTGTAGTCTTTTATAGTACTAAAGAAAATCTAGGGAAGCACTCAACATATCATTCCACCTGTGGATGAAGTCGAGGAACTAAGGAAACTCTGAGGAAGAACCCAACATTAATTCCCCCTATAGTCTCACATCGTGGTATAAAGACACTCTGGAGAAGCCGTTACGTCCATTCTCCATGTGATCTACTACAATAGGTTCTCACAGCCCAGTGTAAGTAAAACATGTATAGCATGTGTATCACCCCAAGTAAACCACAAGAACTACATGGCTAGAATGCTAAGGAATATCAGTATAAAAGAACAATAGTCACACTATCCTAAAAACTAGTCATGAAACTGGTAATATCCTAACAGGAAAAATAGACCAAATGGTCATAAACAAGAAAAACATGAAAGGGAAAACACATCCATAGCACATAAAATTACCCTATTCAAAAACATTAACCTCTAATCAGGCATGCAAGAAAATCAGGCTAACAACAGGGGAAAAAGTAAACACGCAATACCCCGCTCAAGGGTATTTGAGGAATTTCAACATAATACTCAAAGAATTTCTACAAAAAGTCACAAACCACCTACCTTGATGTTAAGAGATATATATAATTGATTCATGGGGCTTGAAACACCTTATAATGTCAAATTTATACAAAAAAGTCTAAAACATTGAACCCACGATTACTTGGAAAAGAGAATGAATTGGGAAACAATGCTCTAGGAGAAGAGAGAACTCACCATTGCAATTCCAGTGCACTCATCGGTGTTCGAATCGGAGGATGAATAGAGGTTTGAGGGCTCATCGAAGATCTATGGCTACTCAGTGATCTCGGATGAAGATGACCTAAAAGAAGTTGATTTTGGCGATTAGACGTGACCCTTGTGTGTTTAATGGAAAAAAATCACATGGTGTGTACATTTGGTGTACATGGAATGTACTCTCCTTTTCTGTACTCTACTTTAGGAGGCCTCCATGTCACCCCTACATGACCGTGTGTGTGGCCATGACACGGCCAGCACACAGCCTCAAGGGGCATCACAATACATGACATGTACTTATAAAGTACATGAAATGTACTTTTGAAAATTTCAATATTTTTCTATTTTCCACAAAAACGACTAGAAAAAGAAAACATACCTGAAAAGAAGACCCAGGTTTTTAAAATACAATAGGTGAATGGTATCAACCTCTAATAAAATGGAATCATCATTTCAGAACATGTTATCCCATTGTATAGAATTTGTCATCTGTAATAATGATATTTTAATTTCTGGCATATGTTTTGAACCAAATTTAATGAAAAATATAGATAATACCACAACATTAAGGGTATATGGGAAATGATAAATTTAGATATTCTCCCAATTTAGTATCCAAAATGTCGGTGTTTCCACACAAAAATATTAAGTTTGACAATATGTGATATACTAAAATACTACACCATAAAAGAAAAGAAAAATAATCATAGTATATTCATAGTGATTCTAGATGACTGGGATTAAGGCATTGTAAAGTTGTCATGACAAGAAAATATATGAAAATAATAGATGTCCAATATTTGTGAGGATAAAATCAGAAGAAAAGAGATTAACTTTAGCAAAGAAGATAATTCCAAAATAAATGAATTAGTCTACCAATAAAAGATTTAAATACCTTAAATATTTCATTATATATGTCAATAGAAGTTGTGACAACTATGATTAGTACTGGTATGCATCTAGCATGCATAAATAATGTAATAATGTAAAGATAAGATCAAAAAAGGTAGGTGGATATGAATCAAATGTTACAATTCAACACAGGGATGTGAAATAAAGATGAAAAATATTA
The DNA here is from genome assembly GCA_963277665.1 of Viscum album. Classification (NCBI taxonomy): domain Eukaryota; kingdom Viridiplantae; phylum Streptophyta; class Magnoliopsida; order Santalales; family Viscaceae; genus Viscum; species Viscum album. The sequence continues at coordinate 1,583,141,618 of OY728158.1, read as the reverse complement.
CTAAGAATATATGATATCGATACTCACTTACATCAATGGGAGAAAGTAATATAAAATAAAATCACTTCCCCAGTGAAAAATGGATTAGTTTGATGGATTACTGTAACAAAAGGTGTCTGGATAGAATAAATATCATTGTTTATGTTCTTAGTTCTATTTTTTTAATTGATGTTAGTGGTGCATGAGAAAATAATACTATTCATAAGATAAAATTTAATTTCAACGAAATATAAATGATCTAGGGGAATTAATGGCGGACATCTATGAAAAAGTTCTCATCAAATGAATTTTAGGATTTGAAATCCATCCATGATGCGAATTTTAGACATATTTTAATGATAAGAATATGATTGTTGTAGGATGTATGAAAGAGGGTCACACAACAAATAAAATATTGATAACACAGAAATTAGATATTCCCTATGTTGTGAAAGGGATGAACCAATAATAAAAATAGTGGTAATTATTATGATGATTCAAAGATGTCTAAAAATGTTAAGAAAGAGTGACTCAGTGTTTGGATTAATCAGTTGATATTAGATAAATAAATAGTTGAAACAAAAAAACTATCTGAGGAAAAAGGAATGAAAGTCACATCATATGCTGAGGTGGAAATTATTTTTCCAAAAAAATAATATGTTCATGGGAAGAGATAAGATAATAAAATATATAAGACTCAAAATATAATGTGGAGTGGAAATAAGTCCTCCCATGCTGGGATTAGAACATTGGAATGGAAAAATTTGAGAGGAATCTACCATTATGAATGCTACTCTTGAAGAGTAATAATGTACATCTTTATTCCATTATATTAAAATATAAATATATTAAGATTATTTTTTTTCTAAAATTCTGGGAATTAAGGGATATGGATTCATCCATTGTGGGTGAGTATTGTTTTCATAATTTTGTAATATATTCACTATATAGTAAATGTGTAACATCTGAATAGCTTAATATTTTTGAATATGAGTTATAACAGTCAATATAATGTCTATAATTTTATAGAATTGGTTATAATTATCATGGGGGAGTTGATATTGAGCTACAAAGGGGGAGTTATATCATTTTCACTTGAACATTGTGATCTATCTCTTGATGTATAGCAACATTAACATAAAATATTTACAACAATTGTATTTATCAGTGCTCTAAAAAAGAATCGAGAAATGGAATATTTATCATCGCTATAAAAATCACTAATTAATATTACCCATTATCAGTTATTTATTTTTTATCCCAAAAAATGGAATCCTTTATCTTCTGTTTTTGATGATAATAAATGTATAAATAAATATAATGATTTAATTAATTAAATAAAAAGTGATTTTATTAAAACAATATTACAAATTTCATTAATCAAAAAATAAATTATTAATAAGAATAAATTTATTACACCTTAATTAAATTATAAATATTAATAAATAGTATTTATTAAATATTTAGATATATATAGACTGAAATGTAAATAAGGAAAAATTAAAAATATGTAAATTTAGAAAAATTCTAAACAACATATTAAATAGATAACTATTGAATAAATAAATAAATATTATATCTTAAATATATAGATAATAATTAATGTATATAAATAAGATTTATATATTAAAAAATATTCACACACATTATATTAAATAGTCATATATTAACTGCGTAATTGCTTATACAATAATATGCTTTAAAAATACTAACTAATTGCTTTGAGTAATTATTATATAATTTAATATTGATTTATTTTTAAATTTGAAAATGATTAAATGTGTGTTATACTGATTTAAAATATATATAATTAAGGAATTTTTATATATAATGCATATACGCAAAACTTATCCATTTTTCAAATGTTGTTAAAGTTTACTTATTTTTTTATTCAATTTCACACATTTTTTACATGAATTTACTTAAAATTAGATATTTATTAGCAATTCCAAACACATCATTGTAAAAAATTATTTATAAATTAATTGATTTATAAATCTATATTTACTATATTAATACATTTACTATATTTATAATTATAAATAAATGATTTTTTTTAAAATTATTAATATTTGTATAAATAAATAAATAAATATAATTAAATAATTATTTAATTTATAAAAAATTTACATAAATAATGAATAAATTTATAATATTTATTTTTATATATATTTATGAAAAAAAAAATAAATAAATAAATATAATTATATAAATATATATAATAACAGAAATACTAATTTTTCTTGAAAAAATAATTAAATATATTTAAATATGGAGTATAATTACTGTACTTATATTTGTAGATATTTATTAAGTATATATATATATTTAAAAGTTTTTTATTTAAAATTATAATTATAATTTTTTTATGAGCACTTATGTAATAAGTGTGGATAAAGGAAGCTTTATGAGTACTTTTAAGCTCTGTTAAAGATGAGGCTTTATCTGTGCTAAAAAAGTGATGATAAATATGGATTTTATCAATTCTTTTTTATAATTGATAAAGTCGTACCTATATTAGTACTGAAAAGACCCTATTAGGTATGCCTTTTAATAGACCTTATTACTAAAGCACATATAAAAGAACACATTATCTGCATTTGTTTTGGAATCACATATTAATGTGTCTAGATATATTGAAAAATACCTAAACAGTTGAGAATCAATCATGATATTAGAATCTTTCCATGGATTCCACCGACATTTGGGGCTCCTCCTCATTGAATCGAAGCTTGAATCACACAAACCCACTAAAATAACTCTAGTTTCTTAATTTTTGTTTAGTATCCAATGTTCAATTGAATATATCTATTCTGAAGAAAACATTGAGATCTAGAATTGAGGGTCTTGAATTTATTTAAACCCAGTGAAGTAGGTATTTTATTACTCTATAGGTTATTATTTTCCATTAATATTTGTTGATTCATTTTTGATTTCCTCTTCGATGATGTCATTTTTTAATTATTGCCCAATAAATGTATGTTTTTTTTCTTATAGATTATGAATAGTATATTTTTTTATGATCCATTGTTTTCATTACTAATGGTTTGAATATTCTATTTTGGATTTTTAAATTTTTGGTTTGAATCAATTTTCATTGCTGTCTACATCTGTACCCAGCTTACACTGGAAGCTTAATTTTGTTCATATCTTATAAATCTTAGACAGTAAACTCTATTCCATATATACACAAATTAAATAAACCGAATGTGGTTACTGATTTAGAAAACCAATCATCAGTCTGGTGAGGATGTGAAGTAGCAAAAATATGATTTTATGAAATTCATGTAATTGAATGTATTTATTTTAATCCAATTTTAATATTATGTTGAAAGGGGTTTACCATAAAAAGTTTATCATAATTCTGTTGTTCTATTTTAAGAGAAATATTAGTAAGGGTGATACAATATTTATTTCTTTATTTTCCCTCTCTATATTCATAATTAGTATGGGGTTTTATTTATTTTATTATGTTGTGATATTCTACTGTAAGGGTTACATATATTTTTATAAAGTTGAGTTTATTTTAAAATGATATATATGAATATATATATATATATATGTAAATATATATCTTTCAATCTATTTAAATTAGTTATCATAACTTATAATGTTACAGTGAATTTATAATTATTTATTCAAAAGTTATGGTTCTCAATTTCCAAATTAAGAAGTGATTATAGTTATGTTCAATTAAGATTTTATTTAAATGTGCATTTGATTTTCCATTACATCTATTATAAATTCCAAGATATATATAGATATAGGTTTAAATGTGTATTAGAACGAAATTTCAAGGGATTGTGTGTTATTCACTATTGTTTGTGATATATATTATAGATATGTATTATTTCTTTATTCCAAATTATATATCGACCTCCCTAAAATCTCAATAATTGTTAAATGTACATTAGATGGCCTCTCTACAATCATTAAAATGGGTATAACTGGTGTGATGATATCCCTAGAATCCAAAGGATGGGTTAGTGACGTGATATGACATCCCAATAGTCTTTTGAATTTTTTAAATATTTGATATATCATTAATTTAAAATGTAATAATTCATTATGTTTCAACATCACATGTTCTAAAAAAATAGAATTGAAGTTAATAAATTCTATATATTATAAATTGTTTTTAGATATTCATTAATTTAGGTCTATAGGTATTGGTTCAACCACTATAGTGTTTCATTGATCACAATAAATCATGTTATCTCTACTGCCTTTGCAGGAAGAGGAACGAGGTTACCTCTACTCAATTAAAAAGGTAATACTGATGTTTCCAAAATTATATCAATTCCAATTGAATTAATTTTTTTTTTCAAATTTTTTTAAATTATTTTTTTACTAACATTTTAATGATTTTATTATATGGGTGTATTATTTTTTTCATGTTGTGGTGATATATCCAACTTTCATGTTATTCTGCACCAAAACATCAACAAACTTCTTCTCCCTAAAAACCATTCACCCATGTGGTGTTGAAATTTATCACTTTCCTTCATGTGTCCCTCCACTGGTCAATTCCAGAGGTAATATTTATGTTTCCATTGTAAAATCAAGTTACATCTAATTAATATATTGTTCTATAATTTTTTTTAATTTATTTCTTTTAACTATTACTTATAAAATAATTGTTTTCGTATATTGGTGGATTTTTTATTCAAGTAGAGGGGGTTTTTTTAAACGTCTCATGTGGTGTTGGAAATTGGAAAACGAAATTCATTGGATATCATGCTATATTTGATATTTTTGATTATTTTGAGACTTTTGGATGTCTTAGAATCATCTTCACTTCAATCTAACACACAGTTTTTCTAGACTGACTCAATGTACTTCCTTATATTTAGCATTTATATTAATTTTATTAAAATATGCAACCGACATACAAAAAAACCATATAACAAATTCAAAAAGTATTGATACATTTTTCAAAAATATACATATGTCATTTATGCAATGTAAGTATCTTACAGACCTTAATCTGATACATAATGTTCTCGAAATGACTCAATATGTCTGTTATCAGGTCAAAATTGACATTTTACATTAAAAAGATTCTCTAACTATAAACCATAGAAACATAGAAATATTTTCTTGAAATTTTTTGGAATCAATTCATAAATAATTTATGATGTGTAGGAATCAAACACAAATCAAAATGATGCACAATGCGATTGATATGAGTCAATGTGTGTGTTTCAATTTTAAAATTAAATTTTAGTAAAAAAGACAAGTGACATACTCAAAATTGAGAAAACACAAACATATTGTTTCTATACTTTAGGAAAATTATATTTTCATCATTTGGGATTTGTAGAAATCAGCTGAATAATAATCCAACACACAATGTGACCGGTGTGAATCCAATTCTATCATTTAATTTAAAATTGCCTTAATTTTTAGTAAAATATACAACTGGACTAATCAAAACTGAGAGAATAAATTTGTATTGTTTTGATACATTATGTAAATTATCCAAAAGTCATTTATGGCATGTATGGATCATCCACAACTCCGTATGATACATGATGTTCTTTTCATGACTTGAGGTATCCATTAGTAGTTAAAAATTGAAAAATTCTTTCAATAATTGTCACCAACTAAAAAATAATCAAATATTATCAGGTTTTATTGATAATTTAGGAAAATTAATAGTAAGTCATTTGTGATGTTTATGATTTAGTCTCACCTCAAACTAATAAAAAATGTGATTGGAATGAGTCAAAGTGTATTTTTTCAATATAAAATGATTCAAATTCCATTTTAGATGTTTATGAATCATTTTGGCATCATACAGATGCTTGATGTGATCACAATGAGTCAAAAGTGTGTTTTTAAAATTAAAAATAAAATTTTAGTAAAATAGAAAAAAATGTATTCAGAATGGTGAAAATACGTTGATATTGTTTTTATACATCAGTAAAATGATTCAAAATTCATTTGAAGAATTTTAGAATTAGCCTCACTTCAATATGATGCACGATGTGAACATTAGGACTCCTCGTTCAGATTTTTTTATAAAATTCACATCAATTTCAAACAAATTAATAGTTTCTATTTATTTTTTTTCTTTATCTTTTTATAATCCTAATATATTTTTCTTATAGAGATTCATTAATTTTATTGAAAAGGGGTTCTTTATTTTAAATTGATTGAGTTCGGTTCAGGATTAGAGGTCAAAGGGTCATTGTTGTTTTAGAATGAATGTAATAATTTGTATTTATGTAATTTTATAAATAAATGATTTAAATATATATATATTACACTTTTTTTTATTATATTTTTGTTGTAAACTTCATTTCATTTAAATTCTATTTTGGGAGTTCTTTTTGTTAATATATGATGTGTTTCTGGTATTGTAGTGTGTTATCGCAGAAAATTACACTGGTGCTATAGCGTGTTGTTTCCCGACACTACAATATAACCCTTTATAAGTTATTTTAGAAAATATAATAAATGACACATTTATCAGAACTTCTCAAGGATTTTATAAAGGTACACTTTATTACCATTTTTTAGTGCTGATATAATAAAATGGATTTTAATCATACATTGGTAGTCAATGCTTTTCTAGAATTGATAAATACCATTTCTATCACTTTTAAAATCATATTTTGTAGTACTGTGTTTACAAGATATATATATATTTGATAAATCTAATTACACTAAACCCCTAGAATGAGAATTTAAAATTTCAATCATTGACTTCACAAGCATGGTATTATTTGGAGAAATTATAAAAACTTGGTTATATATCATTTTATTTCAACACCAGGTTATCCCATATAGACATAGAGTCGATTAACTACAGGATATATGATAAGAGTACCATGGGATGTTTTCCCTCTCACAGAAGTGTTCAATAAATAGTAAAAAGAATAAGAGGAATATGTTTTGGGAAAATATTTGCGAAAAGAAAAAACCCAATTATCATTTTCATTTCATTAAAATATGGGGGAGAAGATAAGTTAAACCATTACATAATACTATGAAATTATGAGATATTGAAAAAATACAGATCATGTTATTTTTGGAAAAATGTAAGTACGTCATTTTTTTGGGTGATTCAATACGTGTTTTGTTACATTGATATGAGATAATTCTTATTATAGAATTTTTATGAAATTATTTAATGGAATTTAATGTGATTCTTGGGATATTATCCTTTTAAATATAATGACTTGTATCCTGTTAATCATATAAAATAATTTCAATTTTTGGTGGATACAGTGACACATTATACAACATTTCATAGAAGATGAAAGGCCCGGGGATTGAAAATTAAATACCTGAGAATATTGTGACATTAATGGGAAAACAATTTAATGTAAAAAAAGGAATTACATTAACTACATAAAGATAACCAGATAATTTTGAAGGCTATGTAATGATAATTGGTAATTATATTATATATGTAATAGAAATGTCAGACGTGTGAAGGCTTTATAATGGTTAGTCTTTCATTTCATTACCTATATAAACGTAACAATATATTAAAATTACTATGTAAAGGTAACATAGAATCCCTAAATATATGTAATGGTGGGGATACAATCAAAAAACTACTTATATATAAATTTAGGCCACATAATATTACTTCATTTCTTGTGTGATGGTACAACACTATGTAGGGGTACCAACATAAAGGTCTAATGTTATATTAGGGCATTTAGGAAACCTATGTATGTGTAATAAGGACTGTGTAAAGGGATTTATGAAAATATTTAAAGGTATATTATCATGTATGAGTATATTCCACTAGTGTAAGGGTACATATGTAAACATTCACTACAATACCACATAAACGAGGATCCAGCATCTTTAACCTTCATCTTTTGATGGGTTTGTTGCATGCAATCTTGAGATGCCATGTGATAATTTAAAGTCATTAAAATTTCTAGATGAATATAATGGCAAGAATATTATTCGAGTTCACGTGGGTATAGGATTTTATGCAATAGATTTTTATCTAATTCCTTTGAGAGCTTCATCGTAAAGAGAAATATTGATCTTACATAAGAAGAGACTCTATGTTTTTTTTGGGGTATGAATATTTGAGAAACATCAAGATTTTCAAGAGAACTAAAAAATGTATTAGATCGTAATTTTTTGGGTATTTTAAATAAATATTTGTGATGATTTATTAATTATAGTTTTGAGGTAGAAAAAAATTAGAGCTATGGAAATAGAACTCATCTATAAAAGGATATAAAACAACTCAAGATATATGTGGCCATTTTTTATCTTCTCACTCTCACATTGCCAAAGGAAACATAGAATTCAAAATCACACTTTACTATCATGAACAAGTAGTTATGACATCATATTTACTTGTGACTCACTCTGTTAATTGTATTGTATATAAATATAGATAATTAATTCCTTCACTTATGTTGCACATATTCATATATTTTAGTGAGGAGGTAGTTCCATGAAGCCTTTTATTTTTTTGTAAAGATACTTATGGAATATTCGATTCTAGTATTATTTTTTTAGATTATAATGAAATAAATTGGGAGAAGAATTTTCTTTCATTCATTAATAATTGAATTAATAAGAACATAGGAGTTTGAACTAAACAAAATTATAATATGAGATATACACTCCATTCTCATCAAACAATTTAGGTAAAATGAGAAATACAACTTGAATAAATATAACCTATAAATAGAACATCATATAATAATAAGATTATTTTTTCTTCATTTTTTGGATGATACAACCTTAAAATTAATGAATGAATATTTCTCTTTGAGTATGATTTTAAAAATCAAAGAGAGTTTGGATTTGAGTGGTAAAATATTATTATTCTATAAAATAATATTGAAGAAATTGTGCATATATATTACACACATATATGTATCGTCGATTCATAATGATACATAAGTGATAATTTCCATGCAATGTTGCATAGAGGTAGTAAATCATTCACGAGTGATCAAATGTATTCAAACAAAACATGTAAGATTTAATGTTACATGAATCTGTATGGAAGTGGATAAAATCTAGTTTACTTGTAGTGGAACATTACTATGAAGAATAATGAATAATTTATATTTTTAAATAAAAAAGAATAAGAATTGGATTATTTCTATGGGTATAAATAGTTATAGAAGATGATTGAGGTTAAGGGGTATAACTAGTTTAGAATAACAAAACATATTTTAGGGATATTCCAACCATCAAAGATAATTGGATTTATGGGGGGGGGGGGGTTAACATTGATCAAATATAGGATCAAAATTAGGTTTATAGGAAAATTTGTTTCCTAAAACATTTTAATTATTAAAAATATATTACTAGGGAATTCATGTTGTCAGTTATGGCCATCTTTTAAAGAGATATATCTTTTTACCAAACATTTTGAATATTTAATGTTATGCCGTCTCTTATTTTTTTTTTGTTTACGAAGTGATATTATGACATATCACTAATTGAATAAATATGCTCAATGATTTTAATGGGATTAATTTCATAGTAAATAATTCATAAAATTAAACCCTGAATTCACCCCCTACAGTGGGATCAATCCATCATGGGGATTTATAAAAACATAGAAAATAACATTTAATTAATGTGAAATAATATGAAAAGTTTCTTTATATTATTTTAATGTATGAGTAGATGGTACATCAATCCGATATAAAATATGCATGGAACAACCATATAAACCATATTTAAATATTTTACATTCTTCAAAAACATTATTTGGGTGGTTAAAATGAAATAATTTACCTCTTATTATGGATAAACAAATATGAATACAATAATAGAATATTTTTTTTATTTTATTAATTAATGTTTCATCCAATTGAGTGGTCCTTTTCCTAAGATGGCTGAAAACACATTTATATCATTTTGAAACACTAATACATATGTGTAATGGCCAAAAAAAGAATGCAAAAAAATATTGATACAATATAATATGAAAAGAGTCATTGAATAATTTGAGAAGTGTATAATAATTTGAAATACCAATCCAACATAAGGTTTTCATGGAGATATTGAATAAGAAATTTTAGATTGAAAAAATGATTACAAACAGAAAATATGACAATAAAGACTCATTATATTATGAAATTTCATTTAAATAAAATATTATTTTTGAATTACTATTATATTTTATTTTTATTTATTAATATCATTATTTTTTAATTTAATTTATTTTAAGTTATACTAGATTATGGGTGAGGATCATAGAAAACAGTAGGATGAGTATTGAAATATGTTTTTCAAATGATATTATATGTTGATACATTACAAATTTATGAAATATGGATGGTTTTTACTAATTTAAAATGAAAACATTGTAGTATATTAATAGTATATTTATGAACAATTACCTACATATAATGGCCACCATTATGATATTTCTATATGACTAAGGGATAGAAGATAGCAGCTATGATTTGGATGTTGTTATAGCCCTGGGGGAGGTACACTATAGTTACTAACAAATATAAGACCCTATATGTGAGAACCACAAGTCCTTCTACTGACTTTAATTTGGTAGTGTCTATATTCCAAACTAGGTAGGATTTAATAACATCTAAATAGTGGTTGTTGTAGCTAGTTATGGTTTTGAAAAAACTACACCTATTTGGATGTCGCTAACTTGCAGTTATTAGCCTTTAGCTATAACAACCATGATTTTTATCTATAGGATATCCCATATGAATTTACATAAGTATCATAATTAGAAACAAAGTGTTATATAAATCACGTTCAAAACATGATATATCCATAAAAAAAGTATATTGACGTAAATAGTTCTTTTTTTAAATTTAATCATTGAAATGAAAAACATTCTAATGGAAAACAATAAAAATAATATAACTAAAATATATAAATTTTGATAAACTTTATCACCTATAATAATATTTCCTATGAACAAAACTATATTACCAACAAAACATATTAATAATGAAAAATAATTTTTTTTTAAATTAAATAAATATATATCCTTGGGATAAAATAGAAGTAAATAATGAATAAATGAAACATTATGTATTAATATAAGGTAGGGAACTCATGTAGACATTAATAACATGTCTTTTTGAATGGTAATTAGACAATTGCGATTGCGATTTTACTATTAAGAATTGTAACCATAAAATTGGAAAAGCATTTTCCCATATGTAATTTTTATATAATATTTAGTTATCTTATAAAATGAAAATATTAATAATATATATCATAGTAAAAATAAATATAATTTTTTAAAATGATAAAATAAGTTATTGAATTTTTTATAACATTTATATTTTATTTATATTTTGATGATAAATATAAAAATGTAATATGAGTTTAATTTTTTTAATAGGGTTTAATAAAATATTATTAATATTAAATATAACAAAATATATATTGTGTTACCATATATAAATTTTCAAAGGGATATAAAATTAATCATTATAAAAAAATGTATATTTTTCGAATAAATAATGATTTTATTTAAAAAAAATTCCCATATTGAGAAATCATTTTAGAAAAAAATGGATTTAATATTTGGATTCAACACATATAATTAATATTATGCTGAACACTTTTCTAAAATATTTTAACTATTTGTGAATAGAGAAATATACAAAAATATTTTATTTAACATTATAATTTAAATACATGAATAACCAAGAAATGGATTACATAATCATCTATTATCTCAAACTCGCTTAAATGAATTATTGTATATAATCACATAATTGATAAATATTAATGGTCGTGATCAGAATAAAAAAACTAACGAATATTATGTTAGAAAAATATATTATAATAACTTTATAAAAAAAGCATAAAAACCATTCTCTTCTCTCAATTTATTAGTTGGAGGTTGTACAATTTCCTAAAAATTTAATTTACAAAACATATTCTCTATATCATCATATTTTTTTTCTCACTAAAATTAATGAAACAATGTTCCTTAATGTGTATTTCTAGAGACAACATTTAATGAGGTGTTTTATTAATCTATCTCTTTTAAATTGTGTTTTTCTTCTAACTCCTCCTAAATTCCACCATAAAACAAGGAATAATGAACCATTAAAAAAAATAATATAATGATTTTATGTTAATGGAATATTAATTATCATATCTTTTCTCATTATATTTTAAAATGAATTCCTTTTCTATATTATGGTGGGTTCACTACATCCATAAACAATGTAATTTTATTTTCACCACCGACATCATGGATGGTTTTAATAAGTATAATTTGGTTTAAAATTATATAAATAAGTATATAATATATTTATTTATATTCATGAATGGATAAATGGTTATATTATTAAATAATCCCTAGTAATTTTACCATCATATGAAAATCTACATCTGTGAATTAGCCAAAAAATGTAATTTATTATTAATACAGAAACTCTGGGTATTTTTATGCTATATTACATTTAAAAAAAATTTAAAATTAAATAATGTCATGAATAAATATTCATAAAATTTATGATGATATCAAATAATACTATAAGAACACTTAAAATTACATATAAATTAATCGAACCTTGGAACCATATAAGAAATGTCCATGGGACAATGAATATGGACACAATATCTCACTTAAATTTCACTAAAATAACATAAAATTTTGATAATAGGGATGAAATTGTAAAATTTGTATCTCAATAAAGTTTTAAGTAATTATAATTTTATTCTTTTAGATATTTAGTGATAGTGATGAGTGAATTCAAACCGTATCTAATGCAATATCCAAAAAACAATCATTTATTTTAGTTCACGTGTTTTTCCTCTAAAACTCACTTATTACATCATTATTCTCATCTCATGATTTAATTTTTAATATATCTTCTCATAACTTTTAAAATGTTTTTTATTACAATTTTTTTGATGTTATACATTTTTATGGGTTCCATATCAATTTCATTCATTAAGAAAACCCCCTTAATGGGAACTTCTATATTTCTTACCCCATTACATTTATCACTCAATAAATTTATTAAAATAATATGGGGTAAAATAATTATCATTTATTAATAGAAAACCATTTTAGTTCATTATTTGTGTTATGGAAATTATTATTACCTTTCTAATTAATTATTGTTTACACAATCACCTAAAATACCTATTATGATATACATATTACAAGTTACTTAGCCACTAATTTTTATGATTTTAATTCACATAGAAATCACTTTTCTATGATTATGGTTATTTTTTATCTATGTAAAGAAAATATTTATTTTATCAATTATTTAATGGAAATTATTATTATATTCTATTTTGTTATACAATAAGACATGATTGTGTTACCCATTTCTTTTTCCTAGGACTTTCCTAGGATTATCATTTATTTTTGTTTTCATTATCTGGAACACATCTTCATATACATGAAATGAAGTGTTATGCCTAATATTGATCCATTATATTCATTAATGTTAAAATATAATGATATGACATGTATTGGTTAATGGATTAAACACAATCCACGGTGTGTCATTGTTGACTACGTTTTTCTATCTTAGTGGTTAGCATTGGCTTGTGCTTATGTCATGTGTTATATTACTTACCATTTTCTAGGATGTCAGGATCTTATGATTCCATGTTATTTATATAATTATTCAATATAGGTACTCCATATAATTTTATTTTATGATATCATTCTACTCCAATTGACCCATTTTTTTCATTATAATATGTATCTTTTCACTAGACTTTTTAAAACACCCCTTATATTTCTGTATTCCATAGGGATATTATTTTTAGTTTTAGAACATCAAATTTATCTTAGAGAATTTTATTTTTATTAAAATATGAATTTTTAATTTATATTTATTATTTGTTTTCATGAACCTAGTACCCCAAACACAACAGTCCTATGAATAATTTTATATAATTTATTTGATATTTATATTAAATGTCAGAAAATAATATATATAAGAGGATTGGACTGATAGGGTTTATATTAAAAATTGTCTATATATTTTGGTATTATGAAATGAATATATTATTAAAAACTCAGGGATATGGGCAGGAAAACCACATTAATTTATTTATTGTACTGAGAAGCTAGGTTCCCATAAATTTAATATCTATCAGGGTACTACATTTGGATGTGGCTATAGAAAGTATAGAACAAGTGGTAACAACTATAAAATTACTCACGATGTAGTAACTTGATATGTACCTAATACATGAAAAAGATTCCTTAATTTACACATGGTCTGACTCTCCTGATATTTTTGTAATGGTAAATTCAGAAAAGTTTCATAAACCATTATGAAGGTTTTGAGAAGATTATTATTTTAAAAAACCTAATAGTAAAATCACAAGGGATAACTTGAATGGAAACCTAAAGACTTGTATGTTTGAATATACATTTAATTTATGAGTTTTTTCTTATATGTTTATATTTTCCATTTTATATTAATTTTTTTAGTATTCCTATCGATAATTTTTCTTTATTTTAGTTAATATCCTACAATAAGATGAATTGTGAAAATAAGAAATGTTTGGGGAAATGCAATGATTGATCCATTGAGATTCTTAAATTTATGAGATGCAGATACATGGACATCTAGGTAGTAATTTATCAACTGAATAATGTTAGGAATAATAACATGAATCATGTGGAACACCCTCCTTCTCCTAGTAAAGAGATTATTATGGTCGAATCCTTTTTGAGAAAAAGGTATCCAACATTTAGTGAAACATATTATCCCCTGAAAAAGGTATTATGTTTTAACTCTAATTAGAAGTTATTCTTTTCACTCTATTCCCGAAATTATGATAAATTCATCTTTTATGTCTTCCCCCTAGAGTGTGAATCTAATAAGTTGTGGATACAAATAAATAACAAAAAAGCTGAGTAATAAATTGAATCAATGGAATTTGAGGGACTAAAGAACACAATTTTCAAAAAATATTATCCCAAACAATCCATTCCATGTATAATGAAAAAGGAATATGGGTGTATTTCTTTTTAGGAAGAAAAAATTATTGGAATTTCATAATAAATCTTTCGATTTGTCAAAAATATAAATGAGGGTAGTAAAATTCAATAGTCGTTTAATGTTGAGTCTATAAATAGCTTTTATGTCTCAAAAAAATGAAATCATTGTAGATATTTAAAATTAAACACATTATATTGAAATAGTGATTTTTGATTCTAATAATCATAGAGGGTATGGAGATGAAAAATCATAAGTGACTTTAATTTATGAAGATCAATGGATAAAACCCATTGGAGAAAAACCCCATTTCTCCACATGTCAAATGTGCGGGAAGATGCATATTAGTTACTATCTTAGGGGAATTGTGATATAATTCATATGTGAAAAATGAATGGAACTAGGATAATCAATGTTGATGGGATATAAAGAAGGCCATCAATCTGATTTAAAAAAATAAGGTTCTTATCTAACCTCAATATATTGTATAATTTTCTAACATTATAGAAAATAAAAACTATTCTAGGGAATTCCCTAATAATTTATTTTTTGAGATTGTCCATTAAAACAACCTAGAATACAATGATAGGAAGGATGGAATTGTGTTTACACTAATACTAAGTTCATCCCTAATAATAATGTTATGATTGGTAAAATATTCATTCATTATATAATATAGAACAAATTATTAATATTTTTTATAATTTACTTCATAACAAGATAATTTGTGATAAATATTCATATACCACCAAAAAAATGTAGATTTACTTACTTATGGAAACAATAGAGGTATAATATTGCATCCCAATTATATAAATATCTTTATTTCAATTATTGAAAAATATATCTCCAATTTAATTTATCAATACATCCTCTAGTTGAATTTTATTCAATAATAGGAATGAATTGGTTTTCCATATATAAATCATATTTCAACTACAGGGATATATAATTTACACAATATATATTGAACCATCCTTCTCATCTATACAAGTATAATTAAGAGTAAGAATCTCCAATGATATGTTATTTTCAAGAATGGATACTGTTAAACTATAAGAATATGAAATTATTGAGTGAAAATAGATAATCATGATTGACAGTATGCACATTGTGAGGAACTATACAAATGTGGTTCCTAAATAGTTTATTGTTCATCCTCATTATTGAGAGACTAAGTTAAAAAATTAATTTATACCTTTAACTCTACTCATATCATAGACTTCCTGTAGAATGGGTACCATAAAATTTGAATATATTAAGAAGAATTTAAATGAGAATCCGGATAAGGGTTATATACAATTTATTGCTTCATTATAAAGGTTGTAGATCATCTTTATTTAGAAGAACAATGTTTCAATTCACCTATTTATTGATTATTAGGAATTCAAAAAAATAAGTACAATGAACAGTTATCCCCTACAAACAATTGATGAATTGTTTGACTTGATACAATGGGCATCATACTTCATTAAGGTGGACAACTATATATAATATCCCCAATAAAAAATGAGTGAGGAATATATTCGTAGGACTACATTTTGATCATGATATAAACCCGATGATTTTATAGTACTTCCCTTCGATCACATTAATTACCAGACAATATTCCTGGAAATAATAAAAATATCTATTTTAGAATACCTTGACTAATTTTTGGATGTCTATAAGATGATATTACGATATTCTTCAAATGGAAGAAGGGTCATTTATTGTATTTGAATATTTTTCTAAAGAAATTCCTAAAAGGGATACTATATTCAAATTATTGTAATATATGAGTTTTGGATTGAGGAAGTATCATTATTAAGTAATTTTTCCGCAAAATGGGATATTTGAAGATCCTTTAATGAAAATGGTGACTAAACAATATTTTAGACGAACCACTATAAAATAGATATGATGATTAATGAGACTATAAGGGTAATATATGTTATTTATTAAGAATGACACATTATTTTCATTCCTAGTTTACAAGATAACTTTAATGGGAGTGAATATTATTGTGACCAATGAATGCGAAGAGAGATTTATGGAATTTAAAAAAGGTCATGTTACAACAAATGACCTTACCCTACCCTCTTGTGGGGAAATTTTAATCATAATAAATGTTGTTTTAAGGAATTAATTGGGTTTTGTATTATTATAATATGATTATTCGATTCCATATACCTCAAGTAGATGAATGTCCTTGAGTAACACTATAAAATCCTTTATCTAGATTTTTTATCGGTGATCTATTCATTGAAAATTTGGTGGAATTATCTATATGGAGAATGATTAAAATATATATATGGATCATAAGAGCCTAAAATATAAACTCAAAAAACTAATCTTAATATGTTCACGTGAATGTGGATATAATAGTTATAAAATTATTACTACTGAATCCATTTCAATTCTGGGAAGGTTAATAAAGTGGAATTTTCAATAAGAATAAATATTCCAAAAACCTTATCAATTATGTGAATTTACAATGAAAAAATCTATTTATATTTGGAATGGATAGAAATTAAATTTATAAATGAATTAAAATACATCCTACCTAGCTCATATTTTATCTCAACCATTCATTCCGATGATGATAAAGGGATGTCAAAAGGATAATGTGGAAATATAGAAGATGGTTGAAAATATAATAAAATTAAAATCCTTTTGATTAAAAATTCATGAATAATGAGTCGTAATATATGGGTCATTACAATTCAAAGCATTAATGCCTATGAAATATATTTTATAGTTGAATAATGCATGTATCTCAACATTCTCCATCGAACAAGAGAGCATGATGATGTATTGAGACCTAAGGGATCCCAATTAGTGGTTAAATATGAATATGGTGATCTTGGAATATAAATAAAAGTTATTGTTATGTCAGAATTTTGTACAAAAAATAAAACTATATAATTTGATGGTGTGATCATTCCCAAAACCTACATGGAAATATGAAAACATCAGCATAGAGTTTTTCAAAGGTATTCCGATGAAATCTAGGTGAAGTAATTTTATATGGGTTATAATGGTTCTCCTTATAAAGTCTTATCACTTCATTACCATTATTAGGACTTCCCACACAATCCAAATTACTGTTAATACATTAGAATTGTTTTGAGGTAGCATATAAAACCACTATCAGTTGTATGTGATCGAGATATGAGATTTACCTCTATGTTCTAGAATAGTCTCCAACATTCTCTAAAAATTTAAATAAACTTCATTAATTCCTATAATTGTTATACTTATGGAAAATATATGTAGAAAAACTACAAACAAGATTAACTATTGGGACCCTGAATCATTCATGTGAAAAGTGGATAATGACAATATCTTACTCTACTCATGTTACTGAACAATAATTGCTTCCCCAAATGCAAGAAAATGGATCCCTGTGAGGCCGTCTTAGGGAATATATGTGTGTCAGCTACATGTGAGTATTAACTTATTGGATGTAAGTGATTTGGAACTAAAATGGTTTAAAATGAATCAATTGTTTAGGATCATTCATTAGTACACCATCACAGCACTGAGCCTGAAAAAATATTTATATGATCATCGAAAAGACATAGTGTTTGGGGTAATTTCTTGAAATTCATATCTCCATGGTAGATAATCATGGTATACATTAATAGTGGAATTCTAATTCTTAGATACATTGATTCATTTGAGATTCTGGATGACATTTAAGATGTGGACCGTCAACTAAAACTCCCACCAACCATGCCTCATGTAAATGATTTTTCTACATATTTATCTTAGTAAACTACAAACCAGAACCCTCAAAGTATAGAGTCTAGTGGTGGTATATACGGAGTATGATCACAATAAATATAATAAATTGGTGATGATCATGGACTATAGAGACACTGGTCTCCACAAATAGTACTCACCATGTCATAGTACTATTGTAGAACTATATGTTTGAGGAGGTGGCATGGGAACATGAGGAAGAAATATTCCCAATGTATCATTATCCTTTTTCAAAATATCTCATGAATTGAAACTTTGAGGGTGATTTTCACAAGGTGGGATTAATGTAATGATATTTATTTACATTAATGGATCATCCCTTTTGAAATTACTAATGTGACATATTTAGTTATAGTTTTATATAAATATAATTGACCACATGATATAACAAAAATATTTTTGTTATATTGACATAATCATTGCAATAATAGTATTAATATTTTCAATATATTGGAGAAAATTAAAATGGGTAAACAAAATATAATGTAATAGAAAATAATATGAATAATTGGATCTACTCAATCCCCAACATTAATGTCCCCCACAAAAAATCCATTAACATCTTGGCCCTAACCATTTCCTTTTAAAGAGTTTATTAACGATTAACATTAAATAAGATGCCAAACATAGTAATAACTTGTTATAAATACCAAGTCCACTAATCCGTAGTGGAAATATTATCTATTAATAAAAATAGAACCTATCGAAAAAATAATTCAATCAAATAAAAACACTATATAATACATTAAATGTAAATAATAAAACCCATGAACAATAAAAATAACCAAGAATATATGTCTAGAATAAAAATATAACATTATAAAATAAGACACCAAAATGAAGCATGAATCCTGTACAGAGGTGGTACTTATCCAAAATCCATGTACTTGACCATATCCGACGCTCTAACTCCAGACAACAGTATCAAGAAGCACCAATATTGAAAAATGAAATCTTCCACATTACAATAAATTAGAAAATAGTATCTACATATGAAATAAAGTTCATATATAGGGGTTTAATATGCATACTTAGTAACCAATCAACTAAAATATTCATACACACACCAATAACAAAAGGATAGGTTTGCATATAGTTTGGCATATAAATAAAATAAAAAAGTGGAATATAAAAGGTATTTTACCAATATCAAAAATTTTAAATTTAAATTTTAAATAATTTACCCACTAATTAATGTTGCCAAACCCATTCATTTATCAAAAATACAAACACAAGCATGCATTCCATGGAAGTACAAATACACATGAGATGTAATCTATCCATCAACCATTCTAGTTGTTGATGATAATTCACTCAATTATTCTTTCTTATATCAAATCCTCATTTAATGGCTATGTTGAATAAGAAAGAACACACACTATTCAAAATCGTCCATTAATAGAGTGCGAGAGATGTTAACAACACACATACCTATTAAAATCAATTTCCTTACCTAAAGACAAAAGAGGGAGATATCAATAAATAAATGTTTCCCACAACTCCATGAAATTAAATCCTTATTCTTATTAAAAAAATCAGGAAATAGAACCCTATATTTTATGTTTTTGAAAAAATTTTGTATGAGAAGGTGAGAAAATGTTATAATGGAAAAATTTATGTCATAACTTTTATCAAATACCCCACAATAAATTCTCATGTTGGGAAATAACTCATATTAATTACCATCAATAAAATATACCATGTCAAAAAAATTGATTGACACCACCGAATGGTGGTGGTCACCATAATCATAGTTCTTATGTCCAACTAAATTGAGTCTCTACAACATGTTGCAAAAACCCAAGGCATTTAAAATTCAACGTGAAATAGATCATAACATGGTGAGGTATCCTCTAGACATTCCCATAAAAAGATACATTGAACACCATTCCTAAAAAAAATATTGACTACAACCTCCCATGGTCATTTTTTCCCATGTTTCACAAGCTCAATACCTAGTGGACCATGTCATCCACCATGCCATGTTGCTACATGTGGTGCATCATGGAATTCCAAAATCACTCAAAACCTATCAATGAAACATACGGATGAACCATAAAAAATTCATACAAAATATTTAAAAAGGATAACATGAAATTTCCTCAAACCAGAGGTGTTACATCGTCCCCACTATTATGATTTTTATTCATGGAATAATAGATATTGTAGGTTCCTTTGATGATTTATGGCCATTATTCCCACATAACATTCTCACATTCACATCTCACCTATTGAAATTAGCCGTCTTATAGAAAACCATAATCCAATAGAATACATTTTCAATGAATGAATGTTCCTTGTCTATCAATAATATGAATCAGTGCATGAACATGTGTATCACTTGGTTTGAGATAAAATGATCCCATCAAATTATAATAGTAGGATTAGCTCGATACGTCCTCAGTTAAGATACATGAATGAAATTATAACCCCAAATAATAAATTTTTGTAATGAAAATAAATAAGAAACAAAACTAATTGATTCATGTATCCCAAAAGGTCCAACATACTACTAGGTCAATTTACCACCCACACATAATCTATGATTCCCTAGAAGATGAGATATTTTATTGAATGAAATATCACCTTTAAGAAAATATAAAGTGGAATACAATGATCTATATAATATTTATGATAGATTAGAGAGAAAACCATATATTTCTTATTAATATCTATTTTTTATTGTTTCTTAAACATGGATTGGTTTTAATATTTATGTGTCTTTAGCCTCTACCAAAAAAATAATTTTTTCATAGTTGGGAAAAGTACATGAATGGATCCATTTCTATCATTGATGGATATTTTATTTTAAATGATGTCACAAATAAGGGAAAATTATTTTCAAATGATCCACTGTGATCCAAAATAGGAATTATGGGATTTTTTTTTCTTCTAATCATTCATTTCTACTACCAATATAAAATAGGATAATACTTTATGTTCATGGTTAACTAGGAAGCCGAATATTACTGAGAAATTAGAAAAACTGATAGGTATATCAAGGATATTATTAAGAGATTATTCATACAGGTATTAAATGTAATTTTACCTTATTTTTAATTTATATAATTATAAAATTTTCAATCCTATAGGATTCCAAAATATGAATTATCTAGGATTTCTTTGTTAGTTGACCAACAATCATCCATATTGAATCATTATTTCAAATATTTTATTGTAAACCTATGAAAAAAATTAAAGATATATTATACCATTTTTGTATATTTATAGGTAATGATTTAAACATTCATTATATTGATTACTAATCATCCTTGTTCAACTGATAATTGAGGAATTTTATCACATAATCATCCACATTCCATTTCATCCATAACCACAAACAACGGTTTTAACGGATTTTGAGTTATTTTGGATAATTGGACGAATCAACCCCAAAGAATGTTTTTATGATAAAATAAGTATTTCATGGGAAGTTTATTAAACTAATACTCAATAATGAAAAAGATACACCAATGTTATATCTGATTTCCATATATTAATGGTCTCCCTAACAATATGTTATTATGTAATGGTATAAAAATTGCGATATGAGATTTGAGAATCACAGATATTCTCAACCAAATCTGATATAGAAGTTACTAGAAATAACACTATGATTTATTCCTACACAATTCAATCAAAATTAATATTATAAATAATACTCAACAATTAACATTAAAAATAAGATTCACTAGCTTGTTGATTATATGACATTTTTATGAGCTCATTAGAAATATAATTTCCTTTTTATTGTATAAAATATATAAAATACTAAAAACCTGATATATTCTATCAATATTATTTTTCATTGGTTTAAATACCATTTTAAAAGGATATATATCAATATTTTTTGATTTTTGGATACATTTAACTTCTCCCAAAAGTGAGAATGGAATCACATTTTCAATGAATGATCAACCACAGACAATTACAAAACTATGGTTCAGATATTTTTTTTATGAATGAATAAATATCATGATCCAAATATATATCATGATTTATTTTCAAAATAAAATGGTCACATCTATAACCATATTCATCAAAATATTGCACACAACCTTCCTAGTGATTTTAAAAGTCAATAATTGGGGTTAAGGTGATATTATCCTAAAGCTCCACAAATGATTGAAGAGATTCTTCACTCTAGTTGAATGGTGTTACCTTTTTTGTTATGATTTATATAGGATATATATGATTTAAGAAGTAATCAATGGTGTGTTAATGGTATCCAATGACACCCAAAATGTTACGTATCATAAATAAATTATTAGGTGGTTTGAATGAGACGAAAAAATCTCTCTATTCAATATATAATGATATGAAATTCATAAAAATTACATTACCATGGAAGAAAACATGTTATATCCCCGAATAACATTCATAAAAACATCTATATAACCAATTATTTCTAAAATAAGTAAATAAAATATCTAAATATTCCTTATGGAATTTTCCAGTTTGGCATTACACTAAAATTTCATCCAAAAGACCAAAATAATACAATATATGTTCTTATGAAATAAATGATTCATCATTTCATAAAAAATTGGTGAATTTGGAAGACCAAAATACAAGACCAGATATCCATAATGACCTACCCTAGCAGCTCTTAAATGCTATTTGTTGGAAAATCCACTTTATTCACCCTAAGATGGCGTTACACAAAAAAATATTAAATCAAAGATTTTAATTTATACCTTTTAAATTGATAAAATAGATAATAAATTAATTTAAAGGGATATCTATTCATTATAATAACTTTATTTAGTTTCTGATGATAAATACTGTGTCATAACAAACAAACTTCTTTATTTGTAAAAGGAATTAGAGTACCCAATGGTGATATACTCCGTCATACAAAAACCATTCTTTATAATTAATCCAATTTCACCCTAAATTAACGTAATTACATATATTTTATTCTATATAATGGTAGTAAAATATTATACATCCATTCAAGGAGATAAATAATAAATTATATTTACCTTTAATAAAAAAAGTAAAATTTTTAGGAAATCCAATAGGATATGAATCCAAAATGGTAGGAAAACATTTGGTATAAATTATGTAATTAGACCCCTAAGTGAAAGATAATGATTAACATAAACTAAATCTAAACATTTATGCTAATGTTCCTCCATAGAAAATATTCACATCCCAATTTCCATTAATGAGATGCATTGTCCCATCAAAATATGTAAAATTTACTCATTGTGAAAAAATAGATATGATCCATGAAAGATTTTTACAAATCCATGCCAAGGATAACGTTCAATATATTCATTCATATAATAGAAAATTCCTAAACAAATTTAACTCCATTGATGGTTGTAGAACAAGATGCAAATTTAAATCCCATATACTCCCACTACTTGAATGGTGTCTAGATAATCATCATATACAGATTCATCTTGATATATATCCCAATTTAATTAATGAAATGTGAATAAATGAAAAAGTTTTATGTAACATTATTAAACAGAACATTCATAGTAGTTGAGTGAATAAGAATAGTACCCCATACCATCAAATGAAATTTTTGATCCTCTATGATAATTTTCATGGAAATATTAATATACATTCTTATTCCCCCTTCTTTATAGTTTAATATTTTTGTTTCACTCACTTAAGAGTTGGGGTGATTTTTGAATCCCTATGTCTTTGTCTTGTCACATAATGTGTAACACCTCAAAAATTCAAAATAAGTAACTTTTATTTAAGAGTGAATAAACCTCAAGAATTTATGGTATAATTAATATTTTTAATATATAATGTAGATTTTAAAGAACAAAATACGTATTTATCTTGTTTCACACACAAGGAGAATATTTTTTGATAGAAAACATTACACGCATGACCTAGTTGTACTATACAATAACGTATTATTAAAATATTGTTCTTTAATATTATAAGATATAACCTAGAAAATAAATTAGTAGAAAATAATATAATTAAACAACATAATTAAATGTATATGTTATATATTCAATAACATATTGTGGATATTCCTCCAATAAATTTGATAGGTATAATATAATTACAACTCAAATTTTATGCATAAAAACCTACATTTTTGTCTATTGTGGTTTACTGCCTTTTAAAGGAGAAGTTATTATATATCCATTTATTTTGAAATTTTATAAATTTTATATTGAAAAAAAAATTAAATTTTATAACATAAAAATAAAATTTAGGTAAGGGAATATTTTTTGTATTTTTATTCAAGGTTTCATTTTTTGATGAATAATATAATGTAATGGATTTTAATTCAAAACATATTTTTAAAATAATTTATTTATAACATTAAATTATATATGTCATTGTTTTTAACATTTAAATCAATAAATTTTATATAAATTAATAAAACATAGTTTATTATGATCAATTTCAAATCAAAATTAGATGCAAACTCTTTGAAATATTTGGAAACTTTTTTACTTTAGAAACTCATATTGTCGTTACATCTGTAGGATTATATTAAAATTAATATCAACCACTTTTGAAATTGTAATTTTGAGAAAATGATTTCATATTTAGAATCATAATAAATTATATGGCCAAATACGGGTTTTTTACCAAAATTATTAGTGAATGTGAATAATTTTTTTTAGTGATTAAGAAGAAAATTGTCTTAACAAGGGACTAAACATTACACATAAAAGAAAAAATGACCTAGAAACTCGTCCAAATTCCATTTATGGTCATATTGTAATTCTAGGCACCTTATGATTGAATTAGGATCATTATTAGAGAACCATTACATTGGAAAAACGTAGGTGGAATTCCATTGTAAATTTTTTTCAATAATTCCACTCCTCTTGCACTTAAAAATGTACTAACTCCTCTCATTTATTAACATATTTTATTTCCATGGATCCCCAATACTATACTCAATAAAGATTAAACAATTACTCCCATTAACCTAGAAGCCTCACCTTGCAATGAAATCTGACCAATTATGTATTTTGGTATAATCTAAAGGGAGTTACCGCAAAATGAGGTGTCATTATTCAATGATCATCTTCTGTTTCATTTAATTCTCATCCACTTAAATCTATTTTATATCATTCCTATGTAATAAAAAATTATATTCAATATACATATATTTTTTTCTAAGGGTTGGACCTACAATAAAACACACATCCATTTAATGGTTAACGAACTAAGAAATTAGTGTACATCGAACTACCTCCTCGCAAATGGTTGATTATTTGTTCTTCCTTTAGCACATATCACGATGGGTCATATTATGGGAAGTCTATTTATATATGATATATATAATACTTATAATTTAATTCAAATTATTTAATTCCTATATAACACATAATTTTGTAATTTCTATTCTGTGGGAATATGATAACAACGTTTGTGGAAGTGTGGACTATCTCTTCCTCAAAGTGATGTGATTCATTCATTCTATTCATGGAATCTATAAAAAGCTGGTTTTAATAAAACAACGTATTATAAATGAGATATATATGATACATGATTTATTATATAAATATACCCATGTGTCATTATATTTTCATTATTTGAAAATATGGTATTGAAATATATGTTGTGTTTATGCATACGTACCGACTACTATCTCAATGAATGGTGAATATCATTTCTTATCTCTAAAAAATATAAATTATTATAAATACATATATAAATAATATATAATATATGATGATTAAATAATGGTTTGAATAAAATATATGATGAAATCATATTCTATATTTTTAGAAATAAATTAACAATTCCACACAAACTTGAAAAACTAAACAATTAACACCCAAAATAAGGAAAACAATGATGTATTATTTACAAATGAGTAATATGATATAATAAGATGTTAATATATGATATTATTAATATTATTATAGTTATGATATAAGTAATTTAAATGGTTAAAACCATTATACAAGATTTTAGAAGACATTAACCAAAAAATTAATTCATGGTAAGGCATTTTCATCTTAGTTTTTTCATCAATTAGATGAATGTCATATTAACCAATTAATTATTTTGTGTGGTTTATATCCTAATTATCTTGGAATATTATATCAGGATTTTTTTATCTTCCTGGTATATTTAGTTGAATTAATTATCTATTATAATGGGATTTTAGTTTAAATTTACCAAGTGGTGATGACTTTCTTAACCAGATTCCAAATCATTGGGTTATATAACATTCTCATCATTGTTAGTATTATATGATTATTTATGTACTAACATTTAAAATATATTTTTGTATTTATAGGGTTATGTAGTTTTTCGTTTGACGCACATAATATATTAAATAATTCATTATCACATCAACATTATGGTCTTTTAGAGGGTTTACATCACAATCTCATTTGGTTCATGAATATCTACACATGAATTTCTATTAAAAATAATTATAGGATAATTGTTTGAAAATAACTTTAATTTTATTATCATATGTTTATTATTTTAATTTATTAAATAATAGTACAATTTATTTACCCTTTGGTACTGAATATTTTTAATATATTTTTTTATAAGATAACCAGGCATCATTTCTTTCTTTAGTTAGGAAAACTCTTTTCCTCTAAAACCCATGTTTTCTAAAATGGTTCTCATAAATGAATTTAAAATTTGAAAAATTATTTATTAAATAAATATTTAACCTTTTTTAGTCTCAAATTTTTTCAATGAAATATTATTTTAACTTTCTAAAAATATACTTTTCTATCCTTTTTACCATTGAAATTCAATTTTATTTTTACCTAGTATATAATATATGGATTTACATCTTTTCAATTATTAAATGATTATTTTGAATGATTTAAAGGTAAATTTGAAATGTAAATTGTTTTTAAAAGTGTTTTTAAAATAAATTTATTAATTTTCTTTAAAATGAAATGTTTTAAAAAAAAATGTTTTTAAAAGATCATTGTATTTTTAGTCACATTAATCAATGAAAATGACCTTCATTTTTACACCAAATTTGATATTTGGTATCAATACCATCAATATTCTTCTTCTGGATGGTTCCAAATTAATTTTTTCAATGATAGTTTTAACATTTGTTTCCTTGATTCATTTATTATTCCCCTAAAAATATTCTATTTCTTATGATAATTTAACACAGAATTTCCACTAATAATCCATATAATTTATCATTGATATGTTCATTACATAAAACCTAAAACATTTTAAATATAGTGAATACTATAAATAATGCTTGACTTACTATGGAAATATTGATAAATATGTATCCTACACACAATATGGATTAATGATAAGGAACTTTGTTTATTTAAATTTTTTATTCGATATATGAATAATTATTTGGACATACACTATACAGGTATGGGAATGGTTAATTCAAGACCTTTGGTATGATGAATTATTAATGTAAGCCCTATGGGTTGGGGAATTGTTAATATAAGAACCATGATTCATCCGTAGTGTCATAAAAAAAATAATTTGGTGATAATCCCTTAGAGTTTTTTTGAAGCACAATAGATTGGTTTCTACCTATATATTTATACTATCATTTAGATGGTATAGATAAAATGTTATCACATGATTGGGAATCATGACATTTAATAATTACTCATTTCCTTTATTTTGATTCACTATATTTTAGCCATGATATATTTTTAGTGATGTTATATATAGATTAATTTCATTCCTCGTTAATTAAATTAATGAATTTTTTTAGTTATTTAAATTTCCATATAATTTTATCACTTCATTTTCAGTTACTTACTATATGGATTGTGTTATTTGTCATTCTCCATTTCATATTTATAAATTACATTGATTCATTATTTTTTCCTTTGTACTTTATCCTTACTAGGTATTTGAACTCACCCTTATTTTGTTACAATTTCTCAAGATTCCATGACGTTTTATAAGAATTATATATAGTGAACCACTAGATAGAATAAAGTTATTATAGTCAAATAAAAAATTTATGTTGTAATTAGTGTCTTAATTTTTAAACCAAGACTCGGTATTTATCTCATTTTCTATGACTACTAATCTTTTCAGCCTCCAAGGTATCAATTTACTTGTATCTTATGCCAACACAATGGTAGAAGGTAGCAACTTCTCACTGTCAGGGCAGAGTTTTCTACATCTTGTATCTATTTATATTTAGTATCTACCATTTGAATTAGATTTGTGAAAACCAATATTAGAGAATATAACCCTATGGATGAATATACATAATATTATAGAAGAAAATCCCACAATTTTGGTAATGTAGAGATTATGTTGGCTTTCCTTGAAATAAATACCTATCTCGTTATTAAAAGTGGGAGTGGTTCTATAATATATGTACCAAGGGAAAACCACTCTAGAATAGTGTGTCAGGAATTACTTGAGAATATCCTAATACTTGAGAATGGTCCTTACTACATGCCTAGTTGGACAATCCTGAAGGACATGATTAGGATAATTAACATTTTCTTTACAGACCATTATGAAGGATTTGAATAGATAATAAAAATTTATGAACTAGTTTAACCCTTAGACTAATGAAGGACCTATGATGAAATAAAACAGATGAAATAATTATCCATTGAGGTTATATTGAAAATATTAATTAAAAGGTTATTTAGTTATTAAATGTATTTCAAATATTTCTATCATAATAATTTTTTAAATTTTATTATTATATATTTGGAATAGTAAAATCTATATACTATGTGACATACAAGGAATTATAGAAATGCTTCATGACATGAACCATTCACCAAAGGATGATAAGGGTTTTAAACCAACCACTAACCTATATAAGGTCTAGGGTAATGTGTCATTATTTTTAGTTAAACAATTTGAAAACTAAATATGAATGATGAAACCATAGTGTTAGACATTAATATATTTATCATATTTTTATTCTAGTATTGATAGGGAAAATAAATAAGACTCTCCCTCTCTTATGGGTATTACAATTTTTAAAAGAAAATTTTAGCCCATAAAAGTGGAATATTTTAGGATATTCGTTTCATAGTGTAAGGGATGAATTTTAATTTGATCATTTAAAAAAGATATTTAATTAGTCCTATGAAATTGAAATTTATCATGTAAATCTATTTCATTATAATTTTATTTAGTAAAATAATTACTCAATATTAGGAAAATGAATAAAGAAATGTTTCCAAACACCTTAGTTTTGTTAAAAAATGGACTTTTTAATTGTCATATATTTATGGTTTTGAGGACCACAAAATTACATTTTACATTCACTTATTTTTTATTTATGATCTCAATCACTCCCTATAAAAATTTATGTTTTTCCTTCATGTATGTAACTCTACTTTCCACTAATGTTCTCCAAATTATAGACCTAGTTATATGTTAGTCCATGTGAAATTTGTACATCCTATTCTACCATCTCTAAAGGAAAATTCATGATCTGTTTTACTAATGAGGAATTTAAATATAAGAAATATTGAAATATTTATTACCAATATCATCTTTTAATTTCAAGGACTCAATCCATTTAAGGTAGGGAGAATGTAACAACACAAAATGGTAAAAGAGTGAATTTTATTAGATAACACATAAACTCTAAATACATTATGGTATAATTATTAATTTAAATAAATTATATGTCTTTCAAAGAATGAAATACTAAGTTATCATGCATTTCACTAAACAATGTGATTTTTCAATATCCTACGTTACACACATGAACGAGTTTTACCTAACAACAATAAATTATTAAAATATTATTATTTTACAAAATAAGATATCAACTAACCGTTAAATGGGAAATTATGAATTTAATTAAAAATATTAATTGAATCTATATATTATATATTAAATAATATTTCTATATGCCTCTTACCAATTTTATAGGAATAAGATAAGAAAAAACCCAATTTTATGCAAACAATCATATATATTTTTAAAGACACTTTTACTACCTTTTAAGGTAGAAGCAATTTTATTTAATTTTTTTTGAACATTAGTATATTTTATAAGTTAAAAATTTTATTTTTTATATAGTTACATCAATATTAGGTTATGGTAAATTTTAAATGTTATTTTGTGAGGTTTTATTTTATGATGAATGGTTAAATAATGAATTTTATTTATAAACAACAATTAATCTAATTTATTTGAAATGATAAATTATATTTTTGAATGGTTTTAGAGTTTTATTAAATTAATTTTATATCAATTAATCTAATTTAGGTAATTATTATGAATTTTACTTTTAAATCAGATATAAAAAATAATAAAACTTTTGATCATTTTTACTTTAAAACCGAACATTTTCATCCCAAAAATGGGATTAATTTTAAATTAATTTATTCTAAAAATATGATTGGAATTTGGAAAAATGGGTTCAGCATTTACAATAATAATAATTAATAATTTAAAATAAGTTCAGCTTAGTTTTTCACCAAAAATATTCATGAATTTTATTGAAATTAATTACAATGATTAAGAAAAAAATTATCTTTGTAGTAGACTATTACTTAAGCTTAAGTGGAAACATTACTTATCAAATTTTCCAAAATCCATTTTATATCCATCTATAGACCTTATATTACTTTTCTAAATTTTCATTCATTTTTGGAGCCACATGAAATAGGAAATTGTGTGTGAAATTCCCATTTCAAAAAGTTACTAGTATGCAACTCCTTATCCACTATAAAAGGCACTCTCTCATCCCATTTATTCATTCTTATAAATAATTTTTTTCCCCTAAATAATAATAATATGATATCCCAACATCCCTATCCAAAACCAAGAATCCTCATGTTGTTATTAATTCCAACTAAGTTTATCTGTTGGTATAAAGTAAAAAGAGTTACCCAAAAATGAGGTAACATAATTCAATAATCATCTTTTCTTTCATTCACTTCTCCAACCCATAGAATCCTTTTTATTACATTAATATATAAAAACATCATTATCCTAAATATAATTGTATGTTTTAATTCAAAGGATTTAGTCTATACATACAATTTTATTTAATCGGTAATGAACATACCGATTCGTGTACAACGAACTGCCACCTCACGAAACAATGATTGTTCTTTCTTTGTTTACAACCACTAATGGTGGGAATTATAAGTGAAATTACATTTAAATATGATATATATAATATTTTTATTTTATTAATTATTAGTAAATTCTTATATAACCCATAACATTGTGTTTTCGATTTTGTGGGAATACGATAACATGATTTGTTGTAATGTGGGATGCCGCCTCCTTAGTGAGATGTGATTCATTCATGGTATTCTTGGAATGTATAAAGGATAGTGTTAATAAAAATATTTAATATATATGACATATATGTTATAATGGAATTATAATATAAATATACATATATATAATTTACATTGCATTATTTTAGAAAATTAAAAGGAAATTAATGTTGAGTTCATGTGTATACATAACATAATATCTCCATGAAAAAGGAATTTAATTTCCTACCTCAAAAAAATATATATTTTTATAAATGCATATGTAATGAATATTTATGAAAATTTAATAAATTTCTAAATCTTGGAGATGATTAATTCATGATCCTCTTAAGAATAACAAAAATAACATGTCAAGACTTTATCAAAAATGTTGTCAATTGACACCATAAATATTAAAAATATTGAATGATTATTAATTGATAGTTAATCAGATATTATAATAAGTTCATAAATTACATGATTAATTTTAGTATGGTTCTATTATAAGTTAATGAATTGTTTAAAACCATTATACAAGAGGTTAAAATATGTTCACCCAAAATGAAATGTAATTTAAGGGATTTTCATTTCACTTATTACATCTATGAGATAAATTTATTATTCACTACATACTTGTTTTTTGTTGTCTATATAATGACCATTTTACTATATTATATCGTGAAATATTTTATATTCATGTTATTTTTGGTTTCAAAATGAATTATTTCTTCTATTAAGATTTTTTGTAAGCATTTAACAAGTAATAAATAATTTCATAAAATGATTCCTTTTCATTATGTTATATTACATCCTTGTTAGCTTTAATATTATAAGATTTTATGTGTAATTATTTTTAAAATATATTTTTTATATTTAATTTTTATTGGGATTTCCATTTGAAGCACACAATCAATTTATTGACTGATTCCCACATCAACATTATGGTCTTTTCAAGGTTTTAATTCACAATTTCATTTTGTTATGGAATTTTTAAAATTAAATTTCCATTAGACGAAATTATTATATCATTTCACAATAAAACCTTTCATTTTATTATACATTATTTTTTCTTGATATTTATCAAGTAATATTACCATTTTTATCACTTTTTCACTCAAAATTATTTCAAAAAAATCTCATCGTCATTTCACTCTTTAGTTGGAGAAAATATTTTCCACTAAAAACAATATTTTATAAAAAGGGTATTGAAAATAATATTATCCTTTTTAAAATTTATTATTAAATAAAATTTTACAATTTTTTCTTTTAATTTTTTTTAATGAATATTCTTATCTCTTTTTGAAAAAGGAACTTTTCCAATATTTTTACCATCAAATACATATTTTTTAACCTTGTAATTAATGTATGGATTTACCATCCATAATTTCATCAAAGCTTCCATTAAATGTTTAAATTGTTTCTTATGATAATTTGTTAAATGTAACTTCCAATGCAAATTATTTTAAGTTTTTTTCTCAAAATGAAAATTATATTATACAGAAGAATGTTTTGAATATAGATTTAAATTTTATTTCAATTAATCAGTGAAAAAAACCCTTTAAATTTAGACTATATGGGATATGTTGAATTGAAAACATCATTATTCATTCTCTGGGTAATTTATTATTTATTTTTCCAATGATATTATTCACAATCACTTTGTTGAATCCTTTTCTATTCCCCATAAAATATAAAATTTCATATGATCATTGAACATTGAAGTTCCTATAATTATCTGTTTCATTTATCATGGAAATGTTTATTTCTCAAACCAAACACCTTCTTACATACAATTTTTTATTTATATATATTTGGTTTAATAAGGAATTATTGATAAATCTATATTGTTTACTCAATAGAAGTATTTGATAAGGCACATTTTTTATTTAAATGAGTATTTGATATATGAGGAATATTTGGGAATTAAATTTAATGTTGGGGACAATTTAATAAAATCACTAAGAGTTAGGGACCACTAAATGAAATATGTATGGGTTGGGGACTATTTAATATACTCTCCAAGATGCATCAATAGTCTAATGAGATTAAATTTGTTGGAAAAACCACCTTAGGGATTGTTTTTAAGAATAATAGATGTGTTTGTACTAAAAGATTTAAACTACCTACTGAAATGTATTGATGGTAAAGGTATCATTTTCCTAGGAAACATGTCATTTAATAATAATGAATTACCTACATTTTGATTTATTATTTATTATCCAAGTTATTTTTTTATTTAAATTTTCTATGGATTAATTTCATTATCATTTCAATGAATAATTGCCTTGTGCTTTTAGTTATACACCATACCATATTACTTACCGAATTCCTTCTTAGTTTATGAATTCCTGGTATGTGTTCTCTTTTATTTACCTTTCTAAATATATTATTAGCATATATTCATTATTTTTTCAACAGAATGTCACCCTTATTGAGAATTTGATCTCAACAATATTATATTTCATTTCTTCTAGATTTCATGAAGTTTATTAAGAATTATATAAAAGGATATGTTATGTGGATTCCAGATATTATTTTCAAGAAAAAAACAATGATTAAATTAGTGTATAATTTGAAAAACAATCTTCATATATTAATATGGTTTACCAAGTCCCCTAAACATTTCATAACATTGGGATGAAATTTACCTATATCTTATGACAATTTAATGGTATTAGGCATCACCTTCGGTATGTGGGGGTTGGGGTCTCTACAAAATGAGAACTAGATGGACATAATTTAAAAGTCAATGTGTAATATGTCTAATACATTATCGTGGTATTCCATTAAACTTGATTTGTAGCATTACAGTAATAGAATCGATGATCTACCATCTCAATATAGTTCTATCATCCTCTTGGTTATTCCATACCAACATTATTCATATTATATGAAAAACCACATTAATGAAATAAAATCATGTTACTATTACATTGATGAATGTTAATCAATTATTTTAAGTGGTTCATTGATTGTAAATTGCATTAGAAGTAGGAAAAGCTCTTTCGTTTGTTGCATGAGTAAGAAATCACACCTATTATAATAGAAACACTTTTTATTCCTCTATTAAAATTCCATGTAATATAAATTTCTACCATTTTCTATCTATTAAATCTATATATATAATTATTAGTATCTAGAACAACTATAATAGAATGATTATATTGGCATATCCCTATCACAAATATATCTTCTATCAAGGATGTTTTAGTATGAGTCATCATAAAAAATAAACTCCACTCATATAATTTTCTACACATTCCATCGTTGATATATTTTATTTCTTGAGAGTGAATAAATATTTCATTCTCGTTATCTTGATGGGGTTTGTGATGAAATTTTTTGTTAAAGAATTCCCAAAATCCCTATGATGCAATGTTTTAGTCAAATACATATTGTATATATAAATAAAACATTTATTATATATGTTCCTCTAGTATCTACACTGCTAACTTACCCATTATATTATCCAAGGTTCAAATTAAATTGAATATATGGTTTCTT
Organism: Viscum album; assembly: GCA_963277665.1. Classification (NCBI taxonomy): domain Eukaryota; kingdom Viridiplantae; phylum Streptophyta; class Magnoliopsida; order Santalales; family Viscaceae; genus Viscum; species Viscum album. The sequence goes on along the minus strand of OY728158.1, from coordinate 1,583,106,301 downwards.
CATTTAAGACACACTTAGTTATTTTTTGTAGGAACAATTAGCATCAGCGTAATCACTAAGTGGGGGAAGGGGTGAAATGGGAAAATTATATATATTTTATTTTATTAAATTTGAAACAACTTTTACATCCAGTTATAGAAAATTAACTCTTCCATAAAATAACAAAAAATCATAATCATAGAAACATGGAAATTTTCAAGGTTCTCTACTCAATAAGAGTATCTAGCCCTTAGATTTTTTCAGAAATCATACTTGACCACATAAATAATATACAAAATACTTTGAAGAATTAAAATATGATGGTAATACCCATCATAGTCATAGATTTTTATTATATTGATAGTGCATGTGATCCCTATATAGTGAACATGAATAACAAATATTTCCATCAATAAAAGAATCCTTCACCAAAAGGTTTCAATGTGTTTTTAGAACTCTTATTGAATATTCATCACACATTCCTTCATACACATTATTATAGATGTTTAAATTATTGCACATCAGTGAAAATAAGTTCTATATCAATATGTTTGTTAACCTATTAGTCTAATTATCACTCTATTTGGTAGCAACTAATCTGAAATCCTACCACCGATACACCATCTATTAGCATTAGTATGGGACCAATTTTTAGTTCCACATTCATCTATGACCAAATTTGAGATTAAAACCACACTGCCCCATACAACTAAATTTTTATTACTTTTTGTAATAAATAATTTCATTCAAGGATTTAATAGTTGGAAAACACCATAATTATTCAATAATATAAAAAAATCATTAGAATTCATTGTGTACCATATCCATGATTATATATGTATTGATTCAACAATAATAAAGGGATTAGAGTGAACATAACATTCAATTTCCCCAAACAGAAATTGAATATCCCACTCAAAACATTCAAAATTTTGATTTTCTTCTGTCTTCTTAAAATAATAGAGTAAAAAATAATCAATATGATACTTTTGATAATCCTAGGTGCCAAAAAACTTTTAAAACACCCTAAAATCAATGAATAATTAATAATTTTACCTTCCTAGTTAATGAAATTTTGAGTTCCTATCACATCGTCATCATTATAATGGATGATATCAAAAAACATTCTAAATACATTCAATGCATCACCATGTTCATATTTATCGGATCTTCGCTTTCTAGTAACCTCATAATTTGCATATTTGTTTGGTAAAAGTCTATTTGGATTACATTATATTTTTATATCGAGATATTTTTATCTTCTTCTTAGTTCTCATCAAGTTGTACTATATCAAGGATTTCCTCTAATTCTTATTTCAGATTCCTTTAAAATATTAATCTAGTGGACTCTGTCAGGAGAACTTTATCTGATTTCATTATTTGGTTACCTTTTTCTATTGAATAATCTTGGAAACCAATTTTCAATTCATTTTTCAATTTACCTTTCATTCGGATATTCCACCAGAATTTCACAATCTCATGATCCTTAGATGGATTTGTTGTAAAGTGACAATGTTGTGAAACCTTATGCTGGTAATCCAAATAAATCATATATAATTATATATGATTTAACATTGTTCATAACAAATTATTTTCTTTAGACATTACTTCTTCAATCATTATTTGATTAGGAACTCAAAAATAGTTAATTATACCATTTCTATCTAACATCATATTGAAATAGTTATTTCTCGAATCACGAAGACCGTTTCATTAACATTATTTTATGCACATTTAAAAGTATGAAACCATTTCTAGATTTAAATTAGTGAGTGTCTATGGAAGATAGAATAATAATGAATTTTTCTTTTCACATTAGTCTGATCACCTTAGTTTGTTGGACTCTTTTTAATCAATATAGTTTATTAGAATTCATATGTTCACCATAGAAGATATATTTTGATAGTATTATTGGATTTTTGTTTTAATAAAAAATAATACACTTAAAAAATCATTCAGATTTTAATATTAGGTTCTTATTAATATAGAAACTCCTCACAAAATCTTATTCACAGAAATCTCCATGTATGAATTTTTTTAAACCAATGATCAAAAACCAATGAATATTTCGAACTATGAAAATGATTACAGTGAAAAATAATTATTCCACCATGAGAGAACTCAATTGAAGAATTAAGTATTATTAAATAACATAACATTTTATCCCTTAAGCACTGATTCACAATCATTTTCATAATTATTCCAATTACACATATTCACTATAATGTCTTTATTATCACAAATATTAATCGATATAAAAAAAATCTTTGGTACTCTACATAAAAATATTAATATAGTTCTCACAAGATGACATCTATGATTATCCAATTTAAAAAATATATTAAAATATAGTACCTCCCTTTATTGGTAAATCACATACCTTGGGATAGACATTGGTGATAAATATTCTACCTTTTTAAGACACTATCAATAGACAAGATATGAAAGGGGAAGATATTGCATACTTTATACTTGAATAAAATGATGTTATACACACATGATCAACCTTTTATTATGAAATATTTACTTTAGTAATGGTATAGTGAAGTTATCAAAAACATTATCCATTGTATGAACATGATCAATAATTCGTTAGTTTATTTCTACTTTTTCTTTGATGAAGACATATTTAGTATCAAATGGTTTATATATAAAAATTTTCACTTTATTCTTAGAATATTAATAAAAATCTGATTTTTTGAACGTTTGAGAATGGTAAATCTCACATAGGCCTAGAAATACTTAAACTATGGGTTTATCCAGATCGACTGTGTTACAGTTTTACTAGTCACTACATAATTATCTTTTTACTGAGATTCAATGAACATTATATCTTTATACACCAAAAAAGACTACTTTTTCCAATGAAGAATACTCCACCATTTTTGGATCTACTATCATTGAAAAAACTGAACAATATATATATGAGAAAAATAATACAAATCAATCATTTGTTATATGTTTCAACCCAAAATCATGAGTTCCGTTAATATATCTATGAAATATTTTTTACATCTAGAAGATGAGATTCATTAGGTCGACTGTAGTATAATGTATAATGTGTAACAGGAAAAATATATGGCCTTGTAGTTATAAGATATAACAGGCTTAAAATCACCATTCTAAGCTATTTTGGACCAACATCCATTAGTTACCCATCTTTTAATAACATTGTAATCAATTAAATATTTTTGTAAATAGGCGTTAAATTCTTAAGAGTAAATGTCACCACAATTTAATTATAATATTTATCTTGTGAAATGATTATGTAAATTAGATGTTGAGATATTTATAAGTGAATAATATCATTAATTAATCCAATAAAATGAATTTCAAATAAATTCTTAATAACCATGTTATAATTTTATCACATATATTGATCATTCCATGTGAATATAATATCGTGCCTATAAACAATCATAATGACGGAAACTAATTGATTCTCTTTTATAATGAGGTTCATATCAACTTTTACATTCTAAAACATAAAATTCCTCATGAAGGATTCTAGTTTAGTGTACCAATATTTATAATCTTTCATATAACCATACAAATATTTCTTCATCTTTCATATATTAGTTTCATTTTTTCCCAAGGAAGAAAAAACATGGTTTCTCAATATGAACCTCTTCATCTAACACTCCATTCTAAAGATACACCTTAATATCCATCTACAATATCTCATATATTCATTATTCTATCATCTAGAAAGTGATTCAAGTTATTATACTTTAGTAATAGTCTCACTGAAATAAATTATTTCAACATAGAAGTAGCCTTTATCAGTTAGTCTATCTATATATTATCACATCAAATTTACATTCTAATGTTTATTTAAAAACCTATTATGTTAGAATGAAATTATTGTCTATTAGTTTGGGTAAATTTTCCCATTTACCATTCATATCAATATGATTCAATTCATTATTCATGCCAATAGTCCAATTGTGATACTTTAAAACTTCTTTAACATCTTCTGGTTTATCCTAGGAATATAAAGAGGGTTATGAAACTATCCAAGATGTTTTTCTTGTTTGAACCTCTTTTTCATTACCTATAACTATACTTTTAGACATAAACTTACATACATACTGATTTATGATCTAGACGTGATTTCCCCCCATCACATGAAATAGTTTAGTTATAATCTTCATCTTGTACATCTTCTATATTAACACTTTGATCCGAAACATTATTATGTTGTCTAAATGAAACCACTTCATCTTCAATTATTCTCATATCTAGAACTAACTATAATACTTTTCAATCATAATTCTCTAGCACATTTATGAAAATAAAATCAAAATTATTTCATTTTCTTGATGCATCACATGTATACTCAACAATTAAGAGGGTATCCAAGAATGATACAATCAAATCCTTTTCAATAAAACATCCAATGTTTTTCACCTTTCATTAAGATAATTCAAGGATATATAATAACAATTTATTATTTAAAACTAGGGGTTTCATTGTAATACATTTAACATATAATAATATCAGAATTTTTCCAACAGAAACAATGTTTATAAATATGAACTACAACTCCATTTTCTTGTCTCCCAATGAAATGAGAAGTATCATATTCAATCAGCCTAATTTGAGCCATATCAGAAATAATTATATTTTTTCATTCAGTAATTTTATTCTACTATGGTTTGTATGGTTAAATATATTCATGATGAAATCAATGATTTTCAAGGAAATATTTTAATATACCATTTGTGTATCAAGAACCATTATCTATTCAAATATTCTTCATATAATATAGTCATTCCTTTTAAAAAATTCTCCTTAAACTCTTAAATATATTTTGGGACCCTTATTTAGGTTTCAAAAATATAATACATATAATAAAATTAAAATAAACACTAAATTAAATAATACACTAATCCCCATTATTTTATTTCTTTCCCATTAGGCCACAAACATTAGAAAGGATAATCTTCATGATTTGACAATGATATATCCCTATTTTTATATACAATTTTTGTAATCTTCCCACATTGAAATATCAAAAAGCACTAATATATTATTTATAATGATGTCTAGAATTACATGAATACTTTATATCATTTTTATCATTATAATAATTATATAAAACAAATTTTAAATACAATTACACCATAATTGATATTATTCCATCAAGATTAGACGGATTTAACCCTATTGATATGAAAAATTGAGACAAGTTCCCTTAGGTCAATATTTTATTATTATAACATTACCATATTCAATTTTTTAAAAAAAATATCACTATAACACAACATCAATTATTTAATTATAAATCAATGAAACAATAAAATGGTTATTTTTATTCTATCAAAAAATAATGAAAATTTTCTTTTTAACATTTCAGTTATAATTAAATAATAAAAAATACATTTTATTCTATGTGGCTCCTCATTTCCAATATTCATTGTACCTTCTTCATAATTTTTATATTACACAAAAACATCAAATATCATGTCATATATTATGAAAGCCAAATATCCAAATTCAAATTTAGGTCTTTTTTTTGTATCATTAAGCATAGTATCATAATCTAAAGACTTTTATTTACCATTTCCTTCATTCATAAGAGGATACATATATTTATTATACAAAATTTTATGAGTTGTAGTGTTATAAGACATCCTTTAGAAATATGTCTTGGCTGATCAGATATTTGAAAAATGGTTCCTAATAATGAAATATATTTTATTTTTATTTAGACTATATATTTCAGGATTTCTTTGATGATTTGGATTATCCCCCTTAAATCTTACTTGAAAAAACCTCTTGGATTCATTTTATTGATGATTATTTATCTATCAAAAAGATTTTATACCCAAATCCTCCATAATACTAGTAGTAACCACAAAAACAATATTTTTCTCTATAACCAATTTGTTTTCTAGAACTATATATCTTTTTTTCTTCATTATTATTACTATAAACATTGTATTTTTTATGATACAAAAATTTTGTACAGTTATTGAATATTCTTCTTATACTTATCAATGATTCAAGTTGTAGAAGTAAATTTTTCTGACCTTGATTCTATAAATGAATCAAAAAAATTAATCCTCTTGTTTTAGGCATATGCATGAACTAATTAAAATTATTCTTCTTCTCAATAATTTATACCATGTTGTTCACCTTTGGGAATCAATATAGTAGATCATTATAAGTATCACATTTGTAATAAGATTATATGAATTTAGAAACTGAGTTATGAATATTTTTAATGATTCCTCATGATCAAAAATAATTAATTGAAAATATTAAAACTATTTCTCAATAACCTTTATCTTCACATTAGGATTTTATGTTGAGGTTTAACTCTTCATCATGTAATTCATTATATGACTGATATCTATTAATAAAATGGATTCTTCATCATGATATTAATACCAATTTTATACTGAAATACAATTTTTTGTTAAAAATATTGTTCTTCTTTTAAATTCATATAATAATTGAGAGAATTATATCAACAATATTTTAAATATAAACTGTATTTGAGTCTCATATTGTTATTAATTTTTGGATACAATTCATATCACTACTAAATCTCCCATCATACATGTTTCAAATAATTAAATTCTTAGTAGTGGTATCACATGTAATTTCATCTTCCACTTTACTATCATCATATTCCTCACACATTGAGAGAAATGTTCTCCTTGAATATTAAAAAAAATTATCCCTTAATTTTTAAAATTTAATTAGTTTATTTATCTTATTTATGTGATATCTTCTTTAATTTCAATCATTTTCATCACTATGTTCACTTAGTTTAACCATAGAAAAAACGTTGTAAAATTTTCAATGGTTCCATAAATAAGGTACTTCAATACATGAATTCATTTATATATTAATGTTCCACATTTAAAATTTATAAAAAATCATTAATTGATCAAAAATATTTACTTACATCATATTCTCTTTCAAGTACATTATCAAATTCCCCATGAATATTGAATGCATGTTTTTTTACATTGTCTCTTTGAATGATATTTCATGGCCCTTATTTTCATTATTCTTGATATTTTTTCCTTATATCATTTCATCTGTGATTAGAATACAATGATGATAATATAGACATATAGTTTCATTTTCTCTATCATCTAAAGATGATACGTTGGAATTTCATCAATCCAGAAAAATTCCTAGAATATTTTAAATAATAAATGAATTGTCTAATTTCTCACAGAATCATCTTATAGTTCTTAAAATCTCATTAAACATTATTAACAATTCAGAAAAATAATCATCACCTCACATTTTAATGTATTAATAATAATTTCTCTAAATGTTTATGTCATATTTCTTCACATTCTTACCTCTATTAAAAATATTTTTCAAATTATCTCATATTCCTTTACCTTTTTTATTCCTTTATCCCTTAGAAACTCACATTCATACATCTAGGAATTTATAAAATAAATGGCCTACCAATATCTCTCAATATTCTTCATATCTATATCATTTAAGGGAACACCCTTATTTCATGGATGGTATCCAAATACACAATCTTTACGAACATCAATGAAATAGTTAATAAAATTCATTGAATTCTATCAGTCTAGATAAGATATTTATTAATATAGAATATAGAAATACCTTTACCATTAGTTGAGTTATATACATCAATGGTAAACATTATTTCCATAAAACATCCAAAACTAGTAAATAATGAATCATCCTTATGATACAACATGATATGATTAATCATGAACTTTGATATCACTAAGATAAGTTATGGTGAATAAATTATCTTCATTTTGTATGTTTTATTATATCTGAAACAACCTTTGCTCCAATTAGTGATAATTTAATCTAATAAAGACAATAAACATGTACACCCACAAGAATATAGGTATTTATAAGGTTCGCTAATTAATATTTCTTTCATGTCGTTGGAAATATTTTTATATATTATAATACCAAAAAACCACTAAAAAACATTAACGCCCTGAGATTTCATGAAATATTTTTATTCTAATTAATTTAAAATTTTACACAGTTTTTATTTTCCACAACATTGAATATATATCGTGTTATATTAATGAAATGTGTTGGTTTGAATTGAGTGTAAAACCAATGTAGGCTTGTAGTACACAGAACAATTAGATTAGCTTTCAGTACATGGACCACTATGTTTGGCTTGTGTTACATACAATGTCATGTTCCTTAGAGAGTTCGAATTACACACAATACATAGTTTCACCAAAATACAATGTACTATTAAAAATAATATTAACATATTATTATAATTTTCACTTATTTTTTGAATAATTATTATGATTAATATTAAGTAAATTATGAATTTATGGTTCAGAATATCATATAAGAATAAGTATTTGGTGACCAATCAAAATAATAAACATTTTAATATATAGGAAATATTTTTATATAAATATATATTTATGAAACCATACACATTTTACATCAATAAATTAATTAATCCACTATGGGTAAATGATATGTATGATATATATATATATATATATTTTATTTATTAAACTATTATAATTAATCTTATGTGATTTCTATGTAAGTGATATGTAACATCCCATTACTACTGTCAAGTATTCCTCAACCCCCCTATATGATCAATATTTTTTTGAGTATCATTCTAGGTTTCTTCAAGTAAAATTATAAAATCATGAAGGGTTCATGGGCTACACATGATTGGCACTCAGTTGTCGTAAATTTTGCGCCCTACTAATGAAAATAGTGAAAACACAGGAAGTCTGAATTTTCATGGTTGACCCACGGTTTGATAAATCATTATACCACCAAGGAGAAACCATGGAACACCACCAATATGGGTGGAATAGTTTTGGTTCATGGTTTGAAAAACCATGATGTGCACTCCAAGAAACCATGAACACAACAATTAATTAAGCCAAAAATTGAACTAAAATTTCCTAAACCAGTATTTCTTCTTCTGCATGAGATGAACTGTATATAGATATTTTTATAAGGTCAGTGGATCTGTCAAGGAATGATTTTGGGTACTCCAAACCCCTTCTAATGGAAATTGAATCTTGGTGATCGTCATTCAATCATTCCTCGGTAAGAGTTATTCTCCTGTTATCTATCTCTATCTCACATTCTATACTATCTAGGTTTTAGATCTATCTATTGTTGGAGGATATAAACTTCATTAATTTAGACCATGATTATTTATTGGAATCTCTGATCTTCTTTGTTGGCATTCTGCATTGGAGTTGCTCATTTCAGGCATTGTAATTCGTGATCTCATGATCCCAAGGAATGTGTTTCTATTTATTTTTTCTTATTTAATTTAACCCTAAATTTATTTATTTAAATTAAATTTCATTCAATTAGTTGATTATAAATGTATTGCAATCAATTTTTATTTGAATATGATTTTTATGTGATTGTAAAAAATACCCCATTTTTAGGGAATTGTGGCATGATTTGAATTTGATGGAATATTGATGAATTTGAATTGTGTAATTTATTATTTTTGAATTTAAATTGTGTAAAAGATTTATATTTTGTATTTGAGAAAACATTAAGTAAATGTTTTTATATAAATACATTCTTTTTATAATATAATAGGAATCATTTTAATAAAATATTCATTTTTCAAATGGAACTCTTCTATTTGAAATGGGAAATTGGTTAATATTATTTTAAATAGGTTTAAATCAAATTACCATTTTTTATTGTCATTATAGAATATGAAATCCTAAGTAGTTAGTTAGTTATTATTGAAGAACATGTTATGATGGGAATTCCCTAGAAATGTATTGATGCTTTAAAAGTCTAACATTAACATATCGGATTATCCTATCCCCATTGGGATGTAGGTTAGTATTCTTTGGTCAAAATCAGAGAAATATTTGTGCACAATCACATTTTATATTTAAATGTGTTTGAGGATACCATATCATGGAAATATCGTACCTCTTTAAAGATCACCATGTTTATCATAGTTAATGTTTTGATTTATATTACATTGATTGTAAACAATTTTACAACTTCTTTTTGAATTTATAAAAACTATTTATTCTGAAATTTTTTTAATGTATTTCACACATATAGAATATAAGGCTTTATTTTTTTAAATTAATGTGAAATTCCATGATACCTAATTTAGAATTGAATCATTTAGATGGGTTATTATTTTGGAATATTACTTTGGATTCCATGGTGGGACCCTATTGGGATTTTATCTCACACCTTACCAGTGCCTTAGAGTGCTTTTTTAATTCCTCCTAACAGGTTCAAGCTAGGGGAAGGCACTACATAGAGGTTGTAGTTTCTGTTGATCTTTTATATTTAAACTATTATGTATACTATGTACATGGTATGTTATCCTATATTTTAGTACATTTTGGTTATTCTTTGGGTTTGATTACCGGTTTTACTTCTGGTATAGTTCTCCATAAGGATTATTCTTTTGAGCATTCAAACTTGTAACTATTTTTCCACTTATGTGGAAAAAATTATCCCAGTTTTATAATTTTTTATTCCAGGTTCTTCTTTCCATCCTATGGGTATCGGTAACTCACCTTGGGCAATGTCAGGGTTGACTCAGTTATCAGTGTACTCATTTATACAGTCTGTTTCATGAAAAAGTAGTATCATAGTGAGTTTACCCATCCTCCCAAGATGTTAGTATACAATTGATTAATCTTATCCGGACTTTGGAGGTATTTTTGAATTATTTTCTTATATATATCTCACCAAAATGATGCCTAAGTAACCAAGGGTGGTTTTGTAAAGGTTTCTTGATGCTTTATTCTATCCATTAACCTCATTTTGATTTATATATGTTGAAATTCAATCTTTTGATATTATCTATTGGGATTAATTTCCATTTTCACTCTATTTGTGTGTTATTATGAGGACTCAAATGTTGTCTAGTGATTTCTTTTTGCATCATGAATCTAGGAATATCTGTGAATGAGATCATGGAGGATGCTAATGATAAACCATAGTGAATAAATCTTCTCATTGACATGAATCTGGAAGAAGTTTTTATGTGTTCTTCCCATTCTCTGGGACATGCACCTACGTCAGTTCCCACTCTAGAACCTCATTTATTAACATAGTTTATTCTCATGGATCCAAAATACTATTATCAATAAAGATAAAACAATTACTCCCATTAAACTAGAAGCCTAACCTTGCAATGAAATCTGACCAATTATATATTTTGGTATAATATAAAGGGAGTTACCCCAAAATGAGGTGTCATTATTCAATGATCATATTTTGTTTCATTTAATTCTCCTCCACTTCAATATATTATTTTGTCATTTAAATGTTATAGAAAAATTATATTCAATATACATATATTTTTTTCTAAGTGTTGGAACTACAATAAAACACACCTCTATTTAATGGTTAACGAACTTAGCAATTAGTGTACATCGAACTACCACCTTGCAAAATGATGATTATTCATTCTTTCTTTAGCACCACTCATGGTGGGACATATGATGGGAACTCTATTTATATATGATACATATAATATTTATAATTTAATTAAAATTATTTAATTCCTATATAACACATACATGTATAATTTCTATTCTATGGGAATATGATAACAATGTTTGTGGAAGTGTGGACTTCCACCTCCTCAAAGTGATGTGATTCATTTACGCTATTCATGGAATCAATAAAAAGTTGTTTTTAATAAAACAATGTATTATAAATGAGATATATATGATACATGATTTATTATATAAATATACACATGTGTCATTATCTTTTTATTATTTTAAAATATGATTTGGAAATATATGTTGTGTTTATGAATACGAACCGACTACCGTCTTCATGAATGGTGAATATAATTTTTTATCTCAAAAAAATATACATTATTATAAATATATATATAAATAATAAATAATATATGATGATTAAATAATGGTTTGAATAAAATTTATGATTAAATAATAGTCTACATTTTTATAAATAAATTAACAATTCAACACTAACTTGAAAAACTAAACAATTAACACCTAAAATAATGAAAATAATGATGTATTTTTTACAAATGAGTAATACTATATAATAAGATGTTAATATATGATATTATAAATATTATTATAGTTATTATATATGTTATTTTAATGGTCAAAACCATTATACAAGAGTTTAAAAGACATTAACCAAAAAAATAAATTCAAGGTAAGGCATTTTCATCTTAGTTTTTTCATCAATTAGATAAATGTCATATTAACCAATTAATTATTTTGTGTGGGGTATATCCTAATTATCTTGGAATATTATATCATGATTTGTTTATCTTCCTTGTATATTTAGTTTAAGTAATTATTTATTCTAATGGGATTTTAGTTTAAATTTACCAAGTGGTAATGAATTTCTTAACCAGATTCCAAATCATTGGGATATATAACATTCTCATCGTTGATAGTATTTTATGATTATTTATGTACTAATATTTACAATATATTTTTGTACTTATATGGTTATGTTGTTTTTTGTTTGACGCACATAATATATTAATTTATTGATTCTCACATCAACATTATGGTCTTTTAAAGGGTTTAAATCACAATCTAATTTGGTTCATGAATATCTACACATTAATTGCTATTAAAAGAAATTATAGGATAATTGTTTGAAAATAACTTTAATTTTATTATTATGTTTTTATTATTGTCATTTTTTAAATAATAGTACAATTTTTCTACCCTTTGGTACTGAATATTTTTAATATATTGTTTTATAAGATAACCAGACATCATTTCTTTCTTTAGTTAGGAAAACTCTTTTTTTCTAAAAACCATGTTTTCTAAAATGGTTCCGATAAATGATTTTAATATTTGAAAAATGATTTATTCAATAAATGTTTAACATTTTTTATTCTCAAAATTTATCAATGAAATATTCTTTTCACAATCTAAAAATATACTTTTCTATATTTTTACCATTGAAATTCAATTTAATTTTTACCTCATATATAATGTATGGATTTAAATGTTTTTAATTATTAAATGATTATTTTGAATGATTAAAAGGTATATTTGAAATGTATAATGTTTTTAAAAGTTTTTTTATAATATATTTATTCAAATTTTTTTAAAAAGAAATTTTTATTTTCAAAAAATAAATGTTTTTAAAATATCATTGTATTTTTAGTCCCATTAATCAATGAAAATGCCCTTCATTTTTACACCAATTTGGATATTTGTTATCAATACCATAAATATTCTTCCTCTGGATGGTTCCAAATTAATTTTTTCTGTGATAGTTTTAACATTTTTTCCCTTGATTCATTTATTATTCCCCTAAAAATATTCTATTTCTTATGATAATTTAACAAGGAATTTCCACTAATAATCCATATAATTTATCATTGATTTGTTTATTCCATAAAACATAAAACATTTTAAATATAGTGATTACTATGAATAATTCTTCACTTACTAGGGAAATATTGATAAATCTGTATCCAACACAAAATATGATTTAATGATAAGGAACTTTGTTTATTTAAATTTATTATTTGATATATGAATAATTCTTTGGACATACACTATACGGGTATGTGAATAGTTAATTCAAGACCTTTGGTACGATGACTGATTAATGTGAGCCTTATGGGTTGGGGACTAGTTAATGTAATAACCATGATGCATACGTAGTGTCATAAAGAAAATAAGTTGGTGATAATTTTTTTGAAGCACAATAGATTGGTTTCTACCTATAGATTTCTACTATCATGTAAATGGTATCGATAGAATGTTATCATGTGATTGGGAATCATTACATTTAATAATTACTCATTTCCTTAATTTTGATTCACTATTTTTTAGACATGACATATTTTCACTGATGTTATATAGAGATTAATTTCATTCCTAGTTAATTAAATTAATGAATTTTTTTAGTTATTTAAATTTCAATATAATTTTATCACTTCATTTTCAGTTATTGGCAACATGGATTATTTTATTTGTCATTCTCCATTCCATATTTATAATTAAAATTTATTCATTATTTTTTCCTTTGTACTTTATCCTTACTATGTATTGGAACTCACCCTTATTATGTTACAATTTCTCAAGATTCCATGAAGTGTACTAAGAATTATATATAGTGAACCACTAGATAAAATAAAGTTATTATACTCAAAGAAAAAAATTATTTTGTAATTAGTTTTTTAATTTGTAAAACAAAACTCGATATTTATCTCATTTTTTATGACTACTAATCTATTCAGCCTCCAATGTATCAATTTACTTGTATCTTATGCCAATGCAATGGTAGAAGGCACCAGCTTCTCACTGTCGGGGTTGAGTTTTCTACATCTTGTATCAATCTATATTTAGTATCTGCCATTGTTACTAGATTTATGAATACCAATATTGGAGAATATAACCCTATGGATGAATATACATAATATTGTAGAAGAAAATCACACAATTTTGGTAATGTAGAGATTCTGTTGGGATTCCTTGAAATAAATACCTCTATCATTATTATAAGTGGGAGTGGTTCTATAATATATGTACTAAGGGAAAACCACTCTGAAATGGTGTGTTAGGACTTACTTGAGATTCTCCTAATACTTGAGAATGGGCCTTACTATATACCTAGTTGGACAATCCTGAAGGCCATGATTAGGATAATTAACATTTTATTTACAGACCATTATGAAGGATTTAAATAGATAATAAAAATTAATGAACTAGTTTAACCCTTAAACCAATTAAGGTCCTATGATGAAATAAAACAGATGAAATAATTATCCATTGAGGTTATATTGAAAATATTAATTAAAATGATATTTAGTTATTAAATGTATTTCAAATATTTCCATCATAATAATTTTTTAAATTTTATTATTATGTATTTGTAATAGTAAAATCTATATTCTATGTGACATAAAAGGAAGTATAGAAATGCTTCATGACATGAACCATTCACCAAATGATGATAAGGGTTTCAAACTAACCACTAACCTACATAATGTCTAGGGTAATCTGTAATTTTTTTAGTTAAACAATTTGAAAACTGAATATGAATGATGAAACTATAGTGTTACATTTTAGTTTTATAGATTAATATATTTATCATATTGTCATTCTATTATTGATAGGGAAAATAGATAATCCTCTCAATCTCTTATGGGTATTACAATTTGTAAAAGAAAATAGTATCCCATAAATGGGTCATATTTTAGGATATTCATTTCATAGTGTAAGGGATGAATTTTAATTTGATAATTTAAAATAAATATTTAATTAGTCTTAAGAAATTGAAATGTATCATTTAAATATATTTACTTATAATTTTAGTTAGTAAAATAATTACTAAATATTAGGAAAATGAAAAAAGAAATGTTGTCTGAACACCTTAGTTCTGTTAAATGGATGGAGTTTTTAATCGTCATATATTCATGGTTTTGAGGACCAAAAAATTACATTTTACATTCACTTATTTATTATTTATGATCTCAATCAATCCCAATAGAAATTTATGGTTTTCCTTGATGTATGTAACTTCACTTTCCACTAATTTTCTCCAAATTATAGACCTAGTTCTTTGTTAGTCCATGTGAAATTTGTACATCCTATTCTACCTTCTGTAAAGAAAAATTTATGATCTGTTTTCCTGATGTGGAATTTAAATATAAGAAATATTGAAATATTTATTACCAATATTATATTTTACTTTCAAGGACTAAATTCATTTAAGGTGGAGAGAATGTAACAACCCAAAAATAGTAAAAGGGTGAATTTTATTTGATAACACATAAACTCTAAATACTTTATGGTATAATTAATATTTTAAATATATTATATATCTTTCAAAGAATGAAATAATGTGTTATCATGCATTTCCATGAACAATGTGATTTTTCAATATCCTATGTTACACACATGAATGAGTTTTACCTACCAATAATATATTATTAAAATATTATTATTTTACATAATAAGATATAAACTAACCTTTAAATTGTAAGTTATGAATTGAATTAATCATATTAATTGAATCTATATATTATATATTAAATAATTTTTCTATATTAATCTTTTAAATTTTATAAGAATAAGATAAGAAAAACCCCAGTTTTATGAAAACAATCATATATATTTTTAAAGACACTTTTACTGACTTATAATGTAGAAGAAATTTTAATTAATTTTTTTGGATGTTAATATATTTTATGGGTTACAAAATTTATTTTTTATACAATTACATCAATATTAGGTTATGGGAAATTTTAAATGTTATTTTGTGAGGTGTCATTTTATGATGAATGGTAAAAATAATGAATTTTATTTCCAAAAAAAATTAATCAAATTTATTTCAAATGATAAATTATATTTCTGACTGGTTTTAATGTTTTATTAAATGAATTTTATATCAATTAATCTAATTTAGATAATTGTTATGAATTTTACTTTTAAATCAGATATAAAAACTAATAAAATTTTTGAACATTTTTACTTTAAAACCATACATTTTCATCCCACAAATGGGATTATTTTTAAAATAATTTATTCTACATATATGATTGGAATTTGGAAAAATGGGTTCATCATTTAAAATAATAATAATTAATAATTTAAAATAAGTTCATCTTAGTTTTTTAAAAGAATATTCATGAATGTTATTGAAATTTAATACAACGATTAAGAAACAAATTAACATTGTAGTAGACTATTACTTAAGCTTAAGTGGAAACATTACTTATAAAATTTTCCAAAATCCATTTTATATCCATCTATAGACATTATATTAATTTTCTAAAATTTCATTCATTATTGGAGCCACATGAAATAGGAAATTGTGTGGGAAATTCCCCTTTCAAAAAGTTAGAAGTATGCAACTCCTTATCCACTATAAAAGGAACTCTCTCATCCCATTTATTCATTCCTATAAATAAGTTTTCTCCCCAAACTATTAATAAAATGATATCCCAACATCCCTATCATAAACATAGAATCCTCACCTTTTTATTAATGCCAACCAATTTTATATGTTGGTATAATGTAAAAAGAGTTACCCAAAAATGAGGTAACATAATTCAACAATCATCTTTTGTTTCATTTACTTCTCCACCCCGCAGAATCCTTTTTATAACATGAATATATAATAACATCAGTATCCAAAATATAATTGTACTTTTTAATTCCAAGGATTCAGTCTATACATACAATTCTATTTAATCGATAATGAACATAATGATTCATGTACAACGAACTGCCACCTCACGAAACAATGATTGTTCGTTATTTGTTTACAACCTCTCATGGTGGGAATTATAAGTGAAAATATATTTATATATGATATATATAATATTTATATTGTATTAATTATTAGTAAATTCTTATATAACCCATAACATTGTGTTTTCCATTTTGTGGGAATAGGATAACATGATTTTTGGTAATGTGGGATACCGCCTCCTTGGTGAGATGTGATTCATTCATGGTATTGTTGGAATGTATAAAGGATGGTTTAAATAAAAATATTTAACATATAGGACATATATGTTATAATGGTATTATAATATAAATATACATATATATAATTTAATTTTCATTATTTTAGAAAATTAAAAGGAAATTAATGTTGAGTTCATGTTTATGTATAACATAATATCTCCATGAACAAGGAATATAATTTCCTACCTCTAAAAAATATAGATTTTTATAAATACATATGTAATGAATATTTATGAAAATTCAGTAAATTTTTAAATCATGGAGATGATTAATTCATGATCCTCTTAAGAATAACCAAAAAATAACATGTCAGGACTTATTCAAAAATATAGTCAATTAATACCATAAATATTGAAAATATTGAATGATTATTAAAAGATAGTTAATAAGATATTATAATAAGTTCATAAATGACATGATTAATTTTAGTATGGTTCTATTATAAGTTAATGAATTGTTTAAAACCATTATACAAGAGGTTAAATGATGTTCACTCAAAATGAAATGTAATTTAAGGGATTTTCATTTCAATTTTTACATCTATGAGATAAATTTCATATTCACTACATACTTGTTTTGTGTTGTCTATATAATGACCATTTTATTATATTATATCATGAAATATTTTATATTCATGTTATTTGTGGTTTCAATATGAATTATTTCCTCTATTAAGATTTTTTGTGAACATTTACCAAGTCATAAATAATTTCATAAAATGATTCCTTTTAATTATGTTATATTATATCCTTGTTATCTTTAATATTATAAGATTTTATGTGTAATTATTTTTAAAATATATTTTTTATATTTTATTTTTATTGGGATTTACATTTGAAGCACACAATCAATTTATTGACTGATTCCCACATCAACATTATGGTATTTTCAAGGTTTTAATTCACAATTTCAATTTGTTATGGAATTTTTAAAATTTAATTTCCATTAGACGAAATTATTATATCATTGTACAATAAAACCTTTCATTTTATTATACGTTGGTTTTTCATGATATTTATCAAGTAATATTACCATTTTTATCACTTTTTCACTCAAAATAATTTCTAAAAAATCTTGTCGTCATTTACCTCTTTAGTTAGATAAAATATTTTCCACTAAAAACAATATTTTATAAAAATTTTATTACAAATTATATTATCCTTTTTAAAATGGATTATTAAATAAAATTTTACAATTATTTCTTTTAAATTTTTTTTGAATGAATATTGTTATCTCTTTTTAAAAAAGGAACTTTTCCAATATTTTTACCATGAAAAACAAATGTTTTTACTTTGTAATTAATGTATTTATTTACGCTCCATAATATCATCGAAACTTCCATTAAATGTTTAAAACGTTTCTTATGATAATTTGTTAAATGTAACTTCCAATGAAAATAATTTTCAATTTTTTTCTCAAAATGAAAATGATATTATACAAAAGAATGTTTTGAATATAGATTTTAATTTTATTTCAATTAATTAGTGAAACAAACCCTTTACATTTAGACTACATGGGATATATTGAATTGAAAACATCATTATTCATACTCTGGGTAATTTATTATTTATTTTTCCAATGTTATTATTCACAATCACATTGTTGATTCCTTTTCTATTCCCCATAAAATATTCAATTTCATATGATCATTGAACATTAATGTTCCTATAATTATATATTTCATTTATCATGGAAATGATCATTTCTTAAACCAAACTCCTTCTTACATACAATTTATTTATTTATATATATTTGGTTAACTAAGGAAATATTGATAAATCTATATTTTTTACTCAATAGAAATATTTGATAAGGCACGTTTTTTTATTTAAGATGAGTATTTCATATATGAGGAATATTTGGGAATTAAATGTAATGTTTGGGGACAATTTAATAAAATAACTATGAGGTGGGGGCCACTAAATGAAATATGTATGGGTTGGGGACCATTTATTATAATCTCCAAGATATATCAACAGTCTAATGAGATTAAATGTGGTGGAAAAACCGCCTTGGGGACTGTTTTTAGCAATAATAGATAGGTTTGTACCAAAATATTTAAACTACCTTCTGAAATGTATTGATGGTAAAGGTATCATTTTCCTAGGAAACATGTCATTTAATAATAATGAATTACCTACATTTTTATTTATTATTTATTATCTAAGTTATTTATTTATTTAAATAATATATGGATTAATGTCATTATCATTTCAATGATTAATTGCCTTTTGTTTTTAGTTATACACATTACCATATTACTTACCGAATTACTTCTCAGTTTATGACTACTTGGTATGTGTTCTCTGTCATTTACAGTTCTAAATATATTATTAGCCTAGATTCATTATTGTTCCAACAAAATATCACCCTTATTGAGAATTTAATCTCAACATTATTATGTTTTCTTTCTTCTGGATTTCATAAAGTGTAGTAAGAATTATATAAAAGGATATGTTATATGGATTCAAGATATTATTTTCAAGAAAAAACAACAATTAAACTAGTGTATTCATTTAAAAAACAAGCTTCATATATTAATATGGTTTACCAGGCCCCCTAAACATTTCATAACATTGGGATGCAATTTACCTGTATCTTATGAAAATTTAATGGTATTAGGCATCAACTTCGGTATGTGGGGGTTGGGGTCTCCACAAAATGAAAACTAATTGGAAATAATTTAAAAGTCAATGTGTAGGATGTCTAATACATTATCGAGGTATTCCAATAAACTGGATTTGTAGCATTATAGTAATAGAATCAATGATATCCCATCTCATTATAGTTCTATCATCCTCTTGGTTGTTCCATACCAACCTTATTCATATTTTATGAAAACCCATATTAAAATAATAAAATCATGTTACTATTACATGTATGAATGTTAATCAATCATTTTGAGTGGTTCATTGATTGTCAATTTCATTAGAAGTAGGAAAACCTCTTTCATTTGTTCCAAGAGTTATAAATCACACCTATTATAATAGAAACACTATTTATTCCTCTATTAAAATTCCATGTAATATAAATTTATACCATTTTCTATCTATTAAATCTTTATATATAATTATTAATATCTAGCACAACTATAATAGAATGAATATATGGGCATAGCCTTATCACAAATATATCTTCTACCAAGGATATTTTAGTATGATTCATCATAAAATATAAACTCCACTCATATAATTTTCTATACATTCCATCATTGATATATTTTATTTCTTGAGAGTGAATAAATATTTCATTCTCGTTATCTTGATGGTGTTTGAGTTGAAATTTTTTGTTAAAGCATTCCCAAAATCCCTATGATGTAATGTATTAGTCAAATATAGATTGGATATATAAATAAAACATTTATTATATATGTTCCTCTAGTATCTACACTGCTCACATACCCATTATATTAGCCATGGTTCCAATTAAATTGAATATATGGTTTCTTCAGTTAAGACTCAATTAGTTATTTTTTGTAGGAACAATTAGCATCAACATAATCACTAATAGGGGTATGGGGTGAAATGGTAAAATTATATTTTTTATATTTTATTAAATTTGAAACAACTTTAACCTCCAATTATAGAAAATTAACTCTTACATAAAATAAAGAAAAATCATAATAATAGAAACGTGGATGTTTTCAAGGTTCACTACTAAATAAGAGTAGCTAGACCTTAGATTGTTTCAGAAATCATACATGACCACATAGATAATATACAAAATACGTTGAAGAATTAAAATATGATGGTAATACCCATAATAGTCATAGATTTGTATTTTATTGACAGTGCATGTGATCACTATATAGTGAACATGACATGACAAATATTTCCATAAATATAAGAATTCTTCACCAAAAGTTTTCAATGCGTTTTTAGAACTCTTATTGAATATTCATCACACATTCCTTCCTACACATTATTCCAGATGTTTACATTCTTGCACATCAGTGAAAAGAAGTTCTATATCAATATGTTTATGAACCTACTAGTCTAATTATCACTCTATTTGGTAGTAACTAATCTGAAATCCTACAACCAATACACCGTCTAGTACCCTTATTATGGGACCTATTTTTAGTTCACAGTTCATCTAAGACCAACTATGAGATTGAAACCACACTTCCCCATACAACTAAATTTGTTTTACTTTTTGTAATAAATAATTTCATTCAAGGATTAAATAGTTTGAAAACACCATAATTATTAAATAATATAAAAAAATCATTAGAATTCTCAGTGCACAATATCCATGATTATATAGGTATTGATTTAACAATAATGTATACATTTGAGTGAACATAAAGTTCAATTTCCCCGAACAAACATTGAATATCCCACTCAAAACATTCAAAATTTTGATTTCCTCCTGTCTTCTAAAAATAATAGATTAAAAAATACTCAATATGATACTTTCTTTAATACTAGGTGCCAATAATCTATTCAAACACCCTAAACTCAATGAATAAATAATAATTTTACCTTCCTAGTTATTGAAATTTTGAGTTTCTATCTCATCATCATCATAATAATGGATGACATCAAAAAACATTCTAAATACATCCAATGCATCACCATGTTCATATTTATCGGAACATCACTTTCTAGTAACCTCATAATTTTAATATTTGTTTGGTATAAGTCTATTTGGATTACATTATATTTTTCTATCAATATATTTTTAACTTTTTCTTAGTTCACATCAAGTTATAATATATCTAGGATTTCCTCTAATTCTTATTTCAGATTCCTCTAAAATTTTAATCTAGTGGATTCTGTTAGGACACCACTATCCGATTTCATTATTCAAAAACCTTTTTCTATTGAATATTCTTGGAAACCAATTTTAAATTCATTTTTCAATTTACCTTTCATTCGGATATTTCACCAAAATTTCACAATCTCATGATCATTAGATGAATTTGTTATAAAGTGACAATGTTGTGAAACCTTCTGCTGGTCATCCAAATAAATTATATATAATTATATATGATTTAACTTTCTTAATAATGTATGAGTTTCTTTAGCCATTACTTTTTCAATCATTATTTGATTAGGAACTAAAAAACAGATAAATATGCCATTTCTATCTAACATCAACTTGAAATAGTTATTCCACGAATCATGAACACCATTTCATTAACCTTATTTTATGTACATTTGAGATTATTAAACCATTTCTAGATTTACATTAGTGAGTGTATATGGAAGATAAAATAATAAGGAATTTTTCTTTTCACATTAGTCTGATCACCTTAGTTTGTTGGAATCTTTTTAATCAATATAGTTAATTAGAAATCATAGGTTCACCTTAGAAGAAATATTTTGAAAGTATTATTGGATTGTTGTTTGAATAAAAAATAATACACTTAAAAAATCATTCATCCGTCAATATTAGGTTCTTTTAATATAGAAACTCCTCACAACATCTTATGCGCAACAATCTCTATGTATGGATTTTTTTAAACCAAGGATCAAAATCCAATGAATATTTGGAACTATGAAAATGATTATTGTGAAAAAAAATTATGCCACCATGAGAGAACTCAATTTAAAAATTAAGTATTGTTAAATATCATACCATGTTGTCCATTAAGCACTGATTCAAAATCATTTTCATAATTATTCCAATTATACATATTCACTATAATGTCTTTATTATCACAAATATTAATCGATATAAAAAAATCTTTGGTACTCTACATAAAAATATTAATATAGTTCCCCCAAGATGACATCAAATATTATCCAATTTAAAAAATATATTAAAATATAGGACCTACCTTTATTGGTAAATCATATACCATGGGATAGACTTTGGTTACAAACATTCTACCTTTTTTAAGACACTATCAAAAGACAAGATATGAAAGGGGAAGATGTTGCTTACATTATGCTTGAATAAAATGATGTTATACACACATGATCAACCTTTTATTATGAAATTTTTACATTAGTAATGGTATAGTGAAGTTATCAAAAACATTATCCATTATATTCACATGATCTATAATTCGTTAATTTATTTATAATTTCACTTTGATGAAGACATATTTTGCATCAAATTGTTTATATATAGAAATTTTTAATTTATTCTTAGAAAATTACTAACAATATGATTTTTAGAACCCTTGACAATGTTAAATATCAAATAGGCCAAGAAATATTTGAAGTGTGACTTTATCCAGATCAACTGTGTTATAGTTTTACTGGTCAATACATAATTATTTTTTTACTGAGATTCAATGAACATTATAATTTTATACGCCAAAAAACACCACTTTTTCCAAAGAAGAATACTCCACCATTTTTGGATCTTCTATCATTGAAAAAACAGAACAATATATATAAGACAAATAACAAAAATCAATCATTTATTATATGTTTCAACCCAAAATCATGAGTTCCATTAATATATCTATGAAATATTTTTTACATCTAGAAGATGAGATTTATCCGGTCAACTATAGTATAATGTATAATGTGTAACAGGAGAAATACATGGCCTTGTAGTTATAAGATATAACGGTCTTAAAATCATCATTCTAAGCTATTTAAGACCAACATCCATTCGTTACCCATCTTTTAATAAAATTTTAATCAAAAAAATATTTTTGTAAATAGGCTTTAAATTATTAAGAGTAAATATCACCACCATTTAATTATAATAGTTATCTTGTTAAATGATAATGTAAATTAGATGTTGAGATATTTATAAGTGAAAAATATCATTAATTTATCCAATAAAATGAAATTCAAATAAATTCGTAATAACCATGTTATAATTTTATCACATATATTGATCATTCCATGTGAATATAATATCGTGCCTATAAACAATCACAATGACGTAAAGTAATGGATTCCCTTTTATATTGAGGTTCATATCAACTATTACATTCTAAAACATAAAATTCCTCTAGAAGTATTCTGATTTAGTGTACAAATTTTTCTAATCTTTCATCAAACCATACAAATATTTCTTCATCATTCATATATTAGTTTCATTTTTTCCCAAGGAAGAAACAACATGGTTTCTCAATATGAACTTCTTCATCTAACACTCCATTCATAAGATACATCTTAATATCCATCTACAATATCTCATATATTAATTATTCTATCATCTAGAAAATGATTCAAGTTATTATACTTTAGTAATAGTATCATTGAAATAAACTCTTTCAACATAGAAGTAGCCTTTATCAGTTAGTCTCTCTATATATTATCACATCACATTGACATTCTAACGTTTTTTTATAAACCTATTTTGTTATAATGAAACTATTTTCTATTAGTTTCGGTAAATTTTCCCATTTAACATTCATCTCAATATGATTCAATTCATCATTCATTCCAATAGTCCACTTGTGATTCTTTAAAACTTCTTTAACATCTTCTGGTTTATCCTAGGAATATAAAGAGGGTTATGAAACTATCCAAGATGTTTTTCTTGTTTGAACCTCTTTTTCATTAACTATAACTATACTTTTAGACATAAACTTACATACATATCGATTGATGAGCTGGACGTGATTTCCCCCCATCACATGAAATAGTTTAGTTATAATCTTCATCTTGTACATCTTCTATGTTAGCACTTTGATCTGAAACATTATTATGTTGTCTAAATGAAACCAATTCATCTTCAATTATTCTCATATCTAGAACTGGCTATAATAATTTTCAATTGTAATGCTCTAGCACTTTCATGAAAATAAAATCAATATTATTTCATTTTTTGAGGCATCACATGTATACTCAACAATTCAGAGGGTATCCAAGAATTATACAATCAACTCCTCTTCAATCTAACATCCAATGTTTTTCACCTTTGATTAAGATAATTCATGGATATACAATAACCATTGAGTATTTAAAACTAGGGGTTTCATTATAATACATTTAAAATCTAATAATGTTAGAATTTTTTCTATAGAAACAAGGGTTATAAATATGAACTACAACTCTATTTTCTTGTCTCACAATGAAATTAGAAGTATCATATTCAATCAGCATCATTGGAGCCATATCAAAAATAATTATATTTTTTTCATTCAGTAATTCCATTCTACTATGGTTTTTATGGTTAACTATATTCATGATGAAATTAATGAATTTCAAGGTAATATTTTAACATACCATTTGTGTATCAAGAACAATTATCAGTTCAAATATTCTTAACATAATATCATCATTACTTTTCAAAAATTCTCTTTAAACTCTTAAATATAATTTGGGACCCTTATTTAGGTTTCAAAAACATAATACATATAATAAAATTAAAATAAACACTAAATGAAATAATACACTAATCTCTATTAATTTATTTCATTCCCATTAGGCCATAAAAATTAGAAAGGAAAACCTTCATGATTTTACAAGGATATATCTCTATTTTTATATATAATGTTTGTAATCATCCCACATTGAAATATCAAAAAACACTAATATATTATTTATAATCATGTCAGGAATTTCATGAATACTTTATATCATTTTTATCATTATAATATTTATATAAAGCAAATCTTCATGACTATTACACTATAATTGATATTATTCCATCAAGATTAGATGGATTTAACCCCATTGATATGAAAAATTGAGACAAGTTCCCTTAGGTCAATATTTTATTATTATAACATTCCGATATTCAATATTTTTAAAAAATAACAATATCACTATAACACAACATAAATTATTTATTTATAAATCTATGAAACAATAAAATGGTTATTCTTTATTATATCAACAAATAATGAAAATTTTCTTTTTAACATTTCAATTATAATTAAAAAAGAAAAAATAAATTTTATTCTATGGGGATCATCATTTCCAATATTCATTGTACCTTCTTTATAATTTTTATATTACACAAAAAACATCAAATATCTTGTCTTATTTTAGGAACACCTTATATCCAAATTCAAATTTAGTTCTTTTTTTTGTATCATTAAGCATAGTATCATAAGATAAATACTTTTAATTACTATTTTCTTCATTCATAGGAGGATACATATATTTATTATACAAAATTTTGTGAGTTGTAGTGTTATAAAACATCTATTAGAAATATGTTTTGGCAGATCAGATATTTGAAAAAATTGTTCCTAATGATGAAATATATTTTATTTTTATTTAGACTATATATTTCAGGATTTCTTCATTAATTAGGATTATTCCCCCTTAAATCCTACTTGACAAAACCTCTTGGATTCATTTTATTTATGATTATTTAACTTAGAAAAAAAATTATTCCAAAATCCTCCATAATACTAGTAGTAACCACAAAAACAATATTTTTCTTGGTAATCAATATGTTTTCTAGAACTATATATATTTTTTACTTCATCATTATTACCATCAAAATTTTATTTTTTATGATAAATTTTTTTTACAATCATGGAATATTCTTCTTATCATTACCAATGATTCATGTGGTAGAAGTATTTTTTTCTGACATTGATTCCATAACTGAATCAAAAAATTAATCCTCTTGTTTTAGACATATGCATGAACCAATTAAAATTATTCTTCTCCTCAATAATTTATACCATGTTGTTCACCTTTGGGCATCAACATAGTAGATCATTATAAGTCTCACATTTGTAAAAAGATTATCTAAATTTAGAAATTTAGTTATGCATATTTTTAATGGTTCCTCATGGTCAAAAAGTATTAATTCAAAATATTAAAACTATTTCTCTATAACATTTATCTTCACATCATGATTTTATGTTGAGGTTTGAATCTTCATCATGTAATTCATTATATGACCGATCTCTATTAAAAAAATGGATTCTTCATCATGATATTATTACCAATTTTATACTGAAATACAATTTTTTATTAAACATATTGTTTTTCTTTTAAATTCATATAATCATTCAGAGAATTATATCAATAATATTTTAAATATAAACTGAATTTGAGTCTCATATTATTATTATTATTTGGATACAATTCATATCACTACTAAATCTCCCATCATACATGTTTCAAATATTTAAATTCTTAGTAGTAGTATCACATGTAATTTCATCTTTTACTTTACTATCATCATATTACTCACATTTTGAGAGAAAGTTTCTCCTTGAATATTTAAAAAATATTTATCCCTTAATTTTAAATATTTAATTAGTTTATTTATCTTATTTATCTGATATCTTGTTGAATTTCAATCATTTTCATCACTATGGTCATGTAGTTTAACCTTGGAAAAAACATTATAAAATTTTCAATGGATACATAAATATTGTATCTCAATACATGAATTCATTTATATGTTAATGTTCTACATATAAAATTTATAAAAATCCTTAATTGATCAAAAATATTTACTTACATCATATTCGCATTCAGGTACATTATCAAATTCCCCATGAATATTGAATGAATGTTTTTTTACATTGTCTCTTTGAATGATATTTCATGGCCCTTATTTTCATTATTCTGGGAAGTTTTCCCTCATATCATTTCATCTGTAATGAGAATACATTGATGATAATATAGTCATATAGTTTCTTTGTATCTATCATCTAAAGATGATACAATGGAATCTCATCAATCTAGAAAAATTCCTAGAATATTTTAAATAATAAATGAATTGTCTAATTTCTCACAAAATCATCTTATAGTTCTTAAAATCTCATTAAAAGTTATGAATAATTAACAAAAATAATAATCACCTCAAATTTGAATATATTAATAATAATTTCTCTAAATTTTTATGTCATATTTCTTTAATTTCTTACCTATATTAAAAATATTTTTCAAATTATCTCATATTCATTTACCTTTTCTTATTCCTTTATCCTTAAGAAACTCACATTCATAGAACTAGGAGTTTATAAAATACATGGACTACCAATATATTTCCATATTCTTCATATCTATATCATTTAAGGGAACACCCTTTGTTCGTGGAGGGTATCTATATACACAATCTTCATGAACATCAATGAAATAGATAATAAACTTCATTGAATTCTATCAATCTAGATAAGATATTTATTCATATAGAATATAGAAATACCATTACTATTAGTTGAGTTCTATACATCAATAGTAAACATTATTTTCATAAAACATCCAAATATAGTAAATAATGAATCACCCTTATAATACAATATGATATGATTAATCATGAACATTGAGATCACTAAGATAAGTTAGGGTGAATAGATTATCTTCATTTTTTTATGTTTTATTATATCTGAAACATCCTTTACTCCAATTAGTAATAATTGAATCTAATAAAGATAATAAACATGTACACCCAAAAGAACATAGGTATTTATAAGGTTCAATAATTAATATTTCTTTCATGTCCTTGGAAATATTTTTATATAGATATAATCCCAAAAAACCACTAGAAAACATTGACGCGCTGAGATTTCATGAAATATTTTTTTTCTAATTTTTTTAAAATTTTACATAGTTTTTATTTCACACAACATTGAATATATATTGTGTTATATTAAAGAAATATGTTGGTTTTAATTGAGTGTAAAACCAAGGTAGGATTGCAATACACAGATCAATTAGATTAGCTTTCAGTACATGAACCACTATTTTGGGCTTGTGTTACATACAATGGCGTGTTCCTTGGAGAGTTACCATTACACACTATACATAGTTTCACCAAACTACATTGTACTATTAAAAATAATAATAACATATTATTATAATTGTCACCACTTTTTTGGAATAATGATTATGATTAATTATAAGTAAATTATGAATATATGGTTCATAATATTATATAAAAATAAGTATTTAGCAGCCAATGAAAATAAAACACCTTTTAATATATTGGAATTATTTTTGTATAAATATATATTTATGAAACCATACACATTTTACATCAACAAATTAATTAATCCAATATGGGTAAATGATATGTATGATATATATATATATATTATTTATTAAACTATTATAATTCATCTTATGTGATTTCTAGGTAAGTGATATGTAAAATCCCATTACTACTTTCAAGTATTCCACAACCCCCTTTTATGATCAAGATTTGTTTGAGTATTATTCTAGGTATCTTGAAGTAAATTTTTAAAATTTTGAAGGGTTCATCGGCTACACATGATTAGCACTCAGTTGTCGCAAATTGTGCTCCCTAATAATGAAAATTGTGAAAACACAAGAAGTGAGAATTTTCATGGTTGACCCACAGTTTGATAAACCTTTATACCACCAAGGAGAAACCCTGGAACACCACCAATTTGGGTGGAATAGTTGTGGTTCATGGTTTGACAAACCATGAAGTGCACTCCAGGAAATCATGCCCACAACAATTAGTTAATCCAAAAATTGAACTAAAATTTCCTAAACTAGTATTTATTCTTCTGTAGGGGCTGAACTGTATATAGATAATTTTATTTGGTTAGTCGAGCTCTTAAAGAAAAATTTTGGGAACTCCAAACCCCTTCTAAAGGAAATTGAATCCTGGTGATCGTCATTCAATCATTCCTCGGTAAGAGATATTCTCTTATTATATATCACTATCTCAAATTCTATACTATCTGGGTTTTAGATCTCTCTGTTGTTGGAGGATATAATCCCCATTAATTAAGACCATGATTATTTATTGGAATCTCTGATCTCCTATGTTTGAATTCTTTATTGGAGTTTCTCGTTTCAGGCATTGTAATTCGTGATCTCATGATCCCCAGGAATGTGTTACTATTTATTCTTTCTTTAATTAATATAACCCTAAATTTATTTATTTAAATTAAATTTCATTCAATTAGTTGATTATAAATGTATTGAAATCACATTTTATTTGAATATTATTTTTATGAGATTGTAAAAAATACCCCATTTTTAGGGAATTGTGGAATTATTTGAATTTGATGGAATGTTGATGAATTTGAATTGTGTAATTTATGATTTCCGAATTTAAATTTTTTGAAAGATTTAAATTTTGTATTTGAGAAACCATTAAATCAATGTTTTTATAGATATACATTCTTTTTATACTATAAAAGAAATCAGTTTAATAAAATATTCATTTTTTAAATGGAACTCTTCTATTTGAAATGGGAAATTGTTTAATAGTATTTTAAATAGTTTTAAATTAATTTACCATTTTTTATTGTCATTAGAGAATATGAAATACTATATAGTTAGTGAGTTATTATGGAATAAAATGTTATGATGGGAATTCCCTAGCAATGTATTGATGCTTTAGAAGTCTAACATATACATACAGAATTATCCTATCCCTATTGGGATGTAGTTTAGTAGTCTTTGGTCACAATCAGAGAAATATTTGTGCACATTCTCATTTTATATTTATATGTGTATGAGGATACCATATAATGGAAATATCGTACCTCTTTAAAGATCACCATGTTTCTCATCGTTAATGTTCTGATTTATATTCCATTGATTGTATACAATTTTACAACTTCTTTGTGATTTTATAAAAACTATTTACTCTGAAATTTATTTAATTTATTTCACACATTTGGAATATAAAGCTTGATTTTTTTATATTCATGTGACATTCCATGATACATAATTCAGAATTTAATGATTTATATGGGTTATAATTTTGGAATATTATTTTGGATTCCATGGTGGGACCCTATTGGGATTTTAGCTCACACCTTACCAGTGCCTAGGGGTGTTTTTTTTAATTCCTCCTAATAGGTTCAAGAAAGGGCAAGGCACTACATAGAGGTTGTAGTTTTTGTTGATCTTTTATATTTAAATTATTCTGTATACTAGTACATGGTATGTTATCCTATATTTTAGTACATTTTGGTTATTATTTAGGTTTTTTTACCGGTTTTACTTATGGTATAGTTCTCCATAAGTAATTTTCTTTTGACAATATAAACTTGTAACTATTTCTTTCACTATTTATGAGACAAAACTTATCCCAGTTTTATACTTTCTTATTCCAGGTTCATCTTTCCATCCTATGGGGATCAGTAACTCACCTTGAGCAATGTCAGGGTTGAATCAGTTATCTGTGTACTCATTTATACAGTCTGTGTCATGAAAACGTAGAATCATAGTGAGTTTAGGCATCCTCCCATGATGTTAGTGTATAGTTGAGTAATATTATCCGGACTTTTGAGGTATTTTTGAATGATTTTCTTATATATATCCCACAAAAATTATCCCTAAGTAACCAAGGTTGGTTTTTTAAAGGTTTCTTGATGCTTTATTCTATCTATTAACCTCATTTTGATTTTGATAGATTGAAATTAAAATCTTTTGATATTATCTATTGGGATTAATTTCCCTTTTCACACTATTTTTGTGTTATTATGAGGACATAAATGTTGTCTAGTGATGTCCTTTAGCATCATGAATCTATGAATATCTGTGAATGAGATCCTGTAGGATGCTAATGATGAACCATAGTGAAGAAATCCTCTCATTGACAGGAATCTGGAGGAATTTGTTATGTGTTCTTCCCAATCTCTAGGACATGAACCTACATCAGTTCCCACTCTAGAACCTCATTTATTAAGATATTTTATTGCCATGGATCCCCAATACTATACTCAATAAAGATAAAAAAATTATTCCCATTAACCTAGAATCCTCACCTTGCAATGAAATCTAACCAATTATGTATTTTGGTATAATCTAAAGGGAGTTACCCCAAAATGAGGTGTCATTATTCAATGATCATCTATTGTTTCATTTAATTCTCCTCCACTTCAATCTATTTTATATCATTCCTATGTAATAACAAAAGTATATTCAATATATATATATATATATATATATATATATATATATTATTCTATGGTTTGTAACTACAATGAAACACACCTCCATTTAATGGTTAACGAACTAAGTAATTAGTGTACATCAAACTACCACCTTACAAAATGATGATTATTCGTTATTCCTTTAGCACCTATCATGGTGGGACATATGATGTGAAATCTATTTATATATGATATATATAATATTTATAATTTAATTAAAATTATTTAATTCCTATTAAACACATACATTTGTAATGACACCTCATATGTAATGAATTTCTTAACCAGATTCCAAATCATTGGGTTATATAACATTCTCATCGTTGTTAGTATTTTATGATTATTTATGTACTAATATTTATAATATATTTTTGTATTTATATGGTTATGTTGTTTTTTGTTTGACACACATAATATGTTCATTTATTAATTCTCACATCAGCATTATGGTCTTTTAAAGGGTTTACATCACAATCTCATTTGGTTCATAAATATATACACATGAATTTCTATTAAAAGAAATTATAGGATAATTTATTAAAAATACCTTTAATTTTATTATCATATGTTTATTATGGTCATTTATTAAATTATAGTACAATTTTTCTACCCTTTGGTTCTGAATATTCTTAATATATTGTTTTATAAGATAACCAGAAATCATTTCTTTCTTTAGTGAGGAAAACTCTTTTCTTCTAAAAACCACATTTTCTAAAATGTTTCTCATAAATGATTTTAACATTTGATAAATGATTTATTAAATAAATGTTTAATCTTTTTTTATTCTCAAAATTTTTCAATGAAATATTCTTTTCACTTTCTAAAAATATACTTTTCTATCCTTTTTACCATTGAAATTCAATTTTATTTTTACCTTGTATATAATGTATGTATTTACATGTTTTCAATTATTAAATTATTGTTTTGAATGATTAAAAGGTAAATTTGAAATGTAAAATGTTTTTAAAAGAGATTTTCAAATAAATTTGTTCATATATTTTTTTTAAAATGAAATGTTTATTTTCAAAAAAAAAATCTTTTAGAAAGATAATTGTATTTTTAGTCCCATTAATCAATGAAAATTCCCTTCATTTTTACACCAAATCAGATATTTGGTATCAATACCATCAATATTCTTCATTTGGATGGTTCCAAATTAATTTTTTCAATGATAATTTTAACATTTGTTTCCTAGATTCATTTATTATTCCCCTAAAAATATTCTATTTCTTATGATAATTTAACACAGAATTTCCACTAATAATCCATATAATTTATCATTGAAATGTTCATTCCATAAAACATAAAACATTTTAAATATAATGATTACTATGAATAATTCATGGCTTACTAGGGAAATGTTGATAAATCTGTATCCTACACACAATATGGATTAATGATAAGGAACTTTGTTTATTTAAATTTATTATTCGATATGTGAATAATTCATTGGACATACACTATAGGGTTATGAGAATGGTTAATTCAAGACCTTTGGTATGATGACTAATTAATGTGAGCCATAAGGTTTGGTGACTAGTTAATGTAAGAACCATGATGCATCTGTAGTTTCATAAAAAAAATAAGTTGGTGACATTCCCTTTGAGTTTTTTTTGAAGCACAATAGATTGGTTTCAACCTATAGATTTATACTATCATGTAGATGGTATTGAAAGAATGTTATCATGTTATTGGGAATCATGACATTTAATAATTACCAATTTCCTTTATTTTGATTCACTATTTTTTAGCCATGACATATTTTCACTGATGTTATATATAGATTAATTTAATTCCTAGTTAATTAAATTAATGAATTTTATTTAGTTATTTAAATTTCCATATAATTTTATCACTTCATTTTCAGTTATTGACTACATGGATTGTGTTATTTTTCATTCTCCATTCTATATTTATAATTAATATTGATTCATTATTTTTTCCTTTGTACTTTATTCTTACTAGGTATTTGAACTCACCCTTATTATGTTACAATTTCTCAAGATTCCATGATGTGTACTAAGAATTACATATAGTGAACCACAAGATAGAATAAAGTTATTATACACAAAGAAAAAATTAATGTTTTAATTAGTGTGTTAATTTGTAAAACAAGACTCGGTATTTATCTCATTTACTAGGACTACTAATCTATTCAGCCTCCAAGTCATCAATTTACTTGTATCTTATGCCAATGCAATGGTAGAAGGAACCAGCTTCTCACTATCGGGGTTGAGTTTTCTACATCTCGTATCAATTTATATTTAGTATCTACAATTGGAAATAGATTTATGAAAACCATTATTAGATAATATAACCCCATGGATGAATATACAGAATATTATAGAAGAAAATCCCACAATTTTGGTAATGTAGAGATTATGTTGGTTTTCCTTTAAATAAATACCTATCTCGTTATTATAAGTGGGAGTGGTTCTATAATATATGTACGAAGGGAAAAACCCTCTCTAATGGTGTGTTAGGACTTACTTGAGAATATCCTAATACATGATAATGGGCCTTACTTGATTCCTAGTAGGACAATCCAGAAGGACATGATTATGATAATTAACATTTTCTTTACAGACCATTATGAAGGATTTGAATAGATAATAAAAATTAATGAACTAGTTTAACCCTTAGACAAATGAAAGAACTATAATGAAATAAAACAGATGAAATAATTATCCATTGAGGTTATATTGAAAATCTTAATTAAAATGTTATTTAGACATTAAATGTATTTCATATATTTCCATCGTAATATTTTATAAAATTTTATTATTATGTGTTTGGAATAGTAAAATCTATGTACTATGTGACATAAAAAGAAGTATGGAAATACTTCATGACATTAACCATTCACCAATGGATGATAAGGGTTTCAAACCAACCACTAACCTACATAAATTATAGGGCAATGTGTAATTATTTTAAGTCAAATAGTTTTAAAACTGAATATGAATGACGAAACCATAGTGTTACTTTTTAGTTTTAGAGATTAATATATTTATCATATTTTCATTCTAGTATTGACAGGGAAAATAGATAAGCCTCTCACTCTCTTATGGGTATTACAATTTGTAAAAGAAAATTGTATCCCATAAAAGGGGAATATTTTAGGATATTCATTTCATAGTATAAAGGATGAATTTTAATTTGATCATTTTAAAAAAATATTTAATTGGTCATAAGAAATTGAAATGTATCATGTAAATCTATTTCCTTATAATTTTAGTTAGTAAAATAATTAATCAATATTAGGAAAATGAAAAAAGAAATGTTGTCTGAACACCTTAGTTTTGTTAAACAGATGGACTATATAATCATCATATATTTATGGTTCCGAGGACCACAAAATTACATTTTACATTCACTTATTTATTATTTATGATCTTAATAACTCCCTATAAATATTTATGTTTTTTCTCCATGTATGTAACTCCACATTCCACTAATGTTCTCCAAATTATAGACATTGTTATATGTTATTCCATGTGAAATTTGCACATCCTATTATACCTTCTATAAAGGAATATTTATGATCTATTTTCCTGATGTGGAATTTAAATATAAGAAATATTGAAATATTTATTACCAATATCATCATTTATTATCAAGGACTCAATTCATTTGAGGTGGGGAGAATGTAACAACACAAAAATGGTAAAAGAATGAATTTTATTTGATAACCCATAAATTCTGAATACTTTATGGTATAATTAATATTTTAATTATATTATATATCATTCAAAAGAATGAAATACTGAGTTATCATATATTTCACTGAACAATGTGATTTTTCAATATCCTACGTTACATACATGAACGAGTTTTACAAAACAACAATATATTATTAAAATATTATTATTTTACATAATAAGATATAAAATAACCATTAAATTGGAAGTTATGAATTGAATTAAACATATTAATTGAATCTATATATTATATATTAAATAATTTTTCTATATGCATCTTATAAATTTTATAGCAATAAGATAAGAAAAAACCCAATTTTCTCCATACAATCATATATATTTTTAAAGACACTTTTACTTCCTTTTAATATAGAAGAAATTTTAAATAATTTTTTTGAACATTAATATATTTTATGGGATAAATTTTTTTTATAGAGTTACATCAATATTAGTTTATGGTAAATTTTAAATTTTATTTTGTGAGGTTTCATTTTATGATGAATGGTAAAAATAATGAAATTTATTTCCAAACAACATTTAATCTAATTTATTTCAAAAGATAAATTATATTTTTGACTTGTTTTAAAGTTATTTTGAATGAATTGTATATTAATTAATATAATTAATATAATTATTATGAATTTTTCTTTTAAATCAGATATAAAAAATAATAAAACATTTGAACATTTTTTCATTAAACCCGTACATTTTCATCCCACAAATGGGATTAATTTTAAATTAATTTATTCTAAATATATGATTGGAATTTGGAAAAATGGGTTCAAAATATACAATAATAATAATTTATAATTTAAAATAAGTTCAACTTAGTTTTTTACCAAAAATAGTCATGATTGTTATTGAAATTAATTACAATGATTAAGAAAAAAATTAACTTTGTAGTAGACTATTACTTAAGATTAAGTTGAAACATTACTTATAAAATTTTCCAAAATCCATTTTATATCAATCTATATACCTTATATTACTTTTATAAAATTTCATTCATTATTGGAGCCACATGAAATAGGAAATTGTGTGTGAAATTCCCTTTTCAAAAAGTTACATGTATGCAACTGCTTATCCACTATAAAAGGCACTCCCTCATCCCATTTATTCATTAATCTAAATATGTTTTCTCCCCTAACTATTAATAAGATGATATTCCAACATACCTATCCTAAACCTAGAATCCTCACCTTGTTATTAATGCGAAACAAGTTTGTCTTTTGGTATAAAGTAAATAGAGTTACCCAAAATGAGGTAACATAATTCAACAATCATCTTTTTTTTCATTTACTTATCCACCCCCCAGAATCCTTTTTATAACATGAATATATAATAACATCAGTATTCTAAATATAATTGTACATTTTAATTCCAAGGATTCAGTCTATACATACAATTCTATTTAATCGGTAATGAACATACCGATTCATGTGCAACAAACTGCCACCTCACAAAACAATGATTGTTCATTCTTTGTTTACAACCAGTCATGGTGGGAATTATAAGTGAAATTATATTTATATATGATATATATTAAACTTATATTGTATTAATGATTAGTAAATTCTTATATAACCCATAACATTGTGTTTTCCATTTTGCGGGAGAACGATAACATGATTTGTGGTAATGTGGGATTCCGCCTCCTTAGTGAGATGTGATTCATTCCTGGTATTCTTGGAATGTAAAAATGATGGTGTTAATAAATATATTTAACATATATGACATATATGTTATAAGGGAATTATTATATAAATATACATATATATAATTTACCCTTCATTATTTTACAAAATTAAACGGAAATTAATGTTGACTTCATGTGTATGTATAACATAATATCTACATGAACAACAAATATAATTTCCTACCTCTAAAAATATAGATTTTTATAAATACATATGTAATGAATATTTATGAGAATTAAATAAATTTTTAAATCATGGAGATGATTAATTCATAATCCTCTTAAGAATAACAAAAATAACATGTCAAGACTTATTAAAAAAAGTAGTCAATTAACACCATAAATATTAAAAATATTGCATTATTATTAGATAGTTAATAAGATATTATAATAAGTTCATAAATTACATGATTAATTTTAGTATTGTTCTATTATAAGTTAATGAATTATTCAAAACCATTATACAAGAGGTTAAATGATGTTCACCCAAAATGAAATGTAATTTAAGGGATTTTAATTTCACTTTTTACATCTATGAGATAAATTTCATATTCACTACATACTTGTTTTTTGTTGTCTATATAATGACCATTTTAGTATATTATATCGTGAAATATTTTATATTCATGTTATTTTTGGTTTCAATATGAATTATTTCCTCTATTAAGATTTTTTGTAAACATTTACCACGTCAAAAATAATTTCATAAAATGATTCCTTTTAATTATGTTATATTACAACCTTGTTATCTTTAATATTATAAGATTTTATGTGTAGTTATTTTTAAAATATATTTTTTATATTTAATTTTTATTAGGATTTACATATGAAGCACACAATCAATTTATTAACTGATTCCCAAATCAACATTATGGTCTTTTCAAGGTTTTAATTCACAGTTTCATTTTGTTATGGAATTTTTAATATTGAATTTACATTAGAAGAAATTATTATATCATTTTATAATAAAACCTTGCATTTTATTATACATTGGGTTTTCCTGATATTTATCAAGTAATATTACCATTTTTATCACTTTTTCACTCAAAATGATTTCTAAAAAATCTCGTCATCATTTCACTCTTTAGTTGGAGAGAATATTTTTGAAAAAAACCAATATTTTATAAAAATGGTATTAAAAATTATATTATCCTTTTTAAAATGGATTATTAAATAAAATTTTACAATTTTTTCTTTAAAGTTTTTTTGAATGAATATTTTTATCTCTTTTTGAAAAAGGAACTTTTCCAATATTTTTTCCATGAAAAACATAAGTTTTTACCTTTTAATTAATGAATGGATTTACCCTCCATAATTTCATCAAAACTTCCATTAAATGTTTAAATGGGTTCTTATGATAATTTGTAAAATGTAACTTCTAATGAAAATTATATTCAATTTTTTTCTCAAAATGAAAATGATATTATACAAAAGAATGTTTTGAATATAGAATTTAATTTTATTTCAATTAATCAGTGAAAACCACCCTTTACATTTAGACTACATGGGATATGTTGAATTGAAGACATCATTATTCACACTCTGGGTAATTTATTATTTATCTTTCCAATGATATTATTCACAATCACTTTGTTGATTCCTTTTCTATTCCCCATAAAATATTCAACTTCAGATGATCATCAACATTGAAGTTACAATAATTATCAGTTTCATTTATCATGGAAATGTTCATTTCTTAATCCAATCTCCTTTCATACATTTTTTTATTTATATATATTTGGTTTACTAAGGAAATATTGATAAATCTATATTTTTTACTCAATAGAAATATTTGATAAGGCACATTTTTTATTTAAGATGCTTATTTGATATATGAGGAATATTTAGGAATTAAATGTAATGTTTGGGGACAATTTAAAAAAATCACTAAGAGTTGGGGACCACTAAATGAAATTTGTATGGGTTGGGGACCATTTCATATAATCTTCAAGATGCATCAATTGTGTAATAAGATTAAATTTGGTGGAAAACCCACCTTGGGGATTGTTTTTAAGAATAATAGATGGGTTTGTACCAAAAGATTTAAACTACCTTCTGAAATGTATTGATGGTATAGGTATCATTTTCCTTGGAAAAATGTCATTTAATAATAATAAATTGCCTAAATTTTGATTTATTATTTACTATCCAAGTTATTTTTTTATTTAAATTATCTATGGATTAATTTCATTATCATTTCAATGATTAATTTCCTTGTGTTTTTAGTTATATACCTTACTATATTAATTTCTGAATTCCTTGTCATTTTATGACTACGTGGTATGTGTTCTCTGTTATTTACCTTTTTAGATATATTATTAACATAGATTCATTATTTTTTCAGTAGAATATCACCCTTATTGAGAATTTCATCTCAACATTATTATGTTTCATTTCTTATGGATTTCATGAAGTGTACTAAGAATTATATAAATGGATATGTTATATGGATTGAAGATATTATTTTCAAGAAAAGAACAACGATTAAATTAGTGTATTCATTTTGAAAAGAAAGATTCATATATTAATATGGTTTACCAAGTCCCCTAAAAATTTCAAAACTTTGGGATGCAATTTACCTGTATCTTATGAAAATTTAATGTTATTAGGCATTAGCTTTGGTATGTGGGGGTTGGGGTCTCTACAAAATGAGAAGTAGTTGGACGTAATTTAAAATTCAATGTGTAAGATGTCTAAAAAATTATCGAGGTATTCCAATAAACTGGATTTGTAGCATTAAAGTAATAGAATCAATGATCTCCCATCACATTATAGTTCTATCATCCTCTTGGTTGTTCCATACCAACCTTATTCATATTTTATAAAAAACCGCATTAAAAAATAAAATCATGTTACTACTACATAGATGAATGTTAATCAATCATTTTGAGTGGTTCATTGATTTTCCATTGCATTAGAAGTAGGAAAACCTCTTTCGTTTGTTCCAAGAGTTAGAAATCACACCTATTATAATAGAATCACTTTTTATTCCTCTATTAAAATTCCATGTAATATAAACTTCTACCATTTTATATTTATTAAATCATTATATATAATTATTAATATATTTCCCAAGTATAATAGAATGAATATATGCGCATAACCCTATCACAAATATATCTTCTATAAAGGATGTTTTAGTACGAGTCATCATAAAAAATAAACTCCACTCATATAATTTTCTACACATTCCATCATTGGGATATTTTATTTCTTTAAAGTGAATAAATATTTCATTCTCATTATCTTGATGGTGTTTGAGTTGAAATTTTTTGGTTAAAGAATTACTGAAATCCCTATGATGTAATGTATTAGTCAAATATATATTAGATATACATCTAAAAAATTTATTATATATGTTCCTCTAGTAGCTACACTGCTAACTTACCCATTATATTATCCAAGGTTCCAATTAAATTGAATATATGGTTTCTTCAGTTAAGACACACTTAGTTATTTTTTTTAGGAATAATTAACATCAACGTAACCACTAAGAGGGGGATGGGGTGAAATGGTAAAATTATATATTTTTTATTTTATTAAATTTGAAACAACTTTAACCTCCAGTTATAGAAAATCAACTATTCCATAAAATGACAAAAAACATAATCAAAGAAACATGTCAGTTTTCAAGGTTCACTACTCAATAAGAATATATATCGCTTAGATTGTTTCAAAAATCATACATGACCACATAGATAATATAAAAAATACTTTGAAGAATTAAAATATGATGGTAATACCCATCATAGTCATAGATTTGTATTCCATTGAAAATGCATGTGATCCTGCTATAGTGAACTTGACATGACAAATATTTACATCAATAAAATATTCCTTAACCAAAATGTTTCAATGTGTTTTTAGAACTCTTATTGAATATTCATTACACATTCCTTCCTACACATTATTCTAGATGTTTACATTCTTGAACATTAGTGAAAATAAGTTCTGTATCAATATGTTTATGAACATATTAGTCTAATTATCACTCTATTTGGTAGTAACTAATCTGAAATCCTACAACCAATACACCTTCTAGTACCCATAGTATGGGACCTATTTTTAGTTCCCAGTTCATCTAAGACCAACTGTGAGATTGAAACCACACTTCCCAATACAACTGAATTTGTTTTACTTTTTGTAATAAATAATTTCATTCAAGGATTTAATAGTTGGAAAACACCATAATTATTCAATAATATAAACAAAATCTTTATAATTCTTGGTGCACCATATCCATGATTATATAGGTATTTATTCAACAATAATGTATGGATTAGAGTGAACATAAAGTTCAATTTCCCCAAACAAACATTGAATAACCCACACAAAACATTCAAAATTTTGATTTCCATTTATCTTCTAAAAATAATAGAGTAAAAAATACTCAATATGATACTATCATTAATCCAAGGTGCCAATAAACTTTTCAAACTCCCTAAACGCAATGAATAAATAATAATTTTACCTTCCTAGTTATTGAAATTTTGAGTTTCTATCTCATCATCATCATTATAATGGATGAAATCAAAAAAACATTCTAAATACATCCAATGCATCACCATATTCATATTTATCAGAACCTCACTTTCTAGTAACCTCATAATTTTCATATTTGTTTTATAAAAGTCTATTTGGATTATATTATATTTTTCTATCAAGATATTTTTAACTTTTTCTTAGTTCTCACCAAGTTATACTATATCGAGGCTTTCCTCTAATTCTTATTTTAGATTCTTCTAAAATATTAATCTAGTGGATTATATCTGGAAACCTCTAGCTGATTTAATTATTCAGAAACATTTTTCTATTGAATAATCTTGGAAACCAATTTTAAATTCATTTTTCAATTTACCTTTCATTCGGATATTCCACCAGAATTTCACAATCTCATGATCATTAGATGAAATAGTTGTAAAGTGACAATGTTGTGAAACCATCTACTGGTCTTCCAAATAAATCATATATAACTATATATGATTTAACTTTGTTCATAAATTATGAGTTTATTTAGCCATTACTTCTTCAATAATTATTTGATTAGGAGCTCAAAAATTGTTAACTATACCGTTTCTATCTAACATCATCTTGAAATCGATATTTCATGAATCATGAACACCATTTCATTAACATTATTTTATGTACGTTTAAGATTATGAAACCATATCTAGATTTAAATTAGTGAGTTCCTATGGAAGATAGAATAATAAAGAATTTTTCTTTTCACATTAGTCTGATCTCCTTAGTTTGTTGGACTCTTTTTAATCAATATAGTTTATTAGAATTCATATGTTCAACTTAGATGGTATATTTTGACAGTATTATTGGATTTTTGTGTGAATAAAAAATAATACACATAAACAATCATTCATCCTTCAATATTAGGTTATTATTAATATAGAAACTCCTCAAAACATCGTATTCGTAGAAATCTCCATGTATCGATTTTTTTAAACAAAGGATCAAAATCCAATGAATATTTGGAACTATGAAAATGATTACTATGAAAAACTATTATGCCACCATGATATAACTCAATTTAACAATTAAGTATTATTAAATAACACACCATTTTGTCCCTTAAGCACTGATTCACAATCATTTTTCATAATTATTCCAATTATTCATATTCACTATAATGTCTTTATTACCACAAATATTAATCGATAAAAAAAATATTTGTTACTCTACATCAAAATATTAATATAGTTCACACAAGATGACATCAAATATTATCCAATTTAAAAAATATATTAAAATATAGGACCTACCTTTATTGGTAAATCACATACCATGGGATAGACTTTGGTTACAAATATTCTTCCTTTTTTAAGACATTATCAAAAGAAAAGATATGAATGGAGAACATATTGCATACCTTATGCTTGAATAAAATGATGTTATACACACATGATAAACATTTTATTATGAAATTTTTACTTTAGTAATGGTATAGTGAAGTTATCAAAAACATTATCCATTGTATGGACATGATCTATAATTCGTTAATTTATTTCTACTTTCTCTTTGATGAAGAAATATTTAGAATCAAATTGTTTATATATAAAAATTTTCACTTTATTATTAGAATAATAATTACAATCTGATTTTTAGAACCTTTGAGAATGGTAAATCTCACATTGTCCAAGAAATATTTGAACTATGACTTTATCTAGATCAATTGTGTTACAGTTTTACTGGTCACTACATAAATATTTTTTTACTGAGATTCAATGAACATTATATTTTTATACGCCAAAAACACCATTTTTCCCAAAGAAGAATACTCCACCATTTTTGGATCTTCTATCATTGAAAAAACTGAACAATATATATATGAGACAAATAATACAAATCAATCATTTGTTATATGTTTCAACCCAAAATCATGAGTTCCATTAATATATCTATGAAATATGTTTTACATCTAGAATATGAGATTCATTAGGTCGACTATAGTATAATTTATAATGTGTAATAGGAAAAATATATAGCCTTGTAGTTATAAGATATAACGGGCTTAAAACCATCATTCTAAGCTATTTAAGACCAACATCCATTCATT
Source organism: Viscum album (assembly GCA_963277665.1). Taxonomy (NCBI): domain Eukaryota; kingdom Viridiplantae; phylum Streptophyta; class Magnoliopsida; order Santalales; family Viscaceae; genus Viscum; species Viscum album. The sequence continues at coordinate 1,583,062,140 of OY728158.1, read as the reverse complement.
ACCCATCTTTTAACAACATTGTAATCAAGTAAATACATCTATAAATAGGCTTTAAATTATTATGAGTAAACAGAACCACCATTTAATTATAATTGTTATCTTGTGAAATGATAATGTAAACTAGATGTTGAGATATTTATAAGTGAAAAATATCATTAATTTATCCAATAAAATGAATTTCAAATAAATTCTAAATAACCATGTTCTAATTTTATCACATATATTGATCATTACATGTGAATATAATATCATGCCTATTAACAATCATAATGATGGAATGTAATGGATTGTATTTTATATTGTGGTTTATATCAACTATTACATTATAAAACATAAAATTCCTCAAGAAGGGTCCTAGTTTAGTCTAGCAATATTTCCAATCTTTCATCAAACCATAAAAATATTTCTTCATCTTTAATTTATTAGTTTCATTTTATCCCAAGGAAGAAAAACATGGTTTATCAATATGAACCTCTTCATCTAACACTCCATTCAGCAGATACATCTTAATATCCATATACAATATCTCATATATTCATTATTCCATCATCTAGACAGTTATTCATGTTATTATACTTTATTAATAGTATCATTGAAATAAATACTTTCAACATAGAAGTATCCTTTATCAGTTATTCTCTCTATATATTATCACATCACATTTACATTCTAATATTATTTTAAAACCTATTTTGTTAGAATGCGACTATTGTCTATTAGTTTCGGTAAATTTTCCCATTTATCATTCATCTCAATATGATTAAATTCATTATTAATTCCAATAGACCACATGTGATGCTTTGAAACTTCTTTTACATCTTCTAGTTTATCCTAGGAATATAAAGAGGGTTATGAAACTATCGAAGATGTTTTTCTTGTTTTAACCTCTTTTTCATTACCTATAACTATACTTTTAGACATAAACTTACATACATATCGATTCATTATCTGGACGTGATTTCCCCCCATCACATGAAATAGTTTAGTTATAATCTTCATCTTGTACATATTCTACATTAACACTTTGATCCGAAACATTATTATGTTGTCTAAATGAAACCACATTATCTTCAATTATTCTCATATCTAGAACTAACTGTAATACTTTTCAATCGTAATGCTATTGCACTTTCATGAAAATAAAATCAAAATTATTTCAATTTTTTAATGAATCAAGTGTATAAAGAACAATTCAGAGGGTATCCAAGAATGATACAATCAACTCCTCTTCAATTAAACATCCAATGTTTTCACCTTTCAATAAGACAATTCAAGGATATACAATAACCATTGAGTATTTAAAACTAGGGGTTTCATTGTAATACATTTAACATCTAATAATATCATAATTTTTCCTATAGAAACAAGGGTTATAAATATGAACTACCACTCCATTTTCATGTCACCCAATGAAATGAGAAGTATCATATTCAATCAGCATCATTTGGCCATATCAGAAATAATTAAATTTTTTCATTCATTAATTCCATTCTACTATGGTTTGTATGGTTAACTATATTAATGATGAAATCAATGATTTCCAAGGTAATATTTTAATATACCATTTTTGTATCAAGAACCATTATTAGTTCAAATATTGTTCATATAATATGTTCATTCCTTTTCAAAAATTCTCCTTAAACTCTTAAATATATTTTGGGACCCTTATTTCGGTTTCAAAAACATAATACATATAATAAAATTAAAATAAACACTAAATGAAATAATACACTAATCTCCATTAATTGTTTTCTTTCCCATTAGGACACAAAAATTAGAAAGGATAATCTTCATGATTTGACAAGGATATATCTCTATTTTTATATACAATGTTTGTAATCATCCCACTTTGAAAATATCAAAAAACACTAATATATTATTTATAAAGATGTCAGGAATTTCATGAATACTTTATATCATTTTTTTCATTATAATATTTATGTAAAACAAATATTCAAGACTATTACACTATAATTGATATTATTCCGTCAAGATTAGATGGATTTAACCCTATTGATATGAAAAATTGAGACAAGTTCCCATAGGTCAATATTTTATTTTTATAAAATTCCCACATTCAATATTAAAAAAAACAACATCACTATAACAAAACATCAATTTTATAATTATAAATCTATGAAACAATAAAATTGTTATTCTTTATTATATCAACAAATAACGAAAATTTTCTTTTTAACATTTCAATTATAATTAAAAAAGAAAAAATACATTTTATTCTATGTGGATCATTATTTCCAATATTCATTGTACCTTCTTTATAATTTTTATATTATACAAAACATCAAATATCTTGCCATATTTTAGGAACACCTAATATCCAAATTCAAATATAGTTTCTTTTGTATCATTAAGCATAGTATCATAAGTTAAAGAATTTTATTTACAATTTCCTTCATTCATAGGAGGATACATATATTTATTATACAAAATTTGGTGAGTTGTACTGTTATAAGAAAACCTTTTGAAATATGTTTTGGCTGATCAGATATTTGAAAAAATGGTTCCTAATGATGAAATATATTTTCTTTTTATTTAGACTATATATTTCAGGATTTCTTCATTGCTTTGGATTATTCCCCCTTAAATCCAACTTGAAAAAACCTCTTGGATTCATTTTATTGATGATTATTTAACTATAAAAAAAATTATGTCCAAATCCACCATAATACTAGTAGTAACCACAAAAGCTATATTTTTCTCTATACCCAATAAGTTTTCTAGAACTATATATCTTTTTTACTTCATCATTATTACCATCAACATTGTATTTTTTATGATACAAATTTTTTTACTGTCATGGAATATTCTTCTTATCATTACCAATGATTCAAGTGGTAGATGTAATTTTTTCTGACATTGATTCCTTAAATGAATCAAAAAAAATTATTCCTCTTATTTTAGACATATGCATGAACCAATTAAAATTATTATTCTTCTCAATAATTTATAGCATGTTGTTCACCTTTGGGAATCAACATATTTGATCATTATAAGTCCCAAATTTGTAATAAGAATATCAGAATTTAGAAACTGAGTTATGAATATTTTTAATGGTTCCTCATGATCAAAAAGTATTAATTGAAAATATTAAAACTATTTATCTATAACATTTATCTTCACTTCATGCTTTTATGTGGAGGTTTAACTATTCCTAATGTAATTCATTATATGATTGATCTCTGTTAATAAAATGGATTCTCCATCATGATATTATTACCAATTTTATACTAAAATACAATTTTTTATTAAACATATTTTTCTCCTTTTAAATTCATATAATCATTGAGAGAATTATATCAACAATATTTTAAAAATAAACTGCATTTGAGTCGCATATTATTATTATTATTTGGATACAATTCATATCACTACTAAATATCCCATCATACATGTTTCAAATAATTAAATTCTTAGTAGTAGTATCACATGTAATTTCATCTTCCACTTTACTATCATCATATTCCTCACATTTTGAGGGAAATTTTCTCCTTGAATATTTAAAAAATATTTATCCCTTACTTTTAAAAATGTAATTACTTTATTTATCTTATTTATCTGATGTATTTATTAATTTCAATCATTTTCATCACAATGTTCACATAGTTTAACCTTGGAAAAAATGTTGTAAAATTTTTAATGGAACAATAAATAAGGTAATTCAATACATGAATTCATTTATATATTAATGCTCCACAATTAAAATTTATAAAAAATAACTAATTGATCAAAAATATTTACATACATCATATTCGCGTTCTGGTACATTATAAAATTCCCCATGAATATTGAATGAATGTTTTTTTACATTGTCTATTTGAATGATATTTCATGGCCCTTAGATTGTTTATTTTTGATAGTTTCCCTCATATATTTCATCTATGATGAGAATACAATGATGATAATATAGACATATAGTTCCGTTGTCTCTATCATCTAAAGATGATACCTTGGCATCTCATCAATCTAGAAATTTCCAAGAATATTATTAATAATAAATGAATTATCTAATTTCTAACAGAATCATCTTATAGTTCTTAAAATCGCATTAAACGTTATGAATAATTCACAAAAATAATCATCACCTCACATTTTAATATATTAATAATAATTTTTCTAAATGTTTATGTCATATTTCTTCACTTTATTACATCTATTAAAATTATTTTTCAAATTATCTCATATTCCTTTACCTTTTCTTATTCCTTTATCCCTTAGAAACTCACATTCATAGAACTAGGAATTTATAAAATACATGGCCAACCGATATCTCTCAATATTTTTCATATCAATATCATTTTAGTGAATACCCTTAGTTCATATAGGGTATCCAAATACAAAATCTTCATAAACATCAATGAAATAGATAATAAAATTCGTTGAATTCTATCAATCTTGAAAAGATATTTATTCATATAGATTATAGAAATACCTTTACTATTAGTTGATTTCTACACATCAATGGTAAACATTATTTTCATAAAACCTCTAAAACTATAAATAACGAATCACCCTTATGATACAACATGATATGATTAATCATGAACTTTGATATCTCTAAGATAAGTTAGGGTGAATAAATTATCTTCATTTTTTATGTTTTATTATATCTGAAACAACCTTTACTCCAATTAGTGATAATTTAATCTAATAAAGACAATAAACATGTACACCCAAAATAACATAGGTATTTATATGGTTCACTAATTAATATTTCTTTCATGTCCTTGGAAATATTTTTATATAATATAATCCCAAAAAACCACTACAAAACATTAACGCCGTAAGTTTTCATGAAATATTTTTTTTCTAATTAATTTATTATTCTACATAATTTTTATTTCACACAACACTGAATATATATTGTGTTTTATTAAAGAAATACGTTGGTTTGAATTGAGTGTAAAACCAAGGTAGGCTTGAAATACACAAAACAATTAGATTAGCTTTCAGTACATGGACCACTATATTTGGCATGTGTTACATACAATGTCGTGTTACTTAGAGAGTTTTCATTACACACAATACATAGTTTCACCAAAATAAAATGTACTATTAAAAATAATATTAACATATTATTATAATTGTCACCTATTTTTTGGAATAATGATTATTATTAATATTAAGTAAATTTTAAATATATAGTTTAGAGTATTATATAGGAATAAGTATTTAGTGACAAATGAAAATAAAACCCCTTTTAATATATAGGAAATATTTTTATATAAATATATATTTATGAAACCATACACATTTTACATCAATAAATTAATAAATCCACTATGGGTAAATGATATGTATGAAATATATATATATATATATATATATTATTTATTAAACTATTATAATTCATCTTATGTGATTTCTAGGTAAGTGATATGTAACATCCCATTACTTCTATCAAGTGTTCCTCAAAACCCTTTTATGATCAAGATTTGTTTTAGTATCATTCTAGGTATCTTCAAGCAAATTTTAAAAATTTTGAAGGGTTCATGGGGTACACATGATTGGCACTCAGTTGTTGCAAATTGTGCGCCCTACTAATAAAAATTGTGAAAACACAAGAAGTGAGAATTTTCATGGTTGACCCACGGTTTGATAAACCAATATATCACAAATTAGAAACCATGGAACACCACCAATATAGGTGGAATAATTGTGGTTCATGGTTTGATAAACCATGAAGTTCACTCCAAGAAACCATGCACACACCAATTAATTAATCGAAAAATTGAACTAAAATTTCCTAAACCAGTATTTCTTCTTCAACATGGGAAGAACTTTATATAGATAATTTTATTAGGTTAGTGGAGCTCTCAAAGAAAAAATTTTGGGTACTCCAAACCCCTTCTAAAGTAAATTGAATCTTGGTGATCTTCATTCAATCATTCCTCAGTAAGAGTTATTCTCCTATTATATATCTCAATCTCACATTCTATACTATCTAGGATTTAGATCTCTCTGTTTTTGGAGGATATAAACCTCATTAATTTAGATCATGATGATTTATTGGAATCTCTGATCTCTTTTGTTGGCATTCTTCATTGGAGTTGCTCGTTTCAGGCATTGTAATTCGTGATCTCATGATCCCAAGGAATGTGTTTCTATTTATTTTTTCATATTTAATTTAACCCCAAATTTATTTATTTAAATTTAATTTCATTCAATTAGTTGATTATAAATGTATTGCAATCAATTTTTTTTGAATGTGATTTTTATGAGATTGTAAAAAATAACCCATTTTTAGGGATTTGTGGCAGGATTTGAATGTGATGGAATGCTGATGAATTTGAATTGTGTAATTTATGATTTTTGAATTTAAATTTTGTAAAAGATTTAAATTTTGTATTTGAGAAAACATTATGTCAATGTTTTTATAGATATACATTCTTTTTATACTATAAAAGGAATCATTTTATTAAAATATTCATTTTTTAAATGGAACTCTTCAATTTGAAATGGGAAATTGTTTAATATTATTTTAAATAGTTTTAAATTAATTTTCTTTTTTTTGTCATTAGATAATATGAAATCCTAAGTAGTTAGTGAGTTATTATGGAAGAACACATTATGATGGAAATTCCCTAACAATATATTGATGCTTTAGAAGTCCAACATAAACATACCGGATTATCCTATCCCCATTGGGGTGTAGGTCAGTATTCTTTGGTCACAATCAGAGAAATTTTTGTGCACATTCCCATTTTATATTTATATGTGTATGAGGATACCATATCATGGAAATATCGTACCTCTTTAAAGAACTCCATGTTTCTCATCGTTAATGTTTTGATTTATATTCCATTGATTGTAAACAATTTTAAAACTTCTTTGTGAATTTATAAAAACTATTTATTCTGATATTTGTTTAATTTATTTCACACATTTGGAATATAAAGCTTTATTTTCTTATATTCATGTGCAATTCCATGATACATAATTTAGAATTTAATGATTTAGATGGGTTATAATTTTGGAATATTATTTTGGATTCCATAGTGGGACCATATTGGGGTTTTAGCTCACACCTTACCAGTGCCTTGGAGTTTTATTTTAATTCCTCCTAATAGGTTCATGCAAGGGGAAGGAACTACATGGAGGTTGTAGTTTCTGTTGATATTTTATATTTAAATTATTCTATATAGTATTACATGGTATGTTGTCATAAATTTTAGTACAATTTGGTTTTTCTTTCGGTTTGTTTACCAGTTTTACTTCTGGTATAGTTCTCCATAAGGATTATTCTTTTGAGCATACAAACTTGTAATGATTTCTTCCACTATTTATGTGGAAAAACATATCCCAGTTTTATATTTTTTTTATTCAAGTTTCTTTTTTCCATCCTATGGGGATCGGTAACTCAGCTTGGGCAATGTCAGGGTTGACTCAGTTATCTGTGTACTCATTAATACTGTCTGTTTCATGGAAAAGTAGTATCATAGTGAGTTTAGGAATGCTCCCATGATGTAAGTATATAGTTGAGTAATCTTATCAAGACTTTGGAGGTATTTTTGAATGATTTTATTATATATATCTCACCAAAATGATCCCTAAGTAACCAGGAGTGGTTTTGTAAAGGTTTCTTGATGCTTTATTCTATCCATTAACCTCATTTTGATTTAGATAGGTTGAAATTCAAATCTTTTGATATTATCTATTGGGATTACTTTCCATTTTCACTCAATTTGTGTGTTATTATGAGGACTTAAATGTTGTCTAGTTATGTCCTTTAGCATCCTGAATCTATGAATATCTATGAATGAGATCCTGGAGGATGCTAATGATGAACCATAGTGAAGAAATCCTCTCATTGAAATGAATCTGGAGGAAGTTGTTATGTGTTCTTCCCAATCCCTGGGACATGAACCTTTGTCAGTTCCCACACTAGTACCTACTATATATCATCATAGTAATGTTTTATAAAATCATTCTGAGTAGTTCCATCTCCAATGCCACTATCATTAGAAATATCCAATGATTCTGAATAGGACAATGATTGGTTTTGAAGGATTAAGTGTTTGTTTGACTTCATAGAGACACATGATGAAATCAAGGTGTAATATTCAACCATCATGTTAGAGGGACCAATGAAGATATGTTGGGACATTATGGAAATGAAGAATAATCATCAGGAATTATAGAAAAATGACATTAATGATCTTTTATCTAACAATTTGTATACTGAATTGATGGTGTTGGCCATTGGTTTTGAGTTTTTAAAACATGAGCAAGTTTAAGGGGCAATAATAGAATATAAAAAATTTATATTCTGAATATATGAAGTCTAAAACTAATGTTGTGTCTTTTATGAAAATGATGATTTTATGTTTTGAGATGGAATATTGTTCTGATATTAGTTATTAGGTGTTCTTGTAAAAGATTCTTTCTTATACTGATGTGTTAGAAAGAGTATTAATGGTTGAAATAGTAATGTCCAATATGTTAGGGTTGATGGGAGTTATTTTTACTCCAAGTAGATAACTAGTGAGTTACAGTAAATGGAAGAGAATTTAGATAAATCTCACAGAGTTTCTTGATAGTATGGTTTTTCTAAACCTACTTCAATTCCCAAAATATGCCCTTTGATTTTCTAATAGTGTGGAAGGTCTAGGAATTATAAAAAAAATTTCACTATGAAAACCAATATATGTTGTTCTTGTATATTATCAAGTCACCTAAAAATGTTTTTCCATGTCTATTATACTCCACATTATGACATAAGAACATCATCACATACTAAAACAATGGTGCAATCAGATTCTTCATGAATAAATGGGTTCCATTTACATTCATTTGGAATGAAACATCTTCTCAAAGTGGAAAAGTATCTATAAGAAGTAGATACATGTCTAGTTACTATGAGAGGTACCATCACTATAGATTCATCATAAGAGACTATGTTATTTGATACTGGAGAATATCATTCATTTATTTCAACCATTATTTTTAATTTAATAAATCATCCTACATAGATTTTATATTTTATGAGGGATATTAGTATTACCCACAGAATGATGAGAGAGTAGAGTCTCTATAATCCTGTCTGGGATTTCTTGTTATCAGATATCAAGCTTTCTTCAGATTTTTTGGTTCTAGAAATTAAACCACTAGAAAAAATATTAAGGATGGATTGACTAACTTCCAATAACATCGTTATTGAATTTTATTTTCACTGGTCTCCTTCACTACACTGGATGGGGTGTGTTGTGTCTATTAGGGAGAGGGGACCTGATGTAATATAGAGTAGGAACATCATATCAATATTTTGTTAATGCAATATATGTTTTTTCTTTTGATTTGGAGGATGAATCCTTGATTTATGATTTACCTCACATTTTAGTTGTTTTTTGGATGTTTTTCCTTTTTTATTCTATAGTTTTCCACTATTAAGGGAGGTATAGATTTCTATCAATTTTGATAGGGGTAATAATCCAGTTTATATTTCTTATTACCACATGAAACCATCTAAAATTAAAAATTTTATGGATATGAAAGATGATAATTTTGAGAATCTATTTATATTCATGAGTGGGTCACATTTTGTGGTGATAGTTATATTTTCATTGAAAGATAATGGGTTACTTTTCCTTTATTATTGATTAACAAAAATTCAATTGAGAAACCATAAAAAATTATTTATTTCCATGGATTGATAAATAGGTTGAAAATTTAAAAGGGGTAAATTGGTTCTTGAAAATTTATCTACAATCTGGTTACCACCATTTGAGAATAAAATAATTTGACATTCGAAAAACAACATTATGGAGAAGGGACAACCTTTAGGAGTATGTCTTCAAAAAACTTGGACACTAAAACACTCCTGTCATATTAATCGATTTTATTATGTTGATTTTAAAAAGAGTATCTTTATACCTTCATGGTAGTCTTTGTGGATGTCATCCTTTTTCACAGTAAACCAATGAATGAGATATATGTCATATGTGAGTTGTTCTGAAATTGTTGATAAATCACTAAATATATATCATGGTTTGTAATTTTAATTTCTTGTTTTGGGAACTGATGTAATTGGGACGTGTGTGTAAAGACCCAGAAAATCCAAGTAATTTTTCTACTTATATGGGAATTTTACGAGTCTGCAAAAATTGACGCCACATGATTCTGAGGCCCGATGTGCTCGAAATGAATTTCTAAACTTTTTTATGTACGTTTAGTAAACGTGCAAGAAGGTTTTTATAACTTTTCAACAGGTGCTCTGAATAAAAATATGAGGACATAGTTGAACTCACAGTGATGATATTCTCATAAGGATACTATCACCTTGATCATTCTAGGTCAAGGGTAGAAGATATTTTTTTAGTTTTTCGTGGAAGAAGATAAATAAAATATTTAAAATTTTCATTTTCATTTGAAACACATCCTTTGTAGTTATGGGGGTGGGGACCACCCAAACTAGAAAACACCAATATTAAATTCTAGTGGTGGGGACAACTCAGACCCCTCTTTAATGTGTGAAACTACCTTGGAATCCCTCCTTTTATTTGTGTCAGCGCAATATAATTAATTGTGACATTTAATTGTGCCAACAAAAAATAAATAATTGTGACCACATTAATTTTTCCAATGTAAATTAAATTGATAAACCTCTATTAATTGTTTGGCTCCTCGATTACATGGTGAAATCATTGGTGAAAGGGATTCTTGGGGAGAACATTGGAAAAAAACTCTCTTAAACAAAGAACATGCTTCGGAATCAAGAACGAGGATGACACACGAGCCTGACATCAGAAGCGTGTTGCAGAAGCAATGATCATTTTCACCCTTATCACCTTCACAATCTTCCTCTCAAGACACATCTAATGATAAATCTAGGTAGGGATTGTTGTTTGACTAACCCTTTCCCCATTCATGATGTTCATCTTTATTTAGGAATATTTATATTATTATTGATTCAAGAACAAATAAGGCTCTTATTACCGTTCTAATGCGGCAGGTGCGGGCCGAACGGACATGGACTGACCTCTCCATAGCCATTCTGGGATATTAATGGTCTTGAATTCATGACGATATCCCGAGGCGATTGATGGAGTCTACAGAAGGAAGAACGGATGACTAGGGCCGACCCGATGTCCCAAGGAGTGTCACCGGAAGGGCTTGGGAGGGGCATTCAGCACCCCGGGCGGCCACAACAACAGCGGTGGCATGACTGAGATACCGGAGAAGGGCCATGGCCCATCCTCTATGGTCCGTCATCCATGATAGATCAAGGGTGAATTCCAGCACATATTCATCCACTTGAAGGGGAGGCGGTGGTGCACGTTCGTATAGTTGGGTGTACAGGAGCCACGAGTTTTTGCCCCAATGGTGAGGGGAGAGTGGTCGTCATACTGTTGACCGCCAGGAGTGTTGTAGCGCATGACCACAATGTCCAATGGGCCTGCCGGACCCGGACCAACTTCGACCCTTTTTGCTCTTTTGACCATAATGTGAGCTATGATGTCCGCATGATGAACCATCTATAGCACCAAAAACCTTGGATCGAGATGGTCCTTTTATTATACCCCACATGAGGTTTGGATAATGTTGGGGTATGGCTGGGTTGGATTGAACACAAATCCAACCGGGCCCTCATAACTAAAAGTATAATAACCTAATGACTGGGTGTCTGATTTACGCACCTTCTATTGCGTTGAGTCCCCTAAATCATGGAAGACATGTGGGATACTTCTTTACATGAAATCATGGTAATTGGTGTATAGAATTGTTTCTTGAGGAGCGGATTCTCCCAGAATCAAGTGAGCTTAGTGCGGGAACCCTGTAGCTGGCTGTAATATAAGAATGGTATCCTATGTGGGTCTGTGCTTTGGGATCCTATGTGGGTTAGTGCTTTGGGATCCTACATTGGTCTATGTTCACGAGTCCCACTTGGATCTGCACTGGGTAATCCATGTGGAACTACTCTAGGATACTACATGGGTATGATTCACTAGGATCTTACATGGGTTTGATGATTTAGGATCCTATGTGGGTCTTCCTCGTAATAGAGTAAGATGATTCATTAGTTATTTCTATTCATTTTAACTATCATACCTATGTTATACCTGGTTTGAGCCAAATATTTACAATTTTGGTAACCTTCTATGCAGTGTATCTTTGTTTTACTTCTCTTCGTGGTGATACCTTTGTGGTAATTTTCTGTGTGATGTACCTTTGTAGTACTTACCTTCATATTGATTCCTTTGTGGTATTCTTTTGTGTGCTGTTACCATTGTGGTACTTTTATTTTGTGGTGTTACCTTCGTGGTATTATTTCCATTTTCGAAGAGTTGTTCTTTGGGATTTTGGGTTGGACCTTCTGTTTCCCCATGAATGAGAGTGGTATACTTGATAACATAGGTATATGTATGGGCATATACCTTAGTATGTTTGTCAGTTGTTTCTATGATTTTTGGTTTAACCTTTGTGGATTTTTTGAGACCATTAAGGGTCTCATGGTACCAATTGAGTGTTGTTATACTCACACTTCCACGGGCTTCGCCCACTCCTTGTTGTGTTTGGTGCAGACGATGGACAATGAAAATTGAGGACGAGGGTACTAGGACTGGAGGTGGCTCAAAGGTGGACATTAGACGAGGCATACAACAGGGGAGAATATTCGAGAGATATACCTACACATCAGGTAGGGTATATGGTGGGTGTTTACAAGAGCTGTTTTAGTTTAATTGTGTTTTCAAGTTTACTTGTACTTCTGGTTTCCATTACTTCCCGATTGGGCTTGTATTCTGGCCCCTTTTTACCTACTGTACACACTATTTTTACTATACAGTTTACTTTTTTTGTATCTTGTTGTGTTCTTGGTTGTGTGTGTTACAGGATATAAAGGCAATTTCTTCCTGGTTTAAGGTAATATGAATTTTAATGCTAGTAACCAGCCCCTGGCCTATGGAAGGTGGGCTTGGGGTAGTCACGACACGGGCCCCGAGGGATGGGTCGTGAGAAATTGGTATCATAGGATACGGTTCTACCATAGGACATTGGAATCTAATCATTTAAGAACAATAGAGTTAATAATTATGAGTGTGGTTATCAGTTTAGGGAATCAAGTGTTGGTACGGCGGCTGTCGTATCCATACACTATGACACTGACATCTGATTTCTAACTTAGTGCATGAAAACATTGATTGCATGTTTGTTTTGAAATGCTTTATTTGCGATCTCTTTGATTCATCTCAACTGGTATAACTTATTGATTGTGGCACACCTGTTTCTTTTTAGGATTCCTCCACAAAGATAGTTAGGTATGGTTCTGGGTAGATTATGCGATGATATCCCACCGAGCGATGAGGCCTTGGTGCAAGGCCCTTTATTAGTAGAGGCACCAGCGGGACCATTATCCGTTGGGCCACCAATTCCACCAGCCCTAGTAGTAGAGGGTGCACACTAGTTGAGTATGTTGGACAAGTTCTATCACTAAATTCCACCCAATATTAGGGGTGAGATGGACCCAAAATCGTCTGAGGATTGTTTGGAGGCTATGGTGAGAGTCTTCCGACTGGTGGGGAAACCATCTATTCTCATGGAGATCCTCGTTTACAGTCTTCTACAGGAAGCAACAGGTAGATGGTGGAGCATGATGCTCCTAGTTAATGAAGAGGTGACACTTCTCTGGGTAGATTATGAGACCCTATTTTAGGCAGTGTTTGCCCCAGAAACCTTTCACGTAGTGCACATACAAGAGCTTCTTCATATACAACATGGTAGCATGATTGTGGCTTAGTACTCAATGAGGTTTACTGATATCTCACACTACTCCACTGATATGGTGCAAGACCCATTCGTCAGGGCCCGTACCTTCAAGCACGGACTCAGGCGGGAGATCAGGGCTTTGATGATTTCACATAGTATCCCAACATAGGTAGGGGTGTCAGAGTGAGCCCTCTTAGTGGAGATTTTTCTGACTGAGAAGTCGCTATCAGCGAGACCCACCACCAGTTGTCACGTTTCAGAGTTATCTATAGCTTAAAGTAGATAGATTTCACAGAGGTCCATGAGGACCAAAACAATAGGTGGATGCCCACAATATTCAGGGTCAGCTGTGTGGGGAACCCGAGACAGAGTCAATCATGCGAGGAGCCGGCAATTTTACGCATGCGGCAGGTAGGGTCACATGGCTCAAGAGTGCCCAAACCACTATACGAATGTTCAACATACCGTTGATGGACCTCCCAGCCAGAGATAGAGGTTCAACTGAGGAGTTCCATAGGGAACAGGCAGACGTGAAATAGGAGATGGCCATGCGGCTAGCGGTGGGCAACGATTTGAGATGTTACCACCACCACCACCAGGTGGTCCACCCCTAACCACAAGGATTCGGTGGATAGGGGTGAGCTCAGCTCCAGGATACTGAGGTCTACGATCATGGCACTCTAGAGATGATATGAGGTACGATCTGGGTATACTCCACCTTAGCTGCAGTACTTATAGACACATGTTTCAATCATTAATTTATTGACACTTCCCTTATTCGGAGCTCAAAGATTCCAACGGAGCTGTTGGAATGATCCTTACGGAAAGAGACTCCTAAAAATAGGATTTGATGATTAACCATTTGTTCCGGCATTGGGATCATACTATAGGTGGTGAGATACTCGGCTGGGACCTACTAGATGTGGCGCCGAGGCCTTACACCATCATCTTGGTTATAGACTGGTTATCTATAGTCCATGCTCATATTGACAGTATTAGGTGAAAACTGTGGTGTATCTGGGAGAGTGGGACTAGGTTTACCTTTAACAATGAAAAGGGAGCCTTTGCAACATAGGATGGAGTTACTCAGAGGAGAGTACACTCGATCACTAATCAGTTGGCTAGCCATACCCTTGGAGAGGTTGATGTGGAGAGTCTGAGTTATCCTGTAGTGATGGACTAGTACGCGGATGTCTTCCCTGGTGATGTTATTTGTCTACCTCAATGAACTTAGGTAGACTTTTACATTTACTTGTACTCTTGGATGACATCGATATATACCCCAGCATATTGGATGGATCCCGCAGAGCTTTGTGAGTTGTGGTTTCATCTAGTGGACTTACATGGGAAGGGATTCAGTCATCCCAGTGATTCCCCTTGAGCAGCCCCAATTTTGTTCTCCATGAAAGAGGATAGGAGATTGAGACATTGTGATGGATATCAGAGCCTAAACGTGGTGACCATGAAGAACAAGTACCCACTCCTGATGATTGGTGGAATCTTTGATCAGCTGAAGGGATCACGAGGTTTCTCAAAGATAGTCCTCAGATCGGGCTATCACTAACTCAGAGTACGAGATGAGGATGCACAAAAGTTGGATTTCAGATGTCAGTAAGGACACTATGAGTTCTTGGTTATGCCATTCGGCATGACCAACACTCTAGCAGTGTTCATGGGACCCCTAAACTAGATCTTTCAATCAGATATTGATTGCTTTGTAGTAGTCTTTATCAATGACATGTTGATCTACTCGGATACTGAGAAGGAGCATGCCTATCATTTATAGGTAGTCCTGGGGGAACTCCAAGAGCACTAGATTTATGGTCATATCTCGAAGTTCCAGTTCTATACTCGATAGGTTCACATCCTAGGAAATGTCATATCGGAGGCTGGAGATGTGGTGGATCCAACAAAGATTGAGGTGGTACTTGCATGGGAGCCACCCAGGAGTGTGGTAGGGATACAATGTTTCTGGGGTTTGGTTAGATACTACCAAATAATTGTTCCAGGTTTCTCCATAGATGATGTAACGTTATAAGCATTGACGATGAATGGGAAACCCTTCATGTAGTCGGAGAAATTCAAGTGGAGTTTTCAAGAGCTGAGGCAGATGCTGACTAGTGCCCCCATCTTGAGGATTCTGGAGTAGGGCGCTGGGTACGTAGTCTACTAAAACGCATCAGGGACCGGGATCAGATGTGTCCTAATGTAGGAGCGAGCAGTGATCCCATATGGTTCTTGACTGCTGAGACAACATGAGAAGAACTACACTACCCTTGAACTTGAGTTAGAAGTAGTGTTATTCTCTATGAAGATGTGGTCACACTATCTGATGGTCGAATGTTTTACAGTCTACTCTAATCACCATAGTCTCAGGTATATCTTCTCTTTGAAGGAGTTGAACTAGACACATCGACGTTGTCTTGAGTTCCTACAGGACTACTAATTCAACATAGTCTTTAATCCTAGGAAGGAGAACATTGTTGCAGATGCACTCAACCGGTGATCTGGTATACAACTTCTAGGCGAGGCGACAGAGTAGCTGGAAGCTTTATGGATATCCTTTTCTGAATGATATGGAATATTTTTTCTTCTATATCTTACAGTCACACCCAAACCTATTTAGAGAGTTAGGGGTGTGGCATGGGGACACTGACTGCAAGGATTAACGTGTTCAGATATCCTTAGGGCATGGACCTGTTAGATTTTCTGAAGGTGGGGAGCATGTCATCATTTTTATAGGACCTGAAGGTACCAATGTATCTTCATGAGGATGTGTTGAATGAGTTCCACACATCCCCTTTAGTAGTACATCTAGGAGTGGCGATGATTTACCAGGACCTACGATGACTACACTGGTGGTCGGGAATGAAGAAAGTAGTAGCAGATCTTGTCTCTCAATGCCTCACTTATCAGCATGTGAAGGAAGAGAATCTGGTACCATCAGGATTAGTTCAGCCTTTAGAGGTCCCAGGGTGAATTTGGGATGGGATATCCACACACTTCATAACAATACGTCCACGTACAACTATGGGTCATTATTCTATCTGGGTGATCATCAACCGACTCACCATGTTGGCCCATTTCCTATCGATCAGAGAGCAAGGTTTTGTAGAGAGATTGGGATGACTCTATGTGCATGAGATTGTATGTATACATGAATTACCATTGATGATTTACTCCGATCGTGATTCTCATTTCACTTCCCGGCTATGGATGTGGTTACAGGTGGCTTTCGGGATGCAGATTTGTTTGAGAACCACCTTCCATCCTTAGACGGATGACCAGATTGATCAGACAATTTAGACCCTCCAGGTCATGCAGCGTGCATGCATCCTCGAATTTGGTCGCAGTTGGGGGGATCACATTCCCTAGGTGTATTTTTCATACAATTAAAACTATCACTCAACCATTGGGATGACACCATTCGAGGATCTGTATGGCCGACCTTGGAGATCTCCTTTTTGATGGATTGACCTAGGGGAGTCAGTGCTTATGGGACCAGAGATGTTATAGGCTACCACATAGAAGGTGTAGATTATTTAGGAGTGGATGAAGACTGAAATTAGTAGGCAGAAGTCATATGATGACATATGATAGAGACCTCTGGAGTACGAAGAAGGTGTCCATGTCTTTCTACAGGCCTCACCCTGATGAGGATTACAGAGATTCAGTCGGGCGAAAATTTAACTATGAGGTTCATCAGGACCATTCAGGTTCTCATTAGAGTGGGAGAGGTGGCATACTACATATCTCTTCCACCTCAGTTGCACTGGGTGCATGTTGTTTTCGACGTACCCCAACTGAGGAGATACGTGCACGACCCATCATACATCATTGACTGGGGTGAAGTGGACATCAACGATGAAGAAAAATTTATAGAGGTTCCAAAAGAGTTTGATGATCGAAGGGAGCAGGTCCATCAGGGGTGGTCGATACCTTTACTGCGTGTACGCTGGTATCACGGTAACCTCTAGAAGAGCACATGGGAGTGTGAGGCTCAGATTTGTGCTCATTCCCCCCACTTGTTCCCTTAGTTTGAGTGGTGTCTTTTGGGGATTCAATGCCCAGAGGTGGGGAGAATTTAAATAAATGGAGATTCTTTGTAATATTTTTAATTATATTGGAATATTACATGTTTTAAAAAATTGATTTTGCATGATTAGGAGCCCAGGTGTGCCCGAAATAAAATTCTGAACTTTTTTATCTATCTTCAATAAAAGTTTGAACATATTTTAGTAACATTTGAACCATTTCAGAATTGAAATATGAGGACACCGTTGATCTCACAACACCGATATTCACTTAAGGAGACATTCACCATGACAATAGTAGGTAAAGGGTATAAGATATTTTTTCTTTTTTTTTTCATGGAAGAAGAAAAATAAAATATTTAACATTTTATTTTTCTTTTTAAACCCCTCCTTTTAAGTTATGGGGGTGGGGACACCCCGAACTTGAAACCCCCCATTTTGAATTCTAGTGTTGGGGACCACCCGAACCCCTCTTTGACGTGAATAATTACCTTGGAATCCTCCCATTTAATTGTGTCAATGCGATACAATTATTTGTGAAATTTAATAGTGATAACATAGTTTAATTAATTGTTCCAACATTAATTGTGCCAACGTAAATTAAATTGATAAACCTATTTTAATTTGTTGGCCCATCATTTCCTGGGGGAACTCATTGCCGAAAGAGATGATTGGGGAGAACATTGGATAAACTCTCATTACAATGAAGAATATACATATGAATCAATAATGAGGAAAATGCACGATCCCATCTTCAGAAGCTTGTTGCAGAAGAAACGATTGTTTTCACCCTTATCACGTTTACCAAATTCTTCTTGAAACACATGTGATGAGAAATTGAGGTTGGGATTGTTGTTTGATTATCCCTTTTCCCATTCCTGACGTTCATCTTGATTTAAGAATATTTATATTCTTCTTGATTCATGAAAAAATAAGCCACTTTCTACTGTTCTAACATGGATGGTGCGGGCCGCACGAACACGAACCAACCTCTCAACAACCTTTGTTGGATTTTGATGGTCTTGAATCGATGGTGAAATTATGAGCTTAGTGTGGGAGTCTATGGAATGAATAACATGCCATTGGGGCTTGCCCGGTGGCCTGAGGAATATCTCTTGAATTGCTCGGGAGCGACAAAATACACCCCGACTAGCCGCGACGATGGCGGTGGCAAGACCGTGACTACGACGTTGGTGCAACCGCGCTGTCGGAGAAGGATTATGGCACATCGGTCGTGGAAGAGCTAGGGTGGAGGCTGGAACATGGTTGTCCATGTAAAGGGGATGTAGCAGTGTGCGTCTACACCACCAGTTGTGTAAGAGCAGCGACCTTTTTCCGTGGCTGCAAGGGAAGGGCAGACGACTCTTTATCGTCCGCCGCTAGTGTTGCTGTGTGCGACCATGCTGTAGAGTAGGGTAGGCTATCCAGCGAGCCGCGGGTCACCCAGTGCAGGCTGCCTATTGTGAGACACAACATGGGCTACCAAGCGGGTCACCCATCACGGGTCGTGCTGGCAGGCTAGGCCGGACCTAACAAGCCGGGTGGGATATGACCCGAACCATCTTCGACCCTTTTCGTTCTTTGAGCCATAACATGAGCTACGAGTGTACTATTGATGAATCGTCTGTGATGCTAGAAACCTTGGATCGAGATGGTTCTTTTGGTATAACCCACATTAGTTTTAGTTTATTTTGTTTTATGGCCGGGATGGATCGAATACGAATCCAACTAGGCCCTCAGGACCAAAAGGCCAATAACATATAGACTGAGAATCGGATTGATGCAACGCCTATTACGTTGAGACACCTATTACATGTTGGTCATTTGGGATAATTTTTTGTAAAAATTCATGGTATTTAGAGTATCAACCTGTGGATTGAGGTGTGGATTCTACCAGAATCAAGCGAGCATAGTGCAGGAACCATGTAGCTGACCGTAACATGAGAAAGGGATCCTATATGGGTCTGTGCTTTGGGATCCTATGTGGGTATGCACTTTGGGATCCTATGTGGGTATGTGATCAATATTAACAATTGGATCCAGTCTATGAAATCTACATGGGAATACTCTAGGATCCTATGTGGGTCTGTTGTATTGGGATCCTATGTGGGTATGATGGTTTAGGATCCTACGTGGGTCTACCTCTTAGTAGAGTAAGATGATTGAGTGGTTAAATCTCATCAATTTTCTACCGTACGTATGTTTTACCTGATGTGAGATGAGTCTTTACCTTTGTGGTAATCTTTTATGTGGTGTATCATTTTGGTACTAATCTTCGCGGTCATACCTTTGTGGTAATTCAATGTGTGGCATACCTTTGTGGTACTTACCTTCGTGGTGATACCTTTGTGGTATTCTTCTGTGTGGAATTACCTTTTTGGTACTTAACTTTGTGGTGTTTCCTTAGTGGTATTCCTTAAATTGTGGAATAGTTGAACTCTAGGCTTTTGATTTGGACCTTGTGTTTCCTCAAGAACGAGATGGGTATATATGATAACATATGTATATTTAAGGGAATATACCTATGTAGAGTTGTTAGTTGTTTTCATGATTTGTGGTTTATCCTTTGTGGATTTTGTGAGACATTCAAGGGTCTTGGGGTCCTTACTGAGTATCGTTATACTCACAATTTCATGGGATACTCCCACACTTTGTTGTGTTTGGTATAGATGACAAACAACGCTGACTGAGGACAAGGGTAGTAGGACTGAAGGTAGCATGGAGGTGGACCTTTGACGAGGTGTACTGTAGATACGACCTTTTGAGAGTTGTACCTACCATTCTGGTAGGGCCCTTGGTGGGTGTTCACAAGATCTTTTCCAGTTTACATGTACATTTCAGTTTACTTATACTTCCAGTTTTCTTGTATATCCCAGGTGCGCTTGTATTCTTGCCCCGTTTTACTTACTGTACACACTCTTTAAAATATACAATATACTTGTTTCCAAATATTTATATGTTCTTGGTTGTGTGTGTTATAGGATATAAATTCTATGTCTTCCCGGTTTTAGGGAATACGCTTTTCCGTGCTAGTCGCCAGCCCCTGTCCTATAGAAGGTGGGCTTGGGGTAGTCACTACATGAGCCTCGAGGGCTGGGTTATGGCAGTGTGGTCTCAAAACATTGTATTTTAGCTGATCCTAAAAAGGTAAAATCTTTTATTACATATGAAAAAAATATAATATATTTTTTAGATTTCATTCTTATTCGGTTTTGGTGGGTCTTATCACTGATTTTTAAAGGGATTCTCCTTGTTGGATTCTCTAATGACATCCCTATCTCAGAAGGGAGTGATGTATTTTTTGGGTTGATAAATGTAAGAATTATTTTCATGGTCTGAAATTTATTTTGACAACTGTATAGAGGTTGAATGCTCTCGAGGATGGGAAGGGCTATGTGGTATTTTGTGAAGAATGCACTTAATTTTTAAAGGCCTTAGATATTTAGATTAATGTTTACCATGTTTTCAAAATAACAATTATTTATTTATGTATTCTCTCAAAAATAGTTTCATCTCCACCAAAATCATTAGGTGGATTACCTATGATTTGGAATCTTTGACATATCCTATACATTAGTGAAATAAAATGTTGTATTGGATTATTTGAGAAGGAAAATTATGACCTAGTAATTTAAAGAATCATTGGAATAATGGAACATGATGGGAAATTTTTCAATGTTAAATATTTGATTCTATGAGTTAGGGATTGATGTTTCATTAGCCAGAATTCATTTTACCTCCACTTTTATTGATATGATTCATTAGGAACAACATATTGATAATGATTATTGTAAATTTGAGACTGTATTCCAATTGGGTAGACTGTTGTTGAGTGGTTATTCTCGAGGGACAAAATTTTAGGCTATCAAAATCGTGTTGTGGAACTTTTATCAATTAGGAAATATGTTGTGGGGGTTCCATAATTCCCAATGGGAAGTGCACCCATGAACCAAAAATATGATCTTTGACATGTGTCAATGATTATTTTATCGTTGTATGTGACACACAATTGAGAGTTTTTTCTATTGTTGTTAGACATATAATTAGGACTTGGAAAATCACTATTTACCATTGGGTTTTCTCCATCCACTTCCATTCCTATCATGAAAATGGGGAAATATCTCTATGAAAATTTTGGTTGGGTTTCTACATACCTAGAGAAAGAATTATGTTACATGTGTTGTGATCAATAGGCTGACCAAATTGAATCTATTTTTTTTCTAATAATCATCACGTTAGGATAGTTCAATTTGAGATAATGACACCTGATGGGAGGATGAAGCATTTGATTCGAGTTCTATGGGAGCATAATTATGATACTCATGAGATGTAAGAGAGGGAGGAACTGATAAGAGTGCACTATCCACATATTTTTGGCATGAATGATTCTAAATATTAATTCATTGGAAATAATGTTTCTATAATGGTGAGTTGTAAAAAAATTTTATTATTAGAAGGTAACCCTCATACCCCTCTATTGGTCATTCCTTGTTTGGGGTATTTTTAGGTTTTCTTTATGTAACATTTTAAAATATTTTAAGGGTTATTGGGATGTGTATTAGTGGTGCACAATTTTCTTAAATTGTTTTCCCTCATAGTAAAAACAATACAAACCCTTTTGGTGAGGATTTTTATGGATGGTGCATGGTTTGACAAACCATGTTCCCACTAATGAAAAACCATGAAACCTCACCACCATGGGTTCATGGTTAGGAATCACTCTTTTCAAAATAGTGTAGAACTCTCATGGAAATCATGCACGTAACATTTAATTAATATGAAAATTTACATAAAATTTCCTGAACACCTATTTATTCCACTTCATGAGGAAAACTCTTAATATAACATTTTAGTAGTTTAGTGGATCTCTTATGGACTAATTTTGGCTCCTCCATACTCCATTCAATGTTAATAAAAGCATGGAAATCATCATTCAATCTGTACCGAATAAGTGTTATTATCTCGTTATCTATATCCCACTCACCTTCTCTCATCCCTAGGGATTTATGATCTCCAAGTTGTTGGATGGCCTAGTTCCCCTGAACTAAGATCTTGAATCTAGTTTTGATTCTCAGTTTTCTTTTTTTGATTTTCATCATGTAAGTTCCATGTGTTGTGAAAGGATCTATTTGCTGGTTCCCAACATTATTTTTTCCATAATCAATGATCAATCCTAGGCCTATATGATGATGAATTCCTGGATCAATGGAATTGATTCAAATAAATATATAAAGAAGCATTGTTATAGAACCGATAGAGAATGATCAACACATATTGTTTATAATTAATTAATTTGGATAAATAATTACCTATATGGAATTCTTTCTTCATTGATGTGTCTGGTGAAAAATCATCCATGTGCCTTCATTGAGTTGTAGAAACCATGTGTATACTTCTTCTAGTAGGGATCCACATATGTTATAAGAATCTCCATAAGTCACTGAGGGTGTCTTTAGGAGATATCAATGATGATCCTTTCACTTGCATCATCCGCCATGATCACCTCCAGAATCGCTTCCAAAGCGTTCTCCCTAATCTTGTGGATGAGGATTTCTCTCCAATCTTGGGAGAATTCATGGAGAAGGGATTTCTCCAAAAATAATAACATTACCCTTGAATCATTGTGCCCAACCGAATAGGACAATAGGAAAATAATATAATTGGGTATTTATATTTCTATTGTTAAAATAAATTAGTTGAACAAGTTCCCTTATTATTATTTTATATAATAAAAAACCCATATCAAATAATAATAGTAATATTTTTATTTCATCACATATGATTAACTTGTGAATTTTTGTTAAATCTTATTTAATTAAATAATATTTAATATTATCCTTTCTCATTAGACCATTAAACTCAGTCCTCCATTCCCAAATAATATTTATTGGGCCTTGAATAAGGTGTATTAATTTATTAAGTAAGGATTAGTGCATTATTCTCCAATAAATAAATAAATAAATTCTACATTTACTATAATAAATAAATATTTATATTTTATTAATCATACATGAATATTTATCCATCCACTTATGAAATTAATATTTATTTAACATGTTAAATACATAATATTATATTATTATTTAACTATGATCCTGGTTATACATAGTGTGTGGCCCTTTAGACCTCTTTCTCAGTGGAATTGTGCAATGTGGCCTAAATTATGAGTTTAGTATATAGAAACATTCAAAGGAACAGATAGGGAAAGAATTTATTACTACAATGACATGTCACCTCATAATAATGCTTACCGTGTAATATAACGCTTTTATCACAATTTCTCTATTCGACCAGGTTTCATGCTTGTGCCATCAACTTATATGACTGATATCTCTTTCTTGGACTTTCTAAAAATTCATGTTTCCTATAGAATATCATATCCATGTAATTATTTGGATATTTCATTTCTATCAAAGGGCCATAGATATTCTCTTTTGTCAATAAATAGATGGGATAAATCATTTCTCATGTTATTCATTAATGAAATATTACACATGACACACCAAATATATGATACCGCATCCCAAACATATATTGTGACAATTTTCATCCATACATATAAATGGATGACTCATAACACTCATTAATAATAATCATAAAGACTAAGGACCAATATACACATCCAGATATAGGAACATCCAATAAAACATAGAATTGTGGATTTCCTATTTGCAGGACTTGTTCTTATAATATATATATTGGATATTACAAAGGGTGTACACCCTGAGAAATTGCCTCAAGGTCCTATGAGTCTCCACCCCTCATAGCCTATATAATTTTTTCCCAAAAATGATATCATCTGACTATAGAATATATATTTAAGAATAGTGTCATAGCAGTTTCAGGATCACATAATACCAGGGAAGTTCTATAATATTTTATTGCGACAAAAACACTTAGGACATTATCACATACTATGTTTTGAAAAAGAACAATAATTATGTGATAGGAATTTTGTTAATATTAAAACCCATGAATACATGGTATAATAATTTATATGTAATTTTGTTCTAAGGAACCAACTCCAAAAGACTCCTAATTTCACTTGAGAGAACTGCAAACAACCCTCAGTCCTCAACTCTTATATGTATTTATGCTCCGGCTAAGAGAGGACTTTAGTCAAGGAGTCTGTCGTGTTTTATTCCATGGGTACGCTGCTTACTAAAACCTTACCCCTTTTATATAAATCCCTAAAGAGGATATATTTTTGGAGTATATTGTTTTTTGTTATTGTGACCTTGTATCTTTTTCAAGAGCCACCACTATAGTATTATCACAATAATATTTGATTGGGTACTTACTTCTCTAAACCACATAAGTTCTTAGAAAATGTCAAGAATTCTAAAGGATTCCTTGACTGCATGAGAAGCCTCTGTATACTCAGAATCCTCTATATAATCAGAGACAACTGGATGCTTTGAACTATTCTAGCTCAAAAATCCTCTGTTGAGACAGAAAACAAATCCAAATTTCAACATTACATCATATTAATTTATCCTAAAACAAACATCAGTATAACATCGGATAGGCAGTTCGTTATCTCCTCCATACATGGGAAACATATCCTTTTTTTCTTTTCATATACTTTATTATAACCATAAAATCATCCCTATATTATTCTCCTAGATCTACTTGATATCATCCTACCTTGCTTAGTGAATAGAAAAAATCAAGTCTAGTACATAACAATTAATACATGATTGATCCTATCACTAAATCATATGGGATATTACCCATTCTCACATTCTCTTATTGTGTCCGATGATACATTTTCTTTGAAACATGTAAACCATGTGAAAATGGAACCAATCAAATCATGGGTTTTCTATACTAAATATCATTATTGTCTAGTCAATATATGTACTTTGACTTGGTCCATGAATCATCTTGGATCTATCATGAATGATCTCGAGCCATAGAATGTAGGATATTTCATTTAATTTCTTCATGGATAAAGACTTATTCAACTAGTCCTTAATAGGTTGTAATATTGGTATTTCCTTTCCAAAAAGTAATTTTTCATCAACCTATACTACTAGGATAACAACTACATTTAGATTAATTTTTATAAAAACATGGCCCAAATTGATTTTTAATGAATCAAAATTAATTTATGGCTTCATTGAATCAAATTTACCATGACCTAGATGATTTACTCAATCCATAAATGGATCCCTCCAACATGAAAATATTTTTATCATAACATAGAGACAGTAAGCCTTTTGGTTATGTCATGTACACTTCTTCATGAAGGATCCCATTAAGGAATGAAATACAATATCTATATTCCAAATCTCATAATCATGGTAAAATGCTATGGAAAGTATGAATCTTTTGGATTTAAACATGGAAACTAGTGAAAGGTTTTAATCATAGTCAATACCATCATTTTTTAATACATTTAGCCAATAGATTTTATTAATATGTACTCACTACATTCAATGTTTAAATTTTTCTTGAATACTCATTTAAAACCAACATGATTGACATCAACTAGTGCATCTACCTGAACATAAACATGGTTCTGATAAAAGGAATCCATGTTATAATTCATATCTTATAGCTATGTAGCAGTTTCTAATAAATCTCCTACCTCCATATGTGATACAAGTTCATATTTGTACAAAAATAATGAGTCACTACCCTTGGTGAATAGAAAATAATTTATATATACTTCCCTTACCTCTCTTACACTCCTTCATATTAATTATGTTTCATGATCTAATTCTTCCACTGGGACCTACGTTACTTATTTCTACACCAACACCAGTGTATCTTGATCATCAAATTCATTAAATTTAATCTCTCACTCATTATCTTTTTTGAGGATGGGATCCCTTTTTAGAATGATAACTTGTCTTGTGACAATCACTTTATTTTCTGAGGGGTTGTATAGGTAGTATCCCATTCATTTTTTGTGATACCCCATTAAGATACATGTCATACTCTGAGGTTCCAGTTTGTTTCTACGGAAAGCCATAACAAATATCTCGCAACCCCATACACATATCTGCAATAAAACATGTTTCTATCCACTATATAACTCAAGGGTATTTCTGTTTTCCACATTAGTTTGTAATTATTATATTTTGTATTCCTTATTTTTCATTTCATATCCCTAAAAGGATAATGGAATATCTTCATGACTCATCATCAAACTTACCATGAACCAAATATAATAGTTCCTTCATTCACTAACACCATTCCACTGTGGTTTATAATGTCGAGTTAGTTAAGATTGAATCCCAAACTCCAATTAAATTTTGATGAACTCTTGGTTAAGATATTCATCTCCTTGATCCAATTGAATCATCTTTATATTCTTACCAAGATAATTCTCTACCTCATTCTTGAATTAATTTAATTACTCATAGGACTCAGAACAATACTCCATCATGTAGATATATCCAGATCTACTCAAGTCATCTATAAAAAGTATGATGTATGAATATCCACCTCTATCTTCTACTAGAAATGGAACACAAAAATGAGTGTTTACCAATCCTAAAATATATGTTTCCCTTTCATTTTTTCCACCAAATTGTGGTTTGGCCATTTTATCTTTTAAAAAAAATACATCAATCAAGTCGTTCTAAATTAGAAGAGTTGAAATAGCCATCTTGACAGTGCTTCGTAAAATGTTTCCTGTTTACAGAACCATGATGGTGATGCCAATAATGGGTGTTATATGAGTCATGTTAAATTGATTAATTTTCAATTTAAAAAACATGGTTTTTGTAATATAATACCTATAGACAACTTTTTATATGGGTCGTACCATAACATATGTTTTCCTTATAAAAGAGAAAACTTTTATTTCCAAAAATGAAAACAAACCGATATTTATCTAAACATGATATATAAAATATGTTTTTGGTAATAGTAGGTACATAATAAAAATCCCATAAAACCAAAATAATTCTAGTTGGAAATGAAAGGTGGTAGTCACTAATGGAAAGAACATCCATCTTCACACAATTAGAAGCTCATAGATCCACCTCTCCTTATGATTTTTTTTGGAATCTACATGGTTCCTGCATTTGGATACAGATGATAGCACGAAAAGCTGTATCGAATACCCAATGTGTAGATTTGGAATTACTACACTCGCTAATCAATGAATCTTTTGATTCTCCTTTCTTCTGGGTGTAGTTTCTCTTCTAGTGGCCAGGATTGCCACATTCAGTTCATAATGCCTCTTTTTTCCTTTGGCTTCCTATAAATCCTCTTATTCTTGGCAGGACATTCTATTGATCATTAGACTATTTATAAGTATTGTTCTATTTTTTCTTACCCTTTATATTCGTATATCTTATATTTACTGCAGGTTTAAATATGACTTATGTTCTTATCCACTAGGAGAATTAAATAAAGAAGTTCCAAAAGTCTCTTCTCATTATTTCTCTTATTATAATTCACAATAAAGATTGAGAAGGTCTAAGGAAGTGATGAAAATATGAAATTTGTATGCAACTCATCTGAGAATTTATTCCTTAAGATGTCCATGCATTCAATGTAGACAATAAGCTGGAATACCTGAGATATAGTTATCATATACTATCTACGCTTAGTGGTAAATAAATCATCAGAGATCTCATACCTCTCTTATATTTCCTTCTCATGGTAGTCATCCTGAAGGTGAGACATCATTCTATAAGGATCCATTTCTCATGTTTCTTTAGATTCTTATTGTACATAGTTGATAGTATGAAATAACGAATAATTGTAGTATCATTCATAATTTTTTCATAGGGAGATAGTTCTTCATCACTTGCTTTATTTGCAGGCATATCTGGTAATGGTTCTTCAAGAATATATAATTTATTTCATGGTGAAGAATGGCTTGGAAACAATTCTTCCCAACATGAAAATTCATACTTACAAGATGGTTTTCTTTCTTTAATATTGATCGGAATGATATGTTTGATATCAAATCATTGATGTTTCTAAAAATAATATAAGTAGAGATTTAGTGTATAATTTAATAAATTTAGGAATATAAATAAATATTATATTTATTGGTCTCCAACTATTGTACCAAAACCTGATAACCCTCACGATTGGCATTATAATATCCCGTTTATTATACATTAAAGTGGAAATGATCCATATTCCCCAACTCATTAACTAAAAATTAGTTGTTCAAGATACTTTATTGGTTTTAAACAGGAATACAAAATTCCAATGGTATTAACTCATAATTATTCGATCATTTGAGTGGACTCCCTAATCCTTAAATCATTAATTTTATATTTACTCATCCTTCATCTCTCAGAAACACCTAGTCTAGCTTTGGAAGTCAACCCTTGATGTAAACAATTTCAAGTCAAAACAAAACCTCATTTTAGAATTCCCTAATAATTTGAAAGCACCAAAACAATGGTTGGACATGCACTTTTAACTATGGGTTGATACTGAAAAATATAATGGAAGGATATACCGATATTCAATTTTGTTGGGGGATTTTATCATATATTCATAAATTTACAATTATTATCTTTATCAAAATATCATTAATATTATTTTGGATTAAATAAGTGATTAACCCTGTATTTAGATAATATTTATGCATAAGTTAGTTTATTTTAGTTCCATATTTCATGCTTGTTAAATCATTAATTGTGTTGTCATGAAACAACATCCATAATGAATAACCATGAAACTAACAAAAATAAAATAAAGGTTGTAATCATGAGCTTTCTCTAATGGTTAGTTTTTCTGGTGGGGTATAAACTAACCACTAACCTATGGGAGAAACTCCTTAAACCGATTTGAGGTTAGTGTTTACATCTTTCTATATATATACCTTTATACCATGCTTGGATTTGATTCACCTTGGCTCGAAACTTGAAGAGCCTCTACTAGAATAATAGATTACTCCTATAAATTTTCATTTACTCAATTACAGGTGAGGGGTAAAATGGGGTTTACAAAAATGAAACCATGGCCACATAGGCTTTATATAATAATGGGGAGTAAAGGAACACATTTCAATAATTTTATTTAATAATATATTAAATGAAACCAATCACATACAATGGTCTTGTCTAGCTCCATATCACCAAAATGAATAAATTTTTTTAATGATTTAGTAAAACTAGAATTCAATTCTCTAATCATTTTTATTTGAGATAAATCCCTCTCTAGTTTATTAATTATTATATATAATTAATCAATCATTTTATATTAAATCTTATCTAAATTTCCTTGAGATTATAATATATTTTAATTTTAATAAAATTTTATGACTTAATTTAAAATTTAAAATGTACATTAATTTACCTTATAGGAAACATGGTGAATACATATCAAAATATAACCAACAGATATTACACTCATATATTATTTTACTCTTGGGAGATATGGAATATACAACGTATCACATACTTTCATGATGTGCTCTTCATTGATTATTACATCAATGAAATGATTTTTTGGTCACATGTAACTCTCTAATGTATGTAGAGTAACAATATGTAGTATGAATTATTAATGATATGTATATCATGATCATTAAACAGATATTTATTGGACAATTAAATATTTATGTATAATAAAAACTATCACACTGTGTTTCTTATCCTTACAACCACACACATGTACATGTATCTAGGATTTCATAGTAAAATAAATAAATTTTAAATCTATGTAACTTGGTATAAGTACACTAAGTGTAAATATGATCTTAATCTAGTATACAAAGCTTAACATATATCCATGACACATGACTAGGGACTCAGTGTGTTGTCTATACCTTGTAAAATTTTTGAGTACTTGGTGTGTCTAGTAGGAGACATGATTTGTTAATTATGTGTTACATGGTCAACCTTTAGTTAAGCTATGTATTGAACATGCAGCCCATCTTGGACACAAAAAGACCCCACACCGTGTCCAATAGGCCACACTACATGTAGTCTAGCTGACCATGCACCAGTCTATCCTAGACAATGTGAAGTTTAAGAATTAAATACAACACATGTCATTAATACACATGGGTTGATTAATTTTCAAATTAACTCACAGTGAATTGAACACCATACACGGTGTGTAACTCTAGTTACATGATGTGTACATTTATGTTATTCAGGAATATTGCTTAGATCCTCCGAAGAAGTTCCTTGATTTTATTTTTATCAATAAATTAATTTTCTCAATTAGATATACGAGAGACAAATTAAGAACAATTAGATCGTTAAATTTAGAATAAATTAACCATTAAGCATGATTTAAAAAACTAAATTAAAGGATACATAAATAAAAACTAATCATAAACAATTATAAACAATTATGTTCCCACTCTAAACCCTGTTAGAGGTTCTAGGTGTAGTAGATAAGTCCAATGGGTGGTGCCCAACATTTATTGTTTCCATAATCAAAGATCAATCTATGATATATATGATGAAGAACACAATGATCAAAAAAATTGATTCAATAAAATATACAAAGAATAATTGCATTAGAAATGAGAGTAATGAAAAACACATATTGTATATAATTAATTTGATTGGATAATGTATTGTGTCGGTGTAATTTATTCCTCATTAATGTGTCCCACAACAGATCTATGGAGAACTATCATTATTGTGTAAAAACAAAGCCTATATATCATCTAGAGATGATCCACATGTGTTCTAGGAATATCCTAATTTCTTTGAAGGAGTCCCTGAGTGCTAGCATTAAATATCCTTTACTTGTATCTTCCACCTTAATCACCTCAATAATAACTTCCAAATCATTCTCCATGATCCGGTGGATAAGGATTTCTCACCGTTCTTTGGAGCGTTCTTGTTTGAGGGATATATCTAGACATGAAAGGATAATACATGAATATTTATACACAACCTAATCTTAAAATTAGAAACTAATATGATTTGGTATTTTTATTTCTAGGATTAAAATGAAATATTTGCACAAGTTCTATTATAATTATTTAATCTTAGAAAAACCGCATGTTAAATAATAATTGTAAAATTATTATTTCTTGAAATATACATAACTTGCAAGTTATAATTAATTATTATTAAATTAAACAATATTTGATATTATCATTTCTCACTAGACCATTAAACTCAGTCCACCATTCCTCCACAATATTTATCAGGTCTTGAATGATGTCTTTTTACTTATCAAATAAATACCAGTGCATTATTTTCTAATAAATAAGTATATATTATATTTACTAAATAGAGAATAAATATTTATATGTGATTCTAAATATGAGAATATTTATTAAATCACATATGAGATGAATATTTATTCAACATGTTAAATAAATAATAATAATAATATACTTTTATTTAACTCTTATTATGGATACACCAAGTGTGTGACCCACTGGGCCTCTTTCTCAATGACATTAGGTGAAGTAGCCTGAAGTCTGCAGTTATCTTCTAGAAACATCGCATGGCACCCATATAGAAAGAAGTTATTTCTATAATGACATGTCACATCATATAAACAATTACTCTTTAATATAATCCCATTATCACAGTATCTCATGTAAAGCTGGTTACATGCTAGTACAATCGACCTATATGCACAATATCTCTTTCATTAAAATTATGAAAATTGAAACTGCCTATAGAACCCTATGACATGGATTAATTTAGCAATTTCAATTGCATCAAATGGACTGAGATATTAACATAAGTTAATGAATAAAAGAGATAAATCCGTTCCCTAATTATTTAGTAATTCAATATTACTTGCGATGCACCCAAAATATCCTACCATGATGTAAACATCTGTTGTCACAGTTTTCATTAATATATATATGTTTCGGACTCATAATTATCATTAATAAAAATATTAAATTCAATGTTACAAAAAACATATCCTTATATAGGAACATCCATTGAAACTTTAAAATGTGTATTTCCTATTGGCAGGTCTCATTCTCATAATATTCATACTGTATATTACCAAGGGTCTACAAAATGAGAAGGTGTCTCAAATTCCTATGATTCTACACCCTCTATATCGTGTATCATGTGTGTTCGTCAAATTATTCTATATGTCTATAGAAACATATATTAAATAATAGATTCATATCTGTTTTAGTTTCTCATCATAGTAGGGAACTACTATGAACTTTAAGTGTGGAAAAATATCACAGGATATTATCACATATGAGAATACATATAAGAAAAATAATGATGCGATAAGGAGTTTATTAATATTCAAAACCATGATTAAAATTTATAATAATGTGAAAATATTATTGAGATGGAGCAAAAATCCAGCACTTCATTAGAGTTTCTTATTACTATCATTATGGGTTGGGATCCTATAACTATGTGGTAGGTGACTTTTTTGACATTTAATAATTAATTTTACCCCAAATTTCATGATTAAAAATAAATTACTTCAAATTGATGATTAAAACCTCATTTATAAAGAATTATGGAAATTAATTTATTTCTCATGTGATTTGTAAAAAACCCCCAATTATGTTGAATTGGGGTGTGATTTTAATTTGATGGGAAATTTTGTAATAAAAATTTTTGATGTAAAATTGTGGGATTTAAATGGGGAAATTGATTTTTGAAATTGATTTGATGTTTTTATTTGAGAAAAAATGGAATAAATTTTTCTAATATAAACCCATCGGTTTTATCTTTGAAATGCATGATTTGATTAAAACCATATTTTGGATTTTAAAATGAAATTGGATTATTGATACAGTAAATTAGTAAATTTTATTTTAAATAGTTATAAAATAAATTTATAAGTATTTATTTTCATTATAGAACATTTAATCATATGTAGTTATTGATTTATTAGGGAAAACATTATAGTATGAGAATTAATAAGAAATTCATTGATTCTTTAAAAAACTTACATAAAGTTATTGGAAGATCATATCTGCATTAGGATTTTGGTTAGTTTTATTTGTCCAGTGTTAGAGAGTCATGTGTGCATATTTTCATTATTATTTTATATTTGTGTGAGGGTCCTATAACCTTCAACTCTCATCTCTCTTTGAATATTAACATGTTTCTATTTTTTAATGGTTTGATATGTATTAAATTATTTATATACTATTTTAAAATTTTCTTATGAATTTATATAAAATATGTTATATAAATGGTTTATTAATCCATTTTTATGTATTTCCATAATTTTAAATATAATGCATTATTTCATTTAAATATTAATTACAAATTAAATTCTTTTTTTATTTAGAAATGAAATTTTTATTTGGTTAATTAATGTGGAATATTATAAATAATACTTTGTGGGACCCTGATAGTGTTTTAGATGACCCCCTACTTGTGCCTTTAGATTTCCTCTATCCATGTTTGAGAAAGTGTAAAGCTCCTCTCAGAGGTTGTAGTTTCTATTGATCTTTGGGAATTGAGATGCAATTTCCAATGGGGCATGAGTTGTTATCATTTTTTTGGTACATTATGATTGTTAATTGGGATTTTCTTACTTTTTTTACTTCTAGTATAGTTCTTCATAGGGATATTTTCTTTGAACATAATAGCCTGTAACTATTTATTCCATTGTTTATGTGGTAAAATTTTTCATAGTTTAATTTTTAGAGAATAAATGTTCTTATCTCTAACCCATGGGAATTGGTAATGACCCTAGGACAATGTTGAGACCGAAATGGTAATTTGGGTACAATTTTACCTGGTTGGATTTGTGGAAAGAGAAGAATAAATCAATTTTTAGGAATAAAGATAATTTATCAAAGGTAATTTTGACACCTTTTACTGGAATACCTATTTCAAATCAAATTAATGAAACATGTAGAAATTTTAATCGACAAAATAACGTTCAATTTTGAAATTGTAATATCAAAATTGTATTTTGATGAATTTTTGATATTTTTTAGAGAAGTTTCAATTTTGAAATAATAGTGAAACCCTTGGATTTAATTGAAAAATGAAATTTAGCCAAAATTATTTATATAGATAAATAATATTTTAATGTTTTTACTTATATTTAGATCAATTAAAAAATCAGTTAAATTTTGTTCAAATGAATCAATTTCACATTGAAATTGAATATAAATACATTTCAATATTTTGAACATTTTCACTTTTAAAACATGTTGAATCATCACATAAGCATGATTAATATTACATTATTTTTTTCCACATATATGATTAAAATTATGAAGGGTGGATTACATATTTTTTATAATCATGATTTATAATATGAGTTATGGTTAACTAATTTATTGAAAAGTAATATTAGTGAATACAATTAATATTAATTTTAGCAATAAAGGTAAAACCATGTTTACAAAGTGGATTAATGTTATCTTAAGAGAGAAATAACCTAGACACATATCCAAAATTTTATGTAAATATTTATACCATATCCTCCCTTAAATTAAAATTTTACCATTATTTTTAAAACATGAAGTAAAAGAGACCTCTCAATAGTATTTAACATTTTATATTTACAAGACTGTCATTCCTCTTACACTACAAAAGGGCACTCACCCCACTCACATAATCAAACCACTAAATTCCTTTTTTTCATCCAAAACCTCCAAAAATAATGTCTTTAATTAAATCATCTATTATTATAAGTATCATGTAGGAATTATTAAACACCAGTTTTTCTTTTAGAGTAATCCAAAATGAATTTCCCAAATAAGAGGTAACATCCTTCCAAAAGATCTTTTTTTATATCCAACTCCACTCCTTAAATTATTATTATTCAATTATTATATAATATTAAAGTATCCTCAATATACTTTAATTTTTTTATGTTAGGGGTTATTCCTAATCAGAAAAGATTTCCTCAAATATGATAAAAAATAATAGTTTATGAGTGTGAAGAACTACCACCTCATGATCCCATGTCATTAGTTCTTCTATTAGCGCCTCTCTAGGTTTGAAATAATGATATAATTAATATTCTAATATGAAATATATGATTTATATTATTCAATTATGTTTCTGAAATTATTATATAACACATACCTTCATTTTTTCCATTTTTAATACAATAACATTGTTTTTGGACGTGTGGACTACCGGCACCTCAAAACATTGTGATTTGTTCACATTTTACATAGAATATATTAAAGATGATTTTAGTAAATTTATATGATATATATGGTATAATAATTATAATTCAATGATAATATATATATACATAAATGTCATTTAGTTTATTTATTTCCATATAAAAAGAAAAAAGAAACATCGTTCATGCATACGTACGACCTACTGTTTACATGATCACTCTATTCAAGTTCAAATATTCATATTTTAGAGATTATTATAAATAATTATATAATGAGTGTATATGAAATTTTTATAATGTTTTAAATTCCTTAAATAAATAAATGATCGCCTATGTAATATGATTATGAATAACAGGTCAAATCATATATGAAAAACAAAGTGTAAATTACACAAAACGTAACAATAGAATTAAATTTTTAATTAACGGGTAATATAATATCACAATTAATATTTTATGGTATAATATATAAAAATAAGGTTATGTGGTAAGTATATAACAAATTTTTATTTATTTTACTGTATTTTTCAACGTGTGTGGAGAAAGTCAAGACATAATTTAAGGGACTTCTTAACTCAATATCTATTCATTGGGTGAAACATCAAAGTCCTTAGTTATGTTACTCCAAAAAATATGTGGGAAAAACCATTTATTTTTATTTTATCAATTTAGAATTTTATTTTTATTGTATTTAAAATTCTCACTAATAATTAATTCATTTATTTCTTATCACTCCAATGATACGATATTTGTAAGTGTTTATCACATCTCACTTTTTTCTGTGAGGTATAATCCATATTGACCATCTGTTTTTGTTGTGTAGTTTATATAATTTCAATGAATTTATTTGTTTATTATTATATATAATTTTTGGGTTTTACATATCCTTTTGATGATATCTATTTCATGGGGTTTATGTTTTCATAGTTACCAAAGTAGTGATAGATTTTTGTCGTAATTTAACTTCATTCAAGGGTCTGGTGTTTTATACAACTATATTCATGTATATGGTGTATACACCAATACTTTTACATGTTATATCATAAACATACTTATTGTAAGGATATTTTAATATTAATTTTTTTTCATTCGTGGTGTTAATGGTTAAAATGTTTCACAATGGTATGTGGCACTATATATTGATTAGAAATTTAATTTTAAAAAACACATCTAATGATCATTTAATATTAGTTCTATTAATCCATATAGAAAACACTTGTTTGTAATTATGTTAAACTATGGATACTTTTTTATTGATACCATCTTCATAATTTCTTTTGAAGGATTATTATTTTTTCCAAGATATTGTCATGGAACCGATTTCGATTTCACGAGCTAATCTTGTTTCAAAGAGATTATTATGGGGCCTACTTATTTTCCTTGGAAAAATATTTTAACAAAAAGACTATTTTGTAACCCCCTTAATTTACATGGGTTATTAATGTTTCAATTCCATTTATGGGAACTAATTTATATTATATCAGATAACCCTGTTTCCAAAAGATTATTATAGAAAAAGTTTCTTTTCTTTGGGTTAACAGGGATTCAACATGATTGACATGATGCCCATTTATTTTCCCTGGGTAAAAATTGTTGCGAAAGAAAATATTATTCCATGTTTTTTTATTCATGTAGTGCTACTTCAAAATCTTAAATTATGGGGATCCATGAGAGTGCTAGAAAATACCATTAAAGGTTCTATTATGGTGTCACATATAACATTTAGTAAGCATGTTACAACTTAAAGTAAGGTGGCCTTGATAGTGATGGGTTATCCGATTATATATTAACATGGGGAGGACCAAATAATGTCATTGAACCCTTTACATATCTCAAATTCATCTGGTAATTTTTTATATCTCATGATATATATATGGATAGATTGAGGAGAAAAATTGGTTAAATAAAAGACATTTCCCACTAAAATTGTCATGGGATTGAACCTTGACTACTAATATGATAATGGGAGTGAAACATTACTACAAAGATGGTTTTTATAATGAACCTATTCCATGTTTTAATAGAATCTAATCTATTATGGTACTTAGGCATGTAATTAGGTAATGTGTCGTGTATTCACATAAAATAATGTTATAACTATATATGTTATTCCTTGTTCACTGTAGTTGGTATGACATGAAAGGTTTAGTAAACCTTTAGAAATTTGGATGAGGAATCATTAATCTGTATTTAGGGTTATTTTTAGGGATATAACTACGAATGCCTCTATGGATAATACTACATTTTAATAAATATAAAAGTAGATGTCATGACATAGGTATCCTATATATAATGTTTCATGATTATGTTTTTTATACTGTTATAATTGTTTCTCACACTATTCTTTATTTTCTCAGTTAATAGAGGTAACAAGAAGGAACTATGATAACATTGAATGTTACAAATTTAGAAAAAAATTGAATTATAGAAATCGATATCCTCAATTGAAATATCCGAAATAGAATCCAGATTGTGGTATGAGTATTGGTTACACTACAACATATAATGGGATTGAAAATAACATGTCAATGGTATGGGATGTTCTAATAATATTTTTCACTTTATATGGAATAATTAATATTAAATTTTTTTATTAACCTTAATAAATTAATCATATTTCAAAATTCTTGTAATAATGAATTAGAGAAGAGGACTATGAATCATAATTAATGGTTTAAGAATAATATTAGATAACTTAACTGTGTGTATTGAAATTCAAGAATATTTTTATATGAATCATGATGTTTATATTTTCCGTTATGTATTTAAAATATATATTTAATGTTTCTAATTACCTAGAATGGTGATTTCATATAAAGGTTATATTTTTTTAAGGTAAGGTAACACATAATGTGTTCCATAGGTTGATAAAAATGAGTTTTTATTGGATAATGAATTGAATGATTTGAAAAAAGTAAATTGGATAATATCAATGGCACAAAAAATGATATAGTATTTGTTGAAAAATTATATTATGCTGTCGAGGATGGATTTTACAGAATTAAAGGAATATATCCAACAATACTTGGGATAAGAAACTATTCATTCTTTATAATGATTTGTGGTCATTTAGGATAAAATTGTGTTCCAAGAGGATATATGCTGAAGTTATTTACACATTCTGTATGTGAGAAATCAGAGATTCATTATAATATACGGTTGATCAATTTTCTATTGATTAGGTGAAAAAAAGTTGTGTTATTTATAATGTTGTAGATGTTAATATTATGGAAGAGTTACAAGGTAACCCATTTAAGGAACAGTTTATGTTAAACATCATTTGAGATTTTTGAGATTAAATTATTATATCACTATATGATGATTTATGCATATTGGATAACATGTGATAACCATTTTTTATTGATGATAAATTAAGATGGATGAAATGACTTATCATTCTATTTAATGAATTTATAGTATGCTAGTGATTTATTAAATAAAAACGCAACTTCATTTTTGGAGTATGTGATGAAGTGGAAATTGGTAAAGACACAACGAAATTGTGAGATTTAAAATAATAAATGGAATAAAATCATGAAATTATATATCCTTTGGAATATTCTTAATCATTATAAGAAGGTTAGGGAAAAAATGGTGTAGCATTATATTGATTTATTAAGATTTTAATGGTCTTTTTCAATACACATTGGTGTATAGATTTGTGATTGTTAAGTTCCTCATGAATTTGTTCTCTATCTCTCAACATTATAACATGAGATTCATATTTCTATTTAATTTACATTTTTTTACATGGTGATTGTGTTCTCCTATGTGGGAACATATTTATGTGTGACTTTGGGTAACCATTTTGGTTCTAACTTTTTTAAAGGATTGTTTTTTATTTATTTTTAAGGTATGGGATTCATTTAATGAAACATTAAAATATAAAAAATTTTATAAGAAAAATGAATTAAGAGGGAGAAATTAATTTTAAGGGGGTTTAATAGAAGACCTCAAGAATGTTTGAATTTTTTTTTTCAATTTAATTTAATATTTTCAATATTTTTATTTTCAGGCAAAAGTAGATATAACTTATGATATATAAAAACACTATGTTTGGTTTCCATTAATTGAAAAACCATGTTTATAATACTATTCATGAAACACTAATATTATTTTTGGTAAACTCATAACAATACTATAATTATGTTTCACTCAATGCTGAATTCCTTCAATTGCTTGTATTACAAACAATACCTTGATTTACCAGACTAAATTGTAATATTACTATTATTAACAAAATATTATTTCAATTCAATCCTAGTTGTTTGAATACTGTTTATGAACAAAGTTAATTAAATTATGAAAATATGTTTCACATATTTATTTTTGAAGAATTATTTGGTGACCATTGAAAATAAAACAGTTTTGACAATATAAGAAATGTTTTGTTAGAAACCTATATTTATACAATAAATCACTTTTTACACAAAAAATTAATTAACCCAATTTTAATAATCCATTATAATAAAATATTTATTTTATTTATTCAAATATTTAATTTCTATCATATGCGATTTCTAGACAAGAGATATCATTAAATCCTATTTTAGGCATTATAATATTTTTTTGTATAAAGGTAATTTTACTACCCAATAATTGAAGTCCTATATTAAATATAAATTTTGAAAAATTAATAAAAAAATTTAAATGAAAATATTTTTAAATTTTGATATCAATATTTAAATGGATGATTTTTTTGTTGATGTATCATTTCGTGATAAATAGTAAAAAACACATGATTTTTAATAAAAAATGCATCTTTTTCTAATTTATTTATGTCTATAATTTATATTTTAAAATTATAAAATAATATATAGATCAATTAGACATATATTAATGAAATTTAGTTTATTAGAATCAGTTTCCCATTGAAATTGGATCTAAAAACATTTCTAACATTTTAAAATTTTCACTTTAAAACCATGTTGTCTCATCCCATAAATGAGATTAATTTTAAATAATTTCGTTCTACTTATTTGATTATAATTCGAAAAAATGGGTTTTTTCGATATGAATAATATATAATTTTTTGAATGGAACATTAATTTTTGAGAAAAACAGTTATTAGATAGAGTAATTAAAATTAATAATAGTGATTAATGTACAGAAGAGTATACATAGGGGTTAAAATTTAACAACGTGGTCCATAATACATAGAAACTTATAAAAAGATATTTTCTGGTAATATTTAGTCCGTATAATACCTTTAATTTTAAATATTATATTATTTATGCGATATAATGTATAAGATACCTCTCAATTGTGTTTACCTTTATATATTTACAATAATGACACTCATCCACCATAGAATAAAGGGCACTCACCCCCCACCACCACACCCTGCTTCTTCACACATATAAAGTCATTTGTTCTATAAAAACCATTCTTGAATAATCTTCCAGCTTATACCATATCATTTTATTTGTCTATCATTCAGAAAAAATAAAACCAACTTATTCTTTTTGTGAAAACCAAATTAAATTATCCAAATAATAGGTAACTTCATTAAAAAAACTTTTTGTTTACGTCCTTATACTCCCCATAAAATTTTATTATTTTAGGATTATATGCTAACCTTATTATCCAAAATATAATTATATATTTTTATTTTAATGATATTACCTCCACTCACACATACATCCATCAAATGGGGCACATGATCATCTTTTGTCTGTACGACAGTGTACCAGCCCACGAATTATTGTAGTCCATTATCCCATGACCACCTATAATGATTGGTAATAAAAATTGAAAAACATTTTTATATTATATATAAATATATTTAATGTATTTATTCTTATAAATATATTATATGACACATAAATTCTTGATTTCCATTATCTGATAATATCTTAACTTCATTTCTGTATGTGTGGACTACCACCTCCTCAAAGAAATATGACCCATTACAATATTACATAGAATGTATTACGTATGGGTTAAGTAAAAATATATAATATATGTTAAATTATAATTCTACAGTAATCCTCATTTATATATTCATACATTTCATTTACTTTCTCTCTTTCAATTTTTTCATATTTATATATGTTATAGTTTATTATAAAGACATATATACTTAATATAAAATTTATTAATATCATTTTTTAAAAATTTTAAATTATTAAATCATGATCCCAGAAAGAGTATTAATTATAACGTGGTAAAAAATATAAGAAAAACTCAACGATTATTACCCGAAACATAACCTTAGCATGAAATTTTTAATAAAAATATATTATAATCTCATAATATAATAATATATGGTATAGAATATAATAATTTGGTTCTTATATAGATTTACTATAATCTTGTATTTATTTTACAAGAGGACTGAACATATATGAAAAAGGTCAAGACATAGGGTACGAGGTTTACTAAGTCAATTTATAGTCATATGGTGAAACATCTATTTAATTGGTTATGTAATTCTTATAATATGTGTTAAATGACAAATTATAGTTTTATTTTGTATATCAAATTTCTGGTTATGTAATTAAAATTTCTCACTAAATTATTTCATTGATATATTCTCCCTCTATTGATACTATCTTTGCAAGGGTTTTTCTCAATTCAAATTTTTTTTCTTTGTGATATATTCAAAATTCACATATTATTTTTGATATCTAGTGCATGTAATTCGAATTAATGTATTTTATTACTATTATCAATAGTTTTTTGGGATTTATATATCTTTCTTATGATCTCCATTTCATGGGGTTTATAGTTTCAATGTTACCAATGCAGAAATGGATATTTTTCAAATTTTCGATCTTTGCGATGTGTGTTTTTTATACACATATCCCATTTTATAAGGTGTATTTATTAATCCTTTTACCTATTTTAAAATGAATATAATTATTCTAGTGATATTCTATGATTTATTTAATGTCCATCTACTCATGGGGTTCCTGATTGAACTATTTAAATGTTTATTGGGACACTTTGGATTGTTTAATGATTATGTTCATCGAGAACATTTATAATGATCATTTAGTCGTATTGAAATTTAATAAAATAAAATGTTTTTAATAATCCCACACTTTGGATATTTTTTATTTATACAATACCCTTTGTTTATTTGGATGTATTATAATTGTTTCAATGATATGTTTATGGATCCCATTTTTTCATGGGTTAATCATATTTCAAGGAGATTGTTATAGAACCTATTTTTTATGGTTTAATTATATTTCAAAAAAATATTCTGGAACTGATATATTTGCCATGTATTTTCCATGTCTCAACTATTGTT
Source organism: Viscum album (assembly GCA_963277665.1). Classification (NCBI taxonomy): domain Eukaryota; kingdom Viridiplantae; phylum Streptophyta; class Magnoliopsida; order Santalales; family Viscaceae; genus Viscum; species Viscum album. Next base: position 1,583,019,135 of record OY728158.1, on the reverse strand, counting down.
TTTGGGAAATAATTTATTATTCATGGGATTACCATGTTTTAAAGATATTGGTATGGGATAGATTTCCATTCCATTGGTTAATTGTGTTTCAAAGAGATTGTCATGATACAAATTTCTGTTTGAGGGATTTATCATTTTGCAAAAGGAACTGTGATTTCTTCTATTAGTTGTTTGCATGTTTGGGGTAATTGATATATTACATGATGGGGTGGCTTGTATAGTGTTGTTTAATCCCATTACAACATAACATGGGGTGTCCCAAATAATATTGGGTAATCCTAGTATAGCTTAATAATAGCTAGAATAGATTGCACTATAAATACCATTACATCTTAACATGGGGTAGACCATATATTTTTGGTTGAGATTAATATATCTCTCTACTCAATTTTGTATGTATTTATATTTCATGTGTTAATGATGGAAAGAATATGGAGTGAAATCAATTTAGTAAAGGACATTTCCAACTATGATGGGAATGTGATTGAACTCTTACCCCAAATATGGTCATGGAAGTGAAGCATAACCACCAAGATGGTTCGGGTAGTTAAACCATTCCACTATGATAGAATTATCATTAATCCTTGACTACTATAGAAATAATTTTTCTATACTTTGGTGTCTTCCATAGTTCCTTGTGTTATTCCAATTTATGATTTCATGGATTATGCATTAGAATACATTATGATTCATATATTATGAATTTACAATATATATTCCACCACTCATTTATGTAATCTTTGATATGCATGGCAAAAAATTTAAATTTTATTCTCATATTCTCATAACCTTATGCTAATGATTAGGGTTATATATCTGTCTTGTTTACCCTTACTATGAATAAAAGACCACCATTTTTAATTTTTACATTACCCATGTTATGTAAAAAGGTTTTGATTTGGAGTACTAAATGGGAAGATATTTTCTTGTAACACTGGAGATCTTTAATTGTGCTATAATGTTGTGTTCCATGAATCTAAATACACTAAAGTACTACGGTCTTCGAGCATGTACTTTTATAATGTGCCAGACAGTAATGTAAAATTATGTAGTATCCATGAACGTTAATCTTAGATTATTATAAAAAAAATATTTGGGTGGTTTACTATAATGTGTGAACAATCATCCCTTTCATATTTCTATATCCTTTCTATGATTCATGTTCTCATCACACATATAATATGATGTAACAATGTTTTGTAAAAATTACATGGGCCTTCCCTAATATAATTGGTAGGTTTTAATTATGATACTTGTACATTAATAAGACTTTACTTACTTAAAATTGTTATTCCACCTCCCTTTCTTGCACATCATAGTGAATTTTCTTTAGTATCAACTTCTTTCTAAACCTTTTCATCAAATGAAATCCTTATATAGTATAAGATCAAATAGAGTCCTATTTTGGATAATGATTTGGTACCCCTAGTCTAGTTCATATGTCAAAAAAACTTTTTATCTAATATGAAGTTATATTATAACACAAAACTATCAAATACCAATGGTTTTCATTCCATATCTATCTATTATCACTACGTTTGATTATTCGATAGTTGGTTATAACCACACTTTTTTAATAATACATATGGATGCATCAATATTCCTAGAAAACTATATCTCTATTTAAAATAGGAATAAATTATGTTAAAACATATTGAGTAACATAGTCATAAAAATAAATGTTTAATACCGTTTATTTGATATCTTTCTCAAACATTTAAATGTTTTACTAATCTCATACTTCCAAAAAATATAATTGTCAACAACGATTTCTTATAAGACTTATATAAACCATAGAATAAATGAGCTATTAAAAGATCCAAAATTTAGTATTGAATAAAATATTCCCTTCATGATTATTGAATTTTTAAACAACCAACTCAGCATCGTCACATTTACGTCCATAAAAAACCATTTAAAGAATCTAAAAACATCATCTACTTTATCTTCATAGAAACATATGCATCCAATAACCAGATAAGCTTTCTCCTTTTTTGGTTAACCACTATCTTATGGATTTATTTAGAATCCCTTATCATTTTTCTATACATGGATACTTCTATTAGATTCCTTCCTTAAACATCCATTTATCCAGAGATTCCCCAATTAATAAACTATGTAATAATATTCAAATAATTCCCTTATATGATGACAATGTTAAAAAACCTTGTTCAAAAAATTCAAGCCCCATCATCCTTATATACATAGAATATAAAATCCTCCACATACTATAGTTTTCATTATTTGTTACTTCTTAAATGATTATTTTGTTAGGAACCCCCATAACACATAGCTTTACCATGTATCATTATCTTCTTCTATCAAAAAAATTATCTGGATTCATGAACACCATTCTATATACATTATGATAAATAAATTGACGAAAATTAATGAATCACATAATTTAATTTACTATAAATATATGTATCAAATGGAACTACAATGAATCATTCCATACAAAACTTTTTGATCATAATTTTTTGTTGGAATCTATCTGATTAACTTAGTCTATAGGAATTTGTTGATTCCCAATAAATGTTATTTATAAAAATTGATAAGTATTTTTGATATTAAATAAAAAACAGAAAAACATTAAACATTTATAACAAGATTCATTTTAACATAGAAAAACATTAGAAATTATTTTCCGCATAACATTGTCTGTTCTAAATCACCCTGAAGAATTGGTGGTAGCAATTTGCAAAACAATATATAGTAATCTACATATTTTAGTTCATTTTTTCAGATACCTTTTTCAATTTCTTAGAATTATTGTAAAATTATTTCATCAAGTCATTGCCTCACCTATGGTTTAGTTGTAACCACATCAATTATGAACTCTTATTACATATTTCTCAGACATCTAATCGGTATAATTTCATAAAATGTAAAAAAATCCCTTATTCACCACATAACAAGTAAATGGATGTCATTTGATATTCCTAATTAGAAAAAGAAATTATCATTACTAAAATTATATGAATAATAAAATATAAAATGAAGACTACATACTAGTAGTAAGTCTCATTACTTATGTATTATACACTACACTCTCTGTTTAAACACACAATGATGAGATGACGAATCTCCTATAGGGGTAAGAAAACACCATATTAGACCTAGAAAAGATTAGTAATGTGAAGGTCATTATAAAGATGACATCTATATTTTTTTCGTTATACATTTCCTATTATAAAATTTTTAATGTCATTGATACCATCCCAGTACGATATACTAGCCTGTGATATAATAATTTTAATCTCATTCTTAACCATTATAATAGAATGTGTATAGGTGAAAATAACCAAAGGTGACATCCCCCAAAAACTAAATTATTTAAATAAATTCCATCGTCTTAATAAATCAATGTGGGTGATTTTATTTTATTAGAGACACATCATGTTAATAAAATTACAAAAACAACCCTTTCAAAACTATAATATGAATTCAATTTAACCCACACAACTCAAGAATAATACATATAAAAAATAATATAAGACTTTATTGAATGATTATATTATTAAAGGATAAAAAAATAAATTAATCATGAATCAAGAACCATGGTGGAACTACTTTAGTCTCTAAGGACACATCCTCCTCCAATGCTCTATTTACAAATAACTAAATAAATAAGCTCCATTATAGAAAAGTAAAATATTACCCTTTCTAATATCATTGAAAATAGTGTCTGCATATGGAAAAAAGTTCACAATCCATTTTGGAAAAAGTCATACATAGTAGTAAATCTATAAAAATATACATATACAACAAAAATTATACCAACAAGTTTCCTCATATTTTTTAATATAAATAAAATAAATGGTAGGAAAATCAATCTCAATTTTGAAGTTCAAAACAATTTTCCATTAATCTAGAAAATGTTTATATATTACATTCACATGGAATAAAAATTCCACGCCCATACAAACACAAACATTACATGCCGTGACAGTCCAAGTACATATGATAAGTAACTCATACATCCACTAATATGGTCATTGTTGACAATAATATTGGTTCCTCTAGTCTAAAAATGTACCCAAATTTAATGTCCACGTCAAATATAATAGACCACAAAAATTAAACTTATTACATGTTCTAATTATAGGAATACCTTTTTGTGAAAATGATATATAATCATATAAGATTCATATTAGAAACAAATAATTCATGGCCATGAGAAAATAGATTTTCTATAAAATAAATCACCAACGTTTCCCTTTTAAAAGAACATTAAATCATATTTGAAATCCAATATTCATAGTTTTAAAAATTTAGGATATAGTAAAAATACAACAATATCTAATGATTGATTTTATTATTCAAAAACAAGAGAGTGATATAAATTGGGAGAGATTGTGTGTGAGAGAGGTTACCCACAACCCCTGTAAATTTGATCCTCGAGCCTAGTTAGAACATCCGGAAAGAGAACCTTTAATTTTGGAGGTATAAAAAATCATAAGGATTGGAGTTTTATGAGATGTTATAAGAGAAAATTTCTACTCACAAGTCACATTATATAATATTAATACTAAATTAAACAAGGTCAATGACACATCCCTGATCATCAGCACTCAAATTATTTATTTAAAAATATAATTTTTACTACAATAATGTCCAAGGGGTACCTACTCATGGTGCATCCAATCCACATTGGCATGATGAAAAAACACTATCAATTAGGAATTTAAAACACCCTTTTCCAGGGCTTGGTGACTTCTCCCATATCCAAGTCTCATTGACTGACTATATCACACCCCAATATATAGCCCTAGGTATCAAGTCTCTATTTTTTATTGTATTTTGAATAACTGGTCATTAACATATTGAGTTATGTATTATGAGTTAGTATGAGTCCACTAGTTATTTAGATGATGAATTATGGATGCATGCTCCCATCATGAATAAACCAACCATCTAGTGGACCATCAGATTATGGCTTCATGTCTCGTTGATAAAAAATGATGCCGTATGGAATGTAATTATGTTGGGTCTAAAATTTAATTTTGGAATGAAATTTTAATTTTCCACATTTAATTTTACTTATTAACTCTAATATTATTTTCATTATTCTAAGGGATACTTTCTGATTATTTTACCACATTCCCTCTTCCTACATGAGGATCTTTATGCATATTTATGTCATGGATATTAGTGGATTATAATCTAGTTAGTTTGATCCGTTCAAGTATTATTTTTATTATCATATTCTCTATGTGTTAGATTACATATGATGGTAGATCATTTTTTGTTGCATGGAAATATAGAATTAATATTTTTCACATTAGATCACGGTTATTGGGGATCTAATCTCTTCTTCCCCTAACTCTAATCTTGAATGAATTTTTTTATCCATTGATCTTAATTTTGGGGCAGCCATTATATAGCCTAAACCATTGAATTAATTTTGTTCTAATGATTCCCTTATATTTTAATTGATAAATGTAATGATTTTAAATCCATGATATTAGAAATTGATCATTGATGACTATGAAAACGTTTTATAAAAAATTATTTTTATTAAGACCTATTTTGTTGCACCTAATGTGTATTTCAAAATTATTAAAACATATTTTGAAAATAAAAATGGTTATTAATTCATTGAATTAATGTGGAACCACAAGGTAAAATGTTATAATGAATAACAGAAATGAAAATTAAAAGGAATTTCCTTGGATGGTGCTTATTTATATTGTTTTACTGGAAAAATGTTTACGACATATGGGTTTCATTTCCAAGACATAATAACACTTTAATATAACATTGGTAAGTCCTAGTGGGATCTAAAAAAATAAATATATTTGGTAGTTAATGGAGTATGATATCTCTAGGGTGAGTTCTAATGATATCATAGAGATAGTGGGTCACATTTACCCGATAACCATGGTTCATGAAGTAAAAATTAACTAATTTAGGATAGTGTTTTGGGGTAGTATTAGTTGTTTACACCCTCATGTTAAGGATTTAGCATGGGTCCATTAAGGATATATTATGTGAATATTAATTTTTTATTCCTATTGTTTCACATGACATCGATATATATCCTGGAAACTATTTTATTCGTCTATATATTCCTCATGTATATTTTTTCATATTGATTTATATATTTGAATATGGGAAGTTTATTAAAGAAAACTAAAAATAATTATACAGGGAAAAATTATTTCATTTAAAAATATTTTTGAAAACAATTTTATATAAGAACAAGTGGATGAATTTTAGATATAAATAGTACTTATTATTTGGTGGTCTCCTATTATGATTTACTACTCACACCCTAATTTTGACTTTGGGAGTCTGTAGTCTGGTTTTTTATGACATAAGGAAATAGAAGAGAATAATTTATTGGATGAGTCCCTAGAATCATATTACCTTGCAATGGGTTGTGATAATGATTAAATATAGTCACAAGTTGAGGGAACCGTGGGTTGATTCATGTTACGTATTTTTGGTTTTTCAGTTTGTCCATCTAGATCATATTATCCACATTTTTTAAATTACATTTTTGAGTTTTTTGTTTTTAAATGCGATGTATTATTGGATATATAAAATGATAATATTATTGTTTCTATCATAGTATATATCATTTGACGGTGAAGTTGGTACAATTTTTTTTAAATGGTATAAAAGTAATTTTCACTAAACCATAGAGATTTGGAACACATTTAGGCCTTTCGATATGCCATGTTAGCTAAAATTATAGTCGTACCTTGGTTTGCCTTTTCAAAATTGGATGAATAGGAATTATTTTATTGTTATGTAATGTGATCATTCCAATGTGTCTCACTCTTTTGTGTAGGGGGTCATTGATAGAGTATATAATTGACATGTAGTATTCAAGGTTCATTATGGGAGTGTACCTGGCTAGCTCAGTTTAATCAAAAACTTATCTTACAAAGGGATTCCCTGCATTATTCATCATACATTTTTTTGTTATATCCTTTTGGGATTTTCCCTAAAAATTTATATTATGATAAAGTGATAGATTTTGGATTTTGATAGGTTTTATTCCATTTTATAGATTATAGATTCTCTAAGAAGACCATCACTTAATTCAAGGGAGAAATAGTTGATAAATACAAATAAAAATACACCAATTTACTCGTATTGTAGGAAACTATTGTGAAAATGAAACAATCAATGGAAGAAGTATCAAATATTGAATCAAAATAGAAGATAGATTGATATTTGACCTTAAAAATGAAGTATACAACAACCAGTCGTGGTGACATGAGACCATATGTGTATGAATAATTGATCAAGTGGAATAATAAGACAGTCTACATCCTTAAAACATGAAAATATGCTGGGGTTGGTATCACAATATATATTCTTAATGGGAAGGTATAGAATATGTAGGAATTTATTATGAATGTCAAGATACATAAAGATATCAAATAAACTGCTTTTATAAAACCCTTTAACTAATAGTCATATACTAATATACTATGATTGTAGAAGGAATGAGAGTTTGTTACAGTGGATTCAGGATACTATTTAATCATTGAGTACGTTGCCCATTTTTTTTGAGTTTATACAATTACCTCTAAAAATTACATCCAATGACTATATAAAGGAATAAAGACTCAATATGGGTTTTATATAAGATATTCAATATATAAATATTCTTATATTCATATACACTTTAATAGTGGTCGTAGACAAGGAATTTGTGGCTGATATAGATATAGTTTAGAAAGACATGACTCTTCATAGAATCAGTGACTGGATGTGGAAGCCGTAGTTTTTTAGGATGGAAGAGGAATTGATGATACTAACATAGAAGCAGTTGACGTAGTGTGTAGTAGTTGGTAATTTAGGGGCATAATATTTATTATTAGTTTGATGTAAATGGAAAACTCAAACCTGATTATAAATAAGAACTCCTGGTATTCAATATGTGTGATAAATATGGTCATCATTGGTGTATCTAGGAGAGTTAGTATCCTAAGGTAGTATTATTAGATCCACCTCTTCTAGGGAATCACATTTTCAATCTAATGCGTCAAAATGTGTGGGATGTAAACCTTTTTTTGAGCATGTTTCTTAGGTTATAAATTAAGTTAAAAATTAATACAGGTGTTGTTATCCTACGATGTGATCACCAAAAGAGTTAGTGGTAGGACTAGACACCATGAGAAGAATGATGTTTATTTTATCCTCTACAGTTATTAACTTTTTTTTAAATTAGTGATAATCATTACATTATATCACCAAATATTATTTATGTATTATTCTTGTAATCAGATCATATTCCATTCATTTTGACTCTTTCTATTTCATTAGGAATGATGTTAGATATGGGTTCTAGATATCCCATGTGTTAGGTGATTTTCAATAACCGTGAATTGAAGTTGGATTTTTTATTTTATTATTTAAATATCATTCATATCCTCTTTGGAATATAATTTATGATTAGTTGTAAATTATATATCAATTATTTTCATCACCAGGTCTAGTTCCTTTCTTTTAAAAGAATCACCCATTTCATTCATGTTGAGTGAAATCCTAGATCTAGGAAATTAGGTTATATTTCTCCCATTGATGAAATGATTCCTTACTAGTTTCTATATATTTTTCATATGTTTATTGATCCATTCCTTAGTTCCCCTCTTCATGTTGTGGTGAATTGGTCTACTTTGATTTTTTCAAATTATTTAACTTGGTTTTCACCTTAGTGGGGGGGGGGGGTCAACTTTTCAATTTAATTAATTATTGGTACATGGTCCATTATCTTACCTTCATACAATATGGATCCTAATTAATTTAAATATATTAATTTTCATCTTTCAGACCTTTATTATAATGTATTTATTCAACCAATCCTCTCATTATTGGAGCAATTGATAAATTTTTCAAAGAATGATGTATGGAATTTCTAGAAATATCTTGATTACCATAAATTCAATTTAATGATAGGTATGAAAAGATATACCTAGCCTGGGATTAGTGTCCTTGTAGATCAGATCATGGGAGCATGGTGTTTTTAAAAAACAGATATTATATCATGGTAAAATGATATAATGTTATAAGGGTAAGATCTTCCGAAGACTGTGTTGAAGTGAAATTATAGGCACCATGGTTTTTCGGTCAGGCATGTTAGCATTAACAACTCTTTTATTGTGTTTATAGATTATATGAATCTAAAATTTCATCTATTATTTTGTGGTAATTTGTATGGATGATATCCTTTTTTAATATAGATCAGAGCTGGATCATACAATTAATTTAAATTTCATCCTTGTAATATTGAGAGAGTATCATATATATGTAAGGATATGGGAATGTAAATTATCGATTCAATTGGTTATATTTTTGGGAAATGTTTTTTTGAAGAGGGTTGTATAAAAAAATAATGAAAATATTCCTGTGGAAATGTCAATAGAGTATCCTGAAAATGTTTTTAAGATCCAAAAATTCTTGAGATTAAGTTGATATTATATGTGCTTTTTTAAGACTTTTCCAGGATAGAATCTTCTGTTATTGTGTAGACATATTAAGGTGTTGTGTTTATTTGGAAGGATTAGATCCATAAATATTTTTATGGATTTGAGAGTGATATTGAATTAAGATCCTTCCATATTCATTACATAGTCGAGTTTGTTATATGCTATCTAATTTTATTTTTCTAGTATGGGGTTTCATTGTCTTCTGATACAAGGATTATCTGTTATAGTATATTTATATCATCAGTCACCACCTTATCAAAAAAAAAACCATCCCTGGCCTTGAGTTGATAACATTGATATACTCTCTTATGACATCTAACACAAATTTATTTTCGGAAATGATTATAATTTATTTAGACCATATGGCACTGATGTATTTTTTAGAATAAGTAGGTGGAATCCACCCCTCCCTGTCATTAAACCATGGAAACCCACTTTTTTTGATGTATATGGGAACCCACTACGTGGAATATAGAATCCAGATAATAAAGGACCAATACTATCTGTACAAGAGGACATTCTTGTATTTTCATTCATTTCCCTGCCTTCTTTAAAATTATAACCCATACTAGCAACTAGTAATCACATATATATTACATGTATTCTCATAACTTATAGGATTTCATGCCTACACCCAACATTGATACCAAAATCATGCATAATCCCTTTATCACAAGTCGATTGTGGCCCCACCTTAGTCATTGTATTTATGTCAACAATCAGGCATACACCTTCTAATTTAGATGCACCATAAATCCATGAGGCTAAAACCCAGCCATCGCCAACCATAATCACCATCTTATAGCCCCGAAATTAGCGTTTTAACTAGTCTCTCCTACAAATTCCACCATTTAAACCCTCCATTATCACAAGTATCTTAATCGCTCAAGTCAATACGAATGAAGAGAGAACCAATCACTCATGAATTTGGGAGTAATAAATGATATGGTTGAGATTTTTCCTCCAGAGTTCCTAGATTTAGTTTTCATTGTTAAACTACTCGATAAGGGAAGTATTAAATAAATGAGTGTATGGGTTACACATATCTCCCAATGGGGGGACTAAGTAAGACTAGAGAAATTAGTATAGTCCTTATCTAAGAAATATCTTTGAATAACCATTGACATAATACTCATAGTGTTTTTAGACAAATTGAGATAAATATATCTGACTCAGGTAGGGAAATAATTAGGGAAATGGAGTTGCATAACAAAAGTTATTTATAAGATTCACTTGAATAAATATCAAGCTAACAACTAAGTATTCATAGAGTTTTTTTCATGATAGATAATAAATGGATGATCATAGACAATATTGAATGTACTTTATGCATAGTGTAAGCGCTTTAGCAAGAATAATTATGGTAAGGAAGCCTCATTTGATTACGCTTGGTCTCTCGATGGAGTGTTTCATGTATGTGGTAAGATTATTGTTCATATCAGACTATTATTGAAAATTAATATATTATGGACATCAATATTATATACTATGATGTCTAGAGATACCAAGATGCAACATGAACTATGTTGTGATTACTGGTGTCCTGGAATGAGGTGATCAATTTTGGATACTATGAATGAGTTCCTTATGTGTTAATGAATTAATTCTAAGCATTAGAGTCATGATGTTTAGTTATAACCATTTCCCATTCTATTATAGGAATGGGATGAGATAGCCATGGAATTCAAGACTACTAAACCAAAGAATCAAAGTTAGTATTGATTTTATATTAGGGATTATTGATTTTCTCATGATTTCATCACATTTTATTTTTATTAAGGACCCTTGAATAATATTGTACCATGGGAACATTAATCTCCTAGAATTCATTAAAATCCAAGCTGTTAATCATCTATTATTTTCTTTATGAATCATAATTTCACATCATGATTTTTGAGTGGATTTTAGTATCTATGGGTTCTCAATTGATGTAAATCATCTCATATCTTTCACAAGTGAATGGATAGACTATGCGACACATTCAGATTCATGGATATTTCTTTGGGAATGAATGCTAATGTTTTAGGGTTCATGGGATAATCATCTAACCTTAATAGAGTATTCTATAAAATATTTATTAATATTTGATCAGGTTGGTGCCACATGAGGTGTATTAGAGGAGGCCTTCTAGATCGCTTCTTCATTTGGAAGAGTTTGAAGAATTTTTTTTAGTTGGACCAAGCATCATTTAGAAGAAAACAAAAGTAATGCAATTTATTTGGAATAGATTAGTGAGTGTTTTGAATTTTCAAAAATCATCTAATTATTATAATCAACGTCTATTTAAATTTAGTGTATTTTTTTTTGGTTTTATTCATTTTTTCCCATTTGGGATACATATGTTTGGGTATGTAAGGAATTATTTTACCTTTTTATGTTAACACTTTTCAGGTTGTATAGTAAATTGGGAAGCTATCACATTGATTCAACATTCAGGATAATTTTACTTTTATCAAGGCTATGATTCATTTTTCCAAACTAAATAATTATCATTCAAAATTTTCCTAAGTCATTAACTAAATGTATGTTAAAATAGAAGGATAAAACTCATCGATTAAAAAGAATATTTAGATAGTGGACTAATTGAATAAGGTGTTTCCTAGAATGATTATTCCATTAGTTTATGTGAGATTATTTTTTGGTATGGACAAATATGAGACCTAGAAGTTTGAGGCCTTGATGATGTTGTAATGGCCTTGTCTCTTTCCATGTACATGAAACTGAGCCATTATAGAGACAAAAATATATTTTTGGGTGGATATTTATCAAGCCACATTATATAAATCCATGTACAATGTCTTGTGTTTTTATTTTCATTTGAGTTTCAGGTTATTTATATATCATAAGAAGTATTTTTTTCATTTAGGTTGTAGAATGATGGTATTAATTTTTTGGGGAAGGTAATTGGAACTTCAGGGTAGGTTGCACAACTTCATCATGTATATAGGTTGCATAAGATGATCATTATACTTGCACCATCTGGTTAGTGGAAGACCTAGAGATCCAATCTCACTAACAGCAGTCAATGGCCCACAAATGGTCCACTATCTCATCAGTGGATGTCTTGTGGTGTTTTGGTGATTCCACTAGGCATGTTGTTATGTAGATGTTAATTATTTTTCCAAAATCACTATTTATCCCCAACAATCTGACAATGATAACCCTAATATTATTTTCATTGATTTAGTGGAAACATATAAGTGAATTTATATTTCTCCATCCTATAATTGGATAATCACTCGGTCAATTAAAATCTTGTATCTCCATTGATAATAATAAGGTGTGTTAGATCTATTCTAAATTGTTTTATTCTTGACATATCCATGGTTTTTATTCCTTATGAGGCCAGATCCCATAATCTAGGATATACATAGATAATTGATATTTTACCCATAAGATCTATAATCTTTAGGATATTATCTCTTCCATTACCACCCCCAAAGTAGAGGTAAATATTCTATTTACCGAACATGGGGGATGTATCTCTATCCTATGGTTATACATTATAATTTATTATGTTCTTAAAATTTATATTGTTTTTGTTTAATAATATTAATTATATGAAAACCCATGGAGGTTAATTTAATATTTTATGATTGTGGATATGTTTTTAAAAAATTTATTTTTTAGAACCACTTTTGATGAAGATAATGTGTTTTAAAAAAATATATAAAATATGTTTTTAAATAAGATAATTTTTTCATTATTTTAAGTGATGTGGTGTCACTATGAATTTTTTTTTCATTACATGTGTGTATGAAAGTAAAATTTATTTACATTTGAAACTTTTTATGAAATGTTTTACCTTGGAAAATGATTATGATATATGGACTGGGATTCTTTAATATTTTTATTGTGGAATATCACAATTAGATGTCCATGGGGTATGGGAAAAAATTATATATATGAATGAATTAGTGAGTAATAAATCACTCTGGTATGTACACATTATTCCATTGATCTAGTGGGTAGCCTTTAAAATATAATTTTGATTCATGGAGTTTGGATTAACATAAACATTCTAGTGTCTCTTCATTATTTTTAGTGGTGTAGACCCTCGTGATTTGTATTTCCCTTTGGTGTTGTGTGGATTTATTTTTTGTATGTTTATTTTTTATGACTATTTTCAAAATTCATAGTGATATTTATTTTTGGAATTTTTTATTCATTTGACTATTACAAATGGAGATTTTTTTGTTTTATATTCATTTAATTGTTCAAATATTGATTTTTTTAAAATGAAACTAATGGATGATTTTACATGGTAAGGTGATTTCATTTAGAAATACTAAGAAATATGTTTCATATAGAAACTAATGGATTCATGTGGATATAAATTTTTTATATTAATTTGTGATATCTAAATGTGATTTAGTTATCACACCCTACATTTCCCTTTAAGAATTTATAGAATTTTTTTACAAAATATATACAGGGGAAGGAATTTCATTTATGGAAAGGATCTCCTAGATCAAGTTTTATTATATTTGGTTTGGAAGGTGGTGACATATGTTTATGAGAAGGTGAACTTAAGGGTTTCTCCAGTTTCTATATTGACGTTCATTATGTTTTTTATAGACTATGTTACCCAATTTTTTGATGTAATGTTTTTTAGTTTTTTTTATTTTGTTTTTTTGGAATATTTTATGATACTTTAATTATTTCTAACTTATCATAATTATGTTTGAGAGTGAAATAATTCTCATTCGTCATTGAATGATACTAATGTACTTGTCTCTATCCCATGGATATAGAAACATTACATTTGGCATTTTTGAAGGCCATGTATAGTAACATTATTGGTCAACCAAGGTTGTTATATTATAGACCCCTGATGCCCCATGTTCAGTCCACACGAGGAACATGACCTCTCGTGGGTGTTTTGGTAAGTTTGTGTTTCCCATGAAGATCCCAAATTTTCCAAATCCCCCAAAATGGTGTGTTTATTCCTATGGTATACCCTTAAAATCAAAAATAATTACCATCCTCTCTGAGAAACATACAAAATATCCCCAAACAAAAAAAATCATTTCATGAAAATTAATATACATGGAATATACCTCAAACATGGGGATTACAAACATAATAGATATAAAACAATACATTAATAATTTAATATCAATTAATAAAGAATATATATATTTAACCAATATGTTTAATAGAATTTAAGTAACAATTAGTGAAATATTAGGTATTTATATATGCTAGCGAACCCGTATGATCATTACAAATCTATCCTTTGGAATAGTAATCCGACCGTTGGTATAATAATCTTACAATTATTAATAATAACTAGACTATTAGAATAATATCCTCACTCTCCAATTGTTAAATAAGTTTTATTTATCCTATAATATTAATATTTTGAATAATTTAAACATTATACATAAAATAAGTTGTTTGAAAATGATATAATATGTTCCTGATTTTATTAAAATGGTATATATTTTTTAAAAAATTAATGAGACAAATATATAAAACAAAAAGTCATTTTTTCATAAAATGGGTTTATAAAAGAATATTAGTATTAATTATATTGGTAATTTAACTAAATGAGAATGTAATTTATTTTTCAATGACTTAGAATATTGATAATAATATATAAATTTTTAATTTTGAAATAAATACGGATTTTATTAAAAAATAAATTTATAATATTTGTAAACAGTTTTTATTAAATTTGATTTCATTCATATATTGAAATCTTCAAAAATTGTATTGGGTTATTTTTTGTCATTTTTCTAATAGAGTTTAAATTTTTTAATGAATAGAGAAATACCAAAAAAAATATAATATTTAATATTATAAGTTAAATGCATGAATAAATGATTCATGGAAGATCAATTAAGTTTTTATATCAATCTAACATGAATAATTTATTATATTTCCTTAAATGATTCATAATTCTTGGTAGTCTTGAGAAAGAAACAAATCAATGTAATATTTATTGACTCCCCTCTCCTAAACTTATAAATACCACCCTCACGGTCCATTCTCCTCACACCTTCAAGGTCTTGGAGAATGAGAAAGTTCTACCCAAATATTTTTTACTATCGTCATCATGTACTTATAGTTTTTGGCCTCACAAAAAGACGTAATAATAGTTCCATAATGATTATTTCAAGTGACCACATTCAAATAAGTAATATTCTCAATCCATCTATTTTAAAATCCATTTTTCATCATCATCCCTATTAATTTCTCCATAAAAAATGAAATATATCCTCTATTATAATAAATTTAATATTATTTTATTAATTTAATGCAATATCTATTTTCCAACCTCTTCTGATTTCTTTCTGTGAGAATAATATTGTTTACATTATGGTCTGTTCACTACCTTCATGAACAACACACTTCATTTTTTCTCCAAGGCATTCAAGGACAGTTTTAATAAACTTATTAATTAAAAAATATATAAATTATTATATTATATATTTTTCCATATTCTTAATTTAATAAATTTTAAAATTGATAAATAAATTAAAATTATGGTCATGGGGGTATGAAAAATAGCATAATTTAATTAATAGATAAATTATAATATTTTTACAATATGATCCAAGTGTATTTTAAAACTATTTAAATTTAAAAACAATTTAAAACATTGAGAATGTCATGAAAAATATTTCATCACAGTTATGGTGTTATGTAATTGTCCTAAAATAACACTAATAATAGTTTACTATATTAATTCGACCTCAGAACCATGAAAAGAGAAAATATGGTACTATGAATATTGAAATAGTATCCCAATTAAATTACTCTAAAATAATAAAAAATATTAATATTAAATCTAAAAGATCTGAATTGTTATTTGGATAATGTTTATGGAAAATTTAATATTATTACATTGAACAGTATGTGAAAGTGTAGAGGGAATCCGAAAAAAAAAACTTTTTTTATTTTTAATTTTTTATAAATTTTTATTCCATTCCCCCCCCTTTAAGGATTATTTACCATTTTCCTTAAACAACTAATAAAGATTTATATATCAAATGTTACTTCTAAACATATTTTCATGAATTCAATCAACCAAAAAATCATTTATATTAGAATTTGATTATTTTTCATCTATGGAAATGCCATAATTATTTTACCCCTTAATTTAGGGGAACTGTTGATATTTTTTTGGTTATTCTCTAACATATTATTTTAATCACTTTTCAGGTTGGTTTTCTATGCCTATGTTTTATATATGATTTATGTAAATGTAAGACATATTAATATATAATTTTTTAAGGGATTTCCCTAATATACCCTTAATGAATTGGGTTATTTTTATATATCATAATACAATGTGGATGAGATTCACGAGTAATCCTAATATAATATATGAATTTTTCCACTCTGTTATGTTATAACGTCCCCATCCTAGAATCCACTAAACTGATGCGCCGATCCACCTCATCACATGACCTCAAGCATGCCTCCCCATTCGCCAGATTTTGCTGACTAGTGGTGAGGGTCTAATGAGTCATTTGGGGAGAGAATACCCTATTTACTAGAGTAATCCACAATAGATAATAATTGAAAAAATGGAAACAATATACAAAAATCAACTACATTAAAAAATTACCCATTCTCAACACTGGGTACAATCATATACATCAATAAATATATCATGTCATGCAAGAGAGCATGTGAATGGAACCAAAAATTATACGACGACCAAAAACTCCCAACATATCCTGAATCTATGTATGGATCCTTCTCCATGAACATCCCAAGAAAAAATCAACATCTTTGTGTAGGGCCCTTCCCCTTGTCCAGATGAGTACCTAAGAAGTCTACTCGAGTACACAATATTGGCCCAAGCAGGGTGTGAGTACCAAACTCCATAGGCCACCACCAATGGTGTCTACAATATATCCATTCTAACATATAGTTCATGCACGGAAAAAATAAAGGTACATAAACAAGGGACATTTCGGGTTCCGTTATGAAGTGCATTGTGTTGCATTTGTTGTCAATGAGGCATGATGTTGTCTTAGAATGAATGGATGTCAAGAGTTGTCAAGATGTGAATGACAAAGGTTGTGATGGTATTGGTGGTGAAGGAGAATGGCCATGATACTTAGAGGCATGTCACTTAGGAGATTCACTAAGTGGTATAGGAGATGTGGTTAAAACATTCTCTAGTAACATCTGACGATTGTTGAGCTGCTCTTTAAGTTCAAAGAACTTGTATCCTGATGATACAATGTCACAACATTGATTGAAGACCATGCATTGTAGTGAAAATGCATGAGGAGTTGAAAAAGATCCATCCACAAGTCCTAAGTGGATGAAGTGAGCTGAAGAAGTCCATGCACTATCTCTTAGTGCATGTGAATCAGAAGAAGATCCAACTTGATCTCTTATTGGATCAATAAAGAACTTTGATGAATATGTTTGATTCAAGAGTTCGGTTGATGAAGAAGAACCTTCAGGAATTCACTCCTAAGTAATGAGTATATGTTGAGGAGATTTGAGGAATTCTAATGAAGAAGAGAAGGGAAGAAATGAAGAAGAAGAGAAAGGGCATTTGGTATTTTACACTTAAGTACTTTGTATACTTAGTGTATATTCAAGCAAAAAATATGCCAACCTCAAGGGCCAACCTTAAGGGTTCAACCCAAGGCACATGTGGGAACCAGTCACCACGCCCAAGGGGATCCCATGGGGCCAGCCCAAGAGAGGCCGGGGCCGTGTATAAGCCCCGAGGCCACGCGGTGATGAAACCCGCGCAGCGTGGGCGCAGGAGCGCGCCTGAAGGGTGCATAGCGGGCGCCAGTGGCGCGCCCGCAGGGAGCATAGTGGGCGCAGAGCGCGCCCGCAGGGAGAACACGGTGCGGGGTGGCACCGTGGAGGTAGAGAGTTCAATTGTGGGGTTGAGGGAGCGCTTATTTGATAAACCGCGTGAAAAATGGCCAGCGTTTCGATGTGGGACGCGGGATTTTCCCGCGGAAGAGATCATGGCCGTCCGAGCCATCGCGCGCTTGATCTGCGCTGCACGATCCATCCGCGGCGCCGCGATTTGATCCAGGCCGTCCGAGGATAATTGATCGCCTGATCCTACGGCTCCCAGCGTCGTCTCCTTCGTTGAGCTCGACCGAAGCCACCCGACGTCCCCCGCTGAACTAGTGGCTTCCCGAGCACTAAAGTCGAGCTCCCGGCTGTCTTTCTCGAAGCCGAAGGCACCATTGTGCTCGTCTCTCCGTAAGGAACATATACATGCAATAAAAAATACATGCAAACGCTGGATGGAGAAATTCGATGAAGGCCGAGGCAAACAACGTTGCCGAGGCCTCGGTGTATTCGTATTTTGCATGGAGGGATTTTAATGAGGCTCTGCATGTTGTTCCATGCACATGCACGTGAGGAAAAATAAAAGAGAGAACCCGCGTGAAACAGAGGAGCAAAACAAGATTTTGGAAATCTTGAAAACCCAAGATATTCGGGAGTTTGAATTCATATCCCACGCGGATGAACCGAGGCCCTCTGCCTATATAAAGAGAGGCCGAGACCTCTGAGCGGCTTGCTGATGAACTTGAAAGTTGTCCCGTGAGCGCATCTCTCTGCCTCGCGAAGTTTTGAAGCCCCGCGCAGAGCACTTGCGCGGCTGTTGTTCTCGGTGCCACCCGAGGCCCGAAGGAGTTCATTTTGCGCATCCCTTGCGCGAAAGAGGTGAAGGGAAGACCCCTGCGCGCTTTCCCTTTGCGCGGCAGGAAGAACCCGGGGCAGTAGCACTTGTGCGCCCCGTGGTTGAGGTGCCTTGCACCGAGGTCCCTTGTGGCCGTGTGTCATTGCACTTGCGCGGCTAAGCTACACCAGAGGACTTGCGCGCCTTGCCACTGCACCCTTGTGCGGTTGATTGAAGAAGAGAAGGCCACGGCTCATCAAGCACTTGCGCGCCTTCTTTGAAGGACAAGGGAGTTCAGGTGTGTGCAAGAAGAAGCAAAAAAGGCCACACCTTTCACCTTGTGTGTGTGTGCCAAGTGAGGAGAAGGCCCTACGGGCAGTAGCTTGGCAAGGAGGAAGGCTGAGGCTTAATGCCTTGTGCATGCATCATGTGAATACCACACCTCATTTGTGTGTGTGTACCAAAAGGAGGAAAAGGCCGTGGGTATTTGTGTGTGCTAAGTGAAGAGGAAGAGCACACTTGGCCGTGTATGTGCAAGGAGAGGAGGAAGACCGAGGCCATACCTTGGTTGTGCCAAATTTAAGAACACACTTTGTGTGTGCATTTGAAGAAGAGGTCGTAGCCCTTGTGTGTACAAAATGAAGAACCAAGTGTGTGCATAAGTGAAGTGCATACTTTGAAGAAGATTAAAAGAACAAGGAAGTGTGTGTGCCTAGTAAGTGAAGTAGGCCAAGCCTTGTGTTTGCTAATTGATCAAAGGAAGTGTGTGTGAGCAAACAAGAACAAGAAGGCCGAACCTAGTGTGGGCACTAAGAAGTGTGTATACACATAGAAGAAGAAAAGGGAGGACTCACACTAGAGTATAACACACTTCTAAGTGTGTAACCAAATTGAATAAAGTGTGTGAAGTTCAAGGAGTTGGTGTGTGCTTAAAGTGTTACACCCTTTAAGGGTTAATTGCACCAAGAGGAGAAAGAGAAGAGTGCATGCTTGCATGCATGCACGTGCACACGTGAACAGTGCTAAATCAGTGGTGTGCATTTTAGTTGACCAAGACCAGGAGGTTCTTGAAGAATTGAGAAGGCCATGCTATCAGTGCATGAGGATGAAGAGCTGCCATGCACTCAGTGCATGAAGTTGAAGTGAAGTGAGACTGGACCAGACTGAAGTTAAAGATATCAATTGTCTGAGTATTCAGTAGCTGGAGAGAAGCCAGGTCATCCTGAGAAGAAGGTGATAAATCCTGAGCAAGACAAGAAGACCTGATCAACTCAAGTGATCAGAGGTACAGAGCAAGGCCAACAGTCTTTATCCCAGACTGCTGAAGATACTTGAAGAGCTGAACAAGAAGAAGAGCTACTCGTGTGACTCGAGGAGCCAGGAGAAGACCCTGTGGGACTCTGGGAGAAGAATTCTTCAGTGGGATTCTGGAGCAGGCCAGTGGGACTCTGGTAACACTGTGGGACGCAGTATAAAGACCCTCCTGTGGGACTCAGGAGAGATACAGTGGGACTCTGTATCGACCATTGTAATTCTAACAAGTTATAATGGGAGAATCCATGCTGGGAGAGAATGGCAAGGATGTAGGCCTTTGGTGCCGAACCTTGTAAATCCTTGTGTCCTGTGCCTTTTCATTACTGCATTATCCGGGAAAGGTTGAGAGATACAAGAAGAGTGGATCGAGGCTTTAACTAGCCATAGAGGTTTAATTGATAAGAATCAATTAGTAAAAAGTTTTAAGGGATCACTGATTCACCACCTCCCCCTCTCAGTGATTCACACTGATCTGGGCACTTCAATTGGTATCAGAGGGAGGTTACCTCTAAAAGATCCAAGAGAGTCTTTATGAAGTGCAGATTTGAGGAAATGAGCGACCAGCCTCAAATGGAGATATCTGCCAAGACTCAGAGAAATAGGAAGAAGAAACAGGCCAAGAAGATGAAAAAGAAGATTGTTGCTGATAGAGAAACACCTGACAATTCCTTTTATCACTCTTCTGGTGAAGCCTGTCCTAGTTGTGATGGAGATGGAAGAAACAATGATCTTCTAAATGCAATCAAATATCTTCAGAAGACAGTCCCCAAGGAAGTGACAATGTGTATAGCTACAGGCATCCTTGATCTTCAAGAAGAAAAATCACAGCTAGAAGAAGAAGCCAATGCTATGGAAGATCAGCTGGCTAAAAGGGTTGGCATAACCAACACTCTCAGAAAGCTGGTAAATGCCAAAGATGAAACTGTTTCCCTTTGCAATGAAAGATATGAAGATACCTGTGAAGAATTGCAAAGGAGCTCTTCTGAGAAAGAAATATTTTTGATAATGATCAAAGATGTTTTCCGTGCACTGGAAAAGAGGCACAAAGTTTCAATGAATGTCAGAGATGATCAACTTGAAAACAAAGTCAAAATGGTGAAGGAGCTTGACAATTCATTACAAGAATTGAAGAAGGTGCATGAAGACCAGATGAAACAACAGGTGGAGAATTGGGAAGGAAAGCTAAGAACAATTGAGGATGAGAAGAACTCCCTCAACATGAAATACTTAGAACTGGAGGTGATATTGAAACATCTGCAATCACCTAAAGCTGAATCCTCCCAGTCAGCTGGAAGAAGACATGTTGCTACTCAAGTATGCTTTGAGCAGGATGATTCTAGGAGAAAGACATCCTCTAATAAAAGTGCAACATCTTCTAGAAAGAAGGTACCATCCATACCATCTTGTACTGATTCTTCTAATTGTGTTTCCACAAAAAGTGCAGGATGGAAGAATGAATCCAAACAAGTATGGATGAAGACAGTGAAGAAAGAATGCTCTCCTGAAACAACACAGAAAGTCAAGAAAAGTACCCAACAATCAGAAGGACTGAAGAGGTCAAGATTTGTGGGTCAGTGTTGGTGTTGTAACAAGTATGGGCATTGTGCAAAGGATTGTTGGTACAATCCACTGAATGCCAAAGCACAGAGGAAGCCCATGCCGAGGGGGAGCAAGCCAGAAGGAAATAAGCAACATCCACAGGTCCAGAGACATCTGTTTACTGCAAATAGATTTGGATTACTTGACAACATCTGGGATGGTTGCAAAAGTGGTCAAAAGAAAGATACATGTCAATCTCCAACTGTATCCAGAGCTCAAAAGAAGAAAAGATCACAGAACCTGGCTCAGAAAGATTCCTTGGGAAGCAAGAATAAGAAAGTAGAAAATGCTCCCAAGAAGTGATTGAGAAATGAAGAGAAGTCCTTGGAGTCTGAGTCCAAGAAGGGTGATGCATCCAGAAGGACCACCAAGAAATGCTTCTACTGTGGAAAGAAAGGTCATATCATGGATCTTTGTAAAGAAGCCATGAAATTAAATAGAAGAAAACTGAACTCAATCAGACAATCAATCCAGAAGAAGAAGAAGGGATTGATTGAAAATAAGTTGCCTAATAGAGGTAGCTTAGCAGCATCCAAAGAACCGTGTGGAACTTCCAAAACTGAGGCCACTCTTCCAAATGATTTACTTGTCATATGGCCACATCAGTTGCAACTTTCCAGAGAACTACAAAGAGTTGAAGATGAAACTCTGACAATTGCTAAAGCAAAAGGGAAGAAGAAGATTTCACATGAAGATGTTTTGAGAACCACACCAGCACAATCATCAATGAAGATCAAATGTGCAAGTGTGAAGACTGGTGAAAATGGGACATCTCTGTTGAGAGAATCTTCTCAACCTTGTTGTTCACATTGATGAACCAAGGAGGTTCCATCTTATTCCCTTATACATTGGTATTTACATGTGCTAACATTGCATGGAATTGAGGATGATGTTCATTTCTCAGCTGGAGAATGGTTTGGACAAAATGGAGTGCACCCCTTGAGGGGGATCCAATCTGAAGAAGATGGCATTCTTAGATTAATACCATCTTGAGAAAAGTGAAGGTATTCCAATCATACTTTCATCCCTTGTTTCATAATTGAGTTTATCTTGTCAATTAAGGGGGAGTATGGATTGAAGACAAATGGATGAAAGGGGGAGCTTTATCATTGCACTGAACTTTCTAATGAGTTTTGTGGAGTATGTGCAGGATTTAGAAATTCATTGTTATATATGAAAAATTTCAAACCCCTAAGCATGATCTCACATGTGTCGAGAGTTATGGACATCATTGAGTTACTTGGTTACATCACTCTTGTTTTCTACACCGGGTTTGCCCAAGTAGACTTAGAGCTGATTTACTAAAGGTTCATTGCTCAAGTGAACATGTGACATCATCCCTCTCCTAGTGTTTTTCAAGAAGATGCTATTCAAAGGGAGGAAGATATTTGTGAAAGTGAACCACACCACACCTTTGCATTTGATTGCCAATAAGGGGGAGAAAAGATTGGGCACACATATTGACCCATTCATCTGTGCTGAAGTGGTGTATTGACAACAAATACAAAGGGGGAGATTGAAGTGCATTGTGTTGCATTTGTTGTCAATGAGGCATGATGTTGTCTTAGAATGAATGGATGTCAAGAGTTGTCAAGATGTGAATGACAAAGGTTGTGATGGTGTTGGTGGTGAAGGAGAATGGCCATGATACTAAGAGGCATGTCACTTAGGAGATTCACTAAGTGGTATAGGAGATGTGGTTGAAACATTCTCTAGTAACATCTGACGATTGTTGAGCTGCTCTTTAAGTTCAAAGAACTTGTATCCTGATGATACAATGTCACAAAATTGATTTAAGACCATGCATTGTAGTGACAATGCATGAGGAGTTGAAGAAGATCCATCCACAAGTCCTAAGTGGATGAAGTGAGCTAAAGAAGTCCATGCACTATCTCTTAGTGCATGTGAATCAGAAGAAGATCCAACTTGATCTCTGATTGGATCAATAAAGAACTTTGATGAATATGTTTGATTCAAGAGTTCGGTTGATGAAGAAGAACCTTCAAGAATTCACTCCTAAGTAATGAGTATATGTTGAGGAGATTTGAGGAATTCTAATGAAGAAGAGAAGGGAAGAAATGAAGAAGAAGAGAAAGGGCATTTGGTATTTTACACTTAAGTACTTTGTATACTTAGTGTATATTCAAGCAAAAAATATGCCAACCTCAAGGGCCAGCCTTAAGGGTTCAACCCAAGGCACATGTGGGAACCAGTCACCACGCCCAAGGGGATCCCATGGGGCCATCCCAAGAGAGGCCGGGGCCGTGTATAAGCCCTGAGGCCACGCGGTGATAAAACCCGCGCAGCGTGGGCGCAGGAGCGCGCCTGAAGGGTGCATAGTGGGCGCCAGTGGCGCGCCCGCAGGGAGCATAGTGGGCGCAGAGCGCGCCCGCAGGGAGAACACGGTGTGGGGCGGCACCGTGGAGGGAGAGAGTTCAATTGTGGGGTTGAGGGAGCGCTTATTTGATAAACCGCGTGAAAAATGGCCGGCGTTTCGATGTGGGACGCGGGATTTTCCCGCGGAAGAGATCCTGGCCGTCCGAGCCATCGCACGCTTGATCTGCGCCGCACGATCCATCCGCGGCGCCGCGATTTGATCCAGGCCGTCCGAGGATAATTGATCGCCTGATCCTACGGCTCCCAGCGTCGTCTCCTTCATTGAGCTCGACCGAAGCCAGCCGACGTCCCCCGCTGAACCAGTGGCTTCCCGAGCACTGAAGTCGAGCTCCCGGCTGTCTTTCTCGAAGCCGATGGCACCATTGTGCTCGTCTCTCCGTAAGGAACATATACATGCAATAAAAAATACATGCAAACGCTGGATGGAGAAATTCGATGAAGGCCGAGGCAAACAACGTTGCCGAGGCCTCGGTGTATTCGTATTTTGCATGGAGGGATTTTAATGAGGCTCTGCATGTTGTTCCATGCACATGCACGTGAGGAAAAATAAAAGAGAGAACCCGCGTGAAACAGAGGAGCAAAACAAGATTTTGGAAATCTTGAAAACCCGAGATATTCGGGAGTTTGAATTCATATCCCACACGGATGAACCGAGGCCCTCTGCCTATATAAAGAGAGGCCGAGACCTCTGAGCGGCTTGCTGATGAACTTGAAAGCTGTCCCGTGAGCGCATCTCTCTGCCTCGCGAAGTTTTGAAGCCCCGTGCAGAGAACTTGCGCGGCTGTTGTTCTCGGTGCCACCCGAGGCCTGAAGGAGTTCCTTTTGCGCATCCCTTGCGCGAAAGAGGTGAAGGGAAGACCCCTGCGCGCTTTCCCTTTGCGCGGTAGGAAGAACCCGGGGCAGTAGCACTTGTGCGCCCGTGGTTGAGGTGCCTTGCACCGAGGTCCCTTGTGGCCGTGTGTCATTGTACTTGCGCGGCTAAGCTACACCAGATGACTTGCGCGCCTTGCCACTGCACCCTTGTGCGGTTGATTGAAGAAGAGAAGGCCATGGCTCATCAAGCACTTGCGCGCCTTCTTTGAAGGACAAGGGAGTTCGGGTGTGTGCAAGAAGAAGCAAAAAAGGCCACACCTTTCACCTTGTGTGTGTGTGCCAAGTGAGGAGAAGGCCCTACGGGCAGTAGCTTGGCAAGGAGGAAGGCTGAGGCTTAATGCCTTGTGCATGCATCATGTGAATACCACACCTCATTTGTGTGTGTGTACCAAAAGGAGGAAAAGGCCGTGGGTATTTGTGTGTGCTAAGTGAAGAGGAAGAGCACACTTGGCCGTGTGTGTGCAAGGCGAGGAGGAAGACCGAGGCCATACCTTGGTTGTGCCAAATTGAAGAACACACTTTGTGTGTGCATTTGAAGAAGAGGTCGTAGCCCTTGTGTGTACAAAATGAAGAACCAAGTGTGTGCATAAGTGAAGTGCATACTTTGAAGAAGATTAAAAGAACAAGGAAGTGTGTGTGCCTAGTAAGTGAAGTAGGCCAAGCCTTGTGTTTGCTAATTGATCAAAGGAAGTGTGTGTGAGCAAACAAGAACAAGAAGGCCTAACCTAGTGTGTGCACTAAGATGTGTGTATACACATAGAAGAAGAAAAGGGAGGACTCACACTAGAGTATAACACACTTCTAAGTGTGTAACCAAATTGAATAAAGTGTGTGAAGTTCAAGGAGTTGTTGTGTGCTTAAAGTGTTACACCCTTTACGGGTTAATTGAACCAAGAGGAGAAAGAGAAGAGTGCATGCTTGCATGCATGCACGTGCACACGTGAACAGTGCTAAATCAGTGGTGTGCATTTTAGTTGACCAAGACCAGGAGGTTCTTGAAGAATTGAGAAGGCCATGCTATCAGTGCATGAGGATGAAGAGCTGCCATGCACTCAGTGCATGAAGTTGAAGTGAAGTGAGACTGGACCAGACTGAAGTTAAAGATATCAATTGTCTGAGTATTCAGTAGCTGGAGAGAAGCCAGGTCATCCTGAGAAGAAGGTGATAAATCCTGAGCAAGACAAGAAGACCTGATCAACTCAAGTGATCAGAGGTACAGAGCAAGGCCAGCAGTCTTTATCCCAGACTGCAGAAGATACTTGAAGAGCTGAACAAGAAGAAGAGCTACTCGTGTGACTCGAGGAGCCAGGAGAAGACCCTGTGGGACTCAGGGAGAAGAAGTCTTCAGTGGGATTCTGGAGCAGGCCAGTGGGACTCTGGTAACACTGTGGGACGCAGTATAAAGACCCTCCTGTGGGACTCATGAGAGATACAGTGGGACTCTGTATCGACCATTGTAATTCTAACAAGTTATAATGGGAGAATCCATGCTGGGAGAGCATGGCAAGGATGTAGGCCTTTGGTGCCGAACCTTGTAAATCCTTGTGTCCTGTGCCTTTTCATTACTGCATTATCCGGGAAAGGTTGAGAGATACAAGAAGAGTGGATCGAGGCTTTAACCAGCCATAGAGGTTTAATTGATAAGAATCAATTAGTAAAAAGTTTTAAGGGATCACTGATTCACCCCCTCCCCCTCTCAGTGATTCACACTGATCTGGGCACTTCACATTAGTTTATAATGTCCAATTAGTTTGTGACTAGAGTTCATCCCATTTTCATTTCTTATACCATTTTCACACATAATACATTTCAACTTATTATCTTTTGGTTATGCATATATATAATTCATACATGGTTATAAGGAAGTCATTGACAATGCATAGGGGAAATCAATCTAGTCCCTATCTCCCAAGGGAGAGACATTTTCCATCAAACCATTATCCTCACCTCGAAGCCTCATTTCAGGTTGAATGCAGTCGTATGGGGAATAAAGAATTCATCCCCTTCCCTAACCCGAGAATTTAGGGGTGGAGTTTAGAACCTCAGTCTATAACTCGACTTGTGGGTGTAGAACCTCATGTTATTACCTAACTCATCCAATCCATGTAAACATTCTTATTTATCAATTTCTAGATCTCTGTCATAACAAAACAAAACATAACCAATTCCATTAGAAATCATAATTCACAATGAAAAGAAAACAACATGGGAATTAATACCATTCCATAACCCAATAACACATTTCCCAATTACAATTAACATCCATTTAGAAAAATTACCATTCCCATTATTCAACCCATTAGGTATATTCAACAACCACTATTCTTTATCCAAATTCATCATTTACTATTCATTAACCTATTTAGCCCATTTATCATTTCACAAGAATTTACCCACTTATGTATTTCATTTAAAATTCCCATATCACATAACATAATTACTTTATTGCATTCAACCATTTTGGTGCACCACCTAATCGTTATATACTAACCGATTCCATGAATCCATCCATTCCCGTATTACATCTCATTTACATATATCTCCTTCATCATTCTGTTGTTCAATTACTTGTTTACCATTTAACATGAACTAACCTCTTTAGTCATTTCTAACTAGAATTCGATAAATAATTGACATAATCTCATTTGACCAAAATTTCCAATTTCAATGTCATGCCAAACAACCCATTTTCCATTATCACCATAGGCATATCTATTATCATTCAATTTACACTTAATCAACCATTAACACATTTTATACATGGGTTCCACATTATCAATTGGAAAACCTTCATTTAACCCTACTATTTTCTATGTCTAGAAAATTTGTATCACCACATGGGTGGCCCTTATATGGTCAATACATCCTCTACGCATACCACGAGGTTCGTGAGGGTTGAAATTGTTCACTAAGACACCCTTTTTTATCAAACTCCACAAGAATACGTGGAACACAAAAAAGGGGAAAACAATAACGCAAAATTCCTTGCACAAATGCAATATAAAACTATGTGATAATAGTTATAGACCACCTACCTCGAATAAAACATTGAATGCAATATTAATCGTAGCCATTGATCAGGATTCAAACACCCATTGATGCCCCAACAATGGTTCCATCAGAAAACAAAGGGGTGTAGAGCTTTAGAAGAAGATGGGAGAAACCACAAGCCCTAATGCAAAAAAGGGAAGGGAGGGGAAGATTAGACATACTTAGAGCATCGATCCACAACTAAAGGAATAAAAAACTACAAATAATAGAAGGGGGGACACCTTTGGGAAGCTTGGGTAATAAAATTTCATCACTAGGGTTGGGAGTGGAGGATTGGAGAAAAATACAGAGTGGGGGTTTAAAACCATGTACTGACAATTTTGAAAAGTTTCCTACATTTATGGGCCGCACAGTTTTTCAAATCGTTCCCAAACCAAGCAGAAGACACTGCCTGAAATCACCCTCTTTGCACGGTTTCCTAGGAATTCAGCATGGTTTGTCAAACCGTGCAAAAACCATGAAATATTCCTTGGAACCCCCTTTTATTCTTCTCTCCTATCCCGATCCCCCAGAACACCCCTTAACCATCACATGAACATTGGGATAAACTTATCTATCAAAAAAGAAGAACCAAAACCTAAACAAAACAACAAGATACCTTAAGAAAATCGGTGACCTTACAACCTCCCCACCTTATAACAGCTCACCCTCGAGCCTCTCTTCTATACATCAGTAAACCCATAGAACACAAATCAAGGGAACAAACTTTCCCGACAAGACGTTCTCACTACAACCAAACACGATCAAAAAAATTGTCAAGGGTGCATCCACTTCACCCATTCCCTCCCTTAGAACTTCATGGCGGGATAAGTCCGGTGTGAAAACCTACCCACAGAAAAATAAATCATAACACACAACTTCACATCATCATAGAGGCACCAATCAGCCCCTTATTTGTCTGATCATCTATACAAAACATGACCCGAATCACATGGCTTCATTTACCTCTATTTTTGTTTTCCAAAACAATAACGGTGACCCTAACCTCATATCACCCGAAGGATAACACATGACCCTTCTAACTATATTTCCTAATTAATTTGTTCCATAACCATACAACCAAACACCACTCAACAATTTCTGGTACTCGACAAACTAAACTCGCATCAAAGCGTTCTACCAGGGCTATCCCAACTAAACGATGACCACTCGATTCATTCCAAACTGAATCCCTTTTAACATCATCAAACAACCATTTATCCAGTATAGTTGTTTACTCCATTTTCTATTACTTAGAACATCCTCCATCGACAAAGGACCACAATAGCTGAAACCTAATTTCCCATCACATAACAAGTTCCCACTCACTGTGGCCAAGAATCCATTGGAGCCTTACCATGACTTGTCATCTAGATGAACCATCACAAAAATTGGGAAGACACCACTACAATATCCATTCAATGAATAATATCATCCAAACCTCACTCAGGTACAACTTTGTTTTGAATGGTGTTATCTTCTACAATATGAACTTGAATGTGGGTCACTCTCACCTCACCAATCCATATATATCATCTCAGGTCTGATCACACCAGAATCACTTATCCAAGAACACCCACCTTCCACTGACGGTACTCAATCCCATTCTCACCATTCCAATGTGCTTACTCAATAGAAACCTATCATTTTCATCCCACACACCCACTGAGGTCATTTCCCATATTCCTATAGAATTCCATCATCACGGCCTTACCTCCCTCTAGACTATCATTGACTCCACCTTTGGAATGAGAGAAAATCACATGGAAAAGATTCTCCCAACATCAAGATGTTATAAAACCACCCCAGGGTAAATTTCCTATGTTTAACCCCTGATATTCATTGGAGTTAGAGAAGGCAACCACGTTTTCCACAACCTGTTATCGTATCCAACCACAACCTTCAATGACTTTAGCACAGACATCACAAGATATACATGGAACCATCTTGAGCTCGAAGCCAACCCCTGGCTCATCAATGACCACATCCCAGTCCCACATGACTCTCCTAGGAACCTAACATGCACCTCATGGGTTACTCGATGGCACCCCAGAAACACTACATCAACTGGATGTCCACTTATCCACTTCTAGGACGAATTTATCACTCCCCACCTTAAGAGGGTTGTTACCACTACTCGCAATAGGGGCTTCAACCCCTGTATCTTTTACTCGATCAAAAACCAATCCCAAAACATAGACATTACAATCTATATTTTTCCCAAAACAAGAATAAAAATGGCATATAGTGCCTATTCCTGGCTTCTATAAATGGAACCTATGACATTTGTCGACATTTGGTCCATCCCGATGACCTAACCCAAAACCATAGAGGGTTCACATTCCATCATTAAGATCCATATATTCCTATCCCATGTGAATTTAATCCATGATCTCCCTCATACAACCAAACACCATCATGTCTCTAGGTGTGAGACAAAGATTCGCAACGTACCTTAGATGATGTCTAGATATTCGGAAGGATCATTACTAGCTGAGGAATGCTATGAAATTGTCTAAGAAAACCACCGCCAACCTATCCATTTATGATGTAAATCTATTGGACACCATGACCTTCCAGGGATCTCAGGCTTCCCTGCCAAACCTGTCACATCAACACTTAACCATCACCACTCAGGTGTGATTTCCAACCATGTTCAACCATCACCCCATAAGAAACCAATTCATAAAATAAGTTCATCCACAAGACCAACCTTACCTCGTGTGTCCCCATCATGTGAAAGAATATAACTACACTCCAGCCACCTTTGTCTCTTCCAATCAAAAAAAACCTCAAAACCTTATTAATCATCATCAAAAAAGTTAATTTAGGAATCCATATGATACAAACCTTCAGAACAAACTCACATCCTATCACAACACTAGAGTTACCTTATGAAAGAACTAGGTACAACTATACCATCAACCATACCATTATTCCCTCAAGGCCAAACCAGCACCATGGGTAACATAGAGTCCCACTAACCAATCCCAAAATATCTACATGTGCGACACACACACAAAAGCACTAAAATCCCTACCTGACCTCTCTCAGAGGTCATATTGAGGGTTTAATGTTACCAACTCCCTAGAATAGAGAAACAACCAAGAAGTCCATTGGTTCTCTCTCTCTCTAAACTATACATATCATGACATGAAAAAAAGAAATTCTCATGAATGGAACACTCTTTCCCATTCTAATGAACACAATTCCTACCACATGAAAAACCACCTACTCTAGGATCCATACCATGGGTGTACACATTCATCGTCATTACAAGCAAAAAGTACTCTCTGGGATTCATGACACTACTCAAAATGCCTCTACTCACAAGGTCATCAAGACCGAGGAACCATCGTTAGGGTCTGGCATGTACTCCGTATGGTCATGAACCACGAGTGTTCTGTCGCTCAGATGACCGAACATCGCCTCACAACCAAAAGTCCACAAACATATGAAGGGTTTCCTAAACACACCACCTAGGCCATATCACAACTGGAAAGAACTCACAATCCAAATCCAAAGTCTCAAACTAGATCACTCTCACAGCCCCAACCCACACAAACAATGGTCCAAATGATAAAAAAAGGGATACCCAAAATTTAACACAATTTTTCTCATTTTTAAACATATAATTCACTATTTTCTTTAAAGAACGACCGAAATGATATAACCATATAGATGAAAAAAGATCATACGATAGAAACCTTAAACAACTAATTCTTCATGCCCTATCCCAAAAGTCATCATCACTCTTAGAACACAGCCCCTACCATATCTACTGCGGTCATGGACAACATGGGGTAACCAATTCAATTAATCAAAATCCCTTCATCAAAAACTCATCATACCAATAAATCATTTACAACACATTTCCTTTCCACTTACAGACATTTCCCATTTGACAACTTGTTAAAATCATCATTTGAACTCAATTAAACCTTTAATTAAGAAAAATTCATTAGCTATTTTACCATCATTATACAACCATTTTTATTTTAGTCACCAAAACAACCCTTATGATTTATCAAAACCCAAAACTCAAACCCGGTCACAACCTTTTTTTATACACAATATTTCACAACTATTCATTTGAATTCTTTTCACACACTCGCGATCATTACCATTATTACGCATCATATTATTCATTATTATGAGGAAATTAAAATAAATTCTACTCTTTATTCCCATCAAAATCATCTATTGTGTGTTCCTATAATGATGCATGCCACTTATAACTTTAGATGCCTAAAATGGTGTAAGAATGCACAACCTCATGCCATTTTAGCCATGAAGAAAATATCATAACTTAGTCATGTCACACAAAACGTGCATCAACCAATGGTGAAATATCATTCTAGTGTAATAAACTGACAATAAGAACAACATTCCAACCTAGTGCATCTTGGATTTTCCCTCATACATGGGTCGACTACTCCCAAGCACGAGAACGTTACCAAGTCTAGACACATCATAATATAATTTCTACCATCCACCAATAGTTAGAAAGAGAAAATAACTTATCTGATATCACATTATATCATTCCTTACCTAGAATCCACTAAAAAGATGCTCTGGTCGGGTTCATCACATGACCTCAAGCGTGCAACCTCATACACCGGAGGTTGCCGACTAGCAGCGAGGGTGTAATGAGTCATGTTGGGAGATTATACCTTATTTACCATAGTAATATAAAGAAGATAATAATTTAATCAACAGAAACAATAGAAAATAATCATCAATAGGCATAAATGATCAATTCCCAACACTGGGAACAATCATATACAATAAGAAATATGTCATGTCAAGCTACATTTCAATTGAATGATACCCAAAATAAAACAATGGAGAAAAACTACCAATGGCTCCCAATATATGTCTAGATCCTTCTACAAAAAAATCATAAGACCAAATCAAAAACATCATGTCGGTTCCTTGACCTTGTCCTGTCCTACAACCATGAAGTCTACTCGGGCACCCAATGACGGCCCAAGAAGGGTTTGAGTACAAAACTCATTATGCCACCACCAATGGTGTCTAAAAATATCATGTCTAATAGATAATGCAAGATAGTACAAAATGAAAGGTATGTAAACAAGGGATATTTTATTTTCCATTAGTTAACATGGTTCATTTAACTCATGAATATAGTCCATCCCAATTTCATTTCACATACCATTTTCACACATAATCTATGTTAACATATTGTCTTAATGTTATGCATATATATCATCCATACATGGGTCTAAGGAAATAAACCACAACGAATAGGGGAAATCAATCCAGTCCCTATCTCACTAGGGACACACATAACATCAATATATTATCCTCATCTCAAAACCGTAGTCCGATATGAACGAAACTATTAGGTTGAATAGAGCCTCCATCCCCTTTCCTAACCCATCCATTTTTTTGGAGAGTTTACTACCTTAGTGTACTACTATACCTGTGGGAGTATAATATCAAGATAATACAACACACTATCAAGCCGTGTGCAAACTCTTATTTATCAAGCACCACAACCCTACCATAACAAAACAATTCATAACTGATGCAATTGAATATCATCATTCACAGTGCATAGAAAACAAAATGGCAGTTAAAAATATTCCATAACCCATTAACACTCTTTCCAATTGAAATTCATATCCATTTTACTGAATCCCCATTTCTATGCCTTAACCTGTTAAATGTATTCAACAACCCAAATACCTTATCCAAATTAATATTATACTATTACATAACACATTTATCCCATTTATCATTTCAAAATCATTTACCCACATACACATTTCATGTATAATTCCCATAACACACAACACAATCCATTTATTGCAATCATCCATTTAAGTGTACCTCTTAATCATCATGTATTGACCAATTCCATGAATTCATCCATTCCCTTATTAAATATCATTAACATATCCCTCATTCTTCACTTAATTTTCCAATTACATGTTTACCATTTAATATGCACTAACCTACTTAGGAATTTATAACCACAATTCATCAAACAATGGACATAATCTCATTTGACCAAAAATGAATGTTTCCATGTCATTTCAAAAAATACCTTATGTATTATCACCACAGGCTTCTCTATTATCATTCCATTTACACATAATCAACCATTAACCGTTTTTCTACACGTGTTCTACATTATCACTTGACAACCCTTTATTTAACCCTACCATTTTCATAGTTTGGAAAAGTCGATGAACCCCATGGGTGGCCATTAAGTGGTCAAACCATCCTCTACACATCCCATAGGGTTCCTGAGGGAAGAAATTGGTCACTTAGAAACCAATTGTTTTCAAATGCCACAACATAATTAAGAACACCAAAATGGTAAAAAAGAACATAAGAATACAAGCACAAACCCAACATAAAATTACGGTATAATAATTGTAGACCACCTACTTAGAATTTGATGATGAACAAACTCTTAATTGTAGCCATAAATCTAGATACAAACACCCCTTGAAGCACAAATCTAGGATCCATCAGAATACAAATGGGTTTAGAGATTTGGATGAATATGGGAGAAACCACAAGAACTAATCTGAAAAAGATAAGGGATGAGAGTATTAGACATACCGAGAGCTTCGATCCCCAACTAGCAAATTCCAAGACAACAATGAATCAAAGGGAATCTTGGGTCATCCATATTCATCATTTGGGTTGTGAGGGGATGAATGGAGGAAAACAAAATGATGGTGTTTAAAACACCAGAGTGGAAATTTTGTAAATTTTCCATCTTTTTTGGGCCACACGGTTTACCCGCACAGTTTTCCAAACCATTGAAAAATCCTGCAGAAGCTCTGCTTGAAATCACCCCTTTTCACTGTTTCCTAGTAATTCTGCACACCTTATAAAACTATGTTCAAATAGTGCGTAAGCCTTTGTCCAGGGCTGTACAGTTACCTGGGATGCTCTGCAGAGTTTTCAGAAACCACGCACAAAAGTGAAATATCCCCAAAACCCAATTTCTATACTTCTTTCATGTCTCGAACCCCCAGAACACCCCAGACTGTCACCAGAACTTTGGTAATCACTTAAATATTTAAAAATAAATGGCCAAAATAATACATAAAAAAACATATCTTATGAAAATCTGGGACTTTACATATGTTGTCTTGGTTGTATTATTTTGGACTTGTTTTATGTTTATACCACATTTCTTCCATTTCATGATAGTGTTATTATATATTCTTTAATAATTATTCAATTTTATTATTCATAAATTGTATGTTTTAAAATATCATGTTATTCCATTTGACTCATATGTTATGCTTCATTATCATCATCATCATCCATTTACTGGGCTTTTTAATCACCCATTTTTTTATGTATTCCACGAGTTATACTATGATTTTTGAAGATTAAATCTATATATAATAACATTATAGAGTTTAAAATAATGATGTTTTATTATATATTTATTTTTATGATTTATGAACCATGTATGCAATATACACTAGGCCCCTGGATCTTCAGGTTCTATTTGTAATATTTTTATATTATAAATCATATGATAAAATGAATAGGATTTTAGGGCCATGAAATTAGTAGACTCCAAAGGTTAAATTTTAGTGATGAGAATTAAATATTTTATATTATAAATATGAAATAAAATTTTAGGTTTTATTTCAATGGGGTGGTCGTGTGGTGCTTTTAAAAGTGATTATGTGTGAAATTTTGAATAATGTGTTTGTCATTTTATTATTTTGGCCAATAAAAATGAATAGTATTAATTTCCATGACATTAATTAGATTACGATGAAAAAAAATTTTTATTATACATTCAATCCAAGGAAAAAAATAATAGAAGATTTTGAATATATATATAAATAAATAAAATATTTTTATAATAACATAGAACATAGGTCCTAAAATTGAAAACATTGTGAAGATTTTGTTGCTAATTTTTCTTTAGTGGAAAGGATGTATTGTGGTTATAATGGTGGAGTGGAAAGTTATGTGGGAAGAAATTGGTTTTTTGGCATCAGGGGTGTTTGTTGGTGTGTATATTTCAATAGTTCATGTGGTGATTGGTTGGTGTTTTGGGGTTTTATGTAATTGTTCTATAGTGTTATGAAATATGGTTGGTAATTAGGAATACAATATTAGTTATGTTATATAATTTAATATGTATTGGATACCAATAAACTATTAATTATAAAAAATATTTGTCGTTCATTAATTCAAATATGGGTAATCATTATCAAATGGTATGATATTAAATTTGGATAAATGAATGGTGTAAACATTTTAGACAAGTTAGTTAATAGTAATTATAGAAAAATTTATATAATTTCATGTTTTTATTTGATGACAATGTTGCGATGTTATGGATATTTTTCATGGGTAGGAGGGGATGTTTTTCTGTATTGAAATAATTTTTTTTCTATATGAATTTGGTGATGTGATGGTTGCAACATATTTTTTCATTGTATCAACACTTATTTCAGGATTTTGTGTTTCAATTAATTTTGTTTAATTTTCATATTAAATTTTATATTACCCCACTCATGTCAAATAACTATTCCAATTCCCAAATATTTTTTATCTAGGGGTTTTTCCTATATCTATGTTGGTGATGAAACAGATGGGTAAATACTCCATTTAACCCTTTTATCACTTTTAGGTGATGACAAGGATATACTGATTAGAGGTTTTGAGGAAGGAGATGTGACTTCGAGAGGCTATAGTGAAACAATATAGCATTTTGATGATATGGTGATGACATGATGATGATGTCATACTGGATCTGATACGTGGTTGGTGTCTTGCATTTTTTAGTAGGTAATCTGGTAGATACCAATTATATTAAAAATAGCATAATATGATGAGGATGGGATGTTCACTCATGATTCTTAAAGTCTAAACATCTGAGTCCAATAATTACATTATTGTATGAAAAAACAACATTATATCATAACCAAGGACATTTAGTTCTAAAGTTTTAGAGGATTAAGAATACATTATAATGTAGGATATATACTTATCTCACTAAAAGTGAATTTTGTTCCACTAAACAAATACTATTTAGTAATTCACAATTATACAGTAATGTTTCCCACAAAATTTTCCATAGTTGATACACTTTGTGACACATCATACATAATACCATTATTTATTTTCCTGGGTAATTGAAATATATGATATGGTGAGATAAAATTACTAGTAAGGTAAAACAAAATTGTCAAAAATAAATGATCATACGTGAGAATAAGTTAAACATGAGTATATGAGAACATAATCAGTGTAAATTATCCCATCGTAGGGAAATAATTCCCAATAAAACATAGATCATTATTCATGAATCCTGACATATGGATTTTCATAATCATAAAAAATGAGATATATTAGTGGGGAAACCTTAATCATTAATCACTATCATGGAAAAATTATCAGTGGAATAATAATTTGGCATAAAAATATGGTATAAAAATGTATAAATTTTTTGGAAAAGACACAACCATTCAAAATAAATTCTTATATAGAGGCTCACACATAAAAATATCATTATATTATGGATAAGTTCATTTTTTGATATGGTTTACTCCTCATTCCCTTACATGTAACCACATGATATATAATTATTTACAATGCATAGTATAAGGCCCCAGCCTAAAACCTTACTTAATATTGAATTAAATGAATAATTAAAATTGAGGATATTTTCAGGATTCGAGTTTTAGAGAATTAGATCATAACTAATACATCTCATAATATTATAAAGTAGACACTTCTACTAAGTTTCCATAAAATAAAAACTCTTAAAAAGTAACATGTCTACTTCTATGTTTTAGATTGCATGACTTTCCCTTGATCCCATCCTTGACCCTATTCCACATTAAGTCCTGTGAAAAACATTTCAAAAAAACTTGGGGTGAGCATAAAAATCTCAGTAAGGGATACACAAAAAATGAAAACTGTTAGTTTATCAAAACAACAAGTAAACTATGTATATTTTATCAAAGTAATACCTTCACCTTTATGAAGTAGTAAAAACTCTTCCCTGAATAAAATATCATTACTTACCATTTTGTAACCAAAAGATTCCGATAAAACCCATATAAAGAACACATAACATATAAAAGAAACTTGGGACATAAACATAATAAAGTGGAATAACCATACGGTCGACTTCCACACATATCACTTAATGGAATAGACATACGGCCAACTTCCATACATACTTAATGGAATAGCCATACGGCCGACTTCCATACCCAATGAATTGGAGGTTATAATGTAACCACCCGTCCTGGTATTCATGGCACCACCTGTCATATGGTTTATCACATAACCACCCGTCAAATGTCCAAGTACCATTATAAAAATCATAAGACATAAAACAAATATAATGAAAAGAAAACATTTCCACAAATTGATCAAAATATATCACTTAAATATATTGACATAACAAATCCATTATAAAAAACCATTTTCAATACAAAAATACATAAAAGAGTATTTGTTATTTATTTCATTTTAAAAAAAAACATTACGGCTTGTTCAGGAAGCCAAAGACCAAATAATACTCACGGCGGAAGAAAAGGTCTTTGTCACCGCGTACGTTAAAAGAAACATTCCTTTTTGTCGTTTTGTAAAATTCTTCGTAGAAAAATATTCATTTTGTATAAAAGTAAATGTAAAAGAGGTTTATACACCGTATAAAAGAAATTTGTGTATAAAACGAAATATGCCTCAATGAAAGGAGATTGAGACGAAGTCCCTTACCTCGGGTCCGACTTGACTCGATCATTCTTTAACGTCCTGAATAATAAACTTGAGTTAATTCATTTTTTCTTAAGAACCTTTTTCAAGTTCATTATTCCATTTATATCACTTATTTCCATGTTATAAAGATTATGTAATCATTTAAGTTAATAATGTTTGTTTTGTCGATATTTGGTTCTTAAGTCGAAAGTGGACTTCTTACAATTACATGTTGTTCGTGTGGTCAAAGGTTCTTTATTTATAGAATGAAATTCCTGATTTGGATATCATATATATCATATATATCCATCATATACATGTATTTATAATATTACATAAATATTTAGAGGTAAGAAGTGAAATGCACCATTCATGGAGACGGTAAGCCGTACGTACGCATGAACGCTACATTCATTTCTTTGTCATATTAATGGAATTAAAACTAAATGATAGGTATGTATATTTTAATTCCAGAATTATATTCATCATTTAGATGTATCATTAATCATATATATCCATTATATACATGTACTTATAGTAGTACATTACATTTGGGGATAAGAAATGAAATGCACCCTTCATGGAGACAGTAATCCATACGTACACATGAATGCTACTTTCATTTCTATCACATACATTAATTGAAAGAAATAATAATGATATAGAGGTATATTATAATTCCAGTATAACATCATATATAATAACTTTAAATCCATCCTTTATACGTCCCACATATGGCATCAACGAATCACAACACTTTGAGGGGGCGGTAGTCCGCACTTCCTAAAATGAAATTATCGTGTTTACCCACAATGGAAACCAAAAAGGTATACCACAAATGAAAAATAAATAATCATAAGGAAACCATAACCATAATATATATCATTTATAAATTGAGTTACATCTTGATGACCACCATTAAAGGTGTTTAAAAGATGATTGAACAATCATCATTTTGTGAGGCAGAAATTCGCCAACCACAGAAACAGTATGGTCATTAACCATTAGATGTAGATGTGTGTAAGTGTATCTAGAAAGGTTCTTAAAACAATATCCTAGTATATTTAAGATACTAGATTTGTTACAAAATAAATGATTAAAAAGAGTTTAGGGGGTTGGAGAAACAAAATAAAACAAAAGAACACAAGTGAAGACATCACCTTAAAATCGGGTAACTCTATAGATTTGAGCTCAAAGGCTTCCTTGGAAAGACTTCTGCCCAAAGTGAGGCATCAAGGAGTAATATAGGGATGTGGAGAGACAAAATGGGCAGGTTTTTGCCGATCCAAAGGCTCTAGAAGTGTGGGTAAGGTGGTAGAGGTTGGGGGCCTTTTATAAGAGGAGGGGAGGGGCACTCTTGGAAAGTAAGGAAATGTTACTTTATTTTAGAATGAGTTTCGGATTTTAATGGTCCCACATTGATATTTTTCGAGGATAAGGTGATAGGGGTTAGAAATTCACCCATAAAATAGGTTTTGTACATGTGTAGGTCTTATAATTCACATTATCTTCCCATTTTATTTAAATCGTTAAATAATGAGGTAATCGCTGCATCATCATGGTGTCATAAATAATTTAATTTATTTAGTGTCTAAAAATTATAAATAAATACTATGATGTAGGAAATAGTTTTACCTTTCCAATGAATATTTATAGTCAAAAATATGATTTGTATAACCCCATGTAAAAATTGTTTTAGTAAAACAACTAATGTTTGTGACATTTTTATTTTAACTTAAAATAAAAACTTATTAATGTAATTTTCAAACCAAAGTGGCTTCATGGGGTCCCCAAGTTGACACATGGATTTTCATGATCGGCCATGACATATACAATGAGGTTAGGACATGTGTCAAGATCATTTAATATTATTACAACATTATTTTTACTTTAAATTACACTAATAACCTATAATCGCGATTAAAAACTTAATAAGTTACTATTCACCAAAAAATTATTTTAGTCCCATTAAACCACATTTTACTTCTCAATGACAACCATTTTTGTCAGAATTTTGAAATTCAAAACACAGAGGTGGTAAAATTTCATTTAAACGAAAAATCTGTTTTTTAAGTACCACTTAGTGGTTTCACTATTCATCAAAAATTGAAGTTTTTCAGAAAAATACCAAAAATTCACCCTAAGATATATTTGATATTCCGAATTCAAAAATTAATTCCATTTTACAAAATTCAAAACATATAAGTTGCATTATTTAATTTAATAATTAATTCCCGATGTCAGAGCAAATAGCGTGTTTTTATGATACAATAACTATCAAAAGATTGACACTAGTTTAAGTCCGATTTCAAAGTGAAATTAATTCCAATGACCACTATTGGATTTAATGGTAAAAATATATTCTAATTTCACTTTAAAACCAACTCAAAAGATAATCTATTCATAAAAATAAATTATATTAAAAAGATGTTTTGAATTAAAATACAACATTTTACACTATTCATTAAAAAATGAACTTTATCCGAAAAATATGAAAAATTTACATAAAGTAAATTTTGATGTCCTGATTATAAAGAAGAGTATTATTTGGTCTAATAGAATGTATAAGAGTGACCAAAACTATATTTATATATGGTTCGTCATCAAAAGGTGATAAGTCGACCTTTTTTGAATGTTAGATTATATATGCCTAAAATTGAATTCTTTTCATCATTTTAAGCCTTTATGTTTTATTGGATAAATGTAGAAATATTTTAAAAAACATATATAATCATATTTTAGTTATTTCTATTCATTCTCGCCAATATAACAACTACGTGTTAACTACAATTTAAAATAATATTATTTTATTACTAG
Organism: Viscum album; assembly: GCA_963277665.1. Lineage (NCBI taxonomy): Eukaryota > Viridiplantae > Streptophyta > Magnoliopsida > Santalales > Viscaceae > Viscum > Viscum album. Next base: position 1,582,977,303 of record OY728158.1, on the reverse strand, counting down.
TGTGCAACGTAGGATTTCAATGAAACTCTTTGTTACGTATCGGGTACGCTATTGAACATAGAAACCCCTTTAAAGTAAAATTAATATTTAATTAGTAAATATTAACAAATACGAAAATATTTTATTCTTTATTCACCTGGGATGTTACATCCATCCCCCCTTTTGGGAACTGCGTCCTCACAATTTTATTCACTTATCAAAATAAGTGGGGGTATTTCTCCCTCATAGCATTTTCAGATTCCCATTTTGCCTCTTCATTAATGTGGGTTTTACAAAAAAAAATTTAACTGGTCAATTAACTTATTTCTCAATACTTTCTCTCTTCGGTGAAGAATCTGGATTGGATGTTCTTTATAAGATAGGTTCTCTTCCAGCTGAACTACCTCTAGACTCAAAACATGAGATTGATCTGGAATACACTTCCTCAACATCGAAACATGAAAAACAGTGTGTACCTAAGATAAACTCAGAGGTAATGCCACTCGGTAAGAAACTGATCCAAATTTATCCAGAATTTTATATGGTATAATGAACCTTGGACCCAGCTTTCCTTTCTTACCAAATCTCATCACACTTTTCCACGGAGAAACCTTGAGAAAAACATGATCACCTACCTCGAAAGATAGATCCTTCCTCCGGTTATCCGCATAACTCTTCTACCTACTCTGAGCTGTTCTCATGTGTTTCTGAAACAACTGAACTTTTTCTGTCATCTCTTCTACCAATTCTGGTCCCATCAGCTTCCTTTCATGCACTTCATCCCAAAATGCTGGAGTTCGACATTGATTCCCATATAATGCCTCAAATGGTGCCATATGTATACTGGAATGAAAAATGTTATTATAATAAAACTCAACCAAAGAAAGATGTTGGTCCCAACTTCCCTGATAATACATCGAATAAGCCCATAGAATATCTTCCAAAGTCTAAATTATTCGTTCTGAATGCCCATCTGATTGAGGATGAAAGCTGTACTAAAATTTAATTCAATACCCAATGACTTATGAAGGCCTTTCCAAAAGTTAGAAGTAATCTTGGGATCACGACCATATACAATGGAGAGATGAAATCCATGTAACCTGACTATCTCTTTAAGATACAAATGGGAATGTTGATCTAGGGAAAAATTATCTCGTATGGAAAGGAAATGAGCATATTTTGTCAAGCGAAAAACAATAACCCAGATTGCATTATTACCTCGGGATGTCCTCGGTTATCTCACAAGAAAGTCAATGGATATGTTTTCCTATTTACACTCTGGCACTGGTAAAGGCTGAAGCATCCCTTTTGGTAACTCTCGATCTGATTTAACCTGCTGATAAGTCAAACACTGCATTGTAAAATCAGCAATATCTCTTTTCATTCCATCCCACCAGTAATACTCCCACAGACCCCTGTACATCTTAGAACTGCCATGATGAATTGAAAATGGGGAACTATGAGCCTCACATAACAACCCATTCATCAATTGTGAATCAACAAGGACACATAATCTCTTCCCAAACCTCAAAACACAATCATTATCAATGTTGAATTCAGGCAACTTACCCTTCTAAACCAGCTCTACCTTTTTCTGCAACTCACTGTCTTCCCTCTATGCTTGGTTAATTCTGTCTGATAGGGATGATCTCACTGATACCTGAAACAAAATAGAAGAACTTCCTGCACCAACAACATCTATTCCAAAGTTCATCAAATCAAAAACCAAAGGATCTCATTCCAAACATAGCATGGTTAATGAAGCATTACTTTTTCGACTCAAAGCATCGACCACTTTATTTTCTTTTCTCGGATGGTAATGAATTATACAATCATAATCCTTGATTAATTCCAGCCATCACTTCTGTCTCATGTTCAATTCTTTATGAGTGAATATATACTTTAAACATTTGTGATCAATATAAATTTCACACTTTACTTCATACAAATGATGCCTCCAAATTTTTAAATCAAAAACAACAGCATCTAATTCCAAATCATGTGTAGGGTAATTTACCTCATGAGTTTTCAACTGACGTGAAGCATAATCAATTACCTGATCATTCTGCATAAGGACACAACCATGTCCCTTCAACAAAGCATCACTGTATATAACAAAATCACCATTCCTGGATGGAAGTGCCAAAACTGGAGCATTCACCAATCTTATTTTCAACTCCTGAAAACAATAATCACATTCTATTGTCTAGATGAACTTAACACCCTTATGAGTTAGCTTTGTCATTGGACTAGATAACCATGAAACATTTTCAACAAACCTTCGGTAGTAACCTGCCAAACCAATAAAACTACAGATATCGGTTACATTTTTGGGTCTTGGCCATTCGTCAACAACTTTTGTTTTAGCAGGATCAACAGCTATTCCATCTTTTGTAACAATGTGACCCAGGAAAGAAATTTGCTGTAACCAAAACTCACACTTGCTGAATTTTCCATATAGTTTCTTTTATTTTAAGGATTGAAAGATAACCCTTAAATTAATTTCATTCTCCTCTGTACTTTTAGAAAACACCAAAATATCATCAATAAAAACAACCAACATTTTTCACCTGAGTCAACTGAGCCATCACTGCAACAAACTGTTTAGTTCTGATTCTGACCATCAAAGGATACTGATTTGAAAGTTCATTTCCCTCTATATGCCTTCCCAGAAAAGTTGTTCTGTTTCCTCTATGAAAAACCATTCTTAACACAGAAATATCTTAGGAGAAGCAACATGGTCATCCGTAAATTCTATATCATTTCAATGATACCATAAATTAAATTATAATTTAACACTTTTCAAACTCTTAAAGTTGTCTAAACTGACCTTTGATACCATATATAAGGCCCCGACCTTAAACCTTACTTAATATTGAATTAAATGAATAATTCACATTGAGGATCTTTTCAGGTTTAGAGTTTTAGATAATTAGATCATAACTAATACATCTCAAAATATTACAATGTAGACACTTCTACTAAGTTTCCATTAAATAAAAACTCTTAAAAAGAAACATGTCTATTTCCATGTTTTTGATAGCATAACATTCCCTTGATCCCATCCATGACCCTATTCCACATTAAGTCCTGTGAAAAAAATTTCAACAAAACTTGGGGTGAACATAAAAAGCTCAGTAAGGGATACAAAAAAAATCAAAACTATTAGTTTATCAAAACAACATGTAAACCATGTATACTTTATCAAAGTAATACCTTCACCTTTATGAAGTAGTAAAAAAACTTCACTGAATAAAATATCATTACATACCCTTTTGTGACCAAAATATTACCATAAAACCCATATAAAGAACACATAACATATAAAGGTAGCATGGGACATAAACATACTTAAGTGGAATAACCATACGGTCGACTTCCACACATATCAATTAATGGAAGAGCCATATGGCCAACTTACATACATACTTAATGGAATAGCCATACGACCGACTTCCATACCAAATGAATTGGAGGTTATAACGTAACCACCCGTCCTGGTATTCACGGCACCACCCGTCATATGTTTTATCACGTAACCACCCGTCAAATGTCCAAGTACCATTATAAAAATCATCAGACAAAAAACAAATATAATTGAATGAAAAAATTTCCACACTTTGATCACAATATATCACTTAAAAATATTGAAATAACAAATCCATTATAAAAAACCATTTTCAATACCAAAATACATAAACGAGTATATGGTATTTATTTCATTTTAAAAAAAACATTACGGCTTGTTTAGGAAGCCAAAGACCAAATAATACTCGCGGTGGCGGAAAAGGTTGTTGTCACCGCGTACGTTAAAAGAAATATTCCTTTTTGTCATTTTGTATAATGCTTCGTAGAAAAAGATTACTTTTGTATAAAAGTACAAGTCAAAGGGCTTTATACACCGTATAAAAGAAAGTTGTGTATAAACGAAATATGCCTCAATGAAAGGAGATTGAGACGAAGTCCCTTACCTCAGGTCTGAAATGACTCGATCATTCTTTAACATCCTGAATAATAAACTTGAGTTAATTTATATTTTCTTAATAACCTTTTTCAAGTTCATTATTACTTTTATATCACTTATTTCCATGTTATAAACATTATGTAATCATTTAAGTTAATAATGTTTGTTTTGTCGATATTTGGTTCTTAAGTCGAAAGTGGACTTCCTATAATTACATGTTGATCGTGTGGTCAAAGGTTATTTATATCCAGAATGACATTCCTGATTTGGTTATCATATATATCATATATATTCAGCATATACAAGTATTTATAATATTATATAATCATTTAGAGGTAAGAAATGAAATGCACTGTTCATGGAGACGGTAAGCTGTACGTACGCATGAACGCTACTTTCATTTCTTTGTCATATTAATGGAATTAAAACTAAATGAGAGGTATGTATATTTTAATTACAGAATTATATTCATTATTTAGATGTATCATTAATCATATATATCCATTATATACATGTACTTATAATATTACATTACATTTGTGGATAAGAAATAAAATGCACCATTCATGGAGACGGTAAGCCGTACGTACGCACGAATGCTACTTTCATTTATATCTCATACTTTAATGAAAAAAAAATAATGATAAAGATTTATATTATAATTCTAGTATAAAATCATATATAATAACTTTAAATCCATCCTTTATACGTCCCACATATGGCATTAACGAATCACATCACTTTGAGGGGGCAGTAGTCCGCACTTCCTAAAATGAAATTATCGTGTTTACCCACAATGGAAACCATAAAGTTATTACAAAAATGAAAAATAATGAAGCATAAGGAAAAAATAAACATAATATATATCATATATAAATATAGTGACCTCTTTATGGTCACCATTAAAGGTGTTTAAAAGAAGATTGAACAATCATCGTTTCGTGAGGCATAAATTCGCCAACCACAGAAACAATATGTTATTTAACCATTAGATGTAGATGTGTGTAAGTGTATCTCGAAATATTATTATAACAACATCCTAATATATTGAAGATACTGGAGTTTTTACAAAAGAAATGAATAAAAATAGTTTATGGGGTTGGAGAAGTAAAATAAAACAAAAGAACACAACTGAAGACATCACCTTAAAATCGGGTAACTCTCTTAGATTTGAGCTCAAAGGCTTCCTTGGGAAGTCTTCTGCCCAAATTGAGGCTTTAAGGAGTAAGATAGGGATCTGTAGAGACAAAATGGGAAGGGTTTGGCTGATCCAATGGCTTTAAATGTGTGGGTAAGGTTGTAGAGGTGGGGGGCCTTCTATAAGAGGAGGGGAGGGGCACTCTTGGAAAGTAAGGAAATGTTACTTTATTTTAGAATTAGTTTCGGATTTTAATGGTCCCAAATTGATGTGTTTCGAGGATACGGAAATAAGGGTTAGAAATAAACCCATCCAATAGGTTTTTGACATGTTTAGGTCTTATATTTTACATTATCTTCCCATTTTATTTAAATCGTTAAATAATGAGGTAATCGCTGCATCATCATTGTGTCATAAATAATTTAATTTATTTAATGTCTAAAAATTATTAAAAAATACTATGATATTGGAAATAGTTTTACCTTTCCAATTAATATTTATAGTCAAAAATCCGATTTGTATAACCCCATGTAAAAATTGTTTTAGTAAAACAACTAATGTTTGTGACATTTTTATTTTAACTTTAAATAAAACGTTATTAATGTCATTTTCCAACCAAAGTGGCTTCATGGGGTCCCAAGTTGTCCCATGGATTGTCTTGGTCTGCCATGACATATCCAATGAGGTTAGGACATTTTTCAAGATCATTTCACATTATTACAACATTATTTATACCTTAAATTACACTAATAAACTCTTATCACGATTAAAAACTTAATAAGTTACTATTCACAAAAAAATTATTTTAATCCCATTGAACCATATTTTACTTCTTAATGACAACCATTTATGTTGGATTTTTTAAATTCAAAACACAGAGGTGTTAAACTTTCATTTAAACAAAAAATCAGTTTTTTAAGTACCACTTAGTGGTTTCACTATTCATCAAAAATTGAAGTTTTTCAGAAAAATACCACAAATTCACCCTAAGCTATATTTGAAATTCTGAATTCAAAAATGAAGTCCATTTTACAAAATTCAAAACACATAATTTTCATTAATTAATTTAATAATTAATTTCCACCGTCAGGGAAAATAGCGTGTTTTTATGAAACAATAAGTATCAAAAGATTGACACTAGTTTAAGTCCGATTTCAAAGTGAAATTAATTCAACGGACACTATTGGATTTAATGGTAAAAATATAATCTAATTTCACTTTAAAACCAATTCAAAAGATAATCTAATCATATAAATATATAATATTAAAAAGAGGTTTTGAATTAAAATACAACATTTTACACTATTCATTAAAAATGAACTTTATCAGAAAAATACCAAAAATTTACACAAAGTAAATTTTGATGTCCCTATTCTAAAGAAGAGTTTTATTTGGTCCAATATAATTTATAAGAGTGACCAAAACTATATTTATAGACGGTTCGTCATCAAAAGGCGATAAGTCGACCTTTTGTGAATGTTAGAGTATATATGCCTAAAATTGAATTCTTTTCGTATTTTTAAGCCTTTATATTTTATTGGATAAATGTAGAAACATTTAAAAAAACATATATAATCATAATTTAGTTATTTCTATTCATTCCCTCCAATATAACAGCTACGTGTTAACTACCTTTTAAAATAATATTATTTTATTACGAATGTGCAACGTAGGATTTCAATGAAACACTTTGTTGCGTATCGGGTACGCTATCGAACATAGCAACCCCTTTAAAGTAAAATTAATATTTAATTCGTAAATATTAACAAATATGAAAATATATTATTCTTTATTTACCTGGGATGTTACACATATGATGTTTAGATAATTTTGGGACAACCCATCACATAATTTTATATAATATATATGCGTGAGACATAAAAAAATTCATTATTCCCTCACAATATAAGTGACCTATGAAAAATAAAATGGTTTTAGGAATATATTTACAAAATATGGTGTATATTTCATTATGGGATCAAAGGAATAAGTATCACCAGATCATATCACCAGCGATGCATATAAAATATTAAATTATGCTTACATTGATAAATTGTGAAAAAATGGATGTGGAATTTTTATAGCATATAGAAACTCCAAACATAATGAATGGATAATAAAATAGTGGATTTTGAAGTGAAAATTAGACTAAAATTTTTCCCATTGAATTTTAAACATTAACATTCTCCTATTAAAATTGATATAAAAAAATTACTACACTCACACCTTTGGTAACTTTTGAGAAAGTATCATTTAATAGAATTAACGTGACATGAAATTATAAATCTCATGATTTTTATGAAATATATGGTAAAACGAATTCATGGGATATTATATAACCCACATTAAGAAATAATGTATTGAAATATAACATATTATAGTAAAGAAAGAATTGTGATGTGAAACCATTATAGACATCATAATTTATTATCAATGAAAATTTTGAAATTTATTTTTACATGGATGAAATTTAAATCTAAAGAATAAACTATATAAAAAATAATAGGGCATTGTTATCCCAACATAAAATAAAAAGGTTTAAGAAGAAACATTATAAAATAATGAGTGTAATTTTAGTAAAATACCATTATTGATTTGGAAATTTACATTTAAAATAACATGGAAAAAGATCATGAAATAGTCCTTTACTGATTAATAAAATATTATTTATACTAATGTATGTGAGGGGTTAGTATATACACCATGTGAATGATTATTTTTTGAATAATTTCGAATTTTTCATTGAATTTAAAATCAGAAAAACAACACTTACAATTATCAGATTTTTTGAGATAAGAATCATTCAAAAAGGAGATTATGAGATAGAAATGAAGGTGCCCAAAATTTAAAAGGAAGAAAAATATAATAAAAATATCATTTATTTTTTACCAAAAATATATATATGATGTTTAAGATAAAATATTACCACGTAATGAAAATAAATTGTGACACCAAAATCCCATACCAAGGAATCATGCTTTCTCAAATGTATTCATCCTCATGTATAATAATAATTTACTTATTAAATATATATTTCAAGATTATATACTTTCCTATATACATTTAAATATATCATTTATATCAATTAATTACATAGTTTTGACTTATTTTTATTTTTTATTGACCATCTGTTAATATTAGTTCCAATCATACATTTCATATTTCGATAAAATGTTTTCAGTAAAAATTACAAGTTCATGGTTCCATAATATCTTGAATATAAATCATTCTATAAGAAATGTTAGATTTTTAATTTTAAAGATTTATTTTATTTCTATTGTTGTTTTACGGATGAGTCTTGAATTTCAATCCCATAATAAAATTGTTTAAGTAATCTTCAATAAAAAAAATTTAGAATATTAAACTTGAAGTAAATATTAATTTACATTCAAATAAACAAAAAAAATTCTTCCAATATCATATCACACATATAATTATATTTTATTTTAGTAACCTCTAATGATTATATTTTATAGCATTTTATATAATGGTGCTAAAATTAGCCTAGACAATACCATTCTTCAATCTGTTCATGAGTAAGAATATGTAGTGAATTAGCCAAAAATAACACTATTCCAAATGTTTAATGATCTTATATATATATTATTGACATGATAAATAATAATTTGTAAGTGTTATATGAAGATTTTAATTGAAAATATGTGATAAATATTCATATCTTACAAAGAATAAATCATATCTTTTCATGAAATACATATTAATTTTTGATGTAATTGGGTCATTATCCTAAGGAAAATTCTAAACAATTTATTAGAAAATTATTTTGGGATAACGTTATAAAATTTATCAATTAATGTTGGAATATTCAGGTGACTTCCATTTGGTTGTTGCAATTTGTTCCAATAGCTATAGAGAAATTTAGGTGACTATATCTTTCCCCTAAACCACTTAAAATTATCTCACTCCACCATAGATTTTATTTCCCCACATTCATCCCCCATTATCAATATCCCCCACCCCCATCACCCCTATCACCCTAGATGCAATATACCCCCAAACTATCACATAAAGTTTCTCCGTGTCATCTCTCCTCATGTCCCTCAACTCCCTACTCTCGATTTGTATTCTACCCCACCAACCCCCTTCCCCTAAACACAAATTCATACCCCATAAACATCCCTTTTCATATTTTTATGACCAAGGCTCATCCCATGATGTAATGTTTGTCCAAAATTGTCTCTCTATGTTTCACCCCATACATCTAATAGTCTTGTAGTTCATTTCTCCTAGAACAACCATGAATCCTTTTTCTATTAAACAAAAACATTCTATAAAATTTTGTATTAAATAATTTTTCAAATTATAGTATTTTTTATGGAATATATATTATTAGTTAGTTATGATGTTCGGTATTTACGGTAAAAAAAATTGGGAATATATTTCTAAATGAAATATTTAAATAAATAGTTCATGAAAATAAAATTTATTAAATACCTTGTTTTTCATGTGTATATATGGGTGTTTAGAATGTTGTTAGATGTGAAGAATTGTTCATGACACCATTTATGGGTGATAAATTATTTTTTATGAACATCATAACTATTAAGTTGACAAATACATTTTTATTTAACGAATTAATGTCACATATCTACCCAGATTAAATTTTATGTATAATTATTTGTTTTATGGTTCAACTAAAATTTTCATTATCAGCGAAATTGTTCCCAAGATATCTCATGAAATATGTTATATGTATATAAAATTTATATTAGAATAAATACTAATGTGACTACTTGTAAATATTATATACATAAAAAAATTATAGTTCTGTAGTTGTTATAGTAAATAATTTCATCTTCTGAACTTGTTATATTTTATATGAATATATATACCCCTAATAAATAGATAAGTTTCTCATTCTTACAATAAAAATGTTTTTTATAACCATATTTTAATTGAAATATTTTCTTCATAATTTTTTTGGAAATATTATTTTTTGGACAAAAAATGTTTGACATCATACATTTCATAAATATATGGTCAAATTAAATGTACCAGGATAAAAATATTTTTATAAAATAGTTTTTAAATTATAAAATGAATTATCATGGATATATTTATAATAGAAATTTTTTATGGTAATATCAGTTATCATATTTGGATTATTCTAAAACATTTCTACAAATCTAATTTTATAATATATTTATTTTGTTGTGATCTATGATATCAAAGGAATTATTATGAAATTTTTTATCCAAAATATAATTATAATAATACAATATATAATTATTCATATATGGATATTTTTATTTCATTAATAATTTTACTTTTATAACATTTTTAAAAATACATCTTCTATATTTTGATAGATTTGAATACAATTGAAGTTATTTATAAGTTATTGGTTTCGAAAAAATATTGCTTTTCAAAGGCTTAATATTTTATCATTTTTATTTTTACATCTATTATGTATTAAATTAATGGATTTGAAATTACTTATATTTTTTTGTTAATATACATAAAATTATTCATATATTTTTTTCATATTAAAATGTTTATTATATATATGTATTAATTCTAGAGTTTTCTTGAAATATTTTTTTCCATGTTTTAAATATTTTTTTTCCTATAGATACATAATTGGAAAATTGATGAATAGATAAACTGAATAGATTTTCTAAACAAATATGAGGGGAAAAATAAATTTTTTTATTTCACTAATTGAATTAAAAGTGATTCTATTAGTTTTCTATGTGTAAAATGTTCAAATTGATATTTCTTCAAATGAGATAATTTTATGGTGCATATATTTTAAAAAAAAGAATAAAAATAATAAATTGATACATTACGATGAATAGAGTATTCTCTATCATTGATCAGAATGTATTTATATGGCTACTAAAATAAGAACAATCCATTTGATATTAGTAATTCTTAGTGAAATGATTCATTAGTTACAAACTAAAATGATTAACATCTTGAGTAATGATGTTGGAGGGAATAATGCACATTCTTGTATAGATAGAGATGATTTTAAAAAAAACTCATCCATAGGCATGTATATAATTATATCATAGAATAAATCAACATAGATACTTATCATTCATTATTGATATATTTCAAAAAAAATTAAATGAACTATAGGAAAGTCACATCCTATGACATGTTGTTAGTACCAATTAAGATGGTAATCTCTTCTTGAGTGACATTTTTGCAGTCATATAATGAATATCTAATGATAATTGACAACCTTGGATTCCCATTTGAGACCATTAACTCCTTCCAAAACTATTATATGTTGTTTTTAAAAGACAATGCTTAGTTTTCGAATCATACTGAATTTTATTCGGCAAGGTCGAAGGATAATGATATTCATCGAAGTATTCAGATTCATCAAAATATGGTTTTGAATATAAGGTAATATATTGTATATAATAAGGTCAGATAACACCCTATCAAACCAAGGAGAATGTGATTCACAATGTTATATAAAATTTTAAAACTAATGATGTGGAATTCATAGAGAAATAAAGAGGCTGATATGTTAAATTTTCTATCAGATTCTTTGGCATGGAAAGAGTATTAAAAAATACATATAGACATTTTATATGCTATTAATAATTATTTAATGAGTTTTTTCCTAGAATTTTTAACCCATTACTATTGATGATTGGTGCGATATATTTTATGTGGCTAGTGGTGTTGGGTTAATAAAAAATTACCATATGTCTCAGTTTAAAGAAGCATTTTTTTACATTCCACTTTTATTCATAGACCATGAATACATCATTATAAAATCCATGTTTAAATGCCTCTATTTATTGAAAAATTTTGTGATTATGGATTCAAGAATTATGGGAATTTTTATATTCTATATCTCTTTCTTATGTTATACTATTGAATTACCGGTATTTGATATCCAATCAGGTTGGAAGAGGAAAGCATAATTTTTTATCCATTATTAAATAAAACTATTAAAAGTTCAAGTAATTATTACTATATATATTTTCCTTATGTTTTTACATACACCTTCATCCATAACACATAGTATTAGAAAATATAATTTTTCGTTTAATATATTATAGCTTATAGAAGAGAGGAGACATCTGGCTATGTGGAGAGATGAGATATTTTATCATGTTTTAGGTTTTAATGGTCATGGTTCTACCTTGACCTTGGGAAAAAGTGTCCCATGCGAAATTTTTTTTAGATTGTAGGTGATGGATTCCTATAAAGTTGTGTGGATAAACATCTCAACTATGGCTAATGTAGTAATGTAGACATTGAAACACAATATGGATGACTATACTTTGTAGTTATGGGTAGTGTATGAGATATTATTATAATATATGATGGACCATATATATAAGTGGATGCCCTAATTTCATTTTAATGGGGAATAGATGCTATAAACATAGGTAAAAAATGAAATACGATGAATTGATACTACTTTTTTTAATATGGTAATAATATTTGATATTTATAAATTTATTAATCTCAACATGCATATAGTTGGAATCCTCATGATTACATGTGTCATATGAATATATATGCATGAGGTATTTTAATTTATATCACTACTACATTTTTTAGTTTTGGCGCCTATGGTAGCGGGCGACCGCCATTGGCGGTCGCTACTAATGCTATTAGCGACTGCCAAAAGCGGTCGCTAAAACTGTAATGTAAATGGCGGGATTTTTCCCGCCACCCGTGTTGTCTTCTTGGATGTCACTCGCTGAAACAGCGTCGACGCCTCCCACCGCTGCACCGCCACCACAGGTCACCCCTTGTCGCCGCCACCCCGTTGCCTCCCGTCACCCCTACCAATGCTGCTGGAAAACCTCTCACCCTCGGCAGTCAACCGATGCTGTTAAATCCCCAACGTCACCCTTGACGCTTCCTCCGGACACCGTGGTTCTTACATGGCAGTCAACCCAAGCTCAGGGTCACCTCCAACATGCCACGCACGCCCCAGTATACAATCGGCCCCAAATAATCATTGGTTTTCGAAGAGAGTATTAGCGACCGCCATTAGCGGTCGCTATTACTCAATAGCGAAGGAGCAACTGCGACCGCTAAAAGCAGTCACAGGGCGGTCTTTAAAGGGAATTAGCGACCTCTTTTGGCGGTCGCTAAAACCCTTATTTCTAGTAGTGTATTTTTAATATTTATCATTTCATTAGAGGTGTATAATTTAAAAAAATCTCTATTTCCTATGTTATTGTAATGAGAAAATTTGTCTCACACCGTATTTTCCTAGTCAAAAAATAGATGATCATAAATTGTATTTAAATCTTAGTAAAATAACCATATAATGATTTATAAAATGTTTGAATTTATAGTGCATCAACAGATTTAGTTTTTTTATAGGATATCCAAAAACAAATTTTTAGTGTATGAAAATACTAAAACATGTGTTTAGTATTAAAAAAAAAGTCTTGGATTGAGGTAACATAAAATAAAAAATATCTATGTTTTTTTTGAATTGTACAAGTTGAAAGCATGATAATTTGCTATACATTGTGCTCAGAATGAATATATTAAATGTTTTTAATGATTAATCATTATTTTAAAACATGTTTTTTGGGATTTAAAACATTGAATGATTTACATTAAATAATAGGATGAACATCATAGAATTATTTTTGAAATTTAATAACATGATAAATAGTAACAAGTGTTGACTTTTTCACGAGATGACTGAAGACGTATTTTTACCATTTTAAAAATACTAAAACATGTTTGTGGCCATTAAAACCATATAAAGACATCTTACGGATATCAAATTAATATTAAACTTTTCTATAACTTTTTTATTTGTATGAGTATATTACATGTCTATAAGACAGGAAGTGTCTTTGAACTAAAATAACATATCATTTCGAATATTTTAAAAATATTTAAAAACATGTGGTGGTTCAAAAACAAGAAAAAGATAAATTATTTCCCTCAAATAATGAAAAAACAAATATTGTATTTTTTTTCAAATTTAGAATCATCTCATACATAAATTATTTCTTTTCTCTAGGGATGACTAAAAATATTTTTTCGTGTTTCAAAACATTAAAATGTGTGTACAATGGCCAATAAAAAAGAAAAATACCTCATTTTATTGTGAAATCATACAAAAAGTTTCAATAAATTCAATTTTATGTTTATGAGTTGACGTCACATCCATTTGATGATCATATTTTTAAAAATAACTAAATAATACATTTTCAACAATTTGGTAGTCATTAAAAACATGTGGTGGGGGTCAAAAAATGAAAAGGTCCTCTTATACTCCTATAGTTAATGGAAAAAAACTATAGAACTAATTTTTTAAATAATGAATAGACCAAAAATCACTAAATGATATTGTCCAATAAATATGATAGAAAATTATGTTTTATTGCTTTACAACAATAAAATGTCTGCCTAATATATAAAAAATAAAAAATAATCTAGAATTGATTTAAAATCATCGGATATATTATTTGAATTATTTGTGATATTGAAGATTTGATGAATCATCAATTTGATATGTGGTGTGCTCAGGATGACTGGATATGTTTTTTTTAAATTTATTTTCATTAATAATAAATGGTGGAAGGTCAAAAAATAGGAAGATGAGCTTCAATTTTTATGAAATCATAGGAAATCCAGTGAATGAAATTTTAACTAATAGAACAAAATACCTTTTAATTAATTATTTCTTCCCATCAATATGACACTAAACACATTTTTCTTGTATTTAAACAATAATATAAGAATTTAATTGTAAAAAATAATCAAACTACCTCATATTGACATCAAATCATAATAGATCACTATTTGAATTATTTGTGATTTGTAAAAACTGAGGACAAGTAAATCTACAATGCGGTGTGCTCAGAAGGACTGACTAATCTATAAAAATTTATTTAATAGTCTGAAAAACATGTGGTGGGGTCAAAAGTATCAATGATACCTAGTATTTCCTTAAAATCACTTGAAAAAAACAAAAGAAATAATTTTTGAAATGTATGAATTTATTAAACATCAATCAGAGTTGGTATGTGGCTGGGATGACCAAAAATGATTATTTAAAATTTTAAACCACTAAAACATGTTTTTGGTAGTCAAAAATAGAGAAAATAACATTGATTGACATGAAATCATAGAATTATTTTTGTGGAATAATTTTTGACATTCATAAGAAGACAAAATATAAATTCAATATTTGATTTTCTAGAATTAGCAAAATAAGTTATTTTTAATGATTTGGAATTGTTTTAAAATGTGTTTTAGGGGGTAAAAACAATAAAAATGACCTCCAATTTATATCAAATAAATGGAAAAAAACAATTGAAATATTTTATAAGTCTATAATCTAACCATAAATTTTATTAAGTTGTCAGCTTCTTAATATAACTTAAAATTAATTTTGAGTGATTTAAAACACTAAAACATCTGGATAATGGTAAAAATTATAGAAATCATTGTAATATAAAAAAATCAAAGGAAAAATATATTTTAACTTTTTAACATGTATGAACATACATCCAGTCATTCCAAATTTTGGTCTACTCAAACTTATTAAATGTGATATTTTAAAGATATTTATAACCATAAACAAGTGTGGTGGTGGGTAAATTCCTAGAAAATTCCAATAAATTTTAATTAAATCAAATAAAAACATATATATAAATATATTTTAAACATAATAATTAAATACATTGATGTCATAGTTTTTGTGTGTTAAAGAAGATGATATATGTATTTTTAATGTTTTTGAACACTAAAATATGAGTGTGATTGTCAAAATTAGGTTAAACCACCACGTATTGACATTATATCATTTTAAAATGTCTTTTAATTATTTCAATCTTTTATGATTTATCATAATTCCAAGATGACATGCATTGTGCACAGAACAATGAAATAACATGTTTTATTGATTTAACTGTGTTGAAAAACATGCAGTGGATGTTAAAAACCATCCAAATGACTATTAGGGAAAATTAAATCCTAGGAAAACCAATATTGAATGATTTTGTAATAAAGGAACTAAATTCACATCATGTAGACTTTTGGGTTTTCAGGGTTGACTTGAAGTTTTTTTAAACACCCAAACATCAGTTTAATGGAAAAAACCATAGAAAAATTCATTGAATTGATATAAATTCATAGGAATACTATTAATGAGTTATTTTTTTGTTCTCAGGTAGATAATATAACAATCATACATGTGGTGTGCATTAAATGACCAAATAATCCATTTTAAAATATTTAACAGTCGTTAAAAGCATGTGGAAGGTGTTAAAAACAAGAAAACGACTTCCAATTACAATGAAATTTATTAAATATAACTATATACTTATTTGTTAAATATATAAATGAGTTTCATATAAAAATTAGTGGTCATGGTCTTTGGATGACTGGAAATACATTTATTTGTTTTAAAAAACGTAAACATTAGTCTAATAGTAAAAACAAGTGATACCATGCCCAGATATGGTGTTTTATATTTTATTATTTTTCATTACAACATTTTGGGATAATAATAATAATATTATTATTAAAATTATTGTTATTATTTCATTTTGGTTTTTATTTTTTTTATTTTCATTTATTTTTTTCTTCTTTTTTCCCTCATTTATTCAATCATTTTTTTTCTTTCCTCTCCTTCTACTCCCCTCACTCTCGTGTTGTGAATCTCCACCCCACCAAGTGTTCATGGCTCCTGCTCACCTTATCTACCACTTGGCCATAAAATAACCTCCATTGGCTAACCATCATCTATGCAACCCCATTACGGCAAGCTACCCTCTTGGTCGTGATTTACAGATGGTGTGTGCCCCTCCCCCCTAAGCAGAAACAGACAACCATGCACCACCCTCCCTCCGGGATCCTCCTTCAACAATCATTTTCTTATGATTTATTCATGATTATTCCTAGAATCATCAAGTTAAAATCATCTTCTCTAGTTACCCTCATTTTCATTGATGATTTTTCCATATCCATTAACCCACATGAATCAGCTAAACCCTAGTCCCTAGGGATAATCTTGATTGAGGTTATATTTTATGCAGGGTTTGTGTAAGAGGTCTCTCAGAACACATGGGTGTATTTTTTTGGAACATCCACCAAAGGTGAGGTGGTATGAGTTGTTTAAACCCCCTAATTTTGTATCTAGGTATGGTTTTTGTCTGTAACTTAGTTTTTCACCTGCTAAATTAAGATCTTTATGTGTTTTAAAGTTCATAGTAATTATCATGTAGTGATATTTTTGTGGTTCTATGAATTCAGTCTATCTTGGTTCACTGGTCACCATTAGAGGTGTTGTTTTCTTTATTTCTTGATTAATTTAGTTTTATTTGATTCCTTTTGTGATTATTATATTTATTTTTATTGTTGTAGTATTTTGTAGTAATCGCAGTGTTATTTCACGTGGTTAACAGCAAATTCCTATAGGTATATACATGGGTCGACATGTATATATACATACCTACCTTATGTATGTCCCCTCATTTAATTGAAAATATATTCCTGGAATAATGGATATATATATATATATATACGAAAATGTATATACATGTAGGTGAAGCGGTCTCACCTAGCCTTCAACAAAAGTATTTTGTTTTATATTATGTTTTTTTTCTACCACTAGATTATTTAGAACTTTTTTATAGTGTCCTTTTGATGGTTTAGGGTTCCATCTAATTGTTGTGTAGTTCAATGGAGTCTTCCAATGGTTTTGAGTCATTGTGACCAAGATAAACTCACTTGATTATCTTTATTTTTATTTTATATCAGCCAGTGTTATTTATATATTTTTTTCTGCTTTATTTCTATTTATATGTATTTTATATTTCGTGGATAAATAATTCCCAACTACTTTATTTGATTCTCAACACTAGTTTTTGTCGTTGGGGATCAAGAACACCCTTCAGAACATGCCACCGACATGATCAACTGATCGGATCAGGGTTGTCCCTGGTTAGTTTTTTACAAGAGAATGTAACTACATATTCAAGTGATAAAATATAAAAACTATCATTTATTTATTTATGGTATGTAAGATCAACCAAAACATTAATATGTTTTGTGTTTTTCTTATAAAAAATGAAAAAACCATTTTTAATAATTTTATAATATTTTAGAATTTGTTATGGTGATAAAAACAAATTAAAGGACCTATGAATTTTGTGAAATCAATGGAAACAACCATTGAATTATTCTTTAAATATGGAATCTAACAGTGAATTAATTATAGTTTTTCTATACCTGAGACGACTTAAAACACATTTTAATGTTATAAAATATTCAAACTTATGTCAATTGATCAAATCTAACAAAAAAATCCTTAGGGTAAAGTTAAGTCATAGGAAAACTATATTAGAATTATTTTTGAAATGGATAAATATATTAAACATTAATCGTACATGTTTTGTCCTTATAATGAATGACCATGTTTTTTATATATTTTAAATTCTTTAAAAACTTGTGGTGGAGGGTTTAATTAAACCAAGTGACATTTCATATAAAATAATATAGAAACAATATTGGTATTAATTTTTAAATGAGAGAAATTAATAGGAATAAATTAGAGTTTCATTCTGTCTAGGATTTTTGAGAATAAATTTTTATTTATTTAAAATATTAAAATGTCCATATAATAATCAAAACCATTGAAATAACCTCAAACTTTTTTTAAATTTAATGGATAACTTTATCGAAAGTACTTTTGATGTGCACACGTAAAAAACACACCAATTAGATAAAAAATGTTCTCTAAATGGACATAAAATTGTATTTATATTTTTTATAATCTCTAAAAACCCAATTTTGGTGGTAAAAACCAAGTTAAAAACATTTTATATCAATGAAATCTTATGAAAAAAACTGAATAATTAATCTTGATATTTAGGAACACACCACACATTAATTGATATTATTGTACAATCAGGTTTAATTTTTTTTGTTTTAAAACACTAAAACATGTCTCTAATGGTAATACATAACAAAGGACCTCAGGTTGAAATTATATCATAAGAAACTTATCATTTAATTATTTATGTGTTTACAAGTAGATGGAATTTCATTATATATTGCCTTGTGATTGGATGGACAAAAAAGTTTTTTTAGATTTTTTTATCATCATTAATAACATATGGTGGGTATCAAAGAAATAATATAGTGTATAAATTATATTATAAATTAGGAAAATAACTAGTAAAATTATTTTTGAAATAGAGGAATTCATCTCACATAAATTTGAGTATTTTTCTAGGAATATTGAAAATACATATACAGTTTTTTAAAACAAGAAAACATATTATAAACAATTAAGAATACATATATCAACATATAATTGATGTAAAATCATAGTTAATATTACTATGAATTACTTTTTATGTGTATGCGTAAATAAAACATCAATCTAACATACATTGTGCCCAAAATGATTGAAAACCCGATTATAACATATTTTATTATCCTTAAAAATGAGTGGAAGGGGTCAAAATCATAAAATTGAATTCTTATTTCCTTAAAATATGTTTATGAAAACTATATAATTATTTTTGAAATATACTAATAGAAATCACCTAAATTTATGTTATAGTCTTCCTGGCATGATAATGAAATTTGTTTTTTAGTGTTTTATAAAACTAAAATGTGTGTCTATCTATATTAACCAAATAAAAAGGATCAAAATGATTTGAAATAATTATAAAACTATCATTGTATTTACATTATTTTTTAAATATATAGATGCATCAATCTTATATGTGGTGATCTTAGAATGATTAAATAGTCAATTTTAATGATTTTGAAAATTTTAAAAACATTTTATACCAACCTATGAAAATAATGAATATGAAAATTTCATATTTATTAATATTTTTAAATTAATTATTAATTTTAAATTATAGGGGATTATATTTTCTATGGAGTACCCAACACACAACAATGAGTTTCTTCGAAATCTCATGTTGCACACAAGGCAGAGTCATACAAAAATATAATATATTATTATTATTATTTTGAATGGAAGTAAACACCTAGAAACTTTTTAGCGGGAATGAAAATAAATATTCATATTATTATTATACATGTTTGTTAATTGTTTTAACATTTATCAAAAAAATTTATATTCCTAAAATGAGAATGAATCCAATTTTAAGCATAAATACTCAAATAACATTAAAATGTAATTTTTCCCCATTTTGAATATGAACATATTTAAAATCTAAATTTCTTCACTTTAATATGTTCCATTTGAAAATATTAACATATTATTTATAATAATTACATCAAAATTTACATTCGGGAAATTGTTTGGTATTTTTCTTATAATCCTTATTTTTTTACTGAATAGTAAAAAATACTGCATTTTAAGTTAAAACTGACATTTGATTTTATTTATTTATATGGATAGATTATTTTATTAATTGGTTTTAAAGTGTAATTATATTATCTTTTTACCATTTAATCCAATTTTGGTAATAAAATTAATTTCGATTTTTAATTAAACATAAACACATGTTAGTCTTTTAATAGTTATTATATCATAAAAACACACTTTTTGGATTTAACAATCAGAATTAATTTTAAATTAAATTCTAAAAATCTAGTCTTTTGAATTTGAAAAATGGATTCCATATTTTTAATTAGTTCGTATAAATTATGTAAATATGAACCTTTTGTTTTTAGACATTTGGAATAGTAACTTTAATAAATATTTTATTTACCATTGTTAAAGGGTAAATATTGTAAATAATGATGGAATATTATATTATAATAATATTAAATTACTATAACATGTGTACCAACCGTATTGGATGATATATTTTTGACCATTGGAATCATTGGATTGATTTTAGGACCCCATTGAGCCACTTGGATGTGAAAGTGACATTTAAAAACCTTTATTTTAATGTTAATTAAAATAAAACCTAAACATGTAACTTTTAGTTAAAATTTTGTATATGGTGTTATATAAGTTATATTTTCAAATATAAATTTTTATTATAAATATAAAAATATTTCCTTTATCATGGTATTTTATATATAATTTTTAGAGGTTATATTAATAACTTTATTTAGGAATCAATTGTGATGTTGTGATTACATTATTAATGAATGAATTAAATAAGTGAGATTATAAATGTTAAAATTAATTTATTTTGAAATATTCTATGTCATACTAGAATTTTATGGATTATTATTACTTGACATATTTTAATTTATGATGTTTTTTCAAATTATCCATGTTTATATAGACTTTTTAAATGTCACAGTATGAATAGTATAAAAATTGACATAAATGAGTTTTTAAATCCATTAATATTTTATTAAAGGATATAACAGTAATAAAAAATATATTATTTGATAAAATAACATATATGTTGTTAAAAATGTCATTACGGATCCATTTTTGGTCTCTTAGAATTTAATTTTTACTATAGTTACTATATTTTATAAAAATACAAGAAGACATGGTAAGAGTTAATTTATTTTACATAGGGTAAAATGCTAAAATAAATGGTTAATTTCTTGAACATATATTTTATAAAACTCATTGATAGAGAGTATCTATACCCAGTGTAATATTATATTATAAATATATAACTTTTGTGTTATTAGAATTTAAAAATAATTTAATAAAAAAAATAATACTTTCAAACTTTCCTAAAGTACCCCTCCTCCCTCTTATAAAAGGCCACCACCTCTAAACCTTACTCAAAACCCTAAAGACAGATTTTCTCATCCATAATCTTCGCAAATAAGTTACTTAAATCCCTCTCTTAAAAATAGAACCCTTAACTTATCTATAAGGGAATTCAAGAAAGCCTTTTTTTCTTAAATCAAAAGGAGTTACCCGATTTGAGGTAACGTCTTCTCTCATGATCTTCCCCATTATTTTTTCCCCACTCCCAATGATATTATTAGTCTTTAATTATATAAAAAAAATAGTATAATCAATATACAAGGTTTTTCTTATGAAAAATAATCAAACTAAACATACATAAACCTCCATCTAATTGATACGAACATATTATTTCTTTGTAAGGCGAACTCATGCCTCATGAAAAGATGATTGTTTGATTTTCCCCTACCACCCATCATGGTGGCCATTATGATGGGACTAAAATTATATATCATATATATGATATTTGTTTTATATTTATACTTCTGTAATTCTCTTTATTATCATACCTTTATTATTTTCATGTTTTGTAAATACAATAATTTTATACGAGGAAGTGTGGACTACCACCCCTCAATGTGATATCACTTGTTAATGATATTAATGGAACATATAAAGAATGGAGTTAATGAAAATATATATGATATTATACTGAAATGATAATATACAAATGTATCATTTAGTTTTAATTCCATTAGATATGAAAAATAATTGAAAGTAGTGTTCAGGCGTACGTACGGCTTACCATCTCTATGTGTGGTACATTTCATTTCTTATATCTAAATGTTGTAGAATATTCAAAATTCATGTATACTGGATATATATGATATATAAGACTGCTAAATAATTAATATCACTCTGGTGAAAATGTACTTTTGACCTCATGGACAATTTTTAATTATTACAAGTTCATTTTTACTCATGTTCTGAACATCAACAAAATGTCCGATATGAACTCAAATAATTAACTAATTCTTATAGGAAGTAAATAAGTTATATAAAAGGAATAATAAACATGAAAATGGTTCTGAAGAATATATAAATTAACTTATGTTTATTATTCATGAAATTAAAAAACTAACAATTCAATTCAAACAAGAGGTAAGGGACTTTTTCTCAATCTCTTCTCTTTGAGGAATATTTTGATTTATACAAGACCGGAATTTATATGATGTATAAACCCCTTTGGATTTTAATTTCATTCAAATGGAATCTTTTATACACATTGTGATATACTAAATGAGAAATGTAATGTTTCTTTTTAATGTATGTGCTGATAACGACATTTACACCTTCACGAGTATTATTTGATATTTTGCTTTCTTATTAAGCCGGGATGTTTTTAAATGAAAAATAAATACCATGTGCACTTTTTTCATATTTTTGTATCTAAAATGATTTTGATAGTGGATTTATTATTCCATTATCTTTAAATTATTTCATGTGATTGTAATTTAAATTTATGTTGGAAATGTTGATATTTTCAATATTTTGTGTATGATGATTATATAATAGTACTTGAACATTTGATTGGTGGTTACATGATAAACCGAATGATGGGTGGTTCCATGATAAACCAAGGATTGGTGGTTATGTTATAACCACCAATGCACTAGGTATAGAAGTTGGTCATATTGTTATTCCATTTGAATGAATGATTTATGGAAGTCGACCATATGGTTATTCCATTAACATATGATTATGCTCCAAGTTTACTTTTTTATGCCATGTATTGCTTTCTATGGGTTTTATGGTAATCTTTTGGTTAATAAATATGGATAAGAAATGATATTATATTTAGTGAGGTATTTTTTCGTCTTCTTTAATGTGAAAAGTATTACATTATGATAAATTATTCCTGGTTTACATGTCATTTTAAAAAACTAACAGTTTTCCTTCATTTTGTATCCCGTACTGAGGTTTTCATGCTCATCCCATGTTTTTGAAATGTTTTTCATAGGAAATAAGGTGGAATAGGGTCAATTATGGGATAAAGGAAAAGTCATTCAATTTAAAACATGGAACTAAACATGTTTCTTTTCTTACGAGTTTTTTAATGAAAAACTGGATACTATGTAGATGTGTCTACATGTAATATTCATGTTGTTTTTTATAAATTATGACCTAATTATCTATGACTCTATACCTGGAAAGATCCTCAATGTGAATTATTATATTAATTCAATATTATTAATGTTTAAGGATGGGGACTTAAAGTTGGTATCATATATCGGTTTAGAAAAATTTAGGAGTTATAATTTTGTTAGTAGAATATCCATAATTTTTTTACTTTATAGTGAGATTGAAATTATGTAGCATTTGAGGATACCATGTTTCTTAACCTAAGATATTTGTATGTTCATAATATTTTTCAATAGAATAAATAGGGTTGTTATGATGGAGCGACATCAAGAGGAAAAGAACCTTCCAAATCAACAACCTGAGACAGTTATAATTGAAACTGAATTGTTTGTTGTAGTGGTGGAATAGTTGAGTCCGGCAACAAATAGTGGTGGTGTCCAGGCCTCAGATCAGCCCAATAAATTATAGAAAAACTTAGTAATAGGGGAGCATTTCATTAGGCAACATCCCCCATCATTCATAGAATTATCTATCCCTGTTCAAGGTGAAGGGTGGATCAAGGAACAGGAAAATATTTTCCGAATCACGGGTTCTAAAGACAATCAAAATGTTAGTCTTATTGTTTAACATTTCAAAGGAGAATTCGACCATTGGTGGTTTGTGGTTAAAAATATCAGGGATAGTAAGATGATTGATTCTCTATGTGGGGAATAATTCAAAATTATATTTCTTGAGAAAAATTTTCCAATGGTGGTTTGACTTATGATGAAAGAACAATTCAATGAATTGAGGTAGGAGGATTAATCAGTGGCTTATTTGGAAAAAAATTCATTTATTCGATAAGATATGCTTTAAATTTCATCAGAGATCATGAAATTAAGATAATTTGGTTTTACTCTGTCCTAATCCGACAATATCGAAGAGCATTAGTGTATCATGAGTTCAAAATCCATGAGAAACTTGTCAAATGTACCGAGAAGGTAGAAATTGTGTTTTCGGATGATTATGTATTCCATGAGAGAAAGAAAAAAGAGTTATAGTTGGAAAGAAAAGGGAATGAAAAACTCAATGAATCCTGGAGGAAAGAAAATTAAATTTCATTCTTGTGAGAAGAGTGGTAAAAAGAATCCTAGAGAATTTTTATTAATGTCTTGGAAGAGCTTCTGGTGTGGTAAGACTAGTCATATTGCTTCTTAATTTATCTAATATGATCAATAATGCAATTAAAATATAGTGGTATGTTTTTATAGTTGTAATGTGTTTGGACATTAGGACAATATGTTTCCAAAGTTTATTTCCCAGGTTGGAAACCAGACGGATCAAAAGTAGAATGGTGGGGAAAACTGTTTTTATGCTACATTGGTTGAAGTGGGACTATCAAATGATGTTGCATTAGTTACATTGTTTGTTTTTTCATATTATGCTAGTGTGTTGTTTGTTTCTGGATATACACATTCATTCATTTTTGAGAAATTTTATATGAAATTAGAAATTACATCTCAAGATATGAATCTTAAACATGGGGTAAAAACACTAACGTGAAATATTGAGGTAAAAGAAAATTATAAGAGTCATTATATCATTAATTTTGGAATGAATATACCTGAAAAGCTTGTTTTATTTCCTCTAGTAGAGTTTTATGTAATTTTGTTAATGTATTGGCTTTCTATTTACCATGATATGATTTACTGTATAGAAATAGATGTTTATTTTCATAAAGACTTTCAATTTGTGTATAATAATAAAATATTTTCTCTAATTATATATCAAGAAGCTGAGATACATGTGAAATATGGAAATGAAAGATATCTTGGACATATTTACTGAAAACAAAGGAACTGTTAAGATTAATGATGTTTCAGAAGTAAATTCGTATATTGATGTTTCTTCCTAAAGAGTTTCCTAGTATTATACATAATCGGGGAGTTGAATTTATTGACTAATTTCTTCTTGATGGTAACCCAATTTCTAAAACCCCTTATTGAATGGCTCAAATTGAACTTCAAGAGTTAAATAAACAATTTTAGGAGTAGTTAGATAAAGGTTTCATTTGACCTAACCCACCACTATGTGGTGATATAGTTTTGTTTGATAAAAATTATGATAGTTGAAGGAAACTTTTCATTTGTTATCGTCCCTTGAATAATATCACTATTGAGAACAAATATCATTTGACTTATATCGATGTTTTGTTTGATTAGATCCAGAGAGTTTAGTATTTATAAAATATTTACTCGAGGCTGGGGTACCATTGGTCGAATGTAATGGAAGAAGATGTTCTGAAGACCCTTTTTTGTACCAGATATTGCAATTAAGAATTTGTAGTTATGCATTTTCGGATAACAAATGAACCTTCTGTATTCATGGTTGTTATGAATATAAATTCTAGTGAGTTCTTTGATATGTTTTTGGTTGTGTTTATTGGTTACATTTTGGTATATTCCAAATGAAAATATGAACAATAATGTCATTTAAGTGTTGTCTTGAATACCTTAAATGAAAAAAAATATTTTATATTCAACAAGTGTGAGTTTTGGTTACAAGAAATTCCATTGCATGGTTACATTATTTCAAAAAATGGCATAAATGTTGATCCATCTAAAACATAAGTTGTTAAAGAATGGACAAGACCTAAAAATATAACTGTGATTCATAGTTTTCTTGGTTTGGAAGGATATTATAGGAGGCTTGTTGAAAATTTTCCACAGCTACCTAGCCCACTGACAATGTTAAATCGAAATGGTGTTACATTTATCTTGATAAAAGAATATGATGATTGTTTATAATAATTAAAAAAATATTGGTGAATGATACAGAATTTGAATTACCATTGGGAAATGGTGAGTTTATTATCTTCAGCGATTCTTTATTGAAAGGGATGGGCTGTGTTAGAATGCAGAATGATCAGGTAACTACATATGCTTCACATTAGTAGAAACCTCATGAGTTAAATTACCCTACACATGATTTGGAAATAGCTAATTTCGTTTTTGAATTAAAAATTTGGAGTCTTAATCTGTATGGTGTAATGTTTGAACTATATACTGATCACAAATGTTTGAAGTATATATTCACTTCAAAGGAATTAAACCTGAGAGAGAGGATATGGTTATAATTAAACAAGTTATATGATTTCATAATCCATTACCACCGAGGAAAGGAAAAAATAGTGGATAATGCTTTGATCCAACAGGGTAATTCTACAATAACCATGATACATTTAGAACAATATCATTTGATTAGAAATTTGATTAACTTTAGCATAGAAGTGTTTGGTACAAAAAATTCCTCTATATTGTTTCGTGTGTCAGTGAAATCATCTCTATAATATAGAATTGAGCAGGCACATAATAAAGACAATGAGTTGCATAAAAATGTAGAGTTGGCACAGAAGGGTATGTTTCCTGAATTTGAAATTTATAATGACTTTATTTTGTGATTTGCGAAGAGCTACGTGTGCCTTGTGATTCACATTAGAAGAAAGAGTTGTCATGTGAAGTTCATAGTTCTCTGTTTTTAGTTCATCCCTACAGTGATATGATTTACAGAGAACATCCAGAGTATTACTGGTGGGATGAAATGAAAAGATATATTTCTGACCTTAATGTGAAGTGTTTCACTTGTCAATATTTTAATGTAGAGTGGAATTTACTGAAAGGGATGCTTCTTCCTTTAATGGTGGCCAAGTGGAAATGTGAAATATATCTAATCACTTCATTACAGTATTACGAGGAAATCTTGAGGTAATAATGTAATATGGGTAATTTTAGATCGATTGACTAAATCATTTTAATTACATCCAATTCGAGAAACAATGTCTATAGATCAAATTTCTTGATTTTATGTTAAAGATATATACTGGTTTCATAGAGTTCCCCTCATGGAGTTCCCCCCTCCATTTTATCTGATCATAAACCAATGTTCACTTTGAAATTTTGGAAAGGAATTCAAAATTAATTTGGTAATGAATTATATTTAATAAAGATTTTAATCATCAATCTGATGGGCAATTAAAAAAACAATTTATACATTTGATGACATGCTACATGATTTTCAATGGATTACCAGGGAAGTTGGGACCAACATATTTCTTTGGTTGAGTTTTCTTATAATAAAATGTTTCATTCTAGTATAAAGATGGCTCCATTTGAGGCATTATATGGAAACCGGTGTCAAACTCAATATTTTTTAGAAAAATTAGGTTAATTAATGTTGATGGGACTGGAATTGGTAGAAGAAATGTCAGAAAGAAATTCGTTATTTTAAAAGCACAAGAGGACAACACAAAGAAGGTAAAATGTTATGTAGATAACTGATATAAGGATCTTTATTTTAATTTTTGTGATCATTTATTTCTTAAATATTCTCTATGGATAAGTGTGAAGTGTTTTGGTAAGAAGGGAATGTTGAGCCCAAGGTTCATTAGACCCTATGAAATCTTGGAGAATGTTAGATCAGTTTCCAATAGAGTTTCTTTTACTCCATGTTTATTCCATGTACACAATGTTTTTCATGTCTTAATGTTGAGAATGTATATGCGAGATCCAGGTCATTCTAAGAGTATGGAGGTAGTTCTGATAGAGGAGAATCTTTCTTATAATGATCAACTTGTCCAGATTTTTGACTAATGAGATCTAGTGTACCAGATTAAGGTAATTAATTAGGTAAATGATTTATTAAAAATTCAAATGGTTGAAGAGGCTACATGGGAATATAAAAATTATATAAGTGATAAATAAACCCACTAATTTGATAAGTGAATAAAATTACGAGGACACAATTTCTAAATGGAGGGTAGGATGTAAAATCACATATAAATAAAGAATATGACCTTTCAATATTTATTAATATATTTGAATAGAATATTAATTTTAATTTAGGGGGAATTTTATGTTTTATGGCGTGTCTGACACACAATAATGGGTTTCTCCTAAATCTCATGTTGCACACAAGGACGAGTCATTCTGAAAAATAGTATAATATTATTATTATTTTAAATGGTAGTTAAATCCTAGACATTGTATTGAATGTAATGAAAATAACTAACCATATTATAATTATAAATGTTTATTCAATGTTTTTACATTTTTCCAATTAAATTCAGATACATAAAATGGTAATGAATCCAATTTTAAATATAAATTCTTTAATATTTTAAAAAGGCTATTTTACAAGCCTTTAATGGAGAACCCTTTTTAAATATAGTTTTTATTCACCTTTATATGTTCCATTTGACATAATAAACTTCTTTTTTAGAATTGGGACATAAAAATTTACTTTGGTTTTTTTGATATTTTTATGATAAAGTTAATTTTGAATGAATAATGAAAAATATTGCATTTCAAGTCAAAACTGTCATTTCATCTAATTTATTTATATTTTTAGATAATATTTTTAATTAGTTTTTAAGGGAAATTAGATTATGTTTTAACAATTTATTAGAATTATGGTCATTGGAAGTAATTTCACTTTTTAATGAGACATAAACACATGTAATCTTTTGATAGTTATTATTTCATAAAAACCTGCTTTTTGGTTTTGACGACAAGAATGAATTTCAAATTAATTTCTGCAACTTCTGGGTTTTGAATATGGAAATATGGATTCTATTTTTTTTAATCAAGAGGTCCAAATTTTTTAAACATGTACCTTTTAATTTTAGACATTAGGAATTATAACATTTGTAAACATTTAATATTCCATGGTTAAACGGTAAATCTAGTCAATAAGGGTACAAAAAGTTTTACAATAATATTAAATTACCCTAACATGAGTCCTAACACTATTTTATTATATATATTAATATTAATAGTCATTATTGGTCAGATTTTAGGACCCCATTTATCCACATGGATGTGAAAATGACATTTAATTACTTTTAATTTCATGTTAAGGAAAATATAAGTAAAACATGAATCTTTTAGTAAAATAATTTTTATATGGGTTTATATAAGTTATATATTAGACTATAAATATTAATTAGAAAGATTAAAATATTTCCTACATCATGTAATTTCATTTTTTATTTCTACAAATTTTATAAAATAAATATATTAATGACAAAATGGTGATGTAGGGATTACCTTATTAATGAATGATTTAAATAAATGAGATTATAAACACTAAAATAAATTTATTTTGAAACATTTTATTTCATCTACAAATGTTATGGATGACAACTAATTTTTATCTTTTAATATATGATTTTTATTTGAATTAATAAAGCTGTTATGGATTTTTAAAAATTCATGATATCAATAGTATAAAAATTGACAGAAATGAGATTTTAAATCAATTAATATTTTATTAAATGATAAAATAGTTCAAAAAATATATGATTCATCCAACTGACATATATGATATTAAATATTTCATTAATGATCCATTTAGGGTTTCATGGTATTTTATTGTTACTATAGTAACCCTATTTTTTGAAAATTGATGAAGACATGAAAGGAGTATATTTATTTAACTAAGGGTTAAATCTAAAAGATATGGTTAACTGTATGATCTAAACATTCCTAAACCTAATTGGATTAGAGGAATTATACAAATCTTAATCTAAGCTTTAAAATATATAAATTTAGGGTTGTTATAATTTGAAAATCAATTAATAATAAAATAATACATTCAATCATTCCTAAAGTGCCCCTCCTCCCTCTTATAAAAGGGCCCTACCTATAACCATTACTAACACCTTACAATCCCCATTGGAACATCTAACCTCAGACCAAATAATATTCCAACATAACTATATTCCTCTAAGAAACCTTACCTTAGGTATATGGAAATTCAAATATCCCTTTTAGCTTTAATCAAAATGAGTTACCCGATTTGAGGTACCATCTTCTCTAAAGTTCCTTTCCATTATTTTTCCATTTACACTCCCTATAAAATTGTTATGCTTTTTTATATTCAAAAACCAGTATCCTATATATACTAATTTGTTTTTATGAGAATTATTCTAACTACACCTACACACAACTCCATCTAATGGATAATAACATACTGTTTTTGTGTACGACGTATTATTCCCTCATGAAACGATTATTTTTCTATTTTCCTCTACCACCTACAATAGTGGAAATTATGGTTGATATTTAATTATATTTG
This sequence comes from Viscum album, assembly GCA_963277665.1. NCBI lineage: Eukaryota > Viridiplantae > Streptophyta > Magnoliopsida > Santalales > Viscaceae > Viscum > Viscum album. The sequence goes on along the minus strand of OY728158.1, from coordinate 1,582,946,391 downwards.
ATATATTTTATATTTAAATTATTTTTTTACCTCATTAATTATAATTTATAAGTTACCTTTATTTTTTCATGTTGTATAAATATGATAATTTCATTTAAGGAAGTGTGAACTGCCGCCCCCTCACAGTGACATGAATTGTTAATTCCATACAAGGAATGTATAAATTATGGAATTAATGAACATATATATTATATTATAATATAATTAAAATATAAATATATATAATATAGTTTCAATTCATTTAAATTTTAAAAAAAATCAATTAGCATTCATCCGTACGTATTGATTATTGTCTCCAAGAACTGTTCATTTAATTTCATATATCAAATTATTATGGACTACAATAAATACATATATACTCAATATATATGTTATATATGATATTTAAATCATTAATATCATTCTGAAGAAAATTTAATTTTGACCACAGGTACAATTTGTAATTATAACAAGTTCATTTTTTTCTCAAGTTCTGAACATAAAAAAAATGTCTAAAATGAAATGAAATAATTAAATAATTAAGAAATAATGTAATAAGTGAAATAAATGGAATAATAAACCTGGAAAAGGTTCTAATGAAAGTAGAAATTAACTTAACATTATTTTTCTGGAGATTAAAGAATGAACAATTCAAGTCAGACTGAGGAAAGGGACTTTGTCTGAATCTCCATTCTTTGAAGCATATTTTAGTTTATACACGAATTACATTTATACGGTGTATAAACCACATAATATTTTAATTTCATTCAAAGGGAATTGTTTTTATACATAGAGTTCTACTAAAAAACAAATGGAATTTTTCTTTTTAACGTATGTAGTGACAACCTCATTCCCACCGTCGCAAGCATTATTTGAAATTTGGCTTCCTTAACAGGTCGTGATGTATTTCAATGAAAAATAAATTGCACATACCCATTTTACATATTTTTCAATATAAAATGGTTTTGAGAGTGGATTTAATATTTCAATATATTGAAATTATTTCTTATGATTTCAAATGATCTTTATGTTTGAAATGTTGATATTTTCAATCAATTTTGTGTGATGATAATATAATGGTACTTGGACATTTGACGGGTGGTTACATGATAAACAAAATGATGGGTGGTTCTATGATAAACCAAGGATGAGTGGATATGTTATAACCTCCAATAAAGTGGGTATAGAAGTTTTATGTATAACTATTCCATTTGTAAGAATGATTTGGGGAAGTCAACCGTATGGTTATTCCATTTAAGTATAATTAAGTCCCAAGATTTCTTTTATATGATATATTATGATTTATTTGGGTTCTATGGTAATATTTTGGGTAAAAAAAGGGTAAGAAATGGTAAAATATTTAGTGAAGTGTTTTTGAAACGTATTTTAGGTGAAAAATATTAATTTATGATAAATTATACAGGGTTTACATATTTTTATGAAAAGCTAGGAAGGTTTAATTTATTGTTTATCCCTAACTATGATTTTTACGCTCTTCCCATTTTTTAAAATGTTTTTAATATTATTAAGGTGGAATAGGGTGGTGGATGTGATCAAGTAAGTGTCATACTATTTAAAAATAGAACTAATCATGTTTATTTTAATTTAATAGTTTTTATCATAAGAAAAAATGGATTCTGAGTAGATGTCACTATATATAATATTGATTTTATTTTTAATAAGTTATAACCCTATTATCTAAAGCTCTAAATCTGAAAATATATTCAATGTGAATTATTAACATAATTTAGGATTTTGTGTTGTTCAAGGTTGGTGCCTTACACATACAACATAGGTTTAAACTAATACAATAAAATTTAATCTCAATAAAATAAAATTAAGAAAATTTTAGAATTATTTGAGATATTTTGGAACTAAAGGCGTATCAATTCATGTTATTATTCTCACTGGATAAAAAATGGATTTTTAGTGCACTAAAACATGTAACTAAACATAATAACACTATAAAATGTCTATTTATTAATGTAAACTCATATGTAAAAGGTTTTATAATAATTCTTCATATGTATGAGAAAAGGACATGAATATTTTATATGTTGTGTTCTTAGAAAGAAAGAATAATTTGTTTCTAATGATTTGGAGTGAGAGGTGAAAACCAAGAAAATGGACTTTTTATTTCCATGAAATCGAAGGTAGATAATTATATCATAATTTTTGAAATTTTTCAATTAATGACACACCAACTATATTTTTTATATTCTTAGAATGATAATTTTTTTTGTGATTTATATTACAAAAACGACCAGTTAATTATTAAACACCTATAAATGAATTTCAATGTATATAAATTCATAGGATAACTATCATTGATTTTTTTGGATTATTTTGAATATATGGAACTCTATCATGACGTGAAGTGTTCCTAAAAAACCAAATAATCAATTTTTAAAGATATGAAAATCTTTAAAAATGTGTGGTGAGTGGCCCAAACCATGAAATGTGACTATCATTGTGAATGTAATGAATATAATACATCAATTGCATGGTTTTTATATTGTAGGAACTGAAATAGCATGAAATCTACTTTTCATCATCTAGGGAAGATCAAAAATTTATTTTTATATTTTTAAAACACTAAAAAACATGTAATAGTCATTACCTTTACAATGATCCTAAAATTGAAGTGAAATCATGGAAAGATTGTAAATAAATAATTTGGGATTGGTTAAAGCGGCTGAAATATTAGTCAAATATATTGTGGTCATTGAGTGACTAAATTATCATTTTTACACTAACAATGGAAATAAAAACTATTAAAATGATGATAAGAATACAATATTTTTATAATTTGTAATTTAAATATTTTAGTGGTTTCTAATTATGATTATTTTTTTAATTATATATTTCATTTATTTTTTTAGTTATATGAGATGATGGGTGTGGGTCATGGAAAATAATTTGATGAGGACTATTGTGAGGTCTTAAATTATATTTATTGTAGATATATTCTTCATATATGAAAAATGCTTGTTATTTATGTTATGTTCATTTAAAATGAAAATTTTTTAGCATATAAATTGAATTAAAAAATACATACCTATAATAGTATCTAATTAGTAGATTCTAATGTTGTTGAGTTAGGGCTATAAAAACAATTATTTGGTAGTCACAATAGTCCCTGGGGAGGTAGCCTATACAAATTTCCAAATGGAAGCCCTTAGTGGAAAGAGCCACATAACCCTATAGGAATATTCATATGGTGGTTGATATAGAACTTCTCCCCCTACACTCCAGATGGGTATAGAAAATTGAAAATAGTTTTTTTATATCTAACTACAGTGGTGAAACAATAACCAACATATGTTTTTTTCTAAACATCCACTATTGTGTATTAGCTCAAATGACCATGAATTTTATAAACATGATTTTTCTTTTGAATTTAATCATACATCATAATTAGTAATATTGTGCTATAATTATAACATTAACCACATGGAAAACAAAAATTGTTTTCATATATTTACATAACATAACATTTATAATATAAATTTACTCAATATAATGATGAACATTACCTTTAGTTAAAAATAAAAAACAACACAACAATAATATCAAACATTTGATATTCTTGATCCCCTAGATTATTACTGCTCATGAAAAGCACTATAGAAATGAAATAGAATCTTATTATAGAAAAATAAATCTCAAAAATGATAATAAATATAACATTTAGATAAAAATCATGTGAAAAAATAATTAATGAAAGATAAGATATTTATAAAAACTAGGGAACCCTTATAACTTTTTGAAGTTCCCGGATCAGTGTGATCACCGAGAGGGGGAGGGGGTGAATCAGTGATCCTTTAAAACTTTTTACTAATTGATCTATTAAACCTCTATAGCTTGTTAAGGCCTCGATCCACTCTTCTTGTTTCTCTCAGCCTTTCCTCGAGTGATGCAGTAAATGTAAAGGCACATGACAAAAGGATTTACAAGGTTCGGCACCAAAGGCCTACGCCCTTGCCATGTTGGTTATACGCCCCAACATGGTTTCTCCCATTATAATATGTTAGTATTACAATGGTTGATACAGAGTCTCACTGTATCTCTCCTGAGTCCCACAGGAGGGTCTTTATACTGCGTCCCACAGTGTTACCAGAGTCCCACTGGCCTGCTCCAGAATCCCACTGAAGACATCCTCCACCCTGAGTCTCACAGGGGGCTTCTCCTGGCTCCTCGAGTCACACGAGTAGCTCTTCTTCACTTTAAGCTTCTTCAAGTATCTTTAGCAGTCTGGGATAAAGATTGCTGTCCTTTCTCTGCACCTCTGATCACTTGAGATGATCAGGTCTTCTTGTCTTGCTCAAGATTTATCTCCTTCTTCTAAGGATGACTTGGCCTCTCTCTTCAAGAATCTTCAACAGCCTTTGAAAAGGTCTATTGGTCTTTCTCTTCACTTCTGATCACTTCTGTTGATCAGGCTCTTCTCAATTACTGAAAACTCAGACAACTGATATCTCTAACTTCAGTCTGACTGCAGAACAACTTCATGCACTAAGTGCATGGCAACTCTGCATCTTCATGCACTGATTTCATGGCATCTCAAAACCTTCTTCAAGAACTTTCAGTCTTGGTCAACTCAGATGCACATAAGATGATTTGACTTGTTTACGTGTGCACGTGCATGCATGAAAGCATGCACTCCCCTTCTTCTCTTCTTGGTGAAGTAAACCCTTAAAGGGTGTAATTCTTTTTTTCACACACCTTCTCGAACTTCACACACTTTATTCAATTTGGTTACACACTTTAGAGTGTGTTATACTTTAGTGTGAGAGTCCTCTCTTTCTTCCTTCTTCTAGGTGTGATCACTTCACTTAGTGCAGACACACTAGGTTCGGCCTCTTTTCACTTTGTACATACTTCTTTCACTTTGCCCACAAGTAAGCTTGGCCTCCTCTTCTTCTTCCACACACACTTGGCTATGTCCTTTTCTTCAGTTTCACACACAAATTGTGATAAACACTTCACTTTGTTCTTTTCACTTATTAGGCACACACTAAGCCATAGGGTCTTCCTTTTTCACACATACACAAACCAAGTGTGGTGTACTTCATCAACCCCGAACCCCTGCCGCAAGGGAGGCGCGCAAGTGGTACTGCCCGAATATCCAATGAAGGCGTGCAAGGGGGTGTGGACTTTCTCCTCTTCACAACTGCCGCGCAAGCCTCAAGGTTCAAGGGCGCGCAAGCCACAAGAAACACAAGGGCGCGCAAGTGCTTTAGCCGTAAGGGCCGAGCAAGTCTTGGCCAACCGTGGGCACAAGGAGGGTGCGCAGATGCGACTTCCACGCAAGCAACCTCCTATCGTGCAAGGGATGCGCGCAGGGATTCCTTAACCTTTTTCGCGCAAGGAGTAGGGCGAAAGGAACCTTCAGAGCAAAGGGATGGCTCCGGAACAAACTACTTCACAAGTGTGTGCGTAGGGCTCAAAACTTCTCTAAGCACTAAGGCTTCGCGGGACAGTGTCTTCAAAAACTCAGCAAGTTTTTTGAGAGCCTCGGGTGCTCCTTTTATAGGCGAGGAATTCTTCGGCCCATCCGCGTGAGATCCTGAAGATTTCGGATCTTCAAGATTTTTCAAATCTTGATTTTTAGCCTCTGTTCAACGCGGGTTGCATTTTTATTTTCCTCCTTCACGTGCATGCATTTTTGAACGCATGCATGGCCTCTTTAATACTTGTCCACGCATAGCACGGACACACGTAGCCTCGGCAACTCCATTTGCCTCGGCTGAAGTCCAAAATCCTCCATTCATCATGTGCATGCATATTTTATTGGATGGCTGTGTTCAGTAGGGCCATACGAGCTCATTGGTGTCCTCGGCTTCTTCAGAGGTGGCCAGAATCTCAAAATCTATGCTCGGGGAGCAACTGGAACACGGCGAGGACGCGGGTGGCACGGGGTGTCCTCGGCTTAAGCTTGAGGAAGGAGATGATCCCCAAGCCGTTGGATCACCTCTCAAATGATCAACGACGGCTGAGATTAGATCGCGAGTGGCGCGATGAGATGAGCGGCTCGTATTAGACGTAGGATTAGATGGGCGGCCACGATTCGCTCCTGGTGAAAATTCCGCATCCCACATCGAAACGCAGCCCGGTATTGCCGCTGTTTATCAAAGATCGGCTGCCACGATATGCTCAGTTGAACTTCTCCCCTCTCGGTGCTGCCCTGCGCCGAGTTCTCCCTGCGGGTGCGCTCTGCGCCCACCTCTGCTACCTGCGGGCGTGCCCACCTCTGCTACCTACGGGCGTGCTCCTAGCGCCCACCATGCACTCCGGGCGTGTGCCCCTGGCGCCCATGCGGCGTCCTGCGGGTGCTCCCATGCCTCAGGGTGCCACCTTGGCTTGAGGGTTCCCCATGGGCGTGGTGACCTTGAGTCCCACATGTGCCTTGGGTGATGACCCTCGGCTGGCCTCCTTGGTGGCTCCAATTTTTTGCAACGAGGAAATCTTAGGACATTGTATAAAACAATGTAACCAAGTTTCCACTTCAACCTCTATGCCACTTCTTCTTCATCTAATCCACTTCTTCTTCTATTCTCTACTCTTATTCTTCATTAGAATTCATCATTCTTCTTCAACATATAATCAACATCTATGAATGGAATTCTTGAAGGTTCTTCATCAACCAAAGCTCCTGAATCAAATAATTCATCAATATTCTTCAATGATCCAATCAGAGATCAAATTGGAACATCTTCAAATTCACATGCACTAAGTGATAGTGCATGGACTTCATTAGACTAATTCATCCACTTAGAACTTGTGGATGGATCCCTTTCATCTCCTCATGCATTGTCAATACAATACACGGCCTTCTAACATTGTTGTGACTTTGTATCATCAGGATACAAGTACTATGAACTTAAAGATCAGCTCAAAAATCGTCAGATGTAATGATGATGCTCCATCATCATCCATTCGTTAAGTGGTGTAACTTAGTATCATCTTGATACAAGTATTGAAACATTAAGATCAGTTCTACAATCGTCTGATATTGTATGAGAATGTTTCAACCACAACATCCTATGTCACTTAGTGAATCTCCTAAGTGACATGCATCTTAGTACCACATCCATTCTCCTTTCCTCACTAACACCATCACATCCTTTGTCATTCACATATTGAAACTCCTTGACATCCATCCATTCATTCCTTGACAACAACATACATAATTGACAACAAATGCAACACAGTTCACTTCAATCTCCCCCTTTGTATTTGTTGTCAATACACTTCTTCAGCACATATGAATGGGTCAATATGTGTGCCAATATTTTATCCCCCTTATTGGAAATCAAATGAAAAGGTGTGGTGTGGTTCTCTTCAAAAATATCTCTTCCTCCCTTCGAATAGCATCTTCTTGAAAATCACTAAGAGAGGGATGATGTCACATGTTCTCTTTAGCAAAGAACCTTTAGTAAATCATCTCTAAGCCTACTTGGGCTAACCCGGTGTAGAAAACAAGAGTGATGTAACCAAGGAACTCAATGCTATCCATCATTCACTGTACATGTGAGATCATGATTCAGGGGTTTGAAATTTTTCAGATATATCAATGAATTTCCAAATCCTACACATACTCCACAAAACTCATTATAAAGTTCAGTGCAAAGATAAAGCTCCCCCCTTCATCCATTTGCCTTCAATCAATACTCCCCCTTAATTGTCATGATGAATACAATTATGAAACAAGGGATGAAAGTATGATTGGAATACCTTCACTTTTCTCAAGATGGTATTAAATATCAGAATCCCATCTTTTACAGATTGGCTCCCCCTTAAGGGGTGCACTCCATTCTTTCCAAACCATCCTCCAGTTGAGAATGATCATCATTTTCAATTCCTTGCAATGTCAGCACATGTAAATACAAGTGATTTGGGAATAAGATGGAACCTCCTTGGTTCATCAATGTGAACAACAAGGTTGAGAAGATTCTCTCAACCGAGATGTCCCATTTTCACCATTCTTCAAACTTGCACATTTGATCTTCAATGATGTTTGTGCTGGTGTGGATCTCAACACCTCTTCAACTTCTTTGTGTGTGACTCCTCTATTTCTAGGTGCCTCCTGAGCACTAGAGTCTCCTGGTGCAATCTTCATTCTTTTGAAGAATCCCATCTGAGTTGGAATGAATATCATGCATTTATCACTAGTATGTCCATCTTGATTGCACCTCATACACAGAACTTGATCATCATGTGAAATCTTCTTCTTCCTTTTTGCCTTAGAAATTTCCAAAACATTATCTTCAGCTCTTTGTAGTTCTCTGGCAAGTTGCAACTGATTTGTCCATATGACTAGTAAGTCACTTGGAAGTGTGGCCTCAGTTCTGGAAATTCCACATGGTTCCTTCGATGCTTTCAAGGTACCTTTCTTAGGCAACTTGTTTTCAATCAATACCTTCTGCTTCTGCTGGATTGATTGTCTATTTTATTTCAGTCTACTTCTATTGATTTCCATGGCTTGTTTACAAAGATCCATGGTATGCCCTTTCCTTCCATATTAGAAGCATTTTTTCTTGGTGGTCCTTCTGGATGCATCACCCTTCTTGGATTTAGACTCCAAGGTCTTCTCTTCCTTTTTCATAATCTTATTGGGAGCATCTTCCACTTTATTCTTGCTTCCCAAGGAATCTTTCTGAGCCAGGTTCTGTGATCTTTTCTTCTTTTGATCTCTGGATACAGTTGAAGATTGACATGTATCTATTTGACCACTTTTGCACACATCCCATATGTTATCAAGCAATCCGAATCTGTTAGCAGTAAACAGATGTCTCTGGACCTGTGGATGTTGCTTCTTTTCTTCTGGCTTGCTCCCATTTGGCATGGGCTTCCTTTGTTCTTTGACATTCAGTGGATTGTACCAAAAATCCTTTTCACAGTGCCCATACTTATTACAACACCAACACTGACCCACAAATAATGACCTCTTCAGTCCTTCTGATTGTTGGGTACTTTTCTTGACTTGTTGTGTTGTTTCAGGAGAGAATTCTTTCTTCACTATCTTCATCCATACTTGTTTGTATTCATTCTTCCATCCTTCACTTTTAGTAGAAACACTTTTAGAAGCATGAGTACAAGATGGTATGGATGGTACCTTCTTTTTATAAGATGTTTCCCTCTCATTATAGGATGTCTTTCTTTTAGAATCATCCTTCTCAAAGCGCACTTGTGTAGCAAAATTTCTACTTTCAGCTCACAGGGAGGATTCAGCTTTGGGTGATTGCAGATTTTTCAATATCACCTCTAGTTCTATGCATTTCATGTTAAGGGAGTTCTTCTCATCCTCAACAGTTATTAGCTTTCCTTCCCAATTTTCTTTCAGCTGTTCTAACTGGTCTTCATGCACCTTCATCAATTCTAGCAATGAATTGTCAAGCTCCTTCACCATTTTGACTTTGTCTTCGAGTTGAGCATCTCTGACATTCATTGACACTTTTTGAAACTTCTCCAGTGCATGGAAAACTTCTTTGATCATTATCATAATGATTTCTTTCTCAGAAAGGCTTCTTTGCAATAATTCAGCAGTGTCTTCACATATTTCATTTCCAAGAGAAACTGTTTCATCTTTAGCCTTCACCAGCATTTTGAGAGTGTTGGTTATGCCAACCCTTTTTGCCAATTGATCTTCCATTGCATTGGCTTCTTCTTCTAACTGTGATTTTTCTTCTTGAAGATCAAGGATGCATGTAGCTATACACATTGCCACTTCCTTGGGGACTATCTTCTGAAGATATTCGATTGCATTTTGAAGATAATTCATTATTCCAACTTCATCACAGATAGGACAGGATTTCATCATCTTATTGGTCTGTTTCTTCATTCTATTTTTCTGAGTCTTGGCAGATATCTCCATTTGAGGCTGGTCACTCATTTCCTCAAATCTGTACTTCATAAAGAGTCCAGTGGATCTTTTAGAGGGAACCTCGCTCTGATACCAATTGAAGTTCCTAGATCAGTGTCATCACTGAGAGGGGGAGGGGGTGAATAAGTGATCCTTTAATTTTTTTTACTAATTTATCAATTAAACCTTTATGGATTGTTAAGGCCTCGATCCACTCTTCTTGTATCTCTCATCCTTTCCTCGAGTGATGCAGTAAATGTAAAGGCACAGGACACAAGGTTTTACAAGGTTCGACACCAAAGGCCTACGTCCTTTCCATGTTGGTTATACGCCCCAACATGGTTTCTCCCATTATAATATGTTAGTATTACAATGGTTGATACAGAGTCCCACTGTATCTCTCCTGAGTCCCACAGGAGGGTCTTTATACTGCGTCCCACAGTGTTACCAGAGTCCCACTGGCCTGCTCTAGAATCCCACTGAAGACTTCCTCCACACTGAGTCTCACAGGGGGCTTCTCCTGGCTCCTCGAGTCACACGAGTAGCTCTTCTTCACTTTAAGCTTCTTCAAGTATCTTCAGCAGTCTAGGATAAAGACTGATGGCCTTTCTCTGCACCTCTGATCACTTGAGATGATCAGGTCTTCTTGTCTTGCTCAGGATTTATCTCCTTCTTCTAAGGATGACCTGGCCACTCTCTTCAAGAATCTTCAACAGCCTTTGAAAAGGTCTGTTGGTCTTTCTCTTCACTTCTGATCACTTCTGTTGCTCTGGCTCTTCTCAATTACTGAAAACTCAAACAACTGATATCTCTAACTTCAGTCTGACTGCAGAACAAATTCATGCACTAAGTGCATGGAAACTCTGCATCTTCATGCACTGATTGCATGGCTTCTCAAAACCTTCTTCAAGAACTTTCAGTCTCGGTCAACTCAGATACACACAAGCAGATTTGACTTGTTTATGTGTGCACGTGCATGCATGCAAGCATGCACTCCCCTTCTTCTCTTCTTGGTGCAGTAAACCCTCAAAGGGTGTAATTCTTTTTAGCACACACCTTCTCGAACTTCACACACTTTATCCAATTTGGTTACACACTTAAGAGTGTGTTCTACTTTAGTGTGATAGTCCTCTCTTTCTTCCTTCTTCTAGGTGTGTTCACTTCACTTAGTGCACACACACTAGGTTCGACCTCTTTTCTCTTTGCACATACTTCTTTCAAATTGCACACAAGTAAGCTTGGCCTCCTCTTCTTCTTCCACACACACTTGGCTATGTCCTTTTCTTCAGTTGCACACACAAATTGTGATAAACACTTCACTTTGTTCTTTTCACTTATCAGGAATACACTAAGCCGTAGGGTCTTCCTTTTTCACACATACACAAACCAAGTGTGGTGTACTTCATCAACCCCGAACCCATGCCGCAAGGGAGGCACGCAAGTGGTACTGCCCGAATATCCAATGAAGGCGTGCAAGGGGGTGTGGACTTTCTCTTCTCCACAACTGCCGCGCAAGCCTCAAGGTTCAAGGGCGCGCAAGCCACAAGAAACACAAGGGCGCGCAAGTGCTTTAGCAGCAAGGGCCGTGCAAGCCTCGTCCAACCGTGGGCACAAGGAGGGCACGCAGATGCCACTGCCACGCAAGCAACCTCCTGTCGTGCAAGGGATGCACGCAGGGATTCCTTAACCTCTTTCGCGCAAGGAGTAGGGAGAAAGGAACCTTCAGAGCAAAGGGATGGCTCCGGAACAAACGACTGCGCAAGTGTGTGCGCAGGGCTCAAAACTTCGCTAAGCACCGAGGCTTCGTGGGACAGTGTCTTCAAAAACTCAGCAAGCTTTTTGAGAGCCTCAGGTGCTCCTTTTATAGGCGAGGAATTCTTCGGCCCATCCGCGTGAGATCCCAAAGATTTCGGATCTTCAAGATTTTTCAAATCTTGATTTTTATCCTCTGTTCAAAGCGGGTTGCATTTTTATTTTCCTCCTTCACGTGCATGCATTTTCGAATGCATGCATGGCCTCTTTAATACTTGTCCCTGCATAGAACGAACACACGAAGCCTCGGAAACTCTGTTTGTCTCGGCTGAAGTCCAAAATCCTCCATTCATCATGTGCATGCATATTTTATTGCATGGTTGTGTTCAGTAGGGCCATACGAGCTCATTGGTGTCTTCGGCTTCTTCAGAGGTGGCCGGAATCTCAAAATCCATGCTCGGGGAGCCACTGGAACACGGCGAGGACGTGGGTGGCATGGGGTGTCCTCGGCTCAAGCTCGAGGAAGGAGATGATCCTCGAGCCGTTGGATCACGTCTCAAATGATCAACGACGACTGAGATTAGATCGCGAGTGGCGCGATGAGATGAGCGGCTCGGATTAGATGCGGGATTAGATGGGTGGCCACGATTCGCTCCTGGTGAAAATTCCGCATCCCACATCGAAACGCAGCCTAGTATTGCAGCAATTTATCAAAGATCAGATGCCGCGATATGCTCAGTTGAACTTCTCCCCTCTCGGTGCGGCCCTGCGCCGAGTTCTCCCTGCGGGCGCGCTCTGCGCCCACCTCTACTACCTGTGGGCGTGCCCACCTCTGCTACCTGTGGGCATGCTCCTAGCTCCCACCATGCACTCCGGGCGTGTGCCCCTGGCGCCCATGCGGCGTCCTGCAGGTGCTCCCATGCCTCACGGTGCCGCCTTGGCCTGAGGGTTCCCCATGGGGCGTGGTGACCTTGAGTCCCACATGTGCCTTGGGTGATGACCCTCGGCTGACCTCCTTGGTTGCTCCAATTTTTTTCAACGAGGAAATCTTAGGACTTTGTATAAAACAAAGTAACCAAGTTTCCACTTCAACCTCTAAGCCACTTCTTATTCTATTCTCTACTCTTCTACTTCATTAGAATTCATCATTCTTCTTCAACATATAATCAACATTTATGAATGGAATTCTCAAAGTTTCTTCATCCACCGAAGCTCCTGAATCAAATAATTCATCAATATTCTTCAATGATCCAATCAGAGATCAAATTGGAACATCTTCAAATTCACATGCACTAAGTGATAGTGCATGGACTTCATTAGACCACTTAATCCACTTAGAACATGTGGATGGATCCCTTTCATCTCCTCATGCATTGTCAATACAATACACGGACTTCTAACATTGTTGTGACTTTGTATCATCAGGATACAAGTTCTATGAACTTAAAGATCAGCTCAAAAATCGTCAGATGTAATGATGATGCTCCATCATCATCCATTCTTCAAGTGGTGTAAATTAGTATCATCTTGATACAATTATTGAAACATTAAGATCAGTTCTACAATCGTCTGATATTGTATGAGAATGTTTCAACCACAACATCCTATATCACTTAGTGAATCTCCTAAGTGACATGCATCTTAGTACCATGGCCATTCTTCTTTCCTCACCAACACCATCACATCCTTTGTCATTAACATATTGAAACTCCTTGACATCCATCCATTCATTCCTTGACAACAACATACATAATTGACAACAAATGCAACACAGTGCACTTCACTTTTATAAACCTTCCAATTGGAATAGTAGTCTAACAATTTGATTATTAATTTTACTATTAATAGTTGTAATGTCACTATTAGAATAGAATAATAGCCTATTTAATCATAAAATAATATTTAAATATAATATGAAATAAAATTTTAGAAAATTTATATTATAATTAAATTAGATAATTTTTTAAAAAATTGATAAAATAAGTTTTTTATTTTGGAAAAACATGTTTGATTTATTTAAAAAAATTTATAAATATAAAAAATTAAAATATTTTTTTTTTCATAAAATGGATTTATTAAATAATATTATTTATTTATATAATTATAATAAATTTTTTTGATTCCATAAGTAATTTTACAAAGGTTCTAAAAATTAATCATTATTAAAAAAAATTTAAATTTTTTTTATAATTAACGGGTTTATATAAAAATTATGTTTCTCATATTTATAAAATTATTTTAAAAGATAAGATTTATTTTTTAACATGAAAATTACATAATTATTATATTTAAGTTTTCCGTTTTCCCTAAAATAGTTGAATTACTTACGAATAGTGAAATATGGAAAAATGATATCTGACATTATAATTTTAATTCATGAATAAAAAAGTTTTTTACTATGCAAGAATCCAATATGTCAAACTCACATGGATGAATTACATAATATAATCATATAATTTATCATTATTAACATTCTTGAGAAAAAATAATGCACTAATGAATATTAGATTCAAAAACTCCCCTCCCACCCCCTTTTATATTCCAGACCTCACCACCTATTCTCCTCACAGTAATTAAGACATGGAGGCTTCCATTTATTTCTTATTTTTTTAGCAAAACCTATCACCAAAATCACTATAGTTCTGGTCTCATCAAAAATACAAAAATCAATGTTCCTTAAGTTTTATTTCAAGAGACACCATTTAAAGAGGTAATATTCTTAATCTATATCATTTAAATTATTTTCAACTTTTATCCAATGTGTACATCTTCCATCTAACATGAAATAACTTCTCTAGTATAATAAATACAATTTAATTTTTTTTAATGAAATATCAATAATATTTTATCATATTATTTCATTCTAAAAGAGAATTTTTTGTAAAATTATGTTCATTTAACCACCTCCATAAAAAATACTTCATTTTCAACAAACCCATCAATGATTTTTTAATAAATTATTTATATTTAAAAATATTTTTAAGTATGTTTATTAAATATTTCTTCACATTATAGAATGCATTAAAGTATAAATAGTTATATAAAATTATGTAATTTCTTTTGTGTCGGAAAAATGCCTATGTGAATTAACAATTCAGTGATTATATTTGTACTCAATGAAATGACTGTATTTTAATACTATTTTATATTGATAATAGTTTCCAAAATAATGAATAACCAGAAAAAAATATCATATCACTTCTTTGGAAATGAAACCACTCCATTAGTGTTCTCAAAATTATAAATAAATTATTCAAACCCTTGAACCACAGAATGTACGACCATTGAAATGAAGATATTGACACATCATCTCAACTAAATACATCTAAAAAAATACAATTAATAAATAAAATATAATATAATTAGGTTCTTAATAAATTATTTAATAAATTTAATTTTATTATTTAGGATTCTTAGTGAATGAATAATGAAAATATGGACCAAAGGTAAGGGAACTTTCTAACCAACCTAATTAATTTTGGGTCATGCCTATTCACACTAAAACTCACCTTTCAATAATATAATTCTCATAAAATAATTTAATATTTTTTATATGTTCCCCTCACTTCAAAAACAGTTATTATCACTTCTAATTATTATGAATATAAACATTATTAATGTTTCATTCTCAATTTAATTCATTGAAAAATCGATTTAAGGGAACATATCTATATATTACAACCATTCATGAACCACTCAAATAATTTTATTAATAATTATATGGTTTCTAAAATTTATTATTTTTTAATTTGATCAGTTTTAGATTATGGTTTGTTTTGGGAAATTTTTTTCCCTAACCCACTTCAATAAATCATTACGTTTTCAATTAAAACCCTATTAATATGTACATATCAAAAGTTACTTCTCCACTAATTTCCAGTAATCAGTTCACTTGGATGAAATTTTCAATGGAATATGCCTATTTTCCATCAAGAAAATTCTATGAATAGTTTGTCTCTACTGGGATATTTAGATAGTCCTTTTTGTGTTGGTAATTCATAGGTTTTCCTATGTGGTTTTATTATCACAAATGGATCTTGGGGCACATTATGTAGTTTAAAATAAAGATGTTTTTTATTTTAGATTAATGTTGATGTTTCTTAAACATAATACCCCAAATATAATTTTCCATTAGGTCATTGGGATGAATTTATTGGAAATTTATCTTCTATATCATGTGTTAATATGTGTAAGATGCATGAGAATATAAATTAAGTATAAAAAATGGTTTAGTTATTTTGGGGGATTTTGAAATTAATATCTTAGTAAAAAAAGATGAAATAAGTCTATGTATCAATAAATATCGTGAAATGTTAGTATTGTAAAGAGTAAGTGGATTACATGAAATTAAATCCCAATATAGATACTAAAAATTGATGTGGATCTTGTATTTATGCATCTGGGTTTACAAACCCTGAAAGTGCTCATTGGTTATTAAATTAGCATATAACTAGGTCGTTTAATAGAGGAATTATTAATCACCATTTTTGACATTCCCTATGACATTATATTGTAAATTAACATTTTTTAACAAAACATTATAAAGCACATTAATATATTTTTATATAATATTTCCTTATATGAAAATTACCATGGTTAACCTTGATTGAAACATAGAGACACATATGTTAGGATATACATTTAATTTATGATTTATTCATTGTGTTTATAATTTTTTCATTTTATATCATCATTAGTGTGAGTATTCTTATTCATAATTTTCTATTATTTTTGTTATTTCCAAGAAATATGATTAATTTGGTAGATAACCAATGTGATGATTACTCTAGTTTGATTCATAACATCATGGGTGTGAGAGATGAGATCATTTTGGTATAAATGTCATAGGAGACACAATTTAAGAATAATATGTTCAATCACTTGGAACACCATCCTTCTTTTGTGAATGTACATTTTTTTAGTCCACTACTAGATAGTGGCCTCATATTTCTATCTAATATTATAATCCCCTCACCATCTAACAAAATATTAACTCAAATGAGATGATATATAATTTCATGAAATTATATACATAAGACAAATTTATACATTCAATTTATCACCTAGAGGGATATGAAAATTAGTTCTGGGAACTAATGAATAAAAAATTCCCATTGAGTTAATTGAATCCATAGGATTGGAGGAATTCAAGAAAATAATTTTCAATAACAAATTTTATTTAAATTTACATATTAAAAGTTAGAGGTAGTTAAAATTAATAAATCAAGAAGAATATTATTTATTTTAGGATTATAAAGAATACATCATAAGGATATCATGATACACCTCAAACATTATCATTGGCACATAACATAATGTGGAATAATTCTTTATTGGGATGAATCCGAGTCTATAAAATAAATAAGAAATTCTATACTTTGAAATCATGGAAGATATTTATTGTTGTGCCCTTATGGTTGATATATATATTTTTTATTCTAAGTGGTATCAAGGGATAAGAGATAAAAAGTGAAATATTATTTAATTTAGGATGATCAGTTGATAAAACAAATGAAATAAGTAAATTTATATTCCACAAATGAAAAATTTATGGGATGTGGTATTCTAAAAACAATATCTTGGGACTATTTATATTCATTAGTGGTTTAATATAAGGTTATAATTCTAATAAATGTTGAATTTATATGAAAAATACCAATAAAATGATGGATGAAAAGAAGGTTTCACTAAATTACCATCCTTTGATCCAATGATACAAAATTATAGAACATATAAAATTCAAAATTCAATATCCTAATCCATGGGTTTTTATAGATAATAATTAAAAACAACCAATATTCCGAGAGTACAAGGAAGGGATTTTGAAATAACAATTATAGAGTTGGAACCTATGAATAATGTGCAGATTGGTACACTATTTATTCATTTAATAATAGTGAATATATTAATTAATTACATTTTTTCACATTATTTCTTATCAAGAGTTTTTTATAACTATTCAGAAATAATTTAAAATATCGAGGTTTATTTATCAATAAGAACAATGAATGCTGAAATTATTAAATTCCAATTATATAAATCCTCCCTGAATTTGTTTTTACGACACCTCTTATCAAATCATTTCATACCTATTTTAGTGTATTTTGATGTTTTACTATGAATGGATTTATTGCCCTTATATAAATACAACATCAACTTATGGGAAAGGGAAATCAATATCTATATCCTAAATCATCATATTATACTATACATTTGTAAGTAATATGATGAATCTATATGGAATCCTCTTCTCAAGGATTGAAATTAATTCCATTTAAGAAATAAAATCTAGCTTCAATGATTGGGAAGATATGGGAATTTTTATTGAATACATGCTCATTATGGGAGAATATACTAATGTAATCCTAAAAGAGTCTCTTGATCTTCTTCCCAATTACAGGTTGAGATATCAAATGAATTTATAACTTTTTCTCTTCCTATATCAATGAATCTATAAAAACTAGACCCCATAAAAATGGAATATATAATGAATTATTAATAAGGGAATCCAAATATAGGTATTTTATGACCGATTGATTCATAATGGGTTCCATCAGTCCTCTTTATCATTAATTATATAAGGATAATGTGTCTTTTTATTTATTATCATGAATAGAAAAACAATGACAAAATATAGTAATCCATTTCCATATATTTATGACCTGTTTGATTAGAAAAGTGATGAAACATTCTTCATTAATGTGGGCCTCTATATAAAATTTCTAAAATTAATAGAAAATAATGTATATATATCCCAAAATTCATTTTGAACAATATATATGGACTATGAGTTCAATGTTATTCACTCTTAACTCACTAATTCTCTAAATATCAAAATTAATTTATAAATTAGAGTCGGCATGGATTAACATGTATATTTTTTTATTCCTTATAGATGTTATATTGATATTCTCAAAATCTAATAGGAGTAAGTGGAGAAATTTAATATTGTTCATAAGTATTTTTAAAATGAGATCATATATGAAAATTATAGTAAATATGAGTTTTGGATGGAGGATGTGTCTTTCTTGGGAAATTATGGTATTAGAAATGAGATATTTATGGATCCATTGAAGATAATAATGAATGAAGAGTGTCATTGACCAATATATATAATGGATATCCATAGGTTGGACTATATTTTAACTATAATTATTTATAAGTTATTTCTCATGTATGTAAATCCTAGTGACCAAGCTAAATCACAGGGGAGTGATATTTTTCTTGACCACTCAATGTGAAGAGATCAACCTGAATTGAAATAGCTGATTATCATTGACTCATTACATATACCACCATTATGAGGGTAAATTTTATTGGTGTCAAATGTTTCATTAAATAACGGATTGGGTTGTGTACTACACTAAAATGATAAGTGACAACCAATGACTAAAGTTAGTTGAACCTCCATGAAAATAAACAATCTAATGTATTATCTACATTATGATCAAGTTATATTTTCAATGAAGATTTTGTAGAATTATCTCTTTGGAAAGAAGTGTAAAATATATATTGATAATAAGAGCCTCAAATATAGAGTCACCAAAAAGGAGGATATTATATTCTAGTGAATATGGATATATCTAATCATGAACTATAACCATTCGATCCATTACCATCGTAGGAAGGTGAATAATTTAGGACATTTACTACTTTAAAAGGATCCTACAACCTTATAAATTATGTGAATTGGGAAGGATAAATTAATCTTATACTTGAAAAGGTTATAAAATGAATTTATTTAGGAAGGAATAATATCCTACTTACCTAAAATGATTTCAAGTCCATATATTCTAACAAAGATAAAATATGGACAAAGGGATAAGTTGATAAAATAGAAGAATTAGGAAAATATATGAAAGGTAGATCCTTAGTATTCAAAATTAATGAAGGAGAAGATTTAAGAAATTTTTCCTGAATATGTGTAGTATCAAATCTTTTGATAAAGAAGAATATGATGGATGTTGTACATATATGAACATTTTCCTTCAACCAAGAGATCATGAAGATGTATTGAGGTATCATGGAACACTATTTGTGTGAAAATTTGAAGAAATAAGTTATGGAATATAAATCAATGTTATGAGTATGGAAACATCTAAAATTAGAAATTTATACGAATAATGGGATAATAGAACTAGTCCTCATACTACAACAAAATTATAAAAAAACACCATGTATTTTATTCATATGAAATTTAATCACATATACAATAAGAAATGGCTTCTGTTTTTAGTGAATAATCTAGTAGAGACTTCTCCATGAATTAATATTCTAGAGGACTTCACATTTGATCAAAATTGTCGGATATATTAGACAATTTTTTTAGGCTTCAAGTAAGTTGATAATCAATTTAATCTAATTGTTTTCTAAGACATAACTCAATGTTATAAAAATATCCCTAACATGGTATAAAACACAATTGAACTTTATTACCTCCTATCACCATAAATCTATTTGTCCATATAAGTAGAAAATCTAGACACATAAATAAAAATTGATATTATGCATTATTTCCATTATAGGAGTGTGTGATCAGGATATTCCTATATTCATGTTCTCATATATTAATATCTTCTACTAAGGTATCCAAATCTGTCCATTGGAAGCACTCTTGGGGAAACTATTAGTTCATTTTGGACTTGTTATGATGTTTTTGAACCCAAGTTATTGAGGCATGTAATGGTATAATAAATCAAATAGAATATCGACACCATCAATCAACACATCGAGAGAAATTTTATCTGTCAAAATAACTATGTTGATAACCATTGAAGAGATATGATGATATAGTTTGGAGATAGAGTGTTCCTCATAATATCTCTATGGAAGAGTTTCATAATATTTTGGAATGAATGGAATGAAATTTTCAAGAAATATTATCCTCTATGATATTCTTTATTGCATCAGGGTTGTAGCCCATCGACTAGAACTCATAACAACCGAGACTCAATTACATGATGTTTTTAGGTATCCATATTAAAGTACATTCAATATCTCTCCAATGTTCCTAATAAAGTGGTGATATAGTTGTTGTATGATCTCCCTTAAAAGGAAACAATTGTTAAGATCTTGGACTGTAGAGACAAATATCCATCCAAAAAGACTACTCATCAAAGAAAAGTACAATAGGTGAACCATAAGTACATGTATGAGACATGAGAATGAGAGGAAGTAATATAATATATGTATCCTTGTCTATTTTCATTATAGTGAATCAATTGATATTTCAAGGGTGAACATTCATAAAGGGTAAGAATGTACCCACCCAAAATTATTTTAATAGAATTTAACTTCTGAAATTACATATATATCATATTTAATTATTTAGTATTATATAAATCACATACACCACATGATAAACAAAAAGATATATTGACATGAAATTTTCATAAATAGAATTATTTTTGTCAAAAAAATATAAAAAATTATAATGGAGGAAAACAATTTAAAATAAGATAACTATAATATGAAACAATTTATCTATATAATACCCTTTAATTCTTTAACTCAAAAATTACAATGTAACATATCGAGAAAAACCACTGGCTTATAAATATTTGGGGCAGCACTAAACATATGTGACATCCCTGGACATTAATGTTAAGTAACAAATTACAACGCCTTAATAAATCATTGGAGGGTACAAGTCCTTTAGAGAAAAATAACTGGTCAATAAAATAAAAAAACACCCAAATTTAAGCTTTATACTATAATAAATGTATACAATACAACTAAATAATAATTATAATCACCTTGGATATAAGTGTTTTTGGGAAATATGATATCATACAAAAATAGATCAAAATAAATAATAACTCATGAACTATGGTGGATGTACTAAATAATCTATACGAATGACCATCTCCAAGAATATATCACTAGAAACACAAATCAAGATGTGACACTAGAAAAAAAATTAAGTCTTCCCCAACCCAATATCCTGGAAAATAACATCATTATATTAAAAATATTGTATATGAATTAAGTGACTAATCATAAATAGAAGTAAATTAAATAAATGCATACCCCAAATGGTAGTATGATAATGATAGTATAACTCACAATTACATATATAAATAAAAAAATTTGTATAAAATGAAAATAAGTTTTCAAATTTTAAAAAAATTGACATAAAAGTAGTAATAGATTCTAAATTACATCCACTTAGAATACCCATTTCATTTTTAACATATACAAAAATGCTCGTTAATTTTATGAGATTTTCAATACTCATGAGAGGTAACTTATATATAAACCAATATAGTAATTATTTATAATCCTCTTAGTTACTTTATTATGGAACCATTAACCACATAACAGACACATCAATGGAAAATGAACACATACCATTTCATATATTCTATGTTCCCATTTATAAATCCCATTTCACCATAATATCATTTTATAATTATAGAAACACATTGAAAAATAATAAATCAAATCAAAGAGACAAGATAGTTTCCCAATAATAAATTACTATTTTTCTATTTTTAAAGAATACAAAATATATTTAAAGATCCATGTCCTTAAATTATACAATGTGGTAGTGAGTAAATTGCCACATTCCTCATAAAATCTATTTCACCACCCCAAAATGGTAAATATAGAGAGATATAGATAGATTTTATCCACATCATTGAGGAATTAGATCCTCATTATGAGTTAATACTTCCAAAAAGGCCACCTTACATTTTTCTAGTTTGAAAAATATTATAAAGGGCCTGTGAAAATAAGTTATAAGAGTAAATAACCATTCAAAAGAGACATAAAATACAAAAAAATGGATTTAATATGACACAATTACACTTTCGAAAATATTGGCACTCTAATCATTCAATTTAAAATAAAAATGAATGATACCATGTCTTGGTGGTGTGACCCCTAGTCGTGGTGCATAGTACCCACCTCAGTGGTCCACTAAAGTGTGTTTCAAAAACGACCATTTTAAATTCACCAATATCAGGATCATGGTGTTATGAGGTATCCTCTTTGTTTGGATTATATACATACCTCTATAAAACTATTCCTAATGAAACTAGGAGTCTATGGCCTCCCAATAAAATTTTATTAAGCTCTTCTCGCATAGGAACTCCCTAAGTTTTCAATTCCATACACCATCGAATGTTGATTCCTGAGTTGTACCAAGAATATATAAATCACCCAAACATCTCCAAGACACCTACAATGTATGCAAAAAATTATAAAATCTATAAATAATCATTAAATAAATTAAAGGGATGTAGAAAGTACATAAAACTGAGGGTCTTACATTGCCCCTACTATTGGTATTTAATAAAATGTATAGAAGGATATTATCAGTGATTTATAAGAGATCGGGGTATTATATACATATATCTTTATCATGTTTCCATGTCTCCAATTGAAATTATATTTTCTCCCACAATACCCAAAATATTGGAATACATTTTCCACACTTGAATTTATCTTTTGTGTTTAATATATGTATTGGTGTAGGAATATAATAGTCATTTGTATCAAGATCTACATGATCCCATTGAATTACATGAGTAAGAATGTATTGGAACATCCATTGATAAAATATACTAATGTAATTATAAACCAAAACAATATTTGGTGGGAAATCCAATTGATAAGAAACAGTTCAAATTCATCTATGTATCGCAAAAGATCCAATATACTACGGATTCAATTTTATATACGAACACAATTTTTTATCCTTATCATTAGAGATATTTCTATGAATACATGATCCCCAATTATAATTAATAATGGGATATTATGATGATCTATATAAAATTTCTGATGGATTTGGCACAAAACCATTAATTTTCTAATTATCTATATTATCTTGAATATTTCATGATCATGGCTAGCTCCAAATAGTGATGTTTCTATAGTTTCTACACAGAAATGTGTATATCGACATAGATAATTTTAAAATGCCTCAAATGCTTCCATTTTTATAATTTTCTAAAAATAATTTGTTATATCAAAACTCCAGTAAGTAAAATTATATTCGCATGAGACACTAAAATCCATAAATCATTATTTGAGCATGTATTCTAGTGTTTAAATAATTATTTCTGACTACCCATCTATTTCAGGATGATACGTTATGCTCATGTTCAATTGAGAACCCCAATCCTGGTAAAAACATCACTATAAATGAGGTATAATGTTTTTGTCTCATGTAAGGATGATCAAAATGTGTATTAAATGAAATTTTAATACTTCTATAATGTAGATATTCTATAAATCATATACTACATTGGATTCATGAATCTAAATTAAATGGTATTTTTTAATGAGTAGTCTAAAAATAATAGTTAATGATTACTTCATTATAATAAGACATAGAAATGATATAAAAAATTATATATTGATCTACATCCATTTACATAGATGTATTGGTATATATTTCAATATTTATATTGGTCATTGATGCATTTCCTTTATGTATTTGTGGGTATAAAATTTAGTCACATTATCCACCTCATTTAATTTCGTACCTAACCACCAAAAATGGATTAAATGACCCTTATAAACATCCTTGATGGTTTGAGGAATCCCCCACTTATAATAGATGTAATAAGAATTATTTTTTTCTTGAGAAGATGGTGGAACAATTATTCAACAAAAGAAATATAATTCATATCATGTTTCTATCCATGAATAGTCTACGTATAACATCCCAAGACTCACACTCCCATATCTAGTGTTGAAATCAAAATATTAACATTTATATTTTTGATAACAATAATTGTGACCAAAAGTTTTCAATCCAAACCTTACAACATGAAAAGAAAAACACAGATTACTTATATTCTGATCGAAAATTTACGTATATAGTTTTAGGGGAATTGGAAGAACTCATACATTCACTATATTGATGTCCTTAGATGATAACATCTCCCACTTAACCTAGTTTTTTATTATATCATAATAAGTCATCATCATCATCTATATTAAATACCATATGGTAAAAAAAATTCAGAACGCATTCATTATAACATATATATGAGGAAACATAAGAATGGTGAGCTCAAATTGTAAGTAATGGTAAACATAATCTTTCAAAATTTAATTTTATTAATTTGAATAAGATGTGAAAATGAGTATGAAAAAATAATTATATTTCAATATATAATAATAAATGAAATCATACCCACCAATACAATAATCAATAACAATTATAAATATAATAAGGATTAAAAAATGAATGAAAAATAAAAATTAATAATTATGAGCCACGTGATATGAATCTTGATCAAAAGAAACAATATAAAACCATGGAAATCATAGAATTTTTTTTATCTTCAATGATCAACATCGTTGAGACCTTATAGAACTGTCAAAATATGAACAACTATATGTTCAACTTCCAATGTAATTATTTCGAGATCATAATCATTACTCAATGTAATAGAGATCTATCAAGGTGAACCCATCAAATAAGATCGGATGGGATCACATGAAAGTAAATGTTCCACTCTATCGTATATGGTGTAAGAGTCTCACCTGCTGATATCTGGTGTACTCAGTGATATATGTTTTAATGATCTCACAAGGTCCAATCTGGACCACCCAATTGAATAATATTTCTTAGAACCACCAATAAATTACATAGAGCATAGAAATATTCAGAAAACTCAAACAAAATTATTATTCCTAAATAAATTGATTAAATAGATGACAAAAATATTTTCTATAACAATATATTTGAATAATTATTGTCTTGTTGGATAGAGGTGGGATTCATATTCAAATATTTCATTCCTGATTAACCATTGGAAGAGATACATGTTTCATCGCAATCTCGTTGAAACAATATAATTCCATCTAGATAATGAAATGGGATGGTATTGATAAAAAATTTCACATTATAGAATAAGATAATATAACGGTTGTTAACATTGATGAATTAGAGTTCACTTAAAATATAATTAAATCCACATTATGGAATATAAACATTTTATTCCGAAAAATCATTTACATCTGATAACTAGATGTTTATAAAAATTAGAAGATCTTTCTCTATGAAGAAAACATTGGAAAAAAATAATGTAAGCTTTAAAAAAATTAATAATTTTATGTGGAAGATATCCATTATATATTTAAAAACACTTTTAAAAACATTTTGAAAATAATTATCATTTAGAATAACCTTGAAATTTTATAAAGGAATCATCAAATAAAATAATGATAATGACAGTAGAAAATTCCATTCATGCCACGCATTTAACAACCTAGGTAATGATATGAAAATTATTTTTCATATTTATGAATTTGATAGTAATTTGAAATTTAAAATGGGAAACTATTTTCAATAGTATGTGAAATAATTCAGGAATTCTTCTAAAAAATATTTTTTTTCTAATGTTTTTTTAATCCCTTTTAATGGTAGATTTTTGTTAAAACTAAAACATTACACTTATATAAATATTATTATAAAAATGAACTTAATTTTTAAAATAGTAATATTACAATGTACTTTTGTTTAATCTTTTATGATATGTTTCATTTTTGACGAATAGTGTTAAGTACAAAATTTTAATTTGAAATTGATTTTTCATCTAAAAAATTATAATGTAAAATTTTGTTTTCAATTGGTTTCAATGTAAAATTAGACCAATTATGCATCTATTAATACCATTTATGTCATTGGAATCATATTTTATGTTTAATTTTGATTAGAAAATAATTCAATATTTTGAATATTTTCACATTAAAAAGACATTGTATAACCTAATCTATAGTATAAATTTCAATTTAATTTTGCCCATTTATTTTTTAAATGATTAAAATTTCATTTCCAATTGTGAATAAAAATGTCTAAATTTAGTAAATAGTGATTTAATTTGGTGACAATAAGAGCATTAAACAATGTAATTTGTATTACCACTATTAAGGGTAAAATTGGTAATTAATGGTAAAATTGGTAATTAAGGGTAAACATAACATTATAAATATTAAAAAATTACTCTTCAACATTCCGCAATTTTATTGATTAGTTATTATTGAAAAAAAATCCTTTTACATATTTTAAATCCTATTAGAGCCACATTGATGACTTTTTATCCCCTTAAAGTATTTATTTATGAAGAAAACCCAATCAGGTCATAATTATGCATTTAATAACTGTAAAAAATATAACCTAGAATTATTTTGAAAAAATATTTTACTTTAAGGAGTCTTGATAAATAAAAAAATTTATATTAATCCTCATAGTTTATGTCAGGTATTTACAAAACAAATAATTACATTAAGTTCTTACACAATGAGGGTTGAATAATTGTTCAATTTATTAAAATAATAAATATATTATATTAAAATTAATATAATTTGACATAAATAATGACATCAATGAATTTCCAGAAAACTATGCAATTTTATTGATTTTTTAGAAATATGTTTCATAATTTATCTTTTATTTTAAATTTTTTATTAAAAAATATTATGAATAGTGTCAAAATTTTAATTAATGATATTTTAAGATAAATAATATTTTATTAAATGATTTAAAATTTATAAAAAAACAAATAATGAACCAAATTATTGAAATAAGGTGTAAAATTTCCTCAATTATTAAATTATAGGTATTTTTCCTTTAAATATATTATTCTAACTATTAATGTATAAATTAGATCATTTCATTTTATGAGTTGAAGGGGTTAAATAATGAATAAAATCCAAAATATAAGAACTAAAAATAGTAAATCTTGTATAATTATTATTATAGGATATTATTTAGAACCATAATAATCCTATACCCAAAATAAATCATTTACATTCCATTTTTATTGGATAAATAATTTATCTTAATTTAATATTTAGAGATATTCCAAGAGTACCCGTCCCCACTCATATAAAAGAGAACCCATTATTCTCATTACAATATGCTTAAAAACATTTTTTAACCAATTATTTAACAAAACAAGGTCCTATAATACCTCCATCATTATAATGATATATATTTATGCATAACATGGTCCATAGTGGTCTGGACTTGTAACGTAATGACATATTTTTTTAAGAAGAGATTTCGTTTTTAAGTTGTGTTTCTGTGTTCTTTCTTCTTCCACCACATTGAAATATTATTAAACCATGATTAAATAATATCCCTAATATAAACCATATAATTATATTTTCATATTTTAATATCATCACATATGTCCATCTCCAATTCTATCTAATGTGAAAAATTAGTAGTTCTTTATATAACATACTACTGCCTCATGAACCGAGGAAATATTGTTTTTCATCAATTTCTCTCAGGACTAGTTATAATGGTATAATTAATTCATATACAATATATTTATGAAATATTTATAATTATTAAAAATTAATATGTCATTTATGGTCTTATGTTTCCATGTAGAGAAAAATGAAAATGTTGTTTGGGTGTATGTGTCCATTATAACTTCCACGATGCGATGCGATCTATTTTTCATCACCACATAAAATCGATGATATACAAAATTACATTTAAATGATATAAATGATATTATATCCATTATATCAAAACAGAAATACTCTTAATTTATATATATAATTTTCATTGAAAAATCTTAACGTTACTCATGCATACATACCACCTACCCTCTCAATGATTATATTGTAGTTAATTTTTAATAATTGTGCATAATGGTTTAATTTAAAATTATTATTGATGTATAAAAATTAATATCATTTCATGAATATTATTATTTTTAATGACCCAAACATTTATCAATGAAAATTTCTCTTGATCTAATTAAATATATAATTATGTTAAATGGTTGCATAACTTATGAACTTATTTGGTTTTATGATTTTGAATTTAAAAATACTGTTATGAATTTTTATCATTCCTAATATAGCCGTTAAAAGTGATCAAATTATTAGTATAAATATAAGGCTTTAACAGTTCTAATTTAAATAGAAAAAGAAGTGATGACCTCTTCCAGTAGTAATGCTCCATATGAACCCATTTATCAGAGCATTGAAATGAGGTGTCATCACAAGGCTTCTCTCTTTACCAATCCCATGTCGATCTTCAACAAGTTATGCTTGAACAAAACCACCTATGAGAGAAATGAAAGTAAACAAGATTACCAGTTAGGCAATGTTACTTGAACCACCTCAAGAGTCAGTCACTGTCATACACCATACCCTTCAGTATTATTTGAGTGTTATAATGTGTTACATAACAATACCCTAGCTCAATGATTATGTACATTAATTTTTTATATAGAATAACATTCATTTTATTATTGATATTTTGAAAATTGTTTTTAAATCACAAATATTATTTTTCGTTAATATTAAAATGAGAAATATATTTGGATGAATTAATGGATTTTTTAATTAAATAATATATTAATAAAATATTATTAGTAAATTACTTTTTATTAAATATATATAATCCCATAATTTTTATGAATAAAATTGTAATTTTTATTAAGGTTTAAATGCAATTTTTTGTCAAACCCCATGAATTTTTGATAAATGATGGTTTTTATTTTAAAAGTAAAAATTCACATAAATAAAAAATTATTTAGATAAAATGATTATTAATTTTGGAATCAATATGTCAAAATTATCCAATAGATAATTTTTTATAATATTTTGGTAGACTTGAGTTTTGGGGAAATATTTAAATATCATTTAAATATATAATGTGTTTTATGACATCAATATTATAAAATAGTAATGTAATAAAATACAATAAATGAGTTTTTTGGCCAATATATGTTTTATATTTAAAATAATGTTATTTTAGAACTGTTTGATTAAATTTATGGAGCTTTAGTAGACCATCCAATACTTATAATAAATTTTATCTTTTTAAAATGATTTCCTTGAGAGTGTGACACACCTTTACATAATCAAGCCAAATATTTTAATACGTTTGACCATTGTTAATAAAAATAATAATTTATTCCACTCCCCTTTTGAAATAACCAATGGATGGTTTGTGGTTTTTTTTAGTTTAACGTATATTGTCTAAAACCTAAATAATAAATAATTACCTCTACTTTCCTATATAAACCCACCCAGTCTCCCACTTCTCTTCACTCAGACCTTTTGAAGCTCAACCAACTCATATAATACTCCCTCTGGAATCATCCCAAGGTTCCCCAAGCTCCCATGAATCCTATCTCAAGACTCTCTCAAGACATTGGGATCGCACTTCCTAGTAATGGATTTCTTTCTTTCCCATTTTGTCCAAGTTTCTATATATTATTATTCCATTTTTATTTCAATTAAAAATGTTGGGGTATGATTTTTTACCACCCAAATATTACACATCTTATGTCTTAATTATGAGAGACCGATTTATCTCTCATTAATTCCTCCCATGTACACCCGTTACCACGTCGAAATTCCATAAGGGATTTATCTCTCCTCATTTATATTCATGCAATTCTTTTGTTTTATGAAACTAAATTCCAATAAATATGTTGGGAGATGTATCTATATGAACCCTAACATTATATTTCTTGTAAATATTACAATACACTCCTTCCACACTCATCAATCATTTTTATGAATTTTTATTTCATGTGGTTATGATGCCGAAATTCCTCCTTGATTTTCCAAGCTTAAGTCATTGTGTATAAAATATAGTGCCCATTTCTCTGTCAAGGGTATTCACAATTAAGATCATTGATATATTTATTATAGGGTTCCATGTATTTAATCCAAATTCCAATATCTTGGAATAAATGATTATTTTTAATGAATCCATGTTATACGATCCATGTGGAACAATTATTCCTGAAATGAAATAATTAACAGTGGTGTATCTGGATAACACTCTAATGCATTCAGTAAAGAGTTTTATCCTGATAAGTCATGTGTATTGATGGTTTACTCATTCTAATTCATGTGAAATGAGTTTTTACTCATTTTCTATGTGTATTCATACGTAGGTAATGCTAATATCATGTTAAATGTAGTATCTACATTTCCATGTTATGATAATCATTTTATATAATCACTTTATGTTCATGTTTCTCTTATACTCCATTGATATCACTATTTCCTAAAATGTACTATATTATTATGTTATTATTTATTAACTCCCTTACTGGTCATTATATCTCACACTATTTTAGGCATGTCCTCATGTTATCAATGAAATTCTAAGTGTGAAGGAATGTTGTGGTCTGGTAAAATATTTTTTCAATAAAGATGTTGTTTTTTATGTTTTATGTCGTTATGTAATGTTCTTAAACCCCAAATACACTATACCTCTCGATATACTATGTTGTATCAAATGAATAGTTTTATGTTACAAATTATGTTTATGTGTGAAATAAAAAGTTGGTTGTTATCGTTTTTATCAGAAGATTTGTTTAATTATTGTTGGGATTAGGATTTGAAAACCATAGTGAAATCCTTAGGGAAAAGACTATGTATAATAAAAAATCCATAAATTTTGGTTAGTATAGAATAAGTTGTTTATCATCAAAATACATCCTTTTCTATATATGAGCTGGTAGAGGCGGCTCTGGCAAAGATGTATTTAGGGGAAAAACCCGAAACACTACTTTGAGATAGACTCGAATAGGAACTGGTTCACGATAATGGGCCTTGCGAGACTCTTTGTTATAACAATCTAGAAGGAAATGATTTGGTAAATTCATAAACTTATTATGAACCATTATTAGGGGAATAAAAAAAATTACCCTATAAATATAAATTGGGACATAGATCATGGATAACATAGTTTGAATCCTATAAATTCATATGTTAATTAGATAAAATTAATTTATAAGTCATCCACTTTTGTCTTTAGATTACACTTTATGTGTTACCCAAAAAATTCATTATATTCCATCCAATGGATAGTAATAGAAGGACACCGGCTAACAACCAATGCGAAGATCAATCTGAAAACTATTTTGACGAGATTCCCAATCTGATGGGAGCGGGAATCATGAACTTTTTACTGATACACTCTCTATTAACTAATGTTTTGAATAGAAAATGGGTCAAGATAAATGTTCAACCCCCCTAATAAATAACTAAGTGCAATTGAGAGCTTAATGAGTCAAATGACTCCTATATTTAATGTATCATCTTATCCCTCAATCCCTGAACAATGGATCTACTCCCTTGAGAATATCTTCCCCATCCATCAATGTTATAAACAAGAGAAGTTACTTTTGGATGGTTATCATATGGAGGGTAAAGATGAACAATGGATGACATTGATAAAAAAATATGAATCCCGAGGAGGATATCAAGGAATGTAATGGATGGATTTCTAGAAATATTTTTTTGATAAATATTATCCTCGCACCTTCTGACCTAAGATGGAAAGGAACATCATTTCCCTCAAGATAAAATACGACGAGTCCATCTGAACATGAGAGGAAAATGTCACAAGGTTTTCACAATATGCCCCTGGCATTGTTGTTACCCCTGAATGAATGGTTGACTTCGTCTTTGGTGGTCTAAAACCTAGCCTACATAATGCCCTTGTTTTTTGAGACTTCGATTGCTATGAGAAATTTTTCTGATGTTACCTCTAAGTAGAAATGGAGATTAGATAACATCAAGGTTCTTATAGGGATATGAAAAATAAGGTGGACCTCATTTCCAGTAGTATGATGGATAAATCCAATGGTGCTATGAAAATTAAGCACCCCACATTCCAAAGGTGCAGAAATAAGTACCTTTGAAATTGACAGAATGGGGGGAGGAAATGATTTAGGTGTGGAAAAGAAGGGAACCACGCTATTTACTTCTAATAAGATAAAATTAAAGCTGTGACAGAGGAGAGGATCACTCTTTTAATCCTTCAACTCATTTTTCATTATTTCAACTACAGAAAAGTAGGGCACTTTTTCGAAACAGTTCCCTAAGACAAGGGTTTTGAGAGGAAACCAACAACCTCTAAGGCAGCAAGGGTGATCTTTTTCCACGGCTACAACTATAGTGAACCCCAAAAATGAACTTTTTATAGGTAACCAAGTTATTATTCAGGAATAGAAAACATAATTTTGATTCTAGTTCTACACATTCTTTTATATCTAGAATGTTTATCAGAACAATTAATACACCACCATAAATTATAGAAGTAATGATGTTAGTGAGAAAAAAAGGGGGAAGTCTTTGTATCCCATGAATGTAACTCCTCCCCTAACATAATTTGTGGATTGAACTTCCCTGAGAACCTCCACATAATCCCTTTGGTGTAATTTTTGGAAATTATTAGCATGGATTGAATTTCTTTATATAGAGCCAACATAAATTTCTATGACAGGGAAATCACTCTCTATATGGAAAATCAACCCCCTATTCTATACAAGTGCAAGGAGGAGGATGAATTTTCATTAGCACCATAATCTCATGCGTGGATATTACTTCCCTATGAGAACATGTATCTGTCACAGATGATTGATTCTACGGAAAAAACCATCCTTAAAGACATGAATACTGTGAGGGAATCTGCTGAAGTGTTTCCAAAGGAATTTCTCAGGCTTCCTCCTATAAGAGATGTGTAATTTTCAATTGATCTTATACCAGGTGCATTTCCAATATCCAAGACTCCATATTGAATTAATGTTTTGAAGCGTGAGGATCTGAATATAAAAATATAGCATTATATAGAAAAGGTTTGTATACTCCCAAGTGCTTAATCACGTGGTGCACCAGTCCTCTTCATCTAGAAGGATGGATCAAAGAGCTTTTACATTGATTTTTCTGAGCTAAAAAAATCACGATAAATAAAAAGTATCCTATATCATGAATTGATGACATTTTCAACCAGCTATGTGGAGAAAAATATTTCTCCAAGGTGGATTTGTGATCAGGATATTACCAAGTACGGGTGAAGAAGGAGGATATACCAAAGTTTACTTTTCGTACAAGAGATTTTCTCAATGAATTCATGGAAATGCTTTCAAACTAGTTAATTCTCCAAAAATAAACATGGACATAATAAATATAGTCTGTAGAGATTACCTTGATAAATTAGCGGTAGTCTTTATAGATGATATTTTAATATACTCTAAAACCAAGGAGGATTATGAGATGCATCTACGAATAAGAATAGATACCTTTTGAATGTATAAGATCTATGAAAATTACAGTAAGTGTGAGTTCTATTTGAATAATGTCAAATTATTGGGTAATATCATCACAAGTAATGATATATCTGTGGATCACTCTAAGAGAGCTATGATTGAGGGATGACTGGGACCAACATTGGTGATATATATCTATAGAATCATAGGGTTTTCTGGATATTATTGTCGATTTGTTAGAAATATCTCGTGGTTGAAAAACCCTATTACCATGATAACATGGAAGGGAGTAATGTTTTCTTGGAGTGATGAATTTTAAAAGAGATTAAAAGAGTTGAAAAAGAGGCTAATCACTGCACCCATGATCACACTACCCACAAGTTGTGAACTTTTTGTGGTATTTATTGTTACTTCATAGAAGGGAGTAGACTGTGTGATGATTCCAAATGAGAAATTCATTTCCCATGTTTGAAGAAAATTAAATGTTCATGAGAAAAACTATCCAACACATGATCTGGAATTATCTGCAGTTATATTTATTTTAAAAATT
This sequence comes from Viscum album, assembly GCA_963277665.1. Lineage (NCBI taxonomy): Eukaryota > Viridiplantae > Streptophyta > Magnoliopsida > Santalales > Viscaceae > Viscum > Viscum album. Next base: position 1,582,912,241 of record OY728158.1, on the reverse strand, counting down.
TTATAGGATTACCTATTTGGGGAGAAGTGTGAAATTTACAAATAGGACAAAATCCTCATGTATATATTCACACAAAGAGACTAGATTATGCACCAATGAATATGGTTAGAGCTGATCAAAGATTGTTACTTCTCAATTAATTACCACCTTGGGAAAGCAAAATAGGTGGAAGATTCATTAAGTAGAAAGGACCTGATGATTCTATAATTTATGAGAATAGAAAAGCATCTAATAATCATATATTTTAAGAATATGGACATGGGATCATAAATAAGGGAACATCATCAATACTCCCACAAATTATTAATCAATAGTCTCTTTTGGAATGGTTAGGGGATGATAAAAAGGATTATGTGGGAATTCAGAAGAACATGGAAACTATTAGAAAAGGGATATCCTTGGAGTTTAATGTTAATGAAGAAAAAATTGTGATATTTGGGACAATACTATATGTCACATCAAATATAGAGTTATTGAAATAGAATTTGGATGATGCACAAAGTATGAATTTCTCCATTCACCAATGAAAAACAAGGATGTACTGGGGTCTCTGATTGCTTTATTGGTGGGATAATATGACGAAGGATATTGATGAGTATACATCAATGTTATTGGTATGTTAGCTAGGGAAGGAAGAGAGGCATAGGTCTAAGTGGATGATGAAACCATTTCCTATACCAACATGGAAATTGAATAACATCACCACACACTTTGTCATTGGACTTCTGAAGACATAAAAATTCAAAAAAGCTATCTGGGTTGTTGTGGATTTTCTTACAAAGATTGCACACTTCAATTCAATTTGGGAAGATTTCTCATTGGATCAACTGGCACAGATATATATATAATATGTGGTAAGGCTTAATGGATTTCCAATATCGATTGTATCCGATCAAGATCCAAGATTCACCTATATGTTTTGCAAGAGTTATCAACATGCTATGAATACTGATCTAAACTATAATTTGACTTATCATCCTCAAATTTATGGACAATAAGAATGGACTATCCCAACACACAAGGACATGTTGAGATCATTCTCAATTCACTTGAAAGGAGGATGGTATAAACATCATCCTATAGTTGAGTTCTCTTACTACAACAATTTCCACTCAAGAATAAAAAAGGATCCTTTGTAATCCCTTAATGTGAAGAGGTGCAAAACACTGGCATGATGTGATAAAGATGGGGAGTGAAAACTCCTAGGTCCATAAATGGCCGATGAAATGGTGGATAAGGTTAAGAATATCCAGTATCACATTAAAGATTCTCAGAGTCGACAAAAGGGATATTCTAATAAACAACAACGAGATCTAGAGTCTGATGTTGGAGACATGTTATTCCTCCACAACTCGTCATGGAAGAGGGTTATGAGATTTGGGAAGAAGGGAAAACGTATTCCAAGTTATATTGGCACTTTTAAGATCCATGATCATGTTGGAGCAGTGGCCTCTAATCTTGCACTCCCCCCAAAAATGCCTCATGTACATAATGTATTCCTTGTATCATACATTATAAAGTACATACCTAACCCATAACATGTACTCAATCTAGAGGTGGTACCATTGGAAATGAATTCTCAAATGAAGAGAAGCCAATGATGATTTTAGATCACATGAAAAAAGTTCTACGAAATAAGACAATTTTCCTCATCAAGGTGTTATGGTGAAACCACAAGTTTGAAGAGGCAACGTGGGAATCAGAGGCAGTGATGAAGTATAGTTTCTAATATCTATTTTAGTGTGGGAATAGGAAATTTCGTGTGTGACATTTCTTAATGGGGTAAGATAGTAACGACCCAAACTTTTATCAATGAAAATTCCTCTTGATCTAGATTAATGTCTTATTATGTAAAATTGTTATATAACATATGGAATTCCTTGGTTTTATAATTTTGTATTTCAAAATACCATTACAAATTTTTACTATTGTTAATATAGCCTTTGAGAAGTGATTAAATGATTTGTATAAATATAGGGCTTTAAAAAATCCAATTTACTCAGACAACAGATGTGACGGCCTCATCCAGTAGAATTTCTCCATATAAAGATGATTTATTAGAGATCGAAAAGGTGGTGACATCATTGCTCTTCATCATGACCAAGACCAGACCGAGCATAAAATTTTAAGCACGAATAGAACCACCTACGGGAGAAGGGGAAGTTTATAGAGATTACCACACGAGTGATGTTATCATAGCCACCCGAGGAGTCTATCGCCATTGCACACCTTAACCTTTGGTCTTATGCGGGTGTTATAAGAGGTTATGTAACAATACCATACAACTATGATTATGTAAATTATTTTTTATAACGAATTTACATTCTTTTTATTATTATTACTTTGAAAATGTTTTTTAAAACACAAATAGTCTTATTAGTTAATATTAAAATAAGAAATCTATTTTTGATGAATTAATGGGTTTTTTAATTAAATAATATTTTTGTACAATATTATTACTAAATTACTTTTTAAAAATACAAATTATGGTATAATTTTTATGAATACAATTGTAATTTTTTTTATTGTTTGAATGCTGTTTTTGTCAAAAACTCATGAAGTTTCTATAAATGTTGAGTTTTATTTTAAATGTAAACAATAAAATATTTAAAAATTTATTTATAGAAAATGAATATTATTTTTTGGAATTACTGTGTCGAAATTATTTAATGGTGATTTTTTCATAATTCTCTGAGATAATCTAATTTCTGGGTAAAAATTACATATAGTTTAGATATAAACTGTGTTTTATGACATCATAATGACCTAATAGTGCTGTAATAAAATAATATAAATTATATTATTGGAGAATTTTATTTTTTATTTAAAATAATGTGATTTTATATCGGTCTAATTAATTTTAAGGTGCTTTAGTGGATCCTCCAGAACTTATATATGATTTTAACATTTTAAATTGATTTCCCTAAGAGTGTGAGTCACCTCCACAAAAACAATACTAATATTTTAATAATTTCAGATGTTGGACTTATAAGTTAATATTTTCCACTTACTTTTTTAAAACCCCATTGGAAAAAATTATGGGATGGTTTGTGGTTTTGATTAATTTAATGTGCATTTTCCAAAACTCAAATAATAATGAATTCTCTCTACATTCTTACATAAACCCACCCATGCTCCCACATATCCTTACTCAACCAATTTGGAGCTTGACCAACCCCTGGAATCCTCTATCTATAATCCTCTCATGGTTACCCAATATACCAATAATCCTCTCTCAAGGCTCTCCCAAGCCTTTGGGATCACACATCCAAGTAATGGATTTCTTCCTTTCTCATTTTTTTCTAAGTTTCATTATGTTGTTATACCATTTTATATCAATTTAAAATAATGGGGCATAATTTCTCACCTCACCCATGCTTCCCTCTATATTTTTAATGATTTTATACCCATTTATCTCAAAATAATTCCTCCCATGTACAGTTGTTACTATACCAAAATACTGTAAGGGAATTCTCTCTCCTCATTTACATTCAAGAAATTATTTTGTTTTATGAATCTAATGTACACTAATATGTTGGGAAATATATATATATTACCCCATTACCTTAAATTTCTTCTAAATATGATGAGACACACCTTCCACTCTCATCATATATTTTTATTAACTCTTATGTCATGCTGTTATGCTACCCAAATTGCACCACGATTTTCCAAGCCAAACTCATTGTGTAGTGACTACCATGACCATTTCACTATCAAGGGTATTCACCAATATGAATTTTTTTATTGAATATATTTTTTCATGTATGAATTGATTGTTGTTTCATCATGTAATAAATTATTATGTTTAATGAAACCATTTTATATGATCCATGTGGCACACTTATGCATGAAATTAAATGATTAAGAGGGGTGCGCTCTGATGGAACTCCAATGAATTGGGTAAATATTTGTATCATGACACGTTGAGGGAAATGAGGGTTTACTCATGATAATTAAAATGCATTGATAGTTTACCCATGATCCATGTGCAATGAGCCATGGCTCATGCTAATATCATATTAAATTTTGCCACCACATTTCCATGTTATGATAATCATGATATATCATGCCTTCATGTTAATGTTTCTATTATGATCCATTAATATTAATATTGCATAAAATGTAAGATATTCTTCATTTTATTCCTTTTTTACTCCTTTAATATGAGTTATAGCACACCCATTTATTATTCATGTTCTCGGGTTCTCCCATGCAATGCTAAGTATGAATGAATGTTATAGTTTTGTAAAAGAAGTTTTAAATAATGATATTGTGTTTTATATTATATGAATTGTGTAATTTTCATAATCTGCAAATACACAAGATCTATCAATATACTAATTTTTTAAAAATTAAATGTTTTATTTTATAAATTATTTTTAATTGTGAATTAAATGTTAGGTTTTTTATCTTATTTATATGATTGAGTAAAGGCCAATTTTTCAATATACATCATACAAAATTAATTTTGGTCTCATGTACCATATATAATAAAAAAACTAACATAAAAATAATTATTTGATTGTTTTAACTTGATAATAAATGATTATAAATAAATAATATACATGAAATAGTTTCTAAATAAATTAAATAAATAAATTATGTTTTGTATTCAGTGAAATAAAGATTGTATGTGACGGTTTGAAGTCACGGTAAGGGACGTTCTAAAAAAAAGAAAAACCCTCTTTCAATGTTTATTTTATAACTTTTACTAAAAAATGTAAAAAGTAATGTTTTTTAACATATATGGAGGGAACAGAATTTTTAGATTTTATGACACAATATGTTTTTGTTATTATTTTAAATAATTAATTTTTTTTCAAATAATATTTTTAATTTACGAGTTTGACGATTTGTAAAAATGAAAGATGATTTCAAAATAGAGATGTTATATTCCTAAAAAATGTTCTATTATAAATGTTTTAGGTTTTATGATAATGATATAGTTCTTGGTAATTATTTAAGAGGATGTTTCATTCCATGATAAAACTATGGTCGGTGATGTCATTACAAATTTTGAATACAATTGGTAAAGGTATGGATTTATCCAATTTTGTTTTTCCTAATAGATTTAAGGAATATAATTTGGTGGATATTCTAAATGTAACTATAAAGGTTGCTCACTAAATTTATAAGAGAGATAATGTATGTTCATATATATATATATGAGTGATATGGAAAATTATTTCTCAAGTTATCTACTTATATCATAAAATAATCCTTCAAAGTTATTATTAAAATCAAGTAATTTTCAAAAGGTCATATACTGGGATTTTTGAAAAGATGATTCGTTTCATGAGGAAAAGAATGATTTTTTAAATAAAATATTTAATCAAGTTTTCACTAGACTAAAAATTTCTATTATTTTATATCACTTAGTGTAATTTTTGTGCTCATCCCAAGATTGAAAATTTTTCATAGTGTATAAAGATCGGTAAGAGAATGAACACTGCCATGATGAAAGAAATGATTATTTTTCATGAGAAAGAAATCGTTTTCAATTTTATCAATTTTATATAATAGAATAATTCGATTCTATATTAGTATTATCTACTTGGTATGAATTTGAGTTGGTATGTATTAATTGTGACTTAATTATTTAAAAATATAAACAAAAAAGTCAATTGGAATTATTATATTGTGAATTCTAGTTTAAAAAAACTAGAGTATATAATTTATAAGGCTAGTACCATAGTGTAAATATTAAAATAAATATTATGTTGATAGTTTAAATAAAATATGAAATGGTATTACTCAGAAAATGACATGAATATTGCTTGATTGTTTTTCTAAAAATCCAAAAACTGTTTAATATTTATTTAATAAATCATTTTATGACTGATCAAAACCTTTTTAAAACATTTTTTGTGAACATGATTTTGGATTAAATGGTTTTTTTTCTAAAGGGAAAAAATAATTGTGGGTTTTCTCAAAAACATTTTCTCATTTGTTTTAAATTCAAATGAGGGTCAAAATTTTAAAATAATATAAGAATATCATTAATATCCATTGAAAAAAAATCCTACGAATCATTAGAGTTATATAATAATATTTTATTATTAGATACTTGATCACAAAAAATCAAAATAAAATATGTGGCTGTTATATAAAATCATTAACACATTGGTATCTTTGATTCATAAGCCCCAGGAAAGAGATATCCTTAAAAGGATATGTAAATTCCAATAATATCAATGGTAAGAGATATAAAATAAATTCAATAGAAGTATATACACAACATAAAATAAAAAAGTTCCGAAATATGTAATGTGTCTTAAAAAAGGAATAAGTGAGTCAGAAATCACTTATCTCACACATATATTTGGTTAATCATTCATTAAATTCCTCTTCTTTTGGTATCCTCTTTTGTTTTGCACCAAAATCCTTCCAAGGTAGTATTTATTTCAAAACTAGGGCTTCTCAGTTTACTTATGAGAAGTTTGGAAGTTAATTGTTTTCTTATTCGTTGATCTATAGTGTCATGAAGGTGTCAAGAAGGTAGTATATATATGCTATTTTATAAGTGATGTTATTGAAACACTTGTAATATTTTTAAAATATTCAATCATACTCACATATTTATCCCACCACATGCTTTTAAAATGGTCCATTATCAGACATAGAAGTTATAAGTTAAATTTTTTCCATATAATGGGTGTAGTAAAATTTCTTAGGTCTTTATCTCAATTATATTATTAGTTTAACCACTTCGTAAAACTATATGTAACTAAACATGGTAACTATTTTTTACTGTTTCTACTATTCATTTCTGGAAAACATTTGTATTAAACATATTTTAAATGATAATGTTTGATAATTCTAAATAAAAAAATCTATTTTTATATCAAAATCCTATATCCATATTATTCCAATAACCTAAATATTAGTAATTCTTATAAAATTGAAATAATATTTCTTTAAAATCAATTTAATATATAATATATCTTTATATAATAAGTCCAATGAAATAAAAATTTTAAATTAGAATACAGTATTTCTGAGTATTCTTCAAAAAATAAAAAATATAAAAACATTGTAAAAAAATAAATAGAATATAATTTTGAAAATTTAATTTTAGAAAATATTTTCATTTTTAAAATAAATTGTTTTAAATATTTATAAATAATATTTAAAACAAAACATGTTCATTTGACGAAAAATAGGTTTTTTAGAAGCATGATTTTCAAGTACAAGATTATTATATAATAAATATTAATATTAAAATTATCATATTAACCAAATAAATTAATATTTATTGATATATAACCTATAAAATTTCAACTAAAGCATTCCTCACTATGTATTATTTTAATAAAATAAAACGGAGAAACATTTTGTTTTTTATTTTAGATTTCAGAAAAAGGCCTTATTAAAAAAATATTAAACTTATACTAAAATAAAATATTTTTTTTATTAAAAAGAAATTATGTTTGTTAAAATTTAATAAATAATAATTTTTTTACATTAAAACATAATGGGATATTTAAATTTATTCAATAATTGAAAGGATATCCTAGTTTTCAAAAATCGATAATTTTCATTATTCACTGAAAAATCAATATTTTCCGAAACATTATGAAAATAAAGCCAAATTAAATTTTGGTATTTTAATTATGAAAAATAAATAAATTTTTCAAATAATTTTCCTAAAAGATCCCAAAAAAGTATTATAATTCTTTTAAAATAAAATAAATAAAAATTTATATTTGAAGAAAACATATTTTTGATGAATAAAATCACATTAATAAAAATTGGTTGTTTATTTACTAAAATCTTAAAAATAATTTATATTTACTAGTGAGAATATATATATATATATATATATATATATATATCTTAATTTATTAGTTACTAATTCTACTAACTATTTTAATATCTTGTTTATAACTATTATATTTGTTATGGTTCAATTAAGTTTGGTGTTACATGTTGAATACACGATTGAACATAAAAATCTAAAGGATTGGTGTACTGAAACATTTTATAGAGATTAAAATTTATTTTAAATTAAATATATCATAAATTATTGGGGTGTTACATTTTTATCTAATATTACTATTTCATATATATTATGTTCTCGAACAAAATTTTATTCTTTTATAATCTCATGGTGTTACATAATCCCCTACATGAAATTTCATCCTCACAAATTTGATCATTATCTATGTAATCAAATTATTTATATTTGAGAGCAATTTTGTTGTAAAACTAACTCTAAAAAAGGGTCAACAAAATGTCATCCTAATTAGAGAGAAAGTGATGTATAATGGTATCATAGAATAACATATGAGTAAGTTTCTAAATAGGAGGGCATCAGTGGGATGTATATATTTTGACATGGAAGAAAATAATAACTAATTACAAATATTTATTGTGGTCATTGATCAAAATTAAAATAATTATTAATGGAAATTTAAGGATCTAGTAACCATATATATTTTATGATATAAATGATCATTATATTCATAATATATGAATGTAATAGGATAGTATTATTGTTTCAAGAGACCATTATGAGAGCTGAGTTATTATTTTCTTGATAGACTAAGAGCATAATTAAGTACAGTAACATAATGAGTAGAATTTAAGCTTTTTATATATTTCCACCCCAATCTCTTTGTTTTCTCCAAATTATGTGTATTCAAGATTTATTGTTCATGGATAATTCAATAAAATATATTTTAGAGACCACATAACAATAAAATGGATAACAATTTATTCCTCCTGTATCTAGACATTAATAGAAACCAAAATTGTTACAACATTGTGATATTATTCTAATAATGAATAAGTATTCATATGATATATTAATCATAAAAATTAAATATTAGTATCCAATGATGAAACTAAATCATTTCATAACTATATTCCTCAAATAATTCATAAAATGATTAATTAAAGAGTTTTTATCCTCAATGGATATGTCATAGCTTTTATATTTTATTCCAAAAAACATGGTAATCTTCTTTTTAATTGACATTAAATACTTAATAACCACATAACATTTCAATATTTTTGTTATCTATATCATAAATGTTTGTTATAAATATCCATTATCATATAACCCCTAATTGGTACAAATTCTTTGAATCTTATTTTCCAAAAAAATAAATTCACACTTCATGTTAAAACATGTCCTTTCAAATACATCGAACTGCTAAGAAATTAATAAAATTTTATTACTCACTTTAACATCTCATCACATAAATCCTCAATGTGGTGTCTAAAACACTAAACTTATTTACATACGTAACCACATAGATGGATGAAGGAATCCATAACTCTTAACATAGCCTCACCTGAAATTATCAACATCACCAATGTTATCTAAACCCTCTTTTTACCAACTATAACATCCCAAGACCTTCACTCCTAGATTTAGTGTTGAAATTAAAAAAATTTCATTTTCAGTATTGATATCAATAATTGTAACCCCATTTTTCTATAAAAACTATACAAAAATAAAATAAAAAATGTGATCACATGCATTATAAATGTCCTTTTAGGTTTACAATATTAGATAATAAGGAATAACTCATAAATAAATAATACCCTTATCATTAAATGAAAAGTTCTCCCTCTTAACCTAATAATTATTATTTTACATTAGGTCATCATAATAATCCATATAAGATACCTTCTTTTCATGATTCAGTCAACTTATTTATTTATATCCTGGAAAAGTGGAATAATATGAAGGATGAGATCAATTACAAAGTAATGGTAGACATAATGATTAACAATATTCATTCAAAAATGGGTATAAGTTCATATAGTTATGGAGACATAATCATAGTGCATGAGAGAATCATGAAAGAACTCATAAAAATCAGTACCTAAATAATCAATCAGAAGACATGGAATAAGGATTTAAAATATTAAGTTCTAATAAAAATAAATAATCATGAGAAATTCGAAAGTAATCAAGATCGGAGGAAACAATATAATCCCATGGAAAGATTAGATAAAACAACTTTGCTTCTTATGAAATCAACATCACAGAACACTTAATTAACTATTTCAATTGGAAGAACCATATCGACAAATTCTAATTTTATTATCTAAATAACATAATTGTTAACACATAAATAAAATCACTATTCGGATGAACCCATTTTATAAACAATAAGTGGTTCCCCGTGCATTGTATGGGCTACACAATAATATAAGATGTAATAGGATCAACCAATACTATATGGCTTCCTCATCATGTAAGATCTTACAGGATTATCCAATGCTATTTTGGCCACCCAATCGAATAATATTTATAGGAACCACAAATAATGTAAATTGAGAATATAAAGCATTATAAAACTCATAAAGCATATATTTCATTAATTACAAGATTAAATGATGGGAAATAAATGGTTTCTATAACAATTGATTTGAAACATGATTAACAAATAGAAGACAACATGTTTTCATAACAATCTATAAGAAACCATATTGACCCATTTAATTGAAAAATGTTCTACAACAATATCATTTAAAAAAATCTTATTCCATCTAATAAAATAATAAGGATTATGAATAAGGTTTGTTAACAATGAATAATGTTAATACCATAAAAAATAATTAAATAAACCTTCAGGATTATAAATAATTTATTTTGAAAAATAACTTTTTTCAAAAAATAAAAATTCATAAAATATGTGTACAAAATTATTATTAAATACAATCCTAGAAAAATGTAATTGATGATTTAAAAAATAGTCAAAACATTTCATGATTGGAATATCCAATACAATTTTAAAAACACTTTTTAAAAAAAATTACAATATTTTTCATTGAAAATTTCAATGAAAAAATATATATGATGACTCATTGAAAATAATTATCATGAAATATATAAATTCATTTCATTGAATTAATGTTGTAACAAATAATCCCTTCACATTTTTAGTAAAAGAAAAATAGTCATCTTTTGGAAAATAACATGACAATTCCTTTCAAAAAATTATAAAAAAATTAATAAATAAATGAACTATTATTAATAAATCAATTTAAGACTGATAAAAACATATTTGAAAATAATTTTGGGAGATATTTATTTAACAAAAATTGGTTTTCAATCAATGAGAAAAATAATGATGATTTTTCATAAAAACCTTTTCTCAATTATGTTTTGTACTAAAAAGGGGAAAATGGTATAATTACTTATGAATATCACAAATATGGCGATGAGAAGAAATATAATTTTATTATTGGAATATTGATAATTTTATTTCAACATTATACGCATAATATTGAAAAATAATGATAAAAGATTTTATTTTTACATAAAACCAGTAACACTATGGAAATATTTTATCTTTAGCAACATGAAAGATATATGGACAAATATTTATATAAATCTCAATAATATTATTGAGAATAAAAACAAATATTCCTGAGAAATATAAACACCATATAAAATAAATAGTTGGTTAATATTGAATTTTACTTATATAATTAAATACATTGATTCAAATAAATTACCACACACTTATTTTTTAATCGTGTTTTAACAACATCTTCTTTAGGTATCCTCCTTAGTATTTCACTAAAAGCCTCTATAGGTGGGATTTATACTCAAACTAAGGCTTTTAGGATTATTGATGTAAGTTGGGATGTAATTTTAGATGTAATTGGATGAATAAATGGGGTATGAAATTGTGGAGAATATTGGAGAGGGGTGGACTTTTATAAGTGTGGTGAGTTGCATGCTTATTATTTTTGAAAAGATTCCATCATACCTGAGTTTCTCTAATGAAACAATATTCTAAAATGGGACATTGTATATCAATAAAATATATGAGGTTGAAATATTTCTATACAGTTTATGTTGGATAATTTGTAAGTCTTTATACCCTTATATTCTGAGTATATTGCCCAGTGAATCTATTCTTATCTTAACCAGGGTATTTTTTTTTCAATATTAATTTTGGAAAATAATTAACATGAAATTATTAATTAATATAAATTATTCTTATTATAAATATGAAATATGTTTTTCTATATTCAATTCACTGATGTGGATTAATTTATATCAAAATAAACCTCATAGACATGAAGATAATGTTTTTTTAAAGAAAAAAGGTTCAAATGATTAAAAAGACTTCATATCAAAATTCAAAAAAAAATATTCTAAAGAAAAAAATTGAATTAATTGATAAAAAGTAGAATTAATTTTACTATAATTCTATTTAATGTATAATTTATCTTTATAAATAATTTAAACTAAATAGTTGTTAATTAAAATATATTATATTTCACTATTCATCAGAAAAATATAATCATTTAATAATATTCCCAATGATTCACCATAATAATATTTTTAAGTGATTATTTAAAGGACTTTTCTTATTTTTTCAATTAAAGTTTCTAAATTGCAAAAAATAAAAAAAAATTCCGAAATGCGATTAAAAAACAGGCTTTTAATAAGTGTATTTTTCAAGTAAAATATGAATTTATATTAACCACATGTATAATCATCATCATTTTATTAATATTAATTTAAATTTATTGTTATATACTATAAAAAATTATATTAAAATATTACACATTATATATTATTTTAATTAATTAAAATGGAGAAACATTATGTTATTTAAAAGTGTTTTTGGAAGGACAAAACCCACTTTAAAAAAAATTAAACTTATAATAAATTACAATATAAAATTTATTCAAAATTAATTATTTGGGTTAAATATAAATAAATAATACTTATGTAACATTGAAACATAATTTTAAAATTAAATGAACTAATTTTATGAAAATAAATGATATTTTGAAAATAATAGTTTTGTTAACTATTTATTGAAAAATGTATATTTTCTGCAAAATTCAAAAATTTCACCCAAATTAATTTTTGAATTTATTATTACAAAAATGAATTTAATATTATCAAATAATGTTTATTTAGGCACCATAAATTTATTATGATATTGTTTCCATGAAAAGGAATAAAAATTAATATTTAAAGAAAACATATTCTTGATGAATAAAATCACATTACTAAAAATGGATAAATAATTTATGGAAAATTTAGAAATAATTTATTTGGATTATTACATTGATATATATATATATCTAGAAATATATATATATATAAGATAAAGTAGTTAATATTATTCATACTCTCTAATTTCATGAATGTGATATAATGTTTATATATATTGCGTGTCATTCAAACTCGGTGTAGCTTGTTTAATATGCTACCTAACGTAAAAATATTTGGGTAGTGTGTAGTGAAAAATTATGAAGAAATTAATTTTTTTTTTAAATTAATATTTCATAATGTCTTAGGGAGTTTCATTCTAATCATTTCTCACTGTTGTTTTTTTCATACTCTATCATACATAATATTCCTATTTATAAATACCGGGGTGTTATGCTACCCTCCATTATGTTTCGATTTAATTGTATGATAATCATAATATAATATTTGATAATATCTGATTTTATCAACAAATATTCATATAACAGTGATTATAATGAAAAAATGAGTTTATTCTATTAAGAAATATAGAAATTCATATATGCAATCATACTAATCAATTTCTGCTGATCACAAGCTTCTCTAGATAGATAATTATTAGAATTATGGATAATACACTAAGGTCTAGAATTACAAACATCACAATAGACTATATAACCTTCTCGGGGTTTTGAAAATACAATAAATGGTACTAAAGTGAACTTAGCATTTTTATCCAAAAAAGTATTCATGATAATATTAAATCTAGTGGATTATATGTTACATACTTTTTATTTTATTAATAGGATATAAATGACGTAATAATTCATGATTTAAGTGGTGAATGTGACCTAATATACACAAAAATATATGTATTATAAATATGCTATCAGTGAATTTGATTTGATGGAAACTTCTATTTTTTCAGGATCTAATGATACACCTTTCTAAAAAGTGACATTCCCAAGGATGAAATATTCTTATATATTTAAATCCAATTGAATGAAATTTAAATATTACCAATTATTCTGAAATTTTGTTAATATTATCCCTATATGCTTTGAATTCTATTTTTTTTGTATAGTAATACCACAAAATATCATCCATAAACCCCATAATAAAGAATTATAGGTATATATAAATATGTGACTTAATAAGGACAGGAAAATGTATTGTTTAGTTATAACATATTATGGTATGAAAATTTATTTATAATGATCATAGAGGACCATAGAAGTTTCCTCTCAAGTATCATCTTTCCACAAATTGAGTTTCTAATACACGAAGAAGATATCGATATTAGAGAAACATTGTGACATTTTTTGTTGATAAAAATATCATAATTTAATAGAATATGATATTTTTTCATTATCATAACATGATTCTATTTAGTATAATCAACAATGATTCATAAGAAAACTCCATCATTATTTAAAAAAATTAAATTGAGTATCACAATGTGATGTACTAGGTCTTATGAAACCATTTCATTTAAATTAAAAAAATTGTAACATAAAATACCCCTATTACATTATTTACATTAGAAATTATGGTTGTGATATATGAATTGTAGACATAAAGAGAGTAGTCAAAAAGTATATTTCCCATCCCCGATAAAAACATGTGAACATTTTAGGAAATACATTTCAACACATACAAGCAATTATAGGAAAACATTTATCCTCGGATATTTCATTAGTCCCCCAAATAAATGCTGATTTATTATAACAAATAGATTAAACCATCGGTTCTAAATTTCATCATCTTCTACCAGTCACATCCAACATTCATTTATAAAGATATATTATCACATAAAAAATATTATTTAACAATCATGCATAACAATATATGTGATCCGTTAAATATAATAACCAATCAATTTCCAATATTACATAATATATATTCATTCCCAAAATAGAAAAAAACCCAAATATATTGGAATCCATCAATGGTTATCACACATGTTACAAATTTAAATCCCTTATACTGTCACTAACTAATATGTTTCTAGATACTCCTCACACTAGGAACATAAATATGAACCCTTATTTGATTAATTAAAAGTAATAAAACAAAATATTTGAATACATTAGTATAAAAAACAAAATGAATAGTTTTTTGGTGAAGAGTAATGGTAACACATACCATTAAAGGGACAGATTGGTCCACAATGATTATATCTTTATCACCATAAAATAACTTACTCCCCCACCCATGTTCAATATTTCCCTTTTTTTTATAATAATCCATGGATTCAATATTTTCCTAGAATGACACTCGCTCGCATAGTTCAATGAATGAGAACTATTCAATTGTTATCACAAATTAAAAGTATAAGATGTCTCATACACATGATAGGCATTACCGGTAACCACCTATTGATCATTTGGTAAATAATGTTGATGATGTCTCATCTAAGTAATATTGTGACATTATATGGAGTGTGTTGTAATATAATTCTAATCATTCTATAATACAAAATTAATTAATGTATCAATGATTATGTCTACGTTAGGGATGAATGTTAATTATTAAAGTGGGTTTATTATGTGATTCATTATTATCTTACATGTTTGTATCTATCAATGAATTTATTATAAAATCATATCTTTCACCATTTCCAATATAAAAAAGGTGGATCTTCTAGTTGAATTCAATGTAATACATATTTATTCATTTATCAAACCATTAATCACATCCATATAATTGATTATATAGAGAAATACTATCATAGAGTAAATTTTTGGGTTGTAGTCTTGAGTCAAATGTTTTCTCTACTATAGATGCTCTAGAAGAATCATCTAGAAAAAACTAAACTATATTCATAATCATTGTCCCATATAAATTCAAAATTATTTTATCTTTCATAATAATGAATAAATAGATCTTATTATCTATCTTTGTTATGTGTCAATAAAATTTTTCATTGAATAATTCCTTGAATCTCTCCCATATAAGGTCTTGGTCAACATTATCTGGTACACAAAAAATCCTCCACTAATAAGAAATATCAACAAACATGTACACTACTATGGTTAAGATTATTTTAGACTGGGTTCCAGTTATATTAAATATCATGTTAATTTTACTAAGTCACACTTATTCATTTTTGAGAGATACAATTAGGATCATTGTGATAAATAAGTATGGGAGGGGTTGAAATCTAAATCAACACTTGTTATATTTTCTTACATTAGACATAAAATTCATATTAAATAAGGGAATAATTATTCAATTTGAAAAATATAGGCATCCACTCCAACAATATTATAGGTACTTACTAGGTTCAATACTCAATATTAGTATCTAGTCCTTATAATGTTTTTGAAATAATCCATTACCGCACAACAACTAGAGAATAATTTTTCTGTGGTTCATAAAAAGAAAGTAATTTACATCAAATTCAAAGAACTATTGTGCTTAAATAGTGAATTTTCTCCTCATATAAACAATATGATATAAAAATGTTATTCAATAATTAATTATCCTTGACAAACAAGATTTGATATGTTGTCATTTATCTACATGATATTTTTTTGATACTCCCCTTACAATAAAAAATTATTTCTCATAAATTTCTTAAACATTATTGAGGAATAATTTTGTATTAACTACTTTCCAGACCAATTTTTTAGATCTATACCCATCTAGTAGAAGTTCATCTAGAATATTCTTTTTGATATTCCATCTTGTACCCTTGGTCTTCTCTCTCTATGAAATTCCCAGTTCATCTAATACTAATTGTTAGTCTATTAACACATTTTCTAGTCCATTTTGCCTAATGCGCTAAATTTCTGTTAAAATTTCATTCAATGAGTTAAAAATTGGTTTACACCTAACTTTTTCAACAATATTTATTATAATATAACTCATCGTAGGAAAACATATCCCCCTCTTTATATGAATTGATTCAATAAGGACATAGGGAGTAACAAAAAAATTAAATTCAACCTTCTAACTCTAAAATTTAATATCTATTTTAAGAAATAAAATATTATACCAACTTTAAACATTATAATAAGTTGTATTAAAATATACTTTATTAGAAACATTCCTTAATCCTTTGAATCAACAAGTTCATTAATATCTAGAAAATCTATATTTTAATCATGACATTCTCATCCAAATTATTTAATTGATTAATGTTCATAAAAGCATGAACACATTTAATGTCTTAATAAAAACATTTTAATGAATCTAGATATATCATATTTTTTTATTTTTTTATAAATTATACATCTGGTAACTTCATAATGTTCTTTATTTTGTTCTAAAACTCTATTGTATACACTTTATATTTGTTAGTTTGTAGACCCTTTATATCTTCCCAGATCTCTTTAGGCTTCACTATCTAAGGGATCTTCATAGATCCCTTTCTATGATGCCTCCACACACTCTTTATCTAGTGGAATATGTTTAGTGACATCTTCATGGGTATTTATTTATTAACCTCTCTCAATTTTCTAACAATGTAATCCTATGTATGATTCCTTATTCCAAAATTTGTTCATCTGAACCATCAACAATATTTTATACTTATTTTGACTATTACATGATTCCTCTATGTAATAACTAAAGGAACATTTTAGAAATACATAAAATGCATTATACATTATTAAATTAGATATAACATTGCTTATAACCTCTGATTTTTTTATCCAGAAAATCATCAGTCATTTTTTTATTAGTAACTCCCACAACACATAGTACCACTATGTCCCACCGTAATCTTCCTTTAAACAAATTTTTCTAGAATCCTGAATTAATTTGGATAAATATGATGTTATACACATTGAATAATTTAAAATCAACACATGAATCACTTTTTTGAATAGATTTCACATATATAGCAAAAAATTATTTATATATTCACATGACTATGATCTTCTATGTCTGTTGGACACTTTCTAATATACTTAGAGAATTGGACTCCATCCATACACCATAGATAAGAAGGGTTATTATTTTTACATTATTTATATTTTAAAATAAAATAAATCACAAAAAAGTACTTATTTATTCCTAACCAGCTTCTTTTTAACATTAAAATACATCAAAACTTCTTGATCATAACTATCTCTCCATCTGGATTCTGATTTCAATAAATAGAAATGAATCACAAAAATCATGGATCTAAATAAATTGATTATTATAAAAAAACATTACCTACTTGAGTGATCTTAATGTAATAAATAAGATTAATTAAAAAATATAACATGTTGTGCATAATGAATTGACTCCTAATCATTTTGAGAATTCATCCAATTTACCATCACTTTTAGAAAAACTCAATTTTCAAAAATATCTACCAATACAAAACAACACACTGCATGTACTTAAAAAATTATTCACATAAACCATAGATTCTAACATCATATCTTACCCATTTTATAATCTCCCCCTAAATATATACACTCCCATTATTAGTAATGTACATTATAGTGACCCCAACACCCATTTCCTATTGTTGGTGTATTTATAATTACAAGGGAATAATATAAATGTAATATATTCCAAATGGAACTAATATTTTAGTATTACTTGTAAACTAGATATAAAATTGAGTTTTTTATTATATTTTAATACAAAAATTACAACATAGTTTTTTTATAATAAATTTATTCCCTTGAGCATATCTTTTCCTTCCAATAATTGTAAATATAATGGATTCCTATAAAAATAAAAAAATAAAAGTTAAATCATATATATAATATGTTTTATATACAATGGAATATATTAGAATTAGTAGTCATAATAAATATACAGGGGTAAAAAACACACAATCCATATAATAAATAAACATAGAATTAAGCTCCTCTTGAAATAATATTAATGTAAAAATATGATGTATAATAATCAATATGCAAAGGTAATGAATTTAAAAGACATTCCATTTTATAAATATCATTACTATAATAACATAATAAGGCATAATAAATATGTCAAGTTAAATAACTAAAAACACATTCCATTTATTCCAAAAATGAGAATGAAATTCGTTCAGATATAGTGTCATTTAAAAATTATCCTGGATTAAATATCAAATAAAATTATAAAAATATTATATACATAATTATCAAACTTCATAAACTCTATATCATGATGTATACACCATAATGTCGTTTCAAAAGATATTTAAAAACTATTTGGTAAAAACTTATCATGTTTGGCCGAATAATTTAATAATAGAATTCTAATTCACCTCAGGTCACTATTAATGAATCTCGGGGGAATCTATAATTGGTCACCACTAATTTATGAATGTACAAAACGTTCCTCATATAAAAAATACTCTATTTAATTCATTAAAAATGTGAGTTATCATTAAACATCTATATAGTGTAAAACATATCGATTTATCAATATTAACCAAGTTAATCAAATATTTTTAAATTTATAAGCCATATGTATAAATGTTTTATATTTTAGGAAATAATTAATTATTTCATAAATGAATATTAATATTTTAGAAAAATGTAATTTCCAATGGAAAATAATTAATGTAATGTGAATGTTTCAAGAGGAAGACAACAATCACAATAGAGAGTGTGATTGTACAATAACATTTATCACTTTTTAATTTTCTAGTCAAATAAACATAGATTAAATGATTTAGATAGAAATATAAAAAACCCTGATGTATGAATGAATCATGATATTTCATGTCAAATGGGATGTATATAAACAACATAAAACCTAATTGGTTCATAATGACAAATAAGCCTCAATAAAATGTAAATTGAGACGAAATCCTATAAGCCATGATAATTTTTCATTTAATATGATTTAAACTATTTTATAATGTTTCTAAACATGTTATTATCTTATATAAAAACATATTAATATTCATAATATCATAAGTTATCTTTTTATTAAATCTTTTCATCTATTGTTTAATAATTATTCATTATTTTCATTGTTTCGAGTGTAAATTTCCTAGTTTTCTCATTCATGCTTTGTAAGGAATGTCTGGGATCCAATATATATTATATTTTTCTATAATACATTGAAAAATAATAATGAAATATATTTCATTTTTATACAAAAATTATACTATTTAGAAAAATCAGGAAATATGGTTTTTCTGAAGGATGTATGTTATGATAATGGAGGTGGTAGGCCATACATACCTATGAGAAACATTTCCATTTTCAAACAATCATTATAGAAAGGTGAAATGAAATATTTTAATGATAAATAATGGAAATAATATATTAAAAAACATGTAATTTCATTATATACACTTACATATATCATTCATGTGGTGTGGTGATGAAAAGAGAGTTTATTTCTTCATAAGGGTGGTAGTTCATAAAAACATGACGATGTTATCATCATTAAGTGAGAAAAATGGTAATAAATAAATATATATATATTAAAATTTTAGAGTAATTTTTTTTTCATTAATATCATAATTCTTTCACTTATAAACCATATATTCATTAACATTATCTCTTTTACCTTCCATGTAAACTGTTAGTAAAAAAATAATCGCATAGCTTTGTGAGGCGTTAGTCTGTAATCCACACAAGTGACCTTATTGTATCCCCTACAAAATGGAAATTATAAAAATGTTTTTATAATATATTTAATCCAAAATTATAATTATTTTCTTGTCATCATATATATTATATCTATCATCAAACCCAACCATGAGAGGTGGTAATGAACAAACAAATGACATTGGTTTGTGACGTAGTATTATTTCGTACACAAAATTATGATTTAATAACATATATGTTGCTTTTAAAGATGGTATTAGGTCATTAACAAAAAATAAAAACATATAATTTTATTTATGATACTGGTTTTACAATATCATTATATTCTTCATGAATTTTGGAGGTGGGGAAGAAATGAAATAAAAATTCTCATTGAAGAGTGTCACCTCTTCTTTAGGTATCTTCAGTAGGTTTGCACCAAATGCCATCCTAGGACTGGATTGAGGAAAAAATTATGGATTCTAGAATAATATTAAGGAAAATTTTTAATTTATTTATTTAGGTATTTGTTGAACCAAACTGTGTTTATGGTTTGAATATGTGAGGATTTTATGTGGCCATTTATATATGAGTTGACTGATATATAGTTGGGCTTTTTGATGGAGAATGGTTTAGAAAAAACTATCATGTGAAAAAATGGTATATTATACAGTGTTATAAAATATATGTCCTAAATAAGTTAATAAAATATATTTTAGAGTTGTTGTTATGGAAATTTGACCCTTAACAATTTTATTTATCCCCACATAAATTCATATTTAACTTAACGGTTGTAATTGATTTTTGATTGTTTTCGCTATTCAATTTGGAAAAAAATAAAGTTGGACATATTATAGAATATAAGCTATTATATTCTAAACATGGAATCCATTTTTATATATTCCATTCTAATATATGGAAAATATAAGTTTTAAATTTTTCCAATAATCCGGATAATAAATATGAGTTTTTTATATGAAAATTTTATAATATTACAAAGTGTTAATATCAATATTCCACATGAAATCATTCCATTAAACTAAATTAGATTACTAGGTATACAATTAAACAAATTCAAATTTCCATATAATTATTGATATATTGAATCTTTATTAAAAATTTAAACGAAAAAGATGTTTTCCTTTAGAATTTAGTATTTTCAATATTTATGGAAAAATTTAATACCTTAAATAATACCAATATTTCAGAAAAAAAAATATTTAATAATTTAAAAACTAATGTTTATTTTTTCAAATAATGTTTCTAATTTTTTTTAAATTAATTGTATATTATATGTGGAAAGCATGACTAATCTCTATGTTAGTATAATACATTTACATAGAAAACATTTAATTTAAATGAATCTTTTATTATTTTTAATAAATAGACACCAATAATTTTTATAATAATGTTATTAGTGTTAATAACATCAAATTAAATGTCAATGTAATAATCTTATAATATATTATAGGTCATATGTACATGGGATTTTCGATTCCACATGCTATAGAAGAGATTAAATTTAAATAAATATATTTCGAGGGGGTTTTAAGCTTGATGTTCCATGTCACATATGATATGAAAATATATATTATTATAGAAAATATTAGGGAGAAACATTCACCGCCAATTAAACAAATTTCAACTTCTAAATTTATCAATGATCTTAGTATTCAATGGTTTGGTATTTGAAAAAACCAATGTTGAAAAAACCACATAATAAATGGATTAATAAAAATTCATCTTAATTAGAGAGGATGTATGTAAAAATTTCATATGTAATAACATATAACTAGGATTATATTCAGGATAATATTGGGGGAAAAAGAATAAATAGACATGAAATAAAATTATAAATAATTATATAGATTTATTTTGACCGTTGATCACACTAAAGTGAATGGTTAATGGAAAGTAAAGTGCCAAAAAACTACAAATATATTATGCATTAAATGACTATTTGATTCATTAGAGATGAATGAAATACGATACATTTTTATGTCCATTTTCCAAATGATTAGGATTAGTTTTACTCACAATGAATGTAATGAATTATACATACATGATATGTTTCTATTTCTCAAGATCAATTTCTTCCATTTGTGGTACATACATCAATTCCCAATTCATACATTACTCAATGAATTGGATATCCAAAATATTCATTTTATATGTATGATGCAAAAAAATTAACTTTTAACATATCATAATTTCATCAAATGAGTGACATGTATTTCCATATTTCCCTAAATATTTTTCAAAAATAATATGGTTAAAAATTTATTTTAAATATAATTAATTTATCTATACAAAATGTTACTTCCCACATTCATAATTAATATTTTTTTATAAAATATTTATCTAAAAATGATGACATTTCAATAAGGATATCGTGAAGGCTAGTTGTAGGTGTTAAACCCTTGTCATCCTTTGGTCATGTGTTTAAGCCATATGACCTTTCTAGATACGACGAAATGTCACTGAGTAAATGGGATATAATTTTTATAAAACATATTAGTATAATTCAAATAAAATTTCCCAATAAAGGTATTTTGGATATCCTTCAAATAAAATTAATCATTAACTAATATTTCTACTTGGATTTTCAAAACAGACCTTTATTTAAAAAGTACAATAATATTTTCTATCTATTATTACAGTGCCATTGATGATCATATCATCACTAAAGGTCATCAATACTATTAAACTTAACATTGTATAATGTAAATGAATTATTAATCAAATAAATTTTCAAAAAAACATATTATTTCTATAAAAAATGCTAAAAAATATCAACCTTGATAGAATCCGATAACATAAAACTAAAAAATGAGTTGTTTAAGACATCGATCATATGATCAATCTTAAACATATTTACCACTAATGGTGTCAATGTCTATTAATTCAATGAAGACATGTAATATTCAATAATTTAATAGAATTATTTATTGATTTTGGATTATAATATAAATATATCATGGGTATAATTATATTTATAATATAATTATGGAATCCTAATAAAAACCTCAAAAACATTATTTCAGTGTTCATCCTTCCATGGCCTAAGATTTAAACTATATATGAGAGAATTTCCATGGATAACGTGATCGTAATCCATAATTAAGATAATTAACTATAAATGGGTCGCCGATATGAGATCTAATTTATTTCATCATTCTCTTTATTTTTTCTGTACAGTTTCTTACATTATAACATTCCTTTCACATATTAATTTTTTTTCATGTTTTATTGATATATTTTCCATGTTTTTATCTTCTTTATTTATAACATGAATGAAATCAATAATCATTTCCTCAATGGTCTACATCCCTCATAATCTTAGTGAAATCCATCTTTATCTTCTCTGGTGATTCTGATAGTTGGTTATGTTAGAGGTTTTAAATCATATTTTAGGATAAATAATTAGGAATAATAAAGATATATTTCTATCATATCATCATCTAATTTGGTTTCTAAAAGGAACCACATTTTTCTACCTGTACAATGTTAAAAATATTTTTTATGTTCTTATCTATTTAATGAAACAAGATATTATAAGGTTACAAACAATAATTATAGTGTGAAAACACTAGAATAATTTATATGATATCCAAATCATGACACATTATATCAATATAGGACACATTACTTTTATTTAAGGGTATTTAAACACTTCATAATGGTTTGTAAAAAATTTAATGTACTTAAGAATATCCCATAAGAGATTCAAACCTAATGCATATTATGGTTTATTTTCACACACTAGTAGACAGCTAGATCTATTTCAATTCTATTTTTTAGATTTATTATCCTTAGGTACATTAGTTCCAGTACAACATCCACTTATAGTATTCAAAATAAGATTAATTTACAAAAAAAACACATCACTATTTACATAAAAAATTATAAAGATGATATTCTATACTTTTTTTCAAATTGTATAAGTGGGTTATGATACCTAATCAGTGTATTCGTAATTATAGTTCCCATGGTTTTTACTATACTTACTCTAATACTAACTTTATTGACCCAATCACCAGTATCTCAGAGTCAATGTCTGCTTTATTAAATTATCATATGATAAAAGGAATCCCTTAAATAAGTGATGTAATGTTAATTAATCCTAATAAACTAGAAACAAACTGTATTTTTATATTAAATTTTAGTACATAAATATAAATTTTTTTTTTGAGAATAACACATACCCTATAAATTATCCTTGAATGAAAATAATGTAACATTCTATGGATTAAAAGTAAAACAAAAATTTAAGAGTGAGAAAAAATACATAGTAAGGGTTTCATACAGTGTAATATATCGTAAATTGTTATGTATATTCAAAATGGAATGGCAAATAACTAAAAACACATTCATTGTAATAAATAAACAGAGAAGGAAGTGCATCAATAGATAATATCAAAAAATAAATCCAATGGGTAATAATTAATATGGAATGTTAAATAATTTAAAACATATTCTAGTTAATCAAAAACATTATTATAATTAATAGATATGTCATTATCGTTCTTTAATTGTAAATAAATAAAAATTATTCTATTTAATAAATAATTAAAAATGATATGTAAACCTAGATAATATTATAGTGAAATTATCATGCATAATAATATTTAAGGAATTATAATTGTATGAAATTATAAATTATTGGATTTCATGAACTCATAATCTTGAAACCTCTAACATGAATACCTTTCACAAAATAGTTTAAAACTATAGGTTTAAAATCATCACGTTTGGACAACAAATTTTAAGATATCTTTATAGCTCTATTAATTAGAATAATGACACATCCATGGGATATATATATATAAATATATATATATATATAAAGTCCAAAAACTTATATACATGTCTAAATCATTCCTTATATATCAATTAATAATTTTAATTCAAGATCATTGTGACTTATCGTCAAATATATGTATTGAATAAAATATATGGATTTATCAATATTTCAATGGTTAATCAATAATATTTTGTTGATACTCCAATTGTAATAATATTATATATGTTAGTTAATAATAAAATTTATTCTAAATGGAAGTTTATATTTATTAAAAAAGTAAGTTATAATGAAAAATGATCAAAACAAATTGATTTTTAAGCGAAAGTTAACAATCATAAAAATGAGTGAGATAACATAATAAATTTTACCACTTGTTAATTTAATTGTAAAATCCATATTGGTGAAATTATTTTAATTGAAAATTAAAATATAACGAATTATTATTTAATCATGATATTACATGTCAATGGGGCAGTATATAAACCATATAAAGTTGAATTGGTGCATAATAAAAAGAAGTATCAATGGAATTTAAATTTAGATGAAATCCCTTGCCTCTTAGATTTTTTTGAACATGTCTTAACCCCATATATTATGGTTTCAAAATGTGATGAATTATTCTATATATATATGAATATTAATAATATCATATATTTTTATTTTATTACATATTTTTACCCATTCCTTTATAATCGTTCATTATTTTCAATGTTTCATGTGTTAATTGGAGTTTTTTCCCATTCATGATTTATCATAACTGATCGTGTTATTGTGAATATTATATAGAAAAATAATTTCCATAAATAATCATGAAATAATTATCAAATTTTTACATCAATTATAATTTCATGAAAAATCATGAATGAAGGTTTTGAGAAATGATTTATGTTACGATCATGAAGAGGGTAGGCTGCACATACACATGAGTAACATATCCATTTTTAAAAATTCATTATGTAAATGTGGTATGTAATATTTTATATTTCAATTATGATTATAATATAATATATACTATAATTTTTCTTACACTATAATTATATATGACAACCATGTTGTGTGGTGATGAAAAAATAGTCACATAGCTTCATGAAGGTGGTAGTCTATATATACATGAATGATGTAATCCACTTTTAGTGAGAGAGATGGTGATAAATAAAATGATATGTTATTTATAAATAAGGAAAAATATATGATAAATACAATAATTATGTCATTTATATCACAGATATTCTTTAATTTTATCTATATTACATTTTTTGTGAAGCATTAGTACAAAGCGAATCACATCACATCACGAGGTGGTAGACTACCATACACATTCATAACATAATTTTATCCCCTAAAAAATATATTTTAAAGAAATATATATTTATATAAGATATAAATAAATTATTGGATTAATTATTTTATAATAATAATATATATTCTTTATAACCATCATCACACTTATCCCTGATATATGATAATAGAAATACAAATGACATTTGTCATGAGGTTATACTCTGTCGTACACATGAATGCTGATTTTATAACCCATTTAATGGAATTTAATATGGTTGTTTGAAATTATTATAACATAAAAATATTATTATTTATAATATAATTATTTAATTATATCATAATATATTAATGTAAATTGAAGGAGTTTGAGGAATAAAAAAAATAATACTCATGTTGTAGAATGTTACATATTCTTCAAGTATCTTCTTCAGGTTTATACCAAAAGACTTGTTGTGATGTATTTATACCAAAAATAAGAACATTATTTCAATATAAGGTAATTTCTAATGTGACTGGGTAAGGTATTCTCCAAACAAAAATGTTATCAATGAGTTAATAATAGATTAGATGGGGTAGGATTTTATAAGTTAGGTGAGTGGCATACATTTAGCTTTTTGAAATAGAATGTTTTACCCTAGTTTTTCAAATGAAACAAATTTAAAAAAATGGATCATTATCGATCTTTAAACATGATATGGTATAAATAGGTACATAAAATAGATTTTATACAATTCTTTATCTCATTTTATCCCTTATAATTTTAGTTTAACCCACGATAAATTCATTTTTACCTTAACAGCAGAATTTTTTTATTGTTTTAATTATAAATTTTGTTAAAAAATTATGTAAAAATAATAAAAAAAATATAAATTATTCATATTAAAAAAATAAATTTATTATTTCAAATTTCCTAAAAATAAGTGGAAAATTTAAATTTGAAATTAATCTCGTGGGATGGTGAAAAATAGGGTTTTTAGAGAAAAATTGATCCAATGATTAGCAGCTTTTCATAACAACATTAAATAGAAAAATGATTAAAATGGGATAAATTGTAAATTTTTATGTAATATTGATCTATTTTTACTTTAAAACTAATTATACAATTATTAAAATTTATAAATAATTTTTATTAATTTTTATTTTTCAATTGATAGTAATAATATTTAACTATTCATCAAAAAATGATATATTTTAGAAAAATCCCAAATATTCAGCCTAAGATAATTTTGAAATTATTATTTTAAAAATAAATTTTTCTCTTAAAATAATTATTCCAAAATATAGAAAATTTAATTACTAATTTTGTTTGAAAACCACAACTAATTCATCTTTTATAAAAATACAGTTCTTTATTAAATTTTTATTTTTATTTTAATAGATTAGTTTTTTATATATATGCACTAAATAGAAACATGTTCTATAATTTAGTTAGTGTGATTAATCCCTTATAATCTAATTGATGGTTTATAATGGTATATTACATTACGTTTCACTTATTCTGAGGGTTTCATGTTCCATAGGCTATCAAAAAAATTAAACTGACATAAATATTTTTCGTGGGTTTTTTAAACTCAGTGTTCTATGTCACTTACAGTATAAAAACAATTTTTTTATTTAAATATAAATTTTTAGACACATTCAAGTGGATTAATTTGTATTGAATAATTTATAAAGCTTTTACAAAACTATCTAAATGAAACATGAGATATTAGATATACATTACATACCTTAGCCATGATGAGAGGTAAATTTTACACCCACTATCAAGATCATCTTATATAATTATTAATTCAGTGATGGTTTAGTAAAGATATCTGAAACATCATTTTTCATAGAATAAAAATCCATATTTTTTTATTTCGTTCCATATGCTCTTTATTGATGTAATATTTAATATCAATATTATTATGTCTCGAATTATATAATATATTATTTTATATCTTAATAGAAATTTGATTTTCACAACCACAGATTAGGGGAAACAACAAATAAACTGAAGAATCCCCAAACTGTATCTTCATCCATATTAATTGTGTTTCAAAATAATTGGAAAATTCAAACTCATCTTCTTTAGTATAATGAGACACTAAAAATTGTTTTTTTATACCTTAGATAAAACATCATTCTCAAAATATAAATACTCCATTTGATTTGGATGTTCCATTATTATGAAAAAATGACATATCTATATTTTTGTAACCATATAAATCATTTTTCCATGTTTTTTCATATTTCAATCCAAAACAATTGTATGATGAATATATTTGGAAATTATTTTTTATGCATAATATAGGCTTCTGTAGGTTCACATTAATATATTATAGAATGTTTAAAAAAATAAATAAAATATAGAATTAAAGATATAACATATTACAAGATACCAAAAAATGTTATAAAGATTATAGGACCAATATAATTTCATTTCCCATCTTTTCTAACTTTTTTCTAATATATATGGTTGTGTAAACAAACTTTTTGTCTTCCAAGACACATTGATTTGGTAGTTCAATAACATAGTTATCTTGAAAAAGGAATATGAGCCGTTTTTTAGAGATTTATTATCTTTTAATATATTTCATTTAAAGTAACATAGTAAATTAAAATAACATATTTATCTCCATAGGAAACATTTCCAATGGTTACTCATCATTCCATATGAATAGAATACAATTAACATAAAATGACTAATTGAGGGAAACATCTTTATGCTATTTTAAGTAGAGGTTTTTATCAACTCTTTAATTACTAAAATTAAAATTATTCATTAAGAAATCTAGTTTAGAGTAAAAATATCTTTTATATTGTTGAATCTAATACAATGACTGCATCATCTCACACACATTTTTTTATCTAAGTAATAAACATCTTATTAGGTCAATATAAACATCTTCATCCATCTATCCATTGAGAAAATCATACATAAAATCTATGTATATTATATTATATAATGAATTTATGTAATTGAATTTTTTTGTGGATTTAAATATTTTTACTCTTTAAATGTTATCATTAAGATAAATGAATTTAACCTCAAAATACCCTTTACAGACAAGAATTTATATGTTTCTTGTTACATTACCTTTTTATTTCAAATTGTTTAAAGAATAACATTTCATTCCAATCACATTTTTAACTTATAGTTTGTTTAAATTATATCATGTATAATTATTTTCAATATCATTAAATGCTTAATTTATAGAATTAATACAGTCTCTAAGCTTTAATGATTCTTGATCAATTCTTATCTCACCTGTGAATATAAAGAGGCATGTTAGAATACCCTCAGTGATATGATATTTGGAACCTATTTTCCATGATCTCTAATAAAATTTTATAATTCCAATAAATTAATCATCATTATATGAGATGAACATGATTTTCTTCATCAATTGAAATTTATATGTTTTAATATACATCTTTTGAAAATTCAACACCAATACATAAGTTAGGAACATTTGTTTGATGTTTAACTAAAACCTCTTTATCTTCATCTCTTCCCATATATTTAATTATATGTGAAAAATCTCTATCATAATGTTGTTACATATTATCATAATTATAATCAAAAATAATTCATCATTCATTATTAATGAACCTATATAATCTACCATTATGATGGTTTCCAAGAAAGATACAATGAAATCCACTTTGATCAATATTTCCAATATTCTCACCATTTAATATACGAATAAAATTAATACAAAAAACCTAATGTATTGAAAACATTGGGTTTATTTGTACTAAATTGCAAATAAATTCATATTTTAATTTTTCTTATAGATTCAATAGTTTTAAAATTTAATAGTAACACTAATTTCATTTCTCCTAATGAAAAATGAATTCTCATTTTCAATAATCATAGTTCAAACCATCTAAACCAAACTTATAATTTTTATTTCAAGATATCTATTCTATTGTGGTGTGTGTGCTGCATTATGTTCATTATGAATGGAATTATTTTCAACACAATCTTCATGAATCAAATTATTATTATTAGAACCATAATAAATTTTATTCATCCTCCCTGAATATAAACATTATTTTCATCACTTCTCTGGAAATTTTAAAATTTTATGTCCTACTGATTTATGTATCAAAATAATAATTCATATAATACGATTAAAATAATTAAAATAATAAAATTAAATTATTTATCTATATTTTATTATTACTTTATAATGTTCCCATATGAATTATAATTTAAATGCATCAAGGGATGTTTTTACTATATCTCAACACACACATATATAGATTTAGTAAAATTCTATTTATGACATGTCAAACAAAACTATATCTTCCTCTCATAATGTGAGTAATATCAGGGAAAAATATAAATTTCTCATATTTCTCATATTTATGTGCTATATATGTCCAAATATATTATTATATAACTAATTTTCATCAATAATTATTATAAAACATGATCCATATGGATATCCACCGTGAAATAAGTCCTCCATGGTTAACATTCCACTTTTTATAACATTCCAATATTTAATTATTTTTATTATAAAAAAACTTATATACGTAACTGATTTCATTAATTAAATATCAGCGAAAAACATAAATTGTTTTACTTTTGTACATAAACAAATAAGGATCCTTATGATATTATGTTTTCCTTTACAATGATAGCATATCATATTCCTTTGAGATTAAGTGAGTTTTAATTTCAAGATGTTTCTGTCACTTTTTCTAATATTTTAAATTTCATAACTACATCAGATATCCATCCAAATGTGAGTAACACCCACTATCAAAAATCTATAGTCATTATCCTATTGTAACATTGATGTATCTTCCAATAACTATTACCTTTTTCATACCATCTTCATCCCTCAAAAGGGGCTTCTGAGAATTATCATACAAATATGGATGGACTAGAAGTATAATAAGACATCATTTGGAATGATTTATTTATTAATGACATCTTTCAAAAATATATTCTAGTTGTTTTAATATTTGTTTTATTTTCAAAATAGATATTTTAGGTTTTATTCTTTGGGTGGTTTGATTAATTCTTAAACTCTTCCTATAATACCACATTACTTCATTCTATTATTTATGATTATGTAGTCATGTGTACATTATATTCGTAAAGCCTACAAAATACCAATAGTGTCCCTATATATTATCATTTCCTCTATAACCTATATGTTGCCGCAAAATATGTATATATTTTTCATTATATTATTTAACGTAAACCTTGTTTTTTATGAGGAAAAATTTGGACACTGTCCTAAAATCTTATAATTTTCGTTTTGAGAGTTTTTAGTTATATAATTCATTGTTTTACAATAATTCTAAATAAAAAATAGAAATTTGTACTGATATAGTACGAGAAACATAAATAATCTTCTTAACATACTTATTTTCGAAAATAAAATCATCATTTCTTCACTGTACTGGACGATCATAGACTATCCTTATGATGTACATATTTTTATAAATATCACTAACTTTTGAAACCGAGTTTTTGGATGTTTTTTATTCACTAATCAATGTAAATATATTTTTTTGAACAAGGTCAGACTCATTAACCTTAACAATTACCTACTTTATAAGATTTAATATTGGGGGTTTTTTATTAATCAATTACATCTTTACCTTATCAATCTCTTTTAATAATCATGGTTTTTCTTTAAGATATAATTCATATGATTTAACTTATAGATCATATTTATTTTACATTAATTGTTATATTTTATTTATATAATTATTTTAAATTCTTTCTATTAACTCTACTTAAAAAAACAATATATAATTCCCCTCCTCTTTTTTTAAACATTTTTTTTCTTAACTAGTATTCTGACGCCCTGAAATCCCTATAGTAATAACATTATATTTGATAGATTGTATGAAACGTGATATAAATAACGTATTGTAATATGATATCTGGATAAATTATAATATATTTAAAATTTAAAATTGATTCTACATATTTCAATGCATGTGACACTAATTTTGTGTCTGTTACATGCAAGATCGACCATCGTCGATAGCGTGAGTTACACACAAGAGAACCCTTCCTCAATAGCTTGTGTTCCATAGATGACTGAGTTTCACTAAATATCATCATATTATTTAAATATAATTATTTGATATAATATGATATATCCACGAAATTATTTTAGCAATTATGAATAGTATTAACTAACATATAGAGATATGTGGTTTATAAAAATTTATGATTAATTTATAAATTAAAAATGAATATAGGAACCAATTGAATATAAATAAAATGTTTTTATATAAAAAACATTTTTCTCATCAAACTATTATTCCTGAATAATTTAATTGAATTAAAATTACAAAATTATTCTAATGAAAAATATAGGTTATATATTAAACAAAATATTTTTTATATTCATTCATTATGTTTTATATGCATAAGATATGAACAAAACCCATTTTACACAAAAAACCTATATTTTTGTAAAGTAAATTTTACCATATTTTACGGTTAAACCTATTTTAAATATAAATTTTTTTCACATTAATTTATCGGAAATATCTAAATAAAATTAATATTTATAATTTAAACATAAAAAATAAAATTTAATGTTGAATTTGTAATTTTTGGTGAAGATTCATTTTTTATTGAATAACTAAAAATACTGATTTTTATTCAAAATTTCATTTTCGCATAGTTTAATAATAATTTTAATTATGATTTATATTTGATTTAATGTTTAATTAGATAATATTTTAATCAATTAATCTAATTTAGGTAATTATAATCAATTTCACAATGAAATTGAAAATAAAATATAGAGAACATTCAGATGTTTTTTACTTTAAAAACCCACTTTGTTGTCCTTCCTGTGGGATGAATTTAATTTAATGTATGCCACATCCATGAACGGAATTTGAAAAAATGGATTCCATATTTGTGATCATATTAATTTATAATTCATAATAAGGTCACAATTTTTATTTGAGAAAAACATTGGGGAATGTAGTTAAAATTAATTACTACAAATAAGGTTAAATTATGGTTAATAAGAGACTAAAACATAATTTAAAGAATAAATAGACTTATACACTTGTACAATATCCATAATATGACCATTTTTATACCCTTTAATAAATTGGATCTACCTTTTTACATTATTGGATCCACTTTCAACATGAAAAACGTGGGTGTAATTCTCTGTTCCAATATTTAAAAGAGTGTCACTCCTCCTCCACTATAAACTGCCACCTCCTCTACCCATTATTCACATATATAAAACCACTTATTTCTAGCCAATATCTTCCCAAAAATATTTCCAACACTACTCCCCTATATATTGAATCCTAAATTTGGGAATAAATCCCCTTAATGAATCCTTTTGGTATAAACCAAAAAATGTTACCTGATTAAGAGGTGACTCATTCTCTCATGCTTTGTGGATTTATTTACACTATACACATCCTATACTATTACTATTACATTATTACATAACAAAAAAAGTATCCTAAATGTACTAGGTTGTTTTTGTGTTAATAGTTTTACCTAAAATTTCACAAACATCCATCGAATGGGTAACGAACATACTATTTCTATGAACAGCGAATTAGTTTATCCCGTAACGATTACTATTCAATTATCCATTAACACCTCTTATGGTAGAAATTATGATGGTAAATATATTAATATTTTTCATATAATATATTTAATATGTATTTATTTTTCCATCTTTTATAAACAATACTTTTAATACTTTCCATTTTACGATAACATCGTTTCAGGAAGTGTGGACTACCACCCCTCAAAGAGATGTGATTCATTCAAACGATAACTGAAATGTATAAATTAATGGTTATAATAAAATATATGTGATATAAAAAACATAAATAACATATTAATGAGAAAATTATATTTCTGTAAATAAAATATATATATATATATATTTACCACCGCCATTATTACCCTTTCATGCACTTTAAAAGAGTTAACTGTGTTTGTGGTTAGGTGGACTACCACCTCCTCGACATAATGTGTCTCT
The DNA here is from genome assembly GCA_963277665.1 of Viscum album. Taxonomy (NCBI): domain Eukaryota; kingdom Viridiplantae; phylum Streptophyta; class Magnoliopsida; order Santalales; family Viscaceae; genus Viscum; species Viscum album. The sequence goes on along the minus strand of OY728158.1, from coordinate 1,582,877,723 downwards.
TTTTACATCACAGAATTATATATATACTTAAATAAAATTAAATAATATTTTATTTATTGTACAATTATAAATCTGTATATTTTTTAGTTACATACCATCTTTCCATAACGAACATTCAAAATTGGAAATGTTACTTAAAAGAATGTAAGGCCTACGGTCTCTATGATTCTAACATTGGATCATTTTCATTGACATATTTAATAATTGAATTAAAAATTATAATTTTAGAGAAAATATTAAAATTATTTCATTTTTATTATTCTAGATATGTTATATAATGAAAAATTTCACCATATTTGTCCAAAAATAGTTGTTTTGACACATACACCGAATTTGGTCAAAAACATCTGACATCAACATAATTGTTTATATAATGCACACTACAAGGCAATAAGTGAAATAAAAGTATTAATAAAAACTAAAAAGATAATTAATATTTATAAAATTAACATAAACTTATTACACAAGAATATAATGGACGTTCACCTGAATAGAAACACAAGGTAAGGGATTTCTATCTCACTGTTTACATCTATGCGATTGATGTCATATTAATCACTTAATTCATTTTTAGGGTGTACCTACTACCAATATTTTTATATTATATTATTAATTTATTTATTTTAATTCTACTTAGATGTTTCATATGATGATGATCCCTTTTGGTACTTTTGATTCAATTGTATGTCGATTTTATCTCACTTTTAATTTCAGTGAGATACAAGTTATGATCACCACTCTTTCCTTTTGGGTGGTTTATGTACTTACTGATTGTATTATATTTATATTATAATTAAATTTAATGGTATTAACATATTCATTTTATGATCTTAATTTTAGGGTGTTTATGATTCAAAATCTATGAAATCAGTAAAATGTATTTCCTCAATTGTTTTTATTGAACTCATGTTTTATTATTCCCATAATATATTTTTCAAGGGGAATATATTTCCATTATACATGATATATCATGCATATAAATATATCTTGATATTATATGCTTTATTTAATTTCCATTTCATACATAAAGAGTATGATCCCAAATACTGAGTGATAAGACTATATTGAGAAAATCTCATTGCCTTTTAGGGATTATTTATGCTTATTCTCATTTGGTGAAATATGATGATCCATCAATCAATAATATTTAGGAGTTTCATTTTACTCTATTAGATTACGATAAAATCATGTATTAGTAGCGTTTTCTAATCTTGGTTACATTAAATTCTTAAAGAAGAGTTTTTATATGAAAGCCTAACATTACCCTCTCTACAGGTAGAAATATATTCAAAACCATGTTTTACAAAAAGGATTTACAAGGATATTATTCCATTCCCCAATAATATTTAAATTAAAATTTTACCCTTTTTATCATTTACCAATCTGTTCTAAGGAATCTTATTTTCTTTTTCAAAATGAGGCATTTTCTACCCTTTTACCAAACAAAATTAATTTTATTTTTACCTCGTACAAAATATATGATTCATCAGCCATAATTTCATTGAATCCTCTATCTCAATTTTAAATGGATTATTTTAAAAAATATTTGAATGGGATATTAAATGAAAATTTCAATGAGATGATTTTTTAATTAAAAGGTTATTTTCTTCAAGTATATTTTTAATAGTTATTATTTTATTTTATCACCTTCAACCTTCTATTTTACACCAATGGGGATTTATTTAGTTGATTCCAACCATATTCTTTCTCTAGATGGTTTATTATTGAATTTTCTAATGTCATTTTTCACATTCACTTCCATTGTTTATTTTTTAGTCACCAGGAAATATACAATTGACGATGTTCTTTGAAACCTAATATTTCGCTTATTATCCAATTCATTTTTCATGGGTATTATTTCTCCCTAAACCATATACCATTTTACATGTTTTGGCTACTTTTAATGTCTTTTTATTAAATAGGGAATTATTTATAATTCCATATTTCACATTTAACATGGTTACTTGATAAATAATTTTATTTATTTGATTATTTAGTATGAATATTGATTTAGGCTGGTACACATGGGTTGGGGATCATTTAAGGAATGCACCATGGAATCCAATACTTAATTATTCCATTAATATTAGTTTTAGTTGATATTTAACCAAGATATTTAGTGTTGACTTATCTATGGATACATTTCATTTCAGGTAATTGATTAATTTTATTTTTTTCATACCTTTTTATATGTATTTTTTCATTTTTGGTTATTTGAATGGCATGTCTTTCCCATTATATACCTTTCTATATTGACTATTCTCATTGATTAATTATTTCTTCAACAATGATTTTACATTATTGAGAATTTGAGCTCACCCTTATTATGATTCATTCCCTAGGAATCCAATAAGTATACTGTTAAAGATATGAAAAAATATACTATATTGATTATTTTTATCCCTGATGTATTTTTATAAGGGAAAAAATATGTTGTAATAAGTGTATCCAATTGTATTACATTTTTGATTTATATATTTTTTTCCATTACTTCTAAACTGATCGGTCATTCGGGATTTATTCCTTATAATCATGCAAATGTAGTTAATAACAAACCTAAACTGTAGGTTATCTGGGGCGGGGTCTCTATAGTTTGCATCAAATGAAGTTTAGTTTAAACCTTGTGAACAATATTTAGAAAAACATAGATTAGAAAACATAACCATAAGATATTATTTCAGGACATGTATAGATGAATACCCTAAAAGTTTGGGGATTTATAGATTCTATGGGTCTTGATAACAATACAAACTCATCTAGATATTAAAATTGGATGTGGTTCTGGCATAGATGTACATAGGTGTAAAAAAGTCAACCATGTGTTCTGAGCATGACTCTGGGTAACCTGGTGCATGACAACTGGCCTTACTGCGCAACATATTTCAATCTCTTAGGGGATATTATTAGGATAATAAATGTTTTCTTTGTAAACCATTATGAGAAATTTGAATGGATTTTGACAATGAATAATAAAGAATAAACATAAGATTTTTTGGATTTAAAAATAATGATTCATGATTTAGTTATATTGTAGATAATTATATTCTTTTCTCACTAAGAAAATTGTTTCTCCCACTATTCTTTCTGGTTTTAGTCAATGGTTAGAACATTAAGGATTCAATATAACATATAACATGAAGGAAAATGTGGTTAAATGAGTAAACAAATGATTTATTGATATGAGTTAATTATATCTTTTTTATTCCAAATCAGTTTTCCCAAAATATGATTAATAATATATACCTTTACCAACTCTTGAGTGATCCAAATAGGATAATTATGTATGCTAATAAGTGCCCTTGTGGTGGAGGCCATGTAGTAAATAAATCTCAACATTCGACATTCAAGAAGGCTAGAAGGTGACACCTAAAAAAGTGTCTCAAAAGAATATTTATATTCATTATGTGTTGAAAAAAGACATAAAGAAAAATGATTTTTGAGGAAAAAGGGGGATTACGATGAAATGAAATGATTCTCATCCAATGAAATCCTTTATAGTTCATTATCATAAATGTGGGGAACCTAGACATGACCCAAGTCAATGCCTCCTCCATGAAGATAAACTCTATACCATGGAAGGATCTATATATAAATAAGTGGATGAAGTATTTATGTAATGAGGTTGTATCGAAAACAATAGTTAAAATGCTATTGAATGATTTACCTAATTTCAGGGATTTCCATTATAAATATTTTTAATGACAAAATAATATGGTTTTATAAATTGATAACCTATAATAATGGTGAAAATTAGTCAAATCTAGTGAGGCCATGGGTCTTGAACCCATGACCGAAGGATGATAAGGGTTTCACACCAACCCTTGACCTACGCAATGTCTGTGTTAGCATTCATTATTTTAGTTAAAATATTTAATGATTAAATATTAATAGTGAACTGGTTGTAACAGTTTGGAGAGTTAGAAATTAATCTACTAAACATTATTATTTTGGGATCTATTTAATGAAAAATATTAAGACATTTCAATAATTTATAGGCATTATGAGCCTTTAAATGAGTCTTTTAAAGCATCAGTCATAAGAAATATTCATCGTTGGAAATTGATTTTTGGAAGTGAAGGGATGAATTATAATTTTATTCAAGCAGAATCAAAAGTTTGGATTGTTCACATGAGATTTAAAAAAATAATGTAAGAATATTTCATTATATTCTTGGCCTGTAAAATAATTTCCCAAAATTAGAAAAATGACTTGGAAATAAATTCTATCCATAATAATAACAATTCTGTTGACCAATGTCATCCCAAATAATCAATTAAAGGTGGATTTGAGTCCCCCAACATTCCATGGATCATTAACATTTTTTTATTGATAACCTCATTAAATCCTTATAAATATTTACATTTATCCTCCAGGAAAATATCTCAACTTGTCAACGATTTTCTCCTACTTAGATACCTAGTAAATTTTATTTTATGTGACCTTATACTTATCATTATATCTTTTCTAGTTGATTACATAAGAACCCTTATCATGATGTGGGATTTCAAGCAAAGGGTGTGTCAGAAAATCTTTCTGCATGATCATGTTTTAAACGGAAAGGATGTAATTTAAATAATCCGAGAAGAAATTGACACCCTGAAAAACCAAAAGTAAGGACCTTATATTTGATAGCGTGTATGACATGAGACTGAAAAAAAATAAAGTAATATAAAATCTAGATACATTACAATATATTTAATAATTAAAATATATTCTGTATATTTCAATGCATTTTACATTGATTTAAAATTTGTTACACACAAGAGAGACCTTCCTCAATAACTTGACTTAAATGTAAGAGTGGCCTACCTCAATAGTATGCATTACACGCAAGATCAAGATTCACCAAATATCTATGTATTTTTAAAATATTATTCTTTAATATAATATGATATAACATAGATTTTATGTTATAGGTTATGAATATAATTAACTAACATATAAAAATATGTGGTTTATTAAAACATAATATTAATTTATATATTAAAAATGAATGTTGAAACCAATTGAATATAAACAGAATGTTTTTATATAAAACCATTTTTCTCATAATTATGATTTTTCAAAATAATTTAATGTAATTAAATTTATATAATTATTCTAATGTCAAATATATGTTATATATTCATCCAAATATTTCTTCTATTCATCCATTATATTTTATACACCTAATATAACACCAAAACCTATTTTACACATAAAAATCTATATATTTTTAAGGAAATTTTACCCCCATTTAATAGATAACCTATTATAAATCTCAAATGTGAAACATTATATGATATAATTTATCAAAATAAACATAATCATAATAATATAGAAATAAAAAATCTCTTAGGATGAGGTTTTGGAACTGTAAAGATTCAATTTTTAATGAATAACTAAAAGTATGAAATTTTAGTTAAAAATTTCCATTTCATCTAAATAAATTATAAGGTTAAATTATGTTTTATATTGGTTTTAATGATTAATAAGATAATATTTTTATAAATGATTCCAATTTAGGTCATTTTAATCAATTTCACATGAGAATTGACAATAAAAACATACTCAACATTCAGATGTTTTAACTTTAAAACCCGTCATTCGGGTACCACCTACGAGAAGAATTTGAATTTCATTTAATCCAAATATGTTATTGGAATTTGGAAAAATGGAATCCATATTTGGAATCATCATAATTTATAATTTTTAAGAAGTAAATTTTTTTATCCAAAAAGTTTAGTGAGGGAAATTAATATTAATTACAATGATAAGGTTAAATTTAACCTAATAAGAAACTAAAAAATTTAAGGCCTAAATAGACCTATAAACATGGAATAAATCCTTTGGATGGACATATTTTGACCCTATCATCTATTTTATATACCATTGTATATTATTGGATCCTCTTTCTATTGGAGTTGGTTCCCTAAAAACAAACTTTATTGAACTTTATGATAAACCTCTATTCATCGGAAGAATATAAATAAACTACTTATCACATCTTGATTTTTCTAGTACGTGACATAGTTTGGGATAATTTAATAAGAATATCTGTCACATTAAAAGTTCATAAAAGATCTCAACTATGATGAGAACTAGGAAGTGCCCTGACATTATTCTAGAATATATGTTCTATATCCAGACGATATCATTTTAATGTACAAAAATGATACAGGTTATCAGGTGTAGGAATTTATGAAACCTTGACACACTTTCTAATGGGTTGCACCCATGGAAATATCCATGAGGATATTATGACAACAAGACCTACCAGTAGGAAATTAATAATCATACATTTCATTTGGTATTCCTATCTACAGGCATGTGTATTGGTCCTTAGACATTAATATTATTATTAATGTGTTTTATGACTTGCACACTTATATTTATTAATGAAAACCATGATGAAATATTTTCACAGTGATGTAGGATATGTTGGGTGCACCATGAGTAATACAACATTAATGAATAATCTAAGTAAGTATTTTTCACTTTATGGAAATAGATATCTTGGGCCCCTTGATAGAAATGATATATCCAAATCAAATAATTGGTCATGGTGTTCTCTAAGAATGTTAAATTATAGGATGTTAAAGAATGATAAATAAATCACATGTGAAGATGGAACATTCATGCAACCCGCTTGATTGGAGATATCAGAAGAAAGGGATAATATTACATTGTAATAATTGATATGAGGTTATATGTCGTTGCAACATAAAAGTATTTCTATTTTGTGCCTTGAACCCTTACTAGATAGTAATCTCGGACATTAGTAAAACTTACATAATTCCAATGAGAAAGAGGTGAAGATGTTCTTAAACTATTTGTACCCAGTATCATAGGTAAACAATTTATTTATTAAACTAGTTGAATAAATTTTATTCCCAGTGGTGGTTTAATAATTATTCAAGTATGTCTGACTGAATTTATTTCAATGCTAGTTATTCGAGAGAATATATTGTTGACAAAATGTTTGTTTATCATCTAATAACGTAGTTATATTTTTATTTAATAAATAAATAATCATTATTCAAGGCTTGATTAATATTGTGGAGGATTAGAGGGCCATTTAAGTTTTCCAGTGAGAAATAATATAAAATATTATTTAGTTAAATAAAATTTCTATATAAAGTGGATGTGAAGAACAATTCAAAGAAATAATAGCATTGAAATTATTAATTGACAAGGTATTTTACATGGAATAATAAATTAAGTAATGACACATGGGATAATTATTTATTATTACATTGTGCATTAAATTCCCCGTTATATTATTATTTTTCATTTAATAAAAGGGGTCATTCAACTAGCTAACCAACTGTGATGTGCACAACATCCTTGGAGAAAAGTTCTCGATCCTAGAGTACTCTTCCTTATCCAATAACTCTCTCTTGAATGAGAGAGATCCTCCTTTAATATATCATGGATAATGTATGGGAAGCAATTATCAAGGCGATTGAAGGCGGACATCGCAAGCATAAGGATCCTCCATGCTATGACTTGGAGACACCTTTGGAAACATCCAAAGATGCATGGAGCATGTGTGGATATATGCTAGTGGATACCTATCCTTTGATTCTATATCACAATGAAGATTCTCCTAGGACCTATGGTTAGATGTATCAATGAAGAAAGAATCACCTTGGAGGTAATTCAATAATTTAATTAAATTAATTATAAACAAAATATGTCAACCCAATTTTTCAGTTCTGGTTTCTCCCTATTGTCATTTATATTTTATTCAATTCTGTGGATACTGGAATTTATAATCGTATTGATCCCAAATTAATCATCAATTATTACATTTTTCAATGTTGAGTACACACCCATACTATTCTTCTACTACACCTGAATCCTACAAGGTTAATTAGAGTGATCGTATTTTTATTTATAATTATTTAAATAATTCATTAACGATTTAACCTTTAAAAATTTAGTTTTAGAATTTTTGTTTAATAATTATTTTAATTTTAATTTTGAGATATGTTCATCCCATATCATTCCCTGCAGATGTAATAGAAATGAATAATTTTATGATTAAAATTAAATCAAGGATCTCATCAGGAGGCCCTGATGATTTTTTTCTAGATAATATAATAATAAATGGCATGTAATTGGATCTACATGACATGTATTTTTTTCAATACGTCAGGAGTAATTCAGAAATTAGTCAAGTTGTGTGCATTAATGACACAAGTTGTAGCTAATTCTTACACTACGTGTGGACAAAAACAAACTAGTGCATGGTCAGAAAAACTACACATTTTGTATCCCCCTAGACATTATGTATAGTCCCTCCAGGACAGGTTCATTTTGTTCATCCCATACATGGCTTTCCTCTCTTGTGACCATGTAATGTAGAGTCTACACTGTGTGTGGCACAATGACACACCGTGTACTCCGAAGATTTCAAAATTCCACCTCACACACTGATTCCCCAGGTGTGTACATCCGGTGGATGGTGTGAAGGTTTCCAGTCGTGTAGTCAGATCTATACTCCTTGTACTATTTCAAGATTACACATATTAAAAAAATTATTATTATATTATGTAACCCTTCAGAAATTTACCTTCATGTGGGGATAAATCTAGGACACAACATGTGATATTTTCTAGATATATATATATATATATATGATTAACATCTATGTAATGTTCAAAGATATTTACATCTTGTTTGAGTTTTGTTACAATTATAATTATGCATGAATTATACATATAAAAAAAGAATAATTTGTATTCAATTATAAATACATGCTGGGTAGTTTGGGATGGGTATTCACCCAATTACTTCCAATGTACAAGATATGTATAAGGTTGTGGATGAAAATCTCAAGGAAATTATGAAAAGGATTAAGATAAAATGAATGATTGTTTAAATATAATGATTAATTGATTCAAGAATAATTTTTCTTAAAAATAATTATTAAAGAAATTTAATCCTAGTTTTATTAAAATTGATAATTCATTTCATGTATCTGGATGATCTAGAGCTAGACCAAAGCATTAATGTGATTGGTTACCTTTTTAAGTTATTTATTTAATTTAATTTTTTGGCCTGCATACGTTCTCCTCATTAATATCCAGGGCCTACATCCCCATGGTTTATGTTATGTAAACCACTGTTCACCCCTCACATGAGTCTGAGTTAAATGTGTGTGTAATGGATGGAGATCCCAAGAAAGTGGAGTTTGTTCATGTAAATATCTGAGGTGAAACCAACCCAAGGAGATACAAAGGTTGATAGGTGGAATGTTGTAAACACGAACCACAAATGGTTCAAGGTGTTTTCCCCTAGGTTAGGGTTAGTTTATCTACCGCTATAATAACTAAAGAATGTTAAATCTCATGATCATACCCTTTATTTTATTTCTGTCTATTGTATGTTTATTCACTATGGATGGGTGACAAAATCACATAATTAAGGAACTAACGAGCATACAATATTGAACTAAAATAAAAATGGATTAGTCATAAATATTATATATAAATTTTCAATTCCATAATTATATCCCACATAAAATTAACAATATTTTGACAAGATTATATGGTTAAATTTGCATATAAAGGATAAAGTACCTCAATTAAATATTAAGTCATTATATCATTCTATTACATTTTTTATAATCAAATCATAGTTCAAAGAGCTTGACCAACCATATTTGAGGTTCATTAAATTATCAGGTAATTCTAATTTAATGTTTTCTGTTGACAAAACATAGTTTACAACAAAGGTTGTCTACCTTTATAGGACTTAGTGTAATAGAGATTCAAAGGTTGCGGAAATCCCAAATTAAGGATTTCTTGATTGGAGATTCCACTCAACAGATCAAGGGTTTGTGATTTAATGAAATTGGAATTTATAATTATTTTCTAAAACCGTTAATGTTTCTAAACCAACCCTGGTTAGGGTAATGTGAAGATCAACCTAGATCCTTGCCACTAGAATTGAGAAGTAATAGGATATTCTGAAGCCAATGGTGTGAGATATTGGGTTTAGACCAAATAGTGGGATCATAATAGATATTAATTTATTTGTATTTCTATATTTATAAATATTAAGTACTAATACTCTATTCAACATAATTTTTAAAATAAACAATCAAAATTACATCAACCATGTCATAGGGATCCATACTCTAGAAGGAAAACCATATCATTGGAACTAATTTCCATGTGTGGAAAAGGCGCCTTTGGGTTATCCTTCTCCATGAGAGGAAACATTTGGTGATGGGCGATCCATTACCAGTTGCATTTGGAAAATGAGCCAAGTGATGAGGAACATTCTTTATACAAGAATGTTCAGAATGATGATACAGATGTTTAGTACCACATGATATCATCCATGAACAATGATATCACAAAGAAACATAAGGAAATGGATTCTTATAGCATGATATTTCATCTTTGAGATCTATATCAATAGAAGGCATGATGGGGGAGTTATGATATCTTTAAAGATTTGTTCACTATAATTCTTAGAGATTCTACACCAGTTGGACCACATTTAGTCAAGATTATTAGCTACATTAAGTTTCTATATATCATAGTGATTAAATTTGTAGATGAGTTTCATATAGATCTCCTACTATAGTCACTTGAAAAAATATTCTATAGTCTTATTCTAAATAATAATATGAATAATAATGATAAGAGTCTATCAGAAATTTTTCCATTATTCTCCAATATTATAAGGACATAGTGAATGAAAACCCCATAGTACTTATGATGAATACGAATATTCTACAAAAGGTAAAGGGGCCGAAGATTTATAAACAATTTAATGCCTCAAAAAACATGAAAACCATGATGAAGATGATCTAGACGTAGGTAAAGTAAAAGGAGGCATTTTGATTTTCATGTGGCACATCATGCCACTGGTAGAGGAACTGCAACCAAAGGAATGGGGAAGCCAATGGTACATTATTTATCAAGTGCTATCCTTCAATTTCTACACGTTGTTCATTAGCTACAACATGTGGGTATGAAATCTATATAAAAATGTAGGAACCAGGTAGATTGTAGAAAAATTCTAATGCAAATGTAGATCTTTGAGCAGACAATGGTCTGAGGATGACTGCTCTTTCCATTGGTGACTACCACCTCACATTGTTGATAAGAATGATTTGGGTTTTAAGGGCTGTAATGATGTACCTAGTGTTACCAATAATATAATTTCAATATCGAGTTTTAATATAAAGGCAATTATTTTCATGTTTAGAAATAAATGTTAAAAATTTTATAAGGGAAACATATGTTAAGGTATAGTTCATTTTTGTAAAGATCTTTATGTATTCAATTTTGAGAACCAAGTGTTTCCAATTGATATCAAACCAACATCATATGAATCATACGACACCTAGTTGTGGAATTGCCACCTTGGTCATGTAAATGAGATGCCACTAACAATGATATGTTAAGATGGTTATTTAGACTCTTCCAAGATAAAACGACTTGATAGATATCTTATTTTTTTACAATGGAAAATGAACAAACCACCACTTAGTGGATAGGGTGAAAGGTCTACCAAGCTTGTAAAATTGCTACACACTGAGGTGTGTGGACCATTTCTAATAGAATCTAGAGGTGTATATTCTTACTTTATTTCTTTTACTAATACATTTTTATATATGGATATGTTTACATAATAAGGTGTAAGTCCAAATCCATTTTGAAATTCCAGAAGTTCAAGAATTATGTATATAATCATCTTGGTATGAAGATAAAGAATATTTGATCAGATCAAGGTGGAGAATATCATAACCAGGTGTTCATAGAACTTTTATAAGAGTATGGGGTTCTATCTCAACTCACTCCACCTTATACACCATAGTGGAATGGGTTTTGTGAAAGGAGGAATTGTACCATGTTGGACATGGTAATTTCAATGATGATTCATGCAAATGTTAAATTATCATTTTGGGGATATGCATTGCAAACTACGGCATACACATTATACCGAGTTCTATCTAAGGAAGAAAATGGGATTCCCTTCAAGATGGGGAGTGGAAAGAAACCCACATTATCGTATACATGTGTATGAGGATGTGAGACATTTGTTAAGGAATTATCAAGAAAAAAACAATCACCCTTGGATAGAAAGTGTATCATTAAATCCAAAGGAAAAAAAGGGGATACTACCTATAAAACCCCTCAAACAAGAAATTGATTACTTCTAGAAATGGATTCTTTCCTTAAAGGGAACATATATGGAAGAATGATAGTGGGAGAAAGATTGAAATTGATAATGTTGATGCTAAATATACACATGATTTTTTACAAGAACAAGTTCCCCAGGTCCCTAAGGAAGAGGTAAATCCTAAAACACAAGTACTACATAAGAGAGCAAGAGAGGTAATGAAACAGAAGAGAAGTGTTTTCCTGGTCACTGAGGAATGTGACCAATTATTGTTGGAAAATGATCAACATCTCTCCTATAAGGAATGCATAGAGAGCATAGAAGATACAATATGGATTGAATTAATGAATTCAGAGTTGGATTGAATGTAACAGGACTAATTCTGGGTTCCAGGGGATGAATGTGTTAATATCAATCCCATTACATATAAATGGGTATTCAAAAAGAAACTGGACATGGAAGGTCAAGTTAGAACCTAAAAAATATGGGTAGAGGCTAAGAGTTTTCAATAGTATTACGGAATTGACAATGATGAAACCTTCTCACCAGTTTCCTGGTTTAAATCTATAATAATCATACTTTCTGTAGAAGCATTCCCTGATTGTGATATTTTCTGGATGGATGTAAAAACATCATTCCTCAACGATAGCCTTCAGGAATATATCTATATGACACAATCAGATGGGTTTCTGAAACCTAGTGACTCAAAAAAGGTATTCAAGTTAAAGATATACATTTATGGATTATTTGAAGCATCCAAATCATAAAACATTCAATTCGATGATGCCATATGATAATTTGGTTTCATTAAGAATGAATGTGAGCCTTGTGTTTACTTATTGTTTAATTGGAATGAAGTCATTATCATAGTAGTGTATTTTCATGACATATTGCTTATTGGAAAGAACATACAATTATTATAGTCCATCAAGGATTGGTTGAACAATTGCTTCCCCATGAATGACATAGGTGAACCATTCTGTATTCTAGTGATCAAGATCATTTATGATAGATCCATGAGGCTTCTTGGACTTATTTAACATTATTACATTGATCAGATGCAATAGATGTTTAGTATAGAATAATTCATTATCGGATTTGTTCTAGTGTAATGTTGTATACATAATTCCCTGAAATTGTTTTCCCAGACACAACATGTGAAATATAGGATGAGTAAGATTCCATACGCTTAAGTGATATGATCTATCATGTATTAGTTGTTATGTACCAAACTTTTTGTAGCCTATGTATTGAGCATGGTATACAGATATCACGAACTTCCAATAGAATAATATTTTATTGCTATCAACACTATCATAAATTATCCGATAAAAAATAAGGATATGTTGTTCTTTTGAGGATATGAGGATCTTGTCATCAAAGGTTCTAATGATTAATATTTTTAGATAGATTGGAATGATTTAATGTCACAATCCAGATATGTTATCAATTTATATGGAAGAGATGTGAGCTTGAAGAGTTCAAAGTATCCAATTTTCCCTAAATCTATAGTGGATTCCAAATATATAGCAGTTTATGATGAAAACAAAGGAAGATATATGGATTCAGAACATTATCCAAGATCTTAAGGGGGTGCCTTCAGTAATGTTACCATTACATTATAATGATAAAATACTGTATTGGTGGAACCTACAATAGAGAAGAGGTCACATTGATATAAAAATCACATAATCTAAAATTATCAACTCTTGAGTGATTTAGATCAAATGTGTGATGTTTTATTAAGAAGAGTGTCTGATGAATATAACATGGTGGACCCATTGACTAAATTCCGATCTTATCAGAGGAAAGAATTTCATATGATAGCTAGCAGAACGAAGGTTGCTAGTAGTGGGCTCTAGTTAAAGTGGAATCCTTTTGGAGGTGGTGACCTAGAAAACAACTTTTTTGTACTTTATGATAAACTTGTATTAATTGGATGAATATTAATAAACTATTTATCAAATCATGATTGTTACTCTGCATAACATATTATTTCATAATTTCCTAAGAATTGATGTCCCTTTAAAAGGTCATAGGAGATCCCTACTATGATTATAAGTAGGATGTGCCATGACACTATTATAGAATATTTGTTTTTTGGAAATATGATATCATTTAATGTGACATAAATGAAACATGCTATCCTTGGTGGGGACTCATGGTACATTGAGGCACCTTCTCATGGTGTGCACCATTGGTAGTATCCAAGAGTATATTTTGAGAACACGACCCACCTGTCAGAAATCCACATTCCAAAGTGTCATCTGATGATACTATTTATAGATGTTTGAATTGGCCCTTAGACATTAAGAATATTTTTAATGGGTATTATGACTCATGCATTTAGATATATTGACTAAAACCATGATGAATGATGTTCATGGTGAGGTTGGATATCTTGGGTGTGTCACAAGTAATACTAAATTAATGAATAATGTGAGAAAGTATTTTTCACTTCTATAGAACTAAATATCTTATAACCTTTAGGGATATTGTATAGCCTAACTAAATACATTTCCAAGGTTTTATCTAGGTATTTTCATTTCTGGGAATTCCAAGAATGAGAAATCCAACATATGGGTTGATGGAATATGCTTGCATCCCTATTGATTATAGATATCTGAACAAAGGGATTATATTAAAAAATAAGCATTCAAATGAGGTGATATGATTATTTGACATCTACTTATTTCTCTTGGGTTCCTTGACCCATTTGTGGAATGAAATCTAGGAATTTAGGTAATCTCGACTAATTCCAATGAGAAAGAGGCCTTGAGGGTCGCACACTATGTGTACCCATAATCTCAGTTAAGTAATTTATTTATTTAAAATGATGAATAAATATAATTCAAGGATGTGGTTTAATAATTATTCAAATATTCTAGATCACATTTATTTCATCACTAGTTATTCTAGAGAATATATTGCTGATGGAATATTTATTTATCTTTGAATAATTCTATTATATTTATTTAATAAATAAATAGTCATTAATCAAGGCCTAGTAAACATTGAATATGATTGGTAGACCACATTCTGGGTCCTGTGAGAAATAATATTAATTATTATTGGTTAAAAAATATTTAAATATAAATATAATTTTTAGAACATATGATTTAAATTATAGTATTGATATTATTATTTGACATGGGGTTTCACAAGGAATAATAAATTAAGTAATGCCACCTATGCTAATTATTTATTATTACCCAATGAATTAAATTCATCATTATGTTATTATTCTCTATTTAATCCAATTGGGCATTCGATAAGATAACCAATAGGGGTGTCTACAAAATCCTTGGTGAAAAGCTGTCGACCCAATATAACTCTTCCCTCCCCATGAACACTCTTATGAACAAGAGAGATCATCCTCCACCAAATCAAGGAGAATGATTTATGAGTGATAATAAATGTGATTTACGGAGGACATAACATGTGTAAAAATCATCTACGTTAGCACTTGGAGACTCCTTCAGTGATTTCTGTAGAAACATAAAACATTGGTGGATCACCACTAGAGGATTCTAATCCTTGGATTCTATATCCAAATTAAGACACACCTCTATCCCATGGGGTGATGAATCTAGAAATAAATAATCACATTGAATGTAATTCAATAATTATAATAAATTAGTTATAAACTTAATATGTCGATCCCCTCTTATCGATTCCAAGTTCAATATTTTTTTTATATTTCATTGAATTATGTGGATATTGGAAATAAAATTCATATTGACACAAAATTCATCATCGAATATTACAATTTTCACAGTTGGGTACATGCACATCTTGTACTTCTACCACACCTGGATCCTAGACATTCATCATGTAAAACATGGGTGGAATTCTCTCTTAAAATATGTATAATTGTGTCACTCCATATCCACAATAAAAGGACACCACCTCCCCCCATTCATCACACATATCAAACCAATTATTCTTAACCCTGATCTTCCTAGATAAATTCTACAAAATCCTCCCTTAACTATTAATCCTCCCCTGGGGAATAAATCCTCCCAAAGATGTTATAAACCAAAATAAGGTACATGGTTTATAGGTAACCCCTTATCTAATGATTTTTATTTTCGTTTCCATACTACACTCCCGATACACATGTTATTCAATGATTATTTAACAAAATCAGTATAATAAATATAATAATATGTAGTTATGCTAAGGTTTTAACCAAAACATACACACACCTCTATATAATGGGTAACTAACATATTATTTCTCTGAATGGTGAATTACTGCCACACGAAACAATGATTGTTCAATTATATTTTACAGCATCATACGGTGGAAATTATGGTAGTCATTATATTTGTATCTATATTATAAGATATTTAATACATATTTACTATTCTATCCTTTTATAATACAGAAATTAAGTACTTTCCATTTTATGATAACATCGATTGAGGAAGTGTGGAAAACACTCCCTTGAAGTGATGTGATACATTCACATGATACATGGAATGTATAACAGAAAGGTTATATTTAATCATAAGTGAAATTAGAACCCTAAATAATATATTCATGACAAAATTATATTTATGAAAATAATAATATATATATATATATATATATCATTTCCTTTAGTACCCTCTCACACACTTTAACAGAGATAATGTTTATCATGAACAAATGGACTATCACCCCCTCGAAATGATTGGATTCATTTAAAAAAACATAATTTTATATATAAGTATATTTGATTAAATAATATCGTAATTATTTTATAATTATCATTCTATAAGGATTATAGTAACTCTCTTTCTTTCCACAGTCTTTATTTATAAACGGAAATGTTACTCATGCATACGTATGACCTACCGTCTCTATGATTATAACACTGGATTATTCTCATAATAATATTTAATGATTGATTTTAAATGTATAATTGATGTAAAAATTGGAAAATTATTTAATGGTTATTATTATGGATGTGTTATATAGTTAACCCTTTGACCATAGTTGACCAACAATAGCTGTTTTGATACAAACTAAATTTGGACAAAAACAATTGACTTAAAATTAATTATTTATGTACTATAAAAAATGATAATATGTGGAATAAAATTAATAATTTAAATTAAAAATATTATATAGAAATTAAAATTTTAAAATGAATTCATTATAAATGAGGTTAATGGATGTTCACCTGAACAGAAACACATGTTTAGGCATTTCAATCTCACTTTTTACATCCATGAGGTAAATTCCATATTCATCACTTTCTTTCTGTGTGTGGTGTAACTACTTCTAATTTATATATATTATATCATTAAATGATTTATCTTCATGATATTTAGATGATTTAGTTGATTATTATCACTGTCGGGTCTTTTGATTTATGTGTATGGTGATTTCATGTCACTTTTAATTTTTGTGAGATACTTGTTATGTTCGCCCCTTGTTCTTTTGGTGTGTTGTATATACTACCATGATTGTATTATATCTATCTTATACATAAATTTATTTGTATTAACATATCCAATTTATGATCCTCATATCATGGGGTTTGTTATTCAAATGTTACGAAATCGGTAAAACGTTTTGTCTCAAATTTCTTTTGTGGAACTCGTGTTTTATTATACACCTAAAATCCTTTTCAGGGAGCATAAATTCAATTTTTACATGATTTATCATGAATCTAAATATTTTCATGATATTATATGATTCATTTAATTTCCTATTCTAACATAGATAGTATGATCCTAGTTACCATGTTATAATACATTATTTAGACAATCTCATCACTTTTTTATTATTGTTTTTGTTTTTTATTCCTTTGATGAAATCATATGATCCATATCTCAAAATTATTCATCAATTTCTTATCATATTTTATTTCATGATATAATCATTTATTAGTACCATTTTCGACTCTTTATTACATAATATAATAAAGGAAGTGTTTTTAAAGAAATCCTGACATTACTCTCTCTTCGGTCAGAAATATATTCAAAACCATGTTTCCCAGAAAGGGTTTATAAGGATATTATTCCATTCCCTTAAAATATTTAATATAAATTTTTAATTTTTTTAATTTTACCAATATCTTCAAAGGAATAGTTTTTTTAATTTCCACACAAGGAATTTTATACCCTTTTACTGTATAAAAGGAATATTCTTTTATCTCATACGACATATATGGATTAATTCGTAGTCATTTCGTTGAAACCTCCTTATCAAGTTCCCTTGATTTATTTTTTAAAAAATGTTATTGGGATACTCAATGAAAATAAATTTTTGGGGTTTTTTTTAAATTAATGGATACTTTCCTTAAAAATATTTTAAAAAGTTATTCTTTTATTTCATCAATGATAAAAACCCTATATTTTACACCACATGGGATTGGTTTTGTTCACATCATCCTTATTATTCATATGTATTGTTTATTATTTCTTTTTATAAGTATAGTATTCACATTCACATTCTTGAATAATTTGTTATTCACCTTGATTTATTTAATTACCTATGATAATTGAACATTGAATTTCCCCTTTTTATCTATTTTGTTTTTTTTGGATATTAATATTGCCTAAATCATATATCCTTTTACATACTAGGACTAATTTTAATGTTTTTTGATTACTATGGAATAATTGATAAATCATTATTTATCATTCAATATAGTAATTTGATAAGGCATATAATTTATTTGATTATTCATTATGAACAATGATTTGGAATAGTATACATGGGTTATTGACCATTTAATGAAAGTCCAATGGGTTGAGTATCGGTGAATGAAATACCTTTAATGTATTGGTAGTCTCATGAGATGGAATAGGTGGATATCTTCTATAGATGGTTTTTTACCTGATAGCTAAACAATCTTGTAAATGGCCTTTGCAATACTCGTTACATGTACCTCAGAATCATGGAATCCAATATTTAAGAATTTCTTTTGTATATGTATTAGTTAACATTCATCAATGATATTTTTATGACATACCTATGGATACATTTTTTAGATCATTGATTAATGGTATATGTTTTGGTCTCATAACATTCCATATTTATTTTTACAAATCTATGTATTTAAATGGAATGTAAATTTTGTTAGTTACCATGTAAACACCTAGAAATTTAAAGGAATTTTTTTTTAAAAAATACGTTGGAATTTTATGAGTCTGTGGCTTCTGACGGAACTTTATTATGAGGCCCTGAGTGCCCAGAATCAATTTTCGAACATTAACTTAGGTACGTTCACTTAACGAATGAGCGGGTTTTTTCTATCTTTTGAACCGGTCCTCAGAATAAAAATCTGAGGGCATCGATAAACTATCAGCATCAGTAATTTCATAAGGGGACACGTAATGTTGTTGTGTTCACAAAAGAGGAGAAGATAATCCTTTTTGGGGGTTTTTTAAGAAAAAAAAAATTGTCGGAACAATTTTTATTTCTAAAGGAGGTGATTCCCTCCCATGGGTAGTTAAGGGTGGGGCCCATAGCCACTAATTACCCATGTGAGGAGGTTAGAGAGGTGGGGACCATATGATCCACACCATTTAATAACCTCTAGTCTTTTTAACATTCCCACATTTTTTTCAAATCTCCATTTAATGCCAAACTCCCCATTAAATTATGTCAACCCATAATTTAATGAGGAACCTTCCTTTTCCACTTTTTAGTTTAAACTGAGAACACATTTAATTATGGGAGAGTTTCGTTGTGTATAATAAAATAATAGGGGGAAAATATTATTTTATCATGGGGAGAGCTTCGTTGTGTGAGGAAGAACGCCAACCTCCAATGAAGAACGACGAAGAACGCCGGCCTCTGACGAAGAATGATGAAGAACACTGGTTCCTCGCAGATCGACGACACGCCACCAATCCTCCTCCCCATGGCTAGAGAGGAGATGCCTCTTCCCCCTCGGTGTGCCCCGATGACGCCTACAATCCTCTTATCCGCGACGCCGACGATCGACTTCTTGGTTGAGGTAGGGGTTTTTAGTATAAATTTCTTCTTGTAATATATATACCCTCGGCATGGAATGCTTTCTTGATGGTGATTTTTAAAACCACTAACGCGGTGGGGGCAGACTAATAAAAAAGTCCAACCACACCGCTGTTTTGTTCTTGATGCGCAGAATCCTTGGCGATGATGAAATGGGACCATTTTGGTGATTTATGGTCATCACAGTAATGTATGGGTCCCGATATGACCGCAGGCACAGACGAGAGCGAGAACGGACCAACGGAACGACTCCGGTGGCCCGCGAAAATCACCAGTGGCGCAGGCCGGATCCCACGGCCGCGCGGGATCCAGGGGAGACGCGGTACCAGGCGCCGCATCCGCGAAGCAAAGGGGGGACCACGTACACCCCTAATCGGCCCGCTGGTCGAGCTAGCTCACCCACATGCTGGGCCGGGGGGGGGGGGGGGGGGGGTCACGCAGACCAGTTCAAGCTACGCTCGGTCGGGTCGGACCGGGCCTAGACCCCCACTTCGGACCGATTTTGGTCTTTTTCCCATAACATGAGCTACATACTTTTTATTGACACACCATCAGTTGCGTATGGATCCTTGGATTGAGGTGGTCATTTTGGTATATTACACTCGAGGTTCTGGCAAAGTTTGGGTACGGTAGGGTTGGTTCGAACACGAAACCAACCGGGCCCTTGGAGGGGAAATGATTATAACATAAGGACCGGACGTCCGATTCATGTGCCGTCAATTGAGTTGGGGTACTTTTGTTGAGACGGAAATTTTGGATTACTCCACTTGACGTTTGGACATAGTTTGAGTATGGTCGGTCTAGTTTTAGCTTAAAAACCGATCGGGCCCCTAGGACGGAAAAGCCAATAAAACTCAAACCGGGCGTCTGATTGAGGCACCGTCTATCACGTTGGGTTTCTTTTGACGAGATAGAACCTTGGGATACATCAAATCTGGACTTCATGACAGTTGATGTATCTACTCTCTCTTTCTCGAGGAGAAGACCCTCCCTGAATCGAGCATGCTATGTGAGGGAACCCTAGAGCTGGCTAAGACTGCATCGACTTCTGTACTGGAATCCTCCATGGGTTCGACAACGAGGACTACCATACTATAATTATTCGTGGGTTCGACGAAGATGACTACTATTCTTGTATCCTATGTGGGTCTGGCAGTATTGACCTCGGTAATTCTATCCAGTGTGGGTCTGGTAGAGTAGCTGGTATTGTATCCTGTGTGGGTCTGATAGCTTAGCTGGTCTTGTATCCTATGTGAATCTGACAGCTTAGATGAATCAGTGGCTACATCTGATCATCTCTATTTCCTTACGAAGTGTATACCTCTATGAGATGAGTCTTGACTTCAATCATTATCATCGATGTGATTGACATTCTTTCCTGTGTGGACTGGGTTGTGTTGTTCCTATGTGGACTGAGTTGAGTTATCCTTTGTGGGCTGAGTTTTACATTCCGTTGTGGACTGGATGGTTCTTGGCTACAAGATTTGGAGACAAACTATAACTGATGAGTTAGGTATATTTATGGTCATATACCTAAGTAGTGTTGTTGATACTTCATGATTGTATCTTTCTATTGTGGATTATCCCTCGTGGATTATGAGAGACCTTATGGGGTCTCGGAGTCCCTACTGAGTATCGTATACTCACCCCTGCATGGGCTATGCCAGCACTACGTTGTATTGGATGCAGATGATGGACAACACTGATTGAGGTATAGGCTTGAAGAGCTGGACGGTACCTGGAGGTGGACCACTTGGCAGGGCGTACACGGAGCGTACGACCAGACCCGATTTGCCGGGGAGAATATATGTACCCACCCTTCAGGTGGGACTTCCATAGGATGACTCAGTGTTTCTATTTTACTTACTATTTTTGTACTTTTCTTTTAGTTTTACTGTACTTCTAGTTGGGTTTGCATACTGGCCCATTTTTTTCAGCACTTACTTTGTACCCAATGTTACTAAGTGTTTTCTTCACTTACGTACTCTGCTATGTTTTTTTAGTTTATAATGGAAATGTATTCCCTTTTTTCCAGGATTTACGCCTTTGGTGCTAGTTTCCAGTCCCGGGCCAATGGTAGGCGGGCTTGGGGTAGTCACGGCCCGGGCCCCTGGGACGGGTCATGACAAATTGGTATCAGAGGAGTCGGTTCTATCGTAGAACTCATGAATCTGATAGTTTCTTCTCTATGAAGCAAACATGTTTAGAGTATTGAGTGTGGTTATCAGACCAGGGAGTCCAGTGTTAGTGCGGCGGCCGACGTATCCATACACCAGGACCCTGAATTCGGATTTTCGACTCAGTGCACAAAAACATTGATTGCATGTGTGTTTCAAAATTTTATTTGTAATTACTTTTTGTCACCTCACCAGGTATACTATATTAACCCTGGAGCACCTGTTTCTTTTTAGGATGGCCCCATGATGGCACCCAGCTAGGGTTCCATGCTTTGTGCGAGACGACAGCCCATCGAGCGATGAGGCCTCGGTGCAGGGGCCCATTACAGCGGAGGAACCGACGATACCATTACCTGCCGAGCCACCGATGCTACCAGCCCTAACGGGAGAGATTGCACGCCCCTTGAGCATGTTGCATGAGTTTTAGAGACAGAGGTCGCCTAGGATCCACGGAGAGATGAATCCCTAGGCAGTCGAGGATTGGCTGGAGGCTTTCTTCAGTGTCTTCAGATTTGTCGGGACACAAGCAGACCTCATGGTGATCCTTTCCAGGATATCCTGCACGTAGAAGTAGGTAGATGGTGGATCCTGAAGCTTCAGGGGCACAATGAGGCATCTCTACATTGGACGGACTATGAAAGCCTCTTCCGCTCGGAGTTTGTTCCAGCCACCCTCCGTGCGGTGCACATCCAGAAGTTACTACAGCTGCGGCATGGCAGCATGTCAGTAGCCCAGTACTCAGTGAGATTTACCGACCTCTGGTGCTACTCCATGGACATGGTTCATGACCCATTCGTCCGAGTCCGGACCTTTGAGCTTGGACTGAGGAATGAGATCAGAGCTTCGACAATTCCCCTAAGCATCCCGACAAAGGAAGGGGTGCTGGAGCGAGCCCTATTAGTGGAGAGCGATCTCTCCGAGCATCCATCAATAGCGAGACCAACCGCAAGATGGCCCAAAGTGGAGTCTTCTGTAGTTTGTAGTCAATAGATGACGTAGGGGTCTAAGTGGACCAGGCCGTCTGGTGGCATACCTCAAGACACGGGTTCGGCTGTGTGGGGCACACGATACAGATCCAGTCATACGAGGAGAAGACAGTGTTATGCGTGCAGCGGGCAGGGCCACATGGCTCATGACTGCCTGACCCACCATGCAGACGAGCTGCAGACAGTGGAGGGACCTCCTAGGAAGAGGTAGAGGTTTGATAATGGCGGTCTGCATGGAGCAGGTGGATGAGGCAGAGGATCAGGCCGAGCAGTGGGTGGTGGATGACACTTCGAGGCTCTACCACCACCACCCCCAAGAGGTCCACCCCGACCACAAGGAGTTGGTGGGTAGAGGCAGGCTCAGCTCCAGGTAGTAGAGGCTTATGACCATGACGCACCTGATATGATTTGAGGAACTATCTGTGTCTACTCCACCCTTGTTGTAGTTATTATAGACACAGGTGCGAATCATGATTTTATTACCGCTGCTCATGATCAAAGCTTAGATATTCCGATGGAGTAGTTGGCTTGATCCTTGCGGCTAGAGACTCGTACGGCAGCATACTCTATGATTACGCACTGGTTCCGGTAGTGTGAGCTCACTCTAGGAGGCGAGAACTTCGGCTGGAATCTTCTTGTAGCGGCGTCAAGGCCTTAAGACATCATCTTGGGTACAGACTGGTTATCTACAGTCCATGATCAAATCAATTGTATTAGGCGCAAGGTGCGGTGTGTCCGCACAGATGGGACCAGTTTCACCTTCACCGAAGATAAGGGAACCTTCACAGTACATGATGGACTCACGAAGAGGAGATGGAAGCCGATCACACATTAGTGGTCTAGTCTCATCCTCGGAGCAGTTGACGTGCAGAGTTTGAGTTTTCCTGTTGTGGTGGATCAGTATGCGGAATTTTTTTTTTACAATCTTCTAGGACTACCTCCTCATATGAAGTTAGATTTATATATAGACATGTACCCCGAGACATCACTGATATCCACTCCAGCATATCGGATGGCTCCTGCCGAGCTTCGGGAGCTACAGGTGCAGTTGGAGGACTCACAGGGGAAAGGTTTCATCTGGCCCAGTGTTTCACCCTGGGCATCTCTGATTTTGTTTGCCAAGAAGGCGGATGGGATCTTGCGACTGTGTGTTGACTACCATTGCCTAATCCAGCTGATCATGAAGAACTTGTATCCACTTTCTAGGATTGACGACCTCTTTGATCAGCTTAAGGGAGCACGTTGGTTCTCAAAGATAGACCTCAGATCAGGCTATCATCAGCTTCGAGTTCGGGACGAGGATGTGCAGAAGATTACCTTCAGGTGTTGGTATGGCCACTATGAGTTCATGGTCATGCCCTTCAGTGTGACCAACACTCCAGCAGTGTTCATGAACCTCATGAATAGGATCTTACAGCCCTACCTCGATCGGTTTGTCGTAGTCTTCAATGACGAAATACTGATTTACTCGACTACTGAGGAGGAGAATGCCTACCACTTAAGGGTTGTACTCGATACACTCCGAGAGAACCAGCTTTATGGAAAGCTCTCGAAGTGCATGTTCTGGATTCGAGAGGTCCACATCGTGGGGCACGTAATCTCAGAGGTGGGATTTGTAGTAGATCCCACGAAGGTCGAGGAGGAACTTGCTTGGGAGCTACCAAGGAGAGAAACAGAGGTGCAGAGATTCCTAGGTCTGGCCGGGTACTATCTGAGATGTGTGCTAGACTTCACCAGAGTCGTAGCCACACTTAAAACTTTGACGAAGAAGGGGAAACCATTCTTGTGGTAAGACAGATGTCAGCAGAGCTTCTAGGAGCTGAGGTGGAGATTGACCAGGGCACCCATCTTGAGGCTACCAGAGGAGGGCGTAGGGTACGTAGTTTACTGCAACAAATCAGGGACCAGGCTTGGGTGTGTCCTGATTTAGGGGCGAGCAGTGATCGCATATGGTTCACGGTAGTTGAGGAATCACAAGCAGAAGTACGCTAACCATGACCTGGAGTTAGAAGCAGTGGTATTTGACCTGAAGATGTGTCGGCACTATATCATGGGAGAGCGCTTTACAGACTACTCTGACCACTAGAGTATCGGTTACATTTTATCACAGAAGGACCTGAATTTGAGATAGCGGCAATGGCTTGGTTTCCTCCAGGATTATGACATTGAGATTGTCTATACTCCTGGGAAGGTAAACATTGTGGCTCATTCTCTCAGCAGAACATCGGGCATTCAGCTACTTGGGGAGGTGATGGAGCAGTTAGCCGCTTTGCAGTTATCCTTTATGGATAGTGATGGGGAAGCCTATCTATAGTCACTCACAGTCACTCGTCCACTTCTTCCGCGGGTCAGAGAGGCACAACATGGAGACGTTGATTGTGAGGAACGACGTGCTCAGATATCCTTAGTGCTATCACCCGATGGGTTTTATGAAGGCGGGGAGCACATCATCCTCTTCTAGGGACGTACCATGGTACCCGTTACACTATAGGAGGAGGATCTGATGGAGTTTCACACTTCCCCTCTAGAGGTACATCATGGATTAGAAAATATGTATTAGGACCTCAGACGACAGTACTGGTGGCCGGGTATGAAGAAGGTGGTGGCAGAGTTTGTTTCTCGATGACTCAGTTGCCAGCATGTGAAGGAAGAGCACCAGGTACCTGCAGGCTTGTTACAGTCCTTAGTGGTCCCAAATTGGAAGTGGGATTGGATATCCATGGATTTCGTGACGGGGCTTCCACGTTCTTCCAGAAGACACGACACCATATGGGTGATTGTAGACTGACTCACCAAGTCGGCCCACTTCCTACCGATCAGAGAGCAAGGATTAGTATAGAGATTGGGATGCCTCTATGTTCATGATATCATACAAATTCATGGGGAGCCATCATCTATTGTCTACTTCTCGGCTCTGGAAGGGGTTACAGGAGGCTTTCAGGACGCAACTACGCCAGAGCACTGCTTTTCACCCTCAGACGGATGGCTAGATAGAGAAAAACATTCAGACACTCGAGGACATGCTCTGTGCATGGGTCCATGACTTTGGTCGCATCTGGGAGGATCACCTACCCTTGGTGGAGTTTTCATACAACTACAGCTGCCACTACACCATCGGGATGGCCCCATACGAGGCACTGTACAATGGACTTTTCAGATCACCTATGTGCTGGACTGACCCTCGGGTGATAACACTCGTATGAACAGAAATGGTTCATGCTATGACAGAGAAGGTGCAGATCATCCAGGAGAAGATGAGGACTGCACAGAGTAGAAAAAAGTCCTATAAAGATAGGAGGTGGAGACCACTGGAGTTCAAGGATGGTGACCATGTTTTCCTATGGGTCTCACCACGACGTGGGGTACGGAGATTTGGCCAGGGTGGCAAGTTATGTCTGCGCTTCATCGGGAACTTTCAGGTCCATAGTAGGGTATGTGAGGTAGCTTACCACCTGGCCCTTCCACCTCAATTGCACTGGGTGCACGACGTCTTCCACGTATCTCAGCTGGGGAAATACATGCACGACCCGACGCATATCATCAACCACGGGGAGCTGGACATCGATGATGGGGTGACATTTGTGGAGATCCCAGTGGAGATCAAGGATTGATAGGAGAGGGTAATATGTGGATGGTCTATTCCTCTGGTTCACATATTTTGGCATCACGGGAACCTCCAGGAGAGCACATGGGAGCAGGAAGCTCATATGTGTGCTTAGTACCCTCATTTGTTCCCCTAGTTTATGTTGTAGCTTTACAGGGATGTAAAGACCTGAGGTGGGAGTAATAAAAAGACATGGAAATTTCAAGGATTTTTTTAAAAAAACAACGTTGGAATTTTACGATTCTGTGGCTTCTGACGGGGCTTGATTCCGAGGCCCGGTGTGCCCAGAATCAATTTTCAAAGTCTAGATCGGTTACGTTCAGTGAACGAACGAGTGGGTTTTTCAAAGATTTGAACCGGTTCTCAGAATTAAATTCCAAGGGAACCGATGAACTCGCAGTTCCAGTAATATCTTAAGGGGACACTTACCATAGTTGTGTTCGCAAAAGAGCTGAAGATAATTTTTTTGGGGTGTTTGTTTAAGAAATAAATAAAAATTGTTGAAAGAATTTTTATTTCTAAAGGAGGTTACTCCCTACCATGGGTAGTCAAGGGTGGGTCCCACAACCACTAATTACCCAAGTGAGGAGGTAAGAGAGGTGGGGCCTACATGATCCCCACCATTTAATTCCCTCTAGTCTCTTTAACATTCCCTTATTAATATGGAAAATCTCCATTTAATGCCACACTCCACATTAAATTATGTCAACCCATAAATTAATGTGGAATCTTCCTTTTTCCATTTTTCGTTTAAACTACCGAGGCGTTTAATTATGGGAGAGTTTCTTTGTGTATAATAAAATAATAGGGGGAAACTATTATTTTATCAAGGGGAGAGCTTTGTTGTGTGAGGAAGAACACCAGCCTCCAACGAAGAATGACGAAGAACGTTGGCCTCCGACGAAGAACGACGAAGAACGCCGGTTCCTCGGAGATCGACGATGCACCACCAATACTCTTCCCCGCGGCCAGAGAGGAGACGCCGCTTCCTCCTTGGCATGTCCTGACGATTCCTATGATCCTATTCTCCGCGACACAGTGTACTGTGACACCGATGATCGTCTTCCTTGTTGAGGTAGGGGTTTTTTGTATAAATTTCTTCAACTAATTGTTATACCCTCGGCATGGTGTGCTTTATTGATGGTGTTTTTTAAAACCACTAACGCGGTTGGTGCGGACTAACAAAGAAGTCTAAACCCAACTATATTTTTTTCCTAGTTCATGGAATCCTTCGAGATGACGATACGGGGCCGTTTTGGTGACTGAAGGTCGTCGCAGTAATGTATGTGTCCCGAGATGACGGCAGGCACAGACGGGAGCGAGAACGGACCACCAGAACAACTCCGGTGGCCCACGGAAATCACCAGTGGCCGGAGGCGACGAAGTCCCAGTGCGCTACCAGCAAGAGCCCGCCACGGTGGCGAGGGACCAAATCGCATGACCAGGCGGGATCCGGTGGAGACACCACGCCAGGCACTGCGTCCGCGGAACAAAGGGGGGATCACGTCCTCCCCTGCTCAGCCCGCTGGCCGAGCCAGCGGACCCCCCACCTGGGCCAGGGCGGGTCACGCGGACCAGGCAGGGCCTCAACCTACTTGGTCAGACTCGGACCCAGGTCGGTTCGACCTGGTTCCAGCCAACCAAGGGGGGTTTGGCCGGGTCGGACATGGCCCAGACCCCCCACTTCAGACCATTTTCTGTGTTTTACCCATAACATAAGCTATAGACCTTCAATGGATGCACTATCAGCTGTGTATGAATCCATGGATCAAGATGGTCATTTCGGTATATTAAAATTGAGTTTTCAGAAAATTTTGGGTACAGCCAGGTTGATTATAACTTGAAACTAACCGGGCCCTTGGAGCGGAAATGCTTATAACTTAAGGATCGGACGTCTGATTGACGTGCTGTCAATTGCATTGGGATACTTTTGTTGAGATGGTCCTTTTGGATTACTTATCTTGAGGATTGGACGTAGCTGGAGTATGGTCGAGTTGGATTTATCTTTAAAAACCAAGCGGGCCCCACGGACGGAAAAGCCAATAACTCTCAGACCGGGTGTCCGATTGACGCACCGTCTGTCACGTTGGGTTTGTTTTGAGGAGACGGAACTTTGGGATACATAAACTGTGGACTTCGTAACAGTTGATGTAACACCCCGAGATTTTATGAAAAATATTCTTTTAATTTCATTAATGTCTTGTGTTGTATGCTACATCAAGATTACCTTGCGCTATACGCAACACCGTATTAGCCTGCAGTATACGCAACACTATTCTTGGATCGTGTTACACACAATTTTTATAATAGTTATTCTACGCAACATTGAGTATATATATATATATATATTAAATGTATAAATGAAATATGTTTGGATTTTGTTATACGAAACAATGAAGGATTCTTGCATAGCACGCAACCCTGAGATGGCTTGCATTACACGCAATCGCGACCTTCCTCGATAGCGTGGGTTGTTCGAAATACCGGGTTTTGCAAAACAACGATATATTATTATAATATTATTATGAACTAGCCATTATGAATAGTATTAACTAAATTTTGAATCTTATAACATTATTATTCTTCTATCACATTTTCTAAAACATTGTATAAGAACAAAATAAATTTTTCGGGTAAAATAAGTATTTTTCAAAAAATGCAGTTTTGCCGCCTTTTGATGGCGCACCCACATTAAATCTAGTTTTTGACATGTTTATCAGTTCAATTTGACGAAATAAAATTCTTCTTTGGAATCATGAAATAAAAATTTACTTTGGATAAATTTTCATATCATTCTGGTAACTTTCATATTTTGATGAATAGTAAAAACACGCTATATTTTAATTAAAAACAACTTTTTTCATCACAATAATTTATATGGTTAAATAATAATATTGAATGGTTTTAAAGTATAAATAGAATATATTTTTACCATTTAATATAATTTATGTCATTAGCATTGATTCTACCTTGAATTCGTAGGATAAATCAATTCAATCTTTTGCAATGATTTAAAGAAAAACCCGTTTTCTTTCGACAACGGGATTAATTTTAATCTAATTTCTACAGCTTTTGTGTATTGAATTTGGAAAAATGGATTCCATATTTGGAATCAGTGGATCCAAATTATGTTAATAATCTACTTTTTATTTTTGGGAATTATGAATAGTAACTGCAGTATATTTTATTTACCGTAGTTAAAGGTAAATCGGTTAATTAAGGGTAAATATAATATTATAAAATTACCCTAACACATGTCAAAATCCTATTGGATGACTAAAAGTAGACCAATATCACCTAAGGGTTGGATTTGATTCATTTAATGGACTTTTGTCCATGAATAAAATTTAATTATTATTAAAACGAAAGAATGTGACAACATGTCACTTTCTTAAATCTTATAATTATATTAATTTTAATTTAGTGATACACATCATGAAACTTAGAACATGAATAGTCTCCAGAAAGATAATAAAATTATCTACATCATAGGGATTTATTTATAATTTTTAGAGATTAAATAATTATCATTTATTATGACACAAAGATGATACAGTAATTGTATTATTAATGAAATATTGACATAATTGATGGTATAAATACACAAATAAATGTAATTTAAGACTTTTTATGAGTTAAACTAATTGTATAGGTTAATATGACATTTTAGTATTGATTTAATTAATTTTTTTTAACTAATATATCTGTTATGAGTCTCACAAAAAATCAATTACTAAGTAGTGTCAAAATTGACATAAAATAGTTTTTAAAACAAATATTATATTATTAATTGTTATTTTATTCCTAAAAATATAAGGTTCAGCCAAATGACTTAGATAAGGTTATATATATTAATAATAAACAACTTGGGGTTCGTTTGTCTACTTATAGTAAGTTTATTAACCTTATAGTATAAGAACACAGGAAGACACAGTAAAAGTAAAATTATTTAACTTAATGTTAAATCTAAATGATAAGGTTAAAATAGGACCCTAAACTTGTCTAAATTCTATTGTATGAGATACTTTCGACCCATCCCCACCTAATATTCAAAATAAATCAATTTGGAGCTATTTAAAACCGAAAATTACTTTATAATAAAATAATAGTTTTAGTTATTCCAAAGGTACCCCTCTCCCCTCTTATAAAAGGGCACCTCCTCCCTCTCTTCCTCAAACCACTTTGAGCCTTCAAGCTCGGCCAAACCCTGAAAAATTATCTTATCCAATTCCATATAAACATCCTAGAGGTGATGGTCTTCTTCAAAGAACAATTTTATTGACCTAAGAGGAAAACTCAAAGAGGCGCTTCAAAGAAGAGGTAATGTCTCTTACTGATTCTTTCATCATTATTTCTTCTTCCACTTATTCTTATTAGGTTTTTTCATTATGAAGTAATAACATCAGTATCACTTATATACTGATATGTTATTATAATTATGAAACAACCTTATTTCACCATCTATCCATCCTACGGAAAATGAAATCACCGCGCATGCGTACGTACGAAATACCGTCTCCACGCCGTGGTGTAATCTATTTTCCACCACCACCTAACTTTGATGGGTATAATGGTGTACATAATAACTATATATGATTATTTTAAAGTGATATTGATTATGAAATAGTATACATACACTAAAATACAATTCCATGATCATGAGAACGATATCATCACTCGTGCGTACGTACGAACTACCGTCTCCACGACACAATGAGATTCATTCTCCACGTTAACCATTCATGAATGATTATAAAGTATATATAATAAGTAATAATGAAATATATGACATAATAATGATTATGTATTTATTTGTATATATATATATTTATTTCATCTACTTAATTCCATTCAACTCAATAAGGAAAAGAAAACAGCGTTCATGCGTACGTACGGTCTACCGTCTCCATGAACGGTGTATTTCTTTCCATTTACTGATCTACTATATATATATATATATTATGAATATATATTATATATAAATCATGTTTTATATTCTGGAATTAATTAATCATGATCTAATTAGTCATATGAATAATTATAAGTCAAAACACGGACGACAAATGAAATGATTTTACCCAAAACGCTCTTTAACATGGAATTTACAAAAGAACGGGTAATATAAAGCCAAAAGTGAACCATATATGATATCATAACAATGAGAATGATTCTGGAATAAGTCAATGACATTATTTAAATCATTATACAGGAGTTTTGGACACTTACGAAGCAAATCGGACCTAAGGTAAGGGAAA
The DNA here is from genome assembly GCA_963277665.1 of Viscum album. NCBI lineage: Eukaryota > Viridiplantae > Streptophyta > Magnoliopsida > Santalales > Viscaceae > Viscum > Viscum album. Next base: position 1,582,845,598 of record OY728158.1, on the reverse strand, counting down.
TATCACAATCTCATTTTTATCCGAGATTGTTTATACTTAATATTTACTAGGGTGTATTTTATCATCCAAATCCATGTTTCCTCAATATGTAATATTATTTCCATCCACCTAAAATTGTTTAAATACAATTTTACCCTTCGGTGAGTTTTTAGTAAAGGATATGAAAGGAATCTTTTGTCGTTTTTCGTACGAGGTACTTTTTGACTTTTCCGACAAAAGTACGAAGAATGTTTTTTTTAACTTATACGACATGAATGGATTTTAAAAACATTATTTCCAAGAAGATTCCTTTACAAGTTTTCAAGTCTATTTTTAATGAACTTCTTTTATTTTAGAATTTTATGACATGTTAAGAAAGGAAAAGTGTTTTTGAAGCAGAAAAATATTTTCCTCAAGAATGGAGTTCAAGTGTTTTATCAAAATTATTTTTCCATATAAGATAATAAAGGGTTCTGTTTCAATCCCTATTATTACATTGATTTCATTATGTTGTGATGGAATTATATTTTTATGAATTCCTTTATCTTATATGAATTGTTTTATGATGTCATGATGTTTATGATTCCCATTTTTATTACATGGGTTATGAAATGATGTATGATTTATGATTTTGTGGCACATATAAGAATGGTATAATTATGAGATGGATGGGACCTATATCTCCCTCCAATGCATTGGGTAATGATATTATATCTCATTTGATAGACATGGATGGAACGGTAGGTTATACAAGTTCAGTGAAACAGGATTGAAACGGGGAGTGAACTCCGTTCAGAAATGGACATTGTCCACTAAGATAGTCTTGGGAATGAGTCTTGACTAATAAAAAATGATTCTCTATGATTGTGTGTGTATGACAAAAAGTTTCATGTTTTATGTTATGATTATTGGGATTACATTTCACTACTATGATTTATCCCATGTTATGAAATTATGATCTCTTTTGCAGGTTAAGATTTCAAAAAGATATGTTCTTATGAAATGATGTGATTGATATTTCTTTGGTTTTCCCTTACTGAGAATTTGAGCTCACCCTTTTATGTTTTTTTCCCAGGACATAATGAAAGGATTTAGGTTTAAAAAAAGAAGATCTTTATGGGAGATGTTGAAGATCTTTCACCATGATTAGAAAATTATATTCCGAGTTTCCAAAGACACTAAACTATTACGGTCCTTGTGTGTGTGTTTTTGTTATGTAATAAGTATTCCGCAAAAGTAAAGTAATGTCAATGTACATCAAGATTCAGGTCTCTATAGTTGGTATTAGAGGAAAGGTTTAGTTAACCTTTGGAAACTAGGATGCAAAAACTTTAGTGAGATCCCTAGAGACACTTCTAAGGTATGTCTAGGGATGTCCCTAAGGATAAGTATACATAGAGGATATAGTCCTAGAACTATGGTAACGATATCAGATTAAAGCAAAGATGTTAGATATTGATGTTAGTCCCCTTTATTATGATTTTTTCCTCTCACACTATTTTTTTTGGGTTTTAGAAAATGGCTGGAAACAAGATGATTCACGATAATGGAGGATATGATGGACAACGGAATGATATTCTTCATGGGAAACCAAATGAAATTGGATTTGTAAGTCTAAACATCATTATTATACCGAATCAGCAATCTCATAATATGATCAATAAAGTAAAATTTGTTAAGTTTCCTGACTCGGCTAATAAGAGAAAGATGGAGTTTCATGATGATCATAGAGGAAAGAAAGTTCAATTTCCCCTATGTAAATCATGTGGGAAGAGGCATCAAGGAGAATGTTTCAAAGGAACTAGAAGATGCTTTGGGTGTGGGAAAGAAGGACACAAAGCCAGTATGCAAAGGAAATGGTTCAGTTAACACCAGGGATGAGGATAATGGTATTGCTACGACATCAACAATGGTTCAATGTTTTAAATGTGGAATGTACGGGCATAATGCAAACCCAAGCCATAAGGGAAAGTCTCATGAAGAGAAACAATATGGCTGTATCGGTATTATTTATGTTGATGATGATGAAGAGACTACAAATGATATGTGAGATGAAAGAATTGTTGAAGCTCGGTCAATGATTTACGAATGTAGTGGAATGATTACATGTTTATCATGTGTAATGTTGTATAAGTAATCTCATGGTACTATGGAATAAAGAGACATCTAAGGATTGTTACACTGTTGTCTTTCCTTGAGTTTTGAAAGTGTATTATTAATGGTACCAGTATCCATGAAAGGTTATTCATATATTTTTGGAATGTAGATGATATGCGCATAATGAAGGGATAAGGAGAAAATTTAATGTTTGATAGTATTCATGAGCTCATGACTGATATAAGGAGAAAGTTATATCATGGTTTGAGTATATAGAATTTTTGGATTTTGGTATGTGGAAAGAGTTAACTTTTGACTGCATTCTTGTTTTCAGTAAGGTTCAATGGGTATTCATTCTTCAATAGAATACATGATTAAGGTATTCACATGTTTTTAATTTGACCAACAAGATATATCTTATGATATATGGGGGATAAATGATGGCATTCACGTGATAATTTTCTTTATACTATGAGCTTGGACCGAAGTATTTTAGATAAGCCTAAAGATTGGAATAGATTATGTTGGACATAAGTTTGTATTTTTTAAGGATAAAACTTTTTTGATATTGTTTATGGAATGTTATAGTAATATAGCTTTAGAAAAAGGACAACTTGCAGGACGGGCCACAGCCCATCGCGTCAGACAAGGCTGTGGGAATCGAACCCACAACTGAAATGTGACTGGCCTTTATCGCCTACCGCTGGCCTATATGAAATCCCTGTTTAGTAGAAACTAGTTTTATTATATTAATCAGTATAATATAAGAAGTAAAAATCCATTTTAGGAACTATATATGATTAATCTCACTATAGATGGACTTACGTATTTTTTGATAACTTTTCAATCCTTTTGTTTGAGACAGATGGAATGACCCCTCATTCTATCACATGATCTGTTAAGAAATCATGAATGACAAATTCAACTTCATTTCTTTAAGAGATGAAGTGGAAATTATACAAATAACGACCAAAGGTGAGACTATACCAAAATCATGAAAGTATTTATTCTAATTCCAATTTCATAAACTTTAGGGAAATGATCTTGAAAACCAAAAAATGTTTTCCTAGTGCTCTTATATCTGATGAATCAGATGGTACTTTAGATCGTCACAAATTTATGGCTTTGTGATTGTTGGCTTTTCCATAGCCATATTCTCTACCACTCTCCATCAGAACATGATGGTTAGATTTCTATTCCATATCCATATTTTCACCTATGTGGAAACCCAGTGATTAGTTTATTTGGGTAACCATTACATTTCATACTTTTGTTTTTAAAGATTGTTTTTGGTATTCCTTTTTATGATGTGGGTTTCTATTAAAGAAACTTTTGAATAGTAAACAATTTATAACCCCGACGAATTTCGAGGGAGAAATTCATTTTAAGGGGGGGGGGGGGGGTAGAATGTAACACCCCAAGATTTTATGAAAAATATTCTTTTAATTTCATTAATGTCTTGTGTTGTATACTACGCCAAGATTACCTTGCGCTATACGCGACACCGTATTAGCTTGCAGTATACGCAACACTATTCTTGGATCGTGTTACATACAATTTTGATAATAGTTATTCTACGCAACATTGAGTATATATATATATATATTCAATGTATATATGAAATATGGTTGGATTATGTTATACGAAACAACGAAGGATTCTTGCACAGCATGCAACCCTGACTTGGCTTGCATTACACGCAATCGCGACCTTCCTCGATAGCGTGTGTTGTATGCAATACCAGGTTTTACTAAACAACGATATATTATTATAATATTATTATGAACTAGCCGTTATGAATAGTATTAAATAAATTTTTAATCTTATAACATTATTATTCGTCTTGCACATTTTCTAAAACATGGTATAAGAACAAAATAAATTTTTCAGGTAAAATAAGTATTTTTAAAAAAACGCAGTTTTGCCGCCTTTTGATGGCGCACCCACATTAAATCTAGTTTTTGACATGTTTATAAGTTAAATTTGACAAAAATAAAATTCTTCTTTGGAATCATGAAATAAAAATTTACTATGGATAAATTTTCATATCATTCTGGTAACTTTCATATTTTGATGAATAGTAAAGACATGATATATTTTAATTAAAAACAACTTTTTTCATCACAATAATTTATATGGTTAAATTATAATATTGAATGTTTTTAAAGTATAAATAGAATATATTTTTACCATTTCATATAATTTATGTAATTAGCATTGATTCTACCTTGAATTCGTAGGATAAATCAATTCAATCTTTTGCAATGTTTCAAAGAAAACCCGTTTTCTTTCGACAATGAGATTAATTTTAATTTAATTTCTGAAACTTTTGTGTATTGAATTTGGAAAAATGGATTCCATATTTGGAATAAGTGGATCCAAATTATGTTAATAAGATAATTTTTATTTTTGAGAATTATGAATAGTAGCTACGATAAATTTTATTTATCACAGTTAAAGGTAAATCGAGTAATTAAGGGTAAATATAATATTATAAAATTACCCTAACACATGTCAAAATCCTATTGGATGACTACAAGTCTTCCCATATCACCTATGGGTTGGATTAGATTAATTTAATGGACTTTTGTCCATGAAAATAATTTAATTATTATTAAAACCAAATAATGTGACAACATGTGACTTACTTAAATCTTATAAGTATAATAATTTTAATTTAGCGATAGACTTCATGAAACTTCAAAAATGAATAGTATCCATAAAGCTAATACAATTATCTACATCATAGGAATTTATTTAGAATTTTTAGGTATTATATAATTATAATTTATTATGACACAAAGATGATGCAGTAATTGTCTTATTAATGAAATATTGACATAATTGATGTTATAAATTCCCAAATAAATGTAATTTAAGACTTTTTATGAATTAAAATAATTTTATAGGTTAATATGACATGTTAGTATTGATTTAATTAACTTTTTCTGAACTAATAATTCTTTTATGATTTTCACAAAAAATCAATTACTAAATAGTGTCAAAATTGACATAAAATAGTTTTTCAAACAAATATTATATTATTAATTGTTATTTTATACCTAAAAATCTAAGGTTCGGAAAAATGACTTATATAAGGTTATATATATTAATAATAATCAAACATGGGGTTCTTTCGTCTTCTTATAGTATGTTTATTAACCTTATAGTATAAGAACACAAGAAGACACGGTAAAAGTAAAATTATTTTACTTAATGATAAATCTAAATGATAAGGTTAAAATAGGAACCTAAACTTGTCTAAATTATATTAGATGAAAGAATGTAGACCCATACCCACCTTATCATCAATGTAAATAAATTTTGAGCTATTAAAAACCGAATTTGACTTTATAATAAAATAATAGTTTTAGTTATTCCAAAGGTACCCCTCTCCTCCCTTATAAAAGGGCACCTCCTCCCTCTCTTCCTCACACCACTTTGAGCCTTCATGCTCGGCCAACCCCTGAACAATTCTCTTCTCCGATTCCCTAGAAACATCCTGGAGGTACTGCTCTTCATCAAAGACCAATTTTAGTGCCCTAAGAGGAAGACACAAAGAGGCTCTTCAAAGTAGAGGTAATGTCTGTTACCGATTCTTTCATCTTTATTTCTTCTTCCACTTCTTCTTCTTAGGTTGATTCATTATGATGTAATAAAATCAGTATCACTTATATACTGATATGTTATTATAATTATGAAACAACCTTATTTCACCATCTATCCATCCTACGGAAAACGAAATCACCGCGCGTGCGTACGTATAGAATACCGTCTCCACGCCGTGGTGTAATCTATTTTCCACCTCCACCTTACTTGGATGGGTATAATGGTGTACATAATAACTATATATGATTATTTTAAAGTGATATTGATTCTGAAATAGTATACATACACTCCAATACAATTCCACGATCATGAGAATGATATCATCGCATTTGCGTACGTACGGACTACCGTCTCCATGATGCGATGAGATTCATTCTCCACTTTAACCATTCCTGAATGATTGTAAAGTATATATAATAAGTAATAATGAAATATATGAAATAATAATGATTCTGGATTTATGTTTATATATATGTATGTCATCTAATTAATTCCATTCAACTCAATAAGGAAAAGAAAACAGCGTTCATGCGTACGTACGGTCTACCGTCTGCATAAACGGCGTATTTCTTTACATTTACTGATCTATTATATATATATATATATATTCTGCATATATATTATATATAAGTCATGTTTTATAATCTTTAATTAAGTAATCATGATCTAATTAGTCATATGAATAATTACAAGTCAAAACACGGACGACAAATGAAACGATTTTACCCAAAACGCTCTTTAACATTGAATTTACAAAAGAACGGGTAGTATAAAGCCATAAGTGAACCATATATGATATCATAACAATGATTATGATTCTGGAAAAAGTCAATGATATTATTTAAATCATTATACAGGAGGATCGGACACTTACGAAGCAAATCAGACCTAAAGTAAGGGAAATATCACAATCTCGTTTTCATCCGAGATTGTTTAAACTTTAGTATTTACTGGGGTGTATTTTATCATCCAAATCCATGTTTCCTCAATATTTAATATTATTTCCATCCACCTAAAATTGTTTAAATCCAATTTTACTCTTCGGTGAGTTTTTAGTAAAGGATATGAAAGGAATCTTTTGTCTGTTTTCGTACGAGGTACTTTTTGACTTTTCTAAAAAAAGTACGAAGAATGTTTTTTTAACTTATACGGCATGAATGGATTTTTATAACATTATTTCCAAGAAGCTTCCTTTACAAGTTTTCAAGTTTATTTTTAATCAACTTCTTTTAGTTTAGAATTGTACGACATGTTATGAAAGGAAAAGTGTTTTTGAAGCAGAAATGATATTTTCCTCAAGAATGGAGTTCAAGTGTTTTATCAAAATTAGTTTTCCATCTAAGATAATAAAGGGTTCTGTTTCTATACCTATTATTACATTGATTTGATTATGTTGTGGTGGAATTATATTTTTATGAATTCCATTATCTTATATGAATTGTTTTATGATGTCACGATGTTTAAGATTCCCATTTTTATTACATGGGCTATGAAATGATGTATGATTTATGATTTTGTGGTACAAATATGAATGGTATAATAATGAGATGGTTGGTACCTATATCTCCCTCCAATTCATTGGGTAAATATTTTATATCTCATGAGATAGACATGGCGGGAACGGTAGGTTATTCCGGTTCAGTGAAACAAGATTGAAATGGGGAGTGCACTCGGTTCTGAAATGGACTTTGTCCACTAAGATAGTCTTGGAAATGAGTCTTGACTAATAAGAAATGATTCTATATGATTGTGTGTTTACGCAACAAAGTTTCATGTTTTATGTTATGATTATTAGGATTACATTTCACTACTATGATTTATGCCATGTTATGAAATTATGATCTCTTTTGCAGGTTAATATTTCCAAAAGATATGTTTTTATGAATATGATGTGATTAATATTTCTTTTGTTTACGATTACTGAGCATTTGAGCTCACCCTTTTATGTTTTTTCCCAGGACATAAATAAAGGATTTAGGTTTAAAAAAAGAAGATCTTTATGGGAGATGTTGAAGATCTTTCACCACGATTAGAAGATTATATTCCGAGTTCCCAAAGACCCTAAACTATTACGTTCCTTGTGTGTGTGTTTTTGTTATGTACTAAGTATTCCGAAAAAGTAATGTAATGTCAATGTACGTCAATATTCGGGTCTCTATAGTTGATGTATAGAATCTATCTTGCACGAGGAGAAGACCATCATGGAATCGAGAATGCTGTGCGCGGGAACCCTAGAGATGGTTTCGACTGCATCGACTTCTGTACTGGAATCCTCCATGGGTTTGACAGTGACGACTACCTTACTGGAATCCTGTATGGGGTCAACGACAATGACTACTGTTCTTGTATCCTATGTGGGCTTGGAAGTATTGACCTCTGTACTAGTATCCTGTGTGGGTCCGGCGGAGTAGCTGGTCGTGTATCCTGTGTGGGTCCAAAAGCTTAGCTGGTCTTGTATACAATGTGGGTCCGACAGCTTAGATGAATAAGTGGCTATATCTGATCATATATACCGCCTTAAGAAGTGTATACCTATTTGAGCTATGTCTTGACTTCAATCATTATCATCGATGTGATTTACTTTCTTTCCGGTGTGGACTGGGTTGTGTTGTTCCTGTGTGGACTGAGTTGAGTTATCCTTTGTGGACTGAGTTGTGCATTCCTTTGTGGATTGGATGGTGCTTGGGCATGAGAGTTGGAGACGAACTATAACTGATCACTTAGGTATATGTATGGCATATACCAATGTAGTGTTGTTGAAACTTCGTGATTGTATCTTTTCTTTGTCGATTATCGTTTTTGTATTCTAAGAGACCTTCGGGGGTCTCAGGGTCCCTACTGAGAATCATATACTCACCCCTGCACAGGATATGCCCGCACTTCGCTGTTTTGGATGCAGACAACGGACACCACTGATCGAGGTGGAGGCCTGTGGAGCTGGACGGTACCCATAGGTGGACCACTTGGCGGGGCGTACATGGAGCGGATGGCCGGACACGAGGACCCGAGGAGACTATCTGTACCCACCCTTCAGGTGGGATTTCCTGAGGAAGACTCGGTGATGTTGTTTTACATCCTACTATTGTACATTCCTTTCAGTTGTACTGTACTTTCAGTTGGGTTTGTATACTGGCCCATTTTCTTTTCAGCACTTACTTTGTACCCAGTTTTACTGAGTGTTTACTTCACTTACGTACTCAGTTGTGTTTGTTTACTTTATAAAGGCAATGACTTCCCTTTTTTCCGAGATTTATGCTTTTGGTGCTAGTCACCATCCCTGTCCTATGGGAGGAGGGCTTGGGGTTGTCACGACACAGGCCCCGAGGACGGGTCGTGACACACCATGCTATATTGACTATTCTCATTGATTCCTTATTGGTTCTACTAAATTTTTACCTTACTTAAAATTTGATCTCACCTTATTATGATTCATTCACCATGAATCAACTCAGTTTACTACGAATGATATGTAAGAATATACAAGTTGGATTAGATTTGTCCTTGATATTTTATATTTTTCAAGAAGAGAAAAAATATGTTGTAATTATTGTATCAATTTGTAATATAGTTCTCATTTTTATATATGGTTTTCCAAGACATCCAAATAGATTCGTCCATTGGGGATCAATTATATGTAATCATAATAATGTAATTGATAGCAAAAACTCGCTTTGGGATATCTGGGGTTGCGTCACTATAGTTAGTATCAAACTAAGATTAGTATCGACCTTAGGAACTAGATTTAAGAAAAATTAGGTTAGAGAATGAACCCTAATATATAAGTTTTAGACATGTATAGATGGAAACCCCTGAATTTTTGCGATGGGTAGATTATGTGTGGATTACTAGACATACATCTGTAGATACCCAATCTTGGCGTACACGGACATTACATTACTTTTCTAGAATACCTTATACATTTCACAAACTAACTCAAAAATATTGTATTATTTTATTTTCCTTGGAAACTCAAAACATAGTCTTCTAATCATGGTGAAAGATCATCAATATCTCCCATAAAGATCTTCCCATTATTTGTTCCTACCTAAAACCATTCATTATATACTAGTGAAAAGAAAACATAGAAGGGGTGATCTCAAATGCTCAGTAAGGTTAAACATGGAGAACATAAAACAATCACAAAACATTTGAATGTAAAAACATGAACATAAATTTTAAACATCAAAATAATGAGAAATGACATAAATCAAGGGAGTACATAAGGAAATGATCATAATGGAACATTAATCATGATAAAATAACCTAGGAAAAAAACATGGAATTGTGGAACCATTAGTCACATAATATGATTTCCATAGTAGCCAAGGAATTGTTGCCAAGACCATCATAGTAGACATGTTGCATTACTGAACTAGATTTACATTCCATTACAGCCCGGTATTTTTTAATTATATTTACTTTCCATTTCATCCATTTCTATCTCATGGAAAATAAAATTTTAACCAATGATTTAGAGGGAGACATAGTTCCCACCCATCTCATAATGAAATCATTCTTACATGTTCCCCAAAATTTTAATCATTCATCATAGCATAACCAATTAATGAAAATGGGATTTTTAAACATCATGTCATCAAAACATAATCCATATAAGATAAATTTATTTCATGAAAATAATTTCTTCATAAACTCAATAAAAAATTAAATAATAGGTCTAGAAACATAAACCTATTTCATCATAGATGAAAATATACTTTAGATAAAACACTTGAACTAAGTTCTTAAGAAAAATATAATTTTTCATAAAAAAGTTGTATTTATTCAAAATTTCATGAAAATATAAATGCAAATTGATAATTGAAAATAAAAATTAAAACATGTAAAGGACTCTTCAAGGAAGTAATTCTCTATGAAAGTGTGAAAATATGTTAATGTCGTATTAGTTAAAGAAACATTATCCTCGTACTTTTGGTGGAAAAGAAAAAAAGTTCCTCTTATGGTAAACAAAAGAATGATTCCTTCCTTAAACTGCGGTAAAGGTAATCAAATGGTAAAGATGACATTAAACATAAATGGATGAATAGTAAAAAATTTATAAAATCATATTTAGAAAACAAGGACATGGATGATAAATATAAAACCAGTAAATACTTAATAATAAACCATAAATGATAAAAACGAGATTTGAAAAGTTATCCCTTACCTTTAACCTGATAAGCATAGTATGTATCCTAAAATATTATATAATTATTTAAATAATGATAAGTATTAAATACATAATCATAATCAATTTTATGATAACATTTATTATCATAGTGTCATCCATTTGTTAGTAATATTTCATTTTTACTCATTATTCACGTATGAACTGCTTTGTGTTCTTACGTATGTTTTGTCATATAAATTCTTATTACTCTTTTAAGGTTACAGTTATATCATTAACATCAAGGTATAATTAGAATATATATCATATTTATTCATTAAATTCATTTATATAATCATGGTTTAATGATGATCATGTAGAACGAATCACATTGCACTGTGGAGACGGTAAGTCATACGTACCCATAAGTGATGATATCATTCACATGATTGTTTAATGGTATTTATGTTGACGAGATATAATATCTCAGTTTTAGTATAATTTTATATTATTCATATATACGAAATATTTACTCCGTTATACCCATCCACGTATGGTGGTGGCGGAAAAGCGATTACACCACGACATGGAGACGATAAGCTGTACGTACACACGCACGGTGATTTTGTATTCATGGAGGATAAATAAAAGGTTAAATAGGTTTTTTTCAAATTTATAAGAACATATCAGTATATTAATGATAATGAAATTATTATTTTATAGTTATACAACTAAATAAAAAGAACTATAAGAAGAAAGAAACTTGAAGGAATCGGTAGAAGAGATTACCTCTTTCTCGACGTGCCCCCTTTTAATTTCCGCATAGGGTACTAGAGTTGGTCTTTTGAGAGTACTAAAACCTCTAAAATGTTACTAGGGATTTTGAGAAGGGAAATGGCCTAGGTTTGGCTGAGCCTGAAGGCTCAAAATGGAGTTAAGAGGATAAGGAGGATCATACCTTTTATAGGAGAGGAGAGGGGAACTTTAAGAATGTTCCAAAATATTAATTTATTATAAATTCAATTTCGGTTAAAAATGGCCCAAAACATATTTAATGATAATATAAGTAGAATTTGGTTTTGATTACCATCATAACATAATTTTTTGACATGTTTATAAAAATATGTAACCATTCCTTTTTTATTTACACTAATTTTACCATTTTTATTCTTACGATGATATCATGTTATTTACCTATTGGGGGTTAATGTAATTACCATATTATATCAAATGATCTAAAAAAAGTTATTAATGAAATATTTGTACTTATATTAACAATTTGGATGAATCCTATATTTTTAGGAATTTCATATCATTTAATAATCTATTTTATGTTTTTAGTTATGAATTATGTCAATTTCTAACAGTATTTATACTTAACTTTTTTAAAAATTCATAACGTCCTGATTCCTTCAAAACTAAGCCATTAACACTAATATAATATGTCAATGTATTCCAAAAAATTCGTGTATGACATCAAATTAACCAAATTTCAATTGTTTTAATATATATAAATCCATTTATTTGAATCCTATATTAATGAGCAGCCACTTGTTCATCATTATGTCGTAATTAAATTTATTTAAATAATGTCCAAAAATTACAAATAATATATCATTATTTAGAAAATCCTTTTATATTTCTATATAATATTTACAGTTGAAGATATCACTTATATAACCCAATATAAAAATTATTTTAGTAAAAGATATATGTTAAGGATATATTTTCCATAACATTAAATTCAAAATAGTTAAATGTCATTTTCACTTACAAGTGACTCCATGGGGTCCCCAAATCGACCCATGGATTCCCATGGTCATACATGTATCATAAAAGCTTGATATGACACTTTTTATGATAATTATAATATTATAGTTTTATCCTTATTTACCTGATTTACCCTTTAACAATAGTAAATAAAATATTTACTGAATTTACTATTTGTAATGTCTAAAAATAAAAGTCAAAAATTGAAAAAATTTGGGTCTCCTGATTAAAAATATGGAATCCATTTTTCCAAATTCAAAACACAAAATTTACAGATATTAATTTAAAATTATTCATGTTGTTGAAGAAACATGTTTTAATAGTTGAAACATTACAAAAGATTGAAATGTTTTACATATGAATTCAATGTTAAATTAATGCTAATGACATAAATTATATTAAATTGTAAAAATATAATCTATTTACACTCTAAAACCGTTCAATATTATAATTCATCCATATAAATAATCTCGATGAAAAAATATTTTCCTAAAATTTAGCGCATTTTTACTATCCATCAAAATATGAAAGTTATCAAAAAAATATCAAAAATTTATCCAACAAAATTTTTTATATCATGCTTGAAAATAAGAAGTTCATATTGTCAAATTGAACTTATAAATGTGTCAAATACTAGATTTAATATTGGTGCACCATTTAAAGGCTATATAAATACATTTTTTGAAAAAAGCATATTTTATCTGAAAAAATTGATTTTGTTCACATTCCATGTTCTAGAAAATTTATAAGATGAAATATAATGTTAAATAAAATTAAAAATGTTGTTAATACTATTCATAATTCCTAGTTTATATCCCATTAAATACTAATATTATTATAATATATCATTGTTTTGTGAAACTCGGTATCACGTACAATGCATGATATCAGGGTAGGTCTCTCTTACGTGAAATACAAGAAAAGTTAGTGTAGCATGTAGTGAACACTCCCTTTGGTGTTGGGTATAACATTATCCAAACATAGTTAATTTATACATTGAAAAAAATTTATACTTAGTGTTCCGTGAAATTAATTCTCTTTATGAAACTTGAAATTGTGTACAACAAAACTTAAGAATAGGGTTGTGTATATGGAAAGATAATACAGTGTTTTTTATAGCGCAAGTTAATCAAATTAAAAAGAATCTATCTCATGAAGCCTATGATTGTTAAATTATACCCCCCTTAAAATGAATTTCTTCATCGAAATTTGTTGGGGTTATAAATGGTTTTCTACTTGAATGTTTCTTTCATGGAATCCCACATCGTAAAAATGGACACTAAGAATTCATTTTAAAATGGAAAGATATAAACATAGTGGAAACCCAATATAACATATCCCTACTTTTCAACATACAATAACATAGGTGGGATGTGAAAACATGGATATGGAAGAAAATCTAACCATCATGTTCTGATGGATAGTGATAGAGAATAAGATTTGGAGAAAGTGAATAACTAGAAATCCATAAATTTGTGATGATTTAAGGGGCCATATGATTCATCGGATAATAAGGTACTAGTATATCATTTTGTTTTTGAAGATATTTTCCTTAAATTATAATAATTTTTCAGGAGAATAAATATTCACTTGATACTGTTACAATTTCACTATTGTTCGTGCCTTGGACAATTTCCACTTCATCTGCTATTTAATGAAATGAAGTCAAATTTATCATTCTTGAAATGTTAGCAGATCATCTGATAGAATGATAGTTCATTGAATCTGTCTGAATCAAAAAAAGGTTATCAAACATATTTATTATACATAAATCCATATTGGTGAGATTAATCGTATATGGTTCAAAAAATGGACTTATACTTCATCGATCATACCTCTTAACAAAATAAACCTAATTTCTACTAACCAGGGAACTCTTGTAGGCTTGTGGTAGGTGATAAAGGGATGTTGCACTTTGGTTAATGGTTTGATTCCCAAAGCATTGTCTGACATGTTGGGTTGTAAATCATCATGCAGGTTTTCCTTTTTCTAAAACTATTATATTATAACATTATAGAAACAATATTAAAAAAACATCCAGCCTTAAACAATAATATCTAATGTCCATAATAATTCATTCCAACCAATAGGATAATCCAAAATACTACTTTGTAGTCTCATAATACAAATAAACCAATTACTATAAAGGTCATATATGAATACAATCATGTATCCCCAATATATCACATGATATATCTTGTCAATCACATTTTAAACATGTAAATACCTTAATCATGTATTCTCATGAGAAATGAATTACCATTGAACCATAGTGAGAACCTAAATTCTATAAAAAGATAACTCTTTACACATCCCAAAATCTCAAAAATTATATAAACTAAAACCATGATATTACGTTGTCCTTATACCAGTCATGAGCTCATTAATACTGTCAAAAATCTTATTATCTTCTTATCACTTCATTATGTGCATATCATGTTATTTACAAAAATATTAGAATCACCTTTCACAGTAACTGAGAATATTATACATATACATTCACATACTTAAGGTAAAATAATAATGTAACTGTCCATAGATGTTTCATTATTCCACAATACCGTACATTATTTTAGATAAACATACAATCATTTCATAACATTCTTAAACCATTGACCAAGCATCTTCCTTTTACTCCTCATCACATCTTTTATCTCATATATCATTTGTAGTCTCATCATCATCCTTAACTTAAATATAATCCATATGAACATGTTGAATATCTTCATGATGTTTTCCCTTAGTGAATCGATTTATATACAGACTATACATTCAAAATTTAAAATATTTAACTGTTGTTGATGTCCTAGTAATACCATTATCCTTGTCTATTGTGCTAACTGAACCTTTTCAGCTACAATTACTAGATTTGTGTCCTTTTCTACACCCGGAGAATCTTCTAGTTCCTTTGAAACATTATCCATGATGCCTCTTCCCAAATGATTTATATGAGGTAGATGGAACTTTATTTCCTCAATTATCATCATGAAACTCCATCTTTCTCTTATTTTCTAATTCTGGAAACTTACCAAATATTAGGGAATTGATCATATTATGATATTTATAATTAGTAATAATAATTATTTTTCACTTTCCAAACTCAATTTAATTTGGTTTCTCATGAAGAATATCATTCCATTGTCCATCATATTCTGCATTAACAAGAATACTCTTATTTCTGACCATTTTCTAAAACCCAAAATGAAAAGTGTGAGTGGAAAAAATCATACTAGGAAAACATCATAATCAAGGGTCATTACTTTCAAAATCTAGCATCTTAGGTTTATTCCTAGGTTATTCATGATTGTTATCATAATTCTATGACTGTAACCTATACTTATACTTAACCTTAGATACATCCATACACATACTTTAGAAATATCTCTAGGGATCTCACAAAATTTTTCACATCCTAGTTTCCAAAGGATAACTAAACATTCCCTCTAATACCAACAATAGATACCATAATATGATGTATAAGGAAATTATATTTATAAGGTCACAGCCTTAAACATTACTTAATATTGAGTTATTATAAGATTTCACATTGAGGATCTTTTCAGGTTTACAGTTTTAGTGAATTAGATCGTAAATCATGCATTACATTCCACATTTAAACAAGGTGGTTACATTAAAGAAAATATTCACTATTTCCATCAATGGAAACATATTTTAAAAAACATGGATTCTTTCATGAAACTTCATTGACACTATCATCACATCATGTACCTTTCCTTTGACTCATGAAAAACATTTCAAAAACATGGGATGAGCATAAAAATCTCAGTAAGGGATATAAAAGTTCAAAATGAAAACATTAGTCCATGTATACATAAGAATTAATGAATTCATTATTTACTCATAAAAGATAATAACATTAACATACCTCATCAAATCATGAATATATAATAGAAATCATAAGACATAAAGGTAACATGAGGCATTCATAACATTCTTACTTAGGGAGTAACCCTCATTGTTACGTTTGGAATATCCATCATACTATATTCCCTAAATCACTTCAAAGAAACCTTACCGTTTAACCCCTTCGCATTTCCCAAAGCATTGGAGAGCTATCACGGGATCACCTGCCATTTTTTTTATCATAGAACAGCCCGTCTTCATAATCAACTCCCAAGAACCATAACATAATCATATCATATAAAACATGCATAAAAGAAAACATAACATTTCCACATTTCAATAACGAGATATAAAAAAACATTGATATAATAATAATGTTATAAAAACCATTTTCAATACCAAAATAAAAGAAAATTAAAACATGATAATTATTTTTCATTAAAAAATGTTATGGCTTGTAGAGGAAGCCGAAATTCAAATAATGGTCACAGCAGCAGAGAAGTCGTTGTCGCCGCATAAGTACGACAAAAACATTCCCTTTTTTCATTTAGTAAAATGCTTCATATAAAAAATATTCCTTTTGAATAAACTGAAAATTAAAAGGGGTTTATACACCATATAAAAGAATGATGTGTATAAAAAAATATGCCTCAATGAAAGGAGATTGAGAAGAAGTCCCTTACCTCGTGTCCGACTTGACTCGATCGTTCTATAATCTCTTGAATAATAAACTAGAGTTAATTTCTACTTGCTTAAGAACCTTTTTCATGTTCATTATTCCTTTTATATCACTTATTACCATGTTATGAACATTATGTAATTATTTACGTTAATAATGGTCGTTTTGTCGACCCTTGGCACTTGAGTCAAAAATTAACTTCTTGTAATTACAAGTTGTTCATGTGGTAAAATGTCCATTATATCCAGAATTATATTCATGATGTAGATATCATATATATCATATATATCCAGTATATACATGCATTTAAAATATTAATAACATTTAGAGGTAATAAATGAAATGCACCGTTCATAGAAACTGTAAATCATTCGTACACATGAATGCTACATTCATTTATATTTCATATTTAATGGAATGAAATCATAATTATATAAAGGTATATAATAATTCTAGTTTTATATCATATACATTATCATTAAATCCATCCTTCATACGTCCCACATATGGAATTAACAAATCAAATCACTTTGAGGTGGCCGTAGTCTGCATTTCCTAAAATGAAGATATTGCGTTTAACCATAATGCAAACCATAAAGGAATGCCATAAATGAAAAATACAGAAGCATAAGGAAAACAAAAAAAATAATATATATCATATATAAATATAGTTACATCTTAATGGCCACCAGGAAAAGTGTTAAAAGAAGATTGAACAATCATCGTTTCGTGAGGCAGAAATTCGCCATCCACAGAAATAGTATGTTCTTTAACCATTAGACGAAGGTTTATGTAAGTGTATCTAAAATCATTCTTAACAACATAATATTATATTGAAGATACTATTTTTGTTACAAAATAAAGTAATAAAAAGATTTTAGGGGGTTGGAAAAGAAAAATAAAACAAAAGAACACAAGTGAATACATTGCCTTTAAATCAGGTAACTCCTCTTGGTTTGATCCAAAATGGTTTCTTGAAGAGCTTTCTGCCTAAGGTAAGGCATCTAGGATGAAGAGAGATATGTGGATAGATAAAATGAGAAGATCATGGCCGATCCAAGGGATTTAGGGGTGTAGGTAAGGAGGTAGAGGTGGGGGCCATTTATAAGAGGGGGGAGGGGCACTCTTGGAAAGTCAAGAAATGTTACTTTATATTAAAATGAGTTTTGAATTTTAAAGGCCCCACATTGATATATTTCGAGGATAAAGTGATAAGGGTTAGAAATATACTAATACAATAGGTCTTTGAAAATTGAATGTCTTAGATTTTACATTATCTTTTAATTTTATTTAAATCGTTCATTAATAAGGTAATCGTTGCATCATCGTGGTGTCATCAAAAATTGAATTTATTTAATGTCTAAAAATTATAAAAAAAGTACTATGATATAGGAAATATTTTTTGCTATACAATGACTATTTATAGTCCAAGATATAATTTATGTAGACAAAATTAATTTTTTTTACTTAGGTGTTACATACTTTGTTATATTTAACTTTCTTTAAAAATAAAAAGATAAAAAGTCACTATCACACAAAAGTGATTCCATGGGGTCCCAAATTTTGGCACAAGGAAAACCATGGTCTTCCATGAAAAAACCAGTAGAATTAGGTCACATGATGGGGTAATTTGTTATTATTATTATTTTATTTTATTATCCTTAACTACCCGATTACTAATTAATCATGATAATTAAAGATAATTACCGTCGATACTATTCATACTGTCCAAAAACAAAAGGGTGTTAATTACATATTTTGGACCTTTTGATTCCATGTATTTGATCCATTTTTCCTAATTCCAAACACAAAAATTGCAATAATTAATTTAATAATAATTCATGTTGTCAAAACAAACAGCGGGTTTTTTGGAACAATATCTATGAAAAGTTTGGCAATTGTTTATGCCCAATTACAAAGTGAAATCAATTCTGAGGACCACCATTGGATTAAATGGTAAAGATATATTCTAATTACACTTTAAAACAAATTATAATGATAATATAAACATATAATTATATTAGATTAAAAACGGTTTTGATGTAAAATGCAGTATTTTTCACTATTCATTAAAAAATGAACATTGTCGGAAAAATACCAAAAAATTATCCAGAGTAAATTTAAATGTCCCAATACTAAAGAATAAGTTTATTTTGACAAATAGAGCTTATAAAATTTTCAACATATATATTTAAAAATGGTTCGCCATCAAAAGGTGGTAAAACAATCTTTTTAAAATCTTATAGTATTCTATGACTGAGATTGGATTTATTCTCATTTTAAACCTCTAAAACAATATATAATTCATAAATAGACATAGATATGACAATATCTTACTCTTTACTTACTTGGGATGTTACATCCTTCCTCCATTAGAAAATTTTGTCCCAATAATTTATTTACTTATCGATTAAGTGGGGGTATTTATCCCTCATTGCATTTTCAGATTACCATGTTGCCTCTTCAATCATGTGGTTTTTCTAAAAAAAAACCTTTACTTGACGAATAATATTATTCCATAACACCTGCTCCCTATGGTCAAGAATCTAGATAGGTTGTTCCTCATAAGATAGGTTCTCTTCCAACTGAACTACCTCTGGACTCAAAACATGAGATGGATTTGGCATGTACTTCCTTAACATTGAAACATGAAAAACATTGTGTACCTGAGATAACCTCGAAGGTAGAGCCACTGGGTATGCAACAGATCCAACTCTCTCCAGAATTTGATATGGTCCAATGAACCTTGGACTCATCTTTCCTTTCTTACCAAATTGCATCACACTATTCCATGGTGAATCTTTGAGGAATACATGATCACCTACCTCAAAAGAGGGATCCTTCCTCCTATTTTCCGCATAACGTTTCTGCCTGCTTTGAGCTGTTCTCATGTTTTTCCATATCATCTGAACTATTTCTGTCAACTCTTCATCCAATTCTGGTCCCATCAACTTCCTTCCACCCACTTCATCCCAAAAAGCTAGAGTTCGACACAGCTTCCCATATAATGCCTCAAATGGTTCAATCTGTATACTAGAATGAAAACTATTGTTATTAGAAAACTCAACTAAAGAAAGATGTTGGTCCAAACTTCCCTGATAATCCATCAAACAAGCACATAGCATATCCTCCAAAGTCTGAATTGTTCATTCTGACTGCCCATCCGATTGAGGATGAAATGCTGTACTAAAATATAATTCAGTGCCCAATGACTTCTGAATGCCTTTCCAAAAGTATGAAGTAAACCTGGGATCACGATCATATAAAACGGATAGGGGACACCATATAACCTGACTATTTCTTTAAGATACAAACGAGAAAGTTGACCTTGGGAATAAGTACCTCATATAGCAAGGAAATGATCAGATTTTTCAAGTGATGAATAGTATCCCAGATTGCATTATTACCTCGTGGTGTCTTCAACAACCCAAAAACGAAGTCCATGGATATATTCTCCCATTTCCACTATGGTAATGGTAATGGTTGAAGCATCCCTTTCACTAATTTCCGCTCTTCTTTAACCTATTAAAAATTCAAACACTTCACAGTAAAATCAGCAATATCTCTTTTCATTCCATCCCACCAGTAGTACTCCTGAAGATCTCTATATATCATAGTACTGCCTGGATTAACTGAAAACGGAGAAATATGAGCTTCACATAACAACTCTCTCTTCAACTTTGAATCACATGTCACACACAATATCTTCCCAAATATGAAAACACAATCATTATCAATGTTGAATTCAGGAAACATACCCTTCTGAACCAGCTCTACCTTTTTCTGCAACTCACTATCTTGCTTCTGTGCTTGCTTAATTCTGTCTAATAGAGATTATTTCATTGATACCTGAAACAAAACAAAATAACACCATTCACCAACAACTTCTTTTCCAAATTTCATCAAATCTTTAACCAAAGGATCACTTTCCAAAAGTACCATGGTTAATAAAGCATTACTTTTTCGACTCAAAGAATCATCCACTTTATTTGCTTTTCCCAAATGGTAATGAATTGTACAATCATAATCCCTGATTAATTCCAGCCATCTCCTCTGTCTCATGTTCTAGTATTTCTATGTGAATATATAATTTAAACTTTTTTGATTAGTATATATTTCACACTTTACACCATACAAATTATGCCTCCAAATTTTTAAAGCAAAAAACAATAGAAGCTAATTCCAAATCATGTGTAGGGTAATTTACCTCATGAGTTTTCAACTGACGTGAAGGATAAGAAATTACATGATCATTCTGCATTAGGATGCAACCAAGTCCTTTCAATGAAGCATCACTGTATATAACAAACTCACCATTCCTAGAAGGTAGTTCCAAAACTGGAGCATTCACCAATATTCTTTTCAATTCCAGAAAACAAGCATTACATTGTTTTGTCCAGATAAAATTAACACCCTTTCGAGTTAGATTAGTCATTAGACTAGATAAACCTGAAAAATTTTCTACAAAAATTCAGTAATAGCCTGCCAAACCGAGAAAACAATGAATATTAGTTACATTTGTTGGTCTTGTCCATTCTTCAACAACATTTGTTTTTGCAGGATAAATAGTTATCCCATCTTTAGAAACAATATGACCAAGGAATGAATTTTTTTGCAACCAAAACTCACACTTTCTGAATTTCCAATACAATTTCTTTTCTTTTAAGGATTTCAAAATAACCATTAAATGACTTTCATGCTCCTCTTCACTTTTAAAAAACACCAAAATATCATCAATGAAAACAACCAAAAACTTATCCAAGATCTCATGGAAATTTCTATTCATAAGGTCCATGAATATAGCAGGTGCATTGGTTAGACCAAAAGGCATTACTAAAAATTAATAATGGCCATATCTTGTACGAAACACGGTCTTCGGAATATCTGCTTCCTTTACCTTCAACTGATGGTACCCCGATCTTAGGTTAATCTTTCACAAATACTGATCTCCCTGGAGCTGATCAAACAAATCATCGATATGAGGCAAAAGATATTTGTTCTTAACAGTGATGTTATTCAAGGTTCTATAATCAATGAAAAGTCTCATTGAACCATATTTTTTTTAAAAAAATAAGAAAGGAGAAACCCATGGTGATGTGCTCGGTCGAATGAAACATTTCACGAATAAATCATGAAATTGCTCCTTCAACTCTAAAAGTTCAATTTGAGCCATTCGATAAGGGGGTTTTGAAATTGACTTAGCATCAGGAACTAAGTCAACAGAAAAATCAACTTGCAGATCTGGTATTATTCCAGGAAACTCATCAGGAAAAATATCTGGATACTCATTTACCACTGACACATAATTAATCTGAATGGTTCCTTTGTTTTCAACAATATGTTCAAGGTATCATTCATTTCCATATTTTACAAGTTTCTCAGCCTATTGATATGTTATCAATAGTAAGGGTTCATTATTGTACACAAAATGAAAGTATTTTTAAAAGAAACTTCTTTGGCTCTAAAATAAATCTTAGCATTGTAAAAAGATAGCCAATCCATACCTAGGATAACATCAAACTCTAATAGAGGTAAAAAAAATAAGGTTTTCAAATTGGTTCATTCCACGGATAAGGATATGAAGATTCTTATAAATTCTTTTTGCCTCAACATTTCTCCTTGGTATTTTTACCATAAGTTTAGGAGTCATTTCTTGAGATGGTATTCCCAATTTACTAGAAAAATTTTCTTATATAAAATAATGTGTAGAACTAAAATCAAAGAACACATTAGCATAATATGATAAAAAAAAGTACTTGATACCACATCATTTGATGGCCCAACATCTGTTAAAGTAGTCGCAAATGATTTCACCACACATTTATTCTTGTAGTCTGACTGCTTCCCATCATTTGAGCTCTCTGTCGGACACTCCTTTGTAAAATGACTCATCTCATTGCACTTGAAACATTTCACAAACTATAAATCAAATTTGGTCTTACCATCACCCTGATTTTTTTCAGTGCAATCACGAGCCATATGTCCTATCTTACCACATCGGTAGCACTTTCCAGAATTCAAGAAGACATTCCCCAGCTTGCCTTTTACCACATTTATCACAAACTAAAAATTTAGTTTTCTTATGATCAGACCTTTTTGAAGGATTCTTCCCTTTCTCCTGCCACCTCAGTCTCTCCTTCTGTTTGTTGTTATAGAAAACTTGATCATCGGCAAACTCCATTACCACCTTCTGAGCACATCGAACAAGCTTTTCATAACTCTTGAACTCGCGAGAAGCTAAATACCTTCGATATTTTGGCTTTAATCCTGAGTAAAAAATGATTGATTTTACTATCATGGCCTTGGATAAAATTTGGAGCATACCTTGCCAATCGAGTGAACATTTCTTCATAAGTAGCCACTGAGTCCTTCTCTTGCCTCAATTCCATGAATTATTTTTCCATCCTAAGTCTAACAGCCTTAGGAATATACTCTTCAAGAAACATACCTTTGAATTCATCCCAGTCGAGAGCATAAATCTCATTAGTGTCCATGATATTTTTAACCATCGACCACTACTGATCTGCTTTACCCTCCAAACAGTAAATAGAAAGACTAACCTTTTGATTTTCCGAACACCCTATGACATCGAAAATCTTCCCTAGTGCATTAATCCACCCTTTAGCTAGCATAGGGTCATATGATCCTCTGAATGATGGGGGATGTTTCCTAATGAAATGTTCCACCCCTAACATGTTCCTCTGCAGTGGATCTGGATGATATCGTGCATGGATACCACCACCATTTATCACTTGAGTCAACTGCACCATTACTGCAACGAACTATTCAGTTCCAATTCTGACCATCTCAGGATGCTGATTCGGAAGTTTGTTTCCTTCAGTATGCCTTCCTAGCATTACGTCCCTATTTCCTCTATAGAAAACCATTCTGAACAAACATGTATTAGATGAAGCAACGTGGTAATCTTCAAATTCTATATCATTTCAATGTGACCATAAAAAAATGTTTTTGGATAATCATTTATTAAAATTCTAACTCCTAATGGTTTCTAAACCGACCTGTGATACCAATTATAAGGCCCAAGCCTTAAACCTTAATTAATCATGAGTTATTACAGGATTACACATTGAGGATGTTTTTAGGTTTAGAGTTTTAGATAATTAGATCATAAATC
Source organism: Viscum album (assembly GCA_963277665.1). Lineage (NCBI taxonomy): Eukaryota > Viridiplantae > Streptophyta > Magnoliopsida > Santalales > Viscaceae > Viscum > Viscum album. Next base: position 1,582,821,361 of record OY728158.1, on the reverse strand, counting down.
ATGCATTACATGCCACATTTAAACAAGTTGGTTACATTAAAGACAATATTCACTTTTCCTATCAAAGGAAACATATTTAAAACAAAAAATGGATTCTTTCATGACACTTTTTTGACATTATCATCAAATCATGTACCTTTCCCTTGACCTGTGAAAAACATTTCAAAAACATGGGATGAGAATAAAAAGCTCAGTAAGGGATATAAAACTACGAAATGAAAACATTTGTCCATGTATACATAAGAATTAATGAAATCATAATTTACTCATAAAACATAAGCACTTTAACATACCTTATAAAGTCATGAATAAATCATAGAAATCATAAGACATAAATGTAACTTGAGGCATTCATAACATTCTTATGTTGGGTGTAACCCTCACAGTTACGTTTGGAATACCCATCACAGTATATTCCCTAAATCTCTTCAGGAAAACCTTACTGTTTAAACCCTTCGTGTTACCCAATGCATTGGAGAGCTATCACGGGCTCACCTTCCCTTAGTTTATCATGGAACCATCCGTCTTCATAAACAATTCCCAAGAACCATAACATAATCATATCATATAAAACATGCATAATGGAAACATAACATTTCCATATTCCAATCACAAGATATCCAAAATAAATTGATATAATAAAAATGTTATCAAAACCATTTCCAATAACAAAATAAATTAAAATTAAAACATGCTATTTATTTTTCATAAAAAAAGTTATGGCTTGTAGTGGAAGCCGAAACTCAAATAATGGTCACAGCGGCGGAGAAGTCGTTTTCACCACATACGTACGACAAAAACATTCCCTTTTGTCGTTTAGTAAAATGATTCGTATAAAAAAGATTAATTTTGAATAAATGTAAAAGTCAAATGGGTTTACACACCATATAAAAGAAAGTAGTGTATAAAACAAAATATTCCGCAATGAAAGGAGATTGAGATGAAGTCCCTTACCTCATGTCTGACTTGACTCGATCGTTATTTAATATTTTGAATAATAAACTAGAGTTAATTTCTACTTTCTTAAGAACTTTTTCGTGTTAATTATTCCTTTTATAAAACTTATTACCATGTTATGAACATTATGTAATTATTTAAGTTCATAATGGTCGTTTTGTTGACCCTTGGCACTTGAGTAAAAAATTAACCTCTTGTGATTAGAAGTTGTTCATGTGGTAAATTATCCATTATATCCAGAATTATATTCATGATGTAGATATCATATACATAATATATATCCAGTATATGCATGCACTTAGAGGTAAGAAATGAAATGCACCGTTCATGTAGACGGTCAGTCATACGTACGCATTAACTCTACTTTCATTTATATTTTTTATTTAATGGAATTTAATAATAATGATATAAAGGTTTATTATAATTCCAGTATGATATCATATACAATATCATTAACTCCATCCTTCATATGTCTCGCATATGGAATTAACGAACCAAATCACTTTTAGTGGGAGGTAGTCTGCATTTCCTAAAATGAAGATATCGCATTTACCCATAATGGAAACCATAAATGAATGCGATTAATGAAAAATACAGAAGCATAAGGAAAACATAAACAAAATATATATCATATATAAATAGAGTGACATCTTAATGGCCACCATGAAAGGTGTTAAAAGAAGATTGAACAATCACCATTTTGTGAGCCATAAATTCTCCATCCACAGAAAGGGTATGTTCTTTACCCATTAGACGAAGGTGTCTGTAAGTGTAGCACTATTCCATCTCATAAAACAAAAGAACACAAGTGAAGACATTACCTTTAAATCGGGTAACTCTTCTTGGTTTGAACCAAAAGGGTTTTTTAAAGATCTTTCCGCCTAAGGTAAGGCATCTAGGATGAAGAGAGGGATGTGTAGAGTTACAATGAGAAGAGCTTGGTCGAGCCAATGGCTTTAGAGGTGTGGGTAAGGAGGTAGAGGTGGGGGCCTTGTATAAGTGGGAGGAGGGGCACTCTTGGAAAGTCAAGAAATGTTACTTTATATTAAAATGAGTTTCAGATTTTAAAGGCCCCACATTGATAAATTTCGATGATAAGGTGATAAGGTTTAGAAATATACTCATCCAATAGGTCTTTGACAAGTTTAAGTCTTAGATTTTAAATTATATTTCCATTTTATTTAAATCATTCATTAATGAGGTAATCGCTGCATTATCATGGTGTCATAAAAAATTAAATTTATTTCATGTCTAAAAATTATAAAAAAATACTATGATGTAGGAAATCTTTTTAGCTATCTAATGACTATTTATAGTCTAATTGATAATTTATGTAGACAAAAAAATTGTTTTACTTAGGTGTTACATACATTGTTATATTTAACTTTCTTTAAAAATAAAAAGATAAAAAGTCACTATCACACAAAAGTGATTCCATGGGGTCCCAAAGTTTGGCACAAGGAAACCCATGATCAGCCATAAAAAAACCAGTATAATTAGGACACATTTCGGGGTCATCTATTATTATTATGATATAATTTTAGTATCCTTAACAACCCAACTACTAATTAATCACGATAATTAAAGATAATTACCGTCGTTACTATTCATAATGTCCAAAAACAAAAGAGTCATAATTACATAATTTGGACCTTATGATTCCAAATATGGAATCCATTTTATAAAATTCCAAACACAAAAATTGCAATAATTAATTTAAATATAATTCTCATTGTCAATACAAATAGCGGGTTTTCTTGAAACCATATCTAGGAAAATTTTGGCACTTGTTTATGACCAATTACAAAGTGAAATAAATTATAATGACCACCATTTGATTAAATGGTAAAAATATATATTTGAATTAAACTTTAAATCCTATTATAATGATAATCTAACCATATAATTAACTTAGATTAAAAAGTAGTTTTGATGTAAAATGCAATATTTTTCACTATTCATTAAAAAAATGAACATTGTTAGAAAAATAACAAAAATTTATCCAAAGTAAATTTCAATATACCAATCCTAAAGAATAAGATTATTTTGAGAAATAGAGCTTATAAAATTTTCAACATATATATTTAATAATTGATCACCATCAAATGGCGGCAAAACAATCTTTTTAAAATATTAGATTATTCTATGCTTGAGATTGCATTTATTCTCATTTTAAACCTATAAAAAACTATCTAATTCATAAATAGACATACATATGAAAATATTTTAATATTTACACAATTGAGATGTTACAATATTAATTCTGTAGAATTCTTAATACATAACATAAACAAATTCCCAATGTCTATATTAGTTTAGTGTCTTTGGAAACTCAGAACATAATCTTCAAATCATGGTGAATGACCTTCAACATCTCCCATAAAGATCACCCCATTCTATTTTTTCTACCTAAAACCATTCAATATATCCAAGGAAAAATAAAACATATAAAGGGTGTGCTCAAATTCCTAATAAGAGTAAACATTGATAACATTAAATAATCTATAAAGATTTGAATGTAAAAACATGGACATAAAGTATAAACAACAAAATCCTAAGGAATGACATAAATCATGTTAGTACATAAGTCCTAGATCATAAAGAAACATTAATCATGATAAAATAGAATGGGAAGAGAATATAGAATTGTGGAAAACCAGTATGAACATAATATGATTTCCATAGTAGCCAAGGCATTGATACTAAAACCATCATAGTGGAAAAAGACCATTACTTAACTGGGATTACGTGCCGTTCCTGCCCTATATTACGGAACCATATTTACTTTCCATCTAAGAAATGTAAATATCATGATATATAAATATTTACCCAATGAATTTGAGGGAGATATAGGTCCCATGCTTCTCATGATGAAATCATTCATACATGTTCCAAAAAACGTAAATCATTCATCACAGCATAACCCTTGAAATATAATTGGATTCTTAAACATCAGGACATCGTAATTTAGTCCATATAAAATAAATAGAAATCATGAAAATAATTCCATCATAAACTCAATCAAAATAAAAAAAAATAATATTTATATAACCAGACCTCTATTTCATCATAGATGGAAAAATACTATTGCAATAACACTTGATCTTAGTTCTTGAGGAAAATATAATTTCCTCTCCAAAAAAAATTTATTTTCTCAAAATGATGTGCAATTTTAAAAGAAAATAAGTTAATTGAAAATAATATTGAAAACTTATGAAATATTTTTCATTGAAATAATTCTCTATAAAATCATAAAATTCTGTTCATTCGGTATAAGTTAATAAACCATTATCCTCCTACTTTTGTCATATGAGTCAAAAAGTATCTCGTATGGTAAACAAAAGAATGATTCCTTCTATACCATGAGGTAAAACATAAAAAAGGGTAAAAATGAAATTAAACATACATGGAATAATAGTAAACATTTTATGAAAATAGTTTCAGAAAACATGGTCATGGATTTTAAACAGAACCCTGATAAATACTTAAGAATAAACCATGTTGAATAAAAATGAGATTTGAAAAGTTATCCATTACCATTGGTCTGATAATGATTCATATGTTTCTGAACGTCCTGTATAATTTTTTAAATAAGGTTATGAATTTATTCTGAAATCATTATTATTTTTATGATAACATTTATGATCATATTGCTATCTGTTTGTTATTAACATTTCATTGTTAATCGTAATTTGGGTATTAACTTCTTTATGATCATACATATGTTTTGTCAGATAAATTATTGTCTCTTTTTCTAGGTTATAGATATATAATTTATATAATGGTATTAGTATAATATATACCATATTTATTCATTCTATTCATTTATATAATCTTGTATTAATTAAGATTGTGTAAAACGAATCACATCACATCGGGAAGATGGTAAGTTGTACGTACGCATGAGTGATGATATCGTTCCCATTATTGTTGAATGGTATTTAAGGGGATGGTGTATAGTATCTCATATTTAGTATAATGTTATATTAGTCAAATATAGATATTACATACACTATTATACCAAACCAAGTAAGGTGGTGGTGAAAAACAGATTACACCATGGTGTGGAGACAGTAAGCCGTACGTACGCACGCACTGTGATTTTTTTAGTAGAATGGATAGAAGGTGAAAAAGGGTTGGTTAATATTTATAAATTTTTTTCAGTATATAAGTTATACTGATGTGTTTATTTTAGAATGAAACAACTAAATGAGAGGATGTAGAGGAAGAAATAATATGGAATGAATCGGTAGAAGATATTACCTCTTCCTCAAGGTGCCTCCTTTAAAATTCCTCTTAGGGCACTAGAGATGGCCTTTTGAGAATAAGATAACCACTATAATATTACTAGGGTTGTTGAGAAGAAAAATGGGTTGGTCTTGGCCGAGATTGAAGGCTCAAAATGTACTAAATATGAGAGGGAGGAGGTTCCCTTTTATAGGATAAGAGAGGGGAACCTTTTCAAACATCCCAAATATTAATGTATTAAAAATTATATTTTAGATTAAAATGGTCCAAAAAATATTTAATTATAGTATAAGATGATTTTGGTTCTAATAAACATCATACAATAATTTTCGGAAATGTTTTTAATATTTATTTTCCTTGACATATTGTTTTACTCTAATTTTATCCTTTTTAATCTTACCTTGACATCATTTTATTTACACATTGAGGATTAATATAATTACCATATCAGGTAAAACGACCGAAAAAATGTTTTTATGACATTTTTGGAATTAAATTAACCATATGGATGAATATTAGATTTTTATGAATTTAATATAATTTAATGAACTATATTTTGTTTTAATTTATTAATTGTTTCAATTTTGGACATTATTCATACATGACTATTTGAAAAATTCATAACAATATGGTTCCTTCAAAAATAAGTCATTAAATCAAATATAATACGTACATATATTCCATAAAATTAATTGATGAAATCAAAATATAAAATTATATTTGTTTTAATATTTATAAATTCATTTATTTGAATCCCTTATTAATGAAGCAATCACTAACTCATCCTTATGTCAAAAATAAATTTATTTATCTAATTTCTAAAAATTATAAATAAAATATAATGATGTTGAAAATATTTTTATATTTCTAATTAAAATTTATAGTATAAGATATCACTTATATAACCACATATAAAAATGGTTTTATTAAAAGATATATGTTTAGGTTATATTTTCCATAACCTTAAATTAAAAAAATTAAATTTCATTATCACTTTCATGTGGCTCCATGAGGTCCCAAAATCGACCCAAGGATGCCCATGGTCAGAAAAGCATCTTCCAATAGTGTTAGGACACATGTTAGGGTAATTATAATATTATTTTCTTTAATCTTATTTATTAGATTTACCTTTTAACCATTGTAAATAAAATATGTACTCAAGTAACTATTCATAATGTCTAAAAATAATAGTTACTTATTTACACAATTTAAACCTCTTGATTCAAAAATATGTAACAAAATATTTAAAAATTCAAAACACATAAGTTGTAGTAATTAATTTTTAATTAATCCCGTTGTTGAGAAAATGGGTTTTAAAAGTTTAAATATTGAAAATGATTAAAATGTGTTTACCAATGAATTCAATGTAAAAATATTTCAAATGACATAAATTATATTAAATATTAAAAATATATTATATTTATACATTAAGACTGGTAAATATTATAATTTAACCATATAAATTATCTCGATGAAAAAAATATGTTTTTATGTAAAATTTTGTGTATATTTTATATTCATAAAATATGAATGTTATCAGAAAAATATCAAAAATTTGTCCAAAGTAAATTTTTATAAACTGATTCAAAAGAAGTAGTTTATTTTTTCAAATTGAACTTATAAACATGTCAAAAATTATATTTAAAATTGGTGTTCTATTAAAAGTCTTTAAAGCAACATTTTTTTTAAAAAAATACTTCTTTTTTCCGAAAATATTGATTTTGTTCTCAAAAAATGTCCTAGAAAATGTTTAAGAAAAATGGAAATGTCAAATAAAATTCAAATTTTTTTTAATACTATTCATAATTGTATGTTTTTAACCCATTAATTAATTATATTTTAATAATATATCACTATTTTGTGAAACTCAGTATCGCATACAACGTAATCCATCATGGATGTTCTCTCTTGCATGTAACACAATCCAGGTTAGTGTTATGTGTAGTGAAATATTTGTTTGGTGTTGGGTATAACATAATCCATACTTAGTTAATTTTTACCTTGAAAAAATATATATTTACTATTGCGTGAATGGAATTCTATTAAAGGAACATGAAATTTTGTGTAAATAAGACAAGATTAGTGTTTCGTATACTACTAGCTAATATGGTGCTTTTTATAACACAAGATAATCAAATTAAAGAGAATGTATCCTATAAAATCATGGTTTGTTACAACATCCCTATTTTTATACTAAAAGTGCACATGCTCTTAGAAAAGATGTACCAAGGAGTAAGAACTCTGAAATGGTGTTTTGGGGTTGAATCGAGGTAACATGGTACACGACAGTGAGCCTTACTGTGCACCTAGTTTGGCACCCTTGAGGGATATTCCTAGTATAATCACTGTTTTATTTATAAGCCATTATAAAAAATTTTAAAGGATATTTAAATGAATAATCAAAGTTAAACCTATGTTATTTTACATTTCAAAACAAGTATCATGATTTAGATATGTTATAGATAATTATACACTTTCCTTAATAGGACTATTATTGCTCAAACTATTATTTATGGTGTTAGTCAGTTTCTTGAACCCAATGGATTCATGTTAACATTGATCATGAAGGCCAATGTGGTGAAAATTAGAAACCAAATGATGTGTTGATGGGAGTTAAGGAAGTCTTGTTTATGCCAAATCGGTTTTCCAGATGTACGATTAACAATATATAAATTTACCAACTCCATAGCACACCATAGAATATAAGGATGTAGTATAATAATAGCTAGAGTAGTGGAGACCGTGTAGTAAAGAAGGCTAGAATTTTTACATCTTAGAAGTGTGGAAGTAGAAACCTACAAATGTTTATCAATGGAACATGTAAATGATTTATGTGTATGGGAATATGACATAAAGTAATTGATTTCTGGGGAAAAATTAATAATATAATAGAAGGAAATGAAGATCAACCTAAGAAATCGTTTATAATTATTTGTCATCAATTTGGGGAACCTGGAAATTACCCATGTGAATGTCCGCAAAAAGAGGATAAATTATAGACCATGGATGTATCTATATAAATATATGTGGATAATGTATTTATTTATTGAGATTGTATTGAAAGCTTTACTTAAAATTCTATTTAGAGACTAACCAAATTTCAAGGATGTCAATCATATATATTTTTTAAATTATATTAATATTATTTAGAAATGGGCATCCTATAATCAATTTCACAACTAGTAAAATATGTTAAGTCCCTAGATATTGAACCCATGACTGAAGGATGATAAGGGTTTCAAAACAACCCTTGACCTATGTAATGTCATTATTAATTTTCATTGAGATTAGTTATACTTTTTAATGAATAAATATTAATGATCATTCAGTAGTAACAAATATGTGTGTTAGAAATTAATCTATTAACAATATTTATTTTTGGATCTTGTTAAAGATAAGTAGTAAAACATGCTACTCTTTTATAGGCCTTACAATCCATTAGAAGTTTCTTTTAATGCTTTTGGTATAAGAAATATCAATTATTGGTAATTAATTATATGTAGTAAAGGGTTGAATTATATTTTCAATGAAGCACACCATAAAGTGGGGACATTTCATATGATGTTGAAACCAATAATTTAAGAATATTTCATTATTTTCTTGGTTTGTTTAATAATAACCCAACATTAGTAAAATTACTTTTAAATAAAATGTTTTTCTAATAACAATATTTTTTGAACAGATGGCCCTCATAATCATTAATTCGTTACATCTTTAAGGCCCTCAACATTCCATTGATCATTAAATTTTCTATTATTGATGACCTAATTTGATACCTATATATTTTATGCATTTCCCTCCAAGAACATATCTCTAGATTCCAATGATGTTCTCATAATTATAGACCTAGTGCATTGTATTACATATCCATTTATCGCATTCCATTCTCCGTTTTATAGAGGATTACTTATGAAACACTATCTTGATTGGGATTTCAAAAAAATGAAGTATCAAAAATGATATCACCATGAAAAACATTAAATTTGAAGGATGAAATTAAAATAATGCGGGGAGAATGTGACACCCTGAAAACCTTAAAGTAAGAACCTTGTATTCGATAGCATGTATTCCACGTGACAACAAGAACATAAGGTAACATAGTATCTAGATACTTGAAAATATATTTACTATTTAAAATATATTCTATATATTAAAATACATGAGATTAATAATGAGTTACACCCAAGAGATACCTTCCTCGATAGATTGGGTTACACGCATGAGCGACCTTCCTCGACATCCGACATTACACACAAGACGAAGTTTCACCAAATAACATAGTATTATTAAAATATTATTATTTATTATAATATGAAATACCCTATCCATTATGTTATAGTTTTTAAATATCATTAACTACAATCTGAAAATATATAGATTATAATAATATAAGATTAATTCATAGGTTTAAAATGAATGTAGGAACCAATTTAATTTAAAAGGTATGATTTTATATAAAACCATTATTTTCGCATGATGATATTTTATCCTAATTAATTAATTTAATTAAAATTATATAATTATTACAATGATAATTATATGTTGTATATCCAGACAAATATTTTTTATATTCATCAGTTTGGTTTGATATGAATAATATGAGAACAAAATCTATTTTACACATAAAAACGTATATTATTGTGAAAGAAATTTTACCACATTTTAGTGGGGAACATGTTTTAAATCTATATTTTGAAAAATTAATTGACCTTATATGTCTAAATAAACTTAATATTTATAATATAAGCAGAAAAAATTTCAATGGAGGTTTTTTTGGTAATTTTTTGTAATGATTAAAATTATAATGAATAACTAAAAATACTAAATTTTAGTTCATAACATCATTTTAATATAATTTATTTATAAGGATAAATTATGTTATATATATTGTTTTAATTTTTAATTGGATAATATTTTTAAAAATGAATCCAATCTAGTTCATTTTAGTCAATTTCACAATGAAATTAACTATTAAAATATAGACAACTTTCATAAGTTTTTCTTTAAAACCCCACATTTTTATCCCTCCTACGGATTGAATATCAATTTAATTTATGCCACTATTGAGATTGAAATTTTGAAAAATGGATTCCTTATTTGGAATTAACATAGTTTATAATGTGTAATATTGTAAAAAAATTGACCAAAAGTATTAGTGAAGGTAATTTAAATTAATTACAATGATTAAGGGTAAATTAATCATAATAATAGAATAAAACATATATTTAATGCCTAAATAGACATATAACCAAGAAGAAAAAGAAAATGGAAGGAAATATATCAATATTATCAACAATTGGATCTACCATGATCTAACTTTGTATCTAATTTCAACATGAAAAACGTGGGTGGAATTCCCTCTTCAAATATTTTCAAGAGTGCCACTCCTCCTCTACTATAAAAGGCCAACACCTCTCCCCATTACTCATAACTCTCAAAAAGCATATATTCCGCCATTATATTCCCATATAGCTTCCCAAAAATCCAACACTCCACCATTAAGCCTCCCAAGGAAGCATTTTGTTATAAACCAAAAGAAGTTACCTGATTGCGTGATAATGCCTTCTCTCAGACTTATTAATTTCATTTCCATCCTCTACTCACTATACACTTCTTATTCTACAATTACATAAAAAATTGTCCTCAATATACTATTATTTTTTTCTAAGGGTTTGACATCCACTTACCCAAACCTCTATCTAATGGTTAATGAATAAACTATCTCTGTGAACTGTGAATTACTACTTCACAAAATGAAGATTGATCAATTATCATTTACGACCTCTTATGTTGGACATTATTTTGGGAAATTCATATATATATATATATATTATAATAGTTAATATTTATTTCTTCTTCTTTCCATTTAGAATATATACATTTAATACTTTCCAATTTATGATAACATCGTTTACGCAAGTGTAGACTACTGCCCCCTCAAAGTGATATGATTTGTTCACACAAAAATGGAATTTATAACTAAATGGTTATAATTAAACATAAGTAAAATTAAAAACATAAATAATATATTCATGGAATAATAATATTTCTGGAAATATATATATATATATGTATATCATCTCATTTTTTACCCTTCCACACACATTAAAAGACATAATGTTTTTCACAGAAGTCTGGACTACCACCTCCTTGATATGGTGTGATTGATTTTACACAAAATAATTTTATACGATTAAATAAAATTTTAATTTATTATATAATTATCATTATTTTAAGGATTTTAGTTACAAACCTTCTTTTCGTAACTATCATTTAGAAATTGGAATGTAACTCACGCATACATATGACCTGCCATCTTTATGCTGTTATCATTGGATCATTTTCATAACCATATTTAATGATTTATGTTAAATGTATAATTTTTGTATATATAAGATAATAATTCCATTTTTATTATTATGGATATTTTATATAGTGACTCCTTTGACCATTGTTGACCAACAATAGTTGTTTTGACACTTAAAAACAAATTTGGTCATAAACACCCAACACAAACTTAATTGTTTATGTAGTGTACACATCATTGTAGTAATTTAAATAAAATTAATAATAAAAATGAAAATGTTTATGAATCAATTATTAAATTAATATAAATTTATTATACATGAATTTAATGGATGATCTCCCAAAAGAAAACACAAGGCAGAGGATTTCTGTCACATTTTTTTTCATCTGTGAGATAAATATCATTTTTGTCGCATAATTATTTTATGTAGTGTACCTTCAACTTATTTTTAGATATTATATCATTAATCCATTTATACTCATGGTTTTTAGAAGTTTCATTTTTTTATTATCACTGTTGGGTCATTAAATTTATGTGTTACATGGTTTTTATATCACTTTTAATTTTTTCCGACTATATGTTATGTTCATACATCTTTTTTTTATGTAGTGAATTTACATATATGATTGTATTTTATGTATATTATACATAAATTTATAGGTATTCAAATATCAATTTCACGATCCTTCATTCATGGGTTTATTATTCAAAAGATACCGAATCAGTAAAATGGTTTGCTTCAATTTTCCTTCATTGAACACATATTTTATTATTCAAGTAATGTCTTTTTTGAGGTGCATATATTTCCATTATACATGATATTTCATGAATCTCAATATTTTCATGATATTCTATGCATTATTTAATTTCACTTTATTAAATGGATTGTATGGTCCCAGTTATTGAGTTATAAATTTTTATTATGAGAAGCTCAAAACATTGTCGATATTGTTTATGATTATGCTTCCTTTGAGGAAATAATATGATCCATCTCTCAATAATATTCATGTGTTTCCTTATACTCAATTCGTCCATTATATACTCTTGTATCGGTACCATTTTATACTATTTGGTACATATGATAGTTACGTAAGTGTTTTTGTAAGAAAGCCTTACTTTACTATCTCTTCAGTAAGAAATATATTCAAAACCACATTTCCCAGAAAGGGTTTATAAGAATATTAATCCATTCACCTATAATATTTAAGATTCATTTTTAAAATTTTTTATTTCACCAATCACTTTGATGTAATCTTCTTTTGACTCTATAAATAAGGAATTTTCTACCCTTTTACCATACAAAAGTAATATTTGTCTCACCTCATACGACATGTACATATTCATATTCCATCATTTCATTGAAACCTCATATTAAAGATTAAAAAGATTATTTAAAAATAATAATATGATATTCAATGAAAAATAATTTAATAATGTTTTTTTAGGAAGATGATATTTTTCCCAAGAATAGTTACACATGTTATTTTTTATTTTATCAAAGAAAACAACCCTCCACATTACCCCAAATGGGATTTATGTTGTTGATTTCATCATTATTATTTATCAAGATTATTTATTATTTATTTGGAAAATGATAATATTCACATTAACTTCAATTATTTATTTTTTAGTCACATAGAAGTATTCAATTACCTTTTATCATTGATCTATGAATGTCCCCTTATTTTCAATTTAATTTTACATGGATATTAATATTTAATAACCCATATATCATTCAATATATGCGACCTACTTTGATAGTTATTTTATTAACTATGGAATTATTGATAAATATGAATTTCTCATTCGATATGGCTATTTGATATGGAATATTTTTTATTTTATTGTTCAATTCGATGAATGATTTGGATATGTAGACTTGGGTTGGGGACCATTTGAGTAATGCCTTATGGGTTGGGGATAGGTGGCATAAATACCCTCGATGCATCATTAGTCTCAAGAGATGAAATATTTTTCTATCCACGGTGGATAGTTTTTTACCCGATAGCTAAAAAATCTTGTGAAATGTCTTGAAGGTACTGGTTCCATGTACCTTGAAAACATGGAATCCAATAATTAAGAATATAATTCATATTAGTTTTAGTTATTATTCATCCTTGTTATTTTCCATTGAAATGTATATGGATACATTTTATTTTAGTTCATTGATTAATTTTAGGTGATTTAGTTTCATACCTTACTATATTTCATTTTCCTTATCTTGTTATTTGAAATGAATTTATTTCTAGTTATTTATCATTCCATATTGACTATTATCATTGATTCATCATTTCTTTTCCTATTTTTCCCCTTTCTAAGTATTTGAGATCTCCTTTATTTTGTTTCTTTCCTCATGAATCCAAGAAACAAACTAGGAATGTTATGTAGGAATATACTAGATGGATTATAGTTATCCTTGATGTTATTTATATGTTTAGACAAACAAATATGTTGTAATTAGTGTATCCATTTGTAATACAATTATAATTTATATATCTAGTTTTCTAATATTACTAAACTTCTCGGACCATTGGGTTTGACTTCTTGTAATAATGCCAATATAATTGATAAAAGACACATGTCGTGGGCTATCTAGGGTTGGGCTGTTACTAGTAATGCATTTATTATTTACTTTTTTAATATATGAATTTTCAATACCATCATCACTAATGTTTTCATCATCCAATTCACTATCATAATATTCCTCACATATAGAAAAAAAATCCTTTTTCTTTATTTATAAATCTTGTTTTCCTTTCCTTTTCAATGGGACTTGTATTTTTTATATTATTCTTTAAAAATGTATTTTACATTATCATTTTCATTACAATGTTCATCTCCCATTGTCGATGATCAAAATTCTATGAAATATCCATTGGATTCATAACTAAATAAATTATATTGTTGATTTATAGTATATATAATTTAAATTATTTTTACTATTCGTGAAAACAAATACATGCATCCATCTTACATTTTACATACTTCATCATCAGTGTCAGAGACACTAAATTCAATCATAGGAAATTTTATAGACATTCATTTCTATATTTCATAGATATATATTTCAAATTTATACTTTTCATTGTTCATCAAAATTGCATCTATTATAATTTAATATGTGACAAGAATATAGTGGAGATAATATAAAGAGAGAGTCTAAAGATTACTATATTTTAATTATGATTCTAGAGAATCAAATAAATCATGAATATTTCATAGAATATTTTAAAAAATAATATTATAATTAAATTTATCTATGAAAAATATTATGGTTCTTAAAATAACATTTAACCCTATAATTAATTAAAAATAATAATAATATCAAATTTTGTGATCATGATAATTTGATCAATATAATGATACATTTGATTCCATCAATTTTACCCTTATAAACACACTTTCCGTTAGTAATATAACTAGAGAATTTCTTCCCCATAAATAATATTCTAAATTCTTCTTTTCTGAATCATTTAATAGAGTACCCTCAGAAAAAGGATGATCAACATCTATATATGATTCAATAAAATCATATAAAATATAAAATATAAAGGGTGACATTATCTCCTTCTAGTTATGATAGTCAATCTCCAAGAATTCATGAATCCCATTTATAATAACTATGATTTGAACATCCGTGGAAACCATTCCAATCATCCAAAATCTAATGGGAGTCAAAAATTGAACATTCTCTTTGATGCAACCTAAGGGGACCAATCAGGATTTGTGTGGTCATCGAGATATAGAGGGTAAATCAGTACTGTTATATTTTTATATTCAATTACATTATAAATAACCTTTCCCTATGGTTAGTGAGAATTGAATCTGTTAGAAAATAAGGAACAAATACTCCAAAATAATATTGTTATTTATATGGTCTATTAATCAATAATAGTAGCTAGTACAGGGCATGCTTTGAAAATAAATCAATTCCACAAAAATATTAGAAAACAATCCATTTGTGGTTTACCACTTTTAGGGAATATCTGTCATGTACTTCAGATAATATTCCTTCCACAATACATGTGATCCTCATAAATATAATACAATATAAAAATGTTTTTTTCAAAAAAAAAGGATTCATCATTAATATAATTAAAATTATATTGTTATGTTTCTTTAACAAACATCGTACATTCCTTATAGAATTTTCTTCTTCCTCTCCACATCATTTTATATACATAGTAAATAAAATCATTATATACTTATTTCTAAGAATATTTATTCAAATAAATATCTATATAGTAGTAGTTCATATGAAATCCTATGTATCATACACCATCCAAAATCCTCATTATATTCCCTATTTCCACACCATTTTCAAATGATACCAATGACTATCTTAAATCCACCCAATCTGATACTAATATGACCAATGCCTTATTTGTCTGGAATCACTAAATCTATTTCATTGATAATTGGTAGGCTCTTTAATTATTCAATAATATACATGGAAACAAAAATCACATCATGAACCATCTCCCTGTGATATATGTTTTAATTATTTGAAAACCCATGGACTATTGAAAACATCAAATTTAATTTTCTAACTAATAAACTGGATATGCCACTCAAACCATTCAATGTTTGACCACTACCAAATTCCCAAAAGGTAGGAGTAAACAAACCTTAATATGAATATTGTTTTAATAAATGGAATCAAAAATATCTTCATGATTGCTATAAACTAATCTTGTATCAAAATACAGCCTTTTTTATTTTTAATTTTATAAAAAATTATTTCAACATCATCACATTTAATGTTTTTACAAAAAATTATAAACTCTTAAAACATCATCTTCGTGATCTTCATAAGAACTTATCCATCCATTAATACTATAAGGTTATTCATTATATAGTTTCCTTCTGCTCGATAGACTTTATACCTTTCAATACAGATACCTTTACATGTTTATAGGGTTCTTCATGTTATTATATATGAATTCACTTCCTATATACCTTTGTTTTATTCCTACACACATTATTCTTCAAATTTTATCTTTCCAGATAGCTCTATTTGGTGGTTTTAATCATAAATGTTTTTGGTTTCTTTATCTCTGAAGTATCTATTTGATTCCATATTCAATATTCCTTTCACCCGAATCATTTAAAACAATTTCTATGCCTAATGATCATCGCATGTTTCTATTTCTTGATTAATATATTATAATAATCCTTACTAATAATTTATAAGCCTTCATAAATTTATCCATTATGATATAAATGTTTTCCAGGCCTTCGAGCATCATCATATATAAATTACTCCATCATTAATTCTTATAGAACCACCTCAACAACTAGATCCACAAAGTCTCACAAACTTCATCTATCAAAGAACATTATCCAAAATCATGAACACCAACATATATATATATATATATATTATGTTAACTCTTGTGAAGACTAAAAAACCATAAAATAATTTATTTTATCAAATATATCCTTCTAATAGAATGATTTGAACTGTATCCATTCAAATCACTATAACCACATTAGTATGTTGGACAATGTCCAATCAACTCGGCTTATTGAAATTTTTATGTTAATATTAAAAGTCAATTATAAATATTCTATTGGTATTTCTGTTTAATAATAAAAGAAAAATCATAAACAATAGTTTATCCCTCATATCTAGATTTAACTAAATATAGAATAAAATGTAACTTCATGGTTTAATAACATTTCAGGTTCTAAATCCCAAGAATGATTAGTGGATTCTATTTTTAAAAAATTGTATTGAATGATCTATATATCACAGTTAATTATTTGGATTTCCATTATACATATCATAGAATAATGAGAAAATTATTAGAACATGTTATTGGTTCACCTGTGGTTTATGTGAAGCCACATTCTCTAAGACCTCTTCATTTAGGTTTATCATTCATCTAAATGTTAGCCACCCATTAACTTGAAAACTGAAGTCATAGGATATTCCAAATCATCAAAATTAGTTAACATTAAACCAATATTCCACTAATTAATGAAGATAATAGTAAATATTATGTTATAGTGGGGAGTAAAATTACTTATGCATGATATTATAAACTCAGCAACTATACCCATGATTATGAGATGATGATATTCCTATAGGTTTAAAAAATTTATTTTACTATTAACACCCTAGAAACATGATGTTTAGTTTAAATAAGTTCCCTATATATTAATAGGTTGTACATTTCATTTTGTGAAAATTTTTATCTCTTTGTTACAATCCCAGTATAAAGTATTTAAATTTGATAAATTTTTTCAAATCATATACATAACTATGGTATTTGAAAGTTCTAAGGTTCACCCAACCTCAGGTGGAATCACCCAGAAAAAATGGACTATAAATAAATTCCATTGTCTTAAAAATTCATGAGGGTTAACTTTATCTTTATAAAAAATCAATATTTCAAGATAATTATAAAAAAATGACCAAAACAAAGCAATAATATGAATAAAAATACAATAATATAACTGATTAACAATAATAATAACAAATAATATAATAGTTACAGAAAAAGGTGAAACTAAACAGAGAGACACCAATGTATATAATGAATTAGGAAAAAAGGTGGTACTACTCTATACTCTATTGAAATTTCATATCCAAGGCTATAAATATATGAAGAAACAATAAAAAGAAACACTGGAGGAAAAATGAAATATCTCATTTCTATATCATAGAAAATTGTTTTTGTATATTGAGGGAAGTTGACAAGCATTGGATGATTAATCGTACCCAGTAAAAATCCACCAAAATCATCCTTGTCATGCAACTATGGTTAGGGCTAGTTATATCATAGTTTAAGACATATATAAAAAAATATAATTAAATCAAAATAAGTTTTTCCTAATTAATGAAATTTAATATAAAATAAAATATATTATGTTCATTACTTTAACACAGAATAAAATTATATGTTCATACCAGACACACACTGACAAAAAACTTCCATGAAACAGTCAATTATCATGAGAGTTATCTCTTACATCCACCATATCAGACATTAGTGTAAATCCTATAGGTTCTTCTTGTATCTTACTACTCACATTTTTATTTCCACCTCAAATTCAAAAGAAGACACATTATTACCCATATTCCACATTCCCATTACAAAAAAATAATTTTTTATATTAGAAACACATTCAAAACCCCATAATTGAATGTAATGAGAAAAGATATATTCTCAATATGAAATCACTCATGTTTCCCATTTTAAATAATAACAAATAATTATTTAATTCAAATATTTACATTTCTAGAAATTTAGGAGAGTGTAATAATCCACTAACAACTTTGGATCATTTTAAACGTCCAAAATTGTGTATATGAGAGAGAGTGTGTGTTCACCCACGGAACCAAGAAATATGTTCCTTAAGAGGAGTCAAAACATTAGAAAAGGTCCCCATGGAATTTTTTTAAAAACAGGGGATAAAATGCGTATAGATTATAAGAATTGATTTGTACTCACTAATCATATTAAATCATAACCAATAAAAATGAAAAATGTTCCATAACCCCTCTCCCCCAATCATCATCAAAACAATTCATTTTAAAATATAAATTTTGACCAAAATCACATCTTGTGCATTCCAACCATGACCACAATGATCCCAACCCAACATGGCATACCACTACATTTTGATGAAAAAATATCCATTATTTGGAAATTCCCATTCCATATACCAAAGATTATTAACGTCTCCAAAGGTCATGTTTCAGAGACTGACCTAAAAGAACCATAGTATATGGATCTATGAATGAAGAATTTATTCATTATTTTATTTTTAACTATAGGTTGTTCTTTATCCTAGAGAATGATTTATGCTTGTGGGGGAAGTATGAGGACATTAGAGAACCACTAAAGGGAATTATCTCACTAATACAGGTCAGAAGAACACCTATAGGTATTTAGGTACCATTGGCCATCTGATGGATACCCAGTATGTGCTAGCTTCAATCCTAAACCCACTAGCCAACTAGTAAAATTTTGATATTCAAACGAATTTCAAGCAGGTATCTTATGATGTTGTTTGGTGTTCTGATAATTAGGGTTTCAAATTTCATTTGGAACGAGAATTATTATTTGTCTCCTATAAATTTACCATATTTATGATAATATGATTTAATTTATATAGAGTATCCTTTATGAGGATATTGGATGTCTCCCTCATCTCATTAGTGGATCTTCATGTTGATGGAATTCTTCGATCTCCATTTATTAAATTCGGATGTGTTTAATCTATCCAAATATATTATCTTCTATTCTTTGTGATGCATTTGATTCTTATGGGATTAAATCACTATATCTAGAATTGAAATTTTTAAATGACATCATTTACGTTAGATCTATATTCATGGTAATCTAATATCTTCATCTCCCATCACTAGGGTAGAAGGAAATGTACATTCAATAAATATTAAGTTCGGTGTCTCTTTATTACGGTCTATCCCTTGGAATTTTATTAGAATATATCATTCCCATTATAATTTATGGTGTTAGTAGTATGATGTCCACAGGATATGAATTTTATCTTTAATGGATACAGAAACATTTTTTAATTAAAGTGTTATTGTTGATAACTATTTTGATTAATGTATTTTTTAAAGGCTCTAAGTTGGTTTTAAAATGGATTTGGTTTTTCAATCATGGAATCAATTTGGAATCACAATTGAGTTTTTTATTGATGCAGCTATGAAAATGATGTGTAATTTCCTGGGAAAAGTTTTATTATAATATATTTCCTTAGAGTTTGATTATGAAATATGGGTTTGGTTTCTTAAATATAATGATGATACAATAATTCATAGGGTAGGTTATCCCTTAGTTTGGTGATCATTATACCATGGAGATTTTTGGTAGCTTTTACTGGTGAACTATGAATCAAAGAGTCTTCATTAACTTATTTCTATTGGTATTTCTTTGTTTTTATTAGTTGTGATTCATGTATTTTATTATTTATATACACCCTATTGAATATTTATAATGACATATTGCATTATTTATATGAATATGAAATGTTTTTTAAATGAAAAAAATGAATAATATTACATGGGAAAATGATTTCATTTGGAAAGGTTATTGAAATTTGTTTTATATATGAATAAATGAGTAAATATGGATTGAAATTATATATATTATTTGGTTTTATCTAATTGAGGTTTAGTGATCACACCCTACTTTTTCCTTTATGAATTTTAAGTCATATTTATTTAGGATATTGGTGGATGGAATAGTTTCATCTAGAGGATGACCCTCCAAGACCATGTTTCCTTTTGAACGGTTGTTGTTCTTCTGACATATGGTTATAAGTACATGGTTTCATTGGTTTTATAGGGTTCCATGTTGATTTTATTTCATTTTTTCAACTGTATATTATTATACAGTTGTTAGATTTTTCTTATTCGGTTTGGTTGTCTTGATATAAAATTTATTTTTAGATATCTATTGTGATAAAATAATTATTCTTATATTATGATATTTCTATTAATGGTGAAATCATTCCCATATTTATTTGTATGATACTAATATAATTGTCTCTCACATGGGGTGATCAAGAAGGTTCTTGTGGTCATTTGCATGGAGATGTCAGCTATAATTATTTATTGACCAAGGTTGTTCTATTACAAATTGGATCCAAAAGATTAAGGTTATTGTTAAATGTTTTTTCCAAGATTTTGTATCCCCATATTGAGTCTTCGTGTATATTTATAGATAATCGGTTGGACGGTCAGAACTCTAAAGGTGTTGTGGTAGTGTTCCGAACCATCTCACTGTCATGACGACCCTCAAGTTACTATGTCAAATATAAGGATTTATAGTATCCTTGTTTACTATTCTATCCTATTTATATTTTTTTCTCCAAATCTTGATTTCTGATAGATGAATAATATTTTGTTTTGGATGGTTTTTACTCATTTTGTAGAATATGACTATTATAAAAATTATATTTATGAATAGTATAGAGGAAATGGTGATTGATTACCCGTATGAAAATATATAATTCTACTTGTAACTGGTGGAAATTTATATATCAACCATACAATACATGAGAAAAGTCACAAATGTTAATCTAGAAAATAAGTTGCCCCATTATTTTGAATTAAAAAAGCATTACACACAAACCATTCATAACGACAAGGGACTAGAGGAACAGGAAGAATATATCGACATAATTTTGATCGTAGCCCACATCTAGTAAAATATAGAAGTCACCATGGTTGTTTTTCTAATTATATTATTTATGGGACATGAAGTAAGTTGATTGAAGTTATTTTTCATACCAAGTTTCATGAAAATCTCACCTAGACTACATTCATTAAATCCTTTATTTAGTAGTTTTATCCCCGTATGCTATGATTGGTGAAGGAATGGGAGGTTGTTAATATTGATTGGGGTGGTCATTCTGTCCTGGAGTATGTTACATGGTTTTCTTATTTTTTGCACCTATCTCAAGAGCCTATTTCAAATGAATATCTAAACTAATAGGGATTTAATATATGTTTGTGGGAAAATATTTGGCCTATGATGAATCATATATTCCTACCAAACTTCATGATGATTATAAACAAGGTGACTGGGGATGAGGAAGATATATCTAGGATAAGGGAACCCATTAACACATCAGTGAAAACATGGGAAAACCAACACTTATTTTCAAGAAATAAGAGGATGTTGTGTGACCAAATTTGAGGTAGTGGTATGAGAGAAAACATGTATTAGGAAAATGTAAGATGATATTTTATTAGTGTGGTAGAACTATAACCCTCTAACCAAATTATAAGGTAGCATATATTGTATTTTATTCATATGGAAAACCACTTTATCTTTGGAATTTCTATGTGAAGGAGAGTATCCACAATAGTATAGTCAGATCCACCTTGACCAAGTGATCACCACTCATATATGATGAAACAAAAAGAGGGGGATATAAAACTCATTCCCATTTTTATTCTCGGTTTATAATTAATGTGAATAATTTATCTAGTTTGTCTATATATACTGTATTGTACATGAAATATGTTTGAGGAAATGAGTACTAACATGAGTTGTGTGGTGTTTATTGTATCCTCTATTGTTATGGAAATATTTAATATGACTAAAACTCATTCCTTTAAAGTATACATGATTATAATGTGTTTATCATGATATTAAAGCACTTTTATTTCAATATGACTCTTTCTAATCCTTCAGGAAATAATTCAGAATGGGTTTTTTCATGTCTAATGTATCATGTAATGAAAATTTATAATAAATCCACATGGAATTTTCATGTTCTGAATAATAAAAAAATTTATCTGATTTTGGCATGGATTATATGATCATCAATAAATCGTATTCCAATTTTTTTAATGGTGGATTATCATTAATTTCTTTTAATGGATTCACTTGAGTCTTTCATAGTGTGTGGGATTGTAGATCAGGGAGAGAATTACCTATTTTCACTGGTGCTGGGAGGATTTCTTGTCAGTTTTTAAAGACGTTTTTTAATATTGATGATGAAAAATATAGTGGTCCTCTTCCTATGGTGGTTAGTGAGGATATATTTGTTTTTAAAAATAATTTCTCTAGGATTTTACATCTGAGGGATATTGATTTTACTATATAATTACTTCCATAGAAGTATCAAATTTCATTACCATAATATCATATGGAAAATTCTAAATTATTTCAATTAAATGATCAACTTATGTATCATGATGATAAGGAATTTATTTATCATATTATTTCGATGTGGGAACCACTAAAACTCATTTTAATGATGGTCTATTTGAGTATTTTTAAATGTGTTGATTACTATAACCACAACTGTGTGATAGGTATGATAAATATCACTTTCCAAGTATTGATTATTATTCAAAATCACAAGGAAGCTTGGTGGTTTTCAAAAATTGATATCAGATTATGTTACCATATACTAAGGGTCTAAGTGGAAAAAAATCATAATTTGAAATTTAGGATAAGGTATTGATACTATGAGTATATGGGAATGTCATATGGCCTTAATAAATACCATATATTACGAATGGATTTGAATAAGTTACACGATTATTGATTATATAGGTAATTCATGATCATTTTTGTAGATGATATGATTGATTATTCTAGATCATAAAAGGTTTGTGTTGAGAATTGAAATATAATCCATGGGGTTTTTATAGAGTAGGTGTTGTACATCAATCTATCTAAATGTTTGTTCTAGATTCAGGGGTGAAATATATGGACATTTGATTTCTAATATAGGTGAATCAATAGATCCTAAAATGAATCATGTGGTGATGACTATGGAGGATCCAAAAAATATGTTTGAGATCTCATATTTCTTTGGATTAGATGGTTATTCCATGTTATTATTTGGGGAATTATCCAGACATTCATCTTCTATTAAAGAGTTAAAATGAATGGGTTTGAAATTTTTTTGATGGATTAGTGTCTCAAATATTTTAACGAACTAAATATTTGATTTACTTAAGCTCTAATATTGATCCTTCTTAAATCAGGTTCAGAATGGGAGGTCTACGGTGTTGTCTAGGGTATTGAATTTGATTCTATTCTATGTTATGAAATACATGGTGTATCTTATGTCTCTAATAAATGAAACAATCATGGTAACAATTAACACATTATTGATATTGGGTTGACTGTTGTGATGCATGAACATATGATGTAGAGCCACAACCTATTGACAAAGTACATTATAGTATAATAAAACCATAATATTCATAATAATATCATCATTCTAAGGGATCTAAACATGAGACAGAGACTATGGATGGATAACCTTTAGACCATATTTTGGTATATTCAATAAACCAACAGAAAATGAAATGTATTCATAGATTCTATGAGTGTAAAATTTTCATCACAAATTTTCATGGAATCGTTGCATCTGTGGGATTGATGGGATTTTATATTGGTATTTTCATAGAAAAAAAGAATGTTTTTTGGAAGGGAATATTTCTATTCTACTGATGGGTAATTTATGGATGATCATATTTTATAAAAACAGGCTGAGGATGTATATTTTCATTTCTTCCACAGGAATATATTTGGTGGGATGACCATGGGTGAGTGGCCTCAGTCTCTCAATAGAGTATTGTACTTCTGAGGAATAATAGTTGTTTTAATGAATTTGAAATTCAAATTTATGGATAACATCCACTGATTTAATTGGTATGTGCCCCATGGATCTACCAAGATGTATAATTACATGAGATATCATTATATTTTCCCATGAGTGAGTCAATTATTTTCATATTTTGTGTCTTGTTGCTTCATGTTTCACTGAATTAAACATAACATCATAGACCTACTAGTTTACCACAAATATTATCCATTCTTATCATGAAATTGGATAATATAGTCATGTAATTCATGAATGGGATACCATGGCCCCATATTTTATGACACGTCCCCTAGGGCTCGTGTTGTAACATACCCCAAGCCCACCTCGTGAAGGCTAGGGGTTGGAGACTGGCGCCAAAGGCGTCCAACTACAAGTGAGAGAAATTTTCATGAGTACCTGTACGCATGCACACACAACCACATCAAAAACCTAGAAAAGTTGACATGAATGATTCTAAAAAACCACTGAGTAATAGTAAAAACTATTGGTGAACTGGTCCTGAATACAAACCCAACAAGAGATAAACTAAAATTAATAAATTTCAAGGAAAACAATGAATGTTGTACACTAGAAACCCCAACGAATTGGTATGTGTATAATGTCCTCTAGAATCCATAGAATTATTCCCCACCTTCTTAGTCTCACTGGGAACCTGCTGGTCTGGGTCCACTAGGTCCTCCGCCATCTTGTTGGTTGTCTACACCAGACACAACACATGTATGCAAAACCCGTGCAGGAGTGAGTAACGAAATACTCAATAGGGACCCCTAACAAACATGGAAAAACCACAAATAAATCCATAAAAACAAGAAGAGTTTTCATGAATCATGATCATGATATAAGAAAGCTCACACAAGTTATAATATATAGTATGAAAGTAGGACCATAAGTCACAACATCAAAAACTATGGGTAACTTATGAACTCCTCCACAATGAGTACAGTGGGCCTACTACATCATATAGAAGACCCTTCACAATAATATTGGAATTTTGTGGTACTCATCCCAGATTATGATAGTGGGTATGATAGGTCACATAGAAGCTGCTCCTCACCGTTAGAATACCGGGTCACACATAAGTTGCTTCCCACCATGGGCACACTAAGGTACTCTTGTCGAGTACCAGGGGTCCTCCAAGTCACACAAAAGCTGATCCCCACCATGGGTCTTCTGGGTCACATGGCATCAACTTCCCATTGGGACATAGTTTCTGGTCCACATAGGGTTACTTGTCTATATCCTCTAGTTCTCATCCAACTGTAGGGTTTCCGCAATTTGGACACTTGATCCTCGGAGAACATCTCATGAAGCCATTTTTCATATTCCACCTTCAATGAAAGCCTCCATAGAGTATACCAAAAGATCCTCCACATTGTGAGGGTTGCAACACCGCAAATGTTTCATCAATCAAATGCTTGGTTTGCATGTTATTGGTGTTTTAGTAAATAGGGGTTGGTTTCATCTAGGCCCAGTACAAACTATCCAGACCGACCCGACACACTAATCTCGAGGGACCCACATACCCCAGTTCAGATCAATTAACCCAACCAGACATGGTTCGGGTCTGGGTCATCTCGGTCTGGCCAGGCTCAGTGGCCCTCACTATAACCAGCCTTGTTCGACTGGGGGTCCAGCCTGCTAGGTTCCCAAGCGACCATGTCACATATAATCTGACACAATGGGGTGGGTTAGGCCTGCTGGGGTGGGTTATGACCAGCTAGATTGGTTTAGGCCTGCTAGGAATGGTCTGTCTGGACTCTTGCCTAGTCCAACTTTGGCAGACCTTTTCCCCGATGTCTATACTTGGGGTGAGTCTAGTGTTGTGATGAGTTCATTCATACCCGACCGCCTAGGGGGTCTGCTGGCGGTCATGGGATAGTGTACTTCGTGAAAATGAATCCCTTGGCTACGTGATTATATATTAACGAGGTTGTCTAGCCACGTCCACCTCCACTAGCCATCGGCACAACCGGCGGCCCTGTCACTTTGTTGAGGCACACCGCAGTGGTGCACCACCTCCCGCACATGGACGCCATAGCTGGAAAGGTACTTCATGGACCACCAGGTCTGTAATGATGGTCCTTTATTCATTCCTATTATAGCTATTACCTCCGGGGAATTCCATCCTTCCTACTATAGCCACAAAGTTTTCCTGATGTTGTTTCTAAGGAAAGACCATGAAGAATAATGAAGGTGGATGGGATTAGTCCTTGATCGTGTCTGTCCACGCCCTCTGTGTAAAGAATATAAAATATAGAAGGCTTTGGGATTACAGTTATATCAAAAAAATAATTAAATCTGGGCTAGACCATTGAATAATGTCACCTTCCTGCAAAAAGTCATGATCCATAGATCAACCTATTTGTTGGATGATCGACATTATTTATTATTAAAATAAAGAATGGGGAAACTCAAGGACAAATCAAACCTCATACTCAATCAATGTTCATCAATGGTGCCCTCCTTCCTCAAGGATTCTTGCTCTGTTGGGATTTTTCACTTCTCAGTCCTATTCTCCATAAGGCATGGACATTTCTAGTGATCTTTCTAGTGTTCATAATTTTTCTTTCGAGGGAATCCTTGTTGTAAGTTCATAATAAAATTTCCATAGTTTAATTGTGATTTATCCAATGCCTTATCCTTTTAAAAATATATTATGTTATAGTGTTTCGGTTACACTGCGACGTCATGTTGTTATAAATTTTCATTTATGTAATTCTGTATCTGTTCCGCTTCAATTAAAGTGTCATTAGCCTACCCAAAAACTAGATATTAATGAGAATCATTTAATGTGGCTCCCCCCTCACCACATCACTACCTTCTGTCTCTCAATGGCGTGGGAAGAAAAACAAAATAACTTTTTATATATATTTTTTTGAAAATTATGGAAATTGTCTTTTCAGATTGACCCTCTCTAGTTGAATTTAAGCCCTTTCTAAGAGATTCCTAGCATTCTAAATTCAACGGTGCCTTTAGAATATTGATCTAAGTAAGGGTTTAAATGTTAGGAAAAATCCACTCGCATGTCTATTGAAAAGAATGATAAAAATAATTTAAAAATTAACATTCACCCTCATCCCACTCCGATCTAGGTTAGGATTCTCCTAATGGTAACACACCCTCACAAGATTATAGGTAATCTTAGATTTTCAATCCGAGTTGCAATTTTTGAGTTATATGGTTTTGACAATAAAATATTTGTTACATAATTATTTTATTTAAAGAGAAAAATTAATATCCATTATTGTCCCATGCTATCCAATGTTAGGATATTCATAAGGAAATAATCCCTTCACATTCTCAACAGTGGTCTCATATTTTTAGTTTAAGTCACCATTTCTGAGTTATAAGCATTTGAAAAATAATATAAAATTATTTTATTATTTTATTTTCAGTAATTCCATTTGTTGGTTTTCTAAAACATGTAATTAATCGACTAAAATTATATCTCTCTGAGGTTAACCCCTCCATTTTTAAGGCAACAGTACCCTCAGTTTTCTGATCTAGGCACTCGTTTAAGAGTTATTCTAAATTTTCAAGAAAACTGCACACTCGCACTAATTAAATCTTAACATTATTTGACAGATCATTCTGGGCATCTAAGCCTTGGAATCGCATGACATCTTTGTGTCTGGTCTTCAATTAATTCCATATAAAAAAATAAATGGAATTTTTGAGACATTACATTACTCCAAACATTTTGTTCTTCATTTCCTTGTAAGACAAAATAGGGCCAAATAAACAATTGGGGGTACTGATCATGAATCTGAGCCTCCATCTATCATGTAATCCCCTGCAGATTCCCGTGCTGCCACAAAACACACATCAGATCAATCAAACATCCCAAAAAGAACCATTCCTGCCGATCCTCAGTCTCTATTGGGAATTCCAGAAATGTCTCTGCATTGTCAATGTTCAGCTCGCCCTAGACAATGACGTGGGATGGATCATGCACATACCTCTAATGCTACGACACTTGAAAAACCTCATGCACCTGGTGCATTTTTAGGGGGAGAGGTAGGAGGTACTTCACCTATAAAACTATGATAAAAATCGGAAAAGTTATGATCAACATCATAGATAACTTGTCACCCTGAAAATATCTCAACGATCCCCTTCGGGGTAAGACCTTAAAGAAAACATGTCCCCCCTCCAATAACATCATGGGCCTCCAAATTTTATACGTATATGATTTATTTCTAAAATGGTTCTGTCCTAATATCCTCATGGATGTTCTACACCTTCCCAGTTGTTTCCAATACCGACTCTGGATGCATGAGTGCCAAATCCCCGTGGTCTATCCAGTATAGTAGTGATCATCCAGGCCTCCTATACAAAGCCTCGAACTATGTCATGCCAATGTAGGAGTGAAAGATCTTGTTGTATGAAAACTAGACCAGTGGCTAGTGTTCCTCCAAACTATGACCAAAATTAAGGATGCATGCATGAATCATGTCTTCCATGGCCTAGATGGTCTTCTCTTTCTGACCATCATTCAATGGGTGAAAGGTTGTTCTCAATCTCAGTTGAGTCCTAAACACCTCCTACAATCCCTTCCATAACCGGTATGTAAGGCATGAATGAAAATTATAGACTATCATTGATGGGACTCCATGGATAAAAACAATATCCTTCAAATACAGGTGTCCCAATCCCTCTACTAAACACTACTCTCAAAAGGGTATTAAGTGGGATAACATGCAAAGTAGATCTATGATCACCGATATGGTAACGGGACACAAACTTTTCCACTACTTTCATCATCACTGGATACTGGTACTGACACCGGAGAGCCCGTTACATCTTCGCCAATACAATATGTACCACCCTGGGGGGGGGATAGAACTCCCTCAAAAAATCCTCCTACAAGGCCACTAGTACAACTATCTTCCCTTTAAATTGTATGATGTATTATCCACCTATCGAAAACAAATTAGGTTCCTATCCTAAGGGTAACTAAGCACGTCGATCCTTGTAGCTGGAAGCTCCTTTTTGAGAATCCCTAACTCAATATATGAGTGGAGGGGTAAAAACCATATACTAAAGTAATGTGATCTCCTCTCCATCCATAAAGGATATTTGATGTAAGGACAACTTGTTTTAGGCCTTATTCAGTTTATGTGAAACGAGTCTCCTACTAAGAGAATCATCTACTGCATTTCCCTTAGCAATAGTGCAGACTACATTGAAGTCATAGTCTTGGAGGAACTTTATACATCGTCTCTATCTCAACAACTGAGAAGCCAATTGGCACCTTTCCATACAAGAAAATGGATACCTCTCTTAACTGATTGAAATGCCCATCAACCCATTGGTCCTGGATACTCGTTATCCACAACCAAATGTATAAAGTGACTATAATCCACACATAACCACGAACAATGGGGCTTACAAAGACCTTCCTCGAATGGTCCCCCAACAACTCCCCCTACTTAGGAAGCCCTATGAAACCCCTATAATATACTGATAATGATATCAGTGCAACCTCATGGTGTAGAATGAGGCAGAAGTCTGTCTCCCTATGGGGAGGTAATCCTGGAAGCATATTTTGAAAGGACATTACCACACTCCATTAATACTATTGTGAACTAAAAACTCAAAACATCCATTTTCATGAGGGTATGGTTGGATGAATCAAGAGTTATCGATTGCACCCTCATATGCATGAGTTTAACCTGGGCTTCCTGGGATTACTTTTTCACTAACTAAGGAATACCCCATTCCAACGCTGCTGATATACCACATACTTTTTCATAAAACAGTCAACCTGAGAATGAACTGTGGATGACCAGTCCATACCCAAATTAACATCATAAGGCTACGATGCTCCCACCGTGCTATTAAAACTGAAACTATGGACTTTAGGGTCATATCACACCATCGTTATAAGTTTGACTATCGAGTCTCCTCCTATATGTTTCTCCAAACCTAAGGATCATATCTACTATTTCACTAGAAACTCATGTCTGTGGATAAGATTTATGATAAGAACAAATGATTATCACCTATGTTTATTAATATGGCATCTAGTATTACACACAGACCATACCTCAAATCATTCCTGGAGTCCTCACGTCATACTCCTTGACCACATGCAGCTACTCTCTTCTATTGTCCTCTAACTCCCAAATCACGATGTGGACCACATTGGGGTGCTGGTTGTAACATATTAATTTTTTTACCAACTCTTGATGCTCCCCTAGCTCCTCTTCCACATCTTATGTTTTGTAGATTCATCTGTTTGTATCACTTCTTATGCCCTGGTGGGCCATCTATTGTGTCACTATTAGCACAATGGGAAAGAAAATCTCTACCGAGATGTCCCCTAACAACTTTTATAAAGCCTTACCTCTTCCTATGCCACCTGGACTCAACCTATGAGCCCTAATCAATAGATCCCCTACCTTTGGACCTCATCTCGGAATGTCTCACACATAGAATTATATGACATTGACATTAGTTTCTTTCTTTCCCACTACTTATATCTGCTGGTTTTATATGCTCAGCACAAGGAATTCCAACCAAAAAGGTTCTATCAAGCACCCCAACATAATTAAGAATGCATAGAGGAATATATCTAGCTCGTATGTACCTAAACACACATGTCACAGAGGTATGTGCCCTAATTCAATAGTCTTATCATATTCACAAAGTACCTGGAAAATTTGGAATGCCTCGATGAATACTCATCTACAGACATTTCATCCTATAGAATCACTTGGGCACACATACCCCTTAGATTTTAGTGTAGGAGCCCTTTCCCTGAGAAATGTTATTAAGATAATTCCACTAAAAAGTCACTTAATCGTATGTTTAGGTAATCTAAACCCAACCATATCCTCTCTGATTCATGTAGAAGGCTCTCTTCCAGGATCACAATTTGATCTAATGGTTCCTTATATAGATTGGAAACATGGAAACCACCTCATGTTAGTCCTTAGAAGCTTGGTATTTGGGCTCCCCTTGGAACCTGAGGGGTCTTAGTCGCCAAATATCAAATAAGTCACTGAGCCTAAAAGGTTCCTCTACCAGTAGCACCGACATTAACTGATGATCAAAGGGTGGTGGAAAACCCAGTGCACCATCCAACATGTCCATCTATAGCAATGGTACATAAACTGACACCTCATTGCTAGGTGTTATTTCTACATGATAATGTATCAGTATCCTAGTTGGCTTTCTATATGAACGCATCCAAATATAGATCAATATGTATTAGATTTAGATGATTACACCTAGTGAGAGGACTCTTATTCAAGAAGATCATAAGTATACACTTATGAAACATGTGCTTTCATGTATAGATCCAAAAGTCTAATTTATGGACCTGATGTATGGATACGTTAGCCTCTACACCAACACTGGACTCCATAAATATGAATGTTGAACATGAAAAATTCAAAACTATTTCCCCAAAAACAAAACCAATGACCCTCAGTGTTTGAGGTAGAACCGACCACCTTTGATACCACTTTTTCTCGACCCGTCCCCCAGGGGAAATTCCGTTACATACCCCAAGCCCAACACCCAATGGCTAGGGAATGTCGAAAAGCGTAGAAAGAATCAACCTATATGTGGGTGGCATTTTCTGGAGTACCAATATGCATGTACACACAACAACATCCCAAAGCTAGAAACGAAAATAAGCATGCCACTAAATAACCACTGCGTAAAAGTACAAATTTTGGGTAAAATGGGTCACAATAAAAAACCAACAAGAGATAAACTGAAAATATGAAGATACATGTAAAACTCAAAAAGTAGATTACTAGAAGCCCCACCAAATGGGTAATTGTATGTAGCTTTGGAAAGCTGTATAAGTATGACCTGCTTTCTTGGTCTCGCTGGGCACCGCCAGGGCATAGGACACCAAGTCCTCCACCATGTATCCAGTTGTCTGTAACAGAAACAACATGAGGGAGTGAAACCCATGTATGGGTGGGTAAAGAAATACTCAATAGGGTCCCCAAACCAACAATGATAGACCACAATGCAATCCATAATGGAAATCATGAATCATGATCATGAAGCCTGATCACGACACAATATAGCTCACACCAGGTAAAATTTAGAGTAGGAAATTAGGACCATAAGTCACATAACTGAACATCACAGGATACTATAGAAATAATCCTCAATGAGTACAGTGGGCCTATTAGATCACATATAAGTCGCTTACCATTAACTTTGGACAGTTTTGGTACTCATCCATGATCAGTACCATGGGAATTCTAGGTCTCACAGGAGCCTATACCCATCGTGGGAATGATGGGTCACACATAAGCCCCTTCCCACCATGGACATACTGATGTACTCATCCTGTTGAGTATCAGGGTTTTTTTGAGTCACAAAAATGATGCTCCACACTGTGGGAATTCTGGGTCAAAAAGAAACCACATCCCATGGGTCCATGGTAGCTGATCCATGCATGGTTTCTTTTCAGCAGTATCTAGGTCTCAGCTAACCACAAGGTTTTCGTATATAGCACACTTTATCTAAGGAGAAATTCACCCCAATCCATTTTTCATATTTGAACTTCCATGAAAGCCTCCATTGAGTATTCCGAAATATCTGCCTTTTCTTTATGGTTCCAATTTCGTAAACAGTTCATCAATTCGATGCTTAGTTTCTAAATTATTTTTGTTTTAGTAAACATGGGACATTTGCATCTACGCTTGGACTGACCCAACCAACCCATCCCGGGGGCCCTACATGCCACAATTTTGTTCAATAGACCCGACCAAAATCACTTCAGGTCTGGATGGGTCTGGTCCTGCCTGACCATTGGACCAGGACCATTGGGCATTGCTGGACTCGGCCTAGTACGTTTGGGAGTCTAGCTTGTTGGGTCACCAGGCGAACATGTCTCATCAATCCCATCCCAATAAGGCAGCTTGGGCTCGCTAGGTGTGGGTTCGGCCCGCTGGGTGTGGGTTTGGAATTCTGGTCCTGGGTCCAGCCCACTGGGATAGGTCCAGTCCACCTCCAACCTGATCAACCTTTGGCGGACCGGTTCCCCTACGCGTAGACCCATGGCACATCTGGGGGTGTCATGCGGCTAGTCAAACCCATTTATCCATGGGTTCTACACATGGTCAGGGGAGCACCTGATTTTTGATATGGCGGACCACAATAGTAGGATTCTCCACTGACATGGCTACCCGGCCGTGTCCGCCTCCACCGTCCACCAACATATCCCACCCCCTATTGCTCCAATGATGCCCGATCCTACCGCGGTGCTCCTTGAGGCATGATTTCATGGCGCAACGCCACCCGGTGGTGGCCGCCGCCATGGGTTGACATGCCAGAAGGGTACTTCACGGACCATCAGGTCTTCTCTAGTGATCCTTTATTCACGTCTCTTGTACCTATAGCCTCTGTGGAATGCCATATTTCTTGCAATGGCCTCAAATTCTTTTTATTGTCGTATAGATTGCTCGACCATGAACAACACACAAGGAGGAGGGGATTGGGCCTTGTTGGTGTCATACTACGCCCTCTGTGTTAATATTTTAAAATAGTAGATTCTTGGTATTCTAGTTCTATATACAAAATAAAGAAATTCCAGGTAGAATACCTAGGAAGGAAACCATCCCACTAGAATGCACAATCCACAGATCAACTTGTTCGTGGGTTGATCGACATTCTTCATTTTTAGAATAATGAAAAGGAAAAATCATGAACAAATAAAACCCCTACCTTGATTGTTGTTCACCATTGAGTGCTCTCCCATAATGGATTTAAGATCTTGTGGCATTCCTCACTACCCAGTCCAATTATTAGTAAAGCATTGATGTTGCTAATGATCTTGCCGACATTCGTCATTCGTCATTAGAGGTAATCCTTATTATAGGTTCATCAGTGAATTTCCACAGTTTAATTCACATTTATACATTGTGTCAGCTTGTTAAAAACAAAACAAATTACAATGTTTCTATAACACTGTGACATCGTGTTGTTACACTGGTTCATTTATGAAATAGCGTACCAATTACGCTTTAATTAATGTTATGTTACGCTACACAAAAACAATCCATAAATGAGCTTAAATTAATGTGCCTCATCGCCACACTACAGCACTGTAGTACATCTTTCAATGGTGATGGAGGAAAAATAAAATAATTTTTTATGTTATTTTATATTTTTTGAATTTTTTTGGAAAACTATTTTTTCTATTTCACCCTCGACGATTGAAGTTATGTCTTTTCATAGTGAATTCTATAATTCAAATTTAAACGGTGTCCATAGATTTGGGATCTAAGAACCAGTTTAAAAGATAGAAAAACATGCTTGCACGTTTATTTAAATGAACCTCAAAAATAGTTCACAAATTAACATTCACCCATGATTATTTCGTCCAAGGTTAACCATAGACAAAGGGGAGAACACCTAATAGAGTTCAATAGTACTCTCATATTTCCAATTCAAGTTAATGTTTATGATGAATATGGATTTGAAAATAAAATAATTGTTACTTAATTAATTCATTTACAGCCAAAAAATAACTTCCATTGTTGGCCTACATCGACCAATGTTAGGATCTTCCCTAAAAATAATACCCTCACGAGATCAATTGTGGTGTCATATTTTTAATCAAAGTTACCATTTGTGATTTATAAGTAGTAAAAAAGAAAAATAATTTTATTTGTAGTTATTCCTTTTTTGGGTTTTGTCACTGGATACCGGCCTGGACTAAACGTAATTTATCCCAAGGGTGAACCTGCCAAATTGAACTCAATGGTGCCCTCAAATATCTGATCTGGGAACCCGTTTATGAGTTATTCAAGTTGTTTCTGAAAACCACTCATGTGTTTTATTTAATTCTTAACATTTTTTGACAGATCATTCTGGGAACCCTTGACCATTTAATCACACACTGTCTTAGTGAATTGTCTTGAAATAATTCCATATTAAAAAATTTCATGGAATTTAAGAGATATTACACCACAGTGTTGAGGATGTGGAAAGGGTGATTATTTATTGTCTAACAAAATTAGTTAATTTCTTACATATTAAGGATCTAATTAAGGAAAATATTTTAGGAACTTGTATATTTTCGAAGTTGTAATACCCCATGGTGTTCTCTCAACTATAATTTTTGTATAGGTACCCTCACTTCACAACCTAGTTTTTGATTTCATTTTAGTTAGTGATGGGTTATCAGTTGATACTGATAGTGGAATATCATCCTCAAATGAATTTTTTAACTAATTTATCTATCCATATTCTTAAAGTTTTAATTTTATAATGAATGATTGATCTTTTTGGATATTGGGTGAAACATATTCACATAGTGGATTTTGTAAATGGAAAGAGTTATTTTTATTCAATCAAGATGGATCCATATTATGTGGTTTCTTGGTGTCCCTATAGATCACCCCTTTATTGGGATGAGGTTGGAGAATGGTCCTTGGTTAAAATGTGATTTATTTTGGAGAAACAAGATATCATGGAATTTTTCAGTAAGACATTAACTACATGTCATATTACATTTTATCATATGATGATAAGCATTATCATCTATTGTAATTTGAGGTGGGTGAATTATTATTACTTAATATCTCACCTTGTATAATATATAAACCTTTGGGTATGTAGGGTAATCTAAAAAATAATTAAGATTTCTGGGTTGATATTATTTGGAGGCTTCAGATGGTTTCTTATTGATTTGATATGCCTACTCTTTTGACATCTATCCACTATATATTTAATGCATTCAAATTGAAGAAGAATTAATCAGATCTATCCAAAATAACAGGGTTAAAGGGCGTTGATATTGAATCTGAAACCACTTTGAGGGAATGGTATTTATAGATAGTTTATTACTATGATATGGTACTATATGGAAAGGCATTCTCAGTGGTTAGAGTGAGATGAATATTTGTTAAAGACATATAAGATTCATTGGAGAATGTTAGCTTGATGATGAATTAATCTCCTAATCTCTGTCTACAACAGTGAACATGAACCATTCTGGGGACAAAAATAATTCATGATGGGGATAATTGTCACATGTTGGTATATAAATAGTTATAGAGTCTCTTATTTTTATTTTCCATCAAATTATGGTTCATTAATATGTTTGGATAAGGTTTTGAGAATGTTGGTGGTATCCATCATCTTTCTAATGAAGGGAACTGGATAGATGTTGTAGGACGACAGAACACATTAATTTCTACAACTTCCAACTGCCAATCAGTAGAATTCTTTTAGGTATGGACTCATTTTCTACACCCATTGTCATTATATTTAGTCATCATTGGACATCCAGTGGACCATAGTCTCACTAATGGATGTCGAGTGGCTCGTTAGTGATGTCGATATACATGTAGTTTATTAGCTGTTAATATTTCATTTTGATCATGAATGATTATTTTTCACATCCTATATGTCCCACCAAAAACCTATTTTTACATGAATTGACATTCTAGATCGTTTTTATTGTTTTTTACTCTATCCCTCTTACCATTAGTGGATATTTATACCCATTGAATTCAGGGATATCCACTTATTTAAATATGCTGAGTTTGATTTTTCATGATAAGATTTATTCTAATATTCTCCATGATTTTTAAACTTTATAAGGATAGATCACAAGATATATAATAGAAATATAGAATTGATGCTGTTTTTAATGGTCTCTGGGCTATTGTTGATATGATATTTTCCTCTCCCATTACGAGTTTTAGAGGTAACATTCATTCCATTTATCATGAGTTAGGTGTCTCTGTCCTATTGTTTACCCATGGAATTTCATATGTTCATATGATTCCCTTTGGATTTTATTTATAGATTCATTATTTGAAATCCATGAAAAGTGGATGTGATATTTTATAGATATAGAAGTATTTCTTAAAAATGGGTTTTTATGAATATCATATTTTTTCACATACTGTTTATGTTAAAATTCATGATAGAAGGTTTTAAAATAGAAATGGATTTTATATCTAGGATGTGATGTGGCATTCCTAAGTATATTATTTTTTAAAAATGTGGTATTGGGGATGAAATGTATTTTCCTTATAAAATATTTTAAAAATATATTTATATAAAAATGATTAGGAAATGTGGATTTGGTTTCATAAACCTAATGATGATGAAATAGTGTAAGGAGACGACCTTGGGGTATGTGAACAACATGACACATGTGACACATGTTAAATTAATATATCTATAGGGTATGTGCTCAGGATTCCATGGTGATTGTGTCTTTCTATTACTACAGAACCAATGTTCCTTATGTTAGGACCCATTTATGCAAGATATTGTTTATTTTTTATTCATAGTTGTATATACGACTGGGTTATTTATTTCTTTTTTGTTGTTTAGGGATACATTTTTTAATGTTTATTTGTTTGGAATATTTTAACGTATGATATGGATATTAAACCATAAACCCTATTTCATTCAATTATTTATTCCTTATTGATACTTTTAATGTAAAATTATACTTTTTTATTTAAATACGGAATATTTTCAAAAGAAAACCAAATGATTATTCTAAA
This sequence comes from Viscum album, assembly GCA_963277665.1. NCBI lineage: Eukaryota > Viridiplantae > Streptophyta > Magnoliopsida > Santalales > Viscaceae > Viscum > Viscum album. The sequence continues at coordinate 1,582,783,228 of OY728158.1, read as the reverse complement.
TGATAAAATTATTTCTATTGGAAATGTTCTAGAAATAAATTTTAGATCATAATTAAAAAATATTTTAGTATAGAAATTTTTTATATTATTTTTTCGTATTACACTATGGTTTTTTCTCACATACTTATCTCTCTTTTTGATACTTATAGACTTGAATCATCAATATATAGTTATAGGGAAGATATTCATAGAAAGGAAGTATCTCCTGCATCATGTTTACTAATAATGGGTTGTTATTGTGGGGACATGTGATCATTACGAGATGGACTCATGGTTCTCTTCGGGTTCCATGTTGACGATATTTAATTTTTTTTTCATATATACCATACCAACCAACTATTGGATGTCACCTTTTTGGTTTTTTTGTTCTGACATATGATTTATTTTTAGATATTTATCATCATATCCTAATGGTATCTATCATATAATATGTATATTGAGGTGGATATTATTTTGATGATTCTTTGTAGGATACACTCATACTTATCTCCATCTCATATTGATCAGGAAAGTTCTTTGGCCCTTGTACCTAGCCATGTCACATAACATTATTGGTTTTCAAGGGTTGGTCTATTAAAAAACCTCAACATGGAACACCCCACCCATCATGTTTCCAAAACCTCACTTAGGTGTTTTGGAATGCTTGTTTTACCCATCCGCACAATCAATGGATCATACCCTCAATAGTGGCATGTTGTATTACATCATACACTAGTAAAAGATAAAATTACAGCCAACATCCCCATGAAAACTAACAATTCTCCCCAAAAAACCATAAAAAATATTTACAAATAAATTTGAACACATAAATTACATAACATTGGGATATTGTAAAAACAATATAAAAAAATACGAATAATTCCATATTCCATTTGAAAAATAAAATATATAAATTTGTTGTAGAATATAGAGCTGAATGAATAATGAAGGACATATAAGGTATATATAGAATCTAGGTATCCCATTTGATTATTACAAATCTATATGTTGGAATAGTAATCTAATAATTGGAATTTTAATTTGACCTTTATGAATAGTAGTCTGGAAATTTGAATATTATCTCCAATTAAGTAACTTTAAATATATATTTAGTTATCTTATAAAATTAAAATATAGAAAATTAATATCATGTTACATATAATAATTTTTTTAAATGATATAATATGTTTGTGGATTTTTTATAAAGTAGAAATGTTTTACATAAATTATTATGATAAATATAAAAAATTAAAAAATAATTTTTTATAAAATATGTATAGAATATAAAAATAATATCCATTATAATGGTAATATAATTTTATTATATTATAAGTAATTTTTTAATTTGTTAGAAAATTCTTAATAATATAAATATTCATATTTTCCAAATATTTATGTATTTTATTTTAATAATTATATTATAATTTATATAAATAAATAATTTAACTTGTTTTATTTTTCAATTGGCACTTAAAAAATTTTAGGATGATTTTTTCATATTTTTATAAAACAGTGTAGCTTTTGATGAATAGTGAAATACAGAAAAATGTGGTATTTGAGATGATAAGTTAAATACATGAATAATTGATTGATGTCTTATGTAATAAACATTATGTCAAAATAACATGCCTAAATTTCATTATGTAGTCACAATAGTCCTCACTATTGGTAGTTTTCAAAAATAATAATAATAAAATGAATATTATATTCAAAAACTCTCCTCTCATTCCCTTATAAATAGCACCTCATGAAAAAAAATTATAATCACTCATTATAAGAAATAGGGCATTCAAATCATCTAATCAAATATATTAATAACAATTTACCTCACCACTTAATTCTATAATTCTCACCAAAGGGAAAAACCATGGTTCTATAAAGCATATTTCAATAGATGACATTCAAAGAGGTAATATTATCAATCTATCTCATTTGAACTATATTTTCCCTCTTTATCATCCTTATTTTTTCCATAAATAATTTCAATATATATTATTATAATAAATATTCTATTATATTAATAAGTTTAATGAATGACCAGTATCCAACCTCTTCTTATTTCAGTATAAAAAATAATCTTCAGATTATAATTAGTTCACCACCTCCACGAACAACTTAATTCATTTTTTACCACCTCCATAAAGTTTTTTTAACACATTTATTATTTTAAGTGAATTTCCTAAATTTTTATAATATATATTCTTCCATATTTTGTAATACAAAAAAATTTATATGGTTAAATAAAAAATATATGTTTATTCGGGTTGGAAAAACCACCTATGTGAATTAACCATAATATATTAATAGTTGATCTATATCAACCATATGAATTTTAATATAGTTTGAAATCTATAACCACTAATAAATCATGCGATGAAATGAAATAATAATAATCACACATATGGTGTTATCTACCATTACAATAAGATCTTCCATAATAATATTCACATTAATCTGACCTTGGATCCCTGAATCAAATGACCCATGGATAGTGAATATAGACTTAATATCTCAATTCTGTGACTTTGAATTGAAAAAAAAATATTTTTAATAAATCATATAGAGTTGATTCAATATTCCAATTAATTTTATAATAATATAATTTACATATTAAAGACTGTTTGATGAATTTCAAAGATAATCCATAAAAAAATTAAAGGAACTTCTAAACCACCATCCTATATTTTGGGTCAAGTCTTTTTCCTCTAAATCAAATATAATGAAACTATTATTATCTCATTTTTCTGTATTATTATGGATATATTCTCTCATTATATATATACCTAATAGATATTACCTTTATTTGTTGGGAATATGCTTGTTTTTATTATCTTTTTTATGATTTTTTTTACAAAAAACCATATTAATGTTAACCCTTTCATTTCTTACACTATTTATGTTATCACTATATATGATATGTCAAACAAATTTGGATTTATGAAAATTATCATTTAATTATGGATGATCATTTTTGTCCGTTTATGTTTTTATAAAAGTCATGTGTCTCTTACCCCTTTTACTAATTCTTTAACCTTTCCCCTACAACCCCAATTAAGAGGTATGTTTCAGAAGAAACTTTTCCTTAAACTGTGATTATTTTTTGATTTATAAACATAAAATAAATATTTGATATATTATTTCATGGAACCAATTAATAGTTTATACATTTTATACTATAATACCTAATTTTATCTCCCATTTTGTCCTAGTTTTTTCATCTACTTATTCCTTATGATTAGTTTTATTATGTGGTAAATATATGCTTATACATGTTTTTAATGGAGATCCACGATAGTTTTATAATTAATTGGGTGATTTTTATACCACATGTGATGATATGAATGGGATTTAGGAGTAAACCAAATCCAATATGGGAATTTTTCTACTATGTTATATTATCATGATGGTTATCCTTGACTTCTCCTTAAGTGATGTTTATATTCACATGTATCCCCTCAATGGACATTTTATCACATCCATTTTGTTTAAATATTCACCAAGTTAACTGATATAAATTTATATTATCAATGGTATATAATAAACTTATTGAGTTTAAAAAATGATGTTATATTTAAATTTTATTCATGTTTTGTAAACCTCTACTCTCAAAGACACTAGACAGTAGGATCCTTTGGTTGTGTTTATTGGATATTTTTTTTAAAATTGTGTAATATTATGTGTATGATTCTTTGGTTCTATATTATTTTTTCTGAGGTAAATTTGTATCGTAATGTGAAAACAATAAGTTAGATTATTGGGATGAATTAAAATTTTCTATGTGTTTTGGAAAGGGTGGATGAAGAGTTCATTTGTAATTGAGAGGGGGTGGTATTTTAATTAATGTATTTGTTATTTTGTTTTTAGGACAATGTAAATGTATAGTTTTGATTTAAATTAAATTTATTGGTTTATAATATGAATTTTTTTTAAATTCAATCGAAGGAAAAACCGAATGGCATCTTTATAATACTTAATTAAAGGAATGTAGAAATAAGTATATTTTTAGAAGAATAACATTTAGCATAGGACTAAGAATTACAAAAATAGTTTTATAAATTAAAATTATTATTTTCTAATACATTATTTTCCTCATTAAAAAAAATTTGTTCTATAAAAATATTTTTGAAATTAGTCAGCATATTTATATCATAGAATTATCATTAAATGTATGGTTTTCAAAAAATCATAGTATTTTAAAATTTACTGAAAAATAAATTAATAAATTACCTCAAAAAGACTCTAAAATAATTTTTAACTAGTGAAAACAAATATTATTTATATTTATCAAATTTAAAATTACAAAATTTATAAATCTATTATTAAAATAGATAAATAAAATATAATGAAAATATTATTTTATGGAGAAATAAATTTTTTATAATTAGGTGTTGTAAATATTATTTCATATCATTTAAAAATTATATATGTTTTAAAATATTTTTTTTATAAATTTATTCATTTTATTATAATATTCCTTTAAAAGTTAACTATTAAATTTTATGAGATTAAAAAACAGTAATCATTGAAAATGTCAATTATTTGAAAAATAGTTCTTCTAAAAATTAATTTATTTTATATATATTTCTAACAATAAAATATTGATTAAATGAATGTTTATTAATTTTTTTGTTTATATAATTTGAAAATTTCATTAATTTTCCATGATCTATATGAAATAATAATATAATACTTGTCGAAAAAAAAATTAGCAAAGAATTTATTTCCTTTCTAAATAAAAAATTATATTCTATTTTTAAGATTTATTATATTATTTAGGACACATTTTAAATATAAAATATCCATATAAATTCGTATAATTAAAATAATTATGCATTTATAATATATCTAATAAATACAAAATTATTTAAATATATTTGATTAAGAAATACTGTTAAATATATAGATTTCAAATATTTTTTTATCATTGATGTAAAATTTATTATATAATATCTTTTGGGGACAAGAAATCACATGAAAAAAACATTTCATTAATAAAAAAATCATTTATTTTTCGATATAAATAAAATGGTTGTAGAACACACTACCCATTAAATAAACTATTTCCTTATAAATTTAACTCCTTTAACATAATCCCGAATTCCCATTAATGTATAGTTCTTCATGATAATGGTTTTATGAAATATAAATATAGATTAAAAAATTTTGAAATCCATTTCAATATAAGGAATACTACATAGAAAGCATTAAATCTAAAATATTCCCAATAATGGATCAATGAAAGGAGAAAAAATAATTATATGTAACAATGATTTAAAGATAAAATAAATATAAAATTGTGGGATGAAGTTCCTCCTTTAAATTCTTATTATCTTTATGGAAATCCACATCACTATATTAAATATAAAATTATCTTTTGAATTGAGACATTCTGAAATAAAAAGGTGGTATAATAGAATCTATATTCATCTTCCAAAATAAGAAAACAAAAAACAAATTTTTGTGAGAAATAACATGTACATGGATGATAAAAATTTAAATATAAGTAAAGTATTAAAAAAATATTCATCAATGAAACAAAAATAAAAATAAAGAAATAGTTTATCCCATGTTCACTTCAAAATCTGTATACTTTTTCCCAAATGATATTAAACATTAATATCACAAATATATTTCATCCAATATTTTGAAACCCAAATCTCATGATTTCCATAATTAAGTATATTCTAAATAAATGACTCAATTATTTTCCATAAAATAAAAGAAACTATGTATACATATTGACAAATATTATCTATTAAATTATTATCTATAAATTAGTCAAATAATGTTCCAAAAAGTAAAAAACATAACGCAAAGTAACATTAATCACCATCTAACTAAGTAGCATTTCAATACCTTGAGTTATCAATGCCATATAACATAATTTTCCAATGTCAAATAACCATTTTTCTATAATAACTATTATTACCTCAACATAAAATCACATACTTTCTATAGTGCTTTTCTATAACATAATTATGTATTCATCTAACAACCCATTATCACTATCCATATTAAAATCCTAACAAATATGTAATCTAAAGGGGTATCTATAACATTAAATATGTGGTCACCCATAAACACTTCAACATATTACGATATCCATTACACAAAAATTATCCTCAACTAATAACATCATATCATATAATGTTAACAAAAAAATTGATTTAAAATATAATAATCTATGTATAATCATTCAAAAATTTCAATATCCATAGAAAATACTGAATCAAAAATATCACTATAAACATTTAGGTTTTTGAGTTTTTTAGGATTAAGGAAAAAAAAGTTCAAATCCTATATATTTGAAACTAAAATATTCTTAATTTTACACTAAAACAAGTCCCTTTAATGATATAGAAAAATAATTCATAAACTCCTATAAACTTTTCCACATGTGATACCATTATAAATACATCATACTTAAAATACTTATTCATATACCATGGTAAATTCAACATTAGATCGAGGGAGCTCAAATTATCAGTAATTGTTAACAAAACAAGTAATAATCAATGTTTTTATGTTTTGATTAAGAAAAATATGTGTGTTTGTGATCATAACCAAGGAAAATAAATAAATAATAGAGATACTAAGAAAAATAAGAACATGCATAATATGCCGTGAATCATGATACAATTCTTTTTGAATAATCATACAATATAAGACTTTTGAGTGTGGAAACGTGGGGCAATAATCATGATCCATGAAAATATAAGTTAAATATAAAAATATAGCTTAAATTTTTTATAATAATAGGGAAACTAAATTTTGAAAATAAAATATAATAGAATATAATTTCATATATAAACACTCACATCCAAAACCATCATCACATAGGGGATATATTTCCATAGTGGATTCATTTTAATACTCAATCTATTATATTTCATACATTGAGATAAAAATACTTTCCAAATTCATTGGCAGTGTATATAATTTTGGACCTACCCATCAAATAATGGTAAAACCTAATATTGTGTTCGATATAATTAAATTCATACTATCATCATATAACAATTAAATCATGACTAGGAAATGTGTTTTATAAATATTTCCACAAAACATGGTCATAGTCTATCCAAAGAATGATGGTGAATAATATCATTATATTATCTCCCCTCAATTTCTAATGAAGAATATTGGATTTTATCATAGATAAATTGTGATAATTAAAAAGGTAAAATGTGATAAAGATAGAAAAGTTTATAGGAAATGAGGGGAGAATAATGATGATTTGGTTTTAGAGGGAAAATGGAATATATTTTTCCCCAATAAAATTTATACAAAATATTCTCAATTTCAATGTGACGTTGAAAAATATACCTTTATGGATTTCCTATCATCTGTTTCAAAATTCATTGAAATAAAAATAATATGCTTGTATCAATCAAATAAATTAAATTATGAATATAATAAAATAAATTTATTTCTCAGTATATACACCATATAATTAATGATGACAGTGAATAGATAACATATATTAAGTATTGAAAAAATTTATGGAAATCAATTGAAAAAATCATAATTTTTTAATTAATAAAATTAAATAGTATTATTGTCAAATAAATTTAAATTCCTAGAAAAAGAGGTAGAAAACATAATTAAATATTATGTTAAAATCCATCTAAAATAATATAATGGTGTTTAAGAGGAAACATTTGTACACATTGAATGAAAATCGAGTTAAAAAAATCCCTTACTACATTGGTAATTCATAAATCATACATTAGGGAGAGAAATATGTTGATAGGGTCTTAAATCATACAAAAAATATATTTATTATAATAAACCTCAGTTGTTAGTATGTATCCCATTTCAAATAATATAAGGTTCATGATGAAAATTTTATGTCAACGAATGTAAATTGAGAAAAATAACTCTTCTAAAGGGAGACTTTTATAGTGTATGGAAATATTGATAATGAGATTATAAGAGAGAAATAAAATTACCCAGATAAATAATAGAATTTAAAAGAAAATAAAATTCTAATGTAGAGCTTACCCAAATCAGATTTATGATGTTCATGAATAATGATTTCAATTCATCTAATGGACAATGATGTGAAAAAACCAATACTTTTAAATATCACTTTCTTAGATACAAACTATCATCCAATATAGTAATAGTATAAACATAATGCATATATCTATGAAAAATATTCATTTATATTAACATTTATATTTGTCCTTTATATTCCCTTATTATATAGTTTTTACTTGTTTTTAGATATATATTTGTCATGATCCAGCCCGGGTACCCTGGTAACCTGATATCCAAGCTGGCCCTGACATAGCCCGAAGGGTGTTTCCAATACCCATGGGTTGGTGACTATCACCGGGCATTGTACAACACACAAGTGGGAATGATTTTTCCACAAGAATGTGGAAGCAAGAGTAAAATAATACAGTATGCATATCAAAAGAAACTCCACTGGGAGTAATGTACCAGAATACAAATAGGCAAAAAAAGTCAAAGTACTACAACCCAAGTAACTAAAGGGAAAATAGTACCAAGGTCCCTGAGGACACAACTCACCAATTCCAGAGATCAACAACTGCTTCCACCTCCACGAGGTCCCTTCCCTTTTCTCAATCATGGAAGAAGAAAATCTACAAACACCCGAAGGAAAAAGTAGGGTGTGAGCCTAAGCCCAGTAGGATATCACCAATGATTCCATAATAGATTCCAAATATAGATTATCTAAATAAAGGCTTTCCATTTTTAAATAAATAGCTTTGGCAATTCAAAATCATATTTTTACAAAACCATGATATACATTTTCAAATGATGGAAATAAATATTTTTAATCAAAGGCTTTACAATTGATGGAATATTTCTAAAACAATGGCTTAAGAAAAACATTTATATAAAATAGTTTCTATAAATTCATCAGGCATGTAAAATAGTTCAAAATCATTGGCATACATTTATATCTCGAATATAAATAAACAAGCAAGCAACATGGTCATCTGCAAAAATAGGTTTTATTCAAAACATGCCTTTTTCACAAGATAAATCCAATGTGTTTCTATCAACTCATTTTAAGCCATTTTCATACGTTTGAAATCCATTCAAAACCAGTTACATCAATACACATTTCATTTCCAAAATTAAATTCAAAAATTTAATTGAAAACATTTCCATCAAATCCACAATTTAAATCCAACAATTTAAAATTGCCAATTTCCATAAACACCCAATTCAATGGAATTGGGGTTTTCCCAAATTTCTATGCCAAAACCATTTCAAATATCTCAATTCAATAGAATCATGTTTTCATCAACTTAATTAAAATCAACTTGAGCAATTGAATTTAAATCAACAATTGAAATAAACCAAGAAAATACAATGTTAATCAATTTGTCATGTCGGGTTGGAAGCACCTACCTCGAAGGTTTTGACCAAAACCACAATGGTTGAAGAACACTCAAGAAAATCAGGTCGCATCATCAAGAACCCGCCTTAGATCTCTCCTCCGAGTAAGACCAAGACCAAAACTCATCAAACTTGGTACCACACACTTAGATCTACCCATAATGGGCGTATATCTAAGAAACCGAGAGAATAGGAGAAGTAGATCCAAGTAGTTCTATGAAACTGATCAAAAAAGAAGAAGAACGATCACATACCTTGAGAATCCCACTTTGAGTCACCAGGAGGAGCCTTTGGATCATCTCTGGAACAAAGGGAGAACCTTCTATAACCCCAGGAGAAGACAGATCCCGATTTAGGGCCACTTATGAGGAAAAACAAATCATTTAGAGGAAAAACGGCTGAGATCCACAATTTAATGATATAATTTAAGTGACCGCACGGTTTGATAAACCGTGCGCTAACCATGCATGAACTATAACCTCGGTCACCCTTCTCGCACGGCTTGGATGCATGGTTAGACACACCGTGCACCACCTGTGTGGAACCTTCTATCTAGAATTCATGGTTGGCATAGTTTGGTCACACGGTTTGTCAAACTGTGCGCAAACCGTGCACAACACACTGGGCTTTAACTTTTCCTGAAAAAAATCTCCCAACCGCTTCCCAAGACTTTACTCTAAAATGAAGGTACATAGAAACATAAAATGGTTCCTGAAAACGTAACGGGATGTTACAAACTCCCCACCATAAGATCTTTCTACCCCCAGAAAACCTATGAAGAAACCTACACTTCAAAAAGATGAGGCCACTAATCTCTCATTAGTGTCTCTCGTTCCCACGTCTCATGAAAATAAGAACCATTATGCCATAGTAAATGGACCAGCGATAACGTTCTCCCATGAAGTACCTTGGTTTCAGAATCAACAACCCTGACCGGTCATTTAGTAACAGATAAATCTGGGTAAATCACAAGATCACACAACCTCACAACATGAGATGGATTAGAGAGATACTTTCACAGCTGTGATAAATGGAATACGTTATGCATTGACGTCAGCTGTGGTGGGAGATCTAGACGGTAAGGAAATTTCCCCACAAGACCAACAACCTCAAAAGGTCCCACAAAACGAGGAGCTAGATTCCCTTTCCTCCCAAGACGTCGATGCCCTAATTGGGGTGATAATTTCACAAACACATGGTCACCCACTAAGAACTCTAAAGGTTTATGTCAACGATCAGCATAAGACTTGTACCGACTCTGTGCTTTCAACAATCTCTGATGAATCAACTAGATCTTAGCTATCATCTCTTGGACCAAACTCGGTCCTACCAAGGAACCTTCACCAATCTCCAACCAACATAAAGGAGATTTACAGGGACACCCAAACAAAGCCTCAACATAATCCATTTTGATCGCATATTGGTAACTATTATTATAAGAGAACTCATCTAGCCCCAGATGAACATCCCAAGACCCACCAAAGTCAAGAACACAAGCGCGGAGCATATCCTCAAGGATCTGAATTGCTCTTTATGTCTGGCCATATGACTGTGGATGGTAGGTCGTGCTCAAATGAACCTGAGATCCCAGTGCCCCTTGAAGGCCTCTCCAAAATAAAGAAGTAAACTGCAGATCCCTGTCAGAGACTATAGCAGAAGGAACTTCGTGCAAATAAACTACTTCTTTTACATAGATATTTCCCAACTCCTCAACTTTGGTTGAATCACTAATAGGAATAAAGTGAGACGACTTAGTCAGTATGTCGATCACAACCCATATCTTGTTCTTCTTCCTCTGGGTTTGAGGTAACCCAAACAAAAAGTCCATCGAGATTTCATCCCACTTCCATGTAGGGACTGGAAGTGGTTGAAGAAAACCCGAAGGTTTCTGGTTCTTGGCAATAACCTGCTAACATGTATAGCAATGAGATACATACTCAGCAATGTCTCGTCTCATACATGTCCACTAGAACTGTCACCGCATATCAGAGAACATCTTCATGGTCCCTGGGTGAAGAGACTACTGAGAGTTATGGAAAACCCCCATCGTATCCTTCCTTACCGATAACGGCACAACGCAACGGTTTCAATAACACAGAACACCCACTTTGGAGAACGTCCATTGGGTCTCGGTCTCCCCACCATAAAGAGAGTCCCTATTGCCATAGAATTCATCATCCAATTGTTGTGTCTAAATAATTAACTCGAGGAGAGAAGAAGTCAACTGTACACTTGCTAAAGAAACTTCATTCCCCTTCCACTGAACTCCAATATGCAACTGAGCAAAAAGAGCCATCAAACTCCACTCTTCTAAATATTCTTTCACAGCCTGAGACGGAAGTTTCCTACTTAACACATCTGCGACAACATTCCCTTTCCCAGAGGTATAGGCAATGTCAAAGTCAAAAGATTGCAGGTACTCCACCCAACGCCTTTGGTAAAGATTCAAATATTTTTGAGAGAAGATATAACTCAAGATCTTGTTGTCTGAATACATAGTAAACCTTTCTCCATAACGGTAATTTCTCCAACACTTAAGTTCATGCATTACAGATCCAAGTTCAAGGTCATGGGTAGCATAGTTCTTATCATGAGGTTTAAGCATATGATATCCATAGGAAACAACATGATCTCCTTGCATAAATACACAATCCAAACCTGAAACCGATGCATCACGGAAGACCACGTAAACTATCCCTGCCTCAAGAAGAGTTAGTACCGGTGTAGTAGTCAAAAGATGCTTTAGCTCAACAAAATAACTCTGAAATTTATCATTCCAAGAAAACTTCACTCCCTTTTTAGTCAGAGCAGTCATTGGATATGTTAACTTTGAGATGTATTTAACAAACCAGCAATAATATCCTGCTAAGCCCAAGAAGCTCCGAATCTCGAAAACATTTCGTGGTTGTTCCCAAGTCATAACAGCCTTCACCATTTCAGGATCAACTGAAATTCCTTGTTCTGACATGACTTGTCCCATGAATTTCACTTCCCGAATCCGGAAATCAGACTTTGAAAGATTTGCATAAAGTCGGTGATTCTTTAGAAGACCCAGAACTATTCTCAGATGATGCACATCATCCCCCTCAATCTTGGAGTAGACAAGAATGTCATCCACAAAAACCACCATGAAAGTATCTAGATACTCATGGAAAACCATGTTCATCAAAGCCATGAAAATTGTAGGAGCATTTGTTAGGCCAAAGTGCAAAACAAGGTACTCATAATGGCCATACCTACTCCGAAAAGCAGTCTTAGGAATGTCAGATTCCTTTATCCTTAACTGATGGTAACCAGATAGAAGATCAATTTTTGAAAACCATTTTTCCCCTTTCAATTAATCAAACAAATCATCAATTCATGGTAAATGATATTTTTTCTTTATCGTAACTCGATTGTGATTTCGATAATCAATACATAAGTGAAGAGAGACATCAACCTTATTAGCGAAGAGAACAAGAGCTGCCCAAGGTGACACACTCCGGCGTATAAAACCATTCTCAAGAAGATCGTCTAACTGAGATTTCAGTTCCTTTAGTTCAGCTGGAGCCATTCGGTAAGAGGGAATAGAAACTAGTAGAATACCAGGCATTAAGTCAATAGAGAAAACAACATCCCGTACTGGTGGAAAACCAAAGAAGCCAGAAGGAAACACGTCAGAAAAATCAATGACGACTAGAGGAAGATCACCAAACATTGAATCTCTCTCTAGATCAAAGGAAAACGCTGATATAACATTTCCCAACTCTGTATAAGAGGGTCCATCTCTCCTTGACCTTGGGTCCCATTATCCTTGAAAAACAAGAGGCAAAAGACTAGGTATAGTAAGGTAGACCTGTCGAAGATAAAAATCGATTTGGCCTTTATTGGAAATGATCCAATCCATCAAAAATATTACGTCAATAGATTTCATGTCGATAACCAAGAAACACCAAAAATAATCAACATATGACGAAGAGAAGATACATATAGGACTATGGAGACCCTTCTCTCTCATTACACCAAGGGGTGTAGTAATATCCATTGCACAAGATAAAACCCCCCTAGGAAGAATAAGCATATTAACCATATGGGTTGAAATAAAATATTGAGATACAATAGTATCAAAAAGATATGCCACTAAAGAAGAAGCTATAGTAATGGTACCTCTCACAGTTTCAAGACCCGTATCAGCTACCTATGGAGACTCTTCCACTGTATGAAGACGCTTCATTCCGGATGCATGTGGCTGGAACCCTTTTTCACATGAAGCATTTGATTTCCCTACAGTATTTGGAGGTGCTGATGATACTGTTCCACTACGCGGAGTAGAGAAGTGATGGAAGAATCTCTGTAGGTGCCCTAAACATTGGCAGGAGCTACAGTTCTTGGGTGTCTCAGTGCAAACCCTCCTAGAATGTCCCAGCTTCCCACACTGATAGTAAGTCAAGGAAGCCCCTCCTGGTGCTACTGGAGGTCTGTAATGACTCTGTTGCCGAGAACCACCATGAGAAACATCGTGCTTCCGTTTTCCATTAAAGGAACCAACACTGCCACTAGAAGAAAAAGGAACATCCTGCAACCCTGACTTTCCTGCCAAATCCATCTCAACCATCATTTCCCAATCCAACACATTGACATAAGTGGGTAGCTTCAGTAAGAGAACCTGGGAACAAATATCTGATCGAAGCCCCAACTCATATCGTCAAGCCTTCATCCTCTCATTAGATAAAATTTCAGGAGAAAATTGTACCAACTTAGCAAAGCGATTTGAGTACCCCGTCACAGTTTTGTTGGCCTGCTCATGTTTGAAAAACTCCACAGCCTTGGCCAACATCATAGATTTTAGATAGAACTGATCAGTGAAAAGTACCTTCATGTCTTTCCACTCGAAACCCTCATGTTTCCCAGCCGTCACCATCATGTCCCACCATCTCCTACTTGGTCCCTCTAGCACGAAGGTGGCACACTTCACCTTGATCGCATCCAGTGCCTCCAAAAACCCAAACAGACGTTCAATATTTCTCATCCATTCCTCAACATGTTGAGGATTAGTGGATCCTTTGAAGACTAGTGGCTTCTGGCCTAGGAACTCTTGAGAACAATTTCGGAGAATATCACTACGAGGATCTATAGCTGGAGCCTGAACAAGAACTGGATGTGGTGCCTTTCCCAGACCTTGGACAGTGTGAACAATCACCTCTACCAAACGTGGATCAACTATAGGACTTTCTTGATGAGATTCAACAGCAGCCTCTTTTTGGATTTGATTTCCACGTCTTCTTAGAGGCATGGTGCTATACAACATCAGCAGACAACAAAGAAGACATTAGATTAACACTCAACCTGAGTAATGAGGAAAACTACTCTTAATAGAAGGGATAAAAATATTTGGATTCCACCCTATCCAAATCAAATTAGGGGAAAAGACTAGAACTAATCCACAAGTCGCTTTTCCCTAACCACCCAAGGTGACTTAATGTTCATTGTGGGTAGAGCTGGCCAGGCACTCAATCACAACTACCTCCTAAGTCCCGACAAGAAAACGTAAAATGCATACTATCATCAAGGCAAGATGCTCACCCTTGCCTCTGATACCATTTTGTCACGAACCATCCCGGGTACCCTGGTAACCCGATAACTGAGCTGGCCTTGACATAGCCCGAAGGGCATTTTCGATCTCCACAGGTCAGCGACTAGCACCGGGCATCGTACAACACACAAGTGGGAACGATTTTTCCACAAGAATGCGGAATCAAGAGTAAAACAAAACAGTATGCCTATCAAAAGAAACTCCACTATGAGTAATGTACCAGAATAAAAATAGGCACAAAAATTCAAAGTACTAAAACCCAAGTACCAAAAGGGAAAACAGTCTTAAGGTCCCAAAGGACACAACTCACGAAGTCCAGAGATCAACAACTGGTTCTACCTCCAAGAGGTCCCTTCCCTTTTCTCGATCCTAGAAGAATAAAATCTACAAACATCTGAAGGAAGAAGTAGGGTGCAAGCCTAAGACTAGTATGATACCACCAAAGATTCCATAATAGATGCCAAATATAGATTATCAAAATAAAGGCTTTCCATTTTAAAAAAAACAGGTTTGGAAATTCAAAATAATATTTTAACAAAAACATGGTATACATTTTGAAATGATTGAAATAAATATTTTTATGTAAAGGATTTACAAATGATGGAATATTTCTAAAATAATGGCTTAAGAAAAAAAATTATTGAAAACAATTTATATAAATTCAGCAGGCATGTAAAGTACTTCAAAATCATTGGCATACATTTATATCTCGAATATAAAGAAACAAGCGAGCAACATGGTCATCTGCTAAATGATACGATATTATTAACCAGTTATAGGATTATGCACTCTCTATGTGAACTCTGAAAGATGTGTATACACACATCCTTATGAAAATGGCCAAAGGAGACTCGTTACCATCCCTTCAGGGATGTGACCCACCATAAGTATGTTTTAGAACGTTGTCATAGCATAGAGTGCATCTAAATAACTCACTAACTACATAAGGCTTGCATGCGCTCTTACATGATGGGAGAACTATTTTAAGAATGCTTAAAATACGATCAATCCCATTCTTCCATTTCAAAAGTTCAAATTTCATTCCATTTGAAACCAAATCAGGTTTTATTCAAAACATGCCTTTTTCACAAGATAAAACCAATTGGTTTCTATCAACTCATTTGAATCCATTTTCATAAGTTTGAAATCCATTCAAAACTAATTCTATAATTACACATTTAAGTTCCACAATTAAATTCAAAAATATAATTGAAAACATTTCCATCAAATCCACAATTTAAATCCATCAATTTATATTGGCCAATTTTCATAAACACCTAATTCAATGGAATTGGGGTTTTCCAAAATTTCTATGCCAAAACCATTTCAAATATCTCAATTCAATGGAATCGAGTTTTTATCAATTTAATTGAAAGAAACTTGAGCAATTGAATTTAAATCTACAATTGAAATAAACCAAACATATACAATGTTAATCAATTTGGCAAGTCGGGACGGAACCACCTACCTTGATGGTTTTGACCAAAACCATAACAGTTGAAGAAAACTCAATAAAACCGGGTCGATTTGTCAAGAACCCTCCTTAGATCTCTCCTCCTAGTAAGACCAAGAACAAAACTCATCAAACATGGTACCACACACTTATATATACCCATAACAGGCATAGATCTTAGAAACCAAGAGAAGTGTAGAATTAGGTCTTTTTAGATCTAAGAAACCGATCAAGAAAGAAGAAGAATGATCACATACCTTGAGAATCCCACTTTGATTCACCAAGAGGAGCCTTTGGATCACCTCCAAAACAAAGGGAGAACCTTCTCTGACCCCAGGAGAAGACAAATCCCAAGTTATAGCCACTTAAGAGGAAAAATGCTGCATTTAGAGGGAAAACGGATGATATCTACAAATTAAAGAACTAATTTAAGTGAGCGCATGGTTTGACCTCACGGTTAGAAAAACCGTGCACTGCCAGTGTGGATGCTTCTGTCCAGGATTTAAGGATGGCACGGTTTGGTCGCACGGTTTGTCAAACCGTGCGCAACCCATGCACAACACACTCGGCTTTATCATTTACCGAAAAAAAGCTCCCAACCGCTTCCCAAGCCTTTACTCCAAAACGAAGGTACTTAAAAACATCAAAAGGTACCTGAAAATGTAACAGTATGTTACAATATTGACCATCATTTTTTAATAGTTTCAGTTGTTCATTGTCTGTTTTAGCATAATGATTCTAGTTATCATTAAATTTTCATGATATCAACATCTCAATAATTTTAATTGTTTTAGAATAATATTCTTCATATGATTTATTATGATCCATGTTTATCCCATGATAGTTTGACGTTTGATTAGTGATGAAAAAACCCATAACTTACTAGTTTATGTAATCGTTTTGTAATACTATATGATTTACTAATAATTAGTTAAACATTAATATTAGTAGGAAATATATATAAATAAAACATGATTTAATTATTAATATATAATATTAAAAGAAATTTTTTCTCATAAATTTTTATGATAAAATCTTATAGTATTGTCTAATTGGGTTGTCAAAATGGATCAAATTAGAACATGTTGTAATCAATTTATGAGTAAATATTTTAGTGGATTTATAAAAATATAATTTTCCAAGACATTTAATACTCACATAGATTTTATAAATGTGTGAACCATAATTGATAACAATTATAAGTATAAGATTAATCAAAATAAAGGATACCAAATAATTACATAGAAGTAATATATTATATAATCTCTTGGAAGCCTTCTTGATGTTTGAATTAATTGAAGAATTTTGATGACACCAAAAACTGAAAAAGATTGGGATTCCCACTTATATATGAAAATGAAACATGTTATAAATATTAAAAGTAATTTAATTTTTTTTAATGGGTGTTGGAGCGGTGATTTTATATATTGGAATAAGTGGTATTGTTTAATAAATATTGATTATTTTATTATTTTTTCCACCAACATTTAATATTATTGATATTAATGACATTAAGTTTTGTTATAATTAAATAATAGAGGTTTATTTGAGAGTTAATAAAATCAAAAATAGAATGTTATCTTCTTAATGCTTAATTAATAGAAAATTACCAAAATATATTTTTAATAAAATATACTTATGTTCCCAAATTTCACACATAGGTTTGTAAAAAGAAATTATTATCCTTAAATGAATTATATAAATACCATAATACATTTTGAATTATAAAAAGTATTTACAATTTTCATATCCATATTTATATTATTACTATTTCATAAAGGTTATGGTATTCTTGAAAAATATAATTATTTACCATTCACCGAAAAATAATCTTATTCTAAAAAATCCTAAAGTCACCCATAAGTTAATTTTGAAATTTTAAAGTAGAAAATAAATTATATTTTATAATATAATATTTATTAAATATAAATTATTCTTATTAAATTACATCATAAAAATAAAAATATTATTTTTTAAAAAATTTGAATTTCTTGATAACAAGTACTATGAAACAAATTTAAATTAATAATAAATCGCAGTAAAAATAATTTTTATAAAGGGAAGGATTTTTTAATTATCTTCCTTGGAAGGTAAATAAAATAATTTTTAAATAATAAATCACTTAAAATGTGGTCAAAAGATTAATTTTGAATAGGGACTAATTATTTTATATCTTCTTGGTGATATGAAACCATATATAAAATAAATATATCTTAAATATTCATTAATTAATTTTTTATATTTTATTTTTTATAATGATGATGTGATTTCTTGTGGAGGTATGTGGTTTGACATGTCATGTGGTATGTGATGATGATGATGGTGGGGTTATGGTTGATATGTGAGATGTGGTTATGTTTTTATGTGTTTATAAAAAAGAGATGGATATTCCATGTTGTTCTCTGTTGAGATATAAGAGTGATAAAATAATAGAGTAGCAGTTGTGGGGTACTGTAAGGAACCGACCCTAGTTTCCTAGTGTTAGTGCCTTATATGATTTACATTAGTATATAAACAAGGAATATGCACCCCAAAGGACCAAGTAGTTTAGTATTATTTGAAATAAAATACATACATAAGTTCTACATTACAACATGACAAGAAATACAACAGATAAACTCCTTAGAAAAAATACATAACTCCTAGGTTATTTCAGAATGTCATTAATAATAAAACTCATCATGTCCTATAAAAATGAAAAATAAGAAAGGGGTGAGCTCAAATGCTCAGTAAGGGTAAGCAGTACAGTGGAAGATACATAAACATTAGGCAAGTTGAATAACTAAAAACATATTCCTTTAATAAAGACTTGAACACATTATGGAATGAATAAGTGTTCAGCAAGTCATGCAATAATAAAACCTAATAATTGGTATTCTACTAGAAAAATAACCACATGAACCATCTATAATATTTTCTTAATGAGGTAATCCATAATGCGTGACATCATCACCATACCGTCATGGCCTTGTTCGATGACCATAAATAATCATTTTGTCATGGCCGTGTGCCAAGACCGTAGATTGTCTAATTAGACCTACGGATGTACCATGGGGATATAACGGGCCCCACCTGACACATTCTATGACTAATAAGTTTCTCATATGAATGGTTATAAATATAAAAATCATATTTATTCATATATAAACTAATTTGTTTAATATAAATAACTTTCCCCGAACATTAAGAATAAACCCTAACTATTCAGATCAAATTGGTTAGTGGTTTTAAAATATATCATCCATTTCCAAAATAATCATAAAAAAATAAATTAAATATGGAAGATTATTCCATGAAATATTAATCCCAATAATACATAAGAATTATCTAGAGTGGTGAAATAGTTGAAGATACTAGTGTAAAATCATCAAGTAATTCTTGAGATTACTAATATTTTACTTTTAAATGAAGAGTTATTTTGGAAAAATATTAGTATAAAACCGTATGTGAATTAAGATATTATTTTTATAATAGAATTATTAATTTTTTAGAGATAATGTTTTATAAAAATATATTATAGAGTTTCCTTGAAATTAGGCAGCAGTTAGAGAAATTCCATTGAATACAGACTGTATTTCAGAAACAATTTTGAAATATCCTTTTAAAATGTGTATCAATCCATAAAATAAAGAGGGGTTATGGTTGGTGTACATATATATAATACTCACATATAAGTTATGGTGAGTATGTAATAATACAAAATAATTTCGTTGGGGTAATTAGACAATGAAATTAATAGGTATGAAAAAGGATATCAGGTTTAAAACCCCTAAATTTATGTCCTAATGTGTTCATCTCTTGATCCTAGGGACTGGAATATAAAATTAGAATTTTTAATAACTAATTTTAGAACCAGTTTGACTAGTTTTTAGTTTATCATAATTATATTTAGTTCATTTATATCCTGATGATAAGTGATTATATTGAATTCTATCATTCTGGAGTGTTCTTTTTCATGATTTCTAGAAACGGTTCACATATTTCTAAGTAACTGAGTTCATGTAGAATGGTTGAAAATATACATAATTGAAATTACATATTATGTATGAATGTAAAGATGTTATAATGGTCATTTATATCATTTGCATACAAGGAAATAAGATGAACCATTAGATGAATTACTAAGGACATACACTTAGATTATTTTAACTGTATTTTGATTATTGGGAACTAGTTAGGGAATATGATTTAATAATATGTATGTATACTGGTTTAGGAATATTACTTAAGTTATAATAGATATATTTTTTTCCGTTTAAACTATAAAAATGGTTCCATGTCCATTAATGAAGTATAAATTGGAGAGCAAAACGTCATCACCCACGAAGGTTATAAATTGAAACATCATGGATGTTGATTTCATTTATAAAATAAAAGGGAGAGATTAATGAAAATTTATTATGGTTATTACATTAATAGGAAATAACTATAGTATATTGATGATACTAGAATTATCATGGTCATTTGGACAGATATAGTGATGAAAGGTTAGGAAATTAATATAAATTGAAATGAAACTAAATGAAAAAGGGTGGTTCTTTTCCTCTTGAAATAACCTCCTTGAGAACCTACTTAAGGGAAGGGGTTTTTTATTTTGGGAAGACCAATAGCTTCTTGGATGTGGGGAGTTACTAGGTAAGGGTATTCGCATAGTTCTATGAGTATCTTCAAGGCATAGAGGAGTGGAGAGAATAGGGAGTTATGGGTTGTTTTATAGTGGCAGAGAGGAGTGAGTTTTGAATATGTTATTCATTATTTTATTAATTACCTCAAGTCAACTAGTATTATTGTTTCATGTGACCCCTAATAGAAACAATTGAATTTGATTTAAAACAAATTTTACTCGAATCACCAATGATTTCATAGATACTGAATCTAACTAATAATTTGTATATATGGTATTTTACCGTAATTCATAACTGATAACAAATTCCAAAATTTGAGAAAATTCCCCAAAATTCACCCATACCATTTTTTTGAAATATAGAATTCAAAAAATGAACTCCATTTTTTAAAAAGAAAATCTAATTATTATTAATTATATTTTTAAATAAAATCATTAATAATTCAAAAAATACCAATTTTAAAGGTATAATTATATTTACATCACAATGAAAAATTAATTAAGATCATGTTATCTAATTACATTAAGAAAATACAATATTATCATTACTTATAATTCATAGTGGTCATAATACTATTCATATTAATATTCATAAGGGCGTGTAACTATTCACCAAAAATCATGTCTGTTCTATCAGACTCCAAATAACATACTGATCATAACTCTAGATGAATGTTGTCCGAAATTCAAAAAATAGTAGAGGTAATGTTTTGTGTATGTTCTAGCTTATAAAAGTTTGTATTTTTTAGGGACATTGTGTTTCATGCATTCTATATTTTATTTTCAAAACCTTGGGGTGTTACATTCTCTCCTCCTAACAGAAATAATATCCTTAAAATTCACAAAAATGTTACCTAAAATGATTTGGATATGTCTTACACATAAGCACATCAGGATCCCTTGTTGCTTCCTCCATCTTATGGTTCATCTAAAGAACCTTTACCAGACGAGTGGTTCGATTTCTCAATACTTGTTCTCTGGTATCAAGAATCTTGATAGGCTCTTCATAATAAGACATATCGGTCTCAACTTCTATTTCTTGATAGGTGAGTACATGTGTTGGGTCAAGCATGTATTTCCTTAACATTTATTTGTGGAACACATTGTGAACATTGGAGAGACTTAGTGTCATTTCCAAATGGTAAGTTACAGCTCCAAAAATATCCAGAATTTCAGAATGTCTGATGTACCTGGGATTTAATTTTTCCTTCTTTCAGAAGAGTATAATACCCTTCCATGGGGATACCTTTTAGAAAACATGATATCCTTCTTTAAATTACAAATCCTTCCTTCAGTTACCATCATAACACTTTTCACTGCTTTGATCAGTTTTGATAAGGGTTTGGATAATATTCGCTTTTCCATTGTTTCCTTAACAAGTTATTGGGCTATGAGATATCTTTTACATAAATCATCACAACATGTTGGTGTAAAAAATCTCTTTCCATATAACACTTCATACGGTGCCATCTGAATACTTGAATGGAAGCGATTGTTATAGAAAAATTATATGAGAGGTAAATACTAATCCCACATACCATGAATGTCATGTGAATAAGACCAAAACATGTCTTCCAATGTTGGACAAGTCTGTTTTGACTGTCTATCAGTTTATGGTAGGTTGATAGTGCTCATACAAAGTTTATTATCTAGGGACATTAGAAGACATTTCCAGAATTGTGATGTAAAATGGGGATCATGATTAGAAACGATTGATAAGGGTGGACCATGAAGTCTTAAAACATAATTAATATGTAGTCTTTCTAAAAATTCAAGTTGAAAATATTCTCTTACAGCATGAAAATGTGATGATTTTGTAAATCGATCAACAATGACCTATATTGAATCATTTTATCATGGAGTCATCGACAGCCCTAGGAAAAAGTCCATCATAATATCATCCCATTTCCACATAGGAATAGGAAGGGGTTTCATGGATTATCCCAGATGTTGTCTTCTAACCTTCACATGTTAACAAACCAATCATCTTAACACATAATTAGCAATCTCCCTCTTCATGTTATCCCAAAAAAATATTCCTTTAGATCGCTATACATCTTTATACTCCAATGGTGTATAGAAAAATTAAATCTATGTGCATCATCCAACAGTTCCCTCATTAGAATAGGAATAATAAGAATACAAAGTCACTATCTGAATTTCAAAATTCCACCTTCATATATGAATTCAATCAACATCCCATCATTTACAACATTAATTGATTTTTGAAACTCCACATCATCATATTCAGAACTTCTTATCCTTCCTAGTAAATAAGGTTTAGAACCCATTTGAGAAAGTATATTTGTGTAACATTACATGACAATTCCCAAACACATATTTACTAGATACTTGTTTATTGGATCCCTTTCAAATCTCATGTTGTTCTGAATTCCATGGCCCTTTCTTCTCAAAGTTCCTGACACCTTATTTTCCTTCCCTGGGAGGTAGTGTATTGTGAAATAATAATCCTTATGTTGCTCAATCCTTCTGATTTGTCCCTTGTTGAGTTTTTTTTGTGAGAAGATAAGTATCAAACCCGTATGATTTGTACATATCTCACATTTTTTCACCATAGAAACAATTTCTCCAAATGTTCAGAGCAATGATTTCCACTGATAACTCAAGATCATGCGTTGGATAGTTTTTCTCATGATTTTTTAGCTTTCTAGATTCAAATGAAATCACTATATCATTTTGAATAAGGACCCAACCGCGTACTTTTATTGATACATTACAAGAGATCACAAATCCATCCTTCCCTGATGGTAGAGACACGATTGGAGCATTCAATAATCTTCTATTCAATACATTAAAACATTCTTCACATTTTTTCCGTAAGAACTTATCCCCTTTTCATGTGAGCTTAGTCATTGGGTTTTCTAAATAGGAGATGTTATGAAGTAAACATCAATAATAACCTACTAAAACAATAAAACTATGTACCTCATTTATGTTTGTTGGAGTATTCCATTCTTGATCAACCTTTGCCTCCATGGGAACAATAGATATTCCACCCATAAAGACATTGTGGACATGTAAGAACAAAGATTGAAGAAAAAATTAACTCTTGCTGAAATTCCCATATAATTCATTTCATCTAATGTTCTTCAGAACATTGTGCAAGTGATTATCATGATCTACATAAATTTTAGATTATAGAATGATATCATAAATAAATACCACCATAATGTCACAAAGATATTCCTTGAAAACACGAATCCTTACATCCATGAAATCATGTTGTGGAATAGTCAATCCAAAAAGGCATTAATGTAAATTTTTAATGCCCATACACTAAAAAATATTTCACTCATTCCAATAGGAACATATCTATTGGTAAATGTATGTTTTCTGTTAGTAAAACGTTTTACTAGCATATATGTCCTTGTCACTAAATTGTCGCTAAAAACTCTATCACTAAATGTTTTTGCGATAGATAAAATCATTCTATTACAATTATAATACAACCACAAGATAATATATATGTTGGTTAAAACGTTTAGAAATAGGTCCTAATGACAAATTTTTCTATTGGTAATAATATTACCGACATATAATATTTGATTGTAAATTAAATTTGATTAAAAATTATAAATACATTATTTTTGATAAAAATTAATATTAAATTTATTAATTTATCCTATATAACACATGTTTTAATTATTAAAAAAAATTATTTTCACACATGTTCAAAATTATAAACAAAAGTAATTATATTCACAATGAAATTTAATACAAAATAAATCATTACAATATTCAACCCCCAACAGGATCCATCACACACCCCACCAATTCAAACCCCCCCTCCCCACACCTGCAGCCCATCTTTACCACTAGGGACCAGCAAGCACCAGTAACCCATCCATGCCTCCGGACCACCGAACACTAGCAACCCATCCATTCCTTCAGATCAGCAAGCCATCTCCACCTCATATCAGTGAAAAATATCTGACATCACAATCGTGGAATCCTCATCATCATGGCATGCACAACTTCATCGTCTCTTTGGTTAGTTATAGTGGACCACCCTTCAATGTTGGAAACACCACCTATCCCAACACCCTTCACATTAAACATGAACCATCATGAGAAATATTCATAAAAAAAACACATCATTTAAAAATAATAATAGATTATATAAAAATATCCCCTAATCAGAACAAATGGATTATCTTGCCACTGGAAAAAAAACCATAAGATGATCTACCACAAAAACCAGAAGATTTTTTATCCATGAACAAAAAGAATATATATCATGTTCATAAAAACAACACACATTAAAAATCTTTCACTTTTATCTCTCACACATATTTAGTTCATATCCACTGGTGTTTTCATAGATAGATTCGAAAGAAAGAGTGAGAGTCTTTAAGATTTTTCTTGATAGAGAGGATATAGAAGAACACATGAGGGATGACTTGAATGTGACATAAGACATAGAATTTAAGGTGGAGATGAAACAACTTATGGTATTTGTGGGAGATTCAAGAACTAAGGTAAAAATTAATTCTTGAAATTCTAGTAAGGGAAAGCAAGATTTGTTAGAGATGACAGAAATGGTAGATCAGCATGTTAAGATTTGGGTAGAGTTTTATGCATGGGATACTAACAAATGAAAATCAACCATTGATGAAGAAGGACAACACAATATATAATAATTGAAGGTGGGAATCAATGGTTTGAAGTTGTTAATTGGGATTTACAAGGAAATGTAGACTATTGAGGAGAGGAATCGAGAGGTATCTTTAAGAAAGTGGAGGTGATAACTTTTCCTAGATGAGAAATTATGGCCTTGATTTCCAAAGATGAGGATCATTTTTCAAAACAACAATCCCATGATGAGATAAAGGTTTCATTGTGCTGACAATTTAATGATAATGCCACAGAGTTCAGATATACTCTTCAACAGAAGAAAAAAACGGAATGCTTCCATATATCTAGAATCATGTTCAATAATAGCTAAGGAGGTTAAAAATGATGTAACCTCAACTGACATGTTACAATACACATACTTATCTATTTGTTTGGTTGAACTACCATGGTTAATTATCAAGAAATGGATTATTGAGAACCTGTATGTATATAAATTGAAACCAAATTTTAGAATATCAGTTTTGAGTTTTGTTGTTCCTCCATGAGTTAAGAAAATTTCTCAGGAATCATCTGTTGATACTACTTTGTGGTTGAATATTGTGCACATATCCTTTGAAGGTAATAATGATAATACTACAATATACAATTATAAATAGAAGCTAAAAAGGGATTCATATGTTGTGGTATATAAAAGAGTAATAGGACATCAAGGAATAATGCACTAGAGGGAGTGCCATCGTGTTCATAATTCTATTACTAATGAAGAACTGAAGGTTTTTGTTGATGATATGTTAAGTCTTCATAATATTAAAACTGATATTACTCTGTTTTTTCTATATGTAGTGGCTAGTACGTTGGAATTCTTAGAGTTGTTGGTTCAAATTGGTGGTAAAGAAAAGGTTATCATAGGTGGTTAAAACTCCTTTTAACATTGATACAGATTTTAGGATAAAATAGTATTCTGCTTTCTTTTTTAACTGTTGGAGTGGAACCCAATGTTTTAGATGAGGCTTGTTAGAATCCAGTATATGTTGGTGCTGGAAGTGGAAATCACGAAGCTGTTGAGATTTTTTCATTTTGACATCACCTGTTTAGACTATAAAAGATTGGACTATTGATCAAATATTAGAAGATGAACCATCTAAAAGGTGAAACAGAAGGGGGGAAACAAGATAAATAAAGGAATTTGTAATGAAAAATCACCTAAAGTACCAGATGGATTATAAGAAGGAAATTATGGGAACATGGGGGTAGGGGCTCCTTGAGTGGGTTGTATTGATAACTGTTTCGGGCAGTAATGTACTATATAGTGGGAATTATTTGGGTAAACTACAAAAAATTATCCTTCAAGCATAACACATGGGATATAGAGAGAACTAAGAAATTAATATAAATACTAATTGTGAAAAAAATAACAATAATTATGATCGGTTGTAAGATAAAGTGAGAGACAAACAAGGTATCGGGTTTGAGTTTTACCATAGTGATGTATCATAAGGGAAGGGAGGCAGTGTGGATGAGGTAGAAGCTGAGTTGTAAGAGTTTTCATGGATTACAAATATGCTAACGTATTCTTCAAATTTTGCAGCAGTTTTCGGATTTGTGGGTTTTTACTTTAAAAGCCTTGTAGTAATATCTTCGTGAAGAAAAACGTCATTCCAACAATTAAGAGAGAGGAACAACCATAGGCTGACTAAATAAACCATTAATGGAAAAAAACATTATCTATGAAAGGTATAGAAACATAATAGATGTAGAAAGTCTAATAGAACACCAATAGTGTATGTGGAGAATAAAAAATTAATTGGAAGAGAAAAACAGAACATGGATAAAACTTATTAATATTCATCATTCCATTTATAGGGTTTAGGGTGGAGAAGTGGTAGGAATAACCTTCAATTTCAAAAACATCCTCTGAAATAATGTCCTATAATAGAATCATATGGCTACAGATCAATTAATTGATAAGAAAGAAGAATAAACATTCACTTCTTACAAAAAAATTCTAAAATTCAAAAGAAAACTGTGGCTGATAGAAGAAACATTATAGATTATGTACATATAATCAATATCACATATGAAATTTAAAAAAATTTGTTATCATTGTTATATGTCTAAAAAATCACTTACACTTAAATTACAAGAAAATAACACTGAAATAAGTAGCATAAAAACCTTTTCAACAAGAAAACTAAAAAAAGATATGCATATGCAATTATTATCAGTGATTAGAATTTCTAAAAGCAATTTTCAAAATGCATTTTTGAATTTGGAAAAAATGTAGAAAATTGAAGTGGAGAAAAGATAAAATAGTATATTTTAGTGTTTTAATTGATGGGAAATATATCTACTTTAATTAATGTGACTGTAGCTATTTTTGGCTCTACTATCTGAACCACCAAATGTATGTATGAAAGGGTGGCCTATTAATAAGTAGTTTTAAAACTGTATATAAGCAGTTTGAAAAAATATTTGAAGACCATTTTGATTATGAAATAACATATTCACATAAAATTTAGAAGATAATCTCTTGAATATGTAACCTCGAAAAAACATTTTTAGTGTTTAATAAGAAATCCTCACCTCTTTTCACTAATGAATAGTATTAAAAAAATTGGCTGCCTAATGGGAATAAAGAACAAATAAAAATTTGACACATGATAACATATAAGACTATAATAAAAGTATCAACAATAACAAAAAATTTTCAACTTATCATTAACAGAAAATGGACTGATTCCAAAAGAAATAATCAAACCGAACATGTTCTTTTGAAAATTAGGTTCACCAAATTCCATATATGAATAGTTAACATAATGCTAAAATTCCCAACACAATAATACTGGAAGATGTTATTTCATGAAAAAATAGTTAAAATGATATAGTTTTGGAAAAAAATGAACATTGCCTTTATAGAATTTTAAAATGATACATGTTTGGAAAATAAAAAATAATTCTCTTTTCATGTATTATGAAAAATGAGACATACATCACATTAATATTATCTAATATAATCTGATATTTTTTTCTAAAAATTTTTGTGAAAAACAAACACGACATTAATATTCTCCTTTTCATGATTCATGAATAAGAATCTATAGAACTAGGGATCTAGAGGATGATTCAATGAGCTACAACAACGCCTCAGAGACTTGGAACCACAAACAAAATGGGTGAATCATCACAAAAATTCTTATCTTGGTATGATCATTATGACTTCAATATTAACATTCTAGAGATGATAAGTGTAAAATCAACTTGAATTGGAGTTGTGATAAAAATAAATTAATGATTTCATTGATAAAATAATCATTGTTTAATTAAATTAATTGATTGATGACTTCTGCATCCATAATGAAGATCAAGCTATTCAGGTTTGATTGATAGTGAATAACTAGCATTTAATTAATATCATGAACAGTTCAATATGGGGTCCAAAAAATGGTTTTGATTCTTTTAAATCATTTATAATTTAATTTCATTCCAAATTGAGTATTAAATTTAGCATTAGAGGATTATTGATCAATGAAGGGATAATTCTGTGTCTGATAATAGTTGAGGAAAACTTATTATTATGCTTATCATTTCTGATAAGTGGTTTTGTTTAAGTGTTTTTAGATTACTTACTGAATAGTATTTTATTGCCCCTTATTGTAATTTGTTTTCTTCTAAAATATAAGATTCCATTTGAAAGCACTTCATTTTTTCATACATCTTATCATAAGAGATAATATTTAGAATGTCTAATGAAAACCTATTGAACGTATCACTTATCATAAGTTTTTAGACATTAACATTTCTAGATTGATTATTGAATAAATGATTCATGCCAATTGAGTGGTATTATTTTTGTATTTAAGTATAGAAATTTTTCAGAAACAGGGCACACAATACATTTTTTTAATTATGATTTTTCATAAAAGTAATAACAAAACACATGTTACATATTTTTTAAAACTGCTTATCATAAATGATAATTGTTGTACAAAATTTCAATAAGTGGTATCAAACAGACCCTTCATGAAAGAGTTTTTTCATGAATGTAACTAACACGACATATTTTTCAAACCTTGTATATCATGTAATGAGTGCAATGAGCAGTTTTCAATAATTTCTACTAAAAGGACCCAAATTCTCATAGTTGACAACCATATGCATAGGATTCCAAGTATTACAGCCCTAGCATGTATTAATTAAAAATTGTTTCAATTAATATAGGGTTTGCATTGGTTTTCAATGATAATTCCCGATCTATTATCATTATTCCTACTAATTGGGAGTGATTATAAATCAAAAGTCTAAGATTCAATGATATTAATGGAAACAACTTTATAAAGGAAATAACACACAATACCTACCAGGCTTCGTATGGTATTTATCAACCTATCTTAGCAACAAGATGCTTGTAAATGTTTCAAATTTTGAAACTAGAGCAACAATATCACTAAGAAGAAAAAGTCATTATCACTATCATTAATCAAAACCAATGTCATTAATACTGTAAAGATTATTTAATGAGCCATTTTTTTCTATTTGGGATATAAGTTGCAATCCTGGATGAAAATTCACTATGAAATTCATATTTAGATCTGAGTTCTGGACAATTTAATCATAGAGCTTGAAAAAGAGATTCACATGTTCAATACATGAAGAGGGGTTGAACAATAACCAATCAGATGACTAGAGAAAACACACATCTAAACCGGAAAAAACAATCATGATTAGCTTTTTCAACCTTCCATGTTTGACTATCAGCTTCAAATAAATAACATCCCACATTCTAGTGGGAGTTTCATATGTCAAATATAAATTTTTTTGAGAGATTGGGGTTTTGGATTTAGAACATGATATAGATAATAGATAAACCATGAGTTTAAAAAGTATCAATTGAGGACTGTTTGATGTAATTTTAGGTCATAGATCAAGCAATTGTTTTGAATGCTTCTCATAGAACATGTTGCAGATAGTACAAATACCATGGTCACTGATGATAGACCCTCTAAGAAAAAGTTAATTTTACAAATGTACATGTTGAACCAATGGAAACATTAGATTCATTAGTGATTTCTGATCCAAAACATCAATATAAGAATCAACACACTCTTAAAGTTAGAAGCCACTAGAGAAAGTTAAAAACCATAAGAGGGCTAAACTAAAGAAACATGTATGTTCGTTGACATTGGGAAAATCCTTCCCAGACCATCCGCATTACAATTTTCTAAAATAAAAAAATATAAAGAGAGGTCCCTAAAATTATATAAGGTGATGGCTATCTTGGACAAGGAGTGAAGATTCAAAAGAAAAAAAATATAATGGCTACAAGAACACAAGATGAAACCCATGATATTACCACATGCTTCCAACTTATGTAATGAAAAACAATTTTTACCAGTAAAAATGTGGCCCAATTCAACCCCAGTTATATGATTTAAATTGAATTTCATGGTTCCATTTATGTTCTACGTTTGAGTGTTGGGTAAAAAAACTAACTCTCGCCCCTTATGTTGTGGGATGATAAATATTCAGGGGTAAAATTGAATAACATGAATGAATTCATACCGGGTTTTATTGGATCAAAAAAGTGTACAGTTGAAATTGAACCATGGTAAGGCATGGGGTGACGATCAGTGACCAGGGTCAGTATTGGTGGGTTTGGGATAGGTACAGGAGGGGACACTGGAATGCGGGGAGAGGGAAAAAGGTGGGGATGATTATGAAACAGGGTTGGGGAAGCTAGTAGGGGGTTTGGGGAAGCAGGGGCTCCATTGGAGGTAGGCATGTATATAAGGGATGTGCGGGATGTAGTGAAAATCTGGGCAGGCAAATGGGATGTGAGGAAAACTTAGGAAAAATGGAGAAAAAGATAAAAGAAATGGAAGTCGATCAGGGAGACATGGCCGGTGAGCAATGGTGAGGGAGGTGGGGAAGGTGGGGAGGTGACATTGGCTAGTGCAGTGGTGGTACTAAGGTGTTCTAGGGATATAATAGATTTTTTTGGAGAACACATCAAATTAATAATAATTAATTTTTAGAAGTCTTTATTAGATTTAATTTAAAATATATATATATATATATATATATCGTGCCATGAAACATTGGTAAATTATAAATTTTTTAATTCAATATGTAAACATATATTTTTAATTGATTATCAATAGGTCTTTTTAAAATAATATTTAAAAATATATTTAATTATTGGGAAATGATTAATTGATATTGAATAATTTATTGGGATATGTATTGGTAATTGTAAAATATATTTAGGTAAAAGAACATATTGAAAATAAATTCATTTATTGTATAAATAATGATTGGTATTTGTATGAAAAAAATGAAATATTTAATTATTAATAAAAATTTGTTGGAATTGAACACTAAATATTAATAGATATATCAGTTGGTAAAATGATTTTTTTGGTACCTATGAAATATTTTTTGTTATTTAACCATTTCCAAAAAAATTAGGATGGAAATATATTTTTATGAAATATTTATTATTAATAGCAGTTTCATGTGTTTGTAGAAAAGATGTTGGTATTAGAATGATAAAGCAATAAACATAATTGTTGGTAAAAGATTTGTTGGAATTGAACCATCAATATCAATAGATATATGTGTTGGTAAAAACAAGTGTTTATAGTTAAAATCAATACCAATAAAACTAAATATCTATTGGAATTACTCGTTTTTACTAACAGATATATTATCTTTCATTAAATTTCTGTTGGAAGAAGTCAATTTTTTTGTAGTGCTACCTGGTTCGACATGTTGTTTATGGAATTTCCTCCTTCAAAAGAAACTGATGATATCCAGATCGAAGATCAATCTTCAAAAAATATTGGGATCCATGAATTTGATCAAATAAATAAACAATGTGAGGTAGGGGATGCTTTTTCTTTGTTTCTATAGCATTGATGTCCCTGTAGTCAATGCACAACCTCTTAGACCCATCATTCTTCCTAATTAAATGAACAGGGGATCCCCATGGAGAAACATTTGGGAGAATAAATCCTTTGTCACTCAATTCCTCTAGTTTTTTCTATACATCCACTAACTCCATAGAGGCCTTTCTATAAGGGGACCTTGATATGGGCCTTTAACCAAGAATTAAGTCATTAGAAAACTCAATTTTCCACTCTGGATGATGTCCATCTAAATCCTCTAGAAATATGATATCATATTCTTGCACAATTTATACATCCTCTATTTGAAAATTCTTCTCCTCATCCACGGTTATTATATTCCCTTCCTCCTTAATAATTGAATATAGTGGTGCTACTAGTGTTGGATCCAGATGAGAATCAGATGGTGATGTTTCTTCCCTAAAGATAACGGTACCACATCATCTTCAAAAGTTGTAACTTCATTCTTCTGGAAATAAATTTTCACATCATGGTTCAAAAGCCAACCTCTACCATGGATTTTATTAATTTCAATCATAAGTATGAAAATAAAATAATTAGATAACACACATTTATATACCATAATGAAGACTTCTATAAACAACATTATTGCAATGATATTACCCTTATGAGAATTCATTGATGACTCTCTCACTAAATCAAATTGTAAATATCTTATTTTCTTGGATAAATGAAAAGATATGAAAGAATGTGACTATCCAGAATCAAATAAATCATTTTATATGTTTGATTAAACAATTAATTTACCTTCCATCAGTATGTTAGGAACTTCAAAATCTGTAGTCGGGACCATATAAGCTTGGCCTTGCTCCATTGGCCTTCTTTAGAGAATGTTTCCCTTAGACTTAGGAAATTCATGTGCGTAGTGTCCCGTCTCCACACAATTGTAGCATTGAACATTGGTAGATTATTTCATCTCCATACGAACCTAAGATAGGTGGCCTTTTTCTTTACACTTGCAACATACTCCCATTCCCTTTAGGAAAGTGCAAGGGTGTTTCTTCCCAAAATTACCATAGGATGGACGTTCAACCCATCCCGTCTTACACATATCCTTATTTCCTTTTCTAGTGTTTTTGGCAGCCTCTTCATCTTTTTTTTTCCTTTAAAGTTATAATACATAGAAAATTAGTTTCAAATATGGATATCTCTTGAGACTGTATATTTATATAAAGATAAACATTTGGAGACTATATCCCCTCACTGGAATGGTTTTAAACCATAAAATAGTTGATAAATTTTAATTCATGGATTATTTATGTAGTCTATAGCTTGCCTTTCCATCCTTGTAATGTTGGATTCATACAAGAAAACATTTCATCCCCCTTCTACCTCAGATTCAAGTATTTTCACTTTATATCTACTCGATGTTCATGAGGGAAATATTTTTCTAGGAATATTTCCGTAAAATTAATTTATTCCATCTCTTCTATTTAAACTTCCTCCTTTTTTTGGATTAATGGCCACCACTGATTCACATCTCATAATGGACAATAAGCTTCAATGACAATATTTTCTATTTCATTACATCCCAAAGAGAGAAATATCTTCTCTGGGGAATATATCCACTCCACTTCTAAAAACGGGTTTCTAGTACCATTGTATGATGGAGGCTGTTATCATATAATGTTATCTTACAAACCTCCTCTATATGGGGGATCTAGATACTCTATACATGTAATGTTATTATTCATAACATGGGTAAGTTTTCCTAGTATAGTTATCAGTTGTTGTGCAACAATCACAACACTAGAGCGAACATCATTATCTTATATAGGAGGGAAATCCATACATGGGACACGCATGTCCATGCAGTGTCCATTCATTCCACTAGGCACCATTTCTAAATAATGTAATACACTAGATTAGGGTATGAATCATAATGTATAATCTCTATGTACAAATAAATATTTAGCATAAATTGGAATTCAATTTATAGATAATCTCTTAATCATAAACATGGTATATTTGAGGAAACATGTAAATTTAAATCCTTCATAATGTCTTATAATAAAAATTTGAATTCTCCAAAGCATATCCCCCAAGAGTTTCAATAAAAAGAGTGCAGCAAGGCCTTTTTTCATGTACTAGGATAACTCGGGTGAAGCCCGAAACTATATGTTAGAGTTTTTACTCAAAGGTATATCTGTTCCAAAGCCAACAGTACTTATTTGTATACAAAAAATGATTTATTTTCTAGAAATATTTACATAATCTATTCATTACCATGATTTAAGGACGTTCTTGTATGTTTTTCCTCAAATACTTTCTTAGGACATTGTTCTTAATCTAAATTTTCTAATGAAGTTTCTATAATTTCTACTAAACTTCCTTTGATACAAACTATAAGTATAAAAACCGTGTTACTTTAAGATGGTTCATTATTTTATTTATATTTTCTTATAAATAAAGATTATGCAACCAGATGTACTGAGTAGTTTAGTAAACAAAATTTGTACATAAATTTAATATTACAAAATAAAAAGAAATACAATATAGAAACTCTTTTGAAAACATCCAAAACACCTATAATATTTCAACATGTAATTGACAATAAAATTCATTATGTCCTAAGAAATTGATAAAAAAGAAATGGGTGAGCTAAAATTCTCATAAAGGGTAAGAAATACAGCAGAAGATATATAAACATTAGGCAATATGAATAACTAAAAACATATTCAATTAACAAAAAAAGATGAACACGTTATGGCTAGAATAATAGCTAAGTAAATAATGCCATAAAAAATATAATCATTAGTATTCTATCGGTTGAATAACCTGATGAACCATAAATTCTATTTACATGATGTGGGAATGCATAATGCAGGACATCATCACCATACCATCAAGTCCTTGTTCTAAGACCATAATTAATCATTTTGTCAAGGCCTTGTGCCAAAACTGTAGTTTGTCACATGAGACCTATTGATGCACCAAGGGGATATAGTAGGCCCCACCCAAAACATTCTATTCCCAATTTATTTCTCATATAAATGGGGATAAATATAAACAAAATTTACTTTCATATTGAAATTAATATATTAAATTTAAATAACATTCCTCAAACATTAAGCATAAACACTAACCATTCAGAGTAAATTGGTGAATGGTTTTATGATATGACATCCATAGAACAAATAATCATTAAAAATTAAATTAAATATGTATGAAAATTCAATTAAATATTAATATGAATAATACAAATGAATCAATAGAAGTACCGAAATAGATGAAGATGCTCCTATAAAATCTTGAATAAATTCTTGAGATAAATACTTGTTTTCTTTTAAAAGAATAGTTATTTTGGAAAACCATTTATAATATACTATAAGTGAAGTAAGATAGCTTTTTCCTAATAAAATTATTGATTTTATAAAGACAAGGATTCCAAAAAACAAATTATAGTGCGCCCTTGAAAAATAGGTATGTGTTTGAGAAATTCCTTTGACTTGGGCTTGTATTTTGGAAACAATTTTGAAAGTACCTTTTAAAATGTGTAACCACACATAAAATAAGGGGTTATTCTGGTTGGATTAATTGAATAAAATACTCACACAAAATTTAGGAGGAGTACATAATAATATATAAGTATTTTATTGGGGGTAATTAGACAATTAAAGTATCCAAATGAAAAAGCAAGTTTGGGTGGAAAACCCCTTACCTTAAGTACGAATCCGTTCCACTCTAGAAGTTAGGGTACTACAATATGAAATTATAATTATTAAAAAATTATTTCAGAACCACTTAGACATGATTATAGTTTATCATAATTCTATTTAGTTTATTTATGTCCTTATTTATAAGTTATTATAATGAATTTTGTCATTTCAGAGTGTTCATTTTCTGGATTTCCATAATCGATTCACATGTTTTTAAGTAATAGAGTTCATGTATAATAGATGTAAATATCGAAAATTAAAATACAATATTATATATGAACATAAATAAGATTTAATTTCCATTTCATTAATTTTGTTACATGGAAATATGATGAATAGTTATATGATTTATAATGACATACATTTAGATTATTTTATCAGTATTTTATTTTTTAGGAACTAGTTTGGACATATGATTTAATAATATATATGTTTACTAGTTTATGAATATTAATTATGCGATAATACATATATTATAGAGTAGTTAATATACAAAAACGGGTTCATGACCAGTAATGAAAGACAATTTGAAGAATGAAACTTTATCATCTATGAATGTTATAAATTAGAACCTCATGGATGTTGATTTAGTTTATAAAATAAAAGGGACAGAGTAAGAATATTAATGATGATTCTTAACTTAACATGATATAATTATATTATATCGATGATACTATAATTATCCTGGTTATTTGGATAGAGGATTTTAGGAGAGGATAACCAAAGAAGATAAATGGGAATGAATCTAAATGAAAAAGTAGGGCACTTTACCTCTTGAAATAACATCCTTGAATTCCTACATAAGGGAAGGGGTTTGGGTTTTTTGGAAAGACCCGGAGCTTATGGGACATGGGGAGTTACTAGGGAAGGGTATTTGGGTAGTTTTTTGAGGAGCCTCAAGTCATAGTAAAGTGAATAGAATAGGGAGAGATAAGGGTTTTATAGTTGAGGGGGTGAGTTTTGAATACTTTTTCATTATTTTAATAATTACCTCAAGTCTTCCAATAGTGTTGTGCCATGGGACCCATAATATAAATAAGTGAATGTGAGTTTAAACAAAGTATAAATGAATCACTCATGATGTCCTAAATAGGTTATTTCACTAATAATTTGTATATATTGTATTTTACTATATTTCACTATTCTTAAAAAATATAAGAATTTCATAAAAATCCCAAAATTCCATCCCTGCCATTTTTATATTTAAGATTCAATAATTAACTACATTATTAGAAATTAAATTTATAAATATTATTAATTTATTTTTTAAATATTATCTTAGTTAATTTGAAAAAAAAAATTATGAAGGTATAATTAGTATTATGTCACAATGAAAAATTAATTAAGATATAATTAGCTTATTACCTTAAGAAAATAAAATAATATCATTATTTAATATTTGTACATGTCATACTATTATCAAAAAGGTTATGTTTATATTCATAAAAAATCTAGTTTTTTCTATCAGACTCCAAATGACTCACTGATTACAACTCTATAAGACTGTTTCTCAAAATTCCAGACATAGTAGTGGAAATTTATTTTTTGATGGCTAGATTATAAAATGTGTTGTTTTATAGGGAAATATTTTTTCATGAATTAAATATTTATTTTCAGAACCTTGGGGTGTTAAAAGTACCCTCCTTCTATATTGGCCGATAATATGTAATTAATCAAGGACTCAATATTAAGTTAGTGAACCTTGGTAATATTGGTTAATAGTTGGCCAAGATTAGGTGTATGGTGGTTTTATTGTTTATTAACTATAGAAGTATTATACTTCTTCCACATTTCATTGAGAGGCATTTAATATTACCTCACCATGTTTACCTGAATGTTCACCCCTATATGTGAAACTATTTTTTTATTTATCAGGAGGTTGTTCCTCACCTCAAATGGAATTATTAGCTCAAAGCTTGGATCTATTGTCAGAGTTGATTCCGTAGGGGATTATATTTTTTTATTTTATTTTAGTGACATAATTTCAATAGGAAATTAAATTAAATTTTGGTATATTGGTTTTCATTTTATATTATTAATTTTCTTAATTATCTTCCTAATATTTTCTAGGGAATATGAGGTTCATGGATCACATTTCATTGATTTATATCCCCGATGCTAGTCAACAAATTGTGGACTAATTATGGTTCAATTTGGGGGTAAAATACATCTTCAATATCATCCCAAGATAGATTAATATTAAGGGATTGTCATGACATACATATTATTCAAATCTTGACTAATTCTGGATGCTATATAATTTTAGAGAGGGAAGGGTTGATATTAGCCACTATATCTGATAAAAGGAAAATGTGTCTCTAATTATTATTTCAATGTTAATAGTATAATATATGTCACATAAATGAAATATTTTACAGGTATGTTTCGTTTATTTACTACTATATATTTTTTGTGGGGGGTTCCCAAATAGTTTTGGAGGAAAGGGTGTGTTCTCATTATTTGGTCTAAACTATGAGCCCATTTAAAGTTTTAAAAACAAAGTTTGTTTTTTCAACTCTTCCATTTTTCAACATTTAACAAACATTCAACTTCCCAATTGGCATCCCCTAGTATATTAAAATCACCAAATCAATTTTTACACAAAGTGAATATATAATAATGATGGATTACAGATTTTTGTAATGGTCTGGGCCACCCCATAATCCCATATGAAAATTTAAATTATTATAGTTATGTATTCAATATCTCTATCATTTATTACTGTTTTTTTGGATTACACCGACGAATATAATCAAAAAACCACATATTCACCCCCTTTATCGAGTTTGACTCTTTGAAGCTCATATTTCCTGCAGATTAGGGAAATCTTTCATAGTCTTTCTCAAATCGACCAGATTTGAAGAGGTAAAATGTTTCATTCATTACTCCATCCATTTAAAACATTTTTCCAAATTTTAGTCCCAAATTGACTTACTATGACTTATTAGATCCTCTTTACCAGTTTTGGATGCTTCATGATTCAAAAATTGTTGGATTTGGGCCAATTTCATAAAGGTCCCTAAAGTAAATGGGTTCCTTTCTTCCTCCTAAAATTTTTATAGGGTTTCTCTGATCTTTTCTTGAAGTTATAATGTTTCAAGATATTTGGTTTTGTGCATAGGGTGTAAGCTTGTGTCTTTTTGGTTAAATCATAGGGTTTTAGGTTAGTTTTCACACCCTTGTGGTGTAGTGGTGGTCTGATTGATGTTTCATGAAATGGTTTGGAGTTTTTAGCATAAATGGTAGGCGATTACATGTATAAACATTATTAAATGTGTTAGTTTCACTTGATTTATATTATTAGAATGACTCACTTCCACTGTTTTTTCGGGAGAAAATTATATTTAGAATCATTTGTTAAGAGGTTGGTTTTTAATTGGAATTTTTGTGAAAAAATTAATATTTTTTATTTGTATTCAATGTTGTGTTCATTGGGGTTGTTTTATGATTCATGTAATAGTTTTATTAAATGATTTTATGGAAGAAAACTCCAGTTTTATGTTATATTGGTTTGATTTGGGTTTTCACATAGGGATTTTAGATGGATTTTATGTAAAAAATATGGATAAACTCCTTGGCATTGTTTTCTGAATGTTTTAAATGGTTTCATGAGTTATGTAAGAGGTGTAACTATAATGAAAAACTTTTTTGGTAGTAGTGTACATTTTAAATGGTCTATTTTATTGTGAAAGGGATGTTATTTAATTTCTAATATCTTGTAAAGGTTTTCTAAAATTGTTTAAAGGTTTTTTTGAAGTGTGAAAGAGAGGTGAAACATGTCGTGGGTTGTTTTATTGTGATTATGTTTTTCAAAATGAATTTTATTGAAAAACATGATCATATAACAATTGTGTGGGTTGTTCAGTGTCTGTGACATGGATTTGGTATTTGATTGTGGAAATTGTATTTCATGGATTGTGGAACTTGTTTGAGAATAAGAGGGAAAACATATGTATCTTGTTTGTTTGACGTCTACTTGTATGCTAGTGATCCCATGGGGTTTTCCCCAATTTCATATAGAAAGTTTAATGATAAAAATACTAAATAAACTATTATGATGATGGTGATGATGTTGGGTAACCCCTAGGTTATGGATACAATCCCTACTAAGTCTTGTGTGCATGAGAATAGAAATTTTTATGCTTACTTTCACCGAGTATGATGTACCTAGGACGCACAATGAGCTAGTGCCTATGGTTTTTTCCCATTGCTAGTGCACATTAGATATTTTATGCTTTTCATCGACATATGGCATTTTTGGCTAGAGAAATTAAGTATCTTTATCATTTTATTTAAATTCATTTATTCCTTCTAATATATCCCACTTAAATGTTGTTTTTATTTAAAGTTGCATATTTTAGAAATTTTTACTAGAAATTCTTATTTAAAAACATGCAATATTTTTCATATAATGATTATCACATGGAATATTTTACTGGTTTAATCCTAATAGAATTTGGATAACAAACTTCTTACACCTTTTGGTGTAATTAGACTTGGTTATTTTATCACAGGTTTGGGTAAAGCTTTTAGTGCCAATGGTTCGGGTTTCTAGCTGTCCTTCTTGGTGGAGTGCTTTCGAGATGGATTTAGGGCGGTGCCTATTTCAATGAGCTGGTTCTTGGGAAGTCATTTTGGATTTGATCACTTTTTTTAGTCTTTGATTATAATTTTAAATTCTATAACACAGTTCTCAAATTTTTTAAAATATTATTTGGTTTGAAAAATTCATATTTATTTTAGTGGATTCATTTGTTGTTTTATGGTTATTAACTATGGTAAATCATTCCAAAATTTCATTTTTATGATTGAAGAGAACTTTTTCCAGCTCAATGGGAATGGGAACACCCTTTCGGCCTTTCCACGAGATGGGTTGAGTGCCAGTTTTGATGGTAACAAAATTTATTTCATTAAAAAAATGGTATCAGAGCATGTTCACTCTTTGGGTCATGTTATTTGGGGAAGAGTCGGAATAGACCAGAGTTGGGATTTTTGGGGCTTGAAATTCTGATTTTGAATAGGGTTCCTAGCCAGAACACCTTGTAATATTATTTAACTCACCAAGGGATATTAGTTTTTATCTGATTCCTTTGGTTTTCTTGGTTTGATGATGATTTTGGGAAAAGAAAAGAGTGTTGTGTTAATGTTCTCAGTGAGATTGCAGGGATGGGAAAGCCATGTGGAGCTCGGGATATTTCCTTAAACACTCTCTATGATAGTGATATGATTGGAATACCACCACCAACCATATTTTCTATTCACCCATAGAAACTAGTTTCCTCTTGCATTATCTTGTGTCATTTAGATTTGGAATCTTGGATGTTTGGTTTTATAGAAAAAACATACCTGGTTTTATGAGGTGTAATGTTTTTTGTGAATTATTTTTCTAATATAATGGGAATTGATTGATTTGTGAAGTTTTGTAACTAAATTTTCATAATTTTTTATAAATGTTCAATGTTGTATTTAAACTCTTTTGAAAATATAAATTAAATCAAAATGGTGTTTGAAAATCTGTTTCAAATGGAACTTTCTAAATTATTGGAATAGTTTTTTGAAAGTAATAAAGTGTTTTTGAATTTTTGTGTGGAATTTAGATATGGATTTTTGATTTGGTAACTAGTGGGAATTTGAGATGTTTTACAAATCATTGTAAATTTGTTTTAAATAAGAAGATATGTGTTTTTCAATGAATGGGTGTTTATCAAATGATGTTTTTCCTAAAACAAAAATTCTTTCGAAAGGGGTGGACATGTTTGTAAATTTATCTGAATAGCATGAATGTGAGTTTCCATTCGAATAATTGTGCTGTTATGAAATGTTTTGTAAACTGTAAATTGGGTTTGATTTTGTCACTAGAAGGTTTGAGAAAATGTTGTGTTGGATGAATGTTTTGTTTCTGAAAAGTGGAACGAATTTTTTTAACCTTTGGTATTTATATGAGAAACAATATGCATGGGGGTATATGGGATGATGGATGGTTACTGGAATTGTTAGATGAGTGTCGGGATGGATATGAGGAGGGTACCAAATGGGGCATGGAAACATGCATGTGTGAGGGCCACAGAATTGCATTGGGGGATGCTCTAACCACCGACCCATTTATTTTCAATGAATTTATTTATTTTAAGGGAAAACATGAATTTTTGATGACTGGTTTGGGTGTTGCTTCTTATTTGTTTTTAGAAATACTATTTTTGAAGGATGATGGAGTCTAAGAATTCCACTTATGTAATTGTGTTTTGGATTTGTGTTTGGTTATAAAGATTGGATGAAGGGCTGGTTACTGGTCTTTTTATAATAAATATGATGGGAAGCTTTTATAGTGGTTCCCCTCATGTATTCTGTTCTGGTTTGGGGCATGTTTCGAATAATGAAACATCTTGGTTTACTCCTTGGGTTCTCTCGTATGATAAGGTTCATCCCCATTAAGAGTTAATTCATGATTTATATGGAGCCAAGAATCTTTCTCTATTGGAAAATCATTTAGTTGATAATAATAAATATTTTCTTCTCAACTTTTAGAGATTCTGTATACACCCTTTACCTTTCCATGTTTTTTGGATCCTCTTGTAGCGGGAGAGTGGTAATGGAAGGTTGAAAGAGACCTTAGTTTCATAAGTTACCTGAGTCACCAAAGGTGGAAGCGTCTCAGGTGTGTCAGTATAATATGTTGTCTAAGAGGGCCCCTAGGTCTATTGTCAGTCTTGTCAAAACAATAGTTCATGTAAGTCCATTCGTGTAGAAAATCGGGCCGAGTGAGGTTGTTATGGCCTCTTGCTGGAATCATCTGTTTTTTGGGACTCAAAATAAAGTATTTCTCATTATTATATTTCTATTATTTTAGAATGGTCATGTTTGATGATTCCAGGTCATGCTGTGTGCTAGTTTGACTATAAAGATGAAGGTTCTGAGATCATCTATGAGTCTTTTTTTTGTAGTAAGTGTGTCTCCCTTTGAAAAATCTCAACATCATATGTTTTGAATAATGTGTTTCCATTTTCCATTTCCTCCTTCATTTTTTCATAAAAAGAAACAATGGGTGATGAGTGTCCATATTCTAAGCCCATATTCCCACAAAATGTTAGGTTTTTTAACGTTTGTTTTAGTGTCTGTAATGTGTTGGTAAAACCATATGGTATTGTAGTGTAGTTTGTTATAGCACTGAAAGAAGAATATCTATTTGAGTGTTTCCAAACTCTAACTATGAGTATAATGATGGTTCAATCATACGATCTCTAGTTGTAGGTCCAAGAGTGATGTGGCCACATAGTTAGGGGAAATCATTAGGTCATTGAAATATTGGGTCAACACCTTTTCATTACTATGAAAGATGGGAATAGTTTAATCCTCTGGTATCATCATCAGGTTTTAGTTGTTCCCATTTAGTAGTTGAGTTGGGAGGAAATCATTTCCATGTCATAGTCTATGTTAATGTTATTACCTTGGGCTTCCTTTAAATATTTTTTAAAAATGATGAAATTTGAGCTAGGCAGATTGAGGGAAATAGTTTGCACACGATTAGAAGTAACAAAGTGCCCTCCTTGGAAACCATGTGATAAGAGAGAAATGCTACCAAATGGTCTCTACATAGCAGTTTGCCTCAGAACATGTAA
The DNA here is from genome assembly GCA_963277665.1 of Viscum album. Lineage (NCBI taxonomy): Eukaryota > Viridiplantae > Streptophyta > Magnoliopsida > Santalales > Viscaceae > Viscum > Viscum album. The sequence continues at coordinate 1,582,739,428 of OY728158.1, read as the reverse complement.
CAGTGAGAAGCTTCCCCTTTTAGTATAATTCTCTGCAGGTTTAGTTTATGGTTTTCCAAATTGTGTGGAATAACCATGCAGTCGTTCCAACTCTTTAAATTTTTTGGTCTTTTCATTTCGGCCAGTGCTGGTTAGTTAAGATGTCTGGTTCTATGGTGAGGATACCCACTATGAGTATCATGTATGTTATTTTGGAATATTCTAATGAAATTCTACCCCTCATGTGGGGAGTCGGTTCGGCCCTCCCATGTTAGTTTCCTGATTCTAACTCGGAAAAAAACATTGTTCCCCTTATGGTGGGGATTCTGTTTGTGTCTCCTCATATCAGTGACATGGTTTTGACCCAAAGTATTAGAATAGAAATGTTTATTCTCGTTCAGATTTATTTAACAACCAACACCCCCATTTAGTAAATGTTTTTATTGGAGTGTTCGCAATTGTCTTTTAAGTAAGGAAATGGAGGCCTTATTAGTTTTCATTCTTCATTCCAGGTAGGTTGCATGAGTCTTTTTAAGATAGTGTTTGAGGTGTTTTGTTTTGGTATATAGTTTGAATATGATTTAACATTTTTGGAGGTGTTTTATGTTTTGGTTGGTGAGAGTATTTATTCTTTTATTGATCAATTTAATTTATTTTTCCCTATTGGGGGCAGGTGAAACTTGGCAAATGAGTCCATTTTAGCCTTTCTATTGGGTTTTGTTTGTTTTTGTCCATGTTAACGCTTTCATAGGATGGAATGTTTTATTGTGTGGATAAATATCACATAAATGACTTATTTTAATAATTTTTTTCATTTAATTACAATTCCTGATTAGTTTGTGGGGGTTTCCAATGTAGTTTTTGAGGAAAGGGTGTGTTCTCGTGACTTAGCCCAAATAGTGGGCTCATTTCATGTTTTAAAAACAATGTTTTTATAAATCCTTAATTTTCAAACATTTTTTACCCATTATACTTTCCAATTGGCATACCTTGGTATATTATAACAACCATATCAATTTGGAACCCATAGGAATCCATAATAATGATGGATTTGGGATTTTTATTAATGTAATGGGCCAGCCTGTATGCCCATTTATTTCTTTAATGTATTATTTATTTTTTCAATATCTCGTTTATGTTTTATTGATTTTTGGTGATTCTACCTCCCACTCGAATCCAAACACATAAGGGGAACCTCTATAATCGAGTTTTTTTTCTTGGGATCTCATCTCTCCCTGTGGATTATGGCAATCATGTTTAGTCTTTCTCAAATCTCCCAAATTGGATGAGATAAAACTTTTCCTTCATAAATCCTTCAATTTTCACCCATTTCCCCCCATTTTAGACCCAACATGACCACCTAAGACTTATTATAACCTCCCTACCATTTTTAGGTGCATCAAGATTAAACTATGGGTGTATTTGGACCTATTTCTAAAAGATCCCCCAAGTAAATTGGTTTCCTTCCTTCCTCCTCCCATTTACTTAGGGCTTCTCCTATCATTTCAGGAAGTTCTAAAGTGTCCAGTAGTTTTGGTTTGTTCCTATGGTTTATCCCTGTGTCTATTTCATGAAATATTCGGGTTTTAGGTTGTTTTCCCTCCATTTTGATGTGGTGGTGGCACGATCGAAGTTTCACACAATGGTTTGGTATTTTTGGCACCAATGGTTGGTGATTTCAAGTGTAAGAATTATTGGATTTGTTGGATTTGATTGATATATTTTTTAGAATCATTCTATTATATTGAATTTTGTGTAAAAGTTATATTTGGTATCACTTTTAATAGGTGGTTTTTAAGTTCCATTTTTTCCAAAAATGATTTTTTTTGAATTCCATGTTGTGTTCTTTGGGGTTGTTTTATGATTCATGGAATTGTTTTATTAAATGTTGTTATGGATTCCACTTCTAATTTTATGTGATATTGGAATTGTTTTGGTCTTTAAAGAGTGGTTTTAGAATTATTTTATGTGAAAAACATGGTTACATTTTTTGGATTTTTTTGTGAAGTTTTTAAATGGTTTCTGGATTTATGTAAGAGGTTAAACTATGTTGTCAAACATTTTTGGTAGAAGTGTACTTTTGAAACAGTCTATTTTAATGTGAAAGATATGTTATATGAATTTTACTATCTTGGAATGGTTTTATACAATATTTTAAAGTATTTTTTGATGTGTGAAAGAGATGTGAAACGTGTTGTGGACTCTTTTTGTGTGAGTATGTTTTCTAAAATGAATTTTAATGAAAAAGGGGATCATGTTACATGTGTGTGGATAGTTTGTTTTTGGTGAATTGAAAGTGGTAAATTCATGTGAGAATTGCATTCCATGGCTATTGGAACTTGTTTGATCCCAATAGGTTACTCCCGGGTATCTAGGTGGGTGGATGTGTACTGGTATGCTATTGATCCCCTGGGTATTGGCCCTTGTTTCACATTGAATGATTGACAATAACAACACTAACGAAAGTATGATTATGATGATGATGATTTTGGGGATCCACTATGTTTATGGTATAATCTCTACTAGTGGCTCTTGTTCACGAGAATATATACTGGTATGGTTACTTTCATTCAGTATGAGGTACTTGGGTCCCACAGCATGCTAGTTCCTACGGTTATTTCACATTTCTAGTGCTCATAAAATATTTTATGATTACCTTCAGCATAAGGTATGTTTGGGTGGATAAATTTAGTACCTTTTCGTTCTATTTATAATTGTTTATTTCTTTTAAATTATCCCACTTAAAAGGGTTTTTTTAAGTTGCATCTTTTTGAAATTGTTACTACAATTTCATGTTTACAAAACATGCATGGTTTTTTGTCTAATAATGATTATCAAATGGTATATTTTAGTGCTGGATTCCTATTGGGTTTTGGATCACACCCCACTTATGCATTTGGATGTAAGTACATTGGGATATTTTTTTTCAAGTTTGGGTAAATATTTTAGTGCCAATGGATTGGGTTTCTAGCTATCCTTCTTGGTGTAGTGTCATGGATATGGCTTGACGGCGGTTTATATTTCCATGAGGAGGTTCTTGGGATTCCCTTTTGGTTTTGTTCCCTTTTTAGAGTATTTGAGTATTATTTTAAATTGTTTTACTCAATTTTGAAATTTTTCAAAATATAATTTGGTTTGAAAATTTAATGTTTATTTTATTAGATTGATTTGTCGTTCTATGGCTATAAACTCAAGTAAATTGTCCCCAAATTTGATTTTTATGATAAACGAGCACTTGTGTCAGCTCATGGGGATCAAGAATGCCCTTCAGGTCTTTCCACGTGCCTTGTCGGTTGATAGTTCTCATGGTGACCATATTTGGTTCATGAAAATATTATAAAAATTGAAATTGTTTTCAATGATTTTTCTAAACAAATGATGAATATTGTTGATATTTATATGTTTATAAAGATAATTTTTTCATAGTTATTAAAATTATATAAGAGAATGAATGTCGTTTCCTCTATAAAGGGTAGTATTATTTATAATTATTAAGGAATATTGTTATAAAATATGAAATGGTATTTTATTCTACAATAGTATTAAAATAAATACAATTTAATGGAGATGAAGGGAAATGGGTAAATTAAATTTAGTTAAACAAATTATTAAGTGTTTAAACAATATGACTACTTCTTGATTTGATATCATATATGTAATATCATTAAATTTATTATATTAAATCTCAATAAATGAATCTTATATAATTGAAGTGAATATTATTATACGATATATTATCGGTACTCTTGAATTTTGGATTTTTATCCTAGTAAAGGAATATTGGATCAATATAAATTATTTAAATTGGATTGTGATAGATGTATTGTTGAATAATTGTATATATACAAGATATTTCACATATTGGTGGGTATGTGTGTTTCTTATCACACATGTTAGAAAATTATAAATAAATTAATAATATTACAATAATATTATTTTCTCGAACTCGTGAAAATACTCGAATATATATATGGATGATAATATAGATAAATGATATCAATGTGGAAATCATGTTTCAATTATTAGTGGGATATAATAATAAAAATGAAGTAAACCCTTTAGGGAACCTGGTTAAACATTCTGAACTAATGAAAATAGACATAATGTTGAACTTAAAAAAATAAATGTTTGAGAAATGAGAAAATAACTATGATTTTTCCTACAACAGAGGAATTGTCTGATGTCATTACCTATTCATTTCAAAATGATTCATTTCAAATTTTTTCATTAATGATTTAAGTTCAAACTCATTCATAAAAAGGATAAGGTATCATGAACTATTCAATGTGCACTTTTAGTTTTTTTCAAATGGGGTGATAGAATAATTTATTCAAAAAAATATTTTTTAATGGGGATATTATGTTTATAGTGATTTTTATAAGAATAAATTGTGAATTTTGAGTATATTTGTGGATAAAATGTATGAATGGTTTTAATATGGTTTATAAGTATGTGTCCAGTTTTATTCATTATCCACATTTTTAATTAAATTTTACATAGATTTTAAATTTTAAGAGAAGTGGAATATAATAGTTTAATGTGGATTCAAGTCATTTTGATGTAAAATATAGACATTATGATTATTAGTTTTATTTCCTACAATAATTATTTCACATTTTATTATAATAATTGAATGATGATTCTATATTTCATTGAATAAGGATTTATTTTCAATAGATGATAAAAAATCTAATTGGGATGTTGTTGGGGCTAAGATGTTACTAGCATTTTGTTGAATTTTGATTCCCACATAGGTAAAAATTTATAAAATAGTTCAATCACATTTAAATTCAAATGATTTAATTTTTTTTCATATTATGTCATGTCTATTTTAAATGATAGAGGATAATGGAAATAATTTGGTGTTGGAAGGTGAATTTATTGGGGAATGATGGAAACATCATGTTGTAATGGTAATTGTTACTTCATAATGAACCCCTATAATATTATCACGTGGGAATTGAAAAATATAACTTGTTATAATATATTTCATTATTCAATTATTATATTCAAAAATATTAATTATGATTGATTAGTTCCATCGACACATAGTGGTCACTTTGAAACTGGAAATCCATGATTTCTTCTATTCTCGCAATTTTTGGGTTTGTAACTAGATTCGTCAATGAGAGAGTTAATTGTTATCGTCATGGATAAAATCGCATAACTATATCCTAGACAGAGTCTTAGATGAAATCAATATGGATTCCAATACACTAGATATTAATGACTAGTGGTGAGAGAAAAATATATATATCTTAGAGATATTGTTCCCTCGAAATCAAAACCATAAATAAAAAATAATAAACCTATAATCGTCCCTATAAAATAATCAATATAAAAATAATTGAACAACATGTAATGTTATATGAAATAAATATGTTTTATTACATTACTATATATTAATTTATCATCCATTGGGATTATCGCATGAAAAAATATAATGAATGAAATATACAAGTAGGATCCACTAAGAACTCAAGCCTCACATCCACCCTTTTTATAATACCTGATTAGATAGTTTAGCATGAACCACGAAAAAACATGTGATCAAAGATGAAAAATATATATAAGGTCTACACACATATTAGATTTTCCATGAAGAGTGTGAGAAATATTTCCTAGTAGGGTCTCATCATGTTCCCTTAATAGGTTCCACTATATATGTTTCTGAATAATGAAAATAATTAATAAAAAATAAACATCCTTGTTGGGTAATCTTTTGATATTAATAACCATATGACTCATAAATATACATTTTTCAATGGACATTTAAAATCACCATCCTCATGAAAAAAATAATAGTTCATAATATCAAACTCTGGGAAAGCTGAGTCACTTATTTTCAACCCAAACTAAATGATACTGGGTATGATACCTTGACATATCTCATCCATTACTCAAATATATAAATTATGGAATTCTAACAAGTCCCAATCACAATCTTCACCCCTAGGGTTGTGTCCAGCATGAAAAATAAATCATCATATACTAATCATTGACATTTATACTCTCCCTCAAGGTATGGTCCCATAACCATATCATTGACTATCACCTTCTCAGTCAAGGTAGTTCATCCCAATACCATTTCACTCAAGGTGAATTTGTACACCCAGTATTGTTATCTACCACATCATACTGATCACACTCTTATATAATGTTTGGTTTCACAAGAATAACCTATTCAATAACTTCTCACATAAGATGGGCCTGCTAGTGCATTCTTGTTCAAGGTGAGCACTTCCAATACCTTCTTAGCCAAAGTTAGTCTAGTTATCAAGTCTCATATCACATCACATAATACCCTACCTTCTAACTAAAGACAGGGTCCTAAATCATCCTAACCATTACCTTTCCTCTTATTGTAGTGTAACATCACTTTAAGTTATCTATATTTACATTTAAGGTAGGGTCTAATATACCCAACAAAGACTATTCCTTCACACTCAATGAAATCTTCCAATGCCTCCTCAGTAATGGAGTGGTAAAACGATGAGATATCATCCACACATAGATAAAAGATATCATTTCATCATGTGTAAAAAACACACACATGAAATAATAAATAGGTATTTATAATATATTTTACAATCTCTCCAACTCATCACTGAGATGATACTAAATATAGACCGATTGTTGTATCTTGATGCACATCTCATCATCGATCAAGCCATATAGACCCATCCTCTGATGAATATATCAGTAAAAATATAAAAACATTCCAAATCCATAAACATTCTCATGTTTTCTATAAGGGAATAGATTAATTCATATAAACACATCCCAGTCTCTTCTCTTTGTTATTAACATACACTAGTCACCCCAAAGTGTCCTCATAGCTTGCTGGATCTACATGACTCAGGCCCAATAAAGTTGATCAACGACATATTCAAATTCCAAATCCCAACACAATTTCTCTAACTATGGACCCTATTATTTTAATATACACTATGTACATTGTAAAACCTATAATAGGTTATACATGCAATCCCTAAAACCCAAAATTTTGTTAAATCCCTCAAATACCAATGGATATCTCCTACGATCTGGGTCATGATGAAAACATACCCATCTAACCAGATCAATACCTAGATGGAATTTTCTTTCTCTGTGAACACACCACGTCTCCACTTATCCATAATGACTTTGTTCCCCATGTTTCATGATATGTACAACCATATAAATTGTAAAAACTATTATTATCCCACTAATGTCTACCCAAATATCAAAGGAAACAAACCTATGATATTTTTATCTCATATTTACCACAAGAACCTAAACCAAACCTCAATTGAAATTAATTGGTACCTTTATCTCCACTATGGAATATTAATCAATTAATCTCAAAATATCTTAAGATAAACGATACAGTAGTTCAAACTTAATAAGGACTAATTTTATCCATTATATTTACCTAGGAAATTCCAATTACGAAACACATTTACATGATCCAAAAATTTAATAAAATAAAGAAAAATCATGCCTAAGAAATCATATATTAGTGGAAAAATATAAATCAAACAAGGATATACTATCCTCATAATTCTAAAATCATCCTCAACCAAGATCAAGAATACCTCTTTAAAACTATTATCAACACATGTTGTCATATATCTGCCTATGAAATATGAGTAATTAATTATAACATTTTATAATTAATTATTCATTTATTACCAAAGATGGTTAGTCACCTAAAAACACACCAAGAAATGTCCCATAAGGAAAACATTATGTATCCTAGCACATTAATCATTTAGGGACGTCTTTTATCCACATCACAAAATAGTCCAATCATTTTTTGAATACTATCACTATTATTGGGAGAACTCAAAATAAAAACACATGTTGAAGACACTAAAATCAGGGGCTACTGAATTATAATATGAAAGGATAAAGAGGGAATAATCGTACCTTGATTTAACCATGAAACAATCCTAAAATCACCTCTCGAAAGGGTATTTAATAGAGAAAGAAGGGTTTAAAAATATCCAAAATGGTTATCTCTAAAAAATTTATTATCTAAAATGGGTGGGGCTAGATGAAAACACCATGTCTTCATATGTTATTAAAATTAAAAAAGGATCTAATTATGACAAACCTTTAATGGGTCATGGTGTGATTCCCACATTGGGTCACACATCATGATATAGTCCCATGGGTCATGTGATTACATATCTCCCTTCTCTATACAACCAATCGAGAGTCCATGGGCTCTATGACGTGTCCCTCATCTTTTTTCCTAACGTATTATGGTGAAAATTAATATAGGTGTTGAATTATTATTTAAAAAAGACGTATAATTTTTGTTCCTATTAAAGTATTATGTTGATAAATTTTATGTATTTCTAATCAATTAAATGATCATGGTAAATAAACATCAAACTATATTGAATTAAATTAAAAAATAACAAAAAAAATTAATGTAATTTTTTAAATGTTGATGAATGGTTAACATAGAGGAATTTTGAAATCAAAACATAGTGTATTGTTTAAAAAATAATTAATTAAAATTATATTAATGAAACCGAAATTTTAAACAAAACTATAAGGAGAATTTTTCATCTAAATTAAAGATATCCCTAACTTTAAAACTATCATAATATATTGATTGTTTTATACATATAATATTATTTTTACCACAATCCCTGGAATTGCTCAACCAACATATCAGTATTAGATCACCTACACACACCGAAAGTACTTGATCTATGTATTTCTATTAGTGGAATCCCATGATCACAAGATCTGAAATTCCTTGATCTATTTATCACCAGAATACATCGATCACATAGTATTTGTATAAAAATAACATTTCTAGGAAAATTACATTAAAAGTTCTATAAGTGTAGCTCTATATAATATAAAAATGAAAAATATTACTCTAACAAGATGATCCCTCAAGAACATGAAATTGAAAAACATCCATATGAATTGAAACATTATTAATGTCTAATAAATAAGTGTTTTCACATATATACCTCATACTTGATGTGATTCTTTGTTTATTTGAATTTTATAAAAAAACTTCAATGGTCCAATTAATCAATAAATATAGTTTGTTTTAACTATATTAGATGTAAAATCTTTATCAATTGATAAATGTAGAAAGTTTCTTTACTAATTGACCACTTAAACCATCACTTGTATAGTGATTTCAAAACCTCTGGATATAATCTATCATGAAATATTATATAACTATATTTTTATAAAATAGTTTTAGTTCTCAAATATTATATTTTTTGGAAGCTCATTCTTAATACACATAACAATTTAAACTAATACATCAAGTAAGATTTTGTTTATATAAATATTATTGTGATTTATGAAAATGAAAATGTAAGGATTCATTGGCTAAACGATCTATCCCTATTGGAAAACACAAGACACAAAATAAAATTTTAGTATTAGAAAATAATTTAAAAATACTCTCCTTGATTTTTAAATAAAATATAATTTATCCCCCAAAAAATGTAGATCCTATATGACAAATATTAACAAGAAAAAATGAACAATTTTGAAAAAAAATGAAGATACTATGTAAAAAAAATTCTTAAATTTCAAGCCTTTTGGGATTTTTAAAAAAAAATCAGAAGAATAAAAATAATAAAAAATTATAAATATAATTATAAAAGAGGAGTATATGGTAATATGTTTTCCATTATTTTGTGAATTATTTTTCTCTTCAGATATTATATAAAAATCATTTTAGTATTCTTAATGTAATTAAATTTTTATGTATCAATCCAATTTTGTCCATGCCTTCCTATATGATAAAGTGTTTTTTAAAAGTCAGTTATAGTTGAACTACACCTTCTCCACCATCAGTAAGTATATTTTCACGAATTTCCATATAATATAATATATGAATTTTCATTATGATACTTTTAATATCTCCATCTTTATTTATAATCATAGAGTGGGATTTCGTTATATCTAATCCTTTCACTACTTTGGAAGGGAAAACCATAATATATAAGGACGATCTTGTAAGGTTCTTTAGTTAAAATAGAATAATGACACATCCAATGAATGACATTACAGAATAGAAAAGAGAACAAAAAAATATAACTAAATGAATAAATTAATTAATGTTACAATATTTATAATGGAAGATAATATTTATATTACCCAACAAGTTTTTCATTTATGTTCTACAAGTTCTCAAAAACATTAAAAAACGAGTGGATAGAAAATAATTCAAACAACTTCATTTTGTATTATTATTTAAATTATTTCTAAACATAAAAAAAATTCTACCATTCTGAAATGGAATAAAAATTACATAATAAATAGTAATAAAAATTTATATGTGATTTTTTTTGATAAATATGAAAATAGTGTATTACATATATATGAATTTCTCATGAGTGATGTGTTGGATTCCAAGATAAGTAAATGAAACAATTATTGTCACAAAAAATTGGATATTGAGTAATATTGAAGCCAAAATATGTGAGGGTGTATTGAATCCACAACATTTGATCACAATAACCTTTGACTACAAAAAATTATGAGGACCCGACTTTATACATTTCATAATATTGTATTAAATTAATAATTCACATTGAGGATATTTTCAGGATTTGAGTTTTAGAGAATTAGGACATCACTATTACATCTCAAAAGATTACAAAGTAGACACTTCAACCGAGTTTCCGTTTTATTCATAAAATAAAAACTCTTGAAAAAAAGAGTCATGTATTGTTCCATGTTTTAGACAGCATTACTTTTCCTTGATCCCATCCTTGAACCTATTCATCTTTATGTCCTGTGAAAACATTTCAAAACATGGGATGAGCATAAAAAGCTCAGTATGGGATATAAAAAAAGGAAATTAAAAATTAGTTCATAAATAAAAACAAAACATTAACACTTTTACTTACCAAATGAAAACATAAGATTTATGAACAACACATAGTAATCACAAATCATAAAAATACTTATTGCATTCATGTCATACTTAAATTCTAGATATCACAGCTACATAATGAGTTTCGTTGGAATACACATCTCAGTATATTCCCTAAATCTCTTTATAGAAACATTTAGGTTTACCTCTATCACATTACCCAATGCATTGGAGAGCTATCTCAGGCACACCCGCCCTAGGTTTATCACGAAACCACCTGTATACATAATCAATTCCCAAGAACCAGAACATATTCATATCACATAAAACAAACATAAAGGAATCTTAAAATATGTCATTAAAATATATTGACATAATAAATCCATTATAGAAACAATTTTCAATAACAAAATACATAAAAGTATATGGTATTTTTTTTAAACACTATGGCATGTTAAGGAATCCAAATATCAAATAATACTCATGGTGGTGGAAAAAGGTTGTTGTCACCTCTTACATTAAAAAAACTTTCCTTTTAATTTCTAGTAAAACGCTTTTTATAAAAATATTCCATTTGAATGAAATGAAAATAAAATGGTTTTTATTCGGTGTATAAAATAATGTTGTGTATTATTACATAATATGTCTCAATGGAAGGAGATTGAGATGATGTCCATTGCCTTGTTTCGGACTTGACCCATTCGTTCTTCAATCTTATGAATAATAAACTAATGTTAACTTATACTTCTTTAAGATCATTTTCTAGTGTATTATTCTTTTTATATCACTTATTACCATGTTATAAACATTATTTCATCATTTAAGTTAATAACGTTCATTTCGTAGATATTTGGTACTTAAGTCAAAAATGAACACCTTATATTTACAAGTTGTCCATGTGGTCAATAGTTCATTATATCCAGAAAGATATTAATTATTTAGATATCATATATATCATATATAACTAATATATATTTATATATTTATATATTTATAATAGTACATGTCATTTGGAGGTAAAAAATTAAATGCACCGATCATGGAGATGGTATGTCGTACGTATGCATGAACAATACATTCATTTATATTTTTTATTTTAATGGAATTAAAACATAATGATAGATAGGTATATTATACTTCCAGTATAATATAATATATAATATCATTAACCCCATACTTTATATGTCCCACATATGGCATAATGAGTCCTGTCACTTTGAGGGGTCGGTAGTCTGCACTTCCTAAAAGGAAATTATTGCGGTTACCCATTATGGAAACCATAAAAGTATGCTATAAATGAAAAATACAGAAGAATAATGAAAACCTAAACATAATATATATCATATATAAATATAGTGTCATCTTAATGGCCACCATGATAGGAGGTAGGAGATAATCAATCAATCATAGTCCCGTGAGGTGTTAGTTTTCCACCCACAGAAATAGTATGTTCTTCACCCATTAGATGAAGGTGTGTGAAAGTGTAGTTAAAATTATTCTCATAAAAACATCCTAGTATATTGAGGATACTAGTTTCATTATAAAATAAATGAATAAAAATAGTTTAGGGGTTGGATTAGTAAAATAATTGAAACAGTGTTAATAGAAACATTTACCATTAATTTGGGTAACTTATTTTGGTTTGAGCCAAAAGGAATTCTAGATGTGCCTTCTGCCTAAGGTAACACTTGTTGGAGGAGTATAGGGATTTAGGGATATTAATTGGTAAGAGTATGGATGATCCAAAAGGCTTTATATGTGTGAGGAATTGGTTATAAGTGAGGAATTTTTATAAGGGGGAGGAGGGGCTCTTTAGGAAACTGTGATAATAATATTTTATTATATAATGACATTCGGTTTTTAATGGTCCAAAACCAATTAAAGTTGAAAATAAGATGACTCATGGTCGAAATAAAATCATCCAATTATAATTGGATAGGTTTTGGATATTGTTTTAGTATTTATTATCTTATTTATTTAAATCTTTTATTAATGAGGTAAATACTGCATCATTATTGTGTCATAAATAATTTAATTTATTTGATGTCTAAATTTTTTAAAAAATATACCATGATATAGGAAATATTTTTATATTTCAAATTAATATATATAGTCTAAAGGATAATTTTTTGTATCCCCAATTAAAAATTAATTTACTAAAATATATTTGTTTTTGTCATTTTTTACTTTACGTTAATTAATCAAAAGTGTCATTATCACTCTCAAGAGGATCAATGGTGTCCCAAATTCGACCCAAAGATGAAAATGGTCGTAAATTACTCAACCAATAAGGGATAGACAAGTGTTAAGGTAATTTTTTATTATTATAATATTTTTTTTATCTTAAATAACCCTATTTACCTTTAAACACAGTAAATAAAAGTCAAAAGTTACTATTCGCCAAAAATTATTTTTAACTTATTGAACCACATTTTAAATACTGATAACAACCATGTATGTGGGATTTTCAAAATTAAATTCACAAAAGAGGATAAATTTCATTTAAATGAAATATTGATTTCTTAACTACTACTAAGTGGTTTCACTATTCAACAAAAATTGATGTTTCATAGAAAAGAACCAAAATGTCAGCCTAATCTATATTTGAAATTAAAAATTAAAAAACAATGACTATTTCTTCAAATAAAAATCATAGAAGTGGCATTAATTAATTTAAAATTAATTCCCGTTGTTAAAATAAATAGCGTGTTTTAAAAACAATAACTATCAAAAGAAGGACACTTGTTTATTTCAATTTCAATGTGAAATTAATTACAATGACCAAAATTGGATTAAATGTTAAAAATATATTCTAATTACACTTTAAAACCAATTAAAAATATAATCTAACCATATAAATAAATTAGATTAAAACACAGTTTTGAATTAAAATACAATATTTTTCCCGATAAGGGTGGTGATGGGCCTGCTATTCCTGTTGATAAGAAAAAATCACAAGGAGTTGTTCTTGAGGTTTTTTTCCATCCTAAAATTGATTAAAAAGGTCACATATATTCCCATACTTCATATAACAAGTCAAAATCTTGGTCTTCCATCTTTCGTGAAGAGGTGAATTTTTAAAATGTTGATACTCAATATCAAGCAAAATGTGCTAATTTGCAACAAACTCAAATTTATTCGCCTCCCCAATTGTTAGGAAATGTTGATAACTACAAATATATAAAAGAGACTAAATATTTCACTCCAAAATAAGCTCACCATCCACCTTCAAATGATAGGATGATTCCATTAGATATCTGAAAGGATAAGAAAATATTAGAAACTGTCTCTCCCATTATTTATAATCCTGGTCATGCTTCTTCAAAACCTCTTATGGATAATGATGTATTTCAGCTCATTTCATAAAAGAAGGGAAATTCATCAGGTGTATTGACTACAGGTACCCCTTCCTTTGGTCAACATATTGATGATGATTCTAAGATGCAGGATACTACTCAAGGCTCTCTTAATGAGACTCAGGAGACCCTCATACAGACTACTTTAATTGAGGGGGTTGCTTCTCCTAGAAAACACAAAGAGCATGAAGACAACTATGATTCTGACAGCACCGATGCTGAGACAATTTTATAAATGCTAAAATCTTTCATTCTATTATAGAATGATCAAGAGGTTGTGGTTGGGGTCAGGGTCGTGGAAGTGCAGAATGGCATGCAATTCAAGATGAAGAGATAAAGCTAACTGCCAGATTAATGAAAAAGATAGTTAAGTAGTTTTTTGCCTTGGTCTTTGCCATGTTTCCTATTTTCTTTTTGGATACTCTATTTTGGTTTCTTTTTAATTTTATAGGCACTACCTCCACCTTAAAAAACAATATTTTGCATTATTCATTAAAAAATGAACTTTATCAGAAAAATTCCTAAAAAATTATACAAATTAAATTTTTATGTCCCCATTCTAACGAAGGATTCTATATGGTCAAAAAGAATGTATTAATGTGTCCAAAACTATATTTAAAGAGGGTTCTCCATTAAATTGCGGTAAATTGACCTTTTAATGTAAATTACACTTAAAATTAGATTCATTAACATTTTAAGCCTCTAAATTTTTATTTATTAAATATAAATACATTTAACAAACATGTATAATAATATTGTAGTTGGATTTTTTCATTACCTAGAATACAATGGCTAGGATTTAACTACCATTTAGAATAATAATATTATATTATTAGTGAGAAATGAAAGATTTCAAAGAAACACATAGTTGCGTATCGAGTACACTATCGAACATAGACACCCCTTTATAGTAGACTTGATATTTAATTCAAAAAAATTAATAAATATGAAATATGTATTATTCTTTATTTACATGGGATGTTACATCCTTCCCCCTTTTTGTAATTTCATACTTTCCATTTTACTTATCAAAATAAGTGGGTGTATATATACTTTATAGCATTTTCATATTCCCACATTGCCTATTCAACCATATAATTTTTCCACAAAACCATTACCTTGTGAATTACCTTATTCCGCAACACTTTCTCTCTTCGCTCAAGAATCTGGACTGCTTGTTCCTCGTAATGGAGAATATCTTACAACTAAACTACCTCTAGGATCAAAACATGAGATGAATTTGGCATACACTTTCTCAACATCGAAACATGAAAAAAATTGTATATCTGGGATAAGCTTGGAGGTAATGCCGCTATTTAAGAAACTGATCCAACATTCTCCAGGATTTCATAAGGTCCATTAAACTTTGGACTCAAATATACTTTCTTACCAAAATGCATTACACTTTTCTCTGGAGAAACATTGAAAAAGACATGGTCACATACATCAAAAGAAAGATCATTACTCCAATTATCTTCATAACTTATCTGTCTTCTCTGAGCTGGTCTCATGTTCTTCTGAATAAACTAATCTTTCTCTGCCATCACTTTTACCAATTCTGGCCCCATCATCTTCCTTTCACATATATCATCCCAAAAATATGGTTTCAACAATGCTTTCCAAATAATGCATCAAATGGATCCATCTATATACTAGAATGAAAACTATTATTATATGAAAATTCAACCAATGAAAGAGGTTGGTCTGAACTTCCTTGATAATCCATTGAGTAACCACATAACATATCCCTCAATGTATGAATTGTTTGATCCGATTTCCCATATGATTGAGGATTTAGGGCTGTACGAAAATTTAATTCAGTACCCAACGACTTCTGTAGTACTTTCCAAAACTTAGAAGTAATCTTGGGATCACGATCAGATATAATGGAGAGGGGAACTCCATGCATGTAACACCCCGAGATTTTATGAAAAATATTCATTTTAATTTCATTAATGTCTTCTGTTGTACGCTACACCAAAAGAAGCTTTCACAACACGCATCCTTTACTTTCCTTGCATTACACACAATCACGACCTTTCTCGATAGCGTGTGTAGTACGCAATACCGAGTTTCACTAAACAATGATATGCTATTAAAATCTTATTAAAACTAGCCGTTATGAATAGTAATAACCACTTTTTGAAATTTTGTAAATTTTATTTTCAAAATGGACTTCATTTTTGGATTTGGAATATCAAAATTAGCTTAGGGTGAAATTTTGGTATTTTTCGGATTACATTCATTTTCTAATAAATAGTGAAAATTACTAAATTTTAATTAAAAAATAACCTTTTTAATTGAAATAACTAATTGTGATAAATTATTAATTTGAGTGGTTTTAAAGTATATTTGGAATATATTTTTACAATTTAATATAATGTTGGTCATTGGATGTAATTTCACATTTAAACCAGACATAAAAAACTGTCAATATTTTGATAGTTATTATCTCTTAAGAACACGCTATTTGTTTTGATGATGGGAATTAATTTTTAAATTAATTAATGCAACTGATATTTTTTTAATTTGGTAAAATAGAAATCATTTTTGAGTTCATAATATCAAATATATCTTAGGCCTAATTTGTGTTATTTTTCTAGAAACTTTCATTTTTTGATGAATAGTGAAACCACTATGTGGTAGTTAAAAAAATGAATTTTTCATAAAAAATAATTTTACCACTTATTTGAGAGGAATTCCAAAAATCCGAGAGACCCGGTTGATGTCAGTAAGTAAAATTTGGTTCAATGAGATGAAAATAAGTTTTGGTTAATAGTAACTTTTTACTTTTTTTACCAAGGTTAAAAGTAAATAGGGTAATTAAGGGTAGCAATGATATTATTATTACCCTAACACATGTCCTAATTCAATTGGATAAGAATAATTCGACCAAAAACAACCTTAGGACTAAAATATGACAATTTAGGCCCACTTGGATTAGATTAGGACATTTATTATTAATTTATTTAAAGAAGGGTTAAAATAGCTAAAATCAAAGTTTAATTAGTATGTCATTATACATAATATAAATTCGACTATAAATATTCATTAGAAAGATAAAAATATTTCCTACATAATGGTATTTTATTTGTAATTTTTAGACATTTAATAATTTAATTTATTTATGACACAAAGATGATGGAGTAATTATCTTATTAATGAAATATTGACATAATTGATGTTATAAATACCAAAATAAATGTAATTTGAGACTTTTTATGAATTAAACTAATTTTATATGTTAATATGACATGTTATTATTTATTTAATTAACTTTTTTAGAACTAATAATTCTGTTATGATTTTCAAAAAAATCAATTACTAAATAGTGTCAAAATTGAACTAAAATAGTTTTTAAAACAAATATTATATTATTAATTGTTATTTCATTCCTAAAAATCTAAGGATCGGCCAAATGACTTATATAAAGTTATATACATTAATAATAAACAACTTGGGGTTCGTTTGGCTGCTTATAGTATGATTATTAACCTTATAGTATAAGAACACAAGAAAACACGGTTAAAGTAAAATTATTTAACTTAATGTTAAATCTAAATGATAAGGTTAAAATAGGAACCTAAACTTGTCTAAATTATATTGGATGGGATGATTTCGACCCATCCCCACATTTGATTCGAAATAAATCAATTTGGAGCTATTTAAAACCGAATTTGGCTTTATAATAAAATAATATTTTTAGTTATTCCGAAGGTGCCCCTCTCCTCCCTCGTAAAAAGGCACCTCCTCCCTCTCTTCCTCACACCACTTTGAGCCTTCAAACTCGTCCAAACCCTGCCAAATCATCTTCTAAACTTCCCTAGAAACATTCAACAGGTCCTGGTATTCTTCAAAGACCAATTTTAGTGCCCTAAGAGGAGGACTCAAAGAGGCGCTTCAAAGAAGAGGTAATGTCTGTTACCGATTCTTTTATCTTTATTTCTTCATACACTTATTCTTCGTAGGTTTTTTCATTATGAAGTAATAACATATGTATCACTCATATACTGATATGTAATTATAAGTATGAAACCACCCTTTTTCACCATCTATCCATCCTACAAAAAATGAAATCACCGCGCGTGCGTACGTACGGAATACCGTCTCCACACCGTGGTGTAATCTATTTTCCACCACCACCTTACATGGATGGGTATAATGGTGTAAATAATAACTATATAGGATTATTGTAAAGTGATATTTATTATGAAATATTATACATACATTACAATACAATTCCACGATCATGAGAACGATATCATCGCTCGTGCGTACGTACGGACTACCGTCTCCACGACGCGATGAGATTCATTCTCCACGTTAACCATTCATGAATGATAATAAAGTATATATAATAAGTAATCATGAAATATATGAAATAATAATGATACTGGATTTATGTGTATATATATTTATGTCATCTACTTAATTCCATTCAACTCAATAAGGAAATGAAAACAGCGTTCATGCATACGTACGGCCTACCGTCTCCATGAATGGTGTATTTATTTCCATTTACTGATCTATAATATATATGTATATTCGGAATATATATTATATATAAATCATGTTTTATATTCTGGAATTAAGTAATCATGATCTATGTAATCATATGAATAATTACAAGTCAAAACACGGATGAAAAATGAAACGATTTTAACCAAAACGCTCTTTAACATGGAATTTACAAAAGAACGGGTAAAATAAAGTCGTAAGTGAACCATATATGATATCATAACAATGATTATGATTCTGGAATAAGTCAATGACATTATTTAAATCATTATACAGGATGTTCGGACACTTACGAAGAAAATCGGACCTAAGGTAAGGGAAAATATCACAATCTCATTTTTGTCAGAGATTGTTTATACTTTGGTATTTACTGGGGTGTATTTTATCATCCACATCCATGTTTCCTCAATATTTAATATTTATATCCTTCTAAAATAGTTTATATTCAATTTTACCCTTCGGTGAGTTTTTAGTAAAAGATATGAAAGAAATCATTTGTCGTCTTTCGTACGAGGTACTTTTTGACTTTTCCGACAAAAGTACGAGAAGAATGTTTTTTAACTTATACGGCATGAATGGATTTTTAAAAAATTATTTCCAAGAAGCTTCCTTTACAAGTTATCATGTTTATTTTTAATCAACTTATTTTAATTTAGAATTGTATGACATTTTAAGAAATGAAAAGTGTTTTTGAAATAGAAACGATATTTTTCATCAAGAATGGAGTTCAAGAGTTTTATCAAAATTATTTTCCATCTACTATAATATAGGGTTCTATTTATATCCCAATTATTATATGGATTTGATTATGTTGTGATGGAAATATTTTTATCAATTCCTTTATCTTATATGAATTGTTTTATGATGTCATGATGTTTAAGATTCCCATTTTTTTACATGGGTTATGCTATGATGTATGGTTTATGATTTTGTGTCACACATAAGAATGTTATCATTAAGAGATGGGTGGGACCTATATCTCCCTCCAATGCATTGGGTAAAGATTTTATATCTCATGAGATAGACATGGTTGTAACGGCAGGTTAAACTGGTTCAGTGAAACAAGACTGAAAAGAGTAGTGAACTCGGTTCAGAAATGGACTTTGTCCACTAAGATAGTCTTGGCAATGAGTCTTGACTAATAAGAAATGATTCTCTATTATTATTTGTGTATGCCAAAAAGCTTCATGTTTCAAGTTATGATTATTGGGATTACATTTCACTACTATGATTTATCCCATGTTATGAAATTATGATTTCTTTTGCAGGTTAAGATTTCCAAAAGTTATGTTCTTATGTATATGATGTGATTGATATTTCTTTTGTTTACCCTTACTGAGCATTTGAGCTCACCCTTTTATGTATTATTTTCCCAGGTATATAAAGAATGGTTTTAGGTAAAAAAGGAAGATCATTATGGGAGATGTTGAAGATCTTTCACCATGATTAGAAGATTATATTCTGAGTTTCCAAAGACACTAAGCTATTATGGTCCTTATGTGTGTGTTTTTGTTATGTACTAAGTATTCCGAAAAAGTAATGAAATGTCCATGTACGTTAAGCTTTTGGTCTCTACAATGCGACCTGACTATCTCTTTAACATTAAGTTGAGAAAGTTGATCTACAGACAAATTATCTCGAATAGGAAGCAAATGAGCAGATGTAGTCAATCGATCGACAATAACCCAAATTTCATTATTACCTCAAGATGTCTTCGGTAATCCCAAAATGAATTCCATGGATATATTCTCCCATTTCCACTCTGGAACCTGTAAAGGCTGAAGTATCCCTTTCGGTAACAGACACTCAGCCTTAACCTGATGACAAGTCAAACACTTCACAGTAAAATCAATAATATCTCTTTTCATTCCATCCCACCAGTAATACTCCTGAAGATTTTTATAGAACTTTGTACGACTATGATGAACTGAAAACAGAGAACTATTAGCATTACATAACAAGTCATTCTTCAATTTTGAATCAAAAGGCACACATAATCTCTTTCCAAATCTCAATACACAATCATTATCAATGTTAAATTCGGGAAACTTACCCTTATGAACCAACTCTACCTTTTTCTATAACTCACTGTCTTTATTCTTTGCTTGCTTAATTCTATCTGATAGAGATGATCTCATTAACACCTGATACAAAACAAAAGAATTTTCTGTACCATCAACTTCTATGCCAATGTTTATTAAATCAAAAACCAAAGGATCCTATTCCAAATGTAACATGGTTAATGAAGCATTACTTTTTCGTCTCAAAGCATCATCCACATTATGTTCTTTTCTCTAGTGGTAATGCATCGTGAAAGTAATAATCTTTGATTAATTCCCATGATCTCCTCTTTCTCATGTTCAATTATTTTTGAGTTAATATATACTTTTAAATTTTTTGGTAAGTATATACTTCACATTTTACTCCATAAAAATGATGCCTCCAAATTTTTAAAGCATAAACAACAGCAGCAAATTCCAAATAATGTGTAGGGTAGTTTAACCAATGTTGTTTCAACTAACATGAAGCATAAGCAATTACCTTATCATTCCGCATTAAGATACAACCAAGTCCATTCAATTAAGCATCACTACAGATAACAAACTCACTATTTATGGATGGTAGTACCAAAACTGGAGCATTCACCAATCTTTCATTCAATTCTTGAAAACAATCAACGCATTCATTTGTCTAGATGAACTTGACACCTGTTCAAGTTAACTTAGTCATTGGACTAGATAAGTGTGAAAAAGTTTCAACAAACCTCCAGTAAAAACCTACCAAACCAATAAAACTATAAATCACAGTTGTATTTGTGGGTCTTGGACATTCTTCAACAACTTTTGTTTTAGAATGGTTAACTGTTATGCCATTTTTTCAAACAATGTGACGATGGAAAGGAATTTATTACAACCAAAAATCACACTGGCTGAATTTATTATTCAATTTCTTTTCTTTTGAGGTTTACAATACAAACCATAAATGTATTTCATGTTCCTCATTAATTTTGTAATAAAACAAAATATCATAAATGAACACAACCAAAAACCTATCCAAGAACTCACAGAAAATTCTATACATATGATCCATTAATACAGAATGTGCATTGGTTAAACCAAAATGCATAACTACAAATTCATAATGGCCATATCTAGTATGAATTGTCATCTTCGGAATGCCTACATCCTTTACATTCAACTGATGGTACCTTGACCTCAAATGAATCTTCAAAAAATACTGATCTCCCTAGTGCTGATAAAACAAATCATTGATTTGAGTCAAAGGATACTTGTTCTTAATAATGATGTTATTCAATGCTCTGTAATCAATGAAATGTCTCATTGAACCATCGTTATTTTTAACAAATATGATAGAGGCACCCCATAGTGATTTTCTAGGTTGAATGAAACCTTTATCTAACAACTCCTATAATTGGTTATTTAACTCTAAAAGTCCAATTTTAGCCATTCGGTAAGGGGGTTTTGAAATTGTCTTACCATTAGAAACTAAGTCACCAGTAAATTCAAAATTTCTATTAAGTATAATACCAGGAAACTCATCATGAAAAATGTCAAGGTACTCATTTACCATTGGCACATCATTAATATGAAAAATTCCTTTGTTTTCATCAATTTGTGCAAGGTAACATTCATTTCCATCTTTCAATAGTTTCCCAGCTTCCTGATATCTTATCAAAAGCAAGGGTTCATTCTTGTATAAAAACTGAAAATCATTCTGATAATAAACCTCTTTAGCTCTTTAGTAAATCTTAGCAAGATACAAAAATCCAATCCATACCCAAAATAATATTAAACTCTACTAGAGGGAAAAAAATAAGGTTTTCATGTAGATTATTCCCGCAAACAGGGACTATAATTTTCTTATGTTTTATTTTTGCCTCACCATTTCCTCCAGGTGATTTTACCGTAAGATCTGTTTTCATCTCTTGAGATGGAATTACCAATTTACTAGAATACTTACTTGAAATAAAAGAGTGTGTAGACCCTAAATCAAACAACACATTTCCACAATCTGAACAAACAGATAGTGTTCCTGATACAACCTCTTTTGATGGCCCAACATCTGCTAAACTAGTTGAAAAGGATTTCACCACCCCTTTTTTATTGTAGTCTAGATTCTTTCCCTCAATTGAGTTCTTTGTTGGACATTTATTTTTATAATGACCCATTTCATTGCACTTAAAACATTTTACTGACTGTAAATCAGATTTTGTATTACCATTACCCAGATCTTTTTCAGTGCAATTACGATCCTTGTGTCCCATTTTACCACATTGGTAGGACTTGCCATAATTCAAAAGACATTCCCCAACATTATTTTTACCTCAATTTTCACAAACTGTAATCTTATGTTTCTAACCATCAGGATTTTTTGAAGAGTTCTTCCCATTCACCTACCACCTAGACCTATTATTCTGTTGTTTTTTCAAAGAACACCAGATCATTAGGAAACTCCATCTCCACGATCTCCACACAATGAAGAAGTTTTTCATAACATTTGATCTCACGAGAATCTAAATACCTTCGATACTTTGGCTTTAATCCTACATAAAAATGGTTTATTTTACTACCAAGATCTCATATGAAATTTGGATCATAACTTTCTAGTAATGTGAATTTTTCTTTATAAGCAGCCACTAAGTCATTCTTCTGCCTCAATTCCAGAAATTGTCTTTCCATTATATGACGAACCACCTTAGGAAAATATTTCTCATGAAACATACATTTCAAATCATCCCAACTGAGAGCATCAATATCCTCACTATCCGTTATATTTTTCACCATCGACCACCACTGATCACCTTCACCATCAAAACGGTAAACAACTAGACTAACTGTTTGATGATCTGAACAACCCATGACATCAAAAATCTTTTCCAGTGCATTAATCCCACCTTTTTCTTGCCCCAGGTCAGTTGATCCTCTGAATGATGGGGGATGTTGCCTCATGAAATGCTCCAAAACTGACATGTTTATTTATGGTTGATCTATGTGATCTCGCATATGGATGCCACCATCATTTATACCCTGAGTAAACTATTCCATCACTGTAAAAAAATTCAATTCCGATTCCGACCATCTCAAGTTGCGGATTTGGAAGGTTGTCTTCCCCTTGATGTCATCCCAACATAGCTACCCTATTTCCTCTCTGAAAAACCATTCTGAACAAAGAAATATCTTATTCAAAGCAACATGATAATTTGTAAATACTATATGATTTCAATATTAACATCAATTACTTTAGGGATATTGATTTATCAATACCCTAACTCCTAAAGTTACCTAAATAGACCTCTCATACAAACTATAAGAACACGGCCTTAAAAATTTCATAATATTTAATTAAATGAATAATTAACATTTATGATCTTTTCAGGTTTGGAGTTTTAGAGAATTAGGACATAACTTTTACATCTCAAAAGATTACAAAGTAGACACTTCTACTCAGTTTCCATTTTTTTTGTAAAATAAAAACACTTGAAAAAAAGTGTCATGTCTAGTTCCATGTTTTAGGCAGCATGACTTTTCCATGATCCCATCCTTGACCCTATTCATCTTTAAGTCCTGTGAAAACATTTCAAAACATGGGATGAGCATAAAAAGCTCAGTAAGGGCTATAAAAAAATAAAAAAAACATTAGTTCATAAATACATACCAAACATAAACTCTTTTACATAGCTCATGAAAACATAATATTTATGAATTACACATAGTAATCACAAATCATAAAAATACTTATAGCATTCATGTCATACCTACATTATAGTTACCATAGCTACATAGGGAGTTGCTTTGGAAAACCCATCTCAGTATATTCCACAAATCTATTAGGAGAAACATTCAGGTTTACCTCCGTCACATTTCCCAATGCATTGGAGAGCTATCTCCGGATCACCCACCATAGGATTATCACAGAACCACCCATATACATAAACAATTCCCAAGATCCATAAAATATTAATAACACATAGAAAACATAAAAGAAATATACAATATATGATTAAAAAATATTTACATAATAAATCCATTATAAAAACCAATTTCACAACCAAAATACGTAAAAGTTTTATGGTATTTATTTTATTTAAAAAAAACACTACGGAGTTTTAAGGAAGACAAATATCAAATAATACTCACGGTGGTGGAACAAGGTCATTGTCACCGCTTGCGTAAAAAAAATTCATTTTATTCATTTAGTAAAATGCTTCGTATAAAAATATTCCCTTTGAATGAAATGAAAAGTAAAAGGTGATTATACAGTGTATAAAATAAAGTAGTGTATTAGAACAAAATATGCCTCAATGAAAGGAGATTGAGATAAAGTACCATATATCATGTCTAACTTGACCCGTTCATTCTTTAATCTCTTGAATAATAAACTAATGTTAATTTTTACTTTCTTAACAACATTTCTCCAGTTTATTATTCTTTTTATATCACTTATTACCTTGTTATAAACATTATGTCAACATTTAAGATAATAACATTTGTTTTGTCGATATTTGGTACTTGAGTCAATAATGAACACCTTATATTTACAAGTTGTCCATGCGTTTAATAGTCCATTCTACCCAGAATGATAGTCATTATTTAGATATAATATATATAATGTATATTCATTATATATATATATATATATTTAAAACAGTACATATCATTTGGAGGTAAGAAATGAAATGCATCGTTCATGGAGATGGTAAGTCGTACGTACTCATGAACGCTAATTTCATTTATATTTATTATTTTAATAGAATTGAAACATAATTATAAATAGGTATATTATACTTTTGGTATAATATAATATCTAATATCATTAACCCCATCCATTATACGTCACACATATGGCATTAACGAGTCATATAACTTTGAGGGGGCGGTAGTCTGCACTTCCTGAAATGAAATTATCGCGTTTACCCATAATAAAAATAATAATGGGATGATATATAAAAATACAGAAGCATAAAAAAACATAAACATAATATTTATGATATATAAATATAGTGTCATCTTAATGGACACCATGATAGATGGGAGGAGATAATCCAACAATCATCGTCTCGTGAGGCGTTAGTTTCCCATCCACAGAAACAATATATTCTTCATCTATTCGATGGATGTGTGTGTAATTATAGTTAGAATACTTCTCATAAAAACATCCTATTATATTGAGGATAGTGGTTTTGTTATTAAATAAAGGAATAAAAAGAGTTTAGGGGTTGGATAAGTAAAATAAAATGAAATAAGTTAAGGGAAACGATTAACTATAATTTGGGTAACTTTCTTTGGTTTGAGACAAACAGACTTTTGATGTGCCTTCTGTCTATGGTATGGAATCTAGGAGGAGGAGAGGTATGTAGGGAGATTAGTTGTCTGGAGAATGGATGAGCCAAAAGGATTGAGATGTGAGGGTAATTGGTTAGAAGTAAGGGGTTTTATAAGGGGGAGGAGGGGCTCTTTAGGAAAGTGTGACAATATTATATTATTATATAATGATATTAGGTTTATAAAGGTCCAAAACTAATTAAAGTCGAATATAGGATGAATAATTGTGGAAATAAAGTCATCCAATAAAAATTCGACTGGTTTTGGGTATTGTTTTAATATTGATAATCTTATTTATATTAATCTTTTATTAATGAGGAAAATACTACATCATTATTGTGTCATAAATAATGTAATTTATTTGATTGTAAAATTTTTAAAGAAGATACCATGATTTTGGAAATATTTTTATCTTTCCAATTAATATTTATAGTCTAAATTATAAATTATATAACCCCTTGGAATAATTAATTTACTAAAAGATATTTTTTTGTCATTTTTTCCTTTACATTAACTTAATTAATCTATAATGTCCTTATCACCCCCAAGTGGCTCAATGAGGTCTCAAAATCGACCCAAATATTTCCATGGTCTTAAATTACTCATAAAATAATGTTTGGACAAGTGTTAAGTTAATTTCTAATTATAATAATATTCTTTTTATCTTGAATTAATCTATTCTCCTTTAACTAGAGTAAATAAAAGTCAAAAGTTACAATTCACCAAAAAATACTTTCATCTTATTGAACCTCATTTTATTTACTAATAACAACCATGTATGTAGGATTTTCAACATTCAATTCAAAAAAGTGGTAAATTTTCATTTAATTGAAAATGTCAGTTTTTTAACTACTACTATGTGGTTTCACTATTCCACAAAAATTGATGTTTTTCAAAAAACTACCAAAAATTTTGCCTAATATATATTTGATGTTTTGAATTAAAAAATGATTTCTATTTCTCCAAATTAAAAACATATAAGTGGAATTAATAAATTTAAAATGAATTCTTGTTTTTAAAACAAATAGAGTACTTTTAAGACACAATAACAATCAAAAGATTGACACTTGTTTCTGTCTAATTTCAAAGAAAAAATAATTCTAATGAAAAAAATTGAATTAAATGGTAAAAATATATTCTAATTACACATTAAAAGCAATTAAAAATATAAAATAACAATATAAATTAATTATATTGAAACACGGTTTTGAATTAAAATACAATATTTTCACTATTCATTAATAAAATGAACTTTTCCCAAAAAAATTCCAAACTTTTACAGAAGGTAAATTTTGATGTCCCCATTAAAAAGATGAACTTTATTCGTTCAAATATAATGTATTAAAGTGACCAAAACTATATTTAAAGAGGGTTCTCCATTTAAAGGCTGTAAATAATCATTTTAAAGTAAATTATGCTTAAAATTATATTCATTCACATTATAAGACTCTAACTTTTTATTAGATAAATGTAAAAACCTTTAACAAACATGAATAATCATATTTTAGTTATTTTTGTTTGTTCCTGCCAATAAAAGGGCTAGGAGTTGAATTCTATTTAAAATAATAATATTATATTATTAGTGTGAAATTTAGTATTTCAAAGAAACCCATTGTTGTGTATGGGTACGCTATCGAACATAGCAACCCCTTTAAATTAATATTAATATTTAATTCACAAATTTTAATAAATATGAAATATGTCTTATTATTTATTTACCTGGGATGTTACAAAAATATTCTATTTTAGCTATTTAGTATGATACATAATGGTTTTTACTTGAATATAAGATTAAAACGTCTCTTAATAAATAAGATACTCTATAAGTAAATATTATATCTAACATGTAGCCACTAATGTCAAAATGTCTGTAACTATTTGGAAATAAATCATTTCAATAAGAATAAAATAATCCATATTCATAATTATTTTTATGTTATATTAAAATTCATTTTACCATATTCAATGTGAATATTTGGGATTAGCTCAAAATTCATCGCATAATCTTACGGAAAAAAATTGTATCTAGAGGGCCTGCAATGTGCTATAGTAATCATTTGATCCGAATTATAAAAATTATTTGACATAATTTTTTACCTATTTATTCATTTTAATGTTTGATAAAGTATTCTACAATATTCCTTATGTTAGATGTTGTTTAAAATACATGTTTTTCATCAAATCATTGAAAAAAATTTATTTTGAGTTAAAATATAATTTTCTATTTCTTGAAAAATCATGAACCAATTAAAAAATATGGCTTATCCCATAATTATTATTTATACTCATTTTTCACAAGTTTATAGAATATATTTGAATGACATTTTTTATTTTATATAAAAATAAATTCATCAAAATAAATTTAATCAGTGATGGTTTCTTTGAATGTTATATTTATGAAAATGGTTGGATTTGATCTTCATATAATAATTTCTTTTGAAAAATCCTTGTTTGTATATCATATAATGGTCTTGGGGAATTTGTAATTCCATATAATTCATTATAAATTTTATATATATATTTTGAAATTAAATGTCTTCAATGCTAGGAGTTTGTTCAGTGAAAACATCCACTTGAAATTAAATTTTAATGAAATTAATTTTCAATTTAGTTTTTTTAATAATCTTAGGTTTTACATCTAATACATCCTTGATCCTAAACCATGACTTTCCCTAAAGGGAATTTACAATCCACATTTATTTGAAATAAGTTCTAGGGAAATTAATAAATTAATTGGGAATTATTTTTCCATCAAAAAATTCAACATCTTCATAAATAAATATAACATCAATACATCAAAAACCTATTAAAAACATAAATACATAAATATAATCATTACATCTACATCCAAGTAATACAATGATAAAAATTAAAAAGAAAATTTTTAAAGGGAAAGAAAATCAGCATAAAAAACGGCCCAACCACCCTCTATTTCTTTTCCAACACCTACCACCAAAATCCCCATGTAAGATTACCCTCTTAATCCAATTGATGGTTTTCATTTCCACGAGTTAGAAAAAATGTCTACATACACCAAATGGGAGTATATAGGTAGTGATATCGCTTTCCCAATTAAATAACACTAAGTGTTCAATTCATATTAACAATATGAAAAATAATGAAGCGACATTTAAATGATGAAAATTATTTTAATCTTAAAAAAAGCTTTATTATTTTTTATAGATGTGATGAAAACATGAATAATTGGAAAACAGGTTGGAAAAAAAATAATCACCATCGAAAATCACTATATATCATGGTTAAGTGGAGGCATAGTAACCTATTAGTATCATGTACTAGACCTAGGATGTGATTGTCTACTCCCTTGCATGAGCCATAAATAATCCATCATAGTTTTCATACTTATTTTGGTGGCATAATCCTTATCAAGAGGATATATTGAATCCTTCCATCCTCAACTGGAATACTTGTCCAATTTTTCATTCCGATATAACCATGATTCCCATGTCCTCTTCCACTTTTTCCAAACCGTATGAATATTTATTCAATAGAATCCAAACCACTACATTACCATGTAAAACATTTCCAACCATTTCAAAAAGGCCAGCCCATTTGGAAACATTGAAGACACACACACACAACTTACATTATAATCACCCATTTAAATAAATAGAAACTAATATATCTTGAGGAATAAAATTTACATTGTTTAATAGTGTAAATACATGAAACCTCATACCTTTTCCTTGAAATCATAAAAACAGTTTCAAACAACCATCCAAGAGGAGGTTGATCCTACAAAATAATCAATAATCCATAAAATTAACACCCCATGTCATAAGATACATATTATATAAATATTCAGATTTAATAACCACATACTAGAATGAAACACAAGAAATAAATGAGTTGAGGCCAATGAAATAGAGAGATATACTTACTTGATGATTATATAAATAATCTATGTCAAAATCCATATAAAATTGAATGGTGAGGGAGAGGAGTAGAGGGATTTTTCTCTTTAGGATAGAGGGTTTTCTAAATGAGAAAATGAGGGGTGAAATTGGTTAAATAATGGAATAAATGTCTAGGAATTTTTAATTTAATCAAAACATATGTAGATCACACAATTCATCTACATAGTTTTTGTAGACATGTTCTAACTGTGTGGGTGTGTTTGGATCCACTAGAAAGGGTCACACAGTTTTGTTGCATGTGCATCACAAACTATGAACCTAAAAAGTGTGGGTGCACTAGTTCCTTTATCTCTTCTCACATGGGTTTCTAGGGTTTGTTCAAAGATTACTATGACCATGAATGAATATTGAACCATCCTATATCTCCCCTAAACTCCTAAATTAAAATAAAATTACCCAGTAATGAAATTCATGAAAATAAATAAACAAATTAAATAATATAACTCTAAATATGGAATTGTGGATATATCAATTATCCCCACCATGACACATTACATACTGACGACGTTAATACATTGTCTAGTCATAGAGTAAATGAGTCCACTTATCTTCAAAACTAGACATCTATTCCCACAAGATATTATCATCATTCCCATGATTCAAAAAGACCCTAACTAGGTGAATATATTTACCTTGAAGCACTTTCATTTAGGAATGCATAATCCAAAAATCAAGTATATCCATTGAAAAATCATGTTCTAACCCTATATATACACAAATAGAGACATGAAAAGGATTCAACATATAATTTATCAATTAACAGACATGGAAAACATAATTAATAAATATAAAATAATAATTAATTTCCAAAAGCATACAACCTAGAAAATCCATTCAGTGATTTATAATGTTACTATATACTTTGGAGTAAGCTTCTCTTTGCCTACATGATGGTGATTCCCAATACAAGTTTTTACCATTAATATCACCCAGTAACCCACTGATAATTCCAAGGATCATTTTCTATGATTGACATCAGACTTGAAATAACAATGATATATCATCAATCATATCCTAATAATCTGAATCTTGTCTGTAGTTTATCACACAATGCTTGGTCCCACAATGGATGTCTCGCCAACTTTTGTCAAGTATAAAGGGGATTAGAGAGGCCCATCATACTGAGATTATAATGGATCAATCATAATTCAAGATTTAGTAGTGTTATTAAATGAAAATTCCACCAACCCCATTTGGTAATCCCAAAAACATCTAAAATATAACATGCAGACACAAGGCAAGTCTTTTAAAATTTCATTTACCCACTCTGTTTGGCCATGTTTTTTAGGCCTTTATGTCATACAAATATTGAACTGCAACCCAATTTCCTTTTGATTGCCTTCCCAAAAATGGGAGGTTAAACTAGGATCTCTATTATAAATTATTATAAATGGAAACCCGTTTAGCCTCATGATCTCCTAGACATACATCCTTCTTAGATCCTATCCATTCATGGATTCCATTATCTATATACATTGGGGAGATATAAAAAATGATCAATTAACACCCAAATAGTGTTCTTTCCTTAGTTAATATGGTGTAATTATATGATTAAATCATTGGATACTTTATCCCACATCTAGGTAGGAATGGGGAGAGGCTGTAGAAATCATGATTACATTTCATGGTTATCATTGACATACTAACAAGTATAATATCAACAATCAATGTTACTGATTTGGATTATCATTATTGGATACAATACCTAGTGTATCACATAAAAATACATCTATGTGGCACCAAGATGGAAAATCCACGGTGAAAAGGTAAAATCTTAATTATTTACCTTCATCATAAACAACAATAACCAGAAAATCATCAGATGAAAAATGATGAGGTGTCAAATACGTGCCAGAACAAAAAAAATCCATTCTTTTAATTGGATTCTAAGTACATCTTATGAAAAATCCCCATAAATATTCACTCATTGGTGGTATCTTTCATAGATTAATTTTGAAACTTCATTGGAGGAGAGTCAGCAACAACAATTCCTTTAATTAAGGTGTAGATTATGTCAATATTGATGCCTTAAAAATACTCTATCCATCATTTATACCTTATTATGAAGTCACTTTGAGAAAATAAATAGCTTATAAATTTTCTATATGAGTATACTATAATCCTTTCCCAAAAAAGATAGTATTTCTAACACATGAGATCATAAATAATAGCTTTTATCTCAAGGTCATAGGGAATGTAATTATTATCAAGTTGTCTGTGTTAGAAATAGTCACACACCCACATATTATCTCTTTTCAAAATAAAATATCCCAAAACCATACATGACTCATCCCACTTGACGACATAAACATAACCTATCTCAGTTGAGGTCAAGAGGCATTATTGTTCAACTACCATCTGATCTCCAGAAATGATTATTTTAATTCCATGATCTATGAAAACCTTACCGCCTTTTGGTTAAAGCCATGGTAGGTGAGGTAGTTTGAGTGAATTACTTTACTATCCACCTGTAATACCCTACCATTCTGAACTAGATTATGATTTCAAAAACATTCCTCAGATCATCAAGTTAAATTACATCTCTATACATCTCTTAAATAAGTAACCCCATTTTCTAAAATCATATAAGCTATAAACATGACATCCTAAATCCATAACCTATTTTTCAATTTGGAAAAAAGGGAATAGTCCCATAAGGTTCCCCAAATGACTCTAATATTTTTTCATTATATAGTAATAATTTTAAGTAATCTAAAATCTCAACCAAAAAGATAATGAAAATTGCATCAAGGTATTAATGGAGCATCTATTTTATTAGAGACATGATAAATGTAGGATAATTTATTAATCCAAATGACATTACATGGTATTCAAAGTGATTATACCTGCATCAAAAAGTGTTCAAGGGAATATCATATTTTCTCAAATGAATTATACCTTTAGGCCCAAAATAATTCAACTTAATATTTAACTCCCTCCAATAAATTAGGGGAATAAAATACATAGGTATTTATATCTGTATTTTCCCCACTACCTAGTCACTATTGAACCCTATAACCCTTCGAGAAGGAAACCATGATAGATCATTTGGGAAAAATTCCTAAAATTATTTATGAACATAAGGAAATACCCTCTCTAAACCATCCACATTCAATTCCAAGAAGAATAAATATACATGAATGAAAATCATATAAAACTCCGTAAATGGATGTAGTCTTCATCCGTACTATAGTTCCCATTATCCTTAAAAACCCTCTGTACTCCCATCCTGGATCATGTTGGTCACCCACCGATGATGGAAATAGTTTTTTTTGTAATGAACATCTCCAATCCATTGTGAGTCTCATTTTAAATATTTAATCTTGAGGATAATGGAATCCCATTTTTGATAAAATTTTAATCAGGATACAACACAAGAGGGGCATAAGATACCCATCCCCTTCTAATTTTCAATCTGTGTAACTAGCTACATAGAATAAACCATAATCATGGTCAAAATTATTATCCAATGCCCAATGTGAAAAGATATAAAATTATTTAATGAACATGTATTTAATAAGGAAATCACTATTGATGATGAAAAATAATAATATTACCTCTAACTCTCATTGGACCTACATCAGATCGCACTAGTAATAGATCCCCAACATGCAAGTGTGTAATCTTTATATATATCAGATGTCAACTACTAACATGTCGCTCCATGCTATGTTCAATATATCCCTAAGAAGATATGTAATTTCCACTATCTCTGCCTAGGTGTTACCTCATATCCATTGAAGCATTGTTTTGAGATATCATTCTTTTGAGTGATGTAGATTCTAGAACACCTTGACTGATAGGAATCTTCCTACAAAACATTAATAGATAGACTATGCATTCACAAAGGTGGAATTCCATGGGTTGGACTAGACATGTAGACCACATGTGTCTGGGCCTTACACACTGATGGAAGACTACAATACATCCATTTGTTGCATCCCATGATGATGGTCAGGGTAGATATCAATAACGATTACCAATTATTATTTTGGTATTAACTATTATATATCTCTTTTTGTTTTGATAAAGTACATATTTATATCATTTAATTAAATCTAATATTTTTTCCAAAATATTACATCTTTTTGTGATGGTTTAATTCTTTCTTGTGATATTTAGTTATCATTATATATCTATATATATTACATTATTTTTTATTCAAAAATTAATGCTTTCTATGAAAGACAAAAAGTCAAACCTACTACCACTTTTAGGGGGATGATGGTCTACCCTCAAGTGAGGTTCAACCTTCATGGATCGCATAGGGACTAGTTCAAAGAATGCATAGTGCATGCTACAAGTGTGTCATCCCATTTATAATGCCCGAGATTGTGCCTGCATGGTTTTGGAAGAGGTCTCCCATATAGCCCATAAGTTGTGTGTATGTGTTGTGTTTTTTATTGCTTATTATAGGTTCATTTTAGTATGTATACCACTCAGTCCCTATGGTTTCAATTTGATCTAGGTTGAACTTTTTAAATCTATATCTAATTGCATCCATTCGATCTCTTCTTTATTTCCTTAAACCATCTATTATAATATCTATAAGTCCTATAAGCCTTCCTCTTGTCCCATGTGACTTTATTTCAAATTCCCATCCATATTTTGTTATCTCACAAACATATTCTCATCTCCTTCCACAATTGACCATTTTCTGGAAACCTTTCTCTAGATTCCTTCTTTTCCCTTGTTTGGTAGCTTTTCCTTCTGAGTATCTTCCTCCTTTCGTGTTTTTTTAATTTCATTGGATCTGTCTTTCTCTTTCTTTCAAGCTATTAAGAAATTCTATATCATCTTCTTTGTCAGGATCCCTCAAACATAAAGAATGCTGTTATTATTCAACATATTATTTTTTTATAAGAATGAAATTATATATTATGTAATTTTTCCATTAACATCAATTTATTTCCTATTTCAAGAGTTATACTTATTTATCCACCACGTAATTTTCTTATAGCCTCCTTCATCTTCCCTTTGTTTCATCGTTCTTTTATAGTACAAAATCAATTTATATAAAGTGACTCTTCCTTATCGAGTCACCGAATGTTTTATCAATGCCTAGTCATTCGTGTAATTGATGGTTCATACCAATGGTGAGTAATTTTTTAGTCCCTATTGGGTTTTACCAATAGTAAGTAACTTTTCACAAGTAGAAAAATTTCAATGGTGAGTATTTTCAATCACCACTGGAACCTAACGGTGGGTCACCGAAACACTGCCATGATGTCAAAGGTGAGTAAATTTAATCACCATTTCACTTCCACAGTAGGTATATTTCCCCACTATTGAACCTCCTTGGTGATTTATATTTTCACTCTATATTTGTTTTTTTTCTGTTATTTCTTGTAACTGTCATAACATCATGCTACCAAAGGAGTTCTTTCAACTTTTATAAAAAATGAATGATATTTTATTATTTTTCTGAAATTTTTTATCCATTATTTTTTTATCAGATATAAACATTTTTTTCTATCTTGGTTACCAAAATATTCAATATATTTTATTTCTATTGAACATTTATGTGTGGTAGAATTTTTTGTTTTAATGAATTTGGATTTATTTTAATTATATCATTCTTTATTGATAAATATTATTAAAGATCTTCATTTTTAATTTCATTAAAATTTTTGGATTATGTTTACTTTGACCCACTATAAGAACCCTATGGTAGGTAATTTACCCAATATTGAACATCTCATAGTACATAATTCTTTATTATTCTTAAGGATGCATTTTCATTGGTGATACATAAAACTTATTTTAGTTTTCCATTAATAATTTTTTTACATAAACTAAAATGGTATGTACAATTTATATTCCAACTGTTGGAAATTTATAACGGTGCTCAATATCTCACCTCTCTCATTTCTCAATAGTTATTAAAGAAACATTGTTGGTTAACATTTCTTTCTAAAATAATTAACTTTTTAATTTTAATTAATTTTATTAAAATATATTACTATGTAAAATTTAATTATTTTATATAGAAATAAAATTGAAAAATCATTTTAAAAATAAGTGTCATCTTCTCATACTAATTATTTTTCATATGATTCTGTATTTTTTGTAACATTCTACTACATGTATAATTACCATAATTATATTGTTATTTCAATTAATCATCAATTTGGTTGTGTCTAAAAACAATATTTATTAATAAATATAATATTACTTTTAATTTTTCATGAATAAATATTATTTTATTTGACATTTTTTTCCAATGTGGCTTCAATAAAATTTGTAAATAGTCATATTATAATATTTTTTATACTAACAAGTGTCATGTAGACACTAGAAATGGGCACACATCTTTATTTTTTATTTTAATGTTTTAGGATGTTTCCTTAAGGACAAAAATATATTTATTAGTGTAGATGATTTATATGATAAGGAGACATTTATACATTTAACTACTACTCTCAAATTGTTCAAGATACTTCTTCATCTTCTGTTGTTATGCTCTGATCTCTAGATATATTTATAACATTCATCTTCCTCTACTGGTGGGATCACAGAACACGATCTGTAAAGAATTCCTAAATCATCATCCCAACAGTTATCTCGTTTTCTTATATTATTTCATATGTTAAAATTCGTCCAATGACATGTTTTTCCTTTAGAGTCTTTGTTTATGATTTTCCCTTCAAAAATATATCTTTGGGTTATTCCTCCCTTCTAAAAGGAATGTCGGGTTGTTCCTACCAGAAAACAGGATGGTATGTCGTGACTCTGTCAAAAGTCATCAGTTATACAACAAATTTTGAAAATGGAAGGTTTGTATTTTCATGTAATTAGGTTATCAATCCCATTCTAGAGTGTATAGTTAGTGCATACCATTCTCCCTGAGGAGTAGAGGTGACTGAAGAGAGGATAATAGTCTTGGTGATCTAAACCTCTTTAAAAATTTCTTATGTTATCCATTATATTTCCACTACATATTTTTAAATTATTATAATTATAATAAATTTAGTAATTTTAATAATAAATAATAAATGGGAAATTTACCCTCTCTCCTAAAGTCACTACACTGATACCAAGGGACATAGTAATTTGTATCAAATAATGGTTACTTTATAACATACAGAAAACCAACAAAAGAATACATAGATCTGGTTTTCAATAATTCAGGAAGACATATCAATATAACATAAATGAGATATACAATAGATTCACTAATATTATCAATCACATAGTTTACCTCTTATATAAAAGTAAGAATGAACTTCTTATTGAACGAATACATTTATCCCTACCAAAAAAATTTGTATTCATAGAATGGTGATGTGGAAAAATTAATGGATTTTACTGAATATTATATTTATGATTTGATAGACTCACATCATCAAGACAAGTATGAAATAAAGAATTAGAATGATGATGATCATGAAAGAGAAAATTTATAACTTTTAAATAAAATATAAATGTTATTTCTAATACATCTGATTCAAATTTACAAAATCAGGTAGAATAGTGAAATTGAAAATATTACCAAATGAGTTAATAAGCACATGAAGGGTAAGTGAGGCACTAAGAAGAGTCCTAGAAGTGATTATCAAAAATCCGATAAAAAGGGGAGTAAAAAGGGTTAAATTAGTAAGTATAATATTTCTGAATTTGTATCTTATCATCTTAGGAAATAATGGCTTATAAAATAAGACTATCACAAAAACTAAGAATTAAAGTATAATCAATAATAAAAATAAAAAATATAGTTATATCATACTAGATAGAGTTTTATAGAAGAGTTAGACTCATGTGATGTTTGTTTTGATAGGGAAAATTTATTTTCCAATTTTTGTTTGATAACTACTATTATAAATGAGGTACACTTGGATTATATTTAAAGTTTCAGTAAATAAACTGATATTGAAAATGGGGCTCTAGAATTAACCACCCAATATGATAAATTTAAAATTGATATCTAGATAATATTTATAATGTATAGGGAACTATAAAGAGAAAATAAGATGAATTATGAGAAAAATAAAAAAATAAATTACTCTGTTTTATGTTTTATGGATGAGAAAATTTATGTTGATGTAGAATTGGAAAAATTTAAAGATGATAAAATGATAATAAAATATTATTTTCTCCAAAATTGATGACTTTCAAAACAAAATTATTACATTTTCTTTTAATTATTTAAATAAAATTGAATGTGAATTTTATCTTTTCAAACATTATAAAAATTACTGATAATTTATTGATCATTATCAAATGTAAAATCCTTTTATAACCTGGTAGTTATTTTTATATAGAATGAAAACCATAAAAATGAAATTATATGCCTTAAGTAAAAATTATCTATATTTTTTTGAGAAAAATTTAAATTTGATAAAAAATATTACTATGAAAATACCCAAATATGATTAAAATATTTATAGATATATTACTTGAGTTCCTAAAATGTATAGAATTATTTATGTTAATGGTATAAATGGAATATTTCAAATGTTATAGTATTTATTTGTCACTTTAAAGGGAATTATTCATAAGAATGTTCTCTAAATTTTACTTAGTCTTTAGTATATAATTAGACATTAATTTCTAAATATTTTTCTTCCAAATTACCGCACAAAAAATTTCCCAAATCTATATGGGTACCTAAATCTTTTACTATTAATCAAGTCGGACCCAAACTATTATGGTTAATAAGATAACCATGTTATTGATTAATTTAATAATAAAATTTTCACAGGATTTCCAAAGTCACATGGTTCATGGATAGTGGGTTCTCAAGGCACATGACTATTGTATTTTCTATCTTATTATATTTTAATTATTTTAATGGTGGTACTGTCACTTCTAGTGATAACCCAAAATTTATGCTTAAATGTTTTGGGGAATTAGGTATATTAACATCTTTTATAATTTCTAATTTATATTTTTTAGAATGATTAAATAATAACTTAATTAGAATATCAAAACATTGTAATGATGATATGAATGTAAAATTTGATGATAAAAAATAATTTATTTAAAATATAATAAATTTTTATTTAATAATAATACAATATAAAATATATATTCTATTAATTGTTCTGAACTAAACCAATACAATGTAATATTACTAAATTTTATAGATACAGATCACATCTTTTGGCACCGTAGGTTGGCACATGTGTGCCTTTGTTAGTTGTAAATGTTGTAAAAAAATGAATAGGTTAGAGAACATCCAAATTCGATACATATAAGTATTATTTATTTTCCAGCATACATTCTATATACAATTATATATTTTCATATATTTCCATACAATATTTCTACAATCCTTTTAAAATCTGAGTATTTTAAATTCAAAGAATGTCTTTCAATTTCAATATTTTTTTAGAAAGTAAACATCTTAATGTTTACATAGTTAAATTTTCTGTTCTAAATATATTTATAAGATGTTTATTTTTCTCCTAAATTTTTTTATCAATATAATTTTATCAATTTTTAAATATAATTGAATCTAAATGAATTCACATATTGTTTTTAATTTGAAATAATTTACTACTTTGTTTGTTTTAAATAAGAATATAAAATACAAGATTTTGAAAACTCAAATTTATATAGCCTGTATGAAATAATTTTCTCCTAAAACTTCTCATGGGGAACCTTTATCACTATTAAAAATATCATTTATAATGAATTTATTCATTATTCTTATTTGGAATACATTTTGGGATCTTGAATGCTTTTAAATAATCAATCTTATTTTAAAATTGATTTAGTTGTGAGAATAAAATATTTTTTATTGATAATTTTTTTAAACATATATTTCGATGGTTCAACTCATGGGCAGTATTTGAGAAAAATCATTATAGAAAATTAACTATTATTTTATTTTGGATGTATTTTGTTTTATCTAATCTGGTCATGAAAATAGCTTTTTCATTGAATGTAACATTGTTTTTTTGTATTCTTCTGTATAAAATTAACATGTAAATAAGGTTAATTTTTTTATTTTTATTGTTTTTTATAAATACTAGTCATAGTAATTTAATGTTAATTTGATCATTCTGGTTAAAAATACTTTCCCAAAATAACACTGTCTCAATTCTCCTTTCATTGAACATCGTGCGTTGTTACAATACAATTATTGATTTTT
Organism: Viscum album; assembly: GCA_963277665.1. Taxonomy (NCBI): domain Eukaryota; kingdom Viridiplantae; phylum Streptophyta; class Magnoliopsida; order Santalales; family Viscaceae; genus Viscum; species Viscum album. The sequence goes on along the minus strand of OY728158.1, from coordinate 1,582,699,349 downwards.
TTAAATGGGGAATATTTTTTAAAAAATGATGTACGTTTTGAATTGGGTATGATGGAAGAATAAATATTAAATAATATAATTTCACTTTTGATAAATCAATTCAATATTTTTTCTATGTGTATTGTAATTGAATGTTCTTTATTAAAACCTGATTTATTTTTAATAAATATAATTTTCTACTTTATTAATGGATTTATCTATTATTTTTATATATATAATTTCTATTTTTTCTATTATTCTTAAATAAAAATTTTATCATAATGTTTAAAATTGAATTTTTAAATATTAAAAATGTATTTTTCTTCTTTTAATTTGTTTATTTTATAATATTTTTTCTTTTTTTTTATAAATTTCAACAGTTGGAATATTTTCACTTGAAGATTTAATAATTTTATATTAATTTCCTTGATAATCTAATAAATATTGTTGTTTTCAGTTTACAAAAATGTGGTGATTTTTTTAATTTAGTATTAACTAATTAAAATAATTTTTTGATAAATTACACTTACATAACATCTAATTAATACTAAATTTGATTCAAACATATTAGTTATTTTTTAAATGTAATTCTTGTGTGTTATAATATTTTGTTATTTTTTTCGTCAAATATATATATATTTATTTTTAAATTTATATTTATTATAAAATTAAGGATTTCTTTTCTTGCCGTCAAATCTAGCCTACAGCCAATTTCAAGTGGACCTGAAGGTCTACCCTCATGGGAGGTCTAGAAATTTTGGACATCATATGTTCTTGTTCAATTATTTAATACGTTATGCTACAACTGTGTAGGCATGTGCATAAAAGTAGAGTCTATGACCACATAGTTTGGGATATGTTCACTCCCATGGCCCACAGGACGAGTGTGTGTGTTGTGTTTTTTTATATGGCCAATGGTAAGTGAATTTTAGCATATATTCTACTTGGTCCCCACTATTTTAGTTCAATGTGGGAAGAAATTGTTTTTATCCAATATCTAATTTCATTTTTCATATCTTCTCTCTATTTCTATAACTGTATGTTCTATTCTCAATGTGCCTTCCTCTATTCATGCATGATTTATTTTTATATTCTCAGGCATCCTTTGTTCTCCCATGAACCCCTTGTAATCTTTATTACCATCCAGTTACTACCTTTCTCTAGTGACATTTTTCCATTTTTCAACAATGCTTCCTCAATAGTATCATCTTCATTTCAAATATTTTTTTCTTCTAGTATGTCATGTTTTCTTTTCAATCTATTATCAGCTTTGATTTCATATTCTTCTTCTAGTTTATTTAAATTCTAATAATTAAAGTGTTATTAAGAATATTATTATTTTGAATACACCATTCAATCTTATGTTATTTTTTCAGTACGTTCAGATACTTTTTTTGGGTGGGTGATATATTTCATTAGCCACCACTTCAATTATTATAGCCCCCTTATTCTTCTGTTTTTTCCATTCTTATACTATTCAAAATCTTTTCCTATAATTCTTACCTATATTATTGAGTTACCATTGGATTTAGAAATGGTGACCCATTATTCTCACTATTTATTTTTACCAACAGTGAGTTTATTTTTTCAACGTTTGTTTTTACAAGAATTGTGTAACTTTTCAATGTTGAAAAACTATAAATTGTGTGTAATATCACTCACCATTAGAACCCAATTGAGGATCAATGAACCAATAATAGGATATCAATAGTTGGTAAATATACTTATCATTTCAACACAATGGTTAGTAAATGTTCCCACTATTAATCTTCCATAGTGAGTAATATTTTTACTCAGTGTTTATTTTTATTTTATGCACATTGTCATAATAGTCACACCTTTATACTGGTGAAGGAGATTTTTCCTATTCTTTTGGAATTCAATGTTCTCTTCTTAAGTGTTTTTTTATCTTTAATTTAATTTTTTTAAGAGAAAAGATTATTTGGTTTCTATCCGGGTTACCAGCTGTTGTATGATTTTTATTTCACTAGAAGCATTGAAGTATGGTTGTATTTTCTCTTTAAACTCATTATGTTTGAATTTTTTTATTTCATGCTTCTTGGAAAATTAGTAGTAAAATTTATAATTTTTATGTTTATACTGATTTTTTGATAATGTTTACTATGACCAACCATTAGAATACAATGTTAGGTAATTTAATCATCATTGGACATCCAATAGTAGGTAATTTTTTTGTTGGTACCATGGTTATATTTGGTGTTATGATGTGTGGAATTGGTTTTAGTATTTCATAAATAATTTTATTTTTACACAAAATTGTAATGGTTGGTGGCACTATGTTTTTTTACCATTTTAAATTTTCAATGTTTTTTAATGTCACCCTACTCTATTTTCTCAATGTTGAGTTAGGAAACACCATTAGTTAAAATTTATTTCTATAATATTTATCTTATTAGTTTTAATTAAAGTTTTTAAAATAAATTGTACTTCCAAATTTCCATTATTTTATGCTGAAATACAATTTCAACATTGTTTTGAAAATAAATAAAAACAAATTTAGTGAAATCTGGTAATTCAAATTGTTTTCCACACAATGCCCTATATATTATAACATTATACCACATATATAGCTTGAATAATTACCTTTTTATTTTAATTATTTCTAAATTGTGTAGGGTCTAAGAATTATTACAAATAATATGGTAAATATAAATTTTAATATTAGATGGTCAAATATTAATTTATTTATGCTATGATTTCTTCTTGGATTCAATAAAATAAGTTAACTCTGATATTAAAATATTATTATATTGTAAAAAGTTTCATGATGACATTGGACATGAACACAATCATTTTTTATTTGATTTAATGTTTTGAGAGAATTTTTTTATGGATAAAACCATATATATAGGTGTAAATGATATATACAACAAGGATACATTGATACATTTTAATGGTTCTCTATAATTGAAAATGACACTTCTTCAAATACTTTTTTTCTTCTGTGATCACAGATGATCTTTGTCACATTCATAAGCTTCCACTAGTGTGATCAATGAACATTAGTGGAAAAAAATCCAAACATCATACGCTCAACTATTATTCTATGTGTTTTCAATTATTTCTCCATTATAATTCTTCCTACTACTTGATTGGGATAATATTCTAAAGCCTTTAAATCCAATTGTTTGTGTACTTTTCCTAGTCTTTCCTCCAAGAAACTTAATCTTCAATTATACATGTCCCCATCTTTCCATCCTACTAAAATACTCTATCAATCCAATCCAAACCAACAAATTCCTTAGTACAGAATTATAAACCATATTAATAAGGAATATACTTTTCAAAAAAATTGATAACAATCAAAAAATACCCATGAAATCGCTAATTTAAACAAAAATCACATTTATGAAATAATTGAATTGAGAAAAAAGTAAATAAACAAATCCTACAAATTAAAAATACAAAACCATAAATTTATTCTAAAAAACACCATTAATGTGTTTGCAAAAATGAGGAGAAAATAGTTGAGATCATATAGATGAAGGAATAAATAATAAACATCAAACTGAATATCATATATTTTAGATTAGACCAACCCTTGCTCACTACTACCAAACAGATGATGTGAAATCAAGATATAATGGAAGAGAGGCAAAGGAAAATAGAGGGAATACACTTTCATTAAGATTTGATAAATAATATAGGTCATATTCTAATTAAAATTATCCTAGAGGGTTTAAGAGGAGAGGGTTGGTGCTTCTGAGGATGGAGTGGTTAATAATGGGGGAAAATGTGGGGACATATGTGTTAAATCATGGAGGGGTAAATTAGGTTTTTCAAATATTTTAAAAAATGGTTAGTCTAAATGGAATGGCCATAAAGTTTAACAAACCTAGCACCAACTATGTTGGTGAGTCAGGATCTACTAGGAAGGGATTCAATGTTTGGTCACATAGTTTTCCCAATTCATGAACCTAATCATGTGGGTTTTCTAGTTCCATTTTTTATCTATTATAATTATTTTAGGATATTGTATGGTTTTATCTATCCCTAATTTAATCATGTGGCATACCCTATCTCACATAAACTCAAAATTTTAAAGAATAATTACTAGAAAGTCTATGAATAAAAATAAATACCAAAAAAATCAATAAATACCAAAAAAATGAAACTATGGGTGTAGAAAATTTTAATTGGGGAAATTTTAAATAGTGAAAATTTTAGATGATCTATTATCATGAAAAAATATAACAACCCATATAAACGGTACCCAAATAAGACCTTACATGGACCCAAGGAAATTATCAATCCCCTCTTATGGGAAACCTATGTCTATGAATAACATGTGATTATGGGGGAATGAATTTCCCACATGTATAACATGTAATGACAAACCATCATAAATAATAATTAAAATATTAGAATAACAATCCCTCTAAAAAAGAAAATTACCCTTAGTCATATGATATAAGGCACAAAAACATTTCTTCAACCAATGTTTTCACATAAAACAATCAATGAAAACACACATAATCTCCTTGAAATAAGTGAAACAATACTCCATTGTACACCACAAACATCCATTATCCAACTAATTAAGAACATCCATTTCATCCAGGTCATTACATTCCTTTCCCTAGAACTAGGATAAGAAAGTAAAAAATCACCCAATGAAAAAGTGAGGTTTTAACGAACAATGACCAATAGGATATCACCACATATTGAATAAGAGGAACCAATAAAATAAACTAAATAATACCTGTTTATAATAAAATAGTACATTAAAATATTTTCACAAATCAAATGAATTTATTATTTACAAATAATTTCATTATCTCGTACAAAACATTAAAAAATAAATTTTCAATAAAACAAGATGGTATGATGTTCTTTGTGAAAACCGACATTTATAATATATTCTTTGAAAATAGTCATGAATAAGAATTAAATTCAAACACATCCATATATAATCACTTCAAACATATTACAATCGAAGTAGCACCCATGATATGTTTTTTTCATTAAAAAGAATACATATAATATCATAAAAATGTGGATTCAAGAGTGAAAATTATCACTAGATCATAGGCCTTGGTGGAATAAAATTCCACCGAAATGAATCAACCCCCTTGAATTATAAATGTTTAGTTTCAATTTTCATCATCATGTAATTTCTAGAATAAATATAACTATAATTCATATCATTTTTCTTAAATACCCTTTGTACCTTATACATCAAGTTAATCAATCTTAATTGGGGATATCATTTATTTAAATGAATTTCAAATCATTTAAATTAATAATTTCATTTGTCCCCATGATCATGTTTGAAAACATTCAATTACATGTCGAAACCCATCATCAAATGGTTTCCATCAAATAAATTATACTTTTAAATTCAATTTATTTTATTTCAAATAATAAAATATTTCATAAATTTTCATCTATAAAGTCTTCATCAAAATTATTCATTGAATGACACATTTCAATTAAAGATATTTTTTTTGGAAAATCAGACATTATTATAAAATAAAATATCTATGTAATTTCACCAAACCATGTTCCATTTAAATTTCTTTTATCAAAGTCTCATATCAATATTTGGGAATAAATTCAAAATCCATTTCATGTTAGGAAAACAAATGAATACCAATGTTATTATTTTCCTTAGTAAACCACCTACTTCAATTGAAAATTTCATCAAAACCATCATGGGATCCACGAATGGTGATTTAATATATTTAATCAATAATGAAATGATCCTAGAAACACAAATCTCACATAAGAATATTCAATTAAATGTTTTTACTATTGTCGGGGAGTTTCAAAATTCATACCACAAATTTTTTTGATGAAACCCACAAAGACCTACAGATATCCAAGAAAAAACTCAAATTTCGAGAAGGATATATAATAAATAAAATTATATCATGTCACCAAAAATAAATATAAATTAAATAGACCCAATCTATAATTCCTTTTTATAATATAATGGTGGATCGACAAATTTTGTAGTGAATGACTAGAAACAAGGTCATTGATCCTACAGTCCATGATCCCTCAAATTCAATCACTAGGTGGTTGAGAATCTCCAAAATATATATTAAAATTATCCTTGATTGATAACACAATCCAACAAGAAAATAATTTTGTCATTATAGTGGGTATGAAGTCATAGATTAGATATTTTGAATAATTTGATCATGTCTCATGGTTTGGATGCATGGTTTAATAGACTGTATGCCAACTATGTTCCTTATTATAAGCAGTTAGAAGATCTGTATGATTTGAAATATATTGAGCAAGCCATTTATAACCCCTCTCTCTCAATATGTATGGTTTTAGGTATAGTCCTCATGATTGGAATTATAAATTCTCATAACGACACACCCTCTAATGGGACTTCATTATATGGTGCATGGCTTCCTAGGCCAAACCACGCAAATTTATAATCATTTGTATCCACCGTGAATTGGACCTAAAACCATCAAAAAATCAAAATTTCCCCCCAAAAAAATATAATATGAAATAAATACAATATAATCATAATAAAATAATATAATTACCTGAATGTTTTTCTTGGGATATCATGATTATAGCCACAACAAAAAATTACAAACCCTAGAAAAACCTATTAAAGTACTCCTTAAAATTGGGGAGAAACCAATGCTCTCTCATCAATTCCCCATGGTCCCACATCTTAGAGAATAATAACTATGATTCCACAAGAAATGAATAAAATTTATAGATTTCACATGAAAAACATATATCATAGAATTGAAAAACCAAATTGGTTCTTCATTCTTAGATATATCACGCTCTACATCATGGTCGTCCCAAAAAATATCCCAATACATGTCTAAAAGATATTTATGTATATGAAACTTGTAAAACTAATTATTTATATATTTAAATGATGTTATAAAATCAAAATTGTATTCCACCTTTACAATCCACTTAAATACCACTAATAGTCTCACATATAAAGTTTCCAACATCCAATGTATTCAAACTCAATGATGACCAAACCAAGGTGAGACTCCAAAAGAACCTAGTCACTGACCAAGAACTCCAAATGGAACTTATTAAGGTCATCATAATATAAATATAGATTTTTTACATTATAATTTCCCAATTAATTGATTGAATATTTGTTATTTCCCTTTAGATTAAACAAACCCTAAATTGGAGTGCTTTGCCAATTTGTGACCAATAATGAAGCAGCATACTCCTCATTATTTACAAGGACTCAAAGTGTTCCCTATTAATGGATTCCTAGTATATATTATTATAGTAAAACCAAACCATTAAAAAATGGAAATCCAAAGATCCGATAGTATTATGCAAAAAATAATAATGTGTGTCCTCGAAAATCAATATAGCCCATCCCATATGACTATCTACATGGGGATGGTTTTTCTTTCCTAGTTTTACCTAGGATCACATAAACTCTAGGATGAATCTATAAAATTGAGGAATGGGATTATTATCAGTATTAAAAACCATTTCATACAAAACTATATAGAATTTAATGTTCCCCCAACACATACTTATTCCCCAAGTCATTATCTATTTTCTTATCCTGAATGGGAATAAAGTGATCCAATTTGTTCAATCATAAATACATAAAAAATAATATTCATTCCTTGAACTATATGTGGAACCACAACAAAAAATCCATCGATATATCAAACCACCTCCATGTAATAAAAGGATTTGGTTGAACTAAAACTGATGTTTTCTCATGTGTGGACTAAATCTGTTGACAATTTAACAACGATATTTAAATTTAACAATGTCTTAGTTAAAAAATAGAAATCAGAAATAATTTATCATACCATAAAAATTATTTTAATTGTATGTGATTACATCCAACTATGAATGCCGAAAATCTACCAACACAACTTTCCCCCTAGGAAATAGAACAAAAAACAAGTTTCTAAATTGAAGAATACCCTCAGAAGATGACCACAACATGAAGATGGTCTCCCCACCATTTAAAAAATCCCTAATGTCTCATAAAACATCGTAAATATTTTTTTCTTGATAATCTTCTTCATAAGAGAGGATTTTGGGTGAAGACTTGAAAAAAAACCTCAGTCTCATCCTATAATACACCCAAAATCATATGAGCAAAGAGATCCATCATATTCCATTCTTTATAAGATCCTTTTAAATCCTATAATGTAATTTTCATTATCACAACATCAACAATTCCATTATAGATACTAGGGGTGTATGCATTGTCAATGCCAAAATACATTATATACTCTACCCATCACCTCTTCCAAAGGAATAAATATTTATTGGTGAATATAAAATTATTGTTTTTATATCATATTATTCAATAATTAGTTCTCATAAAAATTAAATCCATAAACTCTTAATAGATTTCGTCATTATTGTATGTTCAAAATCTTGTGAGTAATAGGTTATCTAAGGATGTTGAATCTGATGAAAACCTTGATCTACCACATGATCACCCTATATAAGAATATATCCCAATCCCAAACAGTATAATTCTTGTATTACCCTATATCCCAATCTATATATTATAATTTAATCATTGGTCCTAAATTGAAATAAAATATTACTCATGAAATGAATCTTGAAATTTAAAATTCTATTAAACATTAATGACATTTGAGTGATATAGGTCAATAGAGAGGCCCAATTTCATAAATATTTCATTAAATAGTGGTAATAATTTACAAATCCTAGGAAAATTTTAATATTAAATTTCTTTTGTGGTTCCTCCAAAGTCATAATAGACGTAACCTTATTCAGATCAATTTAAATTACATGTTTAGAAACCATGTTCCCAAATAACATTATATCCCAATTCTTGATGTAGCATTAATAATTATAATTGTGATGTTTCTTATTCCTCAAGATTTCCCATAATTCTATCAAATAATACACATTGACCTCCTTATATTTATATTAATCCAATATTTCATCCATAAATTCAATAGTGGAAGAAAAAATGTGCTAATATAAGATCTTTTCCATCAGTTAATAAAACATAGTAGGTACATTGGTCATACAGAAACTCATAAAAAGGTAATGATAGTGGCCATACCTATTCCTGAAAGTAGTACTAATGGTATAAAACTCTTTGATCCAATATTGATGATAACCATACAGAAGATAATCAATTGATAACCACTTTTTTATTTTTTATTGGTAAAAAAACCATCAATATTGTGTATTGGATTATTATTCCTAACTGTATCCTAAATAAGGTTTTGGTAGTCAAAAAAAAATATTCTAAGGGTTCAATTGATGTTCTTGGAAAAAATGACATTTTCCATGGTGTACCACTTCTCTATATGAATCCTTTATATATATTTTCATCCAACTAAGTATTTAACTCCACTAGTTTAGTTGGTGATATCCAAAAAGACCGAATTGGTGTATTCTTGGAACCTGGCACCATGTCAATAGTAAACTTCACCTCTGTAATTTTTGTGAACAAAAAAATTTGAATGAAAATAATTAGGGAACTCATATATTACCAGAATAATATAACAAATAAATTAATAATTAACATGTTAAATAGAGAACATGGATACCATCCTACCCAAATCTATAAGATGATATATGATTTGACTTGACATTCGGTCGCATTCACCCTAAAATAAACAAAACTAAATATAGGGGGTTGTAAAGGAGACCCATTAAAGATAACTTTTGATATGAGCATTATGGGTAGACATACAATCCATCCCAATCATGAAATTTATATGTTATTTAGAACAAAAAATTCTAATCAATATCGACTACCAATAATGAAAAATATCATGAAGGTAATTGAAGACCATAGACTCTATTCACCTAGATAGGTGTAGAAATATTCATTAAATAATGCACGAGATCCATAGGAGGATTCAAAAATTCAAAATTTGGTTATAAAAAATTGAAGTATAGGAACCAATATCAATTTAAATAGTTTGTAAAGATGATTTAATTGGAATTTTACCAATCATTATCCTGGGACCTAGTCATCGTTCCCTAGAGATTATTTCACTTTATATAGTGTCATTATTCCTAATTCTTATGTCTATAACCCCTATTTATTCAATAATCTTACTATGATGAAGATCATATCAGTGCATTTAATCCCACACAACTATGAAATGTTGTAAAAATGTTTAAAAAATCAACAAGTTCCCTATGTTTCAATAAGATCCACATATAATTGGTTCCACTATGAAATCATGATTTGAGTGCCCAATTGGTTTACATTGGAAAAAAGAAAATTTTCCATTACCTGATACTAATAATTATTTATAAGATGTATATTTCCAAAAACCCTGACTACAATTTCAACCACAATACTCTTCCAATTTTTACTACAATTTAAAGGGACCACTCAAGCTAGCATTGAGAGTAATATGAACATATATAAACCTTCCCATAACATCAAAGTAATGTTCCACCATAAAAAATATATCTAGAACATCAGTATAGAAGGTGTGATTCATCATGATAACTAAGGTTATAGTATCTAAATTAATTCCTAAATCAAATATTTTCACTTCTAATTTCTAATTTGATACAACCATTGGTGAGAAATATTAAATTTTGAATGATTATTGGAATACTAGGCCCCTATCTGATCCCCATAATAATGGTTTTGGAACTCTATCGACATATCTAATACCATCAATTCAAGATATAATTTCTCTATAAAAAGGTAATTGATGTATTACCACTCCAAGATAGAAAATATTTTATTCTAAAAACATTGAATACCACCACCCTGTACATGGCCCAACAAGTTTAATAATGACACATTTAAACATGAAAAATTATGTAATATCCATGATCTTAAAATTTAAGTCAATCATTTTCAACAAATCATAGGCTTCATAAGGATCATTCATACCCTAGAAGGATAGTGGATTTAGATGTGATAACTCCAAGAAATTAACTATGACATCATCCCTCTATAGTATAGCCACTACATCCTAAATGGGAATAGCTACAACTAATTGGGTCTGATCATGGATCGCACATACAATGACCTCTATATGCCACTGTTAAACTAGATGGTTAACTTTATTTGTTTCATCAACAGTCACTTCATAGGGTTTGTTAAAATGACTTTTTGAAGGTATAGTACTACAAAAAATTAGTATATAAAAGTGGATACATCAGCCAATAGACCTGAGATCATAAAATATACCAATTTTTATATAATATGGAAACACAAATCTCAAATAAAATATTCTAAATAAATTATATAATCAGCTAAAAAAACTCATAAAAACAAATTTTCTCAATATCCACATGTAAATTACAGCTCATGAAGATAAGATAATGCATGGAACTCATTCTTATCATCCCCCTTATATCATGATAATTGTATATAAAATATAACAAGGCATCCCAAACAACATACCAACATCTAAAAAAGTACCTGACCACTATTTATACAATCTATTCAAGTTATTTTATATAAAACACCTAAATGGTACAAAAATATATCTTAAAATAGTATGAAGGGTATTCATAATCCACACGAGATGGTGACTAGTGCTTAGATATCACATAAAATCAGTGGGAATTGATTCTTTACAAGAATAAGGCATCAAAAAATAGTGGAATGAATTAATAAAAAGAAAACATTCCAAACACTCCATTAGCGAAAAGTACCTAACGATGATTGATATAACTCCCAAAAATGTTATGTCATCTAAAAGATATAATTTCAAATCATTAAGACAACAACATGTGAGATTCATGTAAATATTTTATCACATAATCCACTTATCACCACCGACTTCCAAGGTCCATCTATATGTGAACATCCACTGCCTCCAAGTTGTAAACGTCCTTATCCTCGACATAACTTTAAATAAATCCAGATATTACCAAAGGAAACCATTGGGTGTAATAAATAAAACCCAATCATATATCAATAATTATTTCATAACAAACACATATCAAGTGAACCGAATATTCTCAATTTATAAAAAACTATTTCATAGAAATAATTTCACAACTCATAAATAATTATACGTTTCAAATGATGTCATTTGTTTGTAAAAAATTGGTACAAAAGTTAATTTTCCTTACTATATAAAGACATGTGCATATTTTTTAGAATTAGAATGAATAATCATTTATATTAATATAGTAACGAAAAATAAATTCAATCAAACACATGAATGTATAATAATTATCAATAATAACATATGGAAATAACACTTAGGGTATGTTAGTTCCAATGAAAAGATTCCACAATATTATAGTGAAATATGGAACAAGGTATCTACAGACTCTATAGATCTAAGGTGTAAGGGGAATATGAGTCCACCCTAATTGTAGCGGCCCAACCCCAGCTACCCAGAGCCGGTGCGTTACTTCGTAACATTGGCATGATCACAAAAGATCAAGTCTCGAAAGACCGATTAGTTTAGTAGCCTTGGAAACACTAGATACATTTATAAATGTTACATTACATCACAAAGTGAAAAAAACTATAATAACATAGTCTCCCTAGTCCACACTTCTATCCTCTTCGGACTATCCCTATAGGTCATTCATAAAATACTTTTTCACATCCTGGAAAATATTAAAACATTGAAAGGGGTCAGCTCAGATGCTCAGTAAGGATAACAATATTGCGGAAGCTTTCATAAATAAACATTAACATTTAAGGCAATGTATAACTAAAACAAAAGCCTTTTAAACTTGAACTTCAACATAATATGGAAAAAGTAAAATGAGATAATGCCATTTACTTCTTCACATGGATATTCTACTGGTCGAATAATCACATGCAATATTAATAACCACTTTCATAATGAGGGAATGTATAATGCCGGACATTCTGAAACATTTTGTCAAGGCCTCGGCCAAGACGTCTAAAATGATTAAGGCCTCGGCCAAAACCATAACTCAAATTGGGAAAGGGCCTCGGCCAATTCCACGTCTAGTTGTCTCATGAGACCTACCGATGCATCGAAGAGCTATAGCGGGATCCACCCATCACTTATTAAGTCCAATACATTCCTCATATGAACAGGTTTAAACATCTCATAAACCATAACATAATCGTATCACATAAAACATGCATAAAGGAAACATAACATTTCCACATTTCAATCACAAGATATCAATACAACACATTGATATAATAAAAATGCTTTCAAAACCATTTTCAATACCAAAATAAAAGAAAAGTATATCATGGTATTTATTTTTCATTAAAAAAAAGGTATGGCTTGTAGAGTAAGCTGAAACTCAAATAGTGGTCACAGCGGCGGAGAAGTCGTTGTCGCCGCATACGTACGACAAAAACATTACCTTTTTTCGTTTAGTAAACGCTTTGTATAAAAAAGATTCCTTTTGAATAAACATAAATGTCAAAGGGGTTTATACACCGTATAAAAGAAAGTTGTGTATAAAACCAAATATGCCTCAACGAAAGTGGATTGAGACGAAGTCCTTAAAAAGATCATTTTTTTAAAATAAAGTACATCTATAATGTGTATTCACTATAGGTACACATAAATAATGTACAAATACATTATAGGACATAAAAATATCATGACATAATTTGAAAGTAGGAGATTAACCCAAAGAATAGAAATTGGGTTAAGAAGTTCCCTTACCTTGCGTCTTGTCCTGACTCGACCATTCTTTAAACTCCTGAATAATAAAGTAGAGTTAATTTCTATTTAATTAAGATCCTTTTTCATGTTCATTATTCCTTTTATATCACTTATTACCATGTTATGAACATTATATAGTTATTTAATTTAATAACGGTCGTTTTGTCGATCTTTGGTTCTTGAGTCAACAATAAACTTCTTATAATTACAAGTTGTTTATGTGGTAGAATATCCATTATCTACAGAATTATATTCATGATTTAGATGTAATATATATCATATATAACCAGTATATACATTCATTTATAATATTACATAACATTTAGAGGTAAGAAATGAAATGCACCGTTCCTGGAGACGGTAAGCCGTACGTACGCATGAACGCTACTTTCATTTCTATTTCGTATTTAATGGAACGAAATCATAATGATATAAATGTATAATATAATTACAGTATAATATATTGTATAATACCATTTACTCCATCCTTTATACATCCCACATATGGCATTAATGAGTCAAATCACTTTGAGGGGGCGGTAGTCCGCACTTCCTAAAATGAAATTATTGCATTTTACCCATAATGGAAATCATAAAGTATGCCATAAATGAGAAATACAGAAGCATAAGTAAAACATAAACATATTATATGTCATATATAAAAATAGTGACATCTTAATGCCCACCTTTGAAGGTGTTATATGAGTGTTGAACAATCATCGTTTCGTGAGGCAGAAATTCGCCATCCACAGAAACCGTATGTTCTTTAACCATTAGATGTAGGTGTGTGTAAGTGTAGCTCGAATCCTTCTTATAACAACATTCTAGTATATTGGGGATACTGGTGTTGTTACAAAATAAATGAATAAAAATAGTTTAGGGGGTTGGAAAAGAAAAATAAAACAAAACAACATTAGAGAAGACATTACCTCAAAATCGGGTAACTCTTTTTGATTTGAGCCAAAGGCTTCATTGGGAAGAGTTCTGCCCAAAGTGAGGCTTCTAGGAGTAATAGGGGGAAGTTGGGAGAGTATTCGGGCAGAGGTTGGCCGAGCCAAATGGCTTGAAAGTGTAAATGAGGTGGGAGAGGTGGGGGCCTTTTATAAGAGGAGAGGAGGGGCTCTTTTGGAAAGATTGAAATGTTACATTATTACACAATGATTTTCGGAATCCAAAGGTCCCACACTTATATAATTCGAGGATAAGGTGATAAGGGTTCGAAATCTCTTCATCCAATTGTCTTTGGACAAGTGTAAGCCTTGGATTTTGCATTATCTTACCATTTTATTAAAATCGTTAAATAATGAGGTAATCGGTGCATCATAATGATGTCATAAATAATTTAATTTATTTAATGTCTAAAAATTATAAAAAAAATACTATGATGTAGGAAATATTTTTATATTTCTAAAGAATATTTATTGTCAAAATTTGGACTTGTGTAACCCCACTTAAAATCTGTTTTTGTAAAATAACTCATGTTTGTGTCAATTTAATTTTAACATTAAATAAATATATATTTATGTCATTTTCCAACTAAAGTGGCTCCATGGGGTCCCCAAGTTGACCCATTGGTTGTCTTGGTCGGCCATGACTCATTCAATCGGAGTAGGAAAAGTGTCATGCTCATCTCATATTATTAAGACATTATTTGTACCTTAAACTACACTAATTACCTCTAATCGCGATTAAGAACTTAAAAGTTACTATTCACCAAAAAATTATTTTAATCTTATTGAACCACATTTTACTTATTAATGACAACCATTTATGTCGGATTTTTGAAAGTCAAATCACATAAGTGGTAATATTTCATGTAAACGAAAAATCAGTTATTTAACTACCACTTAGTGGTTTCACTATTCATCAAAAATTGAAGTTTTTCAGAACAATGCCAAAATTTCACCCTAAGCTATAATTGATATTCCGAATTAAAAAATGATTTCTATTTTACAAAATTCCAAACATATAATTTGCATTAATTAATTTTATAATTAATTACCGATGTCACAACAAATAGCGTGTTTTTAAGACACAATTTATATCAAAAGATTGGCAATTGTTTATGTCCAATTTCAATGTTAAATTAATTCTAATGACCACCATTGGATAAAATGGTAAAAATATATTCTAATTATACTTTAAAACCACTAAATAGTATAATTTACCACTATAGATTATTTTTATTAAAAAATTTGTTTTTAAGTATTTTTCACTATTCATAAAAAATTAGAAGTTCTTAGAAAAATACCAAAAATTCAACATAGGCTAATTTCGATATTCCGAATCCAAAAATGAAGTACATTTTGAAATATAAAATTTCTATAATTTTAAAAAGTGGTTATTACTATTCATAACAGCTACTTTGATTAGTCGCGGTGTTTTAGAACTCGAAGTTGCGTACATTGCAAGTTATTGCATTATTGAATGAGAAGCGTATCATGGAAGCTCGGGGTGTTACATTCTCCCCTCCTTCAATAAATTGCGTCCTCGCAATTTGAAAATGTTCTTTGAAAATAAAAGGTTGAAAATAGAAAATACCTTTGTGGAAAACCCACATCGGAAATAAGGTTAATAAATATATAACATTAAAAGAAAGCAAGATAAGTACAAAGGTCACCCGATATAGCCCATTCTAGGATTCTATGAAAATATGGATATGGAGGAGAAAAAAACCATCAAGGTCTGATGGAGAGTTATAGAAAACAGGATTAGGAGAAAGTTTAACTACAAGAAAATCACAAACTTGTGATTGGTTAAACGGTCATTGAATCCTCAGTTGGAAAAGTTAACCGACAACATTTTTGTTTTAAGATACCTTTTATAATTTTGAGGAATTTATTTAGGAGATTTACTAAGAACGTAAGGGAATATATATACTTTTTATGTATACATTCATTCGTTAATAAATGTTTACCACAAACCCAACTTTTACTCCAAATGGTAACAGAACTCAAAAATATTCTATTTATCCTAATTGTATAAGGTTCCAACTGTTAACACATACCGTTTAGATTAGTAAAATTATTTTGTAATAACCAGGGACTTCCTATAGGCTAGTTGTAGGAAATAAATGCATGTCGCACTTTGATTGTGGGTTCGATTCCTGCAGCTTGGTCCGACGCGACGGGTTATGCCCCACCCTGCAGGTTTTCCTTTTCCTAAAACTATAGTATCATAATATTCCAAAAATAATCTTCATAAAATTTTTAACCATAAACAATACTATCAAAAGATCAACTTAATCCACTCCAACCTTAATAGTTATCCAAAATACCTCCGTCCAGACTTTCTCTAAAAGGTCTCTAAATTCCAAAATCAATTGTAACATCAGATTCCCCAAACAAAGAAAAGTTTCTCTTATTGTCACATACTAAAAATATGATTACCTTAATCATATTAAAACCTTACTGAAATCAAAAAGTACTGCAGTACAATCTTTATATATATCACATTATTCTTATAACCAGAAAATAATCCATGAGTCCAAAAGCACCAATACATTAGTTATTCTGCTTCAACTGTAGTAACAACATAAGATTGTCCTTGATCCCTTGGCCTTTTCTGAGGTATGTTTCCTTGACGCTTAGGACATTCATTTTCATAATGCCCCATTTCCCTACAATTGTAGCATTCAACATTGATAGCCTCTTTCTTTCCCTTGCAATCACGAGCCTGGTGACCCTTTTCTCCACATTTATAACAAACTCCCATTCCTTTTAGGCAAGTACCAGGGTGATTCTTCCCACAATTATCACATAATGGAAAATCCTTCTTTCCCTTTTTCCCTTTATCTGTCTCTTGTTCCACCGTTCTCTTATTCTCTTTCTTTACTTTGTTGTCATAATACTTAGAGAATTCCTTTTCTGTCTTGATAGCACACGAGACAATATCTTCGTATGATGAGAAGGATTGTGATACTAAAGCTCGACGGATAAATGGTTTTAACCCATCAAAGAAACGATCAATCTTACTCCTTGGGTTACGTATATAATCGGCAGCATGCCTCGCTAACCTTGTAAAGTTAGCCTCATACTTTGCGACATTCTCATCCTCCTTCTGCCTCAGACTCAGAAATTGCCTTTCCATATCTGCTCAATGCTCACGAGGAAAGTATTTTTCTAAGAAAAGATCTTTGAACTCCCTCCATTCCATATTCGATACGTCATCATCTTCCTTTTTGTTTTGAATCAGCGACCACCAATGATCGGCATCTCCAGTGAGGCGGTAAACTGCCATGACAACCTTCTCCCTTTCACTACTCCCCAAGGCATGGAATATTTTCTCTAAGGAATTTATCCATTGCTCAGCTACTATAGGATTTGTACTCCCATTGAAGGTTGGTGGTTGTGGCCTCATGAAACGGTCTAGCATTGATCCTCCACGTTGCGGATCAGGGTGCTCCATACGAGTAAGGTTATTATTCATAACCTGAGTGAGTTGTCCCAGTATGGTAATAAGTTTATCAGCACCAGTTGTATCTCCAGATCCACAATAATTATCTACAACAAGAGGAAAATCCCTACACGGAGTTCATGCATTGATACGGTTTCCATTCCTTCCACTAGGCGCCATTTCTAAACAATGGCATAAACTAGATTAGTTTATGAATCAAAATACATAATTCCATACTTGTAAAACACTTTACATAAATTGAACTATTTATGGATATAATCCATAATCATAAAAAGAAATGTTTTCTTTGAGGAAGTATATACTCATAACCCTTCATAGTGGTTTGTAATTAAAATTAGAATTATCCTAAGCATATCCCCCGGGAGTGTCGTAACCAAGAGTGCAGCAAGGCCCGTTGTCGTGCACAAGTTCCCGTTCGAGTCTAGCTCAAAGCGGTGTTTTCGGGTTTTACCCCTAGGTACATCTGTGCCAGAGCCTCCTCTACCTACTCGTATCTAGACACGGATGTGTTGCTCGGAAAACTCACAAAATCTCTATATTACCAAAATTCTAGGATGATCTTCTATACTAATCCTCAAAGTCTATCTTTGGTCTATGTGCTCTAATCAGAGTTTATCTAAATCTAGCTTCCAAGGTTAGTACTAAACTGCCTCTGATACCAACTGTAGCGCCCCGACCCCAGCTACCCAGAGCCGGTGCGTTACTTCGTATCATTGTCATGATCACAAAAGATCAATTCTCGAAAGACCGATTAGTTTAGTAGCCTTGGAAACACTAGATACATTCATAAATGTTACATTACATCACAAAGTGAAAAAAACTATAATAACATAGTCTCCCTAGTCCACACTTCTATCCTCTTCGGACTATCCCTGTAGGTCATTCATAAAATACTTCTTCACATCCTGGAAAATATTAAAACATTGAAAGGGGTGAGCTCAGATTCTCAGTAAGGATAAAAATATTGTGGAAGCTTTCATAAATAAACATTAACATTTAAGGCAATGTATAACTAAAACAAAAGCCTTTTAAACTTGAACTTCAACATAATATGGAAAAGGTAAAATGAGATAATGCCATTTACTTCTTCACATGGATATTCTACTGGTCAAATAATCACATGCAATATTAATAACCACTTTCATAATGAGGGAATGTATAATGCCGGACATTCTGAAACATTTTGTCAAGGCCTCGGCCAAGACGTCTAAAATGATTAAGGCCTCGGCCAAAACAATAAATCAAATTGGGAAAGGGCCTCGGCCAATTCCACGTCTAGTTTTATCATGAGACCTACCGATGCATCGAGGAGCTATAGCGGGCTCCACCCTTCACTTATTAAGTTCAATACATTCCTCATATGAACAGGTTTAAACATCTCATAAACCATAACATAATCGTATCACATAAAACATGCATAAAGGAAACATAACATTTCCACATTTCAATCACAAGATATCAATACAAAACATTGATATAATAAAAACGCTTTCAAAACCATTTTCAATACCAAAATAAAAGAAAAGTATATCATGGTATTTATTTTTCATTAAAAAAAAGGTATGGCTTGTAGAGGAAGCCGAAACTCAAATAGTGGTCACGGCGGCGGAGAAGTCGTTGTCGCCGCATACGTACGACAAAAACATTCCCTTTTGTCGTTTAGTAAACGCTTTGTATAAAAAAGATTCCTTTTGAATAAACATAAAAGTCAAAGGGGTTTATACACCGTATAAAAGAAAGTTGTGTATAAAACCAAATATGCCTCAACGAAAGGGGATTGAGACGAAGTCCTTAAAAAGATCATTTTTTTTAAATAAAGTACATCTATAATGTGTATTCACTATAATTACACATAAATAATGTACAAATACAAGATAAGACATAAAAATATCATGACATAATTTGAAAGTAGGAGATTAACCCAAAGAATAGAAATTGGGTTAAGAAGTTCCCTTACCTTGCGTCTTGTCCTAACTCGACCGTTCTTTAAACTCCTGAATAATAAACTAGAGTTAATTTCTATTTACTTAAGAACCTTTTTCATGTTAATTATTCCTTTTAAATCACTTATTACCATGTTATGAACATTATGTAATTATTTTATTTAATAACGGTCGTTTTGTCGATCTTTGGTTCTTGAGTCAAAAATAAACTTCTTATAATTACAAGTTGTTTATGTGGTAGAATATCCATTATCTCCAGAATTATATTCATGATTTAGATGTCATATATATCATATATAACCAGTATATACATTCATTTATAATATTACATAACATTTAGAGGTATGAAATGAAATGCACCGTTCATGGAGATGGTAAGCTGTACGTACGCATGAACGCTACTTTCATTTCTATTTCGTATTTAATGGAATGAAATCATAATGATATAAATGTATAATATAATTCCAGTATAATATAGTGTATAATACCATTTACTCCATCCTTTATACATCCCACATATGGCATTAACGATTCAAATCACTTTGAGGGGGCGGTAGTCCGCACTTCCTATAATGAAATTATCGCGTTTTACCCATAATGGAAATCATAAAGTATTCCATAAATGAGAAATACAGAAGCATAAGTAAAACATAAACATATTATATATCATATATAAAAATAGTGACATCTTAATGGCCACCTTTGAAGGTGTTATATGAGTGTTGAACAATCATCGTTTCGTGAGGCAGAAATTCGCCATCCACAGAAACCGTATGTTCTTTAACCATTAGATGTAGGTGTGTATAATTGTAGCTCGAATCCTTCTTATAACAACATTATAGTATATTGAGGATACTTTTTTTGTTACAAAAGAAATGAATAAAAAGAGTTTAGGGGGTTGGAGAAGAAAAATAAAAGAAAACAAAATTAGAGAAGACATTACCTCAAAATCGGGTAACTCTTTTTGATTTGAGCCAAAGGCTTCCTTGGGAAGCGTTCTGCCCAAAGTGAGGCTTCTAGGAGTAAGACGGGGAAGTTGTGAGAGTATTTGGGCAGAGTTTGGCCGATCCAAATGGCTTGAAAGTGTAAATGAGGTGGGAGAGTTGGGGGCCTTTTATAAGAGGAGAGGAGGGGCTCTTTTGGAAAGATTGAAATGTTACAATATTACACAATACTTTTCGGATTCCAAAGGTCCCACACTTATATAATTCTAGGATAAGGTGATAAGGGTTCGAAATCGCCTCATCCAATTGGCTTTGGACAAGTGTATGACTTGGAGTTTGCATTATCTTCCCATTTTATTAAAATCATTAAATAATGAGGTCACCGCTGTATCATAATGATGTCATAAATAATTTAATTTATTTAATGTCTAAAATTTATAAAACAAATACTATGATGTAGGAAATCTTTTTAGCTTTCTAATTAATATTTATAGTCAAAATTTGGACTTGTGTAACCCTACTTAAAAACTGTTTTAGTAAAATAACTAATGTTTGTGTCAATTTAATTTTAACATTAAATAAATATATATTTATGTCATTTTTCCAACTAAAGTGGCTCCATGGGGTCCCCAAGTTGACCCATGGGTTGTCTTAGTCGTCCATGACTCATCCAATAGGAGTAGGACAAGTGTCATGCTCATATCATATTATTAAGACATTATTTGTACCTTAAACTACACTAATTACCTCTAATTGCGATTAAGAACTTAAAAGTTACTATTCACCAAAAAATTATTTTAATCTCATTGAACCACATTTTACTTCTTAATGAAAACCATGTATGGCGGATTTTTGAAAATCAAATCACAGAAGTGGTAATATTTCATTTAAACGAAAAATCAGTTATTTAACTACCACTTAGTGGTTTCACTATTCATCAAAAATTGAAGTTTTTCAGAACAATGCCAAAATTTCACCCTAAGCTATAATTGATATTCCGAATTCAGAAATGATTTCTATTTTACAAAATTACAAACATATAAGTTGCATTAATTAATTTTATAATTAATTCCCGCTGTCACAACAAATAGCGTGTTTTTAAGAAACAATTTATATCAAAAGATTGGCAATTGTTTATGTCCAATTTCAATGTTAAATTAATTCTAATGACCACCATTGGAGAAAATGGTAAAAATATATTCTAATTATACTTTAAAACCACTAAATAGTATAATTTACCACTATAGATTATTTTTATTAAAAAAGTTGTTTTTAAGTATTTTTCACTATTCATAAAAAATTAGAAGTTCTTAGAAAAATACCAAAAATTCAACATAGGCTAATTTCGATATTCCGAAACCAAAAATGAAGTACATTTTGAAATATAAAATTTATATAATTTTAAAAAGTGGTTATTACTATTCATAACAGCTACTTTGATTAGTCGCGGTGTTTTAGAACTCGAAGTTGCGTACAATGCAAGCTATTGCATTATTGAATGAGAAGCGTATCATGGAAGCTCGGGGTGTTACACTAACGAGTAAAGACTCATTCCTCGTCAAATTCCAGTTACTTTTGTCATCATCAATTCATTTATAGATAATGTATTTCCTAGCATCGATATCATTCATCTTTACTACCATGTCTCCCAAATGTTTTAATGTAATCA
This sequence comes from Viscum album, assembly GCA_963277665.1. NCBI lineage: Eukaryota > Viridiplantae > Streptophyta > Magnoliopsida > Santalales > Viscaceae > Viscum > Viscum album. The sequence goes on along the minus strand of OY728158.1, from coordinate 1,582,676,809 downwards.
ATCATACTGGGGTGTATCATTCACTTCAGTCAATGTCAATTCATTCAATCAATCATTTTATTTGGTCCCATGTTCATGCTTCAAACTATTACTGCAACATCCCAGGTAAATAAAGAATAATGAATTTTCATATTTATTAATATTTACGAATTAAATATTAATTTTACTTTAAAGGGGTTGCTATGTTCGATAGCGTACCTGATACGCAACAAAGAGTTTCATTGAAATCTTACACTGCACACTAGTAATAAAATAATATTATTTTAAATGTTTTTACTTTTATCTAATAAAAGATAAAGGCTTAAAATACGGAAAGAATTCAATTTTAGGCGTATATGCCCTAGTTTTCACTAAAGGTTCACTTATCGCCTTTTGATGGCGAACCGTCATTAAATATAGTTTTGTTCACTCTTATACATTCTATTGGACCAAATAAAACTCTTCTTTAGAATCAGTACATCAAAATTTACTTTGTGTAAATTTTTGGTATTTTCCGATAAAGTTCGTTTATTTAATGAATAGTGTAAAATGTTTTATTTTAATTCAAAACCTCTTTTTAATCTAATTTATTTATATGATTATATTATCTTTTGAATTGGTTTTATAGTGAAATTAGAATATATTTTTACCATTAAATCCAATAGTGGTCGTTGGAATTAATTTCACTTTGAAATCGGACTTAAACAAGTGTCAATCTTTTGATATTTATTGTTTCATAAAAACACGCTATTTGCTCTGACATCGGGAATTAATTATTAAATTAATTAATGCAACTTATATGTTTTGAATTTTTTAAAATGGACTTCATTTTTGAATTCGGAATATCAAATATAGCATAGGGTGAATTTTTGGGATTTTTCTGAAAAACTTCAATTTTTTATGAATAGTGAAACCACTAAGTGGTACTTAAAAAACTGATTTTTCAATTTTTTATGAATAGTGAAATCACTAAGTGGTACTTAAAAAACTGATTTTTCGTTTAAATGAAATTTTACCACCTCCATGTTTTGAATTTCAAAAATATGACATACATGGTTGACATTAAAAATTAAAATGCAGTTCAATGAGATTAAAATAATTTTTTGGTAAATAGTAACTTATTAAGTTTTTAATCGCAATTAGAGGTAATTAGTGTAGTTTAATGTAAAAATAATGTTTTAATAATATTAAATGAACTTGACACATGTCCTACCCTTATTGGATGTGTCATGGCTGACCAAGAAAATCCATGGGTCAACTTGGGGACCCCATGGAGCCACATTAGTTGGAAAATGACATTAATATATTTTTAGTTAATGTTAAAATTAAAATGACAAAAACATGAGTTGTTTTACTAAATCAATTTTTACGTGGGGTTATAAAAGTCATATTTTTGACTATAAATATTCATTGTAAAGATAAAACGATTTCCTACATCATGATATTTGTTTTATAATTTTTAGACATTAAATAAATTAAATTATTTATGACACCATGATGATGCAGTGATTACCTCATTATTTAACGATTTAAATAAAATCGAAAGATAATGTAAAATCTAAGAACTACGAATGTCCAAAACCTATTTTATGGGTGTATTTCGAACACTTATCACCTTATCCTAGAAACACATCAATGTGGGACCATTAAAATCCGAAACTCATTCTATAATAAAGTAACATTTGTTTACTTTCCAAGAGTGCCCCTCCTCTCCTCTTATAAAAGGCCCCCAACTCTACCACCTTACCCACACTTCCAAAACCTTTGGCTCAGCCAACCCCTACCCATTTTCTCTCTCCACATCCCTATCTTACTCCTTGAAGCCTCACTTTGGGCAGAAGTCTTCCCAAGGAAGCCTTTGAGCTCAAATCTAAGAGAATTACCTGATTTTAAGGTAATGTCTTCACTTGTGTTCTTTTGTTTTATTTTTCTTCTCCAACCCCATAAACTCTCTTTATTAATTTCTTTTGTAACAAATACAGTATCTTAAATATACTAGGATGTTGTTATAAGAATCTTTCTAGCTACACTTACACACATCTACATCTAATGGTTAAAGAACATACTGTTTCTGTGGTTGGTGAATTTCTGCCTCACGAAACAATGATTGTTCAATCTTCTTTTAAACCCCATTAATGGTGGCCATTAAGATGTCACTATATTTATATATGATATATATTATGTTTATGTTTCCCTTATGATTCTGTATTTTTCATTTGTAGTTTACCTTTATGGTTTCCATTGTGGGTAAACACGATAATTTCATTTTCGGAAGTGCGGACTACCGCCCCCTCAAAGTGATGTGATTCGTTAATGCCATATGTGGGACGTATAAAGGATGGGTTTAATGTTATTATATATTATGTTATACTGGAATCATAATATACCTCTATATCATTATTATTTCCTTCCATTAAAGTATGAGATAGAAATGAAAGTAGCGTTCATGCGTACGTACGGCTTACTGTCTCCATGAACAGTGCATTTCATTTCTTATCCCCAAATGCAATGTACTATTATAAGTACATGTATATAATAAATATATATGACGAATGATACATCTAAATGATGACTATAATTCTTTAATTAAAATATTCATACCTCTCATTTAGTTTTAATTCCATTAATATGACAATGAAATGAAAGTAGCGTTCATGCGTACGTACGGCTTACCGTCTCCATAAACGGTGCATTTCATTTCATACCTCTAAATGATTATGTAATATTATAAATACATGTATATTCTGGATATATGTGATATATATGATATCCAAATCAGTAATTTCATTCTGGATATAAAGAACCTTTGACCACACGGACAACATGTAATTGTAAGAAGTCCACTTTCGACTTAAGAACCAAATATCGACAAAACAAAAATTATTAACTTAAATGATTACATAATGTTTATAACATGGATATAAGTGATATAAAAGTAATAATTAACTTGAAAAAGGTTCTTAATAAAATATAAATTAACTCAAGTTTATTATTCAGGATGTTCAAGAATGATCGAGTCATGTCAGACCCGATGTAAGGGAATTTCTTAACCAAATTTCCATTCTTTGGGTTAATCTCCTACATTCACATTATTTCATGATAATATCATTTCCTCTATTGTATTTGAACTTTATTTATGTGTACTTATAGTTAATACACATAATAGATCTATTTTATTTTAAAAATGATCTTTGTAAGGTACTTCGTCTCAATCTCCTTTCATTGAGGCATATTTCGTTTTATACACAACTTTCTTTTATACGGTGTATAAACCCCTTTGACTTTTACTTTTATACAAAAGGAATCTTTTTCTATGAAGAGTTTTACAAAATGACAAAAAGGAATGTTTCTTTTAACGTACGCGGTGACAATGACCTTTTCCACCGCCACGAGTATTATTTGGCCTTTGGCTTCCTGAACAAGCCGTAATGTTTTTTTTAAATGAAATAAATACCATATACTCTTTTATGTATTTTGGTATTGAAAATGGTTTTTATAATGGATTTGTTATGTCAATATATTTAAGTGATATATTTTGATCAATGTGTGGAATTTTTTTCTTTCCATTATATTTGTTTTATGTCTTATGATTTTTATAATGGTACTTGGACATTTGATGGGTGGGTATGTGATAAACCATATAACGGGTGGTGCTGTGAATACCAGGACGGGTGGTTGCGTTATAACATCCAATGCATTAGGTATGGAAGTCAGCCGTATGGCTTTTCTATTAAGTATGTATGGAAGTTGGCCGTATGGCTATTCCATTATGTGATATGTGAGGAAGTCAACTGTATGGTTATTCCACTTAAGTATATTTATGTGCCAAGTTACCTTTATATGTTATGTGTTCTTTATATGGGTTTTATGGTAATCCTTTGGTTACAAAAGGGTAAGTAATGATATTTTATTCAGTGAAGAGTTTTTACTACTTCATGAAGGTGAAGGTTTTAGTTTGATAAAGTATACATGGTTACTTGATGTTTGAAAAACTAACAGTTTTCATTCTTTGTGTATCCCTTATTGAGCTTTTTATGCTCACCACAAGTTATTTTGAAATGTTTTTCATCGGACTTAATGTGGAATAGGTTCAAGGATGGGATCAAGGGAAAGTCATGCTATATAAAACATTGAACTTGACATGTTCCTTTTTAAGAGTTTTTTTTTCTATGGAAACTCAGTAGATGTGTCTACTTTGTAATCTTTTGAGATGTAACAATTATGTCCTAATTCTCTAAAACTCTAAACCTGAAAAGATCCTCAATGTGAATTATTAATTTAATTCAATATTATGTAATGTTTATGGTCGGGGCCTTATAGTTGGTATCAACGGTCGGTTTAGACAACTTTAGGAGTTAGAAAAGTGTTAAATTATAAGTTAATTTATGGTATGATTGAAATGATATAGCATTTAAAGATTACCATGTTTCTTCACCTAAGGTATTTAAGTGTTCATAATGGTTTTCCACAGAGGAAACGGAGAAGCTTTTTTGGGAAGGCATACTGAGGGAAATGACCTTCCAAGTCAGCATACTGAGATGGTCAGAATCAGAATTGAGCAGTTTACTTCAGTGATGGTTCGGTTAAATTAGGTGATAAATGGTTGTTGTGTTATTGATGATATTTTGGTGTTTTCTAAAAGTAAATAGGAGCATGAAAGACGTTTAGGGGTTATTTTTCAAAACATGAAAGAAAATAAATTTTATGGAAAATTCATCAATTGTGAGTTTTTGCTGCAACAAATTTCATTCCTTAGTCATATTGTTTCAAAAGATGGCATAACTGTTGATCCTGCTAAAACAAAATTTGTTGAAGAATGGCCAAGACCCACAAATGTTACCAAGATTTGTAGTTTTCTTGGTTTGGAAGGTTACTACCGAAGGTTTGTTGAATATTTTTCACGGTTATCTAGTCCAATGACTAAGCTAACTCAGAAGGGTGTTATGTTTATCTGGACAAAAGAATGTGATGATTGTTTTCAGGAGTTGAAAAGAAGATTGGTGAATGCTCTAGTTTTTGAACTTCCTTTAAGGAATGGTGAGTTTGTTATCTACAGTGATGCTTCATTGAAAGGACTTCGTTGTGTCCTTATGCAGAATGATCAGGTAATTGCATATGCTTCACGTCAGTTGAAAACTCATGAGGTAAATTACCCTACAGATTATTTGGAATTAGATACTATAGTTTTTTATTTAAAAATTTGGAGGCATCATTTTTATGGAGTAAAGTGTGAAATATATACAAATCACAAAAGTTTAAAGTATATATTCACTCAGAAATAATTGAAAATGAGATAGAGGAGATGGACGGAATTAATCAAGGATTATGATTATACAATTCATTACCATATGGGAAAAGAAAATAAAGTGTCTGATGCTTTGAGTCGAAAAAGTAATGATTCATTAACAATGTTGCGTTTGGAACGTGATCCTTTGGTTAAGGATTTTATGAGATTTGGCATGGAAGTTGTTGGTGCCATATGTTTTTCTGGTTTGTTTCAGGTATCAGTGAGATCATCCCTATCAGACTAAATTAAGCAAGCACAGAGGGATGACAGTGAGTCTCAGAAAAAGGTAGAGTTGGTTTAGAAGGGTAAGTTTACTGAATTCAACATTGATAATGATTGTGTTTTGAGGTTTGGGAAGAGATTATGTGTGACTTGTGATTCACAGTTGAAGAATGAGCTTTTATGTGAGGCTCATAGATCCCCGTTTTCAGTTCATCCTAGCAGTACTAAGATGTACAGATATCTGTGGGAGTATTACTGGTGGGATGGAATGAAAAGGGATATTGATGATTTTACTGTGAAGTGTTTGACTTGTTAGTAGGTTAATGGAGAGCGGCAGTTACCGAAAGGGATGCTTCAGCCTTTACCAGTGCCAGAGTGGAAATGGGAAAACATATCAATGGACATTGTTGTGGGATTACCGAGGAAATCTCAGGGTAATAATGCAATCTGGGTTATTGTTGATCGCTTGACTAAATATGCTCATTTCCTTGCTATAGGAGATACTTTTTCACTAGATCTACTTTCCCATTTGTATCATATAGAGATAGTCAGGTTACTTGGAGTTCCTCTCTCCATTGTGTCCTATCGTGATCCCAGATTTACTTCTAACATTTGTAAAGGCCTTCAGAAGTCGTTGGGTATTGAATTAAATTTTAGTACAGCTTTTCATCTGCAATCAGATGGGCAGTCAGAATGAACAATTCACACCTTTTAGGATATGCTACGAGCTTGTTCGATGGATTATCAGGGAAGTTGGGACCAACATCTTTCTTTGGTTGAGTTTTCTTATAATAACAGTTTTCATTCCAGTATACAGATGGGACCATTTGAGGCATTATATGGGAAGCAGTGTCGAACTCTAGAATTTTGGGATGAAGTGGGTGAAAGGAAGATGATGGGACCAGAATTGGTAGAAGAGTTGGCATAAAAAGTTCATTTGATTCAGAAACACATGAGAACAGCTCAGCTCAGGTAGAAGAGTTATGCGGATAACTGGAGGAAGGATCTATCATTCGGGGTAGGTGATCATGTTTTTCTCAGGGTTTCTCCATGGAAAAGTGTGATGAGATTTGGTAAGAAAGGAAAGCTGAGTCCAAGGTTTGTTGGACCATATGAAATTCTGGAGAAAGTTGGATTAGTTTCTTACTGAGTGGCTTCACCTCCGAGTTTATATCAGGTACACAATGTTTTTCATTTTTCGATGTTGAGGAAGTATATTCCTGATCCATCTCATGTTTTGAGCCCAAAGGTAGTTCAGTTGGAAGATAATGTCTCTTATGAAGAACAACCAGTCTAGATTCTTGACCCAAGTGAGCAAGTGTTGCGAAATAAGGTAATCCACCAGGTAAAGGTTTTTTGGAAAAATCATATGGTTGAAGAGGCAACATGGGAATCTGAAAATTCTATGAGGGATAAATACCCCCACTTATTTTGATAAGTGAATAAAATTGCGAGGACGCAATTCCCAAAAGGGGGGGAAGGATGTAACATCCCAGGTAAATAAAGAATAAATAATTTTCATATTTATTAATATTTACGAATTAAATATTAGTTTTAATTTAAAGGGGTTGCTATGTTCGATAGCTTACCCGGTACGCAACAAAGAGTTTCATTGAAATCTTACGTTGCACACTAGTAATAAAATAATATTATTTTAAATGTTAGTTAACACGTAGCCGTTTTATTGGAGGGAATGGATAGAAATAACTAAAATATGATTATATATGCTTTTTAAATGTTTTTACTTTTATCTAATAAATGATAAAGGCTTAAAATACGGAAAGAATTCAATTTTAGGCATATATGCCCTAGTTTTCACTAAAGGTTCACTTATCGCCTTTTGATGGTGAACCATCATTAAATATAGTTTTGTTCACTCTTATACAATCTATTAAAACAAATAAAACTCTTCTTTAGAATCGGGACATCAAAATTTACTTTGTGTAATTTTTTGGTATTTTTCTGATAAAGTTCATTTTTTAACAAATAGTGTAAAATGTTGTATTTTAATTCAAAACCTATTTTTAATCTAATTTAATTATATGATTAGATTATCTTTTCAATTGGTTTTATAGTGAAATTAGAATATATTTTTACCATTACATCCAATAGTGGTCATTGGAATTTATTTCACTTTGAAATCGGATTTAAACTAGTGTCAATTTTTTTATACTTATTGTTTCATAAAAACACGCTATTTGCTCTCACGGCGGAAATTAATTATTAAATTAATTAATGCAACTTATATGTTTTCAATTATGTAAAATGGAATTCATTTTTGAATTCGGAATATCAAATATATCGTAGGGTGAATTTTTGATATTTTTCTTAAAAACATCAATTTTTGATGAATAGTGAAACCACTAAGTGGTACTTAAAAAACTGATTTTTCATTTAAATGAAATTTTACCACCTCTGTGTTTTAAATTTCAAAAATCTGACATACATGGTTTTCATTAAGAAGTAAAATGCGGTTCAATGGGATTAAAATAATTTTTTGATGAATAGTAACTTATTATGTTTTTAATCGCGATTAGAGGTAATTAGTGTAGTATAAGGTAAAAATAATGTTTTAATAATATGAAATGAACATGACACATGTCCTACCCTTATTGGATGTGTCATAGACGACAAAAAAAAATCTATGGGTCAACTCGGGGACCCCATGGAGCTACTTTAGTGGGAAAATGACATTAATATCTTTTTATTTAATGTTAAAATTAAAATGACACAAACATGAGTTATTTTACTAAATCAATTGTTACATGGGGTAATACAAGTCAGATTTTTTACTATAAATATTCATTGGAAATATAAAAAGATTTCCTACATCATGATATTTTTTTTATAATTTTTAGACATTAAATAAATTAAATTATTTATGACACCATGATGATGTAGTGATTACCTCATTATTTAACGATTTAAATAAAATGGAAAGCTAATGTAAAATCTAAAAACTACACATGTCTAGAACCTATTGTATGGATGTATTTAGAACCCTTATCACCTTATCCTCGAAAAAAATCAATGTGGGACCATTAAAATTTGAAACTCATTCTATAATAAAGTAACATTTTCTTACTTTCCAAGAGTGCCCCTCCACTCCGCTTATAAAAGGCCCCCACCTCTACCACCTTACCCACACTTCTAAAGCCTTTGGCTCGGCCAAAACATGCTCATTTTGTCTCTACACATCCATATATTACTCCTTGAAGCCTCACTTTGGGCAGAAGTCTTCCCAAGGAAGCCTTTGAGATTAAATCTAAGAGAGTTACCCGATTTTAAGGTAATGTCTTCACTTGTGTTCTTTTGTTTTATTTTGCTTCTCCAACCCCCTAAACTATCTTTATTCATTTATTTTGTAACAAATACAGTATTTTAAATATACTAGGATGTTGTTTTAAGATGATTTCGAGCTACACTTACACACATCTACATCTAATGGTTAAAGAACATATTGGTTCTGTGGTTGGTGAATTTCTGCCTCACGAAACGACGATTATTCAATCTTCTTTTAAACACCATTAATGGTGGCCATTAAGATGTCACTATATTTTTATAAGATATATATTATGTTTATGTTTCCCTTATTCTTCTGTATTTTTCAATTGTGTATACCATTACGGTTTCCATTGTGGGTAAACACGATAATTTCATTTTAGGAAGTGAGGACTACTGCCCCCTCAAAGTGATGTGATTCGTTAATTCCATATGTGGGATGTATAAAGGATGGGTTTAAAGTTATTATATATGATGTTATACTGGAATTATAATATACCTCTATATCATTATTATATCTTTCCATTAATGTATGAGATAGAAATGAATGTAGCGTTCATGCGTACGTACGGCTTACCGTCTCCATGAACGGTACATTTCATTTCTTAACCCCAAATGTTATGTAATATTATAAGTACATTTATATAATGGTTATATATGATGAATTATACATATAAATGATGAATATAATTCTGGAATTAAAATATACATACCTCTCATTTAGTTTTAATTCCATTAATATGACAAATAAATGAAAGTAGCGTTCATGCATACGTACGGCTTACCGTCTCCATGAACGGTGCATTTCATTTCTTACCTCTAAATGATTATGTAATATTATAAATACATGTATATTCTGGATATATATGATATATATGATATCCAAATCAGGAATTTCATTCTGGATATAAAGAACATTTGACAACATGAACAACATGTAATTGTAATAAGTCCACTTTCGACTTAAGAACCAAATATCGACAAAATAAAAATTAACAACTTAAATGATTACATAATGTTTATAACATGGAAATAAGTGATATAAAAGCAATAATGAACTTGAAAAAGGTTCTTAAGAAAATATAAATTAACTCAAGTTTATTATTCAGGATGTTAAAGAACTATCGCGTCAAGTCGGACCCGAGGTAAGGGAATTTCTTAACCCAATTTCCATTCTTTGGGTTAATCTCCTACTGTCACATTATGTCATGATATTATTATGTCCTATCTTGTATTTGTACTTTATTTACGTGTATTTATAGTTAATACACATAATTGATCTATTTTATGTTAAAAATGATCTTTTTACGGGACTTTGTCTCAGTCTCCTTTCATTGAGGCATATTTCATTTTATACAAAAATTTATTTTATACGGTGTATAAACACCTTTGACTTTTACTTTTATAAAAAAGGAATCTTTTTCTATGAATCATTTTACAAAAAGACAAAAACGAATGTTTCTTTTAACGTATGCGGTGACAACGGCCTATTACGCTGCCGCGAGTATTATTTGGTCTTTGGCTTCCTGAACAAGTCGTAATGTTTTTTTTAAATGAAATAAATACCATATACTCTTTTATGTATTTTGGTATTGAAAATGGTTTTTATAATGGATTTGTTATGTTAATATATTTATGTGATATATTGTGATCAATGTGTGAAAATTGTTTCTTTCCATTATATATGATTTATGTCTTATGATTTTTAGAATGGTACTTGGACATTTGACGTGTGGTTACGTGATAAAACATATAACGGGTGGTGCCGTGAATACCAGGACGGGTGGTTGCGTTATAACCTCCAATGTATTGGGTATTGAAGTCGGCCGTATGGCTATTCCATTAAGTATGTATGGATGTTGGGCGTATGGCTATTCCATTAAGTGATATGAGAGGAAGTCGACCGTATGGTTATTCCACTTAAGTATGTTTATGTCCCAAGTTATCTTTATATGTTATGTGTTATCTATATGGGTTTTATGGTAATCCTTTGGTTACAAAAGGGTAAGTAATGATATTTTATTTAGTGAAGAGTTTTTAATACTTCAGGAAGGTGAAGTTGTTACTTTGATAATGTATACATGGTTTACTTGATGTTTGAAAAACTAACGATTTTCATTCATTGTGTATCCCTTACTAATCTTTTTAGGCTCATCCCAAGTTTTTTTGAAATGTTTTTCACAGGAATTAATGTGGAATATGGTCAAGGATGGGATCAAGGTAAAGTCATGCTATATAAAACATGGAACTAGACATGTTTCTTTTTAAGAGTTTTTTTATTCTATGGAAACGTGGTAGAAGTGTCTACTTTGTAATCTTTTGAGATGTAACAGTTATGTCCTAATTCTCTAAAACTCTAAACCTAAAAAGATCCTCAATGTGAATTATTCATTTAATTCAACATTAAGTAATGTTTAAGGCCGGGGCCTTATAATTACATTTCATTTCAAAACCCAATAACAAATAGATCTCATAAAAAACTCATTCCTTTAAATTCAATTAATTTATATTAAAATCATAAAATATTTCCAAAGTTTTCATCTCAAAATTCATCATTAGAATCATGCTTCTATCCACTCATTTATATTCAAGATTATTTTCATGAAATCACACATTATCCCCAAATCCATTTTCATAATAAATTCATCACACACACCATACAATCTCAAAATATTTTATCAAATACTCAAATCAATCATTAAAAATAATGTTTAAATCAATTTCTAATAAATCTAGAAATAGAATATTTAAATGACAAGAAATTTCATACAAAAAACCTACCTCAATTAAATACATCTTCAATCCCAGGAAGGGATCAACCAACTTAGAGTTGATGGATATAATCAAAAAAAGGATCCCTGAAAAAATATATGACATAAGAATTTCAATTTCAATGTTTCTAGCACAATGGGATGGAGAGAAACCATATACCTCAATGATTTTGGATGAAACCCACAGTAGAAAATGATTGTCTTAGAAACAAATGTTAATTTCTTGATGGGTCTATAAAAAATACTATTACATAATTTCATTATCAATAAATATTACAAGAATATCCCCAATCTATAATTTCATTCAAGGTATGAAGAGTAGAACTTGAAGAACAATTATGAATGATAAGGAATGGGAATATACCTTTGAGAATCTAGATGCAGTAGTCAATGATTCATTAATATCGATAAACTGGATACTTGGATTCCCTAAAATCTCAAGCATTTGTTTCCTTTTTCATGAGAATAATCATTTAAGAAATAAATGATGTCATTTAAGTAAGTATTTTCACAAAAAATATAAATTTTGAATAATTAAAAATCTCATGGTTGGCTATGCATTTTAACAAAATGATCTCCAACCATCCACCCTTTTATGGGATTGTACACGATCTACATGGCTAGTAAAATCATTTGGTCAAACCAGATGCTGGCCAAAAATAACCCCATAATATCAAGAAATATGATTTCAGTGATAGGCCTCATAGTTAGAACTAACTATTCTCCTAATTTTTCACCAACCTTTGGGATTAAAACATAAGGTGAACTTTTCCTGGGTTAGCCTTCTTGGATTTCTCTTACCACGAACTGGCCCAAAACCCTATAATAATTACCAAAATCGACATGAAAAAAAATCATGTATTGACATAAAAAATAGATGATAAAAATGAATGAATATAATAAATTGAAAGAAAGTATCAAAATATTATAGCTATATAGGCTAATAGATCCCTATAAATTCTCATATAGAAAGTGGTAAAAACGATTAGCCATAGTCTATTCCTTATTCTCTATAATATCGTATAACAACAAGACATTCATTATATCTTTTAATAATTCCATTTTCATCACACTTTTTAGTTGTAAACAATATTAATTGAATAATCAATAGATTTGTAGGGAATTCAATAGGGGTGAGGATAATTTTCTATTCAAATTGTTCGAGCTCATATTTTTTTCACCCTTATCTAACATTCATCACCTAATGTACAATCTCTCATTTTAAATTTAAATTTTTATAGGATGAAATGATGTATACATTTATATATTCAGTAACATCTATTTCTAGGTATTCAATGTGAATCTTTATTAATATAATTATAAGGATGATTCTATAAGCAAAATTGATTTTTGTGTACTGAGCTAGAATTATCTTTAAATAATGAATATACATATTATATTAATGTATCCTCTAAAAAGTGAAAATAAGATGGGATATCTTCTAGTCGATTCAAAATAAATGGTTGTAAAATATCTTATGGTATAGTTATTGAATTATTTTCAAAAATAGTATTATTATTATGAATTTATAAATGTTTAAAAATGATTATATTCATAATATTCTACAAGAAATATTTCATCAACAACATTGGTTCATTAATTGGGAACACTATAATCCATACAAGTTGTATGCCGTTAAGTATTCGAATAATTATTTCATTTATTATCTTTTCTATGTTTCATTAACCTCTTATTTTTTTAATTTCATACTTTTTAAATGATTTTCTTGGTACAAAGGGTTAGGGGTATGTTTTGAGAAGTTAGTTGGGTATTGAACTGAACATTCTGTTAAGAGAATTATAGGAGGTCCACTATATTTTCTATGGGTTCCATCATATTTGAGGTGGATATATAGATATTAAATATCCAATATCTATTTTGTGGACCTCCATCATCCAGTAGTTATTGTGTCTCTATAGTGGCCACCGACCAGCCACTTAGCCTCCACCAGCTGGTGGATGGAACTAATCAGAGAAAATAAATTGAGGGTGCTATCAAATTTTGATAGCACCAAAATACCTCTTTTTTATTTCCAAATCATCCCCATGATTCTATATTGATCCTTTAAAACATGGAGTCTCATATAGTGTATATTGTTCACTCCCTACAAAATTCCATGGTGGATCGAAGTGTCAATTCAATTCCAGATCTTCTTTTGGAATATTTAACTTTATTTTCATCAATGAAATCCTTATACATTCTATCCCACTTCTTTATTGCAAAGTATCAACAATGAAACCAATATTTAATTTAATTTTTATAATTTTTTAATCATGATCCTTTGAAATTTTCCTTGGCATATAGGGATATTTTATAGATATCAAATTCCCGTGGTGTGTTGATTAGGAATTGTGGTAGTAAGTGGTTAATTTTTTGTTAATTGTTATAAATAATAATAATTTAATGATTATATATTCATATTTTATCATTAATAGTCCTTAACAATTTATATGCTCCTTAGTTAATTTGTTCTAGTGGTTACCATGTAAAGTTAATTTTGCTCGGTATTTTTTGGTAGGTGGTTTGATGACATGGATTTTATCTACAAACTATGTTTTCTCACTCATCAAATTTGGTTTCTAAAATGTTGAGAAATTATTGTTTATGAATTTAATATTAAACTGGATTTTTAAATGATTTTAAAAATGTTATTTATTATATATTATATTTTGGCATCAATTATGAAAATGGATATCCCCCTTGCATTATTGTTGGAAAAGTATTTAAACCATGTTTTTAGGTTTTTAATATTGAAACTTCCTCTACATTACTTTGGTATGGTAAACCAGAATATGATCAATGATGAGGTATGGATCCATATTTTGGGATTAAATATAACCAAAAAGACTTATTTATCAAGTATAATGTGTGTACTAGGATTCCATATTTGTGGTAGGGAGCCACTCTCGAGGGTAAACTCTTACCCACTAGGCCAATTCATCTTGGTTAATGTGTACACAAGGTGGCCTAATGATAACATAAATCGAATGAGGATATTCACTAATCTAGAACGTATATGACTCATGGTATTTTTTCAATGGTGATAATCTTAGAAATGTGTTTTGGGATTTCTTATGGAAATGGATTAATTTTTTTTACTAGTATCTTTTGTGATCTATGAAATTGTATGATTTTATGTGTTTCATATTAGACAGTGTAAAATTATATATCCTGAATTTTCTAGAATAAATGTTTTTTTTAATTTTTTTAATGAAGCGCTACGTGGGATCTTGATGGAATTAAATTTTCATACAAACTAAATACAAATTTGTTTTTATATAGATCTTATTTTTTTGTGATGAAGGTAAATTCACAAAACCACATGGTGGTGATAGGTTTTATCATTATTAGAGGGTGTGAGCCCAATGGTGACTACATGTCACATGGAATTCTATATTTGTAGTAACAATGCATTAGTTTGGCATCATGGTTTTTATAGACCTGTTTCCCTTTTATTTGTATCATTTCCGTTGGGGACCTATATATGAATAAGAGCATATCTATTATTTTATTTTTTAATATTTATGTTCCATTGTTTAAAAATAATTACCAATGATAGTTATTTATAGTCAGTCACATGTCAAATTCTTATAGAGATCAGGAATTCCCTTATGGGCCATGTCAGCATGGAAATTAGTTCTAAATAGACATATAATCATGGTAGGTTCATGATAAATTGGTATCAATAGTTGGTTTATTTGTTATAATTTTTTTTATTCATTTTGGGAAGTCTTAATAGAAAAAATATAAGAATGTGGGCACTTAATGGGTTGGTTTTGAGTGATTTTATTTTTCATCTAACATTGGTAAAACCCTTAAGTTAACATGGGTGGTCATGGATGTTTCCTTTTAGGAATTATACTATTTTAATACTAGAAATTATTTTTTCATATATCTATATAATTATAGTTAAATTCTGTTATTTTATATTGGAATTTATTCCATGATCACAAGTTCTAGTGCGTATTTGTCTCCTGATGTGTATTACTACAACCCCCAAAAGATATCCATTCGATCCTCTCAAGGGTGTTTTCAAAAAACCTCAATAGGGAAATGAAACTATTGATCAATTCATATCTGAAGTGGTTTTATGAATAGTCTAATTAATGGACCAATATGTGTCACCATCTCCCATTTAACCTAGGGAGGTAGTACCTTGAGGGGATGAAAATAAGAATTAATACCTTTAGTTCCTTAAAAACACCCACAATCATTCCAAGGGAATGATGTTTCTCAGGATTTATAGTATTAATTGCAAAAATCAAAATTATTTTTGAATTCTTAATAACCGATGATTCATTCTAAATAGGTTGTTTTATATTTATGTTAGATGGACTGAGTAAAATATACTATGGCTCAATTGTTTTGAAAGAATGGCATAAATATATGGGGTTAAATGACTTCATATCTTTATTTACTAAGCAATCCTATCTAGAGACTATGACCTTACTAAAATATAAGGTGTTCCACAACTATGTAAAATTGAATCAGATTGGGACAAAGTAAACCAATGTTTTTGATGATATCAAAATGTTTTTACCTAAGGTTTATTTTAAGGAGATGAAAAGGATTTTAGGATTAATATTGGTCATTGATTTGGAATCTCGTCCAATTTTATATTGTTAATGTTGCAAACCTATATAAAGGTATTGGATGTATTGTTGATGGAAGATATTGATCTGGAGATTAATTTTGGGCTGATCTGAGTTCATCCTACCTCTAGTTGTAGATTTATTCATTAATAAAAGGTGAAGAGGAACTAGAGGGATTTTCTCAGCGTAAAGAGATGTAGTGATTTTAATAATAGTTTTCCATAATAATATGTAGTTATGGACTAAATTATTATTATTTCATCTACATTTCAACATATATCACTTTCGTAAATGTCCCCCAATGACCTTCAACTAGTGTGAATGTATTGGAAACGTGCATAGGTTGTGTATGGATTTTCATTTTACACGAATTGGTATAGGATCTTCATCACCTATTTGATATATAGAATAGTTCTATATTTATTTGATAATAGGTTCAATGACATAGGCCTCAAGAATAAAGATGATTTATGTAGTCAAGGAGTTTCTAATAGAATTCATTCATTTCACAAAACCGTAGGAGGATCGAGTCATTGTGTATGGGTCTCACTAGTTGAGGCCACATGAGAGGACCTACCAAATTCACGATCTCAAGTTAGTTGTGGTTGTTTGTACCTTATGATATTGAAGACATTACTTAATGGGGGTGTGTTTTATGGTGTACATAGACTAAAAATGTCTCAAGTACATACTTACTCAGTGTAATCTAAATAAAAGGTAGTGATGTTGGGTAGAACACCTTTAGTTGTCTAGCATCATACTTTCTTACAAGCTTGGAGAAGGAAATGGTGTGGCCCACACCCAGAGAAAGAGGATTCAGATGCAAGCAGTGTAGTAGGCCAGTAGTGAGTGGCATCTTATGGAAATATTATCTAAGATGCATTTAGAGGTGAAAGATAGTCAAGGGTAGACATTTCGTACAAACTTATTTGTTACCTCTGCATTATTGGACATAGTAAAGATGAGGCAGATATTGAATTTTGAAGGCATGGATCTAAAACAGAGTATATATAGTGAAGAACCTTCCCTTAGATGGACCATTGAGTAGGATGAAGTCATAGGTTATAGGGTCATGAATCTGTTTTGGAAAACATGATGGAGGAACATATGTGGGATTTTCATGCTTCAGTTTGGGTGGTGCATCCTAGTGCCATCAAGATGTAACATGATTTACAACAACAATAGTAGTGGCTATGTATAAGGAGATATTAGCTGTTTTTTCAGGATATGTTCCACT
This sequence comes from Viscum album, assembly GCA_963277665.1. Taxonomy (NCBI): domain Eukaryota; kingdom Viridiplantae; phylum Streptophyta; class Magnoliopsida; order Santalales; family Viscaceae; genus Viscum; species Viscum album. The sequence goes on along the minus strand of OY728158.1, from coordinate 1,582,659,439 downwards.
TGTCAGCTGGTAAAGGTTGAACCCTAGAGGAGAATATGAATTTTGCAACAAATACATATTTTTCAGGGGAAATTGAATGATTTCATGATAGATATCGTGGTGTGTTTACTGAGATTTCCCTGAGGTAATGATGTCGTATGGGTTGTGGTTGACATGATTAAAAAGGATGCACATTTAATTATGATAATGGAATCCTATGGAAATGATTATCTTAGGAGGCTGTACATCCATGAGATAGTACAACTACATAGGCTCTCAAATTCTAACATTTCATATTGGGATACTATGTTTATTTCCCATTTCAAGAAAGGGATATAGAGGGAATTGGTTACACAGGGTCTTTTGATCACAACATTGCACCCCCAGATAGATGGTTAGTACGAGTACATGCTTCAGGTGCTAGAGAACATGCTTCAGGCATGTATCCTAGATTTTGGAAGTTTGGGGGAGACACACACACCCCTTTTTTATTTCTATTATAATAGTATATTTTAGGATTCTATTCAGATGTCACCATATGAGGCTTTGTACGGTAGCACATGTTAGTCACCCTTGTGTTGGATGGAGGCAGGAGAGGTAGTGACAGTGGGACCCCATCATGTCCATGAGAACACTGAGTATGAGCGGTTGATTCCTAAGTGGATGGATACTATTGAGTAACATCAGAATTCCATGTAGATGAACTTTATAGTTTGAGGTCGGTGATCGATTTTTCCGAAATGTTGCACTATGGTTTCGACAAAAGAGGACCAGGAGAGAAGGTATGTTTTTATCAAGATACTTCGGTCCATTTTAAATTCTAGAGTGGGTCAGGATGGTTTCTTGTAGATGGAAGTTACCTTGGAGGTATGTGGATATGTAAAAAATATTCCACATTTCTCAGTTGAAAATTACTTTTTTGGACCCATATCTTACCTTTCAGCCTGATGAAGTGGAGTTGTACGAAGATGCATCCTTTGAGGAGCATCCCATTCATATTGTGGATTGTAGCATGACATTTCTCCATGTTTGGTATGTTCCATTGGTAGGGGTTATATGGCTATATGCCTGAGAGAATGGAAAGACTTTAGAGAGGGAGGTTTACATATGATCCATGTGGCTAGAGTTGTTCTTAGATATTTTTTCATTACCCAAGGAAAAAAAATTTGGGTATGAATTGATTTAAGGGGGAAGAATGTAAGAACCTGGTTCTTCCATTAAGGTATAGATATTTTATTTTCAATTTATACTTGTGTAAATGGAGGGAAAGAGGTCAAGGGATGGCTATAGGCCTACTACACAATGTGATTGGGACCTAAACACGGTGTACTTTTTTGTACACACCGTGTATGGATTGAAATACACCATGTAATCCTAGTACACGACCATGTAATGGTCTGGATATAAATTGTTTGGATAAGGAATATCTATTCATGTACACATAGTTCACTTTTTATATTAAATCGGGATGCAGCGTCATTATTAGAAGTCAGATTAAATTGAGCAGTTTCGATGAGAAGTGTGCCTAGGAAAAATCCAAATGATTATTCTTCACTCATTTCGTCTTATGAAACCCAATTTGAATACTGTATAATATGTTGAAAACCTCTCAGTGAGGTCTCAATTCCTCTTCAAAATATATTTTCGATATCTTATCTTGTCCTAGTTATCTAGGGTTTCATGGTTTTACTTGTTTTTTAGATTAACTACATTTTAGGTAGAATTGAATATCGATACTAGAATAGGAGAGTCATACTAACATGAGGTATGTGGTCTTGTGCCTTTTTTGGATTTTCTAGTTAATTATATATGTAGGAGTTCCACGGGCCCACTTTTAGGGAATAACTTGGTTGAATAATATAACATTTTTCCTATTAATGATCAGGTAATTGATTAGATTATTGGGAAGCATGTTTAGGGTTGTGAATATTGATTTAAGGTCACCCCATGGATGAATTTCCCTTAGATGGACATTTGGTTGAGAATAAGTAATTTTCATGTCTTAAATTATAATATGTGTATTGTTAAAATTAGTTTACTATGTGATACTAATTCCCCACATGAGATACTTAAATGATTAATCCATGTAATAGTTTAATCTGCATGTTATACTTGTTATGTGAATTATGCCCATGTGAGTTGTTTAAATGATAATCTATGTGAATGATTGATTCACAAGTGTTGATTTTATTATAGAATTGAATTATAAAAAAGGGGTCTAATTAGAAATGGGTGTTCCATAGTCTCAGTTAAAATAGATTTTCAGGTTCATGTGACTTATTGCACAGTATGTACACATTGGGTGAATCAGTGTCTCAGTTAAATGATTATGGATGAGATCAAGAGGTAATTTTGTAAGGGATGTGATCAAGCCATGATAGACTGGTAAGGCTCATTGTGTCTTATTTAAAATTCCCAAAAAACATAGGATCCAATGAGGTATACCTAGTTCTAGCTCTTTTGGAAAATGATTAAATGATTATTATGTCACGAGATGACTATTACTTTTGTATGTGGGGTCCTCGGGCCTAGGTCAAACCTCAAGATTGTTATATAATTCAAGGAACATGAATAATGAAATGGATGACTTATGACACATCATCCAAGAAAAATCACAACTATAGATTACCTATTCACTTCTATATGTTTACATTGTCTTCTAAGAAATCTATTGTGTTTTATTTTTAGTACCCACATTTTACTTATTTCAATATTATACACTTCCTATTATATATATCTACTAAAATATTGGCATAGACCTTCAATGGATGCCTATTGTAATTTAGTCTCACACCCTGTTCGAGTCATGCTTTTGGGCCCAAACAGATTATATGATTGCAGGTGTTGATCAGGTCAAGTGCCCTTTTGTAGGTACTTGATGTGTTGCGTAGGAGTAGGAGAGCATGCGGCCAATGTGCGGCTTGGAATTCTTACTAGCCACTTTTTTTTCTTTTGTGATTTTGAAAAACATATTATTTATTAATTTAGTGTACATGTTTTTGATATTTTCTTAGAACATGGGAAATAATGCATCATCATTTTTGTGGAACGATGTTTGGTAACGTCTAATATCAGTATTACACTATTTACATCTTTTTAATGTTGTTTAATGTTTCTGTTATTTTACTATTATTTATTTCGTAATGTTACACTCTATAAATGAGGGCATATTTTCCCCACTAACACGCCCAATGAACTCTATTCTAATCAGTAGCCTATGGCGTTTGGGTATATGATCTTGAGGCCATGTGTCCAACCAGGTAAGGGGCACCAGGTGAGTGGTATCCATATCAGGGATGTTGCAGATTCAAATGAACATTTTCTCTGACATGGACCATCACATTATTTCATTGTTTGGGAAGGGATTCTAGGAGAAAATGGGAACCATGGTCCAATTATTTAGGGAATATCATCCAAATATGGATGAGAAAATAGAAATGTATAATTAAATTCTAGAGGATGTTCTCTAGGCCCATGTCATTGACTTGTTAGGTTCTTGAGTTATCCAAGTAGGATTATTTTAATTTACGAATAATAAGATTTAAAAACCATATTTAAAAAATGATCTGTATGAATATTTATATAGTCAAATCTACAAATCACATATCTGTTGATTTGAGATTGGGGATTCTTCCTTGAAAGGACTATCCTTAGTTAATGAAACAATATTGAAAATCTATATGATTTTTCAATATTAGATAATGGAATTGAACTAATACATGACTAATGCTAGTCATTATCATCATCCATTGGATTCTTCTGTCACTGACCTGGGGTAATTATAAAACTCCAATAAATTAGGTATCTAATGGATTATATAACAAGGAAGGATATATCCTATATATTTTAGACAATTTAATATCATCTACAATCTTGTAATGGTTGCATATCACTTTGATTTACCACCTATTTTGTCTTTAATCCATAAAATGAATCATGTTTCTGAACTAAAAATGTATTAAATTCACCCATCTCATGTTCCTAATTGGGAATAATAGAACATTGAATTGGAAGTGTCTACAATCGGAATCCTAAGGGAGTTCTTGATTCTCTTGTGATGGTTCCATGGGGGATTTATATATTGTTTGAACATGTACGTTGGCATCATAATTCGAACCCATATAAGATGTGGTAGTCGGAGTCAATGAGTAGGGAATAGTGGCCTCATGTCTATATAGGACAAACATATTTGAATTCTTTATCTAGGTGAATAATGAAAATTTATAGGGAGAATTGTAACATCATAGTATTTTTTCAGTATGACATAATCCTTATTTTGTTTTTTTCATCATGTTTACATTTAAATATTTTTTCTGATGATTTTTTTTGAGAACTAGATTTTAGGGTATATCTTTTGGAGTCATTGGGGAATATACCTAAACCAACTATTATAAATGTTTTATGATTTCAACCAGTTATCCATTTTGGGTAACCATCTAGCTGATAGACCTCCCATTTCAAACATATAGGTTGTCTGGTAGCTATAAAATCTCTTCAATAGATCCAATCGTGGATGTTAATGTAAGGGTAGTATAATTTTATATTTCCACCAAAACCTGTATTTTATTTCCTAAACCACTTCCCTCGATCCTAAATTTATCCTTTCACACTTGGGTGGCTCTCTTGGGATTTATTTGGATCCCCCAACATAAATACAAAGTGTATTTAATTTTTGATCAAAGTGGTGATCATATTTTGGCATGTTTAACTCCTTCTAGCCTTTTATATTCATCTTTTTTGTATCCCTATTATTTTTATCCATGGAATAGAAATTAAAATGATTGGAATTTATTGGATCCAGGTCTCTAATCATTTACCATTTTGACCTGCCAGGAAATTGAAGGATTTTGTCCAGATCTCCAATCCAAATCATGAGTTAATTGAAATTTGTGGTGGTATGTGGTGAAATTTATTTTATTTATTCTAAAAAGTGATATTTTGAGACTCTTGAATTGGAATTCATGATATAGGGTCCTTCATCAATTACTAATATCCTTAGATCATCTTTGATACTTGTTTCCATGCAAGGGTTTCTTTACATTGTTTCATCATAGATGGTTTCGTAAATTCGATTTTTTTATAAAAATATTTTTTGTTCACTACTTGAATTTGGTTTCTAAAATTATTATAAATTAGGCATTATGTATATATATTTAAATGTTATTTTGAAATGATTTAAATTTCATGAACTATGAAATATAACTATTTTAGTAATTTCTTATGAACATTGATTTCACCCTTGGTATTGTTGATTGGAATAGTTTTAAATCATGTTTGGTATGGTTTCAATAATTAAATGACCTATTAATGATTTTTATGTTGCAAATTTAACAATTATTAAAGATTAGTTAGGGATCCATCTTTTAGGATGAACTCTTACGCCTCGAAGTTTTTTATTAGTATAATGTGTGCACTATATGGAAAAATGTTTCAAAGGGAGTCACTATAATGAGTAAACTCATACCCTCTATAGTTATTATTTTATGCTAATATAAACACCTAGGGTCTACACATCACATAAATTGTACAAGGTTCCTTAAAATCCTAGAAATTATGTCATGCAAGTTTTAGTTTACCATAATGATTATTGTTGAAATTTTTATTTTGATAGTTTATAAAATTGGTTTTAAAACTAAGTTATCTATATATTATTGTAAATTATAAAAGGGTTCATTTCACCTATTTAATATTAAACTATGTAAAATTTCATATCATGCATTACAATTGTTTTAATGGAGAATAAATGGTTTATTTTATATGTTCTTCTATGAAATACAGGGTGGGATCTTACTGAACTTGTTTTTCTCACATCCTGCATACAATATTAAGTGTATGTAGATCAATTTCTTCCGATAAATTTAATGGAAAGGTACTATAGGCTGAAAGTGGGATTTATCATTATCATGGTTTGGGAGTATTAAGGTGACTATATGTCACATAATGTTATGGTGTTTTATTTTTTTTCATTGGTGTGCCATTGTGGTTTTTGAATAACTATTTTCTCTATCATTTTTATATTTTATTTTGTTGGCCAGTATTGTAATATGGACATGTATTGTATTTATTGTTATAGTATTTAATTTTTATTATATAAAAATCATTCATGGAGATAGTTACTTATGAAAAAGAGCTTGTGAGAAGCTTGTGGCGAATGGGAAAACCCATTGGCCATGTTAAGTCCTTATGTTCTATATAGTTGGGTAATCTGGGTGGGTATGCGGTTGTGTAACCCAGGACAATTCCTTCGTTGTATTTTATTAAATTCATATAACATATCTTTTATATTATTGAATAATACTTATCACCCAAAAATTTTAAAGTAATATTTATTTGGATTCCATTCAGTCTATAATTCATAAGTTATATTAATATGAAATGGTATGAGTAAAAATGATTTATAATATAACAATAAGTACTCATAGACTCATCTTGGAAATTCCTTACAATTTAATACTCACATAGAAATTTTCATGAAATTTCCTATAGAATTATTTTTTCTACATTATATTGCAAAAATATTATGTGGTTTTCTTGGTGAAGAAATATTAGGTGTAATACATTTTTTTATAAAATGTTTCAAAATAATAGTTACAAAAATCTCCACCAAGATCATTAAAATAGTAAATAATTTTAGTGTTTTTTAATATTAAAAATATGAATAAAAAGTATTAATATAATTAACATCTTTTTATTTTTGATTGAGAAATTGGACCTGAGTGAATATATTATAATCATTTATAGAGACATATACATTGTAATTTCCTCTAATGATGTTAGTATTTCTAGAGAAAAATAAATCCACATTCAATAACATTAAAATATTTAATGTTTATATGTTTCATTTAAATATTAACCATGAGTTATGTTTCTTTGATATTTAATATATATCACATAATGTGGTTGAATTAAATATAAGTTATAGTAAATACCAAAAAAGCATTTTCCTAGAAACATTAGTTAAATATTGGATGTAACATTATCTTTATATCATATGATATAACCATGAAAATTAAATGGTCTCAATTTGAAAATATAAATTATGAGGAATTAATTCATTCATGTTGTTAGTGTAATATATTTCATGCCTATCGATAGATAAAATGAAATTATAATGTAAACATTCAACATGACATTTATCATTTTTGAAGTACACATGATAACCCACATCACATAAGTGGATTACTTGGATCACATTGTGGTTTTTATAAAAATATATAAAACAATTTAAATTAACTTTTTTTCATAAAATGAATCATCCTTGGTTCTGATAATTTTTACCAATTCGTTATCTCCAAAATTAACTCAACCATATTTAAATATATATAAATTTTGGAAGTTGGACTTGTCTCCAGTCATATGTTAAAGACAAACACTATTCTCATTCAATTTTTCAATATAGTTATTACTCCAATTATTTTTCAAAAATAAGATAAAATTATTATTGTGTCACCCACACATGTTCAGGCTTAGTTACATTTGCTAATGAATTCGGAACCCACATCTCCTCAGCACTTTTATGTTATGAAGCTTCTTGTTCTTATAAAACAAATGCTATTTGGAAACAGTAAGACTTGAAGTTATTTTGGAGTAATACATACCATAGGGACCTCAACTATTAACTTTACAAAAAGGATATCCTCTAAGTACGAAATAGATTCTTTTAAACTACTTTTTATTATATTCATAAATAAATCCGTTTCAGGTTCAAGAGAATCATATTTTTTTTATATTTTATTAACAATTTCGTTAACATAAGTGAATATTAATAAAATTTCCTTAAACAAACAAAATTATTTAATTGTGATAATTAGATTTTGATTATCTAAATTTCAATTAAATTATTACTTATCCAATAAATTCTAATAAAAAGAATTCATACCTAAATTAGTTTTTGAATGTAATTCATTTTAATAATTTTAAAATTATAGAGTTAATTTTGAAATTATTTTATTTTCATTTTTAATTATTTAATATTATATGCAATATTTTATTTATTATATTCTTTATTAATAATATTTATATATCTAAATTTTTTTTACTTGTTGGTAAGGTTTCATAATCTTTTAAAGAATTAGTTTATCAATATCTCAAGGATTATATTTGTCTTTTACCAATGATTTTCAATAACCATATTCAATATTATAAGTTATTTAAAATCACAGAAAAACATTATGTGATTTTATATTTACATTATCCGTGAAGAATTTTTAATTCCTTTAAATATTTTATTTGAAACAAACTATTTTATAGTTTTTAGTTCCACTATATTTTAATGAGCTATACTAAAATTATTTTCATTTATTATCTCTCTTTATATCTAAATATTTAAATATTTTGTTTCATTTTCTATTAGAATGAATTATATAAACTCTATTTTTCATCATTATTTTTGGAAAATCAGGCTTAATATATCAATAATTCATATATTGATAAAACATAACTGTTTTATATTATTTCATTTTATTTTTATATTAGGTATCTTCTTGATAAGCATTCCAAAAATATGAATTTATAATAAGATAAGTCAACTATATTTCAATTTTAGATAATAAAATATTAATCATATCTCAATCAATTTACTATGAATGATTAAATTTCCTCCTTGAAAAAATATATTTAAAAGTATTATAATATGTATTAATAATATACGGATTAGGGTTACTATATTTAACGGAAAATGTAACCCCATTCATTATTTTCTCTTTTTTATCATCCCATTTAAGTCTTCACTAATTTAAAATTAGTTCTCTAATTATGTGATTTCGACTTCACATCTTCAAATGTTTTTTTTATAATAGATATCCTCTTATACTCCAATTATTATGAAATAATTTCAATAATAGTTTTAATGAGTTAATATTATGATAACTATTTTTCACACATAGATTTTAGACTATTTAATATATTCAGAAATCATTGATGCATTTGTGTTATAGTATCTCCACAACTAAATTCAATGGATGGATAATCATCTCTAAGGATAATTCATTAGTTTTATAAGTCTATGGAAGTTTCACAATTTTTTTTCCATCACAATTAAAAATTTCATTTTCCATTTAATGTAAATATACCTATCTATTTATGGTCCTAGTCATTGAAAATAATATGTAAATTGAACTTTTTTATAACATAATTTAACATAATCATTCTACAAACCATTATAGTTTCCATATTTAGTCATAAAATTGATCACTCCTGCATTAATAATATATGATTTCATATGATCATTCTTATAATAAAATAACATTCACAAAAAATATTTGGTAATGTTAAATTTATATTCTCGTGTGTTCTGACTGGTACTCATATCATAACAAAATACCATTCCTATACCAATGAAATCTATGTAAGGAAACTTATTTGAAGATAAAATAAATAAAAAAAGCTAATGTCGAATATAATAATTAATTTAAAAATATAGATAAATGTCTAATTTGATACCAAATTTTTTCACAATGAATTATTGAAAATAAATTACTAGTGGGGGTGAACTGTCATATTAACAAAAAGATGTAACATTAGTCCAATTTAATTATTATATTGGTAAGATGTTATAATTATAAATCAAATCATATATCATAGTAATCAAATTTTAAAATATATAAAATACATTTATCCCAACAAAAGTTATGTAATTATTATTTTTTCTATTCTATAAAAAGTATTTAACACTATAGTATTTTGAAAAAACACACACAGTGTTGGTTAAGAAAATTAAAGACTCTGTTGAAAGGATATTATTAAAAATGTTATGTTAAACTGACATGGAAGGTGAATCTATCAACCAAATCCATGTGATTCATGACAATAAACCTATCTCAAGGTATCCCTAATCATATACCTATTATAAGATATATCATTCTATCTATGGAATCCCTTGATTAAACCTATCTATAGGAGGCCACATCCACACACATAAATTACACTACCTAGCCACTAAATTCAACAATTTTATGATTGTAAATTCCTCTATCATATTTTCCAGAATATTATTCAATCATGAATTATCATAAAAAGAATGATTATATTTATAATTTCTAAGAGAATTATAATGGAGATATTGAAATATTAACTATTATCAAATAAATCAATGTGAAAAATATTTCATTGATAGGTAGTACTCTTATCGGTAGGAAATTGAATTCTTAAAAATGAATAGAAACAATTAGAATATTTATTCCATATTATCTTTCACATATATACCTTCCCCTCAATGTTCATATTTATTTATGAATCCTTGTAACAATTTCCAATGTCCTAATTATATCTAACATGGATTCTATTATAACTACATCGATACAAACTTATTAATATAATAAAGAACTAAACATAGTGATTTATCAATTGATATGTCAAATAATTACAAATATATTTCACATAATTCTAATTTCTATAAACAAGCATGAATATTTAGATCATTTAATACTCATAATTTTTTTTAGTTATTTTATATTTCTATTATCAAAATTACATTCTGTATAAGCATTAAAACTTAAAAAAACATCATGATTTATCATATTTGTATATACTATATTATTTTTTATAAAATAATGAATGAATTTATTAATTGGGAAAACAATTCTTTCATACAATTCTCAAAACCATAAATAGTATATAATTATACATTATAGAAACCACTCTTCTCCATGGTTAGGTTTGAAGGTGTATCCTCTCTCATGTATCAAACTATGACCCACATCATGGTGTAACATCGGGGGTCAATGTGTTTCATTCCTTTATCATGTAAAATGAAAAATACATAACATTATGGTCCCAAAAACATTTCAGAATAGTCATCAACATGTCTTCACACCCTCCACCATAGAGTGATGTCCATACATAATGTTCATTACCAAATTTTTAAATGTCATCATCATACCATGACACCCCTTTCCATTGTGTTATTTCTATACATATGGGAATCGCCCAATATTTAAAGGTACTCTCTTAATGGAAAACCCCACAAAAATCAGTACTCTATGACACCCACTGGTCATGGGATTACTGAATACCTATATATAATGGTTCCTCCCTAGACATGGTTTGATTCCTCTAGTAGTGTTATTTAGGAATTCCCTTAACATTCCATGAAGTGATGTTCCAATTATTGTAAAAATAATCTATAGAAACCCCCCAACCCAATTAAACCCATTAATAATACACCCAAAACACAAAGTGGGCCTCTAAATACAACAAAAAATCATCTCCTAGTGACATTCAGGATTCATAACATTTATATATGTCCTCATTATCTTAATTTACCCTACTAAAAGACCAATATTTCAAATTTATTTGGAAACTCTCAACCCATAATTATATGGTTTATTATAAACATCCCACTATAAATAATATCATTCTTGAAAATCCATGGTAATCCAAATCCATCATTCTCAACCCACCTCTGTCATCAATCCACAATCAACGAATTGTGTTATAACCCAAAACACCAAATACACTTATATAACATAAATAAAAAAACTAGAGTAAACTATTTATGAAATGATTAGTCATATAGGCATCAACATCACAAATAATAAGATAAAACTCACAAGTTCTCTTTTAATTACATGATTCTGAATCTTTTATAATTGATTTATCTTCCTAGTTATAGTACTCCCACTATAAGACAATAAACAAAGAGGCCAACTTTAGATCATGGTTCTTCCCACTACTTGAATTTCCCTCTTCAAATGAACGTCAAGTTATTTTTAAATTCAAATAATGTAGCTTCCACCACATTGAACCCAACTAACGTGATGGTTGTATATTGATGACCAATAGGATACTCCCCACAATAAATATTTCTTTATGATCAACCCTCTAGAAAAAATCACATGATCTCTACAACTTATTTTGTATCTATTATTAACAATAATTATCAAAAGTGGATTCCAAACTCAAACGCAAGTACCAACATTATCCTACATATACGGACTCGTCCTTAAAACATTAAATAATATTGAATTAAACAAATAATTCACATTGGATATATTTTTTTGGTTTAGATTTATAGACAATTAGGCCATAAATATTACATTCCATTTAAAAAAAATAAAAAGTAGACACTTCTACTCAGATTACAATTTTTCACAAAACAAGAACTATTGAAAAAAAGAGTCATTTCTAGTACCATGTTTAAGACAACATGACTTTTCCTTGATCCCATCCTTGACCTTATTCAACATTATGTCCTGTGAAATACATTTCAAAAACATTGGATGAGCATAAAAAACTCAGTAAGGGATACACAAAGACAGAAAACTATTAGTTTTTCAAAACAATAAGTAAACCATGAATACTTTATCTTAAATAATAATTTTCACGGTTATGAAGTAAAAAATACTCTTCGCTGAATAAAAGATCACTACTTACCGTTTTGTAACCAAAATATTACCACAAAACCAATATAAATAACACATATCATATAGAGGTAACTTGGGACATAAACATACTTAAATGGAATAACCATATGGTCGACTTCCACACATATCACTAAATCGAAAATCTGTACGGCTGACTTCTATACCCAATTCATTGGAGGTTATAACATAACCACTCGTCCTAGTTTATCAGGCCACCCCCCAACAAATGGTTTATCATGTAACCACCCGTCAAATGTCCAAGTACCATCATAACACATAAAGTATTTAAAAAATAATCATTCTAGTAATAAAATTTCATTTTCAATCATAAGAAGTAATTTCGAGATATTGAAAAACTCAATCCATTTTCATAAACCATTTAAAAAGTAATTTTTGAATCAAAGTGTCCCATACCACTTTGAATATTTTAATGGAAATATAATTTTAAAACATTAATGTCCATATAAATAAATACTGAAAACCATTTTTAAAACATGGACATTATAGATAAAGATTTAGAATAATACATCTTTAAAACATTTAAAACTATATTTTAGTTTAAGAGATTTTAACAAAATGAGAGACGCTTGAATAAAAATAATTGAGGAATAACATTTTATTAGAAATTTATAATATAATTAGAATAAAGGTATTAATGATATAATATTCCAAAGGAGAGTATATACACCATATAATAGTTAATTGGTACATAATAACAATTAATTCTCGATGAAATGTAAATTGAGACAAAATCCATTATAAAGAAGGTATCATTTGATTAAAGACAAATAAATTACTTAATTATGTGTGAAAAAGAATAATACACCCAATATAAGTGGATATTATGTGTAAAACAATCATAATTTATTCGTACATACTCATAGGATGACATATTCATTAGGTAAATGTTTAACCCAAAGAATTGAAATTGGGTTAAGTAGTTCCCTTATAAAAATTCGACAGTCTATCGGCATCACAATAAAATTAAAAAAATGAGTTGATGGGATAAAAAGGGTATCTCATAACTTGGATATAAAATTTACATCAATAAGGATATATATGAACATATCCCTACATAATAGGATGTAAATTAAAAGTCATAACAAAAATAAATCTTTTAAAAAAAGGAGTGTGAAAGGTTCCCTTACCGATTTGGTAACTTACAAAACTTACACCACATTAAAGAAAGATCATATAATGAAGATTTAAATACTCATAAATGAAAGTATAGTACACAAAGATTACAATAATGGGTAGTACATAAACCACACAGAAGGAAACAATGGAAAATATTGCACGAATCTCACGAGAAAAAAAATGATATGAAACCCTTTACCACATTGTAATCAACTGAGTCGTACGACCAAAAGTTAATAACCACAAAAATAATCCTAGAATTCTATGAATATAATTATAATCATGATAATATATATCAAATGTGATTACACAATACACCATATTCAATTAATAAGTGGTGAACGATGGAAATCTCATGGAATTAAAAGTGAGATAAGAAATCCCCTTACCTCGTGTCCGGCTTGACTGATTTGTTCCTTGTTCTTCCTGAATAATAAACTAAAGTTAATTTCAACTTGATTAAGAAACTTTTTCAAGTTTATTAATCATTTTATATCACTTCTTACCATGTAATAAACTTTATGCAATCATTTATGTTAATAATGGTCATTTTGTTGATATTTGGTACTTGAGTCAAAAATGGACTTCTTATAATTAAAAGTTTTAATTGTGGTCAATAGTCCATTTTCCCCAGAATGATATTAATTATTCAGATATCATATATATATATATAGTATATTTATTAATTTATAATATTACGTATCATTTAGAGGTAAGAAATGAAATGCACCGTTCATGGAGATGGTAAGCCGTACGTACGCATGAACGCTAATTACATTTTTATTTTGTATTTTAATGGAATTAAAACTCAATTATACAAATATATATTATAATTACATTATAATATCATTAAATACATTTTTTATACATCCCACATTTGGTATTAATGAGTCATGTCACTTTGAGGGGGTGGTAGTCCTCACTTCCTCAAATAAAATTATCGCGTTTACCCATAATGGAAACCATACATGTATGATATAAATGGAAAATACAGAAGCATGAAGAAAACAAAAACATAATATATATCATATATAAATATATTTCCATCATAATGGTCATCATGAGAGGTGGTAGGAGGTTATTGAACAATCATCTTTTTTTGAGACATTAGTTTCCCATCTATAGAAACATTATGTTATTCACCCACTAAATAGGGGTTTGTGTAAGTTTAGTTTGAATACTTCTCATAATAGCATAATTTTATATTTAGGATACTATTTTTGCTATAAAATAATGGAATAAAAAGTGTTTATGGTGTTGGAGAAGTAAAATAAAAGAAAATAATATAAGAGAAACTATTAAATTTAAATTGGATAACTTCTTTTGGTTTGAACCAAAAGGACTTCTTGATGTGCCTTCTACCTAAGGTAATGCTTATAGGAGTAGGATAAGGATGTATGGAGATTAATTGGTTAGACTTTGGATGATCCAAAAGTCATTATAAGTTTGAATAATTGGTTAGAAGTGGTATCCTTTTATAAGGGAGAGGAGGGGCTCTTTAGGAAAGTGTGAAAACATTATTTTATTATAAACGTATCTTCAGTTTCAAAATTTCCAAAACAAATTAAATTAGAATCTAAGATGACTCATATTTGAAATAAAATCATACAATAGGAATTGGACAGTTTTTGGATATTATTTTAGTATATATAATCTTATTTATTTAAATAATTTATTAATGAGGTAAAAACTTCATCATTATTGTGTCATAAATAATTTTATTTATTTGATATCTAAAATTATTAATAAATATACCATGATGTATTAAATCATTTTACCTTTCCAATTAATATTTATAGTCGAAAATATAATGTATATAACCTCAGGTAATATTTAATTTACTAAAAGATATTTTTTTGTGTCATTTTTCCTTTACATTAAATTTATTATTAGAAACTGTCATCATCACTCTTAAGTTGATCAATGGGGTCCAAAAATCATCCCAATGATGCCCACGGTCGCCCATGATTCATCCAATAAGGTTATGACAATTTTTATGGTAATTTTGTTATTATTATGATATTCTATTTTACTTTGAATTACCCTATTTAACTTTAACCGTAGTAAATAAAAGTCAGAAGTTACTATTCACCAAAAATTATCTTCATCTTATTTAACTACATTTTACTTACTAATAAAAACCATGTATGTTGTATTTTCTAAATTAAATTCACATTAGTGGTAAAATTTCATTTAAATTAATAATTTAGTTTATTAACTACAACTAAGTGGTTTCATTATTCAGAAACAATTAAAGCTTTTGAGAAATATATAAACAATTCACCCTAAGATATATTATATATCACGAATTAGAAATTGGGGTCTATTTTACCAAATTAAAAACATATAATTCACATTAATTAATTTAAATTTAATTCTCATAGTCAAAACAAATATCGTGTTTTTAAAGAACAATAACTATCAAATGATTGATACTTGTCTATGTCCAATTTCAATGAAAAATTAATTAAAATAACCAAAATTGGATTAAATGGTAAAAATATATTCTAATTACCCATTTAAAACAATTTAAAAGATAATTTAATCATATAAATATTTTATATTAAAAGGCACTTTTGAATTAAAATACAGTATTTTTCATTATTCATAAAAAAATGAACTTTTTCTGAAATATACCAAAAATCTACCCAAAGTAAATTTTGATGTCCCAAATATAAATAAAATTTTCATTCAAATAGAACATATAAAATTCACCAAAAACAGATTGAAAGAGGGTTCACCATCAAAAGGCTGTAAATCAACCTTTTACTAAATATTAGAGTATCCATGCTTAAAATTAGATTCATTAATATTTTAAGCACCAAAATTTTATTGGATAAATTTAAAAACATTTAGCAAACATGTATAATCATTTTTTAGTTAGTTATGTTCATTCTCGCCAATACAATTTCTAGGAATTAACTACAATTTAAAATAATATTATTATATTATTATTTTTTCTGTGTAACTCAATGTTGTGTGCAACGTAATATTTGAAATAAACCTGTTGTTGTGTATTGGGTACACCATTTATCATAGAATTCCATTTAAATTAAAATTTAAATTTAATTCACAAATATTAATAATTATTAAAATATCTTACACATTTTTTACCTAGGATGGTACATCCTTCCACCCTTTTGGAAATTACTTCCTCACAATTTTAAAACTGGGTTTGGAAACTTAATTCAATGTCCCACATTGGAAAAATAGATAACAAATATATCACATTAAAAGAAGTAAATAGAAGTATAAAGGTATCCTGAGATAACTGATACTATGATTCCATGAAAACATGGATATGGAAGAGAAAACAAACCATCATGTTCCGATAAAGGGTGACAGAAAACATGATTAGGAGAATGTTAACCACAAGAAAATCACAAACTTGTGATGGGTTAAACATTAATTAATTCCCCAATAGGAAAAGTTAACATACAATTTTTTTTAGTTACTTCTCATTGAGTAATCATTTTATGAGCTTAACTAAAATCATAAGGAAGCATACTAACTTGTCATGTTGACTTTCATCCTTTACTAGATTTCTAACAAAAACTCATATTTCATCCAAATAATGAGTATTTAGGATGACTTGTTCACATTAAAAGTGATATAATCAAATTCAAGAGAGTCACATAATACACAAAAGATGAACTATATATTACCCTTTTCTTTAGATATTAACAAAAACCAAAATGGTTAGTACAAGATCATATAATCCCCCAAAAGGATAATCATTTATAAAAAGAAATACTACTATTAATCTCCAAAACTCAACAAAAAGTTCCCAAAGTTCATGAAAGACCATTCAGTACACAATTTTCCTTAAAATTAATCAAAATAATAAAAACTATTATTGAAACCCAAAACTCAGAAGAATTAAATCACATAGTGTTTAACAGAAAATATTAATATTTATCCACAAAACATCAACTACTCTTAATGTATCATACTAAAGTGTAATTAATCTAATCACATATTCTATATAATAGGTTAATAATTTCCATAAATAAACCAAATCAACATATTTTCTTCCAAAATAATATTGCAACCATTACTCCACAATTTAAATCCCAAGGTATTCTGTTTTCCTTAAGCATATAATGTTCCCAAAAGAGAGAATGTCTTCCAAAAAAATCTTTATCACTTTGTAACCAAATCATTTTTCTATACTAAGAATGTTCATTTGATAAAACATATAATCCCAAATAAACTTATTATTGATCAATAAAATCATTTAACTAAAAATAATTAGTCATACTAACTAGGGACTTCACGTAGTCTAGTTGTAGGTGATAAATCCCAATTGCACATTAGTTGTGGCTTCAATTCCTGCAGCTGTTTCTGACGTGATAGGTTGTCACGCAGTCTGTGTGTTTTCCTTTTTCAAAAACTATACAATTCCATAACATTCCAAACAAAATAGGGACAAATTCCACAAAAATAACCATAACATAATTTATCCTCAAATATTATCTAATACCTTTAATTTTTCACCCCAAAATTTAACAACCATTTATCACTTATAGAATAACTACAAACATTTCTATTATGTTAACCATATGGTCATGTCACTTATACTTAAATTACACCGTAACCTCTGAAGTTATCTAAACCGACCTCTGATACTAACTCTAAGGACTCGGCCTTAAAACATTACATAATATTCTATTAAACGAAAAATTCACATTGAGGATATTTTTGGGTTTATAGTTTTAGAGAATTAGGTCATAACAATTACATTTAATTTAAAAAATAATACAAAGTAGAAACTTTTACTCAGTTTCCATTCTTTTTACAAAACAAGAACTCTTAAAAAAGTGTCATGTCTAGTTCCATGTTTAAGAAATCATGAATTTTCCTTGATCCCATCCTTGACCTTATTCTACATTATTTCCTGTGAAAAACATTTAAAAAATATAGGATGAGCATAAAAAGCTCAGTAGGGGATACACAAAGAAGGAAAGCTGATAGTTTTTTAAAACAACAAGTAAACCATGAATACTTTTGCATAAATAATACTTTCACCTTTATGAAGTAGAAAATACTCTTCCCTGAATAAAAGATCACCACTTACCCTTTTGTTACCAAAAGATTACCATAAAACCCATATAACGAACATATAACATATAAAGGTAACTTGGGACATAAACATACTTAAATGGAATTACCATATGGTCGACTTCTACACATATCACTAAATGTAATAGCCATACAGCTGACTTTCATACCCAATGCATTGGAGGTTATAACGTAACCTCCCATCCTGGTTTATCACAACACCACCCGTCCTATTATTTATCACATAACAACCCATCAAATGTCCATGTACCATCATAACATGCAAAATATTTCAAAAATAAACATTTCACTAATAACATTTCATTTTCAATCATAAGATGTAATTTCAAGATATTGAAATACTTAATCCATTTTCATTAACCATTTAAAAAGAGATTTTTGAATCAATGTTTCCCATACCACTTTGAAGATTTTAATGGAAATATAATTTCAAAACATTAAATAAATACTCAAGACCATTTTTAAAACATGTAAATTAATGATAAAGGTTTAGATTAATAAATCTTTAAAACATTTAAAACTATATTTTAATTAAAAAAGTTTAACAAAATCATAGATACTTGAATAAAAATAATTGAAGAATACCATTTAATCAAAAATTTATAATATAATGAGAATAATGTTATTCATGATATAATATGGAAAAGGAAATTATATGCTCTATATAATAGTGAATCGGTTTATAACAACAATGAAGTCTCAATGAAATGTAAATTGAGTCAAAATACCTTATAAAGAAATAATCCTTTGATTAAGGACAAATCAATTACATAATTATGTGTGAAAAATAAAAATACAACCAATATAAATGGATATTAAGTTTAAAACATTAATAGGTTATTCATACACACTCATAGGATGACATATTTAAGAAGTAAATTTTTAACCCAAAGATTTCAAATTGGGATAAAAAGTTCCCTTGCAAAAATTCGACAGCCTAACGGCGTCACATTAAAATTCAGAAAAAGAGTTAATTAGATAAAGAGTGTATCTCATCACTTGGACATAATATTTATATCAATAATGAAATAGAGTAACATATCCCAACATAATAATATGTAAATTAAAAGACATAACAAAAAGAAGTCTTTTAAAAAAAGGAGGGTGAAAGGTTCCCATACTGATTTGGTTACATACAAAACTTACACCACATGAAATAAGTATCTTACAATTAAGATTTAAATAATGATAAATGAAATTATATTACACAAATAGTTCAATAATTGGATGTAAATACGACACACCAATGGAAATAATGGCAAATATAGCATGAATCTCACAAGAATAAAAAGTGAGATGAAACCCTTTACCACATTGTAATCAACTGAGTCGTATGAAAAAAAGTTAATAACCACCAAAAAATCACAGATTACTATGAATTTAATTATAATAATGATATTATATATAAAATTGATGTAAAAAATACACCACAATCAATTAATAAGTTGTGAACAGTGGAAATCTCATAGGAATAAAAGTGAGACAAGAAATCTCCTTACCTTGTGTCCGACTGGACTCATTTGTTTCTTTTTCTTACAGAATAATAAAATAAAGTTAATTTATACTTGATTAAAAACATTTTTCAAGTTTATTATTCTTTTATATATCACTTATTACCTTTTTGTAAACATTATGCAATCATTTAAGTTAATAATGGGTGTTTGGTTGATATTTGGTACTTGAGTCAAAAATGGACGTCTTATAATTACAAGTTGTCCATGTGGTCAATAGTCCATTATCTCCAAAATGATATTCATGATATATATATCATATATATAATATATATATATAGTATATATTTGAATTTGTAATATTACATAACATTTAGAGGTAAGAAATAAAATGCATTATTCATGGAGACGGTAACTCGTACGTACGCATAAACGCTACTTTCATTTCTATTTTGTATTCTAATGGAATTAAAACATAATTATACATAGATATATTATAATACCATTATAATATAACATATAATATCATTAAATCTACACTTTATGCATCCCACATTTGGAATTAACAAGTTATATTACTTTGAGGGGCGGCAGTCCGGACTTCCTCAAATGAAATTATCACGTTTACCCATAATGGAAACCATAAAGGTATGATTTAAATGGAAAATACTGATGAATAAAGAAAAAATAAACATAATATATATTATATATAAATACAGTTCCATCCTAATGACCACCATGAGAGGTAGTAGGAGGTAGGTGAACAATCATCATTTCATGAGGCCTTAGTTTTTCATCCATAGAAACATTATTTTATTGACCCATTAGATGGAGGTGTGTGTATGTGTAGTTCGAATAATTCACATAACAACATCATATTATATTGAGGATACTGGTGTTGCTATAAATGAAAGGAATAAAAATTGTTTAGGGGGTTGGAGATGTAAAATAAAAGAAAACAATTTAAGGGATACTATTACCATTAAATTGGGTAACTTCTTTTGGTTTGAACCCAAAGGACCTCTTCAAGTGACTTATGCCTAAGGTAAGGTACGAGGAGTCAGAGAGGGATGTATGGAGCTTAATATGGTAGATTTTGTACAAGTATAAAGGCTTTAGTGGTGTGAGGAATTGGTAATAAGTGGTATCCTTTTATAAGGGAGAGGAGGGGCTCTTTAGGAAAGTGTGAAAATATTATTTTATTATAAACTTATCTTCAGTTTAAAATGGTATAAATCACATTATAGTCAAATATAAGAGGACACATATTAGAATTAAAATCATCTAATAGTAATTGGACATGTTTTGGATATTATTTCAGTATTTATAATCTTATTTATTTAAATCATTTATTAATGAGGTAAAAATCACATCATTATTGTGTCATAAATAATTTTATTTATTTGATGTCTAAATTTTTTAATAAATATACCATGATGTATTAAATCATTTTATCTTTCCAATTAATATTTATAGTTGAATATATAACTTATATAACCTCATGTAAAAACTAATTTACTAAATGATATTTGTTTGTGTCGTTTTTTCCTTTACATTAAATTAATTATTCGAAAGTGTCATGATCACTCTTAATTTTCTCCATGGGGACCTAAAATCGTCTCAAATATGCCCATGGTCGTCCATTAATCATCCAATAAGGTTAAGAAAATTTTTAAGGTAATTTTTTATTATTATGATATTCTTTTTACTTTGAATTACCCTATTTAACTTTAACCATGATAAATAAATTCAAAAGTTACTATTACAAAAAAATTATTTTCATCTTATTGAACCACATTTTACTTAATAATAAAAACCATGTATGTTGGATTTTCTAATTTCAATTCACATAAGTGGTAACATTTCATTTAAATTTAAAATTCAATTTTTTAACTACTACTAAGTGCTCTCACTATTCATTAAAAATTTAAGCTTTTCAGAAAAATACAAAAAATTCAGCATAAGCTATATTTGATATTCAAAATTCAAAAATTATGTCTATTTTACCAAATTCAAAAAATATATTTCACATTAATTAATTTAAAATTAATTCCCGTAGTCAAAACAAATAGTGTGTTTTTGATAAACAATAACTATCAAAAGAATGGTACTTATTAATGTCCAATTTCAAAGTGAAATTCATTAAAATGACCAAAATTGGATTAAATGGTAAAAAAATATTCTAATTAAACTTTAAAACCCATTAAGAAGATAATATATGCATATAAATAAGTGATATTAAAAGGCACATTTGAATTAAAATACAGTATTTTTCACTATTAATCAAATAAATGAACTTTTTGAGAAAAATATAAAAAAATATCCAAAGTAAATTTTGATGTCCCAATTCTAAAGAATAATTTTATTTAGTAAAATATAACATATAAATTTTACCAGAACTATATTTAAAGAGGGTTCTCCATCAAATGGTGGTAAATCTACATTTTACTGAATATTAGAGTATTAATGCTTAAAATTAGATTCATTCATATTTTAAGCCCCTAACATTTATTGGATAAATTTAAAAACATTTAACAAACATGTATAATAATTTTTTTGTTAGTTGTTTTCATTCCCTCCCTTAAAACGGCTAGGAATTAACTGCAATTTAAAATTATATTATTATACTATTATTTTTTAGTTATAACTCAATGTTGTGTGCAACGTAAGATTTCAAAGAAACCTATTGTTGTGTATCGGGTACACCATCGATAATAGAATCCCATTTAAAGCAAAATTTAAATTAAAATCCCAAATATTAATAAACATGAAAATATCTTACTCATTTTTTACCAAGGATGTTACAATACAACACTACCATTTTTAGTATAATTCGGGATTTCCTCCTTTTCATGGAAAAAAAATTCACCAAAAATTTAGGAACACCATTTAATAGAAATGTGTTGTCTCTAAACAATAATTATACCATTATTCTACACTTCATGTGCAATTCAGGATAGGTTTCAATGTCACATGGTTTCTACTTATACTAATATATTCGCATCTTATCCCTAACATTCTTATCATGGAACAATCATTGAACAACCATACCAAGGTATCCAATCCCAACACATATGTATCCCATCACCACTGTTGTAAACCACTATTAATTATAAAACCTAAGGCACCATGCACGTAACTGGTCCGAAAATTACATCAACTCATGGCATGTATACAGCCATTCGCCAATAAAAAATCTACTCAAAATGAGTAATCAACATGAACTATCCATCATGCTAGGATACATTTCTAAAAGTACATTCCATTCCTCACTCTCCTCTTCCTATGAATATTAATCCACTTAATGAACCCTCTTACTAGTTCTCAACCCCTATCTAACTTTGTCACATCTAAAACCAATGTAATTAGACTCCTGTTACACTGAGTGAACCAACTTAACTCTCACTCTCATCAGTCACATGTCATTGATATTAGGATAAAAAGACAAAAATAATAACAATTATTCTCTTTCATTGCAAACTCATCTCAGAAAACTCTATGAGGCTGACTTACCTTCCAATAATCATATGCAATCTCACTCATTCCAATTACAATTTCAGGAAAACCATCCAATTTGAAATTATTCCAAAACACTATGATTCTACCCACAGTATTTTCATCCAAGATCTAACCATATATGATCACCATAATCTATATCATCAAGAATATAAACCAAAATCAATGGGTTTAAGTATCCAATATACCTAAAAACCTATATCTATTTCAAAAACAACTAAAATTCTATACATGCTGGATTACCAGGGAATATTTTATGAAAATACTATACACTAAAAAATGTATCCAACAACCTAGGTAAATTAGTGACTCATCCAAACCACATCTCTCAAAGACATATTTCATGCACCAGACTATCATTGGTCATCAACATAGATTCCAATACTCTGAACCATCAGATGTCGTCACCAAGCCATCTATTGTCTATAATGTCCCACAATGGAATTATTTTCATCCCTTATATATATGTGTATTGTATAACCACCATAGGAGAACTTTTATTAAAATATATACATCGCATTCCATCCAAGAGAAGATATTATGGTTTTTCTTTGTATAATTCCACCATAATGTTGTATAAGAAACAAAATAAAAGTTATCATTTAAATATTATAAAATTAAACCCTATATTTCTAGGGAAATTAATCAAACATAAGTACACACACGACATGTGAATACTTCATGCTAAAAAATGATGCATATAAATGAGCCTTTTTTCACAATGGGCTAAGAATGGAAACCAAAAATATCAGGCCCAACTACATTGACCATAATTGAAAAAGCAATTCAAATCTAATTACAAAAACCAAAATTGCAATATCATAATCATGGAATCCTTGAATTCCAAAAAAATAAAAATTAATGACTAGACACTATAAGGTCCACCACAATTTATAACATTTCTTTATTCCCTATATTCATATCCCCAAATAGTAAGACATGATAAAAGATACTATAAAATAATTTTTCAACTCACTTTATAAAATCACTTGATGGTGTTCTAGTTAAATTGAAACATGACATTGGGTTCTCCTCCTTGTAATCCAAAGGAAGAAACATGTGGTGAGGGCCCAAATCATACATTTTGTAACTACATTCTTAATATAAATACCTCAAATAACAAATTAATTACCCAGACTAATTTATAATATATGATTATAGTGTGTATTAAAAAACACATCAATGATATAACAAATTCCTATGGAGTAATATGGTCATACATTTCAAAAGAAGACTATTCGGATAATGAAATAATAAAATATAAATACAAAAAAGAGTATAAACTGGATATTTGAAGACTTTAATCCTTTAATCAACCTAATCATCGATCCACATCAAGATTCTATAATTGGTTCAGAAATGGACTTTGTCCACTAAGATAGTCTTGGCAATGAGTCTTGACTAATAAGAAATGATTCTCTATGATTATGTGTGTATGCCAAAAAGTTTCATGTTTTAAGTTATGATTATTGGGATTACATTTCACTACTATGATTTATCCCATGTTATGAAATTATGATTTCTTTTGCAGGTTAAGATTTCCAAAATTTATGTTCTTATGTATATGATGTGATTACTATTTCTTTTGTTTACCCTTACTGATCATTTGAGCTCACCCTATTATGTTTTTTTCCCAAGATATAAATAAAGGTTTTAGGTAAAATAGGAAGATCTTTATGGGAGATGTTGAAGATCATTCACCACGATTAGAAGATTATATTCCGACTTTCCAAAGACACTAAACTATTACGGTCCTTCTGTGTGTGTTTTTCTTATGTACTAAGTATTCCGCAAAAGTAATGAAATGTCCATGTACGTTAAGCTTCAGGCCTCTACAATGCAACCTAACTATCTCTTTAACATTAAGTTCAGAAAGTTGATCTACAGAAAAATTATATCGAATAGGAAAGAAATGAGCAGATATAGTCAATTGATCGAAAATAACCCAAATTGCATTATTACCTCAATATGTCTTCGGTAATCCCCCAATGAATTCCATGGATATATTTTCCCATTTCCACTCTGGAACCTGTCAAGGCTGAAGCATCCCTTTTGGTAACAAACACTCAGCCTTAACCTGCTAACAAGTCAAACACTTCACAGTAAAATCAACAATATCTCCTTTCATTCCATACCACCAGTAATACTCCCGAATATCTCTATAGAACTTTGTATGACTATGATGAACTGAAAACAGGGAACTTTGAGCATTACATAACAAGTCATTCATCAATTTTGATTCACAAGGCACACATAATCTCTTTCCAAATCTCAAAACACAATCATTATCAATGTTAAATTCGGGAAACTTGACCTTATGACCCAACTCTACCTTTTTCTATAACTCACTGTCTTTATTCTGTGCTTTCTTAATTCTATCTGATAGAGATGATCTCATTAACACCTGATACAAAACAAAATAATTTTCTACACCATCAACTTCTATGACAAAGTTTATCAAATCAAAAACCAAAGGATCCTATTCCAAATGTAACATGGTTAGTGAAGCATTACTTTTTCGTCTCAAAGAATCATCCACACTACGTTCTTTTATCAGGTGGTAATGGATCATGAAAATAATAATCTTTGATTAATTCCCATGATCTCCTCTATATCGTGTTCAATTATTTTTGAGTTAATATATACTTTTAAATTTTGTGGTAAGTATGTACTTCACATTTTTCTCCATACAAATGATGCCTCTAAATTTTTAAATCCTAAACAATAGCAGCTAATTCCAAATCATGTGTAGGGTAGTTTAACCTATGTTGTTTCAACTAACACGAAGCATAAGCAATTACCTTATCATTCTATATTAAGACACAACCAAGTCCATTCAATGAAGCATCACTAAAGATAACAAACTCACTATTTCTGGATGGTAGTACCAACACTGGAGCATTCACCAATCTTTCATTCAATTATTGAAAACAATCATCATATTATTTTGTCTAGATAAACATAACACATGTTCATGTAAACTTATTCATTGTACTAGATAACTGTGAAAACGTTTCAACAAACCTCTAGTAATAACCTACCAAACCAATAAAACTATGAATCACAGTTGTATTTGTGGGTCTTGGACATTATTCAACAACTTTTTTTTAGAATGGTTAACTGTTATTCCATTTTTTGAAAAAATGTGACCATGGAAAGGAATTTATTACAACCAAAAATCACACTGGCTGAATTTCCTATAGAATTTATTTTCTTTTGAGGTTTACAATACAACCCTTAAATGAATTTTGTGTTCCTCATTAATTTTTTAATAAACCAAAATATCATAAATGAACACAACCAAAAACTTATCCAAGAACTCACAGAAAATTCTATACATATGATCCATGAATACAGAAGGTGCATTGGTTAAACCAAAATGCATAGCTACAAATTCAAAATGGCCATATCTAGTACGAAATGTTGACTTTGGAATGTCAACATCATTTACATTCAACTGATGGTACCCTGACCTCAAATGAATCTTCAAAAAATACCGATCTCCCTAGTGCTGATAAAACAAATCATCGATTTGAGGCAAAGGATACTTGTTCTTAACAATAATGTTATTCAATTCACTGTAATCAATGAAATGTCTCTTTGAACCATCGTTATTTTTAACAAATATGATAGAGGAACCCCATAGTGATGTTCTAGGTTGAATGAAACCATTATTTAACAACTCCTATAATTGCTTATTTAACTCTAAAAGTCCAATTTGAGCCATTCGGTAAGGGTGTTTTGAAATTGGCTTACCATTAGGAACTATGTCAATAGTAAATTCAACTTCTTGATTTAGTATAATACCAGGCAACTCATCATGAAAAATATCAAGGTACTCATTTACCATTGGCACATCATTAATCTGAACAATTCCTTTGTTTTCATCAATATGTGTAAGGTAACATTCATTTCCATCTTTTACTAGTTTCCCAGCTTCCAGATATCTTATCAAAAGCAAGGGTTCATTCATGTATAAAAACTGAAAATCATCCTGATAATAAACCTCTTTAGCTATTTAGTAAATCTTAACCTGATAAAAAAGCCAATCCATACCCAATATAATATTAAAGTCTACTAGAGAAAAAAAATAAGGTTTGCATGTAGATTATTTCCGCACACAGGGACAATAATTTTCATATGTTTTATTTTTGCCTCCCCATTTCCTCTAGGTGATTTTACGGTAAGATCTGTTTTCATATATTGAGATGGAATTACCAATTTACTAGAAAACTTACTTGAAATGAAAGAGTGTGTAGACCCTAAATCAAACAACACATTTCCATAATCTGAACAAACAGACAGTGTACCTGATACAACCTCTTTTGATGGACCAACATCTGTTGAAATAGTTGAAAAGGATTTAACCACCCCTTTTTGATTGTAGTCTGGATTCATTTCCTCAATTGAGTTCTTTGTTGGACAGTAATTTTTATAATGACCCATTTCATTTCACTTAAAACATTTTACTAACTGTAAATCAGATTTTGTATTACCATTACCCTGATCTTCTTCAGTGAAATTACGAGCTTTATGTCCCAATTTACCACATTGGTAGGACTTTCCATAATTCAAAAGACATTGCCCAACATTCTTTTTACCTCAATTTTCAAAAACTATAATCTTATGTTTCTAACCATTAGGATTTTTTGAAGAGTTCTTCCCATTCACCTACCACCTAGACCTATTTTTCTGTTGTTTTTTCAAAGAACACCAGATCATCAGGAAACTCCATTTCCACTATCTCTGCACAATGAACAAGTTTTTCATAACATTTGATCTCATAAGAATCTAAATACCTTCGATACTTTAGCTTTAATACTAAGTAAAAATTTTTGATTTTAATATCAAGATCTCATATGAAATTTGGATCATACCTTTCTGGTAATGTGAATTTTTCTTTATAAGCAGCCACTGAGTCATTCTCCTGACTCAATTCCAAGAATTGTTTTTCCATTCTAAGACGAACCACCTTAGTTAAATATTTGTCATGAAACATACATTTCAAATCATCCCAACTAAGAGCATCAATATCCTCACTATCCATTATATTTTTCACCATTGACCACCACTGATCACCTTCACCATCAAAACGGTAAACAACGAGACTAACTTTTTGACGATCTGAACAACCCATGACATCAAAAATCTTTTCCAGTGCATTAATCCCACCTTTTTCTAGCCCCAGGTCAGTTGATCCTCTGAATGATGGGGGAAGTTGCCTCATAAAATGCTCCACAACCGACATGTTTATTTATGGTTGATCTTGGTGATCTCATATATGGATACCACCATCATTTATAGCCTCAGTGAACTATTCCATCACTGCAAAAAAAATTCAATTCTAAGTCTGACCATCTCAGGTTGCTGATTTGGAAGGTTGTCTTCCCCTTGATTTCATCCCAACATAGCTACCATGTTTCCTCTGAAAAAACCATTCTGAACAAAGAAATATCTTATTCAAAGAAACACAATAATTTTTAAATCCTATATGATTTCAATATTAACATCAATTACTTTAGGGATATTAATTTATCAATACCCTAACTCATAAAGTTAACTAAACCAACCTCTCATACAAACTATAAGAACACAGCCTTAAACATTTCATCATATTTAATTAAATGAATAATTAACATTTAGGATCCTTTCAGGTTTGGAGTTTTAGAGAATTAGGACATAACTTTTACATCTCAAAAGATTACAAAGTAGACACTTCTACTAAGTTTCCATTTTTTTCATAAAATAAAAACTCTTGAAAAAAAGTGTCATGTCTAGTTCCATGTTTTAGATAGCATGACTTTTCCATGATCCCATCCTTGACCCTATTCATCTTTAAGTCCTATGAAAGAATTTCAAAACATGGGATGAGCATAAAAAGCTCAGTAAGGGTTATAAAAAATTAAGAAAACATTAGTTCATAAATACATACCAAATATAAACTCTTTTACATACCTTATGAAAACATAATATTTATGAATTACACATAGTAATCCCAAATCATAAAAATACTTATAGAATTCATGTCATACCTACATTATAGTTACCATAGCTACATAGGGAGTTACTTTGGAAAACCCATCTCAGTATATTCCACAAATCTATTAGGAGAAACATTCAGGTTTACCTCCATCATATTTCCCAATGCATTGGAGAGATATCTCTGGATCACCCGCCCTAGGATTATCACGGAACCACCCATATACATAAACAATTCCCAAGATCCATAAAATATTAATAACACATAGAAAACATAAATGAAATATACAATATATCATTAAAAAATATTTACATTATAAATCCATTATAAAAACCATTTTCAAAACCAAAATACGTAAAACTTTTATGGTATATATTTTATTTTATAAAAAACACTACGGCGTTTTAAGGAAGCCAAATATCAAATAATACTCACGGTGGTGGAAAAAGGTCATTGTCACTGCTTGCGTTAAAAAAAATTCATTTTAATTATTTAGTAAAATGCTTCATATAAAAAGATTCCCTTTGAATGAAATGAAAAGTAAAAAGTGTTTATACAGTGTATAAAATAAATTAGTGTATTAGAACAAAATATGCCTCAATGAATGTAGATTGAGATAAAGTACCATATATCATGTTTGACTTGACCCATTCATTCTTTAATCTCTTGAATAATAAACTAAAGTTAATTTTAACTTTCTTAACAACATTTTTCCAGTTTATTATTATTTTTATATCACTTATTACATTGTTATAAACATTATGTCCACAGTTAAGATAATAACATTTGTTTTGTCGATATTTGGTACTTGAGTCAATAATGAACACCTTATATTTACAAGTTGTCCATGCTTTCAATAGTCCATTCTACCCAGAATGATATTCATTATTTGGATATAATATATATAATATATATTCATTATATATATATATATATATATATATTTATAAGATTACATATCATTTGGAGGTAAGAAATGAAATGCATTGTTCATGGAGATGGTAAGTCGTACGTACTCATGAACGCTACTTTCGTTTCTATTTAATATTTTAATAGAATTAAAACATAATTATGAATAGGTATATTATAATTTTGGTATAATATAATATATAATATCATTAACCCCATCCATTATACATCACACATATGGCATTAACGAGTCATATAACTTTGAGGGGGCGGTAGTCTGCACTTCCTCAAATAAAATTATCGCGTTTACCCATAATAAAAAAAATAATGGACTAATATATAAAAATACAGAAACATAAAAAAATAAAAACATAATATTTATGATATATAAATAAAGTGTCATCTTAATGGCCACCATGATAGGCGGGAGGAGATAATCCAACAATCATCGTCTCGTGAGGCGTTAGTTTTCCATCCATAGAAATAATATATTCTTCACCTATTAGATGGAGGTGTGTGTAATTATAGTTAAAATACTTCTCATAAAAACATATCATTATATTGAGGTTAGTGGTTTTGTTATTAAACAAAGGAATAAAAAGAGTTTAGGGGTTGGAGAAGTAAAATAAAAGAAAATAAGTTAAGAGAAACGATTAACTATAATTTGGGTAACCTTCTTTCGTTTAAGACAAAAGGACTTCTTGATGTGACTTCTATCTATGGTAAGGAATCTAGGAGGAGGAGAGGTATGTAGGGAGATTAAGTGTCTAGAGAATGGATGAGCCAAAAGGATTGAGAGGTGAGAGTAATTGGTTAGAAGTGAGGGGTTTTATAAGGGGGAGGAGGGGCTCTTTAGGAATGTGTGATAATATTATATTATTATATAATGATATTCGGTTTATAAAGGTACAAAACTAATTAAAGTAGAATATAGGATGAATAATTTTGGAAATAAAGTCATCCAAAAAATATCGACGGGTTTTGGGTATTGTTTTAATATTGATAATCTTATTTAATTTAATCTTTTATTAATGAGGTAAATACTACCTCGTTATTGTGTCATAAATAATGTAATTTATTTGATGTGTAAATTTTTGAAAGAAGATACCATGATTTAGTAAATATTTTTATCTTTCCAATTAATATTTATAGTCTAAATTATAAATTATATAACCCCTTGGAATAATTAATTTACTAAAAGATATTTTTTTTGTCATTTTTTCCTTTACTTTAACTTAATTAATCTATAATGTCATTATCACTCCCATGTGGCTAAATGGGGTCTCAAAATCGACCCAAATACTTACATGGTCTTAAATTACTCATAAAATAAGGTTTGGACAAGTGTTAAGGTAATTTCTAATTATAATAATATTCTTTTTACCTTGAATTACTCTATTCACCTTTAACCACAGTAAATAAAAGTCAAAAGTTACAATTCAGCAAAAAATATTTTCATCTTTTTGAATCTCATTTTATTTAATAATAACAACCATGTATGTTGGATTTTCAAATTTCAATTCACAAAAGTGGTAAATTTTAATTTAAATGAAAATGTCAGTTTTTTAACTACTATTATGTGGTTTAACTATTCTACAAATATTGATGTTTTTCAAAAAACTACCAAAAATTATGCCTAAGATATATTTGATATTTTGCATTAAAAATGATGTCTATTTCTCCAAATTAAAAACATATAAGTGGCATTACTAAATTTAAAATGAATTCTTGTTGTTAAAATAAATAACGTGTTTTTAAGACATAATAACTATCAAAAGATTGACACTTGTTTATGTCTAATTTCAAAGTGAAAATAATTCCAACGAAAAAATTGAATTAAATGGTAAAAATATATTCTAATTACACTTTAAAACCAATTAATAATATAAAATAACAATATAAATTAATTATATTAAAACACAGTTTAGAATTAAAATACAATATTTTCACTATTCATTAAAAATGAACTTTTCCCAAAAAATTACAAACATTTATAGAAGGTAAATTTTGATGTCCCCATTATAAAGATGAACTTTATTTGTTCAAATATAATGTATTAAAGTGAAAAAAACTATATTTAAAGAGGGTTCTCCATTAAAAGGCTGTAAATAATCATTTTAATGTAATTTATACTTAAAATTATATTCCTTCACATTATAAGCCTCTAACTTTTTATTGGATAATTGTAAATGCCTTTAACAAACATGAATAATCATATTTTAGTTATTTTTTTGTTCCTGCCAATAAAATGTCAAGGAGTTAAATTCCATTTAAAATAATAATATTATATTATTAGTGTGAAATGTAGGATTTCAAAGAAACCCATTGTTGTGTATGGGTACACTATCGAACATTACAACCCCTTTAAATTAACATTAATATCTAATTCAAAAATTTTAATAAATATGAAATATATCTTATTATTTATTTACCTGGGATGTTACAAAAATATTCTATTTTAGCTATTTAGTATGATACATAATGTTCTTTTACTTGAATATAAGATTAAAACGTCTCTTAACAAATAACATACTATATAAGTAAATATTATATCTAACATGTACCCACTAATGTCAAAATGTCTGTAACTATTTGGAAATCAATCATTTCAATAAGAATAAAATAATCCATATTCATAATTATTTTTATGTTATATAAAATTCATTTTACCATATTCAATATGAATATTTGGGATTAGCTCAAAATTTATCACATAATCATACTGAAAAAATTGTATCTAGAGGGCCTACAATACGATATAGTAATCATTTGATCAAAATTATAAAAATTATTTGACATAATTTTTTACGTATTTATTCATGTTAATGTTTGATAAAGTATTCTACAATATTCCTTATGTTTGATGTTGTTTAAAATACACTTTTTTCATCAGATCATTGAAAAAAATTTATTTTGAGTAAAAATATTTTTTCTATTTCTTGGAAAATCATGAACCAATTAAAAAATATGACTTATCCCATAATTATTATTTATACTCATTTTTCACAAGTTCAAAGAATATATTTGAATGAAATTTTTGATTTTATGTAAAAATAAATTCATCAAAATAAATTTAATCAGTGATGGTTTCTTTGAATGTTTTATTTATGAAAATGGTTGGATTTGATCTTCATATAATAATTTTTTTGACAAATCCTTGTTTGTATATCATATAATGGTCTTGGGGAATTTTTAATTCCATACATTTCATTAGAAATTTTATATATATTTTTTGAAATTAAATGTCTTCAATGCTAGGAGTTTGATCAGTGAAAACTTCCATTTGAACATAAATATTAATGAAATAAATTTTCAAATTAGTTTTTTTAATCATCTTAGGTTTTACATCTAATCCATCCTTGATCCTAACCCATGACTTTCTCTTAAGGGAATTTACAATCCACATTTATTTGAAATAAGTTCTAGGGAAATTAATAAATTAATTTGGAATGATTTTTCCATCAAAAAATTAAACATCGTCATAAATAAATATAACATCAATAAATCAAAAAAACTATTAAAAAACATAAATACATAAATATAATCATTACATCTACATCCAAGTAATACAATGATAAAAATTAGAAAGAAACTTTTGAAAGGGAAAAAAACTCACCATAAAAAAGGGCCCAACCACCCTCTATTTCTTTTCCAGCACCTACCACCAAAATCCCCATGTAAGATTACCCTCTAAATCCAGTTGATGGTTTTCCTTTCCACGAGATTGAAAAAAATGTCTACATACACCAAATGGGAGTATATAGGTAGTGATATCTCTTTCCTAATTCAATACCACTAAGTGTTCAATTCAAATTAATAATATGAAAAATAATGAAGAGACATTTAAATGATGAAAAAGATTTTAATCTTAAAACAAGCTTTATTATTTTTTATAGATGTGATGAAAACATGAATAATTGGAAAACAGGTTGGAAAAAAAAATAAGCACCATCGAAAATCACTATATATCTAGGTTAAGTGGAGGCATAAAAACCTATTAGTATCATGGACTAGACCTAGGATGTGATTGTCTACTCCCTTGCATGAGCCATAAATAATCCATCGTAGTTTTCATACTTATTTTGGTGGCATAATCCTTATCAAGAGGACATATTGAATCCTTCCATCCTCACCTAGAATACTTGTCCAATTTTTCATTCCGATATAACCATGATTCCCATGTCCTCTTAAACTATTTCCAAACCGTATGAATCTTCATTCAATATAATACAAACCACCACATTACCATGTAAAACATTTCCAACCATTTCCAAAAGGCCATCCCATTTGGAAACATTGAAGACACACACAGACAAATTACATTAAAATCACCCATTCAATGAAATAGAAACTAATATATCTTAAGGAATAAAATTTACATTGTTTAATAGTGGAAATATATGAAACCTCATACCTTTTCCTTGAAATCATAAAAACAGTTTCAAACAACCATCCAAGAGGAGGGTGATCCTAAAAAATAATGAATAATCCATAAAAATAACACCCCATGTCATAATATACATATTATAGAAATATTCAGATTTAATAACCACATATTAGAATGAAATACAAGAAATAAATGAGTTGAGGCTAATGAAATAGAGAGATATACATACTTGATGATTATATAAATAATCTATGTCAAAATCCATATAAAATTGAATGGTGAGGGAGAGGAGTAGAGGGATTTTTATCTTTGGGATAGAGGGTTTTATAAATGAGAAAATGAGGTGTGAAATTGGTTAAATAATTGAATAAATGTCTAGGAATTTTTAATTTAATCAAACTCTATGTAGATCACAAAATTCATCTACATAGATTTCGTAGATATGTTCTAACTGTGTGGGTGTGTTTGGATCCACTAGAAAGGGTCACACAGTTTTGTTGCATGTGCATCACAAACTATGCACCTAAAAAGTGTGGGTGCACTAGTTCCTTTATCTCTTCTCACATGGTTTTCTAGGGTTTTTTCAAAGATTACTATGACCATGAATGAACATTTAACCATCCTATATATCCCCTAAACTCCTAAATTAAAATAAAATTACCTAGTAATGAAATTCATGAAAATAAATACAAAAATTAAACAATATAACTCTAAATATAGAATTGTGGCTATATCAATTATCCCCACCATGACACATTCCATCCCGATGAAGTTAATACATAGTCTAGTCATAGAGTAAATGAGTCTATTTCTCTTCAAAACTAGACATCTATTCCCACAAGATATTATCAACATTCCCATGATACAAAAAGACCCTAACCAGCTAAATATATTTACCTTGAAGCACTTTCATTTAGGAATTCATTATCCAAAAATGAAGCATATCCATTGAAAAATCAAGTTCTAACCCTATATATACCCAAATAGAGACATAAAAAGGATTCAAACTATAATTTATCAGTTAACAGACATGGAAAACATAATTAATCAATATAAATTAAGAATTAATTTCAAAAAAACATACAACCTAGACAATCCATTCAGTGATTTATAATGTTCCTACATACTTTGGAGTAAGCTTCTCTTTTCTTACAAGATTGTGATTCCAAATACAAGGTTTTACCATTAATATCACCTGGTAACCCACTGATAATTCCAAGGATCATTTTAAATGATTGACATCAGACTTGAAATAACTATGATATATCATCAATCATATCCTAATAATAAGAATCTTTTCTGTAGTTTATCAAATAATGCTTGGTCCCACAATGGAAGTCTCACCAACTTTTGTCCAGTATAAAGGGGATTAGAGAGGCCCATCATACTGAGATTATAATGGATCAATCATAATTCAAGATTCAGTAGTGTTATTAAATGAAAATTCCACCAACCCTATTTAGTAATCCCAAAAACATCTAAAATATAACATGCAGACACAAGGCAAGTCTTATAAAATTTATTTACTCACTCTGTTTGGCCATGTTTTTTTGGCCTTTATGTCATACAATGATTGAACTGCAACCAAATTTACTTTTGTTTTCCTTCCCAAAAATGGGTGGTTAAACTAGGATCTCTATTAGAAATTATTATAAATAGAAACCCGTTAGCCCCATGATCTCCTAGACATACATCCTTCTTAGATCCTATACTTTCATGGCTTCCATTATCTATATACATTGGGGAGATATGAAAAAATGATCAATTACCACCCAAATAACGTTCTTACCTTAGTTAATATGGTGTAATTATATGATTAAATCATTGGATACTTTATCCCACATCTAGGTAGGAATGGGGAGAGGCTGTAGAAATCATGATTTCATTTCATGTTTATCACTGAATTACTAACAAGTATAATATAAATAGTCAACGTTACTGATTTGATTTATCATTATTGGATACAATACCTAGTGTATCACATCAAAATAAATCAATGTGGCACCAAGATGGAAAATCCATGGTGAAAAGGTAAAATCTTAATTATTTACCTTCATCATAAACATCAATACACAAAAAATCATCAGATTAAAAATGATAAGGTGTCAACTACGTGCTAGAACAAAAAAAATCCATTATTTTAATTGGATTCTAAGTACATCTTATGAAAAATCCCCATAAATATTCACTCACTGGTGGACTCTTTCATATATTAATTTTGAAACTTCATTGGAGGAGAGTCAGCAACAACAATATCTTTAATTAAGGGGTATATTATGTCAATATTGATGCCTTAAAAATAATCTATCCATCATCTATACCTTATTATTTAGTCACTTTGAGAGAATAAATAGCTTATAAATTTACTATATGAGTATACTATAATCCTTTCCCAAAAAAGATAGTATTTCTAACACATGAGAACATAAATAATAGCATTTATCTCAAGGTCATAGGTAATGTAATTATTATCATGTTGTCTGTGTTAAAAATAGTCACACACCCACATATTATCTCTTTTCAAAATCAAATATCCCAAAACCATACATGACTCATCCCAATTGACCACATAAACATAACCTATCTCAGTTGTGGTCAATAGGAATTATTGTTCAACTACCATCTGATCTCCATAAATGATTATTTTAATTCCATGATCTATGAAAACCTTACCCCCTTTTGGTTAAATCCATGGTAGGTGAGGCAGTTTGAGTGAATTAATTTACTATCCACCTGTAATACCCTACCATTCTGAACTTGATTATGATTTCAAAAACATTCCTCATATCATCATGTTAAATTACATTTCTATACATCTCTTAAAAAAGTAACCCCGTTTTCTAAAATCATATATTCTATTAACATGACATCCTAAATCTGTAACATATTTTTCAATTTGTAAAAAATGGAATAGTCCCATAAGGTTCCCCAAATAACTCTAATTTTTTTCCATTATATAGTAATAATTTTAATTAATCTAAAATATCATCCAAAAACATAATGAAAATTGCGTCAAGGTATTTATGGAGAATCTATTTTATTAGAGACATGATAAATGTAGGAGAATTTGTTAATCCAAATGACATTACATGGTATTCAAAGTGATTATAGCTGCATCAAAAAGTGTTCAAGGGAATATCAGATTTTCCCAAATGAATTATACCTTTAGGCCCAAAATAATTCAACTTAATATTTAAATCACTCAAATAAATTAGAGGAATATAATACATAGGTATTTATATCTATATTTTCCCCACTACCTAGTCACTATTGAACCCCACAACCCTTCGAGAAGGAAACCAGGATAGATCATTTGGGAACACTTCCTAAAATTATTTATGAACATAAGGAAATACCCTCTCTAAACCATCCCCATTCAATTCCAAGAAGAATAAATATACATGAATGAAAATCCTATAAAACTTCGTAAATGGATGTAGTCTTCATCCGTACTATAGTTCCCATTATCCTTAAAAACCCTATGTACTCCCATCCTGGATCATGTTGGTCACCCACCGATGATGGAAATAGTTTTTTTTGTAATGAACTTGTCCAATCCATTTTGAGTCTCACCTTAAATATTTAATCTTGAGGATAATGGAATCTCATTTTTGATAAAATTTTAATCGGGATACAACACAAGAGGGGCATAAGATACCCATCTCCTTCTAATTTTCAATCTGTATAACTAGCTACATAGAATAAACCATAATCATGGTCAAAAGTATTATCCAATGCCCAATGTGAAAAGAGATAAAATTATTTAATGAACATGTATTCAATAAAAAAATCACTATTGATGATGAAAAAAAATAATATTATCTCTAAATCTCATTGGACCTACATTTGATCGCACTAGTGATAGATCCCCAACATGCAAGTGTGTAATCTTTATATATATCGGATGTCAACTAATAACATGTAGCTCCATGCTATGTTCAATATATCCCTAAGAAGATATGTAATTTCCACCATCTCTACCTAGGTGATACCTCATAGCCATTGAAGCATTATTTTGAGATATCATTCTTTTGGGTGATGTAGATTCTAGAACACCTTGACTGATATGAATCTTCCTACAAAACATTTATAGATAGACTATGCATTCACAAAGGTGGAATTCCATGGGTTGGACTAGACATGTAGACCACATGTGTCTAGGCCTTACACACTGATGGAAGACTAAAATACATCCATTTGTGGCATCCCATGATGACGGTCAGGGTAGATATCAATAACGATTACCAATTATTATTTTGGTATTAACTATTATATATCTCTTTTTTTTGATAAAGTATACATTTATATCATTTAATTAAATCTAATATTTTTTCCAAAATATTACATATTTTTCTAATGGTTTAATTCTTTCTTGTGATATTTGGTTATCATTTTATATCTATATATATTACATTATTTTTTATTCAAAAATTAATGCTTTCTATGAAAGAAAAAAAGTCAAACCTACTACCACTTTTATGGGGATGACGGTCTACCCTCAAGTGAGGTTCAACCTTCATGGCTCACATATGGACTAGTTCAAAGAATGCATAGTGCATGCTACAAGTATGTCATCCCATTTATAATGCCTGAGAGTGTGCTTGGATGGTTTTGGAAAAGGTCTCCCATATAGCCGACACGTTGTGTGTATGTGGTGTGTTTTTTATTGCTTATTATAGGTTCATTTTAGTATGTATACCACTCTGTCCCCATGGTTTCAATTTGATCTAGGTTGAACTTTTTAAATCTATATCTAATTGCATCTATCTGATCTCTTATTCATTTCCTTAAACCATCTATTATAATATCTATAAGTCCTATAATCCTTCCTCTTATCCCATGTGACATAATTTCAAATTCCCAGACATATTTTGTTCTCTCACGAACATATTCTCATCTCCTTCCACAATAGACCATTTTCTGGCAACCTTTCTCTAGATTCCTTCTTTTCTCTTGTTTGGTAGCTTTTCCTTCTGAGTATCTTCCCCCTTTCATGTTTTTTAATTATTTTGGATTTGTCTTTCTCTTTCTTTCAAGCTATTAAGAAATTCTATATCATCTTCTTTTTCGGGATCCCTCAAACATGAAGAATGTTGTTATTCTTCAACATATTATTTTTTTATAAGAATGACATTATATATTATGTAATTTTTCCATTAACATCAATTTATTTCCTGTTTCAATAGTTATACTTATTTATCCACCACTTAATTTTCTTATAGCCTCTTTCCTCTTCCCTTTGTTTCATCGTTCTTCTATAGTACAGAATCAATTTATATAAAGTCACTCTTCCTTATCAAGTAACCGTAGGTTTTATCAATGCCTATTCATTCTTGTAATTGATGGTTCATACCAATAGTGAGTATTTTTTTAGTCCCTATTGGGTTTTACCAATAGTAAGTAACTTTTCCCAACTAGAAAAATTTCAATGGTGAGTAATTTCAATCACCATTGGAACCTAATAGTGGGTCACTGACTCACTACCATGAGGTCAAAGGTGAGTAAATTTAATCACCATTTCACTTCAACGGTAGGTATATTTACCCACTATTGAACCTCATTGGTGATTTATATTTTCACTCTCTATCTATTTTTTTTTTCTGTTATTTCTTGTAACTGTCATAACATCATGATACCAAAGGAGTTCTTTCCACTTCTATAAAAAATGAATGATATTTTATTATTTTTCTGAAATTTTTTATCCATTATTTTTTTATCTGATATAAACTTTTTTTCTATCTTGGTTACCGAAATATTCAATATATTTTATTTCTATTGAACATTTATGTGTGGTAGAATTTTTTGTTTTAATGAATTTGGTTTTATTTTAATTATATCATTCTTTATTGATAAATATTAATAATGATCTTCATTTTTAATTTCATTCATATTTTTGGATTATGTTAACTTTAAACTACTGTAAGAACCCTATGGTAGGTAATTTACCCAATTTTGAACATCCCATAGTACGTAATTCTTTATTATTCTCAAGGATCCATTTTCTTTGGCGATACATAAAACTTATTTTAGTTTTCCATTAATAATTCTTTTACAAAACTAAAATGATATGTATAATCTATATTCCCACTGTTGGAAATTTATAATGGTGTTTAATATCTCACCTCTATCATTTCTCAATAGTGAGTAAAGAAACATTGTTTGTTAACATTTGTTTCTAAAATAATTAACTTTTTAATTTTAATTAATTTTATTAAATTATATTAATATGTAAAATTTAATTATTTTATATAGAAATAAAATTGAAAATTCATTTAAAAAATAAGTGGCATCTTCTCATACTATTAATTTTTCATATGATTCTGTATTTTTTATAACATTATACTACATGTATAATTACCATAATTATATTGTTATTTCAAGTATTCTTCAATTTGGATATGTCCAAAAACTATAATTATTAATAAATATAATATTCCATTTAATTTTTCATGAATAAATATTATTCTATATGACATTTTTTTCCAGTGTGGCTTCAAAAAAATTTGTAAATAGTCATATTATAATATTTTTTATACTAACAAGTGTCATGTAGACACTAGAAATGGGCACACATCTTTATTTTTTTATTTTAATGTTTTAGGATGTTTCATTAAGGACAAAAATATATTTATTAGTGTAGATGATTTATATGATAAGGAGACATTTATATATTTTACTACTACTCTCAAATTGGTCAAGATACTTCTTCATATTATATTGTTATGCTCTGATCTGAAGATATATTTATAACATTCATCTACCTCTACTGGTGGGATCACAGAACACGAGCTGTAAAGAATTCTTAAATCATCATCCCAACAGTTATTTCATTTTCTTATATTATTTCATATGTTAAAATTCTTCTAATGGCCTGTTTGTCCTCTAGAGTCTTTGTTTATGCTTTTCCCTTCAAAAATATATCATTGGGTTATTCCTCCCTTCTAAAAGAAATGTCGGGTTGCTCCTACCAGAAAAAAGGATGGTATGTTGTGACTCTGTCAAAACTCATCAGTTATACAACAAAGTGTAAAAATGGTATGTTTGTATTTTCATTTAATTAGTTTATCAATCCCATTCAAAAGTGTATATTTAGTGCATACCATTCTCCCTGAGGATTAGAGGTGACTGAAGAGAGGATAATAGTCTTGGTGATCTAAACCTCTTTAAAATTTTCTTGTGTTATCCGTTATATTTCCACTACATCTTTCTAAATTATTATAATTCTAATAAATTTAGTAATTTTAATAATAAATAAAAAATTGGAAATTTACCCTTTCCCCTAAAGTCACTAAATTGATACCAAGGGACATAGTAATTTGTATCAAATAATGGTTACTTTATATTGATTTTTTTAAATTATTTCATTCTCTATTTTTGAACTACACATTATCCTGGAGTTGAATGTACGAAAATAATCAACTTCTTTTTTATGGATAATCTTCATTTTTAGAATTTTAATCCCATTAGACAAGCTCACTTGACTGCAAGTGACTATGTATACCAGATTGAATTAATGGGGGTTTTTATTAAATAATATTAGTCTTGATTACTGGGCTATAATGTCCAAACTATATAAATATCCAAATTTTGATTTAGAAACTCTCACTCATAATGATTCCAAAAAATGTGTTTTAAATTTCAATGTAAACAATTACATATATGGATCTCTATTTAGGAATATGTATAGTCATATTTCATCCTGTAAAATTTCTTCTGATATTTGGAGGAATTTAAAAGACAATCATCAAGGTAATTATAACATACAGAGAACCAACAAAAGAATACATAGATCTGGGTTTCAATAATTCAGGAAGACATATCAATATAACATAAATGAGATATAAAATAGATTCACTAATATTATCAATCAAATAGTTTACCTCTAATATACCAGTAAGAGTGAATTTCTTATTGAACGAATACATTTATCTCAACAAAAAAATTGTATTCATAGAATGGTGATGTGGAAAAATTAATGGATTTTACTAAATATTATATTTATGATTTGATAAACTCACATCATCAATACAAGAATGAAATGAAGAATTAGAATTATGACAATCATGAAAGAGAAAATTTATAACTTTTAAATAAAATATAAATGTTATTTCTAATACATCTGATTCAAATTTATAAAAAAAGGTGGAATGGTGAAATTGAAAATATTACCAAATGAGTTAATAAGTACATGAAGGGTTAGTGAGGCACTAAGAAGAGTCCTAGAAGTGATTATCAAAAATATGATATAAAGGGAAGTAAAAAGGGTTAAATTAGTAAGTATAATATTTCTGAATTTATATCTTATCATCATAGGAAAAAATGGCATATAAAATAAGACTATCCCAAAAAATAAGAATTAATGTATAATCAATAATAAAAATAACAAATACAGTTATATCATACTAGATAGAGTTTTATAGAAGAGTTAAACTCATGTGATGTTTGTTTTGATAGGGAAAATTTATTTTCTAATTTTTGTTTGATAACTACTATTATAAATGAGGTACACTTGGATTATATTTAATGTTTCAGTTAATAAATTGATATTGAAAATGGGGCTCTAGATTTAACCACCAAATATGATAAATTTAAAATTGATATCTAGAGAATATTTATAATGTATAGGGAACTATAAAGAGAAAATAAGATGAATTATGAGAAAAATAAAAAAATAAATTACTCTGTTTTATGTTATATGGAAGAGAAAATTTATGTTGATGTTGAATTGACAAAATTTAAAGATGATAAAATGATAATAAAATATTATTTTGTCAAAAACTGATGACTTTCAAAACAAAATATTTATATTTTCTTTTAATTATTTAAATAAAATTGAATTTGAATTTTATCTTTTCAAACATTATAAAAAATACTGATAATTTATTTATCATTCTCAAATGTAAAATCCTTTTATAACCTTGTAGTTATTTTTATATGGAATGAAAACCATAAAGATGAAATTACATGCCTAAAGTAAAAATTATCTATATTTTTTTGAGAAAAATTTAAATTTGATAAAAACAATTAATATGAAAATTCCCAAATATTATTAAAATATTTGTAGATATATTACTTGACTTCCTAAAATGTATAGAATTATTTATTTTAATGGTATAAGTGAAATATTTCAAATGTTACCGTATTCATTTTTAACTTTAAAGGGAAATATTCACAAGAATGTTCTCTAAATTTTACTTAGTCTTTTCTATATAATTAGACATTCATTTCTAAATATTTTTATTCCAAATTACCGCACAAAAAATTTCCCAAATCTATATGGGTACCTAAATCTTTTCCAATTAATCAAGTCAGACCAAAACTAGTATGGTTAATAAGATAACCATGTTATTGATTAATTTAATAAGAAAATTTTCACAGGATTTCCAAAGTCACATGGTTCATGGATAGTGGGTTCTCAAGGCACATGACTATCGTATTTTCTATCTTATTATATTTTAATTATTTTAATAGTGGTACTGTCACTTCTAGTGATAACCCAAAATTTAGGCTTAAATGTTTTGGATAATTAGGTATATTAACTACTTTTATAATTTCTAAGGTATATTTTTTAGAATGAATAAATAATAACTTAATTAGAATATCAAAACATTGTAATGATCATATGAATGTAAAAATTGATGATAAAAAATAATTTATTTAAAATATAATAAATTTTTATTTAATAATAATACAATTTAAAATATATATTCTATTAATTGTTCTGAACTAAACCAATACAATTTAATATTACTAAATTTAATAGACACAGATTACATCTTGTGGCACAGCAGGTTGGCACATGTGCATCTTTGTTAGTTGTAAAAGTTGTACAAACATGAATAGGTTATAGAACATCCAAATTTGATACATATAAGTATTATTTATTTTCCAGCATACATTATATATAAAATTATATATTTTCATATATTTTCATACAACATTTCTACAATCCTTTTAAAATATGAGTATTTTTAATTCAAATAATGTGTGTGAATTTCAATATTTTTTTAGAAAGTAAACTTCTTAATGTTTACATAGTTAAATTTTCAGTTCTAAATATATTTATAAGATGTTTATTTTTCTCCTAAATTTTTTTATCAATATAATTTTATCAATTTTTAAATATAATTGAATCCAAAGGAATTCACATATTGTTTTTAATTTGAAATAATTTACTTCTTTGTTT
The DNA here is from genome assembly GCA_963277665.1 of Viscum album. NCBI lineage: Eukaryota > Viridiplantae > Streptophyta > Magnoliopsida > Santalales > Viscaceae > Viscum > Viscum album. Next base: position 1,582,614,450 of record OY728158.1, on the reverse strand, counting down.
GTTTTAAATAATAATATAAAATACAAGATTTTTAATACTCAAATTTATATAGCCTGTATGAAATAATTTTCTCCTAAAACATCTCATGGGGAACATTTATCACTCTTAAAAATATCCTTTATAATGAATTTATTCATTATTCTTAGTTGGAATACATTTTGGGAACCTGAATGCTTTTAAATAATCAATATTATTTTAAAATTGATTTAGTTGTGATAATAAAATATATTTTATTGATAATATTTTTAAACATATAATTCTATGGTTCAACTCATGGGCAGTATTTTAGAAAAATCATTATAGAAAATTAACTATTATTTTATTTTGGATGTATTTTGTTTTATCTAATCTGGTCATGAAAATTGCTTTTTCATTGAATGTAACAATTTTTTTTGGTATTCTTGGGCATAAAATTAACATGTAAGTAAGGTTAATTTTTTTATTTTGATTGTTTTTTATAAATACTAATCACAGTGATTTAATGTTAATTAGATCATTCTCGTTAAAAATACTTTGCCAAAATAACACTGTCTCAATTCTCCTTTCATTGAATATCGTGTGTTATTACAGTATAATTATTGATTTTTTTTAAAATGGGGAATCTTTTTAAAAAATAATGTACGTTTTGAATTGGGTATGATGGAAGAATAAATATTAAATAATATAATTTCACTTGTGATAAATAAATTCAATAGTTTTTCTATGTGTATTGTAATTAAATGTTCTTTATTAAAACATGATTGATTTTTAATAAATATAATTTTCTACTATATTACTGGAATTATCTATTATTTTTATATATATTTTTTATATTTTTTCTATTATTATTAAATAAAAATTTTATCATAATGTTTAAAATTGAATTTTTAAACATTAAAAATGTATTTTTTTTCTTTTAATTTGTTTATTTTAGAATATTTTTTCTATTTTTTTATAAATTTCAACATTTAGAATATTTTACCTTGAATATTTAATAATTTTATAATAATTTCCTTGATAATCTAATAAATATTATTTTTTTGAGTTTAAAAAAATGTGGTGACTTTTTTAATTTAGTATTAACTAATTAAAATAATTTTTTGATAAATTACACTTATATAACATCTAATTAATACTAAATTTGATTCAAACATATTAGTTCTTTTAAGATGCAATTATTTTGTGTTATAATATTTTGTTATTTTTTTCTTCATATATATATATATATATTAATTTATATTTAATAAAAAAATTAATGATTTATTTTCAAGCCGTCAAATCCAGCCTACAGCCAATTTTAAGGGGACCTAAAGGTCTACCCTCATGGGAGGTCTAGCAATTTTGGACATCATATGTTCTTGTTCAATTATTTAAGAGGTTATACCACAACTGTGTAGGAATGTGCATAAAGCCAGATTCTATGACCACATAGTTTGGGATATGTTCACTCCCATGGCCCACAGGACGAGTGTGTGTGTTGTGTTTTTTTATATGGCCAATGTTAAGTGAATTTTAGAATATATTCTACTTGGTCCCCACTATTTTAGTTCAATGTGGGAAGAAATTTTTTTTATCCAATATCTAATTTCAGTTTTCATATCTTCTCTCTATTTTTATAACTGTATGTTCTATTCTCTATGTGCCTTCCTCTATTCATGCATGATTTATTTTTATATTCTCATGCATCCATTGTTCTCCCATGAACCCCTTGTAATCTTTATTACCATCCAGCTACTACCTTTCTCTAGTGACATTTTTCCATTTTCCAACAATGCTTCCTCAATAGTATCATCTTCATTTCAAATATTTTTTTCTTCTGGTATGTCATGTTTCCTTTTCAATCTATTATCAGCTTTGATTTCATATTCTTCGTCTAGTTTATTTAAATTCAAATAATTAAAGTGTTATTAAGAATATTATTTTTTTGAATACACCTCTCAATCTTCTGTTATTTTTTCAGTACGTTCAGATACTTTTTTTGGGTGAGTGATATATTTCATCAGCCACCACTTCAATTATTATAGGCCCCTTATTCTTCTCTTTTTTCAATTCTTATACTATAAAAAATATTTTCCTATAATTGTTACCTATCTTGTTGAGTTACCATTGGATTTAAAAATGGTGATCAATTATTTTCACTGTTTATTTTTACCAACAGTGCGTTTATTTTTATCAACGTTGGTTTTTAAAAGTATTGTGTAACTTTTCAATGTTGAAAAACTATAAATTGTGTGTAATATCACTCACCATTAGAACCCAATTGAGGATCAGTGAACCAACAATAGGATATCAATAGTGTGTAAATATACGTATCATTTCAACACAATGGTTAGTAAATGTTCCCACTATTAAACTTCCATAGTGAGTAATATTTTTACTCACCGTTTATTTGTATTTTATGCACATTGTCATAATAGTCACACCATAATACTGGTGAAGGAGATTTTTCCTATTCTTTTGGAATTAAATGTTCTCTTCTTAAGTGTTTTATTTTTTTATCTTTAATTTAATTTTTTTATTAGAAAAGATTATTTGGTTTTTATCTGGGTTACCAGCTGTTTTATGATTTTTTTTCTCTAGAAGCATTGAAGTGTGGCTGTATTTTCTCTTTAAACTCATTATGTTTGAATTTTTTTATTTCATGCTTCTTGGAAAATTAGTAGTAAAATTTATAATTTTTATGTTTATACTGATTTTTTTATAATGTTTACTATGACCAACCATTAGAATACAATGTTAGGTAATTTAATAATCATTGGACATCCAATAGTAGGTAATTTTTTTGTTGGTACCATGGTTATATTTGGTATTATGATGTGTGGAATTGGTTTTAGTTTTTCTTAAATAATTTTATTTTTACAAAAAATTGTAATGGTTGGTGACACTATATTTCTTACCATTTTAAATTTTCAATGTTTTTTAATATCACCCTGCTCTATTTTCTCAATGTTGAGTTAGGAAACACCATTAGTTAAAATTTATTTCTATAATATTTATCTTATTAGTTTTAATTAATGTTTTTAAAATAAATTTTACTTCCAAATGTCCATAATTTTATGTTGAAATACAATTTCAACATTGTTTTGAAAATAATTAAAATAATTTTTTAGTGAAATCTGGTAATTCCAATTGTTTTCCACACAATGCCCTATATTTTATAACATTATACCACATATATATCTTGAATAATTACCTTTTTATTTTTATTATTTCTAAATTGTGTAGGGTCTAAGAATTATTACAAATAATATGGTAAATATAAATTCTAATATTAGATGGTCAAATATTAATTTATTTATGCTATGATTTCTTCTTAGCTTCAATAAAATAAGTTAACTATGATATTAAAATATTATTGTATTCTAAAACGTTTCATGCTGACATTGGACATGAACACAATCATTTTTTATTTGATTTAATGTTTTGAGAGAATTTTTTTATGGATAAAACCATATATATAGGTGTAAATGATTTATACAACAAGGATACATTGATACATTTTAATGTTTCTCTATAATTTAAAATGAAACTTCTTCAAATACTTTTGTTCTTCTGTGATCACAGATGATCTTTGTCACATTCATATTCTTCCACTAGTGTGATCAATGAACATTAGTGGAAAAAAATACAAACATCACACTCTCAACTATTATTCTATGTGTTTTCAATTATTTCTCCATTATAATTCATCCTACTACTTGATTGGGATAACATTCTAAAGCCTTTAGAACAAATTTTGTGTACTTTTCCTAGTCATTCCTCCAAGAAACTTAATCTTCAATTATACGTGTCCCCTTCTTTCCATCCTACTAAAATACTCTATCAATCCAATCCAAACCATCACATTCCTCAGTACAGAATTATAAAACATATTAATAAGGAGTATCCTTTTCAAATAAAATGATAACAATCAAAAAATACCCATGAAATCGCTAATTTAAACATAAATCACATTTATGAAATAATTGAATTGAAAAAAAAAGTAAATAAAAAATCCTACAAATTAAAAATACAAAACCATAAATTTATTCTAAAAAACACCATTAATAAGTTTGAAAAAATGAGGAGAAAATAGTCAAGATCATATAGATGAAGGAATAAATCATAAACATCAAACCGAATATAATATATTTTAGATTAGACCAACCCTTGATCACTACTACCACACAGATGATGTGAAATCAAGATATAATAGATGAGAGGCCAAGGAAAATAGAGGGAATACACTTTCATTGAGATATGATAATTAATCTAGGTCATATTCTAACTAAAAATTATCCTAGAGGGATTAAGAGGAGAGGGTTGGTGCTTCTGAGGATGGAGTGGTTAATAATGGGGGAAAATGTGGGGACATATGTGTTAAATCATTAAGGGGTAAATTAGGATTTTCAAATATTTTAAAAAATGGTTAGTCTAAATGGTATGGCCATACAGTTTAACAAGCCTAAGACCAACTATGTACGTGAGACAAGATCTACTAGGAAGGGATTCAATGTTTGGTCTCATGGTTTTCCCAATTCATGAACCTAATCATGTGGGTTTTCTAGTTCCATTTTCTTATCTATTATAATTATTTAAGGATATTGTATGGTTTTTTCTATCCCTAATTTAATCATGTGGCATCCCCTATCTCACTAAGACTCAAAATTTTATAGAATAATTACTAGAAACTCTATGAATGAAAATAAATACCAAAAAATTAAACTATGGGTGTGGAATATTTTAATAGGGGAAATTTTAAATAGTGAAAATTTTAGATGATATATTATCACAAAAAAATATAACAACCCATATAAACGGTACCCAAATAAGTCCTTACATGGACCCAAGGAAATTCTCAATCCCCTCCTATGGGAAACCTATGTCTATGAATAACATGTAATTATGGGGAAATGAGTTGCCCACATGTATAACATGTAATAAAAAACCATCATAAATAATAATTAAAATATTAGAATTACAATCCCTCTAAAAAAGCAAAGTACCCTCAGTCAGATGATATAAGGCACAAAAACATTTCTTCAACCAATGTTTTCACATAAAACAATCAAGGAAAACACACATAATCTCCATGAAATAAGTGCAACAATGCTCCATTGTACACCACAAACATCCATTATCCAACTAACGAAGAACATCCACTTCATCCAGGTCATTACATTCCTTTCCCTAGAACTAGGATAAGAATGTAAAAATCACCCAATGCAAAAGTAAGGTTTTAACGAACAATGACCAATAGAATATCACCACATATTGCATAAGAGGCACTAATAAAATAAACTAAATAATCCCTGTTTATAATAAAATAGTACATTAAAATATTTTCACAAATCATATCAATTTATTATTTACAAATAATTTCATTATCTCGTACAAAACATTAAAAAATAAAATTTTCAATAAAACAAGAATGTATGATGTTCTTTGTGAAAACCAACATTAATAATATATTCTTTGAAAATAGTCATGAATAAGAATTAAATTCAAAAACATCCATATATAATCACTTCAAACATATTACCATCGAAGTAGCACCCATGATATATTAGTTTCATTAAAAATAATACATATAATATCATAAAAATGTGGATTCAAGAGTGAAAATTATCACTAGATCATAAGCATTAGTGGAATAAAATTCCACCTAAATTAATCAACCCGCTTGCATTATAAATGTTTAGTTTTAATTGTCTTCATCACGAAATTTCTAGAATCAGTATAACTATAATTCATATAATTTTTCTTAAATACACTTTCTACCTTATACATCATGTTATTCAATCTTAATTGGGGCTATCATTTATTTAAATGAATTTCAAATCATTTAAATTAATAATTTCATTCTTCCCCGTGATCATGTTTGAAAACATTCAATTACATGTCGAAACCCGTCATCAAATGGTTTCCATCAAATAAATTATTTTTTAAAATTCAATTTATTTCATTTCAAATAATAAAATATTTCATAAATTTTCATCTATAAATTCTTCATCAAAATTATTCATTGAATCACACATTTCAATGAAGGATATTTTTTTTTGGAAAATCAGACATTATTATAAAATAAAATACCTATGGAATTTCACAAAACCATATTCCATTTAAAAATAATTTATCAATGTTAAGATAAATATTTGGGAATAAATTCGAAATCCATTTCATGGTAGGAAAACAAATGAATACCAATGTTATTATTTTCCTTAGTAAACCACCTACTTCAATTGAAAATTTCATCAAAACCTCCATGGGATCCACCAATGGTGATTCAATATATTTAATCAATAATGAAATGATCCAAGAAACACAAATATCACATAATAATATTCAATTCAATTTTTTTACTATAGTAGGGGAGTTTCAAAATTCATACCTCAAATTTTTTTGATGAAACCCACAAAGACCTACAGATATCCAAGAAAAAACTCAATTTTCAAAAAGGATATATTATAAATACAATTATATCATGTCACCCAAAATAAATATAAATTAAATATACCTAATCTATAATTCCTTTTTATAATATAATGGTGGATCGAAAGATTTTGTTGTGAATGACTTGAAACAAGGTCATTGATCCTACAGTCCATGATCCCCTGAATTCAATCACTAGGTGGTTGGGAATCTTCAAAATATATATTAAATTTATTCTTGATTGATAACATAATCCAACAAGAAATTAATTTTTTCATTATAGTGGGTATCAAGTCATAGATTAGATATTTTGAATAATTTGATCATGTCTCATGGTTAAGATGCATGGTTTAATAGACCATATGCCAACTATGTTCCTTATTATAAGCAGTTAGAAGATCTGTATGATTTGAAATATCTTGAACCAGCCATTTATAACCCCTCACTCTCAATATGTATGGTTTTAGGTATATTCCTCATGATTGGAATTATAAATTCTCATAACGACACACCCTCTAAGGGGACTTCATTACATGGTGCATGGCTTCCTAGGCCAAACCACGCAAATTTATAAACATTTGTATCCACCGTGAATTGGACCTAAAACCATCAAAAAATCAAAATTTTTCCCCAAAAAAATATAATATGAAATAAATAAAATATAATCATAATAATATAATATAATTACCAGAATTTTTTTCTTGGGATATCATAATTATAGCCGCAACAAAAAATTAAAACCCCCAGAAAAAACTATTAAAATACTCCTTAAAATTGGGGAGAAACCACTGCTCTCTCATCAATTCCCCACGGTCCCACATCATAGAGAATAATCACTATGATTCCACAAGAAATGAAAAAAATTTATAGTTTTCACATGAAAAATTTATATCATAGAATTGAAAACCCAAATTGGTTCTTCATTCTTAGATATATCACGCTCTACATCATGGTCGGCCCAACAAAAATCCAAAGACATGTCTAAAAGATATTTATGTATATTAAACTTGTAAAACTAATTATGTATATATTTAAATGATGGTATAAAATCAAAATTGTATTCCACCTTTACAATCTACTTAAATACCACTAATAGTCTCACATGTATAGGTTCCAACATCCAATGTATTTAAACTCAATGATGACCCAACCAAGGTGAGACTCCAAAACAACCTAGTCACCGACCAAGAACTCCAAATGGAACTTATTAAGGTCATCATAATATAAATATATATTTTTTACATTATAATTTTCCAATTAATTGATTGAATATTTGGTATTTCCCTTTAGATTAAATGAGCCCTAAATTGGAGTACTTTGCTAATTTGTGACCAATAATGAAGCAGCATACTCCTCATTATTTACACGGACTCAAAGTGATCCCTATTAATGGATTCCTTGTATATATTATTATAGTAAAACCAAACCATTAAAAAATGGAAATCCCAAGATCCTATAGTATTATGCAAAAAATAATGATGTGTTTCCTCGAAAATCAATATAGTCCATCTCATCTGACCATCTACATGGGGATGGTTTTTCTTTCCTAGTTTTACCTAGGATCACATAATCTCTTGGATGAATCTATAAAATTGTGGTATGGGATTATTATCAGTATTAAAAACCATTTCATAAAAAACTATATAGAATGTGATGTTCCCCCCAACACATACTTATTCCCCAAGTCATTAACTATTTTCTTATCCTGAATGGGAATAAAGTGATCCAATTTGTTCAATCATAAATACATACAAAAATAATATTCATTCCTTGAACTATATGAGCAACCCCAACAAAAAATCCATCGATATATCAAACCACCTCAATGTAATAAAAGGATTTGGTTGAACTGAAACTGATGTTTTCTCATGTGTGGACTAAATCTGTTGAAAATTTAACAATGATATTTAAATTTAACAATGTCTTAGTTCAAAAATAGAAATCAGAAATAATTTATCTTACCATAAAAATTATTTTACTTGTATGTGATTACTTCCCACTAAGAATGCTGAAAATCTTCCACCACAACATTCCACCTAGGAAATAGAACAAAAAACAAGTTTCTAAATTGAAGGATACCCTCAGAAGATGACCACCACTTGAAGATGGTCTCCCCAACATTTAAAAAATCCCTAATGTCTCATAAAACATCATAAATATTTTTTTCTAGATAATCTTCTTAATAAGAGAGGATTTTGGATGAAGACTTGAAAAAAACCTCAGTCTCATCCTATCATACACCCAAAATCATTTGAGAAAAAAGATCCATTATATTCCATTATATATAAGATCCTTTCAAATCCTAGGATGTAATTTTCTTTATCACAAAATCAACAATTCCATTACACATACTAGGGGTTTATCCATTGTCAATGAAAAAAATACATTATGTACTCTACCCATCACCTCTTCCAAATGCATAAATATTTATTGGTCAATATAAAATTATTGTTTTTATATAATATTATTCAATAATTAGTTCTCATAAAAATTAAATCCACAAACTCTTAAGAGATTTTGTCGTTATTGTGTGTTCAAAATCTTGTGAGTAATAGGTTATCTAAGGATGTTGAATCTGATGAAAACCTTGATCTACCACATGATCACCCGATATAAGAATATATCCCAAACCCAAATAGTATAATTCTTGTATTACCTTATAACCCAATCTACATATTATAATGTAAGCATTGTTCCTAAATTGAAATAAAATATTACTCATGAAATGAATCTTGAAATTTAAAATTCTATTAAACATTAATGACTTTTGAGTGATATAGGTCAATAGAGAGGCCCAATTTCTTAAATATTTCATCAAATAGTGGCAATAATTTGAAAATTCTAGGAAAATTTTAATATAAAATTTCTTTTGTGGTTCCTCCAAAGTCATAATAGCCATAACCTTATTCATATCAATTTAAATGACATGTTTAGAAACCATGTTCCCAAATAACATTATATCCCAATTCTTAATGTAGCATTAATAATTATAATTGTGATGTTTGTTATTCCTCAAGATTTTCCAAAATTCTATCAAATAATACACATTGACCTCCATAGATTTAGATTAAACCTATATTTCATCCATAAATTCAATAGTGGAAGAATAAATGTGCTAATATAAGATCTTTTCCATCAATTAATAAAACATAGTAGGAACATTGGTCATACAAAAACACATAAAGAGCTAATGATAGTGGCCATACCTATTCCTGAAAGTGGTACTAATGGTATAAAACTCTTTGATCCAATATTGATGATAACCATACAGAAGATAATCAATTGAAAACCACTTTTTTATTTTTCATTGGTAAAAAAACCATCAATATTGTGTATTAGATTATTATTCCTGATTGTATCCTAATTGAGGTTTTGGTAGTCAAAACAATATTCTAAGGGTTCCATTGGTGTTCTTGGAAAAAAAATGACATTTTACATGGTGGAACACTTCTATATATGAATCCTTTATATATATTGCCATCCAACTAAGTATTTAACTCCACTAGTTTAGTTGGTGATATCCAAAAAGACCGAATTGGTGTATTCTTGGAACCTGGTACCTTGTCAATAGTAAACTTCACCTCTGTAATTTGTGTGAACAAAAAAAATTTGAATGAAAATAATTAGGGAACTCATATATTACCAGAATAAGATAACAAATAAATTAATAATTCACATGTTAAAAGGAGAACATGGATACCATCCTACCCAAATCTATAAGATGATATATGATTTGACTTCACATTCGGTCGCATTCACCCTAAAATAAACAAAACTATATATAGGGGGTTGTAAAGGAGACCCATTAAAGATAACTTTTGATATGAGTATTATGGGTAGTCATACAATCCATCTCGATAATAAAATTTAGATGTTATTTAGAACAAAAAATTCTAATCAATATCGACTACCAATAATGAAAAATATCATGAAGGTAATTGAAGACCATAGACTCTCTTCACCTAGAGAGGTATAGAAATATTCATTAAATAAGGCACAATATCCATAGGAAGATTCAAAATTTCCAAATTTGGGTATAAAAAATGGATGTATAGGAACCAATATCAATTAAAATAGTTTGTAGAGATGATTTAATTGTAATTTTACCTATCATTATCCTGGGACCTAGTCATCTTTACCTAGAGATTATTTCACTTTATATAGATTCATTATTCCTAATTCTTATGTGTATAACCCCTATTTATTCAATAATCTTACTGTGATGAAGATCATATCACTGCATTGAATCCCACACAACTATGAAATGTTGTAAAAATGTGTAAAAAATCAACAAGTTCCCTATGTGTCAATAAGATCCACATATAATTGGTTCCACTATGAAATCATGATTTGAGTGCCCAATTGGTTTACATTGGAAAAAATAATGTTTTCCATTACCTGATACTAATAATTATTTATAAGACATATATTTCCAAGAACCATGACTACAATTTTGACCACAATACTCTTCCAATTTCTACTACTATTAAAAGGGACCACTCAAGCTAGCATTGAGAGTAATATAAACATATATAAACCTTACCATACCATCAAAGTAATGTTCCCCCATAAAAAATATATCTAGAACATCGGTATAGAAGCTGTGATTAATCATGATAACTAAGGATATAGTATCTAAATTAATTCCAAAATCAAATATTTTCACTTATAATTTCTAATTTGATACAACCTTTGGTGAGAAATATTGAATTTTGAATGATTATTGGAATACTAGGCCCCTATCTGATCGCCATAATAATGGTTTTGGAACTCTATCAAAATATCTAATACCATCAATTCAAGATATAATTTCTCTATAAAAAGGTAATTGATGTATTACCACTCCAAGACAGAAAATATTTCCTTCTAAAAACATTGAATACCACCACCCTGTACATGGCCCAACAAGTTTAATAATGACACATTTAAACATGAAAATTATGTAATCTCCATGATCTTAATATTTAAGTCAATCATTTTCAAAAATTCCTAGGCCTCCTAAGGATCATTCATACCCTATAAGGATAGTGGATTTAGATGTGATAACTCCAATAAATTAACTATGACATCATCTCTCTATAGTATAGCCACTATATCCTAAATGGGAATAGCTACAACTAATTGGTTCTGATCATGGATCACACATACAATGACCTCTACATGCCACTGTTAAACTAGATGGTCAAATATATTTGTTTCATCAACAGTCACATCATAGGGTTTGTTAAAATGTCTTTTTGGAGATATAGTACTACAAAAAAATCAGTATATAAAAGGGGATATATCAGCCAATAGACCTGAGATCATAAAATATACCAATTTTTATATAATATGGAGACACAAATCTCAAATAAAATATTCTTAATAAATTATATTATCAGCTAAAAAAACGCATAAAAACAATTTTTCACAATATCCATAGGTAAATTACGGCTCATGAAGATAAGATAATGCACGAAACTCATTCTTATCCTCCCCCTTATATCATGATAATTGTATATACAATATAACAAGACATCCCAAACAACATACCAACATCTAAGAAAGTACCTGACCACCATTGATACAATCTATTCAAGTTTTCTTATACAAACCACCTAAATGGTACAAAAATATATCTGAAAATAGCTTGAAGGGTATTCATAATCCACATGAGATGGTGACTAGTGCTTAGATATCACATAAAATCAGTGGTAATTGATTCTCTACAAGAATAGGTCATCAAAAAAGAGTGGAATGAATTAATAAAAAGAAAATATTCCAAACACTCCATTAGCGAAAATTACCTAATGACGATTTATATAACTCCCAAAAATGTTACGTCATCTAAAAGTTATAATTTCAAATCATTAAGACAACAACATGTGAGATTCATTTAAATATTTTATCACATAATCCACTTATCACCACCGACTTCCAAGGTCCATCTATTTGTGAACATCCACTACCTCCAAGTGGTACACGTCCTTATCCTCGACATAACTTTAAATAAATCCAGATATTACCAAAGGAAACCGTTGGGTGTAATAAATAAAACCCAATCATATCTCAGTAATTATTTCATAACAAACACATATCAAGTGAACCAAATATTCTCAATTTATAAAAAACTATTTCATGGAAATAATTTCACAACTCATAAATAATTATACTTTTCAAATGATGTCCTTTGTTAGTAAAAAATGGGTACAAAAGTTAAATTTCCTTACTATATAAAGACATGTACATATTTTTTAGAATTGGAATGAATAATCATTTATATTAAAAAAGTAACGAAAAATAAATTCAATCAAACACATGAATGTATAATAATTATCAATAATGACAAAGGGAAATAACACTTAGGTTATGTTAGTTCCAATGATAAGATTCCACACAATGATAGTGAAATATGGAACAAGGTATCTACAGACTCTATATATCTATGGTGTAAGGGGAATATGAGTCCACCCTAATGAGTAAAGACGCAACCCTCGTCAAATTCCAGTTACTGTTGTAATCATCAATTAATTTCTAGATAATGTTTTTCCTAGTATCGATATCATTCAGCTTAACTACCATGTCTCCCAAATTATTTAATGTAATCAATCATACTGGGGTGTATCATTCACTTCAGTCAATGTCAATTCATTCAATCAATCATTTTATTTGGCCACATGTTCATGCTTCAAAATATTACTATAACATCCTAGGTAAATAAAGAATAAAGAATTTTCATATTTATTAATATTTACGAATTAAATATTAATTTCACTTTAAAGGGGTTTCTATGTTCGATAGCGTACCCGATACACAACAGAGAGTTTCATTGAAATCTTACGTTGCACACTAGTAATAAAATAATATTATTTTAAATGTTAGTTAACACGTAGACGTTGTATTGGTGGGAATGGATAGAAATAACTAAAATATGATTATATATGTTTTTTAAATGTTTTTACTTTTATCAAATAAAAGATAAAGGCTTAAAATATGGAAAGAATTCAATTTTAGGCGTATATGCCCTAGTTTTCACTAAAGGTTCACTTATCGCCTTTTGATGGCGAACCGACATTAAATATAGTTTTGTTCACTCTTATACATTCTATTGGACCAAATGAAACATTTCTTTAGAATCAAGACATCAAAATTTACTTTGTGTAAATTTTTGCTATTTTTTCGATAAAGTTATTTTTTTAATGAATAGTGTAAAATGTTGTATTTTAATTCAAAACCTATTTTTAATCAAATTTATTTATAAGATTAGATTATCTTTTGGATTTTTTTATAGTTAAATTAGAATATATTTTTACTATTAAATCCAATAGTGGTTGTTGGAATTAATTTCACTTTGAAATCGGACCTAAACTAGTGTCAATCTTTTAATACTTATTGTTTAATAAAAAAACGCTATTTGCTCTAATAGCTGGAATTAATTATTAAATTAATTAATTCAACTTATATGTTTTGAATTTTGTAAAATGGACTTCATTTTTGAATTTGGAATATCAAATATAGCTTAGGGTGAATTTTTGGTATCTTTCTGAAAAACATCAATTTTTGATGAATAGTGAAACCACTAAGTGGTACTTAAAAAACTGATTTTTCGTTTAAATGAAATTTTACCACCTATGTGTTTTGAATTTAAAAAATCCAACATACATGGTTATCATTAAGAAGTAAAATGTGGTTCAATGGGATTGAAATAATTTTTTTAGTGAATAGTAACTTATTAAGTTTTTAATCGCGATTAGAGGTAATTAGTGTAGTTAAAGGTAAAAACAATGTCTTAGTAATATTAAATGAACTTGACACATGTCCTACCCTTATTGGATGATTCATGGCCGACCATGAAAATCCATGGGTCAACTTGGGGACCCCATGGAGCCACTTTAGTCGGAAAATGACATTAATATCTTTTTATTTAATGTTAAAATTAAAATGACACAAACATGAGTTGTTTTACTAAATCAATTGTTACATGGGGTTATACAAGTCATATTTTTTACTATAAATATTCATTGGAAAAATAAAAAGATTTACTAAATCATGATATTTGTTTTATAATATTTAGACATTAAATAAATTAAATTATTTATGACACCATGATGATGCAGTGATTACCTCATTATTTAATGATGTAAATAAAATGGAAAGATAATGTAAAATCTAAGATCTACACATGTCCAAAACCTATTTTATGGTGGATTTAGAACCCTTATCACCTTATCCTCTAAAAACATTAATGTGGGAACATTAAAATCCGAAACTCATTCTATAATAAAGTAACATTTCCTTACATTCCAAGAGTGCCCCTCCTCTCCTCTTATAAAAGGCCCCCACCTCTACCACCTTAACCACAATTCCAAAGCCTTTGGCTCGGCCAACCCCTGACCATTTTGTCTCTCCATATCCCTATATTACTCCTTGAAGCCTCTCTTTGTGCAGAAGTCTTCCCAAGGAAGCCTTTGAGCTCAAATCTAAGAGAGTTACCCGATTTTAAGGTAATGTCTTCACTTGTGTTCTTTTGTTTTATTTTGCTTCTCCAACCCCCTAAACTATCTTTATTCATTTTTTTGTAACAAATATAGTATCTTAAATATCCTAGGATGTTTTTATAAGAATATTTCGAGCTACACTTACACACATCAACATCTAATGGTCAAAGAACAAACTGTTTCTGTGGTTGGCGAATTTCTGCATCAGGAAACAATGATTGTGCAATCATCTTTTAAACACCTTTAATGGTGTCCATTAAGATGTAACTATATTTATATATGATATATATTATGTTTATGTTTCCCTTATGATTCTGTATTTTTCATTTGTGTTATACCTTTAAGGTTTCCATTGTGGGTAAACACGATAATTTCATTTTAGGAAGTGCGGACTACCACCCCGTCAAAGTGATGTGATTCATTAATGCCATATGGGGGACGTATAAAGGATGGATTTAAAGTTATTATATATGATGTTGTACTGGAATTATAATATACCTCTATATCATTATTATTTCTTTCCATTAAAGTATTAGATAGAAATGAAAGTAGCGTTCATGCGTACGTACGGCTTACCGTCTCCATGAACGGTGCATTTCATTTCTTATCCCCAAATGTAATGTACAATTATAAGTACATGTATATAATGTATATATATGATGAATTATACATCTAAATGATGAATATAATTCTTGAATTAAAATAAACATACCTCTGATTTAGTTTTAATTCCATTAAGATGACAATGAAATGAAAGTAGTGTTCATGCGTACGTACGGCTTACCGTCTCCATGAACGGTGCATTTCATTTCTTACCTCTAAATGATTATGTAATATTATAAATAAATGTATATGCTTGAATTATATGATATATATGATATCCAAATCAGGAATTTCATTCTGGATATAATGAACCTTTGACCACACGAACAACAAGTAATTGTAAGAAGTCCACTTTCGACTTAAGAACCAAATATCGACAAAACAAAAATTATTAACTTAAATGAATACATAATGCTTATAACATGTAAATAAGTGATATAAAAGGAATAATTAACTTGAAAAAGGTTCTTAAGAAAATAGAAATTAACTCAAGTTTATTATTCAGGACGTTAAAGAACGATCGAGTCAAGTCGGACCTGAGGTAAGGGAATTTCATAACCCAATTTCCATTCTTTGGGTTAATCTCCTACTTTCACATTATGTCATGATATTATAATGTCCTATCTTGTATTTGTACATTATTTATGTGTACTTATAGTGAATACACATAATAGATCTATTTTATGTTAAAAATGATCTTTGTAAGGGACTTTGTCTCAATCTCCTTTCATTGAGGCATATTTCGTTTTATACACAACTTTCGTTTATACGGTGTATAAACCCCTTTGACTTTTACTTTTATACAAAAGGAATCTTTTTCTACGAAGCGTTTTACAAAACGACAAAAAGGAATGTTTCTTTTAACGTACGTGGTGACAATGACCTTTTCCGCCGCCGTGAGTATTATTTGGTCTTTGGATTCCTGAACAAGCCGTAATGTTTTTTTTTAAAATGAAATAAATACCATATACTCTTTTATGTATATTGGTATTGAAAATGGTTTTTATAAAGGATTTTTTATGTCAATATATTTAAGTGATATATTGTGATCAAAGTGTGGAAATGTTTTCTTTCCATTATATTTTTTTTATGTCTTATGATTTTTATAATGGTACTTGGACATTTGACGGGTGGTTACGTGATAAACCATATGACAGGTGGTGCCGTGAATACCAGGACGGGTGGTTGCGTTATAACCTCCAATGCATTGGGTATGGAAATCGGTCGTATGGCTATTCCATAAAGTATGTATGGAAGTTGGTCGTATGGCTATTCCATTAAGTAATATGTGAGGAAGTCGACCATATGGTTATTCCACTTAAGTATGTTTATGTACCAAGTTACCTTTATATGTTATGTGTTCTTTATATGGGTTTTATGGTAATCCTTTGGTTAGAAAAGGGTAAGTAATGATATTTTATTTAGTGAAGAGTTTTTACTACTTCATGAAGGTGAAGGTATTACTTTGATACAGTATACATCGTTTACTTGATGTTTGAAAAACTAACAGTTTTCATTCTTTGTGTATCCCTTACTGAGCTTTTTATGATCACCCCAAGTTTTTTTGAAATTTTTTTCAAAGGACTTAATGTGGAATTGGGTCAAGGATGGGATCAAGCGAAAGTCATTCTATATAAAACATGGAACTAGACATGTTTCTTTTTAAGAGTTTTTTTATTCTATGGTAACTCAGTAGAGGTGTCTACTTTGTATTCTTTTGAGATGTAATAGTTATGTCCTAATTCTCTAAAACTCTAAACCTGAAAATATCCTCAATGTGAATTATTCATTTAATATAATATTAAGTAATGTTTAAGTTAGAGGCCTTATAGTTGGTGTCAAATGTCGTTTTAGACAACTTTAGGAGTTAGAAAAGTGTTAAAGTATAAGTTAATTTATAGTATGATTGAAATGATATAGCATTTAAAGATTACCATGTTGCTTCTCCTAAGGTATTTCAGTGTTCATAATGGTTTTCTGCAGAGGAAACAGAGAAGCTTTTTTTGGGAAGGCATACTGGGGGAACTGACCTTCCAAATCAGCATACTGAGATGGTCAGAATCAGAATTGAGCATTTTACTTCAGTGATGACTCAGTTGAATTAGGTGATAAATGGTGGTTGTGTTATTGATGATATTTTTGTGTTTTCTAAAAGTAATGAGGAGCATGAAAGACCTTTAGGGGTTATTTTTCAAACCTTTAATGAAAATAAATTGTATGTAAAATTCATCAAGTGTGAGTTTTTGTTTCAACAAATTTGTTTCCTTGGTCACATTGTTTCAAAAGATGGCATAACTGTTGATCTTGCTAAAACAAAAGTTGTTGAAGAATGGCCAAGACCCACAAATGTAACCGAGATCCGTAGTTTTCTTAGTTTGGAAGGTTACTACTGAAGGTTTGTTGAAAATTTTTCACGGTTATCTAGTCCAATGACTAAGCTAACTCGGAAGGGTGTTAAGTTTATCGGGAAAAAATAATGTGATGATTGTTTTCCGGAGTTGAAAAGAATATTGGTGAATGCTCTTATTTTGGCACTTCCTTTAAGGAATGGTGAGTTTTTTATCTACAGTGATGCTTCATTGAAAGGACATGGTTGTGTCCTTATGTAGAATGATCAGGTAATTACATATGCTTAACGTCAGTTGAAAACTCATGAGGTAAATTACCCAACACATGATTTGTAATTAGCTGCTGTAGTTTTTGCTTTAAAAATTTGGAGGCATAATTTGTATGGAGTAAAGTGTGAAATATATAATGATCACAAAAGTTTAAAGTATATATTCACTCAGAAAGAATTGAACATGAGATAGAGGCGATGGCTGGAATTAATCAAGGATTATTATTGTACAATTCATTACCATCCGGGAAAAGAAAATAAAGTGGCTGATGCTTTGAGTCGAAATAGTAATGATTCATTAACAATGTTGCGTTTGGAACGTGATCCTTTGGTTAAGTATTTGATGAGATTTGGCATGGAAGTTGTTGGTGCCGAATTTTTTTCTGTTTTGTTTCAGGTATCAGTGAGATCATCCCTATCAGACAGAATTAAGCAAGCACCGAGGGAAGACAGTGAGTTGCAGAAAAAGGTAGAGTTGGTTCAGATGGGTATGTTGCCTGAATTCAACATTGATAATGATTGTGTTTTGAGGTTTGGAAAGATATTATGTTTGCCTTGTGATTCACAGTTGAAGAATGAGCTATTATGTGAGGCTCATAGTTCCCCGTTTTCAGTTCATCCTGGCAGTACTAAGATGTACAGAGATCTGCGGGAGTATTACTGGTGGGATGGAATGAAAAGGGATATTGCTGATTTTACTATGAAGTGTTTGACTTGTCAGCAGGTTAAAGAAGAGCGGCAGTTACCTAAAGGGATGCTTCATCATTTACCAGTGCCTGAGTGGAAATGGGAAAACATATCCATAGACTTTGTTGTCGGATTACTGAGGAAATCTCAAGGTAATAATGCAATCTGGGTTATTGTTGATCGCTTGACTAAATCTACTCATTTCCTTGTTATATGAGATAAATTTTCACTAGATCAACTTTCCCGTTTATATCTTAAAGAGATAGTCAGGTTACATGGAGTTCCTCTCTCCATTGTGTTAGATCGTGATCCCAGGTTTACTTCTAACTTTTGGAAAGGCCTTCAGAAGTCGTTGGGTACTAAATTAAATTTTATTACAGATTTTCATCCGCAATCAGATGGGCAGTCAGAATGAACAATTCACACCTTGGAGGATATGCTATGAGCTTGTTCGATGCATTATCAGGGAAGTTGGGACCAACATCCTTCTTTGGTTGAGTTTTCTTATAATAACAGTTTTCATTCCAGTATATATATGGCACCATTTGAGGCATTATTTGGGAAGCGGTGTCGAACTCCATCATTTTGGGATGAAGTGGGTGAAAGGAAGCTGATGGAACCAGAATTGGTAGAAGAGTTGGCAGAAAAAGTTCAGTTGATTCAAAAACACATGAGAACTGCTCAGAGAAGGAAAAAGAGTTATGCGGATAAACGGAGGAAGGATCTATCATTCGAGTTAGGTGGTCATGTTTTTCTCAAGGTTTCTCCATGGAAAAGATTTATGAGATTTGGTAAGAAAGGAAAGCCGAGTCCAAGGTTTATTGGACCATATGAAATTCTGGAGAAAGTTGGATCAGTTGCTTACCGAGTGGCTTTACCTCCGAGTTTATCTCAGGTACACAATGTTTTTCATGTTTTGATGTTGAGGAAGTATATGCCAGATCCATCTCATGTTTTGAGCCCAGAGGTAGTTCAGTTGGAAGAGAATATCTCTTATGAAGAACAACCAGTCTAGATTCTTGACCGAAGAGAGAAAGTGTTACGAAATAATGTAATCCACCAGGTAATGGTTTTGTGGAAAACCCATATGGTTTAAGAGGCAATGTGGGAATCTGAAAATTCTATAAGGGATAAATACCCCCACTTATTTTGATAAGTGAATAAAATTGCGAGGACATAATTCCCAAAAGGGGGGAAGGATGTAACATCTCAGGTAAATAAAGAATAAATAATTATCATATTTATTAATATTTACGAATTAAATATTAATTTTACTTTAAAGGGGTTGTTATGTTCGATAGCGTACCTGATACGCAACAAAGAGTTTCATTGAAATCATTTGTTGCACACTAGTAATAAAATAATATTATTTTAAATGTTAGTTAACACGTATTCGTTGTATTGGAGGGAATGGATATAAATAACTAAAATATGATTATATATGTTTTTTAAATGTTTTTAATTTTATCTAATAAAAGTTAAAGGCTTAAAATACGGAAAGAATTCAATTTTAGGCGTATATGCCCTAGTTTTCACTAAAGGTTCACACATCGCCTTTTGATGGTGAACTGTCATTAAATATAGTTTTGTTCACCCTTATACATTCTATTGGACCAAATAAAACTCTCCTTTAGAATCGGGACATCAAAATTTACTTTGTTTAAATTTTTGGTATTTTTCCGATAAAGTTCATTTTTTAATGAATAGTGTAAAATGTTGTATTTTAATTCAAAACCTCTTTTTAATATAATTTATTTATATGATTGGATTTCTTTTTGAATTGGTTTTATGGTGAAATTAGAATATATTTTTACCATTAAATCCAATAGTGGTCATTGGAATTAATTTCACTTTGAAATCGGACTTAAACTAGTTTCAATCTTTTGATACTTATTATTTCATAAAAACACGCTATTTGCTCTAACAGCGAGAATTAATTATTAAATTAATTAAAACAACTTATATGTTTTGAATTTTCAAAAATTGAATTCATTTTTGAATTCGGAATATCAAATATATCTTAGGCTGAATTTTTGGTATTTTTCGGAAAAACATCAATTTTTGATGAATAGTGAAACCACTAAGTGGTACTTAAAAAACTGATTTTTTGTTTAAATGAAATTTTACCACCTCTATTTTTTAAATTTAAAAAATCCGACATAAATGGTTGTCATTAAGAAGTAAAATTCGGTTCAATGGGATTAAAATAATTTTTTGGTGAATAGTAACTTATTATGTTTTTAATCGCGATTAGAGGTAATTAGTGTAGTTTAAGGTAAAAATAATGTTTTAATAATATGAAATGAACTTGAAACATGTCCTGCCCTTATTGGATGTGTCATTTCCAACCAAGAAAATCCATGGGTCAACTTGGGGACCCCATGGAGCCACTTTAGTTGGAAAAGGACATTAATATCTTTTTATTTAATGTTAAAATTAAAATGACACAAACATGAGTTATTTTACTAAATCAATTGTTAAATAGGGTTATATCAGTCGGATCGTTGACTATAAATATTCATTGGAAAGATAAAAATATTTCATATATCATGATATTTGTTTTATAATTTTTAGACATTAAAAAAATTAAATTACTTATGACACCATGATGATGTAGTGATTACCTCATTATTTAATGATTTAAATATAATGGAATGATAATGTAAAATCTAAGAACTACACATGTCCAAAACCTATTGGATGGGAGGATTTCGAACCCTTATCATCTTATCATAGAAACACATCAATGTGGGACCATTAAAATCTGAAACGCATTCTATAATAAAGTAACATTTCCTTACTTTCCAAGAGTGCCCCTCCTCTCCTCTTACAAAAGGCCCCAACCTCTACCACCTTACCCACACTTCCAAAGCCTTCGGCTCGGCCAACCCCTGCCCATTTTGTCTCTCCACATCCCTCTATTACTCCTTGAAGCCTCAATTTGGGAAGAAGTCTTCCCAATTAAGCCTTTGATCTCAAATCTAAGAGAGTTACCTGATTTTAAGGTAATGTCTTCACTTGTGTTCTTTTGTTTTATTTTGCTTCTCCAACCCCCTAAACTCTCTTTATTCATATATTTTGTAACAACTACAGTATCTTAAATATACTAGGATGTTTTTATAATAATATTTCTAGCTACACTTACACACATCTACATCTAATGGTTAAAGAACATACTGTTTTTGTGGTTGGCGAATTTCTACCTCACGAAATGATGATTGTTCAATATTCTTTTAAACACCTTTAATGGTGGTCATTAAGATGTAACTATATTTATATATGATATATATTATGTTTATGTTTCCATTATGCTTCTTTATTTTTAATTTTTGGTATACCTTTATGGTTTCCATTGTGGGTAAACATGATAATTTCATTTTAGGAAGTGCGGACTACCGCCCCCTCAAAGTGATGTGATTCGTTAATGCCATATGTGGGATGTATAAAGGATGGATTTAAAGTTATTATATATGATGTTATATTGGAATTATAATATACCTCTATATCATTATTATTTATTTCCATTAATGTATGAGATAGAAATGAAAGTAGCGTTCATGCGTACGTACGGCTTACCGTCTCCATGAACGGTGCATTTCATTTCTTATCCCCAAATGTAATGTACTATTATAAGTACATGTATATAATGGATATATATGATGAATGATACATCTAAATGATGAATATAATTCTATAATAAAAATATACATACCTCTCATTTAGTTTTAATTCCATTAATATATCAAAGAAATGAAAGTATCGTTCATGCGTACGTACGTCTTACCGTCTCCATGAACAGTGCATTTCATTTCTTACCTCTAAATGATTATGTAATATTATAAATACATGTATATTCTGGATATATATGATATATATGATATCCAAATCAGGAATGTCATTCTGGATATAAAGAACCATTGACCACACGGACAACATGTAATTATAAGAAGTCCACTTTCGACTTAAGAACCAAATATCGACAAAACAAAAATTATTAACATAAATGATTACATAATGTTTATAACATGGCAATAAGTGATATAAAAGAAATAATGAACTTGAAAAAGGTTCTTAAGAAAATATAAATTAACTCAAGTTTATTATTCAGGACGTTAAAGAACGATCGATTCAAGTCGGACCCGAGGTAAGGGAATTTCTTAAACCAATTTCCATTCTTTGGGTTAATCTCCTAATTTCACATTATGTCATGATATTATTATGTCCTGTCTTGTATTTGTACTTTATTTATGTGTACGTATAGTGAATACACATAATAGATCTATTTTATGTTAAAAATGATCTTTGTAAGGGACTTCGTCTCAATCTCCTTTCATTGAGGCATATTTCATTTTATACACAACTTTCTTTTATACGGTGTATTAACCCCTTTGACTTTTAATTTTATACAAAATGAATCATTTTCTACGAATCGTTTTACCAAATGACAAAAATTAATGTTTCTTTTAACGTACGCGGTGACAACGCCCTTTTTCGCCGCCGCGAGTATTATTTGGTCTTTGGCTTCCTGAACAAGCCGTAATGTTTTTTTAAAATAAAATAAATACCATATACTCTTTTATGTATTTTGGTATTGAAAATAGTTTTTATAATGGATTTGTTATGTCAATATATTTAATTGATATATTTTGATCAATGTGTGGAAATGTTTTCCTTCCATTATATTTGTTTTATGTCTTATGATTTTTATAATGGTACTTGGACATTTGACGGGTGGTTATGTGATAAACCATATGACAAGTGGTGCCGTGAATACCAGGAAGAGTGGTTGTGTTATAACCTCCAATGCATTGGGTATGGATGTTGCCCGTGTGGCTATTCCATTAATAATGTATGGAAGTTGGCCGTATGGCTATTCTATTAAGTGATATGTGAGGAAGTCGACCGTATAGTTATTCCACTTAAGTATGTTTATGTCCCAAGTTACCTTTATATGTTATGTGTTCTTTATATGGGTTTTATGGTAATCCTTTGGTTAAAAAAGGTTAAGTAATGATATTTTTTTCAGTGAAGAGTTTTTACTACTTCATGAAGGTGAAGGTATTACTTTGATAAAGTATATATGGTTTACATGATCTTTGAAAAACTAAGAGTTTTAATTCTTTGTGTATCCCTTACTGAGCTTTTTATGCTCACGCCAAGTTTTTTTGAAATGTTTTTCACAGGACTTAATGTGGAATAGGGTCAAAGATGGGATCAAGGGAAAGTAATGCTATATAAATCATGGAACTAGACATGTTTCTTTTTAAGATGTTTTTTTATTCTATGGAAACTCAGGAAAAGTGTCTACTTTGTAATCTTTTGAGATGTAACAGTTATGTCCTAATTCTCTAAAACTCTAAACCTAAAAAGATCCTCAATGTGAATTATTCATTTAATTCATTATTAAGTAATGATTAAGGCTGGGGCCTTATAATTACATTTCTTTTCAAAAACCAATATCAAATAGTTCTCATAAAAAACTCATTCCTTTAAATTCAATTAATATATATTAAAATCATAAAATATTTGCTAAATTTTCATCTCAAAATTCATCATTAGAATCATTCTTCTATCCACTCATTTATATTCAAGATTATTTTCATGAAATCACACATTATCCCCAAATTCATTTTCATAAGTAATTCATCACGCACACCATAAAATTTCAAAATATTTCATCCAATACTCAAATCAATCATTAAAAATAAATTTTAAATCAATTTCTAATAAATCTGGAAATAGAATATTTAAATGATAAGAAATTTCTTACAAAAAACCTAACTTAATTAAATACATCTTCAATCACGGGGAGGGATCAACCAACTTAGAGTTGATGGATATAATCAATAAAAGGATCCCTGAAAAAAAATCTGACATAAGAATTTCACATTCAATGTTTCTAGCACAATGGGATAGAGAGAAAACATATACCTCAATGATTTTTTATGAAACCCACAATAGACAATTATTGTCTTATAAACAAATATTAATTTCATGATGGGTCTATAAAAAATACTATTACATAATTTAATTATCCATAGATATTACAAGAATATCCCCAATCTATAATTTTATTCACGGTATGAAGGGTGGAACTTGAAGACCAATTATGAATGATAAGGAATGGGCATATACCTTTTGGAATCTAGATTCAATAGTCAATGATTCATAAATATCGATAAATTGGACACTTGGATTCCCTAAAATCTCAAGCATTTGTTTCCTTTGTCATGAGAATAATCATTTAAGAAATAAATGAGGTCATTTAAGTAAGTATTTTCACATAAAATAGAAATTTTGAATAATTAAAAATTTCATGGTTGGCTATGTATTTTGACAAAATGATCTCCAACCATCCACCCTTTTATGGGATTGTACAAGATCTACATGGCTAGTAAAATCATTTGGGCAAACCAGATGCCAGCCATGTATAACCCCATAATATTAAGAAAAATGATTTGAGTGATAGGCCTCATAGTTAGTACTAACTATTCACCTAATTTTTCACCATCCTTTGGGATTAAAACATAAGGTGAACTTTTCCGAGGTTAGCCTTCTTGGATTTCTCTTACCACGAACAAGACCAGAACCCTATAATAATTACCAAAATTGACCTGAAACAAATCATGATATGACCTAAACAATAGATGATAAAAATGAAGGAATGTAAGAAATTGAAAGAAAGTATCAAAATATTATAGCTATATAGGCTAATAAGATCCTTATAAATTCTCATATAGAAAGTGGTAAAAATGATTTTCCATAGTCTATTCCTTATTCTCTATAATATCCTATAACAACAAGACATTCATTATATCTTTTAATAATTCCATTTTCATCACACTTTTTAGTTGTAAACTATATAAATTAAATAATCAATAGATTTGTAGGGAATTCAATAGGGGTGAGGATAATGTTCTATTCAAATTGTTCGAGCTCATATTTTTTTCACCCTTATCTAACATTCATCACCTAATGTATAATCTCTCATTTTAAATTAAAATTTTTATAGGATGGAATGATGTATACATTGATATATTCAGTAACATCTATTTTTAGGTATTCAATGTGAATATTTAATAATATAATTATAAGGATGATTCTATAAGGAAAATTGATTTTTGTGTACTGAGGTAGAATTATCTTTAAATAATGAATATACATATTATACTAATGTATCCTCTAAAAAGTGAAAATAAGATGGGATCTCTTCTAGTGGATTTAAAATAAATGGTTGTAAAATATCTTTTGGTATAGTTATTGAATTATTTTCAAAAATAGTATTATTATTATGAATTTATAAATGTTTAAAAATGATTATATTCATAATATTATACAAGAAATATTTCATCAACAACATTGGTTCATTAATTGGGAACACTATAATCCATACAAGTTGTATGCCGTTAAGTATTCGAATAATTATTTCATGTATTATCTTTTCTATGTTTCATTAACCTCTTATTTTTTTAATTTCATACTTTTTAAATGATTTTCTTGGTACAAAGGGTTAGGGGTATGTTTTGAGAAGTTAGTTGGGTATAGAACAGAACATTCTGTTAAGAGAATTATAGGAGGTCCACTATATTTTCTATGGGTTCCATCTTATTTGAGGTGGATATATAGATATTAAATATCCAATATCTATTTTGTGGACCTCCATCATCCAGTAGTTATTGTGTCTCTATAGTGGCCACCGACCAGCCACTTAGCCTCCACCAGCTGGTGGATGGAACTAATCAGAGAAACTAAATTGGGGGTGCTATCAAATTTTGATAGCACCAAAATACCTCTTTTTTATTTCCAAATCCTCCCCATGATTCTATATTGATCCTTTAAAACATGGAGTCTCATATAGTGTATATTTTTCACTCCCTACAAAATTCCATGGTGGATCTAAGTGTCAATTCAATTCCGGATCTTCTTTTGGAATATTTAACTTTATTTTCATCAATGAAATCCTTATACATTCTATACCAATTATTTATTGCAAAGGATCAACAATGAAACCAATATTTAATTTAATTTTTATAATTTTTTAATCATTATCCTTTGAAATTTTCCTTGGCATATAGGGATCTTTTATAGATCTCAAATTCCCGTGGTGTGTTGATTAGGAATTGTGGTAGTAAGTGGTTCATTTTTTGTTAATTGTTATAAATAATAATAATTTAATGATTATATATTCATATTTTATAATTAATAGTCCTTAACAATTTATATGCTCCTTAGTTAATTTGTTCTAGTGGTTACCATGTAAAGATAATTTTGGTCAGTATTTTTTGGTAGGTGGTTTGATGACATGGATTTGATTTACAAACTATGTTTTCTCACACATCAAATTTGGTTTCTAAAATGTTGAGAAAATATTGTTTATGAATTTAATATTAAACTGGATTTTTAAATTATTTTAAAAATGTTATTTATTATATATTATATTTTGGCATCAATTATGAAAATGGATATCCCCCTTGCATTATTGTTGGAAAAGTATTTAAACCATGTTTTTAGGTTTTTAATATTGAAACTTCCTCTACATTACTTTGGTATGGTAAACTAGAATATGATCAATGATAAGGTATGGATCCATATTTTGGAATTAAATGTTACCAGAAATACTTATTTATTAAGGATAATGTGTGTACTAGGTTTCCATATTTGTGGTAGGGAGCCACTCTCGAGAGTAAACTCTTACCCACTAGGCCAATTCATCTTGGGTAATGTGCACACAAGGTGGCCTAATGATAAAATAAATCTTATGAGGATATTCACTAATCTAGAACGTATATGACCCAGGGTATTTTTTCAATGGTGATAATCTTTGAATTGTGTTTTGGGATTTCTTATGGAAATGGATTAATTTTTTTTTACTAGTATCTTTTGTGAGCTATGAAATTGGATGATTTTATATATTTCATATTAGATAGTGTAAAATTATATATCCTGAATTTCCTAGAATAAATGTTTTTATTAAATTTTTTAATGAAGCTCTAGGTGGGATCTTGATGGAAATTAATTTTCATACACCCTAAATACACCTTTGTTTTTATATAGATCTTATTTTTTTGATGAAGGTAAATTCACAAAACCACATGGTGGTGATAGGTTTTCTCATTATTAGAGGGTGTGAGTCCAATGGTCACTACATGTCACGTTGAATTCTATATTTGCAGTAACAATGCATTAGTTTGGCATCATGGTTTTTATAGACATGTTTCGCTTTTATTTGTATCATTTACATTGGGGACCTATATAAGAATAAGAACATATCTATTATTTTATATTTTACTATTTATGTTCCATTGTTGAAAAATAATTAACAATGATAGTTCTTTATAGTCAATCACATGTCAAATGCCTATAGAGATCAGGAATTCCCTTATGGGCCATGTCAGCACGGAAATTAGTTCTAAATAGACATCTAATCATCGTAGGTTCATGATAATTTGGTATCAATGGTTGGTTTATTTGTTATAATATTTTTTATTCATTTTTGGATGTCTTAGTAGAAAAAATATAAGAATGTGGGGACTTAATGGGTTAGTTTTGAGTGATTTTATTTTTCATCTAACATTGGTAAAACCCTTAAGTTAACATGGGTGGTCATGGATGTTTTCTTTTAGGAATTATACTATTATAATGCTATACACTATTTTTTCATATATCTATATAATTATAGTTAAATTCAGTTATTTTATATTTGAATTTATTCCATGATCACAGGTTCTAGTGCATCTTTGTCTCCTAATGTGTATTACTACAACCCCCAAAAGATATCCATTGGATCCTCTCGAGGGTGTTTTCAAACAACCACAATAGGGAAATGACACTATTGATCAATTCATATATGAAGTGGTTTTATGAATAGTCTAATTAATGGACCAATATGTGTCACCATCTCCCATTTAACCTAGGGAGGTAGTACCTTGAGGTGATGAAAATATGAATTAATAACTTTAGTTCCTTAAAAACACCCACAATCATTCCAAGGGAATAATGTTTCTCAGGATATAAAGTATTCATTGAAAAAATCAAAATTATTTATGAATTCTTAATGACCCATGATTCATTCTAAATAGGGTGTTTCATATTTATGCTAGATGGACTGAGTAAAAGATACTATGGATCAATTGTTTTGAAATAATGGCATAAATATATGGGGTTAAATGACTTCATATCCATATTGATCAAGAAATAAAATCTAGAGACTATGACCTTACTAAAATATATGTTGTTCCACAACTATGTAAAAGTGAATCAGATTGGGACAGAGTACACCAATTTTCTTGATGATATCAATATGTTTTCACCTAAGGTTCATTTTAAGGAGATGAAATGGATTTTAGGATTAATATTGGTCTTTGATTTGGTATCTCTTCCAATTTCTTATTGTTAAAGTTGTAAACCTATATAAAGGTATTGGATTTATTGTTGATGGAAGATATTGATCTAGAGATTAATTTTGGGCTGATCTGAGTTCATCCTACCTCTAGTTGTAGATTTATTCATTCATAAAAGGTGAAGAGTAACTAGAGGGATTTTTTCAGCTTAAAGATATGTAGTGATTTTAATAATAGTTTTCCCCAATAATATGTAGTTATTTTTTTAAATTATTATTATTTTATCTACATTTCAACATATATCACTTTCGTAAAAGTCCCCCGAAGACCTTCAACTAGTGTGAATGTATTGGAAACGTGCATAGGTTGTGTTTGGATTTTCATTATCCATGAATTGGTATAGGATCTTCATCACCTATATGATATATGGAATAGTTCTATATTTAATTGATAATAGGTTCAATGACATAGGCCTCAAGAATAAAGATGATTTATGTAGTTAAGGATTTTCTAATAGAATTCATTCATGTCACAAAACCGTAGGAGGATCGATTCATTGCGTATGGGTCTCACCAGTTGAGGCCACATGAGAGGACCTACCAAATGCACGATCTCAAGTTAGTTGTGGTTGTTTGTACCTTATGATATTGAAGACATTACTTAATGGGGGTGTGTTTTATTATGTACATAGACTAAAAATGTCTCAAGTACATATTTACTCAGTGTAATCTAAATCAAAGGTGGTGATGTTGGGTAGAACCCCTTTATTCTTCTAGCATCATACTTTCTTACATGCTTGGAGAAGGAAATGTTGTGGCCCAAACCCAGAGAAAGAGGATTCGGAGGCAAGCAGTGTAGTAGGCCAGTATCGAGTGGCATCTTATGGAATTATTATCTAAGATGCATTTAGAGGTGCATAATAGACAAGGATAGACATTTTGTACAAACTTATTTGTTACCTCTGCATTATTGGACATATTAATGATGAGGCAGATATTGAATTTTGAAGGCATGGATCTAAAACAGAGTATATCTAGTGAAGATCCTTCTCTTAGTTGGACCATTGAGTAGGATGAAGTCCTAGATTTTAGGGTCATGAATGTGTTTTGGAAAACATGATGGAGGAACATATGTGGGATTTTCATGCTTCAGTTTGGGTGGTGCATCCTGGTGCCATCAAGATGTAACATGATATACAACATCAATAGTAGTGGCTATGTATAAGGAGAGATGTAGCTTTTTTTTCAGGATATGTTCCACTTGTCAGCAGGTAAAGGTGGAACACTAGAGGAGAATATGAATTTTGCAACAAATACATATTTTTCAGCGGAAATTTAATGATTTCATGATAGATATCGTGGTGTGTTTACTGAGATTGCCCTGAGGTAATGATGTCGTATGGGTTGTGGTTGACATGATTAAAAAGGATGCACATTTCCTTCTGATAAAGGAATCCTTTGGAAATGATTATCATGGGAGGTTTTACATCCATGAGATAGTACAACTACATAGGCTCTCACATTCTAACATTTCATATTGGGATACTAAGTTTAATTCCCATTTCAAGAAAGGGATATATAGGGAATTGGTTACACAGGGTCTTTTGATCACAACTTTGCACCCCCAGATAGATGGTCAGTCCGAGCACATGCTTCAGGTGCTGGAGAACATGCTTCAGGCATGTATCCTAGATTTTGGAAGTTTTGGGTAGACACACACACCCCTTTTTTATTTCTCTTATAACAGTAGATTTTAGGATACTATTCAGATGTCACCATATGAGTCTTTGTATGGTAGCACATGTCAATCACCCTTGTGTTGGAGAGAGGCAGGAGAGGTAGTGATAGTGGGACCTCATCATGTCCATGAGAACACTGAGTAGGATCGGTTTATTCCTAAGTGGATGGATAATATTTAGTCACATTAGAATTCCAAGTAGATGAACTTTATAGTTTGAGGTTGGTGATCCATTTTTCCGACATGTTGCACTATAGTTGGGACAAAAGAGGATCAGGAGAGAAGGTATGTTTTTATCAAGATACTTCGGTACATTTTAGATTCTAGAGTGGGTCAAGATGGTTTTTGATAGATGGCAGTTACCTCAGAGGTATGTGGATATGCAAAAAATATTCCACATTTCTCAGTTGAAAATTACTTTTTTGGACCCATGTCTTACCTTTCAGCCAGAGGAAGTGGAGTTGTAAGAAGATGCATCCTTTGAGGAGCATCCCATTCATATTTTGGATTGTAGCATGACATTTCTCCATGTTTGGTGTGTTCCATTTGTAGGGGTGATATGTCTATATTCCTGAGATAATGAAAAGACTTCAGAGAGGGAGGTTTACATATGATCCATGTGGCCAGAGTTGTTCTCAGATATTTTTTCATCACCCAAGGAAGGAAATTTTGGGGATGAATTGATTTAAGGGGGAAGAATGTAAGAACCTGGTTCTTCCATTAAGGTATAGATCTTTTATTTTCAATTTATACTTATGCAAATGGAGGGAAAGAGGTCAAGGGATAGCTATAGGCCTACTACACAATGTGATTGGGACCTACACACGGTGTACTTTTTTTACACACCGTGTCTGGATTGAAATACACCATGTAATCCAAGTACACGACCATGTAATGGTCTAGATATAAATTGTGTGGATAAGGCATATCAATTCATGTACACACAGTTCACTTTTTATATTAAATCGGTATGTAGCGTCATTATTGGAAGTCAGATTAAATTGAGCAGTTTTGATGAGAAGTGTGCCTAGGAAAAATCCAAATGATTATTCTTCTCTCATTTTGTCATATGAAACCCAATTCGAATACTGTAGAATATGTTGAAACCCTCTCAGTGAGGTCTCAATTCCTCTTGAAAATATATTTCTGATATCTTCTCTAGTCCTAGTTATCTAGGGTTTCATGGTTTTACTTGTTTTTTAGATTAACTACATTTTAGGTAGAATTGAATATTGACACTAGAATAGGAGAGTCATACTAACATGAGGTATGTGGTCTTGTGCCTTTTTTTGATTTTCTAGTTAATTATATATGTAGGAGTTCCACGGGCCCACTTTTAGGGAATAACTTGATTGAATAATAAAACATTTTTTCCTATTAATGATCCGGTAATTGATTAGATTATTGGGAAGCATATTTAGGGTTGTGAATCTTGATTTAGTGCCACCCCATGGCTGAATTTCCATTAGATGGGTATTTGGTTGAGAATAAATAATTCTCATGTCTTAAATTATAATATGTGTATTGATAATATTAGTTTCTTATGTGATACTAATTCCCCACATGAGATACTTAAATGATTAATCCATGTAATAGTTTAATCTATATGTGATACTTGTTATGTGAATTATGCTCATGTGAGTTTTTTAAATGATAATTTATGTGACTGATTGATTCACAAGTGTTGATTTTATTATAGAATTGAATTATAAAAAAGGGGTCTAATTAGAAATGGGTGTTCCATAGTCTCAGTTAAAATATATTTTCTGGTTCATGTGACTTATTGCACAGTATGTACACATTGGGTGAATCAGGGTCTCAGTTAAATGACTATGGATGAGCTCAAGAGATAATTTTGTAAGGGATATGAGCAAGCCATGATAGAGTGGTAAGGCTCATTGTGTCTTATTTAAAATTCCCAGATAACATAGGATCCAATGAGGGATACCTAGTTCCAGCTCTTTTTGGAAAATGATTAAATGATTATTATGTCACGAGATGACTATTACTTTTGTATGTGGGGTCCTCGGGCCTAGGTCAAACCTCAAGATTTCAATATAATTCAAGGAACATTAATAATGAAATGGATGACTTATGACACATCATCCAAGAAAAGTCACAAGTATAGATTACCTATTCACTTCTATATGTTTTCATTATATTCTAAGACATCTATTGTGTTTTATTTTTAGTACCCACATTTTACTTCTTTCAATATTGTATACTTCCTATTATATATATCTACTGAAATATTGGCATAGACCTTCAATGGATTCCTATTGTAATTTATTCTCACACCCTGTTCGAGTCTTGCTTTTGGGCCCAAACAGATTATATGATTGTAGGTGTTGATCTGGTCAAGCACCCTTCTGTAGGTACTTGATGTGTTGCGTAGGAGTAGGAGAGCATGGGGCCAATGTGAGGCTTCGAATTCTTACTAGACACTTTTGTTTATTTTGTTCTTTTGAAACACATATTATTTATTAATTTAGTGTACATGTTTTTGATTTTTTCTTAAAACATGGGAAATAATGCATCACCATTTGTGTGGAACGATGTTTGGTAAAGACTAATATTAGTCTTCCACTATTTACTTTTGTTGAATGTTGTTTACTATTTCTGTTATTTTATTATTATTTATTTTGTAATGTTACACTCTATCAATGAGGGCATATTTTCCCCACTAACACACCCATTGAACTCTATGCTAATCAGTAGCCTCTGGCGTTTGGGCATATGCGCTTGAGGCCATGTGGCCAACCAGGTACGGGGCACTAGGTGAGTGGTATCCATATCAGGGATGTTGCATATTCAAATGAACATTTTCTCTGACATAGACCATCACTTTATTTCATTGTTTGGGAAGGGATTCGAGGAGGAAATGGGAACCATGGTCCAATTATTTAGGGAATATCATCCAAATATGGATGAGAAAATAGAAATGTATAATTAAATTCTAGAGGATGTTCTCTAGGCCCATGTCTTTAACTTGTTAGGTTCTTGAGTTATCCAAGTAGGATTATTTTAATTTACGTATAATAAGAGTTAAAAATCATCTTTTAAAAAGGATCTTTATGAATATTTATATAATAAAATCTACAAATCACATATCTGTTGATTTGAGACTGGGGATTATTCTTTGAAAGGACTATCCTTAGTTAATGAAACAATATTGAAAATCTATATGATTTTTCAATATTAGATAATGGAATTGAACTAATACATGACTAATGCTAGTCATTATCATCATCCATTGGATTCTTCTCTCACTGACCTGGGGTAATTATAAAACTCCAATAAATAGGGTCTCTAATGGATTATATAACAAGGAAGGATATATCCTATATATTTTAGACAATTTAATATCATCTAAATTCTTGGAATGGTGGCATATCACTTTGATTTACCACCTATTTTGTCTTTAATCCATAAAATGTATCATGTTTCTAAACTAAAAATGTATCAAATTGACCCATCTCATGTTCCTAATTGGGAATAACAGAACATTGAATTGGAAGTGTCTACAATCGAGAAACCCAAGGGAGTTCTTGATTCTCTTGTGATAGTTCCATGGGGGATTTATATATTGTTTTAACATGTACATTAGCATCATAATTCGAACCCATATAAGATGTGGGAGTGGGAGTCAATGAATAGTGAATAGTGGCCTCATGTCTATATAGGACAAACATATTTGAATTCTCTATCTAGGTGAATAATGAAAATTTATAGGGAGAATTGTAACATCATAGTATTTTTTCAGTATGACATATTCCTTATTTTGTTTTCTTCTTCATGTTTACATTTAAAGATTTTTTCTGATGATTTTTTTTTGAGAACTAAATTTTGGGGTATATCTTTTGGAGTCATTGGGGAATAGACCTGAACCAAATATTAAAAAAGTTTTATGATTTCAACCAGTTATCCATTTTGGGAAACCATCTAGCTGATAGACCTCCAATTTCAAACATATAGGTTGTTTGGTAGCTATTAAATCTCTTCAATAGATCCAATCTTGGATGTTAATGTAAGGCTAGTATAATTTTATATTTCCACCAAAACATGTATTTTATTTCCTAAACCACTTCCCTCGATCTGAAATTTATCCTTTCACACTTGGGTGGCTCTCTTGGGATGTATTTGGATCCCCCAACATAAATACATAGTGGATTTAATTTTTGATCAAAGAGGTGATCCTATTTTGGCATGTTTAACACCTTCTGGCCTTTTATATTCATATTTTTTGTATCCCTGTTATTTTTATCCATAGAACAGAAATTAAAATGATTGGAATTTATTGGATCCAGGTCTCTAATCATTTACCATTTTGACCTGCCATTAAATTTAGGGATTTTTTCCAGATCTCCAATCCATATCATGAGTTAATTGAAATTTGTGGTGGTATGTGGTGAAATTTATTTTATTTATTCTAAAAAGTGATATTTTGAGACTCTTGAATGGTAATTCATGATATAGGGTCCTTCCTCAATTACCAATATCCTTATATCATCTTTGATACTTGTTTCCTTGCAAGGGTTTCTTTAAATTGTTTCATGATAGATGGTTTCTTGAATTCGATTTTTTATAAAAATATTTTTTTTGTTAACTAATTGAATTTGGTTTCTAAAATTATTATAAATTAGGCATTATGGATATATATTTAAAAGTTATTTTGAAATGATTTAAATTTCATGAACTATGAAATATAACAATTTTAGTAATTTTTTATGAACATTGATTTCACCCTGGGTATTGTTGATTAGAATAGTTTTAAAGCATGTTTGGTATGGTTTCAATAAAGAAATGACCTATTAATGATTTTTATCTTGTAAATTTAACAATTATTAATGATTAGTTAGGGATCCATCTTTTAGTATGAACTCTTACCCCTCGATGTTTTTTATTAGTATAATGTGTGCACTATATGGAAAAATGTTTCAAAGGGAGTCACTCTCATGAGTAAACTAATACCCTCTATAGTTATTATTCTATGCTAATATACACACCTAGGGTCTACACATCACGTGAATTGTACAAGGTTCCTTAAAATCCTAGAAATTATGTCATGCAAGTTTTAGTTTACCATAATGATTATTTTTGAATTTTTTATTTTGATAGTTTATAAAATTGGTTTGAAAACTAAGTTATCTATATATTATTGTAAATTATAAAAGGGTTCATTTCACCTATTTAATATTCAACTATGTAAAATTGCATATCATGCATTGCAATTGTTTTAATGGAGAATAAATGGTTTATTTTATATGTTCTTCTATGAAATACATGGTGGGATCTTACTGGACTTTTTTTTCTCACATCCTACATACAATATTATGTGTATGTAGATCAATTTATTCCGATAAATTTAATGGAAAGGTACTATAGGTTGAAGGTGGGATTTATCATTATCATGGTTTGGGAGTATTAAGGTGACTATATGTCATATAATGTTATGGTTTTTTAGTTTTTTTCATTAGTGTGGCATTGTGGTTTTTGAATAACTATTTTGTCTATCATTTTTATATTTTATTTTGTTGGACAGTATTGTAATATGGACATGTAATATATTTAATGTTTTAGTATTTAATTTTTATATATATAAAAATCAGTCATGGAGATAGTTACCTATGAAAATGATCTTGTGAGAAGCTTGTGGCGAATAGGAAAACCCTTTGGCCATGTTAAGTCCTTAAGTTCTGTATAGTTGGGTAATCTGGGTGGGTTTGCGATTGTGTAACCCAAGACAATTCCTTCATTGTATTTTATTAAATTCATATAACATATCTTTTATATTATTGAATAATACTTACCACACAAAAATATTAAAGTAATATTTATTTGGATTCCATTCAGTCCATAATTCATAAGTTATATTAATATGAAATGGTATGAGTAAAAAATGATTTATAATATAACAATAAGTACCCATAGCCTCATCTTGGAAATTCCTAACAATTGAATACTCACATAGAAATTTTCATGAAATTTCCTATAGAATTATTTTTTCTACATTATGTTGCAAAAAAATTATGTGGTTTTCATGGTGAAGAAATATTAGGTGTAATACATTTTTTTATAAAATGTTTTAAAATAATAGTTACAAAAATCCCAACCAACATCATTAAAATAGTAACTAATTTTAGTGTTTCTTAATATTAAAACTATGAATCAAAAATATTAATATTATTAACATCTTTTTATTTTTGATTGAGAAACTGGACCTGAGTGAATATATTATAATGATTAATAGAGACATATACATTGTACTTTCCTCTAATGATCTTAGTATTTCTAGAGAAAAATAAATCCACATTCAATAACATTAAATTATTTAAATTTTATATGTTTCATTTAAATTTTAACCATGAGTTATGTTTCTTTGATATTTAATATATATCACATAATGTGGTTGAATTAAATATACGTTATAGTAAATACCAAAAAAGAATTTTCCTAGAAAAATTAGTTAAATATTGGATGTAACATTATCCTTGTATCATATGATATAACCATGAAAATTGAATGGTCTCAATTTAAAAATATAAATTAGGAGGAATTAATTCATTCATGTTGTTAGTGTAATATATTTCATGCCTATCGATAGATATAATGAAATTATAATGCAAACATTCATCATGACATTTATCATTTTTCAAGTACACATGATAACCCACATCACATAATTGGATTATTTGGATCACATTGTGGTTTTTATAAAAATATATAAAACAATTTAAATTAACGTTTTTTCATAAAATGAATCATCGGTAGTTCTAATGATTTTTACCAATTCGTTATCTCCAAAATTAACTCAACCATATTTAAATATATTTAAATTTTGGAAGTTGGACTTGTCTCCAGTCATATGTTAAGGACAACCACTATTTTCATTCAATTTTTCAATATAGTTATTACTCCAATTATTTTTCAAAAATAAGATAAAATTATGATTGTGGCACCCACAAATGTTTAGGCTTAGTTACATTTGCCAATGAATTCGGAACCCACATCTCCCCATCACTTTTATGTTGTAAAGCTTCTTGTTCTTATAAAACAAATGCTATTTGGAAACAATAAGACTAGACGTTATTTGGGAGTAATACAAACCATAGGGACCTCAACAATTACCTTTTCAAAAATTATATCCTCTAGGTGCCAAATAGATTTTTTAAAATAATTTTTATCATATTCATAAATAAATCCTTTTCAGGTTCAATGGAATCATATTTTTTTACATTTTATTAAAATATTTGTTAACATAAGTGAATATTAATAAAAGTTTCCTTAGACAAACAAAATTATAATAATTGTGATAATTATATTTTGATTATCTAAATTTCAATTAATTTATTACTAGTCCAATAAATTCCAATAAAAATAATTCATACCCGAATTAGTTTTTGAATGTAATTAATTTTAATTATTTGAAAATTATAGAGTTAATTTTGAAATTATTTTATTTTCATTTGTAATTATTTCATATTATATGAAAAATTTTATTTATTATTTTCATTATTAATATTATTTATATATCTAGAAATTTATTACTTGTTGGTAAAGATTCATAATCTTTTAAGGAATTAGTCTATCAACATCTCAAGGAATATATTTGTCTTTTACCAATGATTTTCAATAACCATATTCAATATTATAAGTTATTTAAAATCATAGAAAAACATTATGTGATTCTATATTTACATTATCCATGAAGAATTTTTAATTCCTTTAAATATTTTATTTGAAACAAACTATTTTATAGTTTTTAGTTCCACTATATTTTAATGATCTATCATAAAATGATTTTCATTTATTATCTCTCTTTATATATAAATATTTAAATATTTTATTTCATTTTCTATTAGAATGAATTATATAAACTCAATTTTTCATCATTATTTTTGGAAAATCAGGATTAGTATATCATTAATTCATATATTGATAAAACATAACTTTTTTATATTATTTCATTTTATTTCTATATTAGGTATCTTCTTGATAAGAATTCCAAAAATATGAATTTCTAATAAGATAAGTCATCTATATTTCAATTTGAGATAATAAAATATTATTCATATCCCAATCAATTTACTATGAATGATTAAATTTCCTCCTTGAAAAAATATATTTAGAAGTATTATAATATGTATTAATAATATAAGGATTAGGGTTACTATATTTAATGGAAAATGTAACCCCATTCATTATTTTCTCTTTTTTATCATCCCATTTAAGTCTTCCCTAATTTAAAATTAGTTCTCTAATTATGTGATTTCGACTTCACATCTTTAAATGTTTTTTTTCTAATAGATATCCTCTTATACTCCTTTTATTATGAAATAATTTCAATAATAGTTTTAATGAGTTAATATTATGATAAATCTTTTTCACACATAGACTATAGACTATTTAATATATTCAGAAATCATTGATGCATTTGTGTTATAGTATCTCCACAACGAAATTCAATGGATGGATAATCATCTCTAAGAATAATTCATTAGTTTTCTAAGAATATGGAAGTTTCATAATTTGTTTTCTATAATGATTAAAAATTCCATTTTCCATTTAATGTAAATATACCTATCTATTTATGTTCCTAGTCATAGAAAATAATATGAAAATTGAAATTTTTTATAACATAATTTAACAGTATCATTCTACAAACCATTATAGTTTCCATGTTTCGGCATAAAATTGATCACTCCTACATTAATAATATATGATTTCATATGATCATTCTTATAACAAAATAACATCCACAAAAAATATTTGGTAATGTTAAATTATATTCTCATGTGTTCTGACTGGTACTCATATCATAACAAAATACCATTCATATACCAATGAAATTTATGTAAGGAATCTTATTCGAACATAAATAAATAAATAAAGAAAATGTGGAATATTATAATTAATTTAAAAATCCAGATAAATATCTAATTTGATACCAATTGTTGTCACAATGAATGATTGAAAATAAATTACTAGTGGGGGTGAACTGTCGTATTAACACAAAGCTGTAATTTTAGTCCAATTTAATTATTAAGTTGGTAAGATGTTATAATTATAAATCAAATCATATATCATAGTAAACAAATTTTAAAATATATAATATACATTTATCCCAATAAAAGTTATCTAATTATTATTTTTTCTATTCTATAAAAAGTATTTAACAATATAGTATTTTGAAAAAAACACATGGTGTTGGTTAGAAAATTAAAGACTCTGTTGAAAGAATGTTATTAAAACTACTACGTTAAACTTACAGGGAAGGTGAATCTATCAACCAAATCCATGTGATTCATGAAAATAAACCTATCTCAAGGTATCCCTAATCATATACGAATTATAAGATATATTATTCTATCTATGGAATCCCTTGATTAAACCTATCTATAAGAGGCCACATCCACACACATAAATTACAGGACATTTGTCTACCTAGCCAATAAATTAATCAATTTTATGATTGTAAATTCCTCTATCATATTTTCCATAATATTATTCAATCAATAATTATCATAAAAAGTATGTTTATATCTATAATTTCTAAGAGAATTATAATGGAGAAATTTAAATATTAACTATTATCAAATAAATCAAAGTGAAAAGGATTGCATTGATAGGTAGTACTCTTATCGGTAGGAAATTGAATTCTTAATAATGAATAGAAACATTTAGAATATTTATTCCATATTATCTGTCACATATATACCTTACCCTTAATGTTCATATTTATTTATGAATCCTTGTAACAATATCCAATGTCCGGATTATATAAAACATAGATTCTATTATAACTACATAGATAAAAACTTATTAATATACTAAAGAACTAAACATAGTGATTTATCAATTGATATGTCAAATAATTACAACTATATTTCCCATAATTCAAACTTCTGTAAACAAGCATGAATATTTAGATCATTTAATACTCATAAAATTTATTTAGTTCTTTTATATTTCTATTATCAAAATTACATTTGGTATAAGCATTAAAACTTAAAAAAATCATGATTTATCATATTTATATATACTATATTATTTTTTATAAAATAATGAATGATTTTATTATTTGGGAAAACACTTCTTTCATATAATTCTAGAAACCATAAAGAGTATATAATTATACCTTATAGACACCACTCTTCTCCATCGTTAGGTTTGTAGGTGTAGCCTCTCTCATGTATCAAACTATGACCCACATCATGGTGTAACATCGGGGGTCAATGTGTTTCATTCCTTTATCATGTAAAATAAAAAATACATAACTTTATGGTCCTAAAAACCTTTCATAATAGTCATCAACATGTCTTCACACCCTCCACAATAGAGTGATTTCCATACATAATGGTCTTTACCAAATTTGTAAATGTCATCACCATACCATGACACCCCTTTCCATTGTGTTATTTCTATACATATGTGTATCGCCCAATATTTAAAGGTACTCTCTTAATGGAAAACCCCAAAAAATTAGTACTCTATGACACCCACTGGTCATGGGATTACTGAATACCTATATACAATGTTTCCTCCCTAGACTTGGAGTGATTCCTCTAGTAGTGTTATTTAGGAATTCCCTTAACATTCCATGAAGTGATGTTCTACTTATTGTAAAAATAATCTATAGAAACACCCCAACCCAATAAATCCCATTAATAATGCACCCAAAACACAAAGTGGGCCTCTAAATACAACAAAAAATCATCTCCTAGTGACATTCAGGATTCATAACATTTATATATGTCCTCATTATCTTAATTTACCCTACTACAAGACCAATATTTCAAATTTATTTGGAAACTCTCAACCCATAATTATATGGTTTAGTATAAACATCCCACTATAAATAATACCATTCTTGAAAATCCATGGTAATCCAAATCCATCATTATCAACCCACCTCTGTCATCAATCCACAATCAACGAACTATGTTATAACCCAAAACACCAAATAGACTTATACAACATAAATAAAAAAACCAGAGTAAACTATTTATGAAATGATTAGTCACACAGTCGTCAATATCACAAATAATAAGATAGAACTCACAAGTTCTCTTTTAATTACATGGTACTGAGTCTTTTACAATTGATTTATCTTCCTGGTTATAGTACTCCCACTATAAGACAATAAACAAAGAGGCCAACTTTAGATCATGGTTCTTCCCACTACTTGAATTTCCCTCTTCAAATGAACGTCATGTTATTTTTAAATTCAAATATTGTAGCTTCCACCACATTGAAACCAACTAACATGATGGTTATATGTTGATGACCAGTAGTATACTCCCCACATTAAATATTTCTTTATGATCAACCCTCTAGAAAAAATCACATGATCTCTACATCTTATTTCGTATCTATTATTAACAATAATTATCAAACATGGCTTCCAAACATAAACGCAACTACTAACATGAGCCTACATATAGGGACTCAGCCTTAAAACATTAAATAATATTGAATTAAACAAATAATTCACATTGAAGATATTTTTTTGGTTTAGATTTTTAGAGAATTATGCCATAACTATTACATTTCATTTAAAAATAAATAAAAATAAGACACTTCTACTCAGATTACAATTTTTCAAAAAACAAGAACTATTAAAAAAAAGAGTCATTTCTAGTTCCATGTTTAAGACAACATGACTTTTCCATGATCCCATCCTTGACCTTATTCAACATAATGTCCTGTGAAATACATTTCAAAAACATGGGATGAGCATAAAAAACCCAGTAAGGGATACACAATGACAGAAAACTATTAATTTTTCAAAAAAATAAGTAAACCATGAATACTTTAACCCAAATAATAATTTTCACCATTATGAAGTAGAAAATACTCTTCACTGAATAAAAGATCACTACTTACCGATTTGTAACCAAAATATTACCACAAAACCCATATAAATAACACATAACATATAGAGGTAACTTGGGACATAAAAATACTTAAATGGAATAACCATATGGTCGACTTTCACACATATCACTAAATGGAATATTCGTTTGACTAACTTCTATACCTAATTAATTGGAGGTTATAACATAACCACTCGTCCTGGTTTATCAGGACACCCCCCAACAAATGGTTTATCATGTAACCACCCTTCAAATGTCAAAGTACCATCATAACACATAAAGTATTTCAAAAATAAACATTTCAGTAATAAAATTTCATTTTAAATCATAAGAAGTAATTTCAAGATATTGAAAAACTCAATCCATTTTCATAAAGCATTTAAAAAGTAATTTTTGAATCAAAGTGTCCCATACCACATTGAATATTTTAATGGAGATATAATTTTAAAACATTAATGTCCATATAAATAAATAATGAAAACCATTTTTAAAACATGGACATTATTGATAAAGATTTAGAATAATAAATCATTAAAAAATTTAAAACTATATTTTAGTTTAAGAGATATTCAAAAACATGAGAGACGCTTGAATACAAATAATTAAGGAATAACTTTTTATTAGATATTTATAATATAATTATAATAAAGGTATTAATGATATAATATTCCAAAGGAGAGTATATACACCATATAATAGTTAATTGGTGCATAATAAAAATGATGTCTCAATGAAATGTAAATTGAGACAAAATCCATTATAAAGAAGGTATCATTTAATTAAAGACAAATAAATTACATAATTATGTGTGAAAAATAATAATACACCCAATATAAGTTGATATTATGAGTAAAACAATCATACTTTATTCGTACATACTCATAGGATAACATATTCAATAATTAAATGTTTAACCAAAAGAATTGAAATTGGGTTAAGAAGTTCCCTTATAAAAGTTCGACATCCTATCGGTGTCACATTAAAATTAAGAAAATGAGTTGATGGGATAAAAAGGGTATCTCATCACTTGGATATAAAATTTACATCAATAAGGATATATATGAACATATCCATGCATAATAAGATGTAAATTAAAAGGCATAACAAAACAAATTCTTTTAAAAAAAATGAGCATGAAAGGTTCCCTTATCGATTTGGTAACTTACAAAACTTACACCACATTAAAGAAAGATCATATAATGAAGATTTAAATACTCAGAAATGAATGTATAGTATACAAATAGTACAATAATGGGTAGTACATACACCACACAAAAGGAAACAATGGTTAATATTGCACGAATCTCACAAGAAAAAAATTGATATGAAACCCTTTACCACATTGTAATCAACTGAGTCGTATGAACAAAAGTTAATAACCACCAAAAGAATCATATAATTCCATGAATATAATTATAATCATGATAATATATATCAAATTGAATTACACAATACACCATATTCAATAAATAAGTGGTGAACGATGGAAATCTCATGGAATTAAAAGTGAGATAAGAAATCCCCTTACCTCATGTCTGACTTGACTCATTTGTTCCTTGTTCTTCCTGAATAATTAACTAAATATAATTTCAACTTGATTAAAAACCTTTTTCAAGTTTATTAATATTTTTATATCACTTATTACCATGTAATAAACTTTATGCAATCATTTATGTTAATAATGGTCATTTTGTCGATATTTGGTACTTGAGTCAAAAATGGACTTCTTATAATTAAAAGTTTTAATTGTGGTCAATAGTACATTTTCCCCAGAATGTTATTAATTATTTAGATATCATATATATAAAGTATATATATTAATTAATAATATTACATA
The DNA here is from genome assembly GCA_963277665.1 of Viscum album. Taxonomy (NCBI): domain Eukaryota; kingdom Viridiplantae; phylum Streptophyta; class Magnoliopsida; order Santalales; family Viscaceae; genus Viscum; species Viscum album. The sequence goes on along the minus strand of OY728158.1, from coordinate 1,582,569,886 downwards.
ACATTTAGAGGTAAGAAATTAAATGCACCGTTCATGGAGACGGTAAGCCTTACGTACGCATGAACGCTAATTTTATTTTTATTTTGTATTTTAATGGAATTAAAACATAATTATACAAAGATATATTATAATACCATTATAATATCATTAAATACATCTTTTGTACATCCCACATTTGGTATTAATGAGTCATATCACTTTGAGGGGGTGGTAGTCCTCACTTCCTCAAATGAAATTATCGTGTTTACCCATAATGGAAACCATACATGTATGATATAAAATGAAAATACATAAGCATAAAGAAACAAAACATAATATATATCATATATAAATATATTTCCATCATAATGGTCGGCATGAGAGGCTGTAGGAGGTTATTGAACAATCATCGTTTTGTGAGGCATTAGTTTCCCATCCACAGAAACATTTTGTTATTCACCCATTATATGGAGGTTTGTGTAAGTTTAGTTCGAATCCTTCTCATAAAAACATAATTTTATATTTAGGATACTGTTGTTGCTATAAAATAAAGGAATAAAAAGTGTTTATGGGGTTGGAGACGTAAAATGAAAGAAAATAATCTAAGAGAAACTATTACCTTTAAATTGGGTAACTTCTTTTGGTGTGAACCAAAAGGACTTCTTGATGTGCCTTATACCTAGGGTAAGGCTTCTAGGAGTAGGATAGGGATGTATGGAGATTAATTGGTTAGAGTTTGGATGATTCAAAAGTCATGATAAGTTTGAATAATTGGTTGGAAGTGGTATCCTTTTATAAGGGAGAGGAGGGGCTCTTTAGGAAAGTGTGAAAACATTATTTTATTATAAACGTATCTTCAGTTTAAAAATGTCCAAAACACATTAAATTAGAATCTAAGATGACTCATATTTGAAATAAAATCATACAATAGGAATTGGATATTTTTTGGATATTATTTTAGTATTTATAATCTTATTTATTTAAATCATTTATTAATGAGGTAAAAACTTCATCATTATTATGTCATAGAAAATTTTATTTATTTGATATCTAAAATTATTAATAAATATACCATGATGTATTAAATCATTTTACCTTTCAAATTAATATTTATAGTCGAAAATATAACTTATATAACCTCAGGTAAAATTTAATATACTGAAAGATATTTTTTTGTGTCATTTTTCCTTTACATTAAATTTATTATTTGAAATTGTCATTATCACCCTTAAGTTTATCAATGGGGTCTAAAAATCATCCCAATGATGCCCACGGTCGGCCATTATTCATCCAATAAGGTTATGACAATTTTTAAGGTAATTCTCTATTATTATGATATTCTTTTTACTTTGAATTACCCTATTTACCTTTAACCGCAGTAAATAAAAGTCAGAAGTTACTATTCACCAAAAATTATATTCATCTTATTTAACTACATTTTACTTAATAATAAAAACCATGTATGTTTTATTTTCTAAATTAAATTCACATAAGTGGTAAAATTTCATTTAAATTGAAAATTTAGTTTATTAACAACAACTAAGTGGTTTCATTATTTAGAAAAAATTAAAGCTTTTCAGAAATATATAAACAATTCACCCTAAGATGTATTATATATCACTAATTATAAATTGGTGTCTATTTTACCAAATTAAAAACATATAATTCACATTAATTAATTTAAAATTAATTCTCGTAGTCAAAACAAATATCGTGTTTTTAAGGAACAATAACTATCAAATGATTGATACTTGTCTATATCCAATTTCAAAGTAAAATTAATTAAAATGACCAAAATTGGATTAAATGTTAAAAATATATTCTAATTACCCATTAAAAACAAATAAATAGATAATTTAATCATATAAATATTTTATATTAAAAGGCACTTTTGAATTAAAATCCAGTATTTTTCACTATTCATAAAAAATGTACTTTTTCTGAAAAAAACCAAAAATCTACCCAAAGTAAATTTTGATGCCCCAAATATAAATAATATTTTTTTTCAAATAGAACATATAAAATTGAAAAAAAATATATTTAAAGAGGGTTCACCATCAAAAGGCGGTAAATCAACCTTTTACTAAATATTAAAGTATTCATGCTTAAAATTAGATTCAATAATATTTTAAGCAGCTAACTTTGATTGGATAAATTTAAAAACATTTAAAAAACATGTATAATCATTTTTTAGTTAGTTATGTTCATCCCCTCCAATAAAATGGATAGGAATTAACTATAATTTAAAATAATATTATTATATTATTATTTTTTCAGTATAACTCAATGTTTTGTGCAACGTATGATTTGAAAGAAACCTGTTGTTGTGTATTGGGTACACCATTTATCATATAATTCCATTTAAAGTAAAATTGAAAGTTAATTCACAAATATTAATAAATATGAAAATATCTTACTCATTTTTTACCTGGGATGGTACATCCTTCCACCCTTTTGGAAATTGCCTCCTCACAATTTTAAAACTGGGTTTGGAAACTTAATTCAATGTCCCACATTGGAAAAATAGTCAACAAATATATCTCATTAAAAGAAATAAATAGAAGTATAAAGGTATCCCGAGATAAATAATACTATGATTCAATGAAAACATGGATATGGAAGAGAAAACAAACTATCATGTTCTGATAGAGGGTGATAGAAAACATGATTAGCAGAGTGTTATCAACAAGAAAATCACTAACTTGTGATGGGTTAAACATTAATTAATTCCCCAATAGGAAAAGTTAACATACAATTTTTTTTAGTTACTTGTCATTGAGTAATCTTTTTATGAGCTTAACTAAAAACATGAGGAAGCATACTAACCTGTCATGTTGACTTTCATCATTTACTAGATTTCTAACAAAAACTCATATTTAATCCAAATGATGAGTATTTAGGAGGAATTTTTCACATTAAAAGTGATATAATAAACTTCAAGAGAGTCACATAATACACAAAAGATGAACTATATATTACCCTTATGATTAGATATTAACAAAACCAAAAATGGTTAGTACGAGATCATATAATCCCCCAAAATGATAATCCTTTATAAAAATAAATACTACTATTAATCTCCAAAACTCAAAAAAATTTCCCAAAGTTCATGAAAGACTATTCAGTACACAATTGTCCTTAAAATTAATCAAATTAATCAAAACTATTTTTGAAACCCAAAACTCAGAAGAATTTAAATCACATAGTCTTTCACAGTAAATATTAATATTTATCCCCAAAACATCAACTACTCTTAATGTCTCATACTAAAGTGTAATTAAACTAATCACATATTCTATATTATAGGTTAATCATTTCCATAAATAAACCAAATCAACATATTTTCTTCCAAAATAATATTTCAACCATTACTCCACAATTTAAATCCCAAGGTATTCTGTTTTCCTTAAGCATATAATGTTCCCAAAAGAGAGAATGTCTTCCAAAAAACCGTTATCACATAGTCACCAAATCATTTTTTTATACTAAGAATGTTCATTTGATAAAACATATAATCCCAAATAAACTTATTATTGATCAATAAAATCATTTAACGAAAAATAATTAGTCATACTAACTAAGGACTTCACGTAGTCTAGTTGTAGGTGATAAATAACAATTTCACATTAGTTATGGCTTCAATTCCTACAGTTTTTTCTAACGTGATAGGTTGTCACACAGTCTGTGTGTAGTCGTTTTTCAAAAACTATACAATTCCATAACATTCCAAACAAAATAGGGGCAAATTCCACAAAAATAACCATAACATAATTTATCCTCAATGATTATCTAATACCTTTCATTCCCCCCCCCCCAAAATGTTATAACCATTTATCACTTATAGAATAAATACGAATATTTCTATTATATTAACCATATGGTCATGTCACTTACACTTAAATTACACCATAACCTCTGAAGTTATCTAAACCGACCTCTGATACTAACTCTAAGGACTCTTCCTTAAAACATTACATAATATTATATTAAATGAAAAATTCACATTGAGGATTTTTTTGGGTTTATAGTTTTTGAGAATTAGGCCATAACAATTACATTTAATTTAAAAAATATTACAAAGTAGACACTTTTACTTAGTTTCCATTCTTTTCACAAAATAAGAACTCTTAAAAAAAGTGTCATGTCTAGTTCCAAGTTTAAGACATCATGACTTTTCCTTGATCCCATCCCTGGCCTTATTCTACATTATGTCCTATGAAAATAATTTCAAAAACATAGGATGAGCATGAAAAGCTCATTAGCTGATACACAAAGAATAAAAGCTGTTAGTTTTTCAGAAAAACAAGTAAACCATGAATACATTTGCATAAATAATACTTTTCACCTTTATGAAGTAGAAAATACTCTCCCCTAAATAAAAGATCACCACTTACCCTTTTGTTACCAAAATATTACCATAAAACCCATATAAAGAACACATAACATATAAAGGTAACTTGGGACATAACCATACTTAAATGGAATTACAATATGGTTGACTTCCACATATATCACTAAATGTAATAGCCATACAGCCGACTTCCATACCCAATGCACTGGAGGTTATAACGTAACCTCTCGTCCTGGTTTATCACAGCACCACCCGTTATATGCTTTATCACATAACAACCCATCAAATGTCCACGTACCATCATAACACACAAAATATTTCAAAAATAAACATTTCACTAATAAAATTACATTTTCAATCATAAGAAGTAATTTCAAGATATTGAAATCCTTAATCCATTTTCATAAACCATTTAAAAAGAGATTTTTGAATCAAAGTGTCCTATACCACTTTGAATATTTTAATGGAAATATAATTTCAAAACTTTAAATAAATACTCAAGACCATTTTTAAAACATGGACATTAAAGATAAATATTTAGATTAATAAATCTTTAAAACATTTAAAACTATATTTTAATTAAAAAAAACTTAACAAAATGAGAGATGCTTGAATACAAATAATTGAGGAATACCATTTAATCAAAAATTAATAATATAATGAGAATAAAGGTATTCATGATATAATATTCCAAAGTACATTATATGCACCTTATAAGAGTGAATTGGTGTATAACAACAATGAAGTCTCAATGAAAGGTAAATTGAGTCAAAATCCCATATAAAGAAGTTATCCTTTGATTAAGGACAAATCAATTACATAATTATGTGTGAAAAATACAAATACAACCAATATAAATGGATATTAAGTTTAAAACATTAATAGGTTATTCATACATACTCATAGGATGACATATTCAAGAAGTAAATTTTTAACCCAAAGAATTGAAATTGGGATAAGAAGTTCCTTTTCAAAAATTCGACAGCCTAACGGCGTCACATTAAAATTCAGAAAATGCGTTAATTAGATAAAGAGTGTGTATCATCACTTGGACATAAAATTTACATCAATAATGAAATATAATAACATATCCCAACATAATAAGATATAAATTAAAAGACATAACAAAAAGAAGTATTTTAAAAAAAGGAGGGTGAAAGGTTCCCTTACCGATTTGGTTATATACAAAACTTAAACCACATGAAATAAGTATCATACAATTAAGATTTAAATACTCATCAATGAAATTATATTACAAAAATAGTTCAACGATGGGATGTAAATACAACACACCAAAGGAAATAATGGAAAATATAGCATGAATCTCACAAGAATAAAAAGTGAGATGAAACCCTTTACCACATTGTAATCAACTGAGTCGTATGAAAAAAAGTTAATAACCACCAAAAAATCACAAAGTACTATGAATATAATTAGAATAATGATATTATATATAAAATGGATGTACACAATACACCACAATCAATTAATAAGTGGTGAACAATGGAAATCTCGTCGGAATAAAAGTGAGATAAGAAATCTCCTTACCGTGTGTCCGACTGGACTCATTTGTTTCTTTTGCTTCCAGAATAATAAACTAAAGTTAATTTATACTTAATTAAAAACATTTTTCAAGTTTATTATTCTTTTATATAACACTTATTACCATGTTGTAAACATTATTCAATCATTTAAGTTAATAATCGGTGTTTGGTTGATATTTGGTACTTGAGTCAAAAATGGACGTCTTATAATTACAAGTTGTCCATGTGGTAAATAGTCCATTAAATCCAAAATGATATTAATTATATAGATATCATATATATAATATATATATATATAGTATATATATGAATTTTTAATATTACATAACATTTAGAGGTATGAAATGAAATGCACCGTTCATGGAGACGGTAACTCGTACGTACGCATTAACGCTACTTTCATTTATATTTCATATTTTAATGGAATTAAAACATAATTATACATAGATATATTATAATAACATTATAATATAATATATAATCTCATTAAATCCATACCTTATATGCCCCACATTTGGAATTAACAAGTTATATCACTTTGAGGGGCGACAGTCCGCACTTCCTCAAATGAAATTATCACGTTTACCCATAATGGAAACCATAAATGTATGATTTAAATGGAAAATACAGATGCATAAAGAAAAAATAAACATAATATATTATATATATATATATAGTTCCATCATAATGACCACCATGAGAGGTAGTAGGAGGTAGGCGAACAATCATCGTTTCGTGAGGCGTTAGTTTTCCATCCACGGAAACATTATGTAATTCACCCATTAGATGGAGGTGTGTGTATGTGTAGTTCAAATACCTCACATAACAACATCATAGTATATTGAGTATACTGGTTTTGCTATTAATGAAATGAATAAAAGGTTTTTAGGGGGTTGGAGATGTAAAATAAAAGAAAACAATTTAAGAGATACTATTACCATTGAATTGGGTAACTTCTTTTGGTTTGAACCTGAAGGACCTCTTGAAGTGACTTCTGCCTATGGTAAGGTACTAGGAGTCAGAGAGGGATGAATGGAGCTTAATTTTGTAGATTTTGGACAAGTATAAAGGCTTTAGTGGCGTGAGTAATTGGTAATAAGTGGTATCCTTTTATAATGGAGAGGAGGGGCTCTTTAGGAAAGTGTGAAAAAATTATTTTATTATAAACTTACCTTCGGTTTAAAATGGTCTAAATAACATTAAAGTAAAATAAAAGATGAATCATATTAGAATTAAAATCATCTAATAGTAATTGGACATGTTTTGGATATTATTTCAGTATTTATAATCTTATTTATTTAAAGAATTTATTAATGAGGTAAAAACCGCATCATTATTGTGTCAAAAATAATTTTATTTATTTGATGTATAAATTATTTAATAAATATACCATGATGTATTAAGTCGTTTTATCTATCCAATTAATATTTATATTTTAATATATAACTTATATAACCTCATGTAAAAACTAATTTACTAAAAGATATTTGTTTGTGTCATTTTTTCCTTTATATTAAATCAATTATTCAAAAGTGTCATGATCACTCTTAATTTTCTACATGGGGACCTAAAATCGTCTCAAATATGCCCATGGTCGTCCATTAATCATCCAATAAGGTTATGAAAATTTTTAATGTAATTTTTTATTATTATGATATTCTTTTTACTTTGAATTACCCTATTTAACTTTAACCGTGATAAATAAATTCAAAAGTTACTATTACACAAAAATTATTTTCATCTTATTGAACCACATTTTACTTAATAATAAAATCCATGTATGTTGGATTTTCTAATTTCAATTCACATAATTGGTAAAATTTCATTTAAATGGAAAATTCAATTTTTTAACTACTACTAGGTGCTCTCACTATTCACCAAAAATTTAAGCTTTTTAGAAAAATACAAAAAATTCAGCATAAGCTATATTTGATATTCAAAATTCAAAAATTATGTCTATTTTACCAAATTAAAAACATATAATTCACATTAATTAATTTAAAATTAATTCCTGTAGTCAAAACAAATAGAGTGTTTTTAAGAAACAATTACTATCAAATGAATGATACTTGTTAATGTCCAATTTCAATGTGAAATAAACTAAAATGACCAAAATTGGATTAAATGGTAAAAAACTATTCTAATTAAACTTTAAAACCCATTAAAAAGATAATATAAGCATATAAATAAATGATATTAAACGGCACTTTTGAATTAAAATACAGTATTTTTCACTATTCATCAAATAAATGAACTTTTTCAGAAAAATATCAAAAAAATATCCAAACTAAATTTTGATTTTCTAATTCTAAAGAATAATTTTATTTAGTCAAATATAACATATAAATTTTACAAAAACTATATTTAAAGAGGGTTCTCCATCAAATGGTGGAAAATCTACCTTTTACTGAATATTAGAGTATTAATGCTTAAAATTAGATTCATTCATATTTTGAGCCCCTAACATTTGTTGGATAAATTTAAAAACATTTAACAAGCATGTATAATAATTTTTTTGTTAGTTTTTTTCATTCCCGCCCTTAAAACGGCTAGGCGTTAACTATAATTTAAAATAATATTATTATACTATTATTTTTTAGGTATAATTCAATGTTGTGTGCAACGTAAGATTTCAAAGAAACATGATGTTGTGTATCAGGTACACCATCGAAAATAGAATCCCCTTTAAAGTATAATTTAAATTAAAATCCAAAATATTAATAAATATGAAAATATCTTACTCATTTATTACCAAGGACGTTACAATAAAACACTACCATTTTTAGTATAATTCGGGATTTCCTCAATTTCATTGGAAAAAAAATTCACCAAAAATGTTAGGAAGACCATTTAATAGAAATGTGTTGTCTCTAAACAATAATTCTACCATTATTCTACTCTTCATGTGCAATTCAGGATAGGTTTCAATATCATATGGTTTCCACTCATACTAATATATTCGTATCTTATCCCTAACATTCTTATCATGGAACAATCATTGAACAACCATACCATGGTATCTAATCCCAACACATATGTATCCCATCACCACCGTTGGAAAACACTATTAATTATAAAACCTAAGTCACCATGCATGTAACTGGTCCGAAAATTACATCAACTCATGACATGTATACATCCATTCGCCAATAAAAAATCTACTCATAGTGAGTAATCAACATGAACTATCCATCATGCTGGGATACTTTTCTAAAAGTACTTTACAATCCTCACTCTCCTCTTCCTATGAATATTAATCCACTTAATGAACACTCTTACTAGTTCTCAACCCCTATCTAGCTTTTTCACATCTAAGACCAATGTAATTAGACTAGTGTTACACTGAGTGAACAAACTTAACTCTCACTCTCATGAGTCACATGTCATCGATATTAGGATAAAAAGACAAAAATAATAACAATTATTCTCTTTCATTACAAACTCATCTCAGAAAAATCTATGAGGGTGACTTACCTTTCAATAATCATATGCAATCTCACTCATTCCAATTCCAATTTCATGAAAACCATCCCATTCGAAATTATTCCAAAACACTATGATTCTACCTACATTATTTTCATCCAAGATCCAACCATATATGATCACCATAATCTATATCATCAAGAATATAAACCAAAATCAATGGGTTTAAGTATCCAATATACATAAAAACCAATATCAATTTCAAAAACCACTAAAATTCTTTACATGCTGGAATACCAAGGAATATTTTATGAAAATACTATACCATAAAAATGTATCCAACAACCTAGGTAAATTAGTGACTCATCCAAACCACATCTCTCATAGACATATTTCATGCACCAGACTATCATTGGTCATCAACATGGATTCCATTACTCTGAACCATCAGATGTCTGTCACCAAGCCATCTATTATCTATAATGTCCCACAATGGAATTATTTGCATCCCTTATATATATGTGTATTATATAACCACCATAGGATAACTTTTGTTAAAATATATACATCGTATTCCATCCAAGAGAAGATATTATGGTTTTTATTTGTATAATTCCACCATATTGTTGTATAGGAAATAGAATAAAAGTTATTATTTAAATATTATAAAATTAAGACCTATATTTCTAGGGAAATTAATCAAACATAAGTACACACATGACATGTGAATACATCATGCTAAAAAATGATGCATATAAATGAGCCTCTTTTAAAAAAGGGCTAAGAACAGAAACCAAAAATATCAGGCCCAACTACATTGACCATAATTGACAAATCAATTCAAATCTAATTACAAAAACCAAAATTGCTATATCATAATCATGGAATCCTTGAATTCCAAAAAAATAATAATTCATTACTAGACACTATAAGGTCCACCATAATTTATAACATTTCCTTATTCCCTATATTCATATCCCCAAATAGTAAGACATGATAGAAGATACTATAAAATAATTTTTTAACTCACTTTATAAAATCACTTGATAGTGTTCTACTTAAAGTGAAACATGACATTGGGTTCTCCTCCTTGTAATCCAAAGGAAGAAACATGTGGTGAGGGCCCAAATCATACATTTTGTAACTACATTCTTAATATAAATACCTCAAATAAAAAATTAATTACCCAGACTAATTTATAATATATGATTATAGTGTGTATTAAGAAATAACACATCAATGATATAACAAATTCCTATGGAGTAATATGGTCATACATCCCAAAAGAAGACTATTCGGATAATGAAATAATAAAATATAAATACAAAAAAGAGTATAAATGAGATATTCGAAGACTTTAATCCTTTAATCAACCTAATCATTGATCCACATCAAGATTCTATAATTGCATCCCCTATACAACCATTTATCAGATATGAATAATAGATAAAAGGTCAGTGGTACCATGTAGGGTGTGAGAAGAACATCATTCTTGGGTCTCACAATGTTCACCTAAAATAATCCAGTAAATATAGTTTTTTAAAATGAAAATAAATAATGAAAAATAAATATTCATGTTCGATCATTGTGTTCTAACTAATACACAATGACACTCAACCATTTCAACTTCATCCAACACCAAAAAATCAATCACCTTATACCACAAATTCTAGCTCATACCTGAAGACTCTAGGTATGCTGCTTCAATAAGTCTCAGCTTATCCTCGAAGATAAATGGTTGGAAGACATACTATATATTTACCATTATTTAATGATGTAGTGTGTCAATCATTCTATTCCCAAGACATTTCCCCCTCTCTCAAGGTAGGGTCACGTAACAAAATGTAACCATATCATGCTATGAATTCAGTATTACCCACTCTTATAGGGTAATTTCCAATAACCAAAAATTGAACTAGAACCTTTTAACTTAAGGTAGACCATTCGAACAATGTCTCACTCATGGTGAGACCATACATATATTCTTTTCATCAACCACACCACACTATCCACCCCCCACCCAAAATTTTGGGGCTCAAAAACATAAAATAGACTACAAATTTTCTCTAAAGGTAGTTTTACAATCACCTTCTCACTCAAGGTGATTCCTTAGATCCGGTATTTTATCACATCACATTGATAACTCTTTTCCCAATTTTGGATATTTCATATCACATCATGACCACTATCATCTCAATCAAGGAAGTGACCTATCACATTCTGACCACTACCATCTCAATCATTATAGGGTCGTATATATATAACATAGAAAATACCATTTCTATCAAATAATTCCACCAATGAATTAAAAATAATTATGATCCCATACACCAAGATCTTATCAACACCCACATCATTGAGATCCATTATAAATAATGAAGATAGAACACTTGTGAAACTACAAATAGGGATTCATAGTACCTCCCACATTCCCTTTAACTCAAACCCCAAGAGAAATTCCCTGAATACCTTGATATATATTTTAATTATCATCTCACCATCACACTATCTATGTATGTTAATCCTCCCAATTCAATCTCAATCCCAAAGGATAACTCATCAAATCCATCAGCAGTCTCATCTCATCATTAAGAGATTCCACTAAGTCCTCTAAACCCAATATTGTCTCTAATAATCGATATAAATATTCACTTCCCCATGATAACCTCATATCCAAGAGGGCCCACCTAAGCCAAGCCTCATGATTCCGTTCTACATACTATTCTAATTCCACATCACCAAAGAGTCTTGTAAACCAAGTACTGTCTAATTTTATCCCATTCTAAGGCCTGTTGTAACCCTATGATAAGTCATATAGATTTCTCCCACAACCATAACCTGACCCTCATCCCGCATACATATATGTTGGGATCTTATTCCTTCGTTTTGGAAGAAATACACCATGTAATACCTCTTGTATCATTATTGGGATTATCTTACTCATAGAAAACATCAATCTTCAACTCCATACTCAAGTTATTATTACCCACCATGATTGAGATTTACAGCTATCTCAGCCATTACTAATTGTTCTATGACTATAATTCCAACCAAAATAGGCTTATAAAACCAACTAAGGATATACTTATCTCATCTTAATATCACACACAATCCATTGACCTCTTTTAAGTGAAACAAGATCATTATCCCCACTAGACACATAGTTATAGTGAAATACCAAAATACCCCTTATGTAACATCCATGACTTATTTAAAATTTTAATTTCATTTAATTTCAATTCTTGATACGTTTTGGGGGTTTCCCATGAATGTTTTGGTGGAAATGGTGTGTTTTCACGATTTCGGCCAAACCGTGGGACCATTTCTAGATTTATTAACTAGTTTTATTTCTTTTAAAAATCTTTAGTTTTTCAAAATTATACACCCATTAGACATCTAAAATTTCCACCCCTAACCTATTAATACCACCATATATATATGGACCCTTTAGGAATCCATAATCATGGTGGATTTGGGTTTTTATTTAAGGAATTAGACTAACCCCTAAGCCCATTTCTATTTTTTAAGAATAAAAATTGTTTATATAAAATCATATTCAATATTTATGATTTTTTAGTGATTAAAAATCTCACCAGAGCCAACTGAACTTATTCCCACCACCATTTTCTTTTCCCCCCTTTTGAGCTCATATGCATCATGAATTAGGGAAGAACTTCATAGGCTTTCTCAAATCGTCCAAATCTAAAGAGGTAACGTGTTTCCATTATAAATCATTCAATATTATCTCTCATTCCCTCTTTTAAGTTCTCACATTACCTTATCAACCTTATGGAAACTTCACATTCATTTTTTGATGTTTGGGAATTATAATAATAGTGTATTTGGGGTATATTTCATCATTTTCTCTCAAGTAAATGGGTCTCCTTCCATATTATTCCAATTTTCTTAGAGTTTCATCCATTTTCTTGGGGATTCATTCATTTATTATTGAAGTTCCTAATTTATATGTTGTGGGGATTATAACATAGGTTTTGAACTTGGGTTTATTGGTCTAATATTTTGTTTTTAGCCATGATATAAATCCTGTGTGGTGCGGTGTTGTTGTGATAGATCATTTGCACAAAGATTCAATAGTTTTTACACTTGTGGTAGGTTATTTCATGTGTAACCACTAATATATGAGTTATATTTTCTTAATTTCCATTTTTATCACACATATCTGCCATTATACTTGCTTCAAAATTTTGATTTTGTGACATTGGTTAAGAAAATGATTTTTAGGTACCAATTTTTGGTTAAATTGGTTGTCTTATGAGTATATTCAATGTTATGCCAAATGGGGTTGTTTTATAACTCTTGAAATGTATTTATAAAAAACTTTAGTGATGAGTATTCTGTTTTTGTGAATATGGGTATCTACATAGTGTTCAATGTGGGATTTTTAATGCATTTTGATTGCAAAACATTATTAAATTTTGTGAAGTTATTCTATTGAAATTCTAAATGATTTACAGAGTTATATAAGTGGTGAAAAGAATGAGTATGTAATGTTTTTAGTTAATTATGGACATAAATTATTTTTGTATATGATAATGCCATTTTTTAACATGTGATAATTGTTTGAGCACAACGGTGGAAACCGGGGTATCTTGGAGGGGGGATATGGACTAGTATGATAGTGATTTTGAGAGCATTTATCCCTGTTTTACTGAGAAAAATGAATAAAGACAACACTAACATAACTATATTGATGATGGTTGGGTACCACTCGGTTATGAGAATGTTCCCTACTAGTGTCCCATTCATGAAAATAGGTTTTTCTATGGTTACTTTACAACAAAATAAGATGTGCATGGGGCCGAAGACTAACTAGTGCCATGTGGTGTTCCCGATATTAGTCCTCAGTGAATATTTTGTATTTATCATTGTAATATCATCGTTTTGGAAAAAACATTAGCTTACATTTTTTATTGAAATGATTTCACTCATGGAAAATTCTCTTTGAAAACTATTTAAATTTAGAAGTTTCATTCTCTAAAATGTTTTTCCACTACTTCTTACATATCAAAACTGGCTTGCTTTTTATCTTGTATTTCTTACTATATGGAATATTTTTGTGTTATCCTATAGGTATAAGTATTAAACCTGAATTACATCCATTGGTTGTTAATATACATGAATAATTTTGACATAGGTAAATGCAAGGTCTTGGGGGTAGTGGTTCGGGTTGTTAGTTCCCTTCCATGGTGCGGTGTTGCGGAGAAGACTTGTGCGTGATGACCCCTTTCCATGTATAATCCTTGGGGAATCTTATTTGATAGAATTTTTTTGTATTTGGGCCTATTATTTTACATCTAAACACAGTTATTCAGTTCTTGAATTTGTTTAATGAATTTTTGGAAAGAATTTTCAGATTCATTTTTTTATGTTTAATGTACCAATGCTTGGGTAAATTGATCGTGAACCAAAATCTATGGTACCCATTAACTTGTTCCAGCCCATTGGGGATAGTGAATGACCTTTTAGCCTTTTAATATGTTGGGTTTGGTGCTATTTTTTTTGGTTACCTGATTTGGTTTGTGATAAAATGGAATCAGATGGGGGTTAAGGCTTTTTGGTTATATAATTATTTTGGGAAGAGTCGGGCCAGTAAGGTGTTAGGATATTATGGACATTGATTTTTGATCATGTGCAGGGTGCTTTTCCCACACCAGACTTGGTATAACTCGAGTCACCATGGGACATTGGAATTGTTTGTTTGACTTCACTTCCAGTGAGACATGTGGGTGAGAGACTACACGTTGACAGTGGGTGGGGGTGGGGCAGTTGTTTCTTTTATCATTGTAATGTGTTTGGATTATTTATATTCGATATTATTGAGGAATTGTTCCTTATTTTTTTACTAATTATTTTTCTTGGGGATTTTTTGTTTGGAAGAAACATTTCTCCCTAGAAATCTTGCATGCATCCATGGTAGGAATCTGGAGAGAGTTCTCCCTCACCACTTGACTGGAGACTAGTAGAGTATGTGGTTCGGACTATCCAAGATATAGTACATGGATTAACTCTTCTTCCATCTCCTGTTATAGAATATGAGAGAGTTGTCCAAGAATGGTAATGTCCTAGGATTTTTTTTAAAAAAGACTCCTACATTCCAAGGTTTCATAGAACCCCAAGAACTAGAGGAATTGATCGAAAAGATCGAGGGCATTTTTGAGTTCCTGGACACACCTGAGGAGGTCAGGGTGATGTGTTCCTGTTTTCTGTTGGAGGGTCCAAGAAGCAATTGGTGGGAATCAATACTTCAAATAGGCATTAATGAGCATATCTGTTAGGCAGATTTCAAGGCCATCTTCAATGAACAGTACTACCCAGAAGTATTGACATATACTAGATCCTGAGAATTAGTTGATCTCATTCAGGGGTACCATTATGTGATATAGTATGCCAAATTGATCACTGAGATGGTTATTTATTCTCCTAAAATCATCTCTAATGAGCAAGAGAAGGCCTAGAGGATTGTGAATGGCTTACTGCCGGAGATACACTTCCATGTTTTCTTGTTTAAGTTGAGGACCTATGTTAAGGTAGTTAACTGGGCATTTATTGCGGATATTGACCAATAATAGAGGGACATTTTCTCTAGTATAGTATCAGTAGTTGGGATTGAAAGAGCATTAGTGAAGAAAATTAGGTGAGTGGAGAAGGGGGAATGGGGAGGTGGTAGTTCAGGCCACTCTTCTAGGTGTTTTCATCTATTTCATCGGATGCGAGATCCATCATGTTCCATTAGTGTGGGAGGATGGGAAACATCTAACTAGCATTCCAATTTCCTCTGATACCTTATTATCAATGTGGAAGTATGGGTCACATGAATCTCTTTGTGGGGTGGCACATCCACTTCATAGTGGGGCAAGAACAGTGGATTCAAGAGAAGTGGCAGTTCCGACAGAGCCGTCAAGGGATGGGGGATCATGATTTGGTGTTTGTGGTAGTAGGGCTAGGTCATCTTCAAGAAAGAGCCAGTTTAGAGAACAACCACAAATTGGTGGTCATTCTCAGGTAGAGATCAGACATCTCCATTAAGTGGATCAGGCACCAGCAATATTAGAGGGGGGGCTGTTGGTTGATTTAGGTAATGATTTGACTGAATCCTCAATTGAAACTTCTTTTTTTGACACTAGTTCATGTGTTTTATTCATTTCCACCCATTTTTTGTATACACTAAATTTTCTAACTGTGATTTTGTCCTTTTTGATGGAGTTTGTGGCACCACTGGGAAAGAATAAAGAGCAAGGTCTCAGGTGCCCATCATGTTCATTTTATATGTCAAGGAATGAGATGGGGTGGGACTTCCTTTTATTAGATTAAGACCTATTTTATGTGATACATGGAATGGATTTTCTTGTACACTTTTAGGTGAACATCAATTGTTGTAGGTGGTGGATCAGTTTCATGGATGGTGATCAGAGTTGTTAGGTTTTTCATGGGGAATGGGATACTTAGTCGAGTCATGTAGAACCTACACACCTAGAGATGTGGGATCTTGTTTTTCAGTTATCTTCACACACGATAGAAGAAAATTATCATTTTTAGGATGGTGGAATATCTCTTGTAGTGGAAAAGTGTACAATGGTATTTCTGGATGATTTTTTAGGTTTTCACCGAGATAGGGATGTGTTGTTCTCAATTGATCTAGCACTGGGAACACATCTGATATCTTTTCCCTCCAATCACATGTCCCCTAATAAGCCGAGGTAATTAAAGGTACAGTTGGATGACTTAGAATCCAATGGATTCATTCTTTTGAAAATATCTCCTTGGGCATCTCTGGTGTTTTTCATGAATCAGGATGACGGATACCTCCAGTTGTGCATTGAGTACTAGAATCTGAATAAGGTAAAAATCGAGATCAAATATCCTTTTCCTTGAATAGATGACTTTTTAAATTAGTTGAAGGGGGAAAGGTGGTTTTCTAAAATATAAATTCTTTAAGGATATCATCAACTCGGGGTGAAAGAGGCAGATATTCCAAAGACAGCCTTCTAAAGCATGTACGGCCACTTCGACTACATAGTCATTCCCTAAGGATTGACCAATGCTCCAGCAGTATTTATGGAACTCATGAAGAAGGTTTTACATTAGTATCTCAATTTTCATTCCATTGTCTATTAGGATGAAATCCTAGTATATTAGGGATCTGAAGAGGAACATGAGCATCACATTCGGATCATTCTAGTTTCTTCGAGAGAGAATCACCTTTATAAAAAGTGGTCTAAGTGAACTTTCTTGATCATGGATGTGAAATTTATGGGGGATTTGATCTCAAAGTAGGGGGTTTTAGAGAACCCTAAGATGATCAGTGCAATTATGTCATGGGAGAATCCAATTAATGTGTTCAAGATTGTGAGTTTCCATGGTCTGGCTGGTTATTATTGGCGGTTTCTTCAGGATATCTCTCAGCTTTCTTCACAGATGACTACGCTCACCCAGAAAGTGGTGAAGTTTTTATAGGACATTGACTATTAGGAATACTTTGAGGAGCTGATGTAGTGGTTGACTACCACCCATGTTCTGATTATTCCAAAGGATGGAAAGGGGTATGTTGTGTATTATGGTGCTTTATGTATGTGTCCCAAGTGTGAGCTTATGTAAGATGATCGTCTGGTGTTGTATGGATCGTTCCAACTCTGACCACCAAAAAATAATTAATCAACCCACAACATGGAGCTAGCAGATTTGATGCATGATTTGAAGATATAGAGTCACAATCTTATTGGGGAGAATTTTTTGGTCCACTTTGATTCAAAAGTTTGGCCTATATCTTATCGCGGAAGGACCTCAACTTGAGGCAGTGTGGTTGGATCAAGTACAAGTCGGGGTTTAACTTTTACATAGTCTATACCCTAGGAAAGGGTTACGTGGTGGTCGTCGCCTTAAGAAAAAGTGTCCCAATGCAGGCTTTGAGGGGATTCGATGATGAGTGGACTCTGATGTCATACATTTCTCAGATTCATGTAGAGACCAATGTAAAAAATGGGGGTGTGTTTATGGTGAGAAATCGGATGAATCCTTCTCTAGTGGAGGAAATTCAGCGTGAATAGCCAATTGATGAGCGTTTTAAGTGGTAAAAGTATTTTCTCTAGGGTGGGTGAATGTCTTTTGATTGGTCATTGCCTCCTAAGGGAATCTTGTGCTTCATGGGTTGTTTAGTAGTGTTGTTATCTCTACATAAGGTCATGATACATGATAGGCACCAATCTCGGTGGGTTTTCCATCCAGGTTCCACCATGATTTTTTATGATGTTCATCAGTAGTTCTGGTGGATTCATATGAGATGATACATCTTAGAATTTGTGTTGTGATGCTATACATGGAAACAGAAGATTCTAGAGAATCAAACTCCATCTATTTTTTTCAATCCATTACCCATACTTTTTTTTAAGTGGGATGAGGTCACTCTAGAATTCATTATTGGATTTCTTCATACACGACGGGGTAAGAATTCAATTTCAGTGGTGATTGATTATCTGACCAAATCAACCCACTTCATTCCAATTAGATATACAAATAAATTGGATTGGTTGGGCAATTTGTATATTCAGGAGGATGTAAGGCTCCATGGTCTTCCTTCATTAGTTTTCTAAGATAGATAGTCTTTCTTCACATCTCCATTTTGGGAAGGCCTTCAGAAGGCCTTGGGGTCTTAGATTGAGATGAGCCTGGTAAACCATCCTGAAGCAGATTGTCATACAGAGTGGGTGAATTGGATTTTAGAGGACATTCTCTATGCATGTGTTCTGGACTTTTGATGTCCAAGGACATCAATTTGGTATTGGTTGAGTTTTTTTATAACATTTACCAATCCCCAATTTTAATGGATCATTTAGAGGCACCCTATGGTTAGCCTTGTCGATCCCCCCAGTGTCGGGATGTGGTAGGTGAGACCTCACTATTAGTGCCGAGTCTGGTGTAGGAGACATCTATGAAGGTATAGTTGATCAGGTAGTGCTTATTGATAGCTTATATTCTCTATAAATAGTATTCTAACCAGCGGCATTGATACCTATAGTTTTCTTTGGGTGATAGGGTATTTTTGAAAGTGTCCCCTTGTCGGGGCCATCATCGATTCGGAAAGCAAGGGACATTGGTGTTGTGGTATGTCAGACCTTTTGAGATCACCTAGAATATTAGAATGGTGGAATATAGGTAGGCCTTACCTTATTTCTTTATATCCATTCATGATGTCTTCCATGTCTCCCATTTGATGAAATACAACCCAGATCCATCCCATGTATCGAATTGGGAGGAGTTGGATATAGAGCCTGATTTATCTATTTTTGAGGGTCTGGTGAGAATAGTGCACTTCCAAGAAAAATTTATTTTGGGAAAGTATATTCTACTAGTTCGGGTTCTTTGGAATCATGTTAATGATACACATGATACTTTGGAGTGGAATTTGTCGGTTGAGAAGGAGTTCCAAGCTTGTTTTTCATCAATCATCAGGTTGAATTTCTAGGGAGGAAAGTCATTCTCAGTTGGGAGAATGGTCACATAAATGACTTGTATTAAAAGTTAAATTTCATTAAATTGCTATTATTTCATTTTTGTGGGGGATTCAAATTAAATTTTTGAGGAAAGAGTGAGTTTTCAGGATTTGGGCCAAACCGTAAGCATATTTCCCGATTTAAAATCCAATTATGCTTCTTTTAAAACTCTTTATTTTTTCATAATCTTTCACCCAATGCACCCCCAAAAGGTCCTCCCTTGAAATATTAACATAAAAATTTCAATTTATACCTTTTATGAATCTATAATCATGGTGGATTTGGGTTTTTTTATGGAATTAGCCTAGCCCATAAGCCAATTTCCAATTTTTAAAAAATGTTTATTCAATATCTTATTCAATTTTTATGATTTTTAGTGATTCTAATTCTCACCTGAGCCCACTAACCCTAGGAGTCTCCCCATTATCTTTTCCTCTATTTTAAGCACATATGCATTGGGAATTAGGATATAACTTCTTAGTCTTTCTCAAGTATTCCATATTTGATGAGGCAACATGTTTCCTTCATAACTGCTTCAATTTTTACTCTTTTATCCCATTTCAATTATCACGTGACCTTCTTAGCCTTATTCAAACCTCACATTCATTTTTTAGATGTTGGTAATTTTAGATACTGGTATATTTGGGGAAATTTCATCAAGATCCCTTATGTAAGTGGGAGTCCTTATTTTTTCCTCTCATTTTCATAGAGTTTCATTCATTTTCATAATGATTCACTCATTTCTTCTTCATGTTAATAATTTCCATCAAGAGGGTATACAAACCTAGGGTCTGATCTTGGGTTTCTTGTTCTAATAATGTGTTTTTACAATTTATCTATGTTTCTTGTGGTGCGGTGGTGGTGCGGTTGATCTTGGGCATAAATATTCCATGGTTTTGACACATGTGGTAGGTGATTCCATGTGTATTCACTGTTAGATGAGTTATCTCTGCTTAATTTTCATTTTTATCAGACTTATCCTTCATTATACTTGCTATAAAATTATTTTGGGTGACATTTGTTAATAAATTTATTTTTAATTACCATTTCTTTGTTAAATTGGGAGTTTTACATGTCAATTCTATGTTGGGACAATTGGTGTTGTTTTATACCTCTTGTAATGGATTTATAAAAAATAATTAGTGCTGAATTTTTTTTGGTGAATATGGGTATGCACATAGTGTTCAAAGTGGGGTTTTTAATGGATTTTGTGCACAAAACATTGTTAAATTATGTGAATTCATTCTATTCAAATTATAAATCTTTAATTGAGTGATGTAAGTGGTGAAAATAATGTGTCACTGCTTTTTTGAGTTTATTATGACCATACGTGATGTGTTTAAGTGATAATGGATATTGGTAACATGTGGAAATTATTTAAGAACAAAGGGGGGAAACCAGGTATCTAGGAGGGTAGAAATGTTCTAGTACGCTAGTGATCCAGAGCTGTTTTATCCCTCTTTCCCTGATTAAAATGGATAACGAAAAAATTAAACAAACTATATTAATGATTTTTTGTGACAACTAGGTTATGTTTATGTCCCCTAATAGTGGATTGTGCACTATAACATATTCATCTATGGTTAATTTTCACTGAGATACGATGTACATGGGGCATGAGACTAACTAGCTCCTTGGGTCGTTCTCAAGATTAGTGCTCATTGAATCTTTTGTATTTATCTTTGGAATGTGGTGGTTTTGGCTCGAAAGTAATGAATTATACATGCTTTATTGAAAGTTTCTCACTCATGTAAAATTCCCTTTGAAAATAGTTTACATTTAAATGTTTTATTCTTCAGAAATAATTTCCACCCCTTCTTTCTTATCAAAACTAACACGATTTTTATCTTATATTGCTTAATATATTGAATATCTTGGAGGTATCATATTGTTCTTAGGATCTAACCCTACTTGCACCCCATGGGTGTATGTATACTTGATCATGTTTGACATAAGAAAAGGCAAGGCCTTAGGTGATGGTGGTTCGGGTTGTTGGTCACCTTCCATGGTACGGTGTTCTGGAGGCGGCCTGTGGGTGATGACTCCAGATCGTGTGATGTCCATGGGGATTTTTTTTAGCTATATTTAGGTTTCCATGGACCAATTGTTTAATGTTTAAACCTAAATATTCTGTTATGTATTTTACTTAATTCTTTTTTGGAATATATTTTTAGATTCGTTTTATCGATTGTTTCTTATGTTCTATGTATTCATACTGAGGTAAAGTGTTCTCAAACCAATATATATAACACTCGGGAACTTGTAACAGCTCGTGGGGATATGGGAATACCCTTTGGGACATGTCATAGGTGTTTTTTCATTCCAGTTTGGATGGAAACCATATTTGATTCGTGACACCTTGTGAAATGATGAACATCTTCTAACAATAGGAAGACTAGTGAAATCCTTTCCTTTTATAAGTTAACCCTAAATTCATATACGTTTTACTATATCTCTTAGATTAACATAGGAACGCATATTATTTTTGTATTAAAGGTACCAACTACCTCAAATTTTTAGTAACTACCATTGTGTTTCACTAATAAACTTCAGTCAATCATGTCCATCCCTTATCCATGCTTGTAGAAAAAAATTCATATCTTAAGTGAAAACAACCAAAATAATAATTTATAATTAATAATACAATTTAAACCTAAAAATTATAATATCATAAAAAATAATTAGATATTTTCGTATCAATAAAACAAGATGTAACATTGTGTATACATCATATTGGTAACTCTTTTATCTATCAAATGAAAATATATAGCATTATTAGATGATTACCACTTTTCTTTGGTGATATCATCATCAAAACCCTTGTAAAAGACACTAAAATTAGTGGATAACGTATGAGATAAATAGTAGATTTGAAATTTAGAAAATCATACATAGATACTCTATATAGCCTTATAAAAATCATTCCTTGTAATATTTCCTTTCTAGATACAAGTCACTACTATCCTATTTATAATCTACTCGTGAATTTAGATATTCCTCCTCATAAGCTAAATGTTGTTGAAAAATATCATGGGTCTAAATTTTTACCATGCAGAGACTATACCCTTATATCTAATTTAAATAATATAAAACTATCAAAAATTGTCAATATAAATAATCAATGAAATATGAATCTAAAGAATTAGAATCATGTCATACCATATTAAATGAATTTCAATAATCATAAATCTTAAATGAGCTAAAACTATATTGATAAAATATAAAAATAAATAATTTAATAGAATTGAAAATAGGGTAAACTTCCATCTCTAATGCTCACCTCATCGCAGTCTCTAACCAACCATGTTATATTGATCATCCAATATAGGAATATTCCATATTTGAACCAATGTTAAACGTGGTCTACAAGACCAAAAAAGTGCTAGGGCCACCCAAGAAGGGTGTGAGTAAAACCCAATGGAACACCACAAACAAAATCAATAATCTGACTAGTAATTTTTTCTGTATATATATGATTAAATATTATATTCATCATGAAAAACATACAAAAGCATAATAAAATATCAATCATTGATCCTTGGGTTCTATGATGTCACATGGGTTTGACCATACCTAAATTGTTTTGTGTTGGATGACTCTGATCATGTAACATAACTATTGAGGAGAATACATATCCTCCCATGGAATCTAATATATTCATATGAGTATATATGCTCACATGGGGGGAAAGTGGCTTTCTAGGGACATATCATATGTACAACAGTCAAGTCATATAGAATCCCACCCATATATCAAATATCATAGTAGCATGAATAGAGACCCTCTCGTACATATCATATTATAAATTGGGGTATAACATCTCATCCATACCTCTCATATAATAAACGGGGGTATATCAACCTAACTATAATATATAATATCATAATCAAGGGGAATAGAATCCCACCCATCAATCTCACATAATTATCATTGGAAATAGCATCCAACCAGTAAATCACCGGTCATAATAAACTGCATAACATCCCACCCATAATAACACAGAAATATTAGGGGTATATAATCTCACCCATAATATCGAATATCTTAATTGGGTTTATACCATCCAAATAATTCATCTGAAATAATAATCAAAGGGAATAATATCCCACCCATTCATATCATATCATAATTGGGGGGTATAGAATCTAACCCACACATTTGATTATATTGTCCTTACATGGGATGGATACATAAATTAACACATCACACAGTTACCTAGTTGTCTTCTCAAGTGCACCACCAATTCTCCACACAACGGGAATAAGTAATATCTTCATGATAGCCTCTATATAACGACCATCTCTATAGTCATCATAAAAAATTTTCACCATTCAATGGTCACCTATGCCGTATAATTTCCCCTTGGACCTATATGGGTTTCTTTATCAAGTCTCCAACAGTAAAGCCCATTCCCATTACTCTGAAGAAAGTCCATCCCTCAAAAATTTCAAGATCAAATCATCTCCTAATTGACCTTATAGTTAAACCCATCCTACAATCAACACACCAAGATAAACTAGATTTCATATCTCTTCCAAAAAAAACTAGGTATATCCACCCGCACCCAACTTTCCCATAGTCATGCATAGTGTATACCCACAAATCCACTCACATATTTGTGGGGCTATGACACTCACCTCATAATCACCCATCAAACTAGCATGATGTCTACATGAAATCCAATGGTTCTAATGTGTCCTATACCAAGGGAAATCATTCAAAATCCATAAATCTCTCCTTCAGAAATGGGTATAAGAGAACCAATATCATCATCCACAATGTTCGTTTTTTGGGTTATACATCGTTCTTGGGTTTCAGTATCCCACTACACATTACTATGATCATGCCATAGACCATAAATTTTCTATTTACCTTTATGGAATTCAAGGGCCTATCATGGAACTTATTACTTATGTTCTATCCATACTTTTTTTTCTAAGAAAATATTATTTAATTAAAAATGAATCACCCTTATTTGAATGTCAACATATCAAATGATCTTAAAAACAATATATATATATATATATATACATTAGGATGATGTATAAGGGCCACCTACAGCACACAAAAATGCATTCCTATTATGAATGCTCAGCTAATAGAACCCACAATCATCCAAGACTCATATAAGGAAACACTAACTCCCAAGATATGAGATATATCTCTAGTTTTAAACAACAACCAACCGTACATGTAAGTTCATTATTGCACTCCTGGAATCCTTATTAAAGAATACATATCTACCATCACCTAGATATCTAAAAATTTATACCAATTATCTCATAAGATTATACCAATCTACAAGTAAATACTACACTAATGAAGTGGTGAGAAGTATCATGTGTCCTTCCTCATTTAATTTCTAATATCCATCACATGAAAAATCCCCATCATTCCCCAATGATTATAATATTCTCTAGGGGACTCAACATCCAAACCATATCCCAAAATCACACTAAATATGTAGTTTCAGAAGTAAAATTATATTTAAAAATAGAGGTAAAAAAATTATATGTATCTTCAAGAATATATCATAAAATATTCCTCATATCAAGGGGGGTAACAATGGGAATAAGAGGGAGAAGATTCAGCCAAATTCCCATTCCTTAGGTACATCTAGACCAAAAATACAATGTGGGGTGACTGTAAAATGAAAAATATCCCCAAGATAAAAACCCATAATGGTTATATGTCTTCATGGCTTCATGGGGGTTGTATTTTGGTGTTGCCTCACCCTTCCAGACTACAACAAGGAAAAAATTGGTTGTGTTATACCAAATCCAATTAGAGTGCCTATCCAAATAGATCTCACTGTCATACTGTGACCTATATGGGTCATATAATGGAATTACTGACCAAGTTGAGTCACAAGCCTCCTATGAATGACATTCTCCCATTGCAGTGTAGTTTCCCTACACTCCCTCCCACAACAACCACAAAAAAGGTTTCCACATAATAACCAACCTCCTATGAAAAAAACCCTAAAAAGAACGGGATCACCCAACATAACCCCAAAATCTATCCAATTTGTAAAATACACTACTATGTTTCTATAAATATCCAAAACACCCAATTGTGATTATCCAACCATCAAAATTTATATCTGAGTACTGATTCAAATAAATAATTTGTGGCTCCATGAAAAAAAGTTCACTTCCCTCTAAATTTCACAACCCAAAAATATGTCAGTTTATACAAACATTCATTAATGGTGGTAAAATGGTGTAAGATCATTGGGTAGCAATATGAAATGGACCTCTACTCATTCCATTTCCCTCTAAAATCAATGGTTTCTACCATGAAGGAAATTATTCTTCTCTTCTTTTTAAAACCAACTAGTGGGACCAATTAATTAGTTACCTATATAGTTCACAATGTTAAACCCTCCTTGGGTCACCCATAATATCATGTTTGGTTGGGTCATTCAATGACACAACACCCCCCAACAAAAATGAATATCCAATGGTTCCTAACTCTATCCTGTGTCCTCCTTAATATATTTAATAGACTTCTCCCTCTATTTTATGGACTTATCACTTCACACTATAATGAATCCCCACAAATAGTCCTGATATTGAGTTATGACCTTCAAAGCACATTTTTACCCTCTTTACATCATGACCATATGGGTAATATTGTGACCTTACTTCCTTTAAAAAATCACAAATGCATAATGTAAGGGTCCCCACACCCAAACATAAGAGTCATCACCATTGCATGAAACCCACCACTTGTGTGCAACACTGATACCTAAGGGAATTCACCTATATGTAAAATTAATCATCATGGAATGTATCCTCCAATCATGGAATAATTAATATATATAAGGGTACTTATCCAATACGTCAAGGCCTGTCCTTAGTGTAAAACCCCATAAACCCCAACATACCTTGATACTCATTTATATTAGGTGAACCGACGACCTATAAATCATGGTTTCTACCTATCCTTGGTATGATCCCTCTACCATCCTTTGTTACAATTTAGCCTTCAAAATCCATTGTTTAATGGGATGTAAGCAGAATAGTTCATCAACACGGCCACTCAGGCCAAGTGAAAAAATTTACTCGAAAACCCAAAAACATGTCTGGGTCCCCAGAAAATATTAAATAAAATATCATAGAGATGACCCAATAATTGAAATAATTATTTTTGCGAAAATTATCAAATTATACCATATATTTATTAAAAATTTCTATTTACCTTACAATTTAAGCACCCATAGTGATTTGGGTCATTACATCTTTGCAACCTAAAATATATATCCTTTATAATATAATTATTCTAGTTAACATGTTTCAAAACACTATATTTCAATCTCTATGTGATCATACCATATTATAGAATATCCTTCTTTAAATATCAAATATGATATAAACGTTTCTTCATTTTTTTTTTTAGAAAACTGCATAGACGTGGAAATGGTGAATATTGTATCTGTCAAAAGTCAAGATAAAGTTGAAATTTCCATGGTTGTTTAAGGATTAGTTTTAATTTCTAGTTTCATGTTTTTTAATGACATGGAATTAGATATGATTCAGTAACTACTCAACCTATGTATTTCAAGTTTCTAAACACCCACAATGTGTGATTATATGGTCTTGTTGATCCATTTTATTGAATTGATTTTGTATAATATTAAAATGGATTTTTTTTGACATTGAATTGGAATATCAGACTTCCAATAAATATATATAATAAGAAACAATCTAAAAAAAATTTGATAGAGGGAAAAAGTGTGTTGAAAGAGTGTTTTATATATTTGGTAGGTTTTATAGAGAATATGAATAAGAAAATACGAATGAGTGGGAGGAAATATAAGGTATATTAATTAACACATTTATTCAAGTAGGGATTCATTGATGTAAAAATTTTAGATTCAATTAAAAATAATTTTTTATGCTAGGTTTGTTTAGATAATTTTTTTTTCATCGTTTTGACTGATGTTTAAATATTTTTCATTCATCATGATCAATCAACGAATAAGTGAATATTGTGTTGACTCCAAGATTAATGAAAAAACACTGAGGGAATAGTTTTTACACAAAAAATGTAAAGTGGAATATCTTTTTATATGTTAATGATTATTCTTGTTATATATTTTAATGATTATTTATATAATTGGGTGGAACCACATTACACCCTTCAGGGTATATATATAGTTAACATTTTTTCATGGATACTCCATGATCATTTTTATCAAGGGGGGATAGTGTATCATGTGACCTTCATTTTTCTGAATCATTCCAATGTTGAATCCATTCATTTTGAATGGGGAACCCCAAAAATTCATAATACCTCTAAGTTTTAATATTTTCAAATTCTATAAAAATGATAATATTAAAAAATATAATCACTTTTATCAATGATGAATGTTTCTTGTGGATGAGTCTAATAAAAGTATTATTCATTGATCACCCCCTCGCCCGATGTTTTTAAATCCTCAATATTTAAAGATATATTTGTATCATGGTATCTTTCATCTTCAATACATTATAAATAACATGAATCTAATCAACTAAATCGTTAATTTTTTCAATAAAACATGATGGGTTCTACATGCCATGAAGTCTATCAACATCACCAGTTTCATTCAATCTAAAACATAAAAAATATCTCCAAATATTTTATACTTTTACTATCTTCAACATGTTTAATATAAAACATGGTGTGTTTTATGAAATAGGTTCATTTTATCACTAAACATACTATTCATATTCACATTTATACTCTAACTCCCATAATATATACAATGTAATGATTATAAAATTTTTATTCTTCATAATCTAAAACTATTAAAATGTTTTCTATCTATGAAAATGTCAAACATATAATTAAAAAATGAAAATAAAAACTTAAAATAATATTTTTTATATAAGATACCTCACAAAAAAATCATTTTTTAAAAAATTTCAATTAAATATTTTTATTTATTGAGACTCAATTATAATCCTATATAACTTTTTATCCAAAGTTATGCTTTCTATTACAAGGAATTGTATAAAATAATTAAAGTTATTTATCATGAAACTATAACACCCTTTTATTGGTATATTTTTTATATCATTCAATCAATCATATAACATATATTAAAGGATTTATTTTTTCAAGAAACACCTTGATGATCTTAATCTTTATTGGTCATTCAGACTATATCGAATCGACTTAAACATTTGTCCCACCAAAAACAATGATATTAAAATTATTTCGAAGGTGATTATAATTCAATTAAAATAAAAATATATATAATGGATTCACACTAACCAAGATTGATATATTAATTGATATTTCACTTCACCAATACATTATAATAACTTGAATGCTAAAATATATTAAAATATAATTAAACCTCTACCAGAATTATATTACCAATAAAGTGGTAAAATTTTCAAAAAAGAACATAATTAGGAATATAAAATTTTAATAGTATTATAATTTTACTATTATATATCATAAATATATTATTTTTACTCTCTCTTAAATCACAAATCACTAGTCCCATTTTTATTATAACTAATACATTTTTTATTAGAATAATCTCTACCTCACTAATGTTGGTATAAAATAATTATGGTCAAAATGGACTCTTATATAACGATTTAAATGGTAAATTACTAATGGATATGTTAATACTATTATTATAATCATACTTATCCATAAGAGGATTTCCAACCAAAATCCTCTAAAATCATGAATTACAACACATAACAATTCCCCTGATGTATATATTAACCACTCATTATTATCATAAATATGAGGGTAAAATGATTTATATTTGAAAGAAATGGATTCAATAGATTGTTTTAATCCATATATATAAGGTAAATTGAGAGTTATTTCCTTAAAGGATAATTCATTTAACACTATAAAGCTTAAATTTCCCTTCTATTTAATGTAATTCCAAACTATTTACCATAATTGAATCACTGGGGTATATGATGTTAGATTCTTTTTTTAATAGATCAATAATTACCCATACATAATAATTAATTCTTAGTTAAAGGGGATATATAATCATAAAATATATTATTTCACCCTCCTATATCAACTATAAAATATTCCATGTTGGAAAAACTTTTTATAGAGTATAGGTTTCTGTTTTCACCTATTGGCATAAAATACACAAACATAAAAACTCAACCTTTTATTAACTTATCCCAAGACACTATAACTCTTTTTTCAAGTAATGATACATCTTTTTAATATTCAAATACACTACAATTGTTGGTATGTGGTGACCACATGAAGATACCTATAAATTGATTAGGGTATCACATAACTACCCATGGAATCATATTTCACATTCGTTATCGTTATTTTTAAAATATGATCATATATGATGACTTTTCATGAAGCTATCATAATCTCCCACTCTTATGTTGTTTTCTAAAAATAATAAAAATTTACATAATCACTAATACCAATTGAAATTTTCAAACCATAGGATGAATACATATTATATAATTTTATGTGAATATTTTTCATATTTAATAACAAATAACACCAAATAACAAATTGGATTATTGACATCAGAAATTATATACATAAAAAAATTATTTTACAAATAGTAATCCACATCTCAAAAAAAGAATCTTCAGAAATGATACGCTATAAGAAATATCATACATAATACTCTTCCTAATTACCTAGGAAATAGATATATAATAAATTGTAATCTTAGTAAGATGTGACTATAATTGATATAAATTGAAGATAATAAGTGAGATAAATATTATCATGCGGGTATGATAATATAATGTACCTAAAATAAGAAAATTGTACACCATAAAAATGGATGGAAAATCTTGAATATTATAACAATTCATTCAACATAATATTTAAAATAATTAATGGGTATGTTAGATGATGATAAAATAATCAAAATACAAGGATAAAAAACATATAAATTTTTCATAACATAGAAATATGGAAGAAAACATAGAAACCATTTTTTATATCAACTATCACCATCATGATCATCATCATATGGAAGATATAACTCTGTAGTATATTAGGTTCACTCATCAATTCTATACATATTATATCACGAAATATAGAACAATACTAAATGAATTACCAAAAACTAAAACAAATTGATGAGAGAAGGGATACAAAACGAGAGAGTCATGCAATCCATAAGAAGTGGAGGCCATGTGCATCTCCTATAATGATGTTCACACCACCGATTGGAAAATTAATTGTATAAAAATATTCCATGGTGGGTCTCAGTGAAGATGTCATGCCAAAAAATCATCCACCCGATTACCTTCATGAAAAATATAAAAGAACTCATTTTCCTTGTCTAAGATAGGGAAACATTTGAAAAATAAATAAATGATGCACTAGAGTGTGAAGTGGTGTCATTAAGGAAGTACCATAGGATCCCCAAATATGTTTCTAATGAAAATAAAGGGATGATCATTCTATGGAATATATAATGACCATAGATCATAGTCCTTCATTTAGAATAGATAGAGACACCAAACCTGTAGAAAGAATTGAAAGAAAACATTATTGTGTTGTCCTAATCGTGTACAACACCTCCCACCCCCATATTACCATGGAATCATGAAATGGAAACATTAAGATTCAGTCCAATTGGTGTGGGGACCAACTCTCCCCCTGCCAAGGCTATGAAGGGAAGGATCAGTCAGTCGAGTGGTTTCACACCAAGTATCATTTGAGAGAATATATGTCTTATCCATTCTTTAGTGGTAGTGAAAGATAAATAACCAAGAATTTAGATATTTCCACAAAGTAATTTCTAAATGAAAGAGTATTGTTACGTAAAAAAATAGTTTCTTTTTCCCATATTCTCTAACACCCAGTTTCTAGTAAGAGCACTTTTCCTTTTTTTCAATTTGGTTTCAATTAGTACCTAAAAACAACCCCTCAATAAAATCATCAAAAGTTCCCACCACATTATGAACCACCGCAAACTCACCCAGAACACACCTCACATGATTATCCGATTTTCTATCATAGAAAAGGTATAGGGTGTATTTACCTTTGTGATAGGAGAAACATGAGCATTTAGCATCCAGGTGAACACCGCTTCCATGGATAGCCACATCAGTAGGGAGCGTGTAATTCTGTATTCTCAAAACTAAGAAGTTAAACATATAAGGGATTTATTTACACCACATAATTATTCCTTAATCATCACCATCAAAATAAGCGCTCATACCCTTTCAAAATCCATTTTTAGAAAAATACCTAGACAAGATACTCATTAAGACACACTAGTATGAAACATCCTCTATCTTCATATTCTCGAAGAATAGTTTTTTGGGTGGTTCAGGGATAAATTTTATGAAATAAAGGTTGAAAATATCTTATTTTAAGGATAGTCTAGCTTTGGCCATCCATGAAAGTTAAGAACCTATCCCACATAGTTGAAGTCCTAAAATATGATTTCCCCATTGCCCTGGATCTACCCTGAGATATTTTTCATGTCTGGAATATAACATTAGAGTGACCTCTACATGGTAGAGGGGTGGTGTCTTATTGATCTAAAGATATTACCATTTATAACTATGTTTAACCTACTCTTGGGGGACCGCCCTTCAATCACCTCCCATTATATTTTCACACGAAAAAAATATATTTCATCATTAATGTTACTAACATTATTACCCATATGATCAACTTGTCTAGAAATTTAATCCTTTAAGGCCCAATGGTAATACCTCTCTCCAAGGTTGTCCTAGTGGAAATATCATTAGTGATTCAAAATATTCAGAATAGTAGTTTTTGTAACCATGATCACCAATAAGATATTCATGGGGTTCAAGGAGATTACACAATTAATGACTGTAATCCTTCCACTAAAATATTCAATGACATATTTCCAATTGTTAATGTGGTTGGTGATTTTATTGAGTAGGATGTAAATGTGGATAATTTACACTCTACATGATGTTTCAGGAGCACCCATATAATCCACGGTTAAATTTCTTTTATAATTTACTAATTTTTTATAAATATTGATCCATCTCTTATCCAGACATGAGGAGGGGAGAATCAGACCACTTTAAACTTTATTGATTCCTTTCCACTCCATTTAGAGTATGATTCCAAGATAGAGTTAAGTCCTTTGGTAGAAGAGCTCCAGCCATTAACAAATAACATCACATAATAAAAAAATCATTGGTGGGACACCCCACTAGAGTAGGATTTTTAATGGAATGGCATGATCAATCCACTTAGAATATACGAGTCCATGTACGTACAATAATAATCTCAATCCATTATGAAGTCGATTGGAGAGATAGAGTCCCCTTTCCATAGTCCCCTATAATATTTGAAGTAGCTACATTTCCTCCACAAGTGTCAAGTGTTGATTTATTCTTAACTATAGATAATAATGAATAATTCCATCACACATTCATAAAATACCATGTATTGCATCACCCTAAGAATAAAATTGCATTCAATGTGGTCATTCCCCTTTTCCATGACATTTTTTTAATAATATTTGATAACTTTTATTTTTTATTTATCTCTCCAACCATTCCATGAGAAATACTGATAACCCCTTAAATAGCCCTAACTTCGATTAATGCATGCTTCTCTATCGACACCCTATTGGGAATGAAGAGGAGAGACCTTAATGTAAGACGGATGGTATAATTTTTTAAGAGAAGTATTATGTAATGATCCGTCAAAATTTTCCAATGTCATAGGGTTATTTCACCATAGAAATTAATTCCATTTTAGAGGACCAGGATACCAAAGTAAGAGGGAATCCCTGTAAAAATTCCATAATACCTTCCACTATAAGGATTTTAATTATTTCTCGTGTAGATTTATAAAATTATACTAGTAAGACATCTAATCCTAGCGAGCTCTCCTGATTTATAGTCTTGATGACATCCCACACATCTCTATCCATAGGAATACTTTTGGAGGATGTCATTGGTATTTGGGGAAACCATATGAGGGATATAGTTTAATATATCAACATTGTCTCTAGGGAACCCCTCCGGCATGTGGGGTTTAGATATACATTTAAGTTAATTAAAGTACAAGAAAAACCACCCATCACCCGAAGGTCACTGGTAAAGGAACCATCATCAAGCCTGATATTAGGAATACTCATGTTGAATCTATCTTTTAATAAAGGATGAAATACTGATGAATTATGTTCACCTTTATGAAATAATGTGGATATGAACCTTTCATGAAGACTAATTTCTTTTTAAATCTACATTTCATTGAGCTGACTCTTTTTAAGACCAAAGGAACAAAATGTGTCCTCATCCCAATACCCTTTAAGGATATTTACTCCTATTTCAATCTCAATCATTATAGAGTCAAAAAGCTAGTGGTTAGAAGGTAGGTTTTTGAACATGTTATCTTAATAATTTTTTGAACCTCTGAAGATTACTATGAAATTCAATCCATAGGATTCCTTGGATAGGTATCCCTTAAGATTCATGCACCACTAGTATAAAGTTTTGGTTTTTCATATATTGTTCGGAGAAGAGGAAGCGGCTGGTGAAAAAATTACCATTCTAGAGGATAATAAGAAGTAGTGAGTGGTCCAAAAATACTCCAACCATGTGATTGATCTTTGCATTTAAAAACATAGAGATGGTCAAATGTTTATCTTGAACCAGTCAATCCTACCCCATGTCCACTGGCTTCCTCACTATTTATTTATCTAGATACAATTTTCACCTAAAAATCCTTGGTCCATGAGTCCCTCTTGAGAAATGAAGGATTAGAAAGCCATTCTATCCCTATGGGTAATGAAACCACCTATCTTATTCATAGAATCATCCACGATGGAGTTGAAATCAACTCCAACCAACCATGTTGAGGACTTTGGGAGGAAGGATTTGAGGTCCCTCCATGACTGGTTTCTCTATCTATCCTAACGTTTGGTGAAAACAAATGAGAAGTGGACAAAAAGAGTTTCATCCATTATAATAAATGAGATAAACTAATAAAAATAATCCATATTCTCCACCTCAATGTAATAATTCTATAAAATCAATACATAGTGATTCATGGGCTACCCATGCATGAAGGACATCATTGTAATTATTTTTGAAAACTCTCCAATTTTGGAGCTACATTGTTTCTCTTCCCTGATCACAACAAAAAATTCATTTTTGTTGGACAACTCATGATATAGAATGTAAGTCTTTACCTAGGCTCTAAGGTCACATGCATTCAAAATGATTAAACGGATCATGGGAATATGGTGTGCCCAACTTCTACAAAGATCCATCACCCTAATATATAATAAAAATAACAGTAATATTAAATTAATTAAGAACCTTTTTTATGACAATTAACTTTTATATTATTAAATTTAATTAATTTATTATATATATATATTAATTATTTTTTATTTTAATCAGCTGATGTTAATAAATTTTATTTTTTCATACAAGTTTCACAATGGCGATGTCAATAATTGTTATTTATTAGTAAGTACCAAATTTAAATATTATTAAATTTAACAGAGTGATTTTTAAGAATTGATTTATGAATTCCAATGTTAGAAAAACTTATATAATGAATATGGTTTATGAGAATAGAATTTATGATGAGCATGTTTCAGGTATTTTATAGATACTAACAAGTTACATTATAGTGATAGTTAATTTTCCTCACCACTATATAAATATATTCATAAAATAAATTACCATTTGAAAAAATATATTTAAATTATTAATTTATTTATACTCATCAATTAATAAAATTATGGATATTGGTATATCATCATTTTCATGGTGGTTCAACTGATCTATGAAATAAAATGATATAATAATAAATCAGTTGTGGTATATATTTGTATAATTGAAATATTATTTTAATAAGACTGTAATGATATTAATATAACATAACTATAGTTTATATTAATATTTATAATTAATTTATAACATAAGATAATGGAAAAATATAGTTAAGATTTATACATTTAAATAAATGGATTTTCTCTTTCCCAAAATGGGTTTCTTCAAAATGAAATATTTATTCATTATTCACCGAGATTGGGTATATCAAATGTGTAATAAATAATTAGGATAGGTTATTTTTTAATGTATTTATTATATAACTATAGGTAATGGTTTTAATTGTTATTCTAGAGGATGGATCATTAATAGAAGAGTTTTGGGTGGAATTTTTACAAATACTCCTTCACTAAAGTTTATGATTGGTAATTTACCTGGAAAGTCCACTAAATGTTGAAGAATAATAGATATATGTTTTTTATATCCTCATACGCATAGTTTGAAGATATATTTACAAATATTTTAGTCATTTACTGATTAATTTTATTTTTTTACCTCATTTTATCATTACTCTATTAAGCCAATTTTCTCCTAGGAAGCATATTTTTTCAAAAACAAATGAAATTGATGCACATACAAAATTTCAAAATTATTGTAACAAATTTTTAGTAAATTTAATAAAATTAATTATTTAAATAGAAGAAATTAAACTTTTAAATTAATTTATAAAATATTTAAATAGATGTACTGTTTTTTTTATGAATACCATTTTCAAAATTAATGGATCTTAATATTATTTTTTCCCAATTTAAAATAAAATGATTCTTTATCTATTTTTTACATTCAAACATTACATTTTATAAGAATTTACCTTTAAAAGTGATCAATTTAATTTAATATGTAAAAATTGACAAAACATACAATAATAAAATTATTATTAAAGTATCCATTTTTAACATTGAATGTTTTTAATTACATCCTATTAAATTTAATTATCTATCTTATATCCATTAAATTTTGTCAATACTTTGGTATATTAATGAATATTTTTACTTTAAAACATAAGAATTCAATATTTAAAAATAGAAACAAAAAGAAAACTCATAACACATAATCACTAAAAATACAAATTTTTATAATAAAGTATTTTATATAATTAAGAATATTTTATTTTAATCCAAAATTATTTATTTTATGTGAAATATATTAATTTTAGTTTTTTCTAAAAATTACAAAAATTTAATAAACATTATCTATAAAAGTATATCCTATGACCGTATATCATATATCTGTATATCCAAGAACCATTTCTCCTATGACCATATAACCAATGAGTATAAAAATGATCATATCATATTTATATATATAGTGTTTTATATAACTCTAAAATCATTTGATTTTGTTTTAAATTTTGTACAAAATTTTTATAATTTTTCTAAAATATTTTAATCTATTATTGTTATCTTTATTTATAAGATTAATATGAATGACCGTATAGATGATAATTTGAACCTTTATGTATTCTTAATTATTTTTTGATTTATTCTATATGTAATTTTACTAATTATATCTCATTTAGTTACATTGTAGTATATTTCATTTTTTTTATTTGTAATAATGTACTATAATGGAATAAATCATAGTTTATTTTATAATTCTGGTGTGTATATCATATGAGTTTGAACATATAGGTTTCACATGAAGGAAAATATATAATAAAATCATGTTTTGATACATTCCACCACCCCAAACCTTTAAAATAATTTCTCCCTTAAAATTTTTGTAATCTTATGAAAAATTTAGGTTTGTTTTGTCTCGATAAATTTGGGCTGGCACATCACCACCTTATACATAAAATTCATATAAATAACATTAAATAAATGATTAAATTTTTTTCCTATTACATTATATCTATGATGTATTTTTTACACTTTTTCCTTATTTAAGAAATTATGTTCTAGTAAACCTACCTATATGTAATATACATGTGAAGGGTTATGAATATACTTCCATAAGGTGATAATTATACATCCCACCCTGATCATGTATTTTTATGTGGCCAATATAATTATATATTAACTTTACATTACTCCAAAATCTCACAAAACCCCTATATAGTGATATTTGAAAGAATACCATATCTAAAACTTCAACTCCAAATCCAAATGACTATTGTTAGGTTAGATCTTTTATCATCATTGTTCCATTTTAAAGTGTTTTTTAATTGTTTAAATATTCTCAAACAATTCTAGGGAAATATATGGTTCATGAATCTTTTAATATTTAACATTATCCCAATATTATTTAGTTTAGATCATCTTCCCACATAGAGAATCATCTAGTATCATTTGAATACTATAATGGATTTCTATTAAACAAAAACTTTTTTGAGGGATGGTTCTTTTTAAAATTCATTGAAATTCATTTTTTTTATCATATTATAATTTTGGTATTGAATGGCCCATTTATATTTTCCATAATTTTGATAATGAGAAGGTTTATTAAATCATATATTCATATAAAATGATTTTTCAAAACTTCTCAATAACATTGAGGTAAACATCAAATCCTGATCATATAAAACCAAAATTGTACTCTATGCATCATTTACACATACTTTATATATTTCATGTATGGATTATTGAGAATGAAATGTTCTAAAATAGAAATTAAATCTTCCAAAATCAAAAGTTGATAAAAAACCCAAAAACAAGTATTTAATTTAGGTTCCTTGTAAGGTTCTATGATGAAATACATGGTGATGTTCTCCCATTTTCATATATGTATGGGTAATGTTTTCCTCATGGCCTTATAGTTATATCATTCAGCCTTAACATTATAGAATATGAATCATATATACATACATTCTACAATCCCTATCCCCATGATTTCAAGCAAAAAATGTTCCTTGATATATCAATAAATCTTTGTGACTCTTGGATTAGTAAATAATGTCATTTTATGTTCACCCAAAAACATACCCTTGGTAAATTATTATATTGAATGTAGAAATATAAATTTCATAATTATAATATTTTTATTAATGATAATGTATTGGTCCTTAATATTTTTTACTTTATTCTATTTCCAAATAGAATCTCTATAGGCTTCCTTGATCATAAAATAAATGGAGAGTCATGAAATAATTTGGTAAGGATATAATTTCACATTTTAATTATGATTACAATGGATATAATTATAAAATTTATGAGTATTTGGTCTCTTTAAATCATAATATTGGAGAATTTTCCCGATCCTTCATTCTTATAGAATTAGACACGTTGTTTTCTAATTATGGTGGCAATATTTTGAGAAATCATTTTCCTTTAAAAATAATACCCATCTCTTTTTATGAAATTTAAAGTCAATTTGTGTGAATATATAATTTATTATCTTTCTATTAGTATATATTTCTATGTTTTCCAAAATGATATAATCCCCTATATATTCAATGAAAATATTTATACTTCAAGCTCCATATCATCTATATGGTAATTTTTCTCAAGGACCTTTAATTGACCCAAAGCCTAAGCTACCATTGGGACATTTTTTATGAGTATACATCACAAACCATTATATCATTCATAACTATATATCAATAACCATTCCCTATAATAGGTTATTGTGTGTAATCATGGAACAAAAGGTTTTTGGAACTTTTGGGATTGTGGAGAGAATTGGGGTGGTGGAGTACAAATCGGATCTTCTACAGTGGTATAGTGCACTGAATGTTTTTTAAATGTTTCATTATTTCGGAAGTATAACCCAAACACTTCTCTTGTGATATATGATGATTATTTTTATCTTGATGTTGATGCCACATTTTCGGAGCAAA
The DNA here is from genome assembly GCA_963277665.1 of Viscum album. Taxonomy (NCBI): domain Eukaryota; kingdom Viridiplantae; phylum Streptophyta; class Magnoliopsida; order Santalales; family Viscaceae; genus Viscum; species Viscum album. The sequence goes on along the minus strand of OY728158.1, from coordinate 1,582,530,497 downwards.
TGATTCATTTTATGGGTCACATTGACAAATTTCCATAGAGAGAGGCTATAATAATAGATTGAGTATTTTGGAAGCATAATCACATTCAAGAGGAATCATGGAATAGGGGAGTAGAGATACATCCTAAGTGTACCAAATTTTTTATCTTATAATCATATAGATTCATGGGAGTAAATATCTAGGATATCATATTATAAGGTGGGGAGATTTTTAAATCTCAAAATTTTTGGAGTGGACTCTATCTTATTTTTAAGTACTATTTTACAATTATTTGGCTATAAATTTTCTTGTTTTTTATTTCATTGTTATACCTAGTAACTAAGGTGATTTTGGAATCCCATGGTGTTATGAATGGTTGGCCCAAGGTTAGGGAAAATTGTAATGATTTACCCAATAAATTGTGAATCTTATTTTCGATAAATACTTGGTGGTTCAGAATTGGTGCATGGTTTTTAAAAACCATGATACCTACCTCCCCAACCAGCCACTATATAACTATGTGAACTTTTTTTATTGGCATATGGATTTTAAATAGTTACACCAAAAAAGAAAAAACAATATAACCCCTAAGGATTTTCACATGGTTATGTCATATAATTTAGAACATTGTTTCCCACCCTATAAAAATTAGGCAAGATTTTTTAATGGTATAAAAAATATTTGAAATTCCCAGCCACCAATCCCCACCCCCTAGTTTTACCCCCAAATTATCTTTTATTGGACCTAATAATATTACATTGTTTAAAGAAGCTACTTTGATGATTATAATGCTCCTAAACCCCTTTTATTATGAATTGAAGAACTAATTGAAGGATCTTCTCCAGTATAACATGTAATTTCTTCCGAGTTTTGTTTTCACTCTCTCTACCATTTCATTTTCCCAATGAAGTGGGATTATTTTTCCTTAATTATAGAATTTTTAAATTTATTTTTTAATTGATATTATTCCTCTGGATTTTAAAAATCGGTATTTTCCCCATATATTTAGTGTTGTTGTGGTTTTGATCGTTTCGCATCAAATATAGTGATTTCAATTTTGAAAACATTAATAAATGATTATGAGTAAGGTGGTATAATTATTAATTCCTGTAGTCATTATTATAATTTATTTTATATAACTATTAAGTTTAAATTTATACCTTAGGATATTATACTCTATTTCGAATAAATCAATTGGTTCAAAATGGGATTATGAAATTGATATAATAATGAGTTTATAGAAATTTATTATTAAGAGGTTTATATAATTTAATGTGACCCATGGGGTGTGATAGTATAATTTAATTAAGGATATATAAATTAATCATGGTTGATAAATGAACTATGAAATTTTTTGAATAATGAATTATGTTAGTGGTTGATAAATAGTTAAGAATGTGGGACCGTGAGAAGTTATATTTGTGACTGAGCTATGGGATATGGACTGCTACTCCAAATACCCAAAAGGATCTAGACTACCACTCTAGGGACCCAATATATATATGTATTTTGTGTGATCACTAAGTTTTAGGATAGGGACTACCAATCCAAATACCCATTTGTTTGAAATCTGCTGCTATAGGCCCCCATTGTTTGAATATGAAATTGGGATTAAATGAATAATGGAAACCCATGATGGAATGAAATTCGATATCCCTAAGTGGATATTTGAGACTCCATCATTGGAAAAAAAGGAATTTTTTGTTCATGTATCATCATGAACCCTATGATTTATGTGGTTAATTAATGAATAATTTAATGTGAAATATATTTAATAAAATTTGGTACATTGTTATTTATATATAATTATACACTATTATAGGATAGATATTTTCATAGACCATATTGGTGGTGTCCTACTAATTTGTAGACACTCACTACTTAGGATACAAGATTGATCCAATAATAGACTTTATGTTTTCTTGAATATACAAGGGAAATATCACTATGTTATATGGTTGAGATAGGATGGAACATGGATGAAGGAACTATACATGACTTCTGGAGATGCTTAGAAGATATCATTGTTTATTTTTTTAGCATTTTATTTAGAAACATAACACATATATGGACATTCATATTTACTACATTGGTATATATACATTTATAAATGTTTTTGAATTATCATGTGATGTTGGTCTTTATTGTTTATAGTATTATTATGGTTATTATTTTATTATTTGGCTATAGTTTATGGATATCCACTATTTTCTACTTAATAAGGATGGTGTAGTGTCCTCATGATATATATTAGACACCAACAGATAGAACTTGAGGTCATGTAATCAACTCGATTGATACACCATCATGTATAACTTGGGTTCCTAAATTACATCTTTTTAGGGAAAACTTTTTCTTGATGATGACCTTATTATTTTCTTGTAAATCAATGAAAAATGAATTTTTCTATCTTTATTCTTAATAGATATCATGGGTGAATAAATGGGGATAACATGGGAATATAAATCCCTTATTTATATTCTCTTTGATTTTCTTCATCAATACCTTTAATTTAATATAGATATTAATAAAGGTATTTTTTATATATGTATATCACCATGTATAAGTTTTATTGAATTCCCTACCTTATTATCACGTTCGAGTCTTGGAATCTCTTGTAAAAATACATTGTAATATTCATTCACAATAGACATAACATCATTATTTAGTATTTTTCAGCAACCATTTGAGATAAATATTCCCCATTATTAGGTAATACGACCTATATTAATAAACTAACTTCCATAAGGATTTCATAGTCATATTTACACTGATAATTGATAATTATTTCATTTTGTAAATGAAATTTTATTTTCTTTATCTCAGAAATTAATATATGTTCTATATAAATAGATCCAATCCATCTCTAAAACCACATCAATGAAATCAAAATGAAGAATAATATGATTTTCTAGAATCACATTCTGGAAAAATTATATCTTAAAATATTAGTAGATTTTTTAAAAACTAATCATACCCCATGAATTTTTCATCAACATTTAAATATCTAATCATTATTGTGGTGAATTTATTATCATAAAAATTTATATACATGAATTCGGGGTGGAACTAATGTCAAGGAAAACATTTTAAAATCATTGGTTGATGAAGAATATACCTTTCACCACTTTATTTTCCTGACCAACATCAGCAGTTATGATTTTATAGGATAAAACATTATCCCTTATCTTTGGAGGTTGTTGAAATTTAATTTCCCCATTGACCCTTAATGTGTTTCACTGTATCATTATTGAATATACTCTTTAAAATTGAATTATTATAGTGTGGGTGGTGTATTAGGTTAATATTTATTTTATTATGTTTCATTGGTTATCCTCTTTATATATATTCAACATTCGGGTTCAGGATAAACATATCTTCTACACATAAAATGTTTCCCCATTCATTTGATGTTTTTACCTCCATGATTCCTCCCATAATATAAGATTTTTTAAAGATAAATTTTATTTTTACAATGGCCTAAATCATTTATGATTCCATGAATCTACATTATAAATTTATTTTCCACTAAACCATGTGATGTTTTGGATTATATGATTTATATTTACATATTGAGATCACATTGAACAACTTCATTATAGATATTAATTTCTCTAATAAATAACTCATTTTAGAATCTTGGTTTTATGAAAATAATGAAATGATTTATTTTTTTCAAATTCAACTATAAAAACATAATCATACCATTAAAGTCTTATGAGTTTTTTATTGTAGCTACCAATGGAGAAGTCCTCCTTTTTTATCCTCAAATAATCTATCTATATATGAGTGTAGAGAGTTTGAGGAAAATATTTACTAAAAAATATATTTTTAAATTCCTCTCATTTCATGGAGTTGATTTCAATTTATTTTCACATATTCATTATAAGAATCTTCCTTTTATCAGATAGAACTTTCAAATGATAAATATATAAATCAAAATTTACATGCCCTAATAATAGAACAATTGATAGTACATTTTAGGATATGTTCATCCATTACTCTATAAATTGTGGATTAGATTACTAACTAAATGAGGTTGGATGTTCCAATATGAATTAATAAATATATATATTTTCCTTCCTTATCTCATTTTAGAGTTCAACATGTTTTATTTTTTTGTTCTTTTATTTTATGATTTGGGTGATCATATAAATAATTCTTTTCACTCAAAATCCTATATCTTTTTATTTCACATTGTGAATGTCATTTCAATATCCATCACAATCCATGTTAACTCAATTTCTCCTAGTTCAATACACTAAATAAAATAAAAAAATTTAGTGTGAGTATTAAACAATAAAATACGTTATAAAAAATATCTTAATGAAAATAAATCAGAATATTATTTGTAAAAACTTTGATATATTTGGAATTTGATAGTATGTATGATTGGTTCATTGTTTGTTTTGAATAATAAGAATATCTCAAATTTTTTATAAATGCATCACAATAAATTTATATTTAATCAATGGTCTTTAAACGTTTTATTTAGCGATTTTTTTGTTTAAATTTTATGAATCATATGTTTTTATAATTTTATGTAATTATATATTAACTTTATAAATAATTAATTTACCTATAAGTATAATTATTTCATGGTTGTGCATCATGAAACTGGCCTTAATGAAAATATATTTTATCCCTTATTCGACATGTCAATATGTTTGGTACCCATAAACAAGTCTTTATACCATTATGTGAACTATATGATACCCTTATACAGTACCCCATAATGCCCAAGACCACAATATAGTTAATCCTCCCTCACTATTTCCCATATGTCTATGAAACATGAAATATTTGTCACCATTTTGTTTCCTTTTTTCACATTAAAAACACCATCTTAAATTGTGTAGGGTATCCACACACACCATTTCCAAGAATCTCACCCACTATAATTTTTCTACCATTACATAAATATTTCTTCAAAATTTTTAAATAAATTCAATAAATTGATATTCTATAATATCCCAGTTCTAAGGTAGTGGCGACCCGTCGCTGAGGTTCTGGGTTCGAGTCCTCACAAAGGCAACGCGCACCATTTGTCAGTGAACCACTCATCCCCTCGACTCTGTGGGAACTGGCCCAAGCCCAAGGGTTGGCCACCTTGGGCCTAGTTGGGGGCATGCGAAACGTAGGTGGGTAGGCCAGCCCTATACCTCATTACCCATACAACACGTTTGCCCGCGGGGACTGGGTGAGTTGGTTCAGGGCGGTGGCGACCCGTCGCTGAGGTTCTGGGTTCGAGTCCTCACAAAGGCAACGCGCACCATTTGTCAGCGAACCACTCATCCCCTCGACTCCGTGGGAACTAGCCCAAGCCCAAGGGTTGGACACCTTGGGCCTAGCTGGGGGCGTGCGGCGCGCAGGTGGGTAGGCCATCCCTATACATCGTTACCCATATAACACGTTTTGAGCGCTTGCCCATCCTGCACGGAGCTTGCGATGCAGGAACCCTAGTGTATGCCATGCGATGACTTCCCCCCCCCTTCCTGGCAGCGGGAGGGGGAAGATGATCCGGTTCCTCTGACGTTGAAGCCTCGAACCCCCTTTGTGCCGTTTACTAACCCTAATTAGCTCCCAGATTTTCCGTCGATTTCTTTACATCCGAAGGTGCCTGACCTTCACCTCAGGAACCCTAATCTACTGATCTCAGAGTTAGAGTTCTTTGAAGCGACAAAGGATCTTGATCTGACCCTGGTGGCTCGATTCAACTCGCGAAGGCCACCTATTGATGAATTTGATCGATGTGTCTTTTCCAAGTGGGACTTGCGGGATCGTGCAGTGGTTGTCCTCCTCGACAATCGTCACTTAATGATTCGTCTCACCTCAGATGAAGATCTGGTTCGTGCTTGGTCCAGCACTCCTCGACGTTGCAACGGGTGTAAGTTCTTCCTATTTTGGTGGACGATTGAATGTTGTATGAATCGGGATCCCACTTCCCTTCCGATCTAGGTAAGTCTCCCCAATCTTCCTTTACCCTTTCAAAATCCAGCAATCTTTTGTATGCTTGGGAATATGATAGGTCACTTCCTTTGTTCTGATGTGCGTACTTCTACCCTGTGCCACTTGGTTAATCCCCGGTGTTGTGTTGAGGTGGATGTTTCTAGACCGTCAGTGGAATGGTGTGGGTTTCAGTTGTAGAGGAATTTCGATTAAAGCAAGCGGTTATTTATGAATCCTGGGTTGATTATTGTTCATGCTGCAAAAGACTGGGCCATTCCTGTGTGAGATGCCATGCCGGGTTACAGTGCAGGAGGCCACCGGCACCGATCTCTCTTGCTGAGGATAGGAGACCCGCTATGGTTGATACTGAGAAAGGAAATCTCAGACCGTGGGGCACGCTTTTGGTTAATACATCAATGGGTGCTTCTTCGAACCCATTGGCGTCTACAGTTTTTGCACGGCTCAGGCAGGATTTGAATAGGGGGAAGGAACTGCAAGTATGTGATCCCAAAGGTGCTGGCGACGGTGGGGAGGCATGCCCTTCAGATGATCTCACAGCTGCAGTTCTTCAGCAGCAACATGAGGCATCTACTGTGTCGAACAGGGATGTCAATGCTCAACTCGGTTGGTCTAAGGCTGGTGCAGATACTCCTAGGGAAGGTTGTAGCAGCGGTGGTATTAGTCAGTGTAAACAAGGCTCTGATTTGAGTCATTAATTGGATATCATGCAGGGGTCTGCCCCAGATGTGAGGCAGTTGCAGTCTGCTGGTTGTAAGCAGAACCTAAATATGGAGATTGTAGGTGGCTTCTTTGGTCAGGGTAATGTTGCTAGTTGTGTGTTTATTAACGTACCCATCGGGAATCGCTTTCAAGGGTTAAACATGGCAGCTAGAGAAGAGATACCTCCTATATGTGGCAGTGGAAGTGTGCAGAATGAGTGAAAGGAAAATGCAGTAATGTGTAAAGCTGGTATTGACTCTAAACACACAATGGCCGATCAACCTCACTGTTTGGCTATGATTGACATGAACAATCATTCTCAGCAAAACCAGCTAGTGTAGTATCAAGAGATACAGTGCCATGGGAAATGGGGAGACCTCGATGACAATGATAATGAAAATCATGTGGAGATGGTTAGGCCATCATACAGTGAGATTGTCCAAGTAAGGAACAAGGCGATGTCGGTGATCCAGGACAAGGTGATTGCTTCTCCCCGAGGAAGGAGGAAGAAAGACTACTCCTATTTGGAAAAGTTGATGCCTACCAGATCGACTGTCAGAAATATGCAATCTTCAAATGAGTTTCTTGAGCTGGAGCGGATGAATCTGAGAAGGAAATATGCAAAGGTTCCGAAGCACTATGAAAGTTCGGTGTGGGAAACAGCGACTGAGGAAGAGTCTGTTTATCATGGAGGTGGAGAGGGGTATGATATTGAGGATTTGCAATGACTTTTCTGGTTATGTAATGTTTTCTCTCCTGTCATTTTCTTTTATCTTAATAAATGGTCAGGGGTCCTACCTCTGGCTACGCTTTCCTGTGTATAATGTTGTGAAAAAAATTTAATTCAAATTTTCTAATGATGAATTATCTATGGTAATAATTTTTCCAAACTATGTTCAATACTTTAAAATATCTGGTAGTTATTATTCTTCTTCTTTTTATTTCCTTTTAACCATGGTTTTTTCAGATTTTTTACTAATATCAACATACATGGTGATGATTATAGAGGTATTGTTCTTATTATTAGAGTAGTTTCTGTAAAAATTAGCTAATGCATTCAAGATCATAATGTATAAATACATAATTTTAGTATATGTTTCAAAATTCCTTTACTTTTTAAGTGTTATAAAGTTATTATGTGACATTATTCATATTATTTGTTAGTTATGTGTTAAAGAATTGTTGTTCCCCCCAAGATGAAAATATTATCTTAAACCTAAACAACTAATGGAACTGATTTTACATTAGTGGTCCTTTCAATTTCATTCCCCAGTTATTCTAATAAATAATTATTTATGTTGCCTAATTTTGGGTTGTAATGTTTTCATCTTGTTGTAACTAAACTCACAAACATTTTTCCTATATTAAATAGTTGTTTCATATATATATAAACCTATTAAAAATTCAAGTACACACCGGTTATGCATGAAAATAGAAAAATATATTGATGAGGTCTTCATAGAAAATATTAGGTGTTTATTGATCCCACAAAAGGAATAGGTTTAGTATATCCAAAAATAGTCTAGGTTCATATTGTACCCAAAAAAAGATGTATTTTAGTTTTTGTATACATTATTCTAAAAGATCCTGTCTTTTTTATATTGGATACCATTTTTCATGTTTAGTTTGAGATATGTGAATAGTAAATATAGCTTTAATTCAATCCAAACTGAAATAAAATTATTAGTTTTCTTACAAATTACCTTTTTCACTATTTTATCTACTTGAACACAACATATGCACAATTTGTTCTTAAATTTTTAGAGCATAAAGTTTTATGTTACTCTGATTTATATAATTAATTAAAAATGCTTCAAAAGGGTGTATTCACTCTCCCCAAAGACCATCTTTCTCTATCAGTTGTAATGACTGATTTTGTGTCTAATTACAGAATCATCATTTCAATTACTAGAATATTTACATCAAATTATAATGCTATTGGTTAATTTTATATAATTGTTGGTTCAACATTATTTTATTTTTGATTTATCCAATTCTTATTTAAAACTCATTCTATTCGAATTACTAAACCCCACTCGAAAAACTAATGAAGAACCCACATACCAAAAATTATATATCTCATGCAAAAAGTAAAATCATATTACATATTATTTTTTACAAACTAATTTTACCAAATGATAACATACATACATATTACATCAATTTAAATGAATTTTCAATTTAGTTCAAATTAAATCACACTGTATAACCTTTAGGATTAATAATTCTATATATTAGATATATTGAAAATATATTTTAGAACAATTCATTAAAAAATCCTACAAATCATATTCAACCATGAAACCCTCTAAGAAGTATCATACATTTTACACTTTGCCATTACATCAGGAATAGAAACATAATGAAGGGAGAGATGACATTCATAAAAAGGATTTAACATAAGATATATCAATTTAAGATCCTGAGTGAGTATAAGTTGAACATGTGGGTATAAGTTTATAATGAATATAACATGAATAAATCATCTCTAATAAAAAATGGTTCCTTAATCCTGATTCACAACATAATAATTTCTATATAACAAGTGTAATTAGGTATAGTAATGTTGAAACATGGGAAAATTGTAATAATACAAGTCAAAATAACATAGTAATATGTAAAAACAAAGAAATATTCCTTACAAAATTCATATAAAATTATTACTTAATTAATAACTCACTACTATAAGAATTATCACATAGTGGGAATGGTCTCATAGTTGATGAAGTTTAATCCCATTTCCCATAAAGATAATTGATTAGGTTCACTCCCTAATCTCATATAAGTTATCTCATGAAATATAACTCATTACTCAGTTTATTATAGTGTTATATAATAATAATCCCACTCATCACATAATGAAAAACCATACATATTCCAATATAACAAGAAAACACTAATAAGTCACTCAAATGCTCCTTAAAAATTGGGAAAAATGGGTTTTACAGAAATGATCTTAATAATTGATCATAATCCATATAGGTATTGAGGTTTTATATTATCATTAAATCATATCCCAAGTGAAGAATAACAAATATTAAAGTATTCTAACATTGATGAAAAATATCATAGAAGAACATTAGAAGACTATTTAGAAAATAATAAAAAATATAATTAACTTTGAAAAAATATTTATTTAGAATGATAATAAATTATATATATTTTTTTATTAAGGACATGAGAAATTATTTAAGAAATAAGTTGATGATCCATGAGAAATATTGGAAAAACATCATAATGAAAACTGAAGAAAATGGTGGGATAAAGAGAATGTGTGTAAAAAACTAAAAACATTCATTTCCTAATTCATTAAATAATGTAAATTTCAATAAAAAAAGTTAAATAATGTTTTTAAATATAAGTATATTTGAAATTTAATATAAAAACATGGACATTGAAGTGAATTAAACCAAACAAAATAATTATTAAGGTCAAATATAATAATAGAGTATCTTTATAGTTGAATTGTGATCAAAATGAAGATAAAATAGTAAGAGCAAATTATCTTAAATAATATATCGGGGAGAATATAATAAAATTGGTTTTAGTAATAAATAATTAACAATTTTTCATGTGGGTATTTATTAATAAAAAGGAATGATGTCAAATTAAATTTGGAAAGGAAACCCTTAACATTACTCCTTACATAAATAATAGTTCTTTAAAATATTGTATAATAAACATAAAATATATTAATTAATTATTTTTAAAGCCTATTCATATCTATAATATTTTAAAATAATTAATGATAATCATTTTTTTCAAATTATGATTAAGTTATTGTTTATTTTTTTCATCCGATGTCTATAATTTTGATTGTTCCAAACGAGTTTTGAAATGGAAATGTGGATCATTTATATTTTTTAAAAAATATGTTATCAAATATTATTCATTGTTGTGGAATTGTTGTTTCAAAATTATTTATATAAAATCATTATAATTTTATGGATTTATGGGTATATTTCCTTAGAATAAAATTTATGACGAATGTGTTTCGAGTAATTTATAGATAAAAAACATTTTTTATAATTAAAATTAATTTTTTGTCATAATTATTTAACTCTATTGATGAAATAAGTTAAATATTAATATAATATATTATTAGTAATAATTTCATTATATTCATGAATAATGAAAATGATTTTGTTGGTATTTTATCATTCATTTTGGTAGTAAGATTAACCCAAACAAGAACATTATATATATATGAATGTATAGGAGTACAAGCTATATAATGGTAATATAATTTTCAAAGATTTATTAAATTGTAAATATGAAATTATATATTAAATAATGGTATTTTGATGAAGTTAAGATGATAATGTAATATAAAATGATACCAAAGAACTAGATATTTAGATGAATTTTCTGTTTATCTAAATAGATTCCATCAGAATTATGGATTTATTCCCTCTTAGTAGAAATATAGGATGAAAAACATATTAGAAAGATTTATTATAGTGAATTCTATTATTATTTTATATTTATATAAATAAAAATATTATAATGAGAGTATATATGATAGTTTCTTATATAGGTTTGTTTTGAGTGGTATTTCCATGAATTCTCATTTCATAAAGTGCAAGAATGTAATTTTATATGAAAAGTGGATAAAATAGAAAAATAATTGAAATAGGTGATTTATATCCACTTAAAAAATACTTATATATGTTTACTGTTGTCTTTGTCCTTTACCCCTTAATTTAACTATTTTACCTCATTTTACCTTTACCATGGAAATTATGTTTTAACTCGTGAACATATTTTACTTAGAAAAAATTTATCTAAACACTATACCAAATTTTAACTTAATGATTCCTAACATAAACTACATTTAATATAATTTAATTTATAATAATTATAATTTTTTCTCTAAATTGAAAATCAGAAATATGTATATCTAACTATTATAATAGGAACAATACATTTTAATACATTTAATGTTATTAATCTTATGTCATGTCAATTGATAATTAAATTATGGTTTACATATTTGATTATATATTAAAATTTTAATTTTATATAAATTATTATTTTAAAATGACCTATTTAATTTATTAAAATAAAAATAAAAAAAGTATAAAAAAACAAGGAAAATATTCTTTTATAACATTTACTGATATTAAACACATCATTTCAAAATTAATTATTTATGTTTTAAAAATTATATTTTATTAATACATCAGTCTGAGAATATTAATTTTAATTTTATAGATAGAACAAATAATTCATTAAAAATAATCATAATAAAAATAAAAAATTGTTTTCCTTATTGAAAAATCTCTAATGTAAATATTTTAATAAAAATACGGAAGATACATTTTTTAGAATATCAAGGAATAGATGTTCCCCATTTTTTATAGGAATATATTGAGGCCACATTATACAATCTACAACCTCTCTTTAGTTATAATTTGAATTAGTGACATTTTTACCCTCTCAATATTTTGTAGACATTACATAGTTGTTATTCTAAAAATAATAAAGGAAATCAAATAAGACATATTCCACTCTCTAATAGATTTTATTAAACATTCCCTTGATACAATTGATAATGACTATAGAGTCCACTTCAAGAAACTATTTCTCCAACCCTTGTATATAGAAATTTGAATTTCCTCAATCATATATTCATATCATCGACATTAGTAATGTAAATAACTCAATTGTTTATAGAATAAGGGGAATATTTCCCATTTGAAGTCATGAAACACCTCCTACATCTAGATGGTCTATGAAATGCATTATAAAATCTATCTATATTTATTTTTATTAACCCAGTAATTAATGGTTTCAAACTGACATTTATATATCCATTGTGAGATTTAAAAAATTATTATAAAATAAATCATATATGAATATTGAGATCATGAACAGAGTTCTTTTCATGACAAGTTTCCAAGTAGTTTTCACTACTCAACACAGTAAACATTCTAGAGATATATTTCTAAAAATTGAAATACTTTTTATCATGTATTCTATAATTTTTATTCCATTGGGCCATGTTTAAGAAATCCAAAAAAAATTTAATAGACTATATAGTTGTGTTGAAAGATCAATATTACAACATCCCTAGAGGAATTATATGTGGATTTCAATATAATGATGCATACTTTCAATATTAATAAAGGTAAAAGATCAAAATAAATTTTCAGAGATAGTGTGAATAAATAAATGTCAAGTACTTTCCTCATTTAATTAAAATATATACACATCAAAAAAAGGGAAATTCTATATTTAATATGAATGTGAAATATTTATAATGGGATCCCAAAATATCATATCATTTTTAGTATTAAATTTATACCCATAGATCATCTCCCTAATTAAAGAAATAAAATATTCCTGGCAGGTTATGAAATTTTCCAATAATTTATTATTTTCATCCATAACCCCATCTTGAATATAACTAGTCATAATTTCACTCTAATTGTTTTTATAACAAAAAATAAATTTTAGATTTGATGCATTAAATTCGTATTGGTTGATTCATAACAACAAAAAAACTTCTTTTTAATAAGTCTAATCAAAATATCACATGTATTAAATCATACCAAATTTAAATATTCTGGAAAATAAAATTTTAAGATGATATTGACATTATAGTGAGATGAATGTATCCTCTAGATAAATTTTTTTTTGGAGTAATTGAAAAACATAAAACTTTTTTCCCCATTTCCCCATTCTAAAATACTTAATATATGAGAATTATATTTTTTTTACTTATAATTAATCACTCAAAATTTACCTATTGAATACAAATATATCCATTGAACATATATCGAATTCCAATATATCGAATAATAATAATTTTGATGACTGTTTAACTAATGTCCATATATATAAAAGTCAAATTATATTCCAATATATAGCATTACATACATATCTAAAATGAGTAATCATATTCTCTAATTTATTTATCAACATGTTCACAATATTTTAAACATTTTTATATTTTTTATAGTTATCATTAATGGTATGTTTTTAATATAAGATCATGTTTATGAGAATTTCCATCTTATAGTACTTATATTTACTTTTGATTTCATTATTTTCTATATTTTATGAATTATTCTTATTTTATTTATCATATAACCTATTTCAATATATATTTAAATATTATACCATAATAAATAACGGAAGTATTAATTTTAGTTTCTTATTGTTTTTTTCAAATTCTATTGAATAAAAAATATTTATTTAGAGGGTAATATATTCTATAATCATGTGGAGTTACAATTATATCCCCTCATTCTTTCATATTATATTTTTCTAGATGTGATTATTCTATATAAAATAATAAGTGTTTATTCATGCATAATTGATACAAGATTCCATCTCTAAAAACCTCTTTTATAACCAAAATTAGTCATGTTATTTTATTTATTATCCATCATTCATTTTATATATCCCATGAAAAATTACTTAGTTTTTTCCACTCAAATGAGTAAGTAGACATGTTTTTATTTCCCATAGTATACGTGACATTAATATAAAAGTTATAAAGGAATTGAGTCCATATTTTAGTTTTAATTTTCAAATATATCTAGGAGAATATATAGTGTGTACTATTATGGTCTATCACGATAAAATAAACTCCTCCTAAGTAGGTAATTTCCCCCATAACATTAAATAAAATGATATTTCTAGAGCATCATGTTCTTTGGTAGAATATTTATTTTCTATAGGTTATAATTTTATAGACTTGTATGATCTAACCAATCTAATTTCCATCAACAAGAAACATAATTTGGGATGATATTCATTAAATTTACTTCAAATATAAATCATTCTTGAAATAAATAAATAATAGGGGAATTATTCATCTTCTCCTCAAAATAAATTAAATTGAAAATTCATAGTTAACCCCATTAATTTTTTTTCTATATTATTATAATTATTAATAGAGTTGAAATCCCAAAAAAGGTTAAATAAATACCTCTAATTTTAACCATTAAAACAATATTATTACACACCACTAACACATTGTTCATAACTCCGCCTAGAAAATGTCCTCATTCATTATTGGGTACATTATTTTACAATGTAGATAGAGATCATGACTAATAAAATAAACATACTACGTTAAAAAATATTCAGTATTATATCCTGCCATAATAGTGGTTGGGATTAAGATATTCCCAAAACAAACATCAAATATTCTTCATATTTTTTCTTTTTCACAAAAAATATAAAATCTGATCAAGGAAGGTATAGAACACAAATTTCATCTACCACTTTAGTATCATGGTTTTATTTGTAACTCTAAATGAAATCATCATAATATTATAATTACTAAATTTACATGGAAATATAATATTTAAAATATCCACCACCTTCTCATGAATATGATTTTATCATGAACATAAATTTATTACATAAAATCAGTTATCTATATTTGAAAAATTACATAACTCATCACTGTTTTTAGAGGATATTTTTTATTGATTTTTAATTTACATAATGATTGATAATTATTACAGAACATAAATTTTCTGTCTAAATTCATGTAAAATATAATTGTTACTACCCATGGATGCATATTTGTATATGTAAAACCTTAATATAATAAATCATTGTTTTTAATTTATAATTCTTGATTCTCTTCAGTCACTATTAGATAAGGTGAAATGTATATAGGGAAGGTACATTTATTTAACTATATTTCAAAATCAATCTTTTAATGACAATATAAATTTGGATCCACCACACAAAAAACATCTATAAATTCTCCCATGACACTTCAATGCCCTTTTTTGTAACACCATCACATATACATTGATAATAATACTTTATAGGCTCCACATGGAAATGATCCAGATAATAATATTATTCACTAAATAAATTCAACCATTCAACTTCAATGCCAATGAAAATAATCTAATAACGATAGAGATATATATATTATAAGATAATGTATTAGTAATACATTACAAATATGGAGACTTATGGTTATATATGTAGTATATCAACACCCATGTTCGATGATATCTCACTTTAAATAACTCAAACCAATGAAAAAACACTATTAATATTGTTTAACATCCTAATGGTGATGAAAAAACTAATTGCCTTTGAGTTTTTTCCCTTTGTCCCAATCTATAAAATAATGAAGGTGTAACAATATAATGGGAATTTGAGGTGCCTATACAAACTGTTGTAAAAGTAGAGTAATGGATGATAATACCTTTGATGATAAATGATGCCACTTAGGTTGATAACCACATTACATACATTTTACCATGTCTAACTATCTACCTCATCACCCCTAATTTCTACACCCACATAATCCCTTATATATAATAATTCCTCAAATTTTAGGTTCATAAATTAATTATTAATCCTCTAACATCATTTTATATTTTTTCTAATCCCAGATAATGTTTTATATTATGGGAACAATTGATATAGAAATTCATTCAATGGTGTTTCTTTAATACATTATCAAGAGTAAAATGCCAAACTTTAAAAACCACATCAGTCAAAATTATATAAATAATATCTGAAATTATTTTCTAATGGCCATTCTAAAGGTTAAATGGGATATTTTTAATTTCTATTTTAATTTCATGAACTATCTTCCCTCTTAAAATATGATATATGTGGTTAATAATGAATATACACAATTTGTAAGGAAGAATATCCAAAAAAATGGATCTTTAGTTGATAGTACCACTCAATGTATTACATTAATAAATCTACCTTATTACTTTATTTATCCTATATGTTGTTTTTTAAAATCACCTTTTATTTGATTCTCACTAATATAGAAGTCTTTAGGTGAAAGAGTCCATGTGATGCTAGATCTCTTTCAATTAATCGGTTTTAAAATATTGTATGCAAAACTAAGTTATCTAATGAGTATTATGATGTGTTAATTAAACACAACTGAATGCTCGTATGATGGATATAATTTTTCTAATAGTGATCAATTCTCATTAGTTATCCACCTTTGGTGTCTATAAAATATGAATTTTTAGAACTACCCTTATAATTGATCCATGGATATATCAAATATATGTTGATCGACAATATAACGAATCCACCACAATATTTCAAATCCTCATAATAAAAATTATTCTATTTTTATCCAATTATCCTCCCAAACATGATTTAATTAGAAAGATATATATAACTGTATATGTGTTAAAATCATGAATATATATATTTTAGTTTAATTAAGGATATTTTTTGAGTTTATTTATTATCATTGTTATAAATTTATAATCATAAACATTATTACTTTTAACATTATTATTGATTTGTCAGGATGTTTTTTATTTTTCTAGAGTATTAGTTTCAATTTCTGTATTTGGAAAAAATAATCATTTATTCTTATAAAATTTCTAATAACAGTTGTCTAATAGGAAATAAATGTGGCGTGGTTATCAAAAGAGACAAAAATATGAGGATTCAAATAGTATTTATAGTTTAATGGGTTTTATTTTAAAAAACATCTTATATGACATGATTTTATAGTATGTAACTATTTTTTATAGCATATATAACATGCAACACTAGGCCTAAATGAAGCATGAAATATTATTATTTAAATATTACTAGTATAACTTAGCTATTATATTTTTTTGTTTGAGTAGTATTTTCTATTTTATTAAATATAAAAAGTTTCTAATAAATTTTTATATATTTATAAATTCATTTTAAATAATCAATAAAATTTATGTATATCCAATTCGTTATTCGAAAATATGTTTTCTTTAAAAATAGTTTTTTACTCGTTTATTATCACATATTTTAGTTAATGTTTTGATTCGTTAGAAATATTTTCTAATTAAAATTACATCATTATTTAAATAATCATGTAAAAAATATAATATAGTTATGTTGTTATTTTTTTCTGAAAAAAAATTATTTTGAATTTATAGTGAAAATTAATAATTTATATTAAGAAACAATATTTTTTTAATAATTTACAAATCTAAACTATGATTTAAAATTTTTAATAGTAAATTTAATTATATAATATTATTAACATTGAAATAATGTTTTTAAAATCACTTTTATATATTAGTTTTTTCGAAAACATTTTTATTCATTAAAATTATTTTTTAAAGTCAATTTTCATCACACATTTTCTGTTAAATTTAAATTAAATTATGAAAATATTATGTTATCAATTTTGAAAAATGGATTCTATATTTTTAAAAATTATTTCCATACTTGGTAAATAATTTTTTTTGATTTTTATTATTATTATTTTTAATCATAGTGTATTTTTGTTACAATAATAAATGTAAAATTTGTTGATTTGGTGTAAAAATAATTTGATCATCATTAATAAGTTACAAAAAAACATTCATTAATTTTATTTAATGGGTAAATCTCATTATTAGTCATCCAATATTATAATATAAGACCTTATTTTCCTAATTACTATTATTTTGACCCATATAAATATTTGTAAAGAAAAGTCAATGTTTCTATTTTCATTGTCTTAATGTTTTCTAATTATTGACATAGGGATAAAAAATGAGCTATGTTTAGAAATAAATAGTTATTTAAAGGTAAACATCTTTTTTCATAATTATAATTTTTTTATTTCAGTGATAAAGTAATTATCATAAATTCATACAAAACAACAATAAAGTAATTATTTAAATAACTAGGAAATAAAATGAATGATTAAAAAATTTGAAAAGAAATATAATTTGAAGGAATTATGTGATGAAAAAAATTATTGATAAAAAATCATTTTAGAGATGTTTGAATGGTGTGGAGTCAAATTAAATCATTCCAATGATGTGTTTATAGTCAAATAAAATGAATTGTTTCAACATTGTAATTAATGCTATATTATAATAAATATTGATTTGTCAAGTGATTTAAAATTTCATAAAAACATTATTCATCAAATTCAACAGGATATGATATATAATATCAACCATGAACTATTTATGTTAATTCGTCCTTCTAATTTAAATTTTTTGACTACTATAGTGTAAAAACATTATTAATAGGTTGATGGCCAGAATAGGTTAACACATATTAAAACAAAAATATATTAGTGAAAACCTAACCTAAACATATAAAATTATTATATTATTAGATTATACTATATCATAATTATCTTTTCTCCTTAATGTGATCAATATATATCAATTTTAATTTGGAAATAAATTTATATTAATAGAATACATTATGAAAATCATTGAGGTATCTGCCTATATCTTATAAAAAGACACACTCTATCAACTTTCATCAAACTTCCAAAACATTTTGGTTCATAGAGGAACTTCTAAATAACATACTTATGTCCCTTACTATGTAATAGAGTCCTTTTTGGATCACAAATCAATCTATGTAAATAATTTGGTGTATGCCTTAAGTGGTTATCCCAAGAAGACGTATAGTACTTAACCAAGTTTTATCACCTTATTTCTTCCTATACCTCCTTAAAATTTTATTAACCTTTAATGAAGTAATGAAACTAGTATTTTATATAGACTATTATTTATTTATGTTAATTTCATTAAATAAATTTATCTTATGTTAAATCCAATTGGAAATGAAACTATCATTTATGTGTACGATGGACTATCGTCATATGATTCTATGTAATTTATTTTTTATCACCTCCCCTTATGTCTAGTTTTAACGATTCAATAAATTTATATATATTTATATTTAAATATATATTTTATTTATAAAATATCTATCATTATCAAAATATAACATATCATTTTATTTCTTACAATTCTAGTCACTAAAAAAATAATGTCATTCTTGCATAAGTGTGGACTGTTACTTCCATGAAGCAATGTCATTCATTTTTCATCACCTCATCATATGTTGGATATATGTATTATTATTTAAAAAAATAATTTAGTAATTATTATATTTTTATCATTATATAAATATGAAATAAATAATACCCTAATTACATAATGATTTTTGAAAAAAATAGAAACATTACTCATGGGTTCGTATACCCTATCATCCCCTGGATTATAAGGTAGTCCATTTTTATAACCATCAAGTGTGGTTTGTTTTAAAATTATAATTTATGTATAAAAATTGTTATTATATCAATATTATTGTTCTATAGATTATGTAATAATGACCCCATTGACCATAGTAAACCTACCGAAGTAAGTTTAGATATATGAGCTGAATATCATCAAATATATGACATGAACCTAATTGATTAATTAGTTGATTATAACATAGAAATATAAGGAATAATAAAATTAAAAATGTTCTTAATAATTTATATAATTTAAATAAGTTAATTATTTTGTAATATAAATAATTTCTGTTATGTGTTAAACACAAGCTACAGGACATTTATTTAAAAATCATCTTTTAAAATTTCACCTACATTATTTTTCATCCATTTCCATGTTTATATTAATCATGTAATAAATTTATTATTAATGAAAAAAGGTTTTAAAAGGAAATTTATAAACCAATTTGACATCATTTAAAAAAAATAACAATTAATCATTTTAATGATTCCCATAAGGGACACCTTCCATTGAAAACATTATTTTAAATGTTTTGAAGATTTATTTTCTAAATTATTCACCTCCATATAAATATTGAAAAACATATTTTTTGGATATATTTATATTAAATATATAAATTATAAAAGAAACTTTTTCCCTTTTTACATATTTTTAATCGTTTTTATAGTAAGAATTTTTTTATATATTTTCTATGGAATATTTTGACATTCATTAGAATATGAAAAATGATTATTCTATTTTAATATATAAAACCTCAATGTTCATTACCACTATTGTAACCACTATTTTATATTCATATTACAATATATGAGTTTATTTATTTATAAAATAAAAAACATATTTCTTTTTTTTGGGCAATTTAATATTAAAATTTGTTTTTCAAAAGGAATGGGTATTTCGTTATCTTGAATTGTTATTTTTTATGGGTTTAAGATAATTTTTATGTGTATTATTTTAAAAATGTGATGAAATAATATGTTTTATTCAAGACATGTAAATTGGTAATTATATATGAGAAACAAGTGATCCTGATCCAACTTAAATGATAGGTTTAGCCCCATTTTAGATCATGAATATGGGTGATCTATATATATATATATATTAATAGTAGAGACCTATTATAGCTCTATAATTAGTTGGGTAATGTTTCGTGTCTTCACAGGAATGAATAAGTGTGTTATCCTATGTGGTTTTCCGAAAAGATTTAATGACACTCTAGTTAAAATTTTTTTACTTGGTATAATGATGTAAAGGATCAAATAATATTTCAAGACATAATTTGTGAATATTATTCTGGAAAACAAAACATTTATCTTTTTTAAATTTATATATTATGGGAAAATGGATTTTGGGTAAAAGTGTCCACCTATAATGTATGGGATTATTATGTATAAGTTATGAACTAATTATCTAAAACACTATACAAAAAGATAATTTGGAATGTAAGAAAATTAATACATGAAAAAATACTCCAGATTTATATATTGTTTAACGAAGGGTTTATATAATTAGTTTCAATGTAGGTTTTAAAAAAAATTATTGGTTTTGATGTTATTTGATGATAAGTTAAAAATTCTCTCTAACCACAAATTCTAGTACATTATGGAGAATTATGGTTATTATTTGGGATTAGATTACTCTAAAATCAAAAATTATTTAAATTTAATGATGAAATATAATATTTTAAAAACATTATGGTGTTGTTTTACCCTTGTGGATTGTTTTCCTTTTACTGATTCATATTATGTATGAATGATGTTTTTTTAATAGATTCAGTATCATTTTTCATTTTGGATGGATATTGATATTTAAAAACCTTTTTATCACCTAGAGATGATTTCACAATAATAATTATTTTAAAAAGAATTGTAATGTTATTTATAGCTTCTTGAGTATTCAGATCACTGATAATAAACTATTTGAATTATCTGATGCATTTTCATTTCTCCAATAAAATTATGGTTCATGGTTTTTTTTCATTTGGTTTAAGAATATCAACTCTTAAAACTCCCTCATAAAGGGAAATACCACAATGGTCTTGACCATTTATAATCTGGAAGTTGAGAATAATGCCAAAAGAGAAATGGAATATCACAAAAATCTTATGGTTTTGATTTTAATTATGAACTATTTTCTTGTATTTTAATTATGAAACATGATTAGGTTGATATTGATCAATTATAAAGATATAATTAAATTATTTTGCAATATGTTTAAACTAATAATGAATAATATTATGAAAAAAATTAATAGATTAAAAAGGAGGTTGAATAAAGGATGTGTTCATGTTTTAGTTTTTTAGAATATTGATGTATTGGTATTTTATTAATTATATTATCATATATTTTAAATTTCATAGGAATCAAAAAATACATAAAAATTATTCTATATTGGTTTTTTTCAAAATTTGGTAATAGAATAAATAAATTTTAAAATTGGGGAAGTGAAAAGGTGATAATTTTTTAAAAAACACATTGATGGATAAATGATAAAAAGTTAAATAATCCTTTTATTTAAAATATTGTTAAGGTCAAGTAAAGGTTATTCAACAAAAATTACTTGATTATGTGTAAAAATGATTTATATAGTAAACCTGCAGGATGAAAATTTGGTTTTATTATTAATTATATTTTTTAGTATTTTCAATATATTTTATGGAACATTGTAGGAATTATATTAAAATAGTTTTGGTCAAAAGGTCATCATGCCGCATCTGGTAAGGGTGTGAGGTTTGAGACCAAAACTAAATGCTGATAAGGGTTCATTTCCTACCACTACCCTATGATAAAAAAGAATAAATTTATTTTGGGAAAATATTTTTTATAATATTGATAACTATGGAACTAAAAAGTGATTCGATTACAAGGTGATAAATTTTTTTAAGAAAAACATCACAATATGTTTTGGAAACATTATATGATTAAGGTAATTATAAACTTATGGGAATTTATTTTAGGATTAAATATTGAATTATTTTGTGAGATAATCTGTGATTTTAGTGTGGCGTTATAGGGAATTTTTTCATTTAAATAAATTATTATCATATCTTAGATTTTATATCAATATTTCATATATATTTTTTGTATAAGTCCTTAAGAGTGATTGATGTCATTGGAAGATAAATATTTTGTTTCACTGGGAATGATATTTAGTAATTTCATTAAATATTTCTTTTTCAATCTCCATAAGGAATATTTTAAAGAATATTAAGTAAATTTATTTTTATAACACTATATTTTGATCATTGGGTCTCAATATTAAATTTCATCGAGGGATTATTTATTTTAGAAATCCAATTACATTTTGATAACCATTTTTGTTATAGCTAATGTCTAATTATATGATGAACATATTTTGATACATTTATTGAATTATGTGATTTATTAGAATTTTATTTTGGTAATTTAGGTATATAAAATCATCATTATTACTCATTGATTAAATAAAAAGATGAGATTGTGGTGTAAATTATTTAAAGAAAGAAATTTTACATACCATATATGTATATTTCAATATATTATTATTCAATATTGTAAATTAATTCCTCAACTCAATAAAAAGGATCCTATAGAAAAATAATTATCATATGACCCTCATTTTTTATGATTCGATAGTTGTTTCACCCTTCATTGTATTATGGTTTTTTGTCGTTATATTACTCACATTATAGTGATGAGTGATATGTATCACTCTATATAATTATTTTTAAATTTTGATATTCCTATATTAACAGATTTTAACTTCACTCTAATGCTATCCTATTTATATATTTAGTCATTTTTTAATCCAGATGAACTTCATTTTTTCATATTCTATCTTATCAATGTGATGTTTTGTTAACCCTTTTAATGATTTGGGATTTAAAAAAGGTATTTCAAAATTCTAACCCATTTATTACCTAAATAATTAAAAAATTAGAGGATTCAATTTATAAAATGATAAAATGTAATATCATGTGATTTAAAAAAATAATTATGTCTAATAGTGTAGAGGATATGGAACACATATCCTAAATGAATCATTAAAATATTATTATTTAAATATGATCATTATATCTTAGCCATTAAATTGGATAGTTTGAATAGGATTAAATGGTATATGAGATATATATATAAATATTCAATTCAATATAAGTCAATTGAAAATTTCATCGCAAATAATAACTCAAAATGTTTAAAAGTAAATTTATTCTTAAAAATTCATTTTCTTCAAAAATGGCTCTTTCTCCTTTTTGTTAGAAAATATTATATTTAATTTATAGAACTATTATTAATTTAATTTTTAAAAAAAATATTTTAAAAATCCAAATATCAAAATTAACATTGGCTAAAATATTTATATTTTTTAAAAAAAATATTGATTTTTATTGAAGAGTGAAAAATGTTGATCTTTATTACAAATGTTATTTCTGGTTCAAGTATTTATATATTTCCATTTTGAATATAAATTTTTTGAAATTAAAATTATTTATATAGTATTATTAATAATGAAATTAAGTTTATTTGAATTAATTGTATACTATAGTTTGTACAGAAACATTTTTATCCATATAAATGGATTTTTTCCAAAAACCAGTTTTCACCATGTTTTACATGAATATTTAAAATTAAATTATACCACTTACATATTTTTAATCTAGAAAAAACATTCCATATTTGGAATCATGGGATCTAATTTTATTAAATGGGACCCTTTAATTTTTATTTATTTCAACAGTGACCATTATAAATATTTATTATGATGGTAAATGTAAATTGGGTTAATTAAGGGAAAATATTTTGATATGGACAAAATAGTAATCCTAAGACGTGAATTGAATTGATTTTATGATTATATATCATAAAAAATCATTAAAATATTAAATATATGACCTTTTTATTCCATACCTCAAAAATATTGACCATTATGACACTTTTTGTAATGAAAATTGAAAAATATCATTTTATTTCTTTTGTTATCATTAAATTTATTACTTGTGGATAAAAGGTATAATTTAGTTACAAATTTTTATTTGAAATATAAATTGTTGTTATCTATTATGATAATTCATTATTATTTATTATTATTGAAATAATTACTTTAAATTCATACGCAACATCGACTTGGTAATTATTTAATTAAAAGGAAAATAAATTAATTAATTTTAAAAATATCCAAATTAATATAATATGGAAGAATTACCATGCTATGAAAAAATTAGAAAAATATTATATTCCAGGGAAATTTTACAGGTTTATATTCTCATTCCATCTTGGAATTTATCATTTCAAAGTGAAATTAATTGAATAGTTTCAAAATTTGTATTAATGATATTTTATAATAAATAATGTATTATTAAAAAATTAAAAATTCCAAAAAAAATTCATCATCAAATTGAATTGGATGTGGTTTATGATATCAAAATTTATCCATTTATTGGATATTTTTTTAAAGTATCATTGTTAACCCCCTAAAATGTAAAATAATTAATTTCACAATAATTATCTAAAAGTGTTAACATGGGATAAAAAATAAGAGTAAAAATTAACCTTAAAATATAAATTTTTTATTTTTTTAGTTAATTTAGACTATTTTTTCTTATATGTTAGAATATTATTTATTTTTCATCCATTTTTATATGAAAATATATTTATATTAAGTTAATGCTTTATGAAATTTCACAAGTGCGTCACCCCTAACTTCTAAAACAGAACCCCCTCTCCTCTTTTCTTAAAACTACAAAAAAAATATTGTTCCAAATTTTACTTCATAAATCCATTAAATTAATCTCCCTAACATTCTAAATTCCTTATTTTTATCATAAAACCATCCATGGATGTTTATGGTGTAACCTATAAGAGTTTTTATAAAGAAGAGGTACAGTTCTTAACCAAGCATTTAATTTTATTTATTCTTCTAACTCATTAGAATATTCTTCATCCAGGATATAACAACAAAACCGTTATATTAAATATAATTATATTATATAAGGTTAATGAAAAAACTAATATTTATCCCTTATTCAATAAAATGGGAAACGAAACCATCGTTCATGTGTATGTCGACCTACTGCCATGCGGATAAGATTAAAATCATTTTTCATACCCTCCTCTAACAGATAGTTATATTGATGTATTTAATATATATATATATATATTTAAATATATATATATTAATGAAATATCTTTTATTACTAAATTGTACTATAACATTTTAATTTTTACTTTTTCAATCACTATTAATTTAAAAATTCATTCAAGTATACTTGTGGACTTCCACCTCCATGAAGTGATGTGATACATTTTTCATCACCACATCACATGGATACTGTGTATGTCTATATTTAAAATAATATGGTATTTATGATATTATTATCATTATTTAGTGATAAATTAATTTTTAACTTCTTTTTATAACAATCATTGAAAAATTAGAATGATACCCATCCCTAGGTATAGCCTACAAACTACATGATTTTAAATTAGGACAATTATAATTACAAAATCTCATTTCTAGTTTCAAAATTATAATTGATTTTTAAAAATCATAATTATATCATAATAATTATTTTTTTTGTTGTAATAATGACCTCTTCCTCCATATTAAACCTACTAATGTCAATTTGGAAAAATTAGATGAAAATTTCCAAACATATAAAATGAATTTAATTTATTAAACAATTGATTATTACATGGAAATAAAAGTATTAATATATATGGAAATTAATATTTTTCATTTAAATAACTGAATTATTTTTTTATTTAGAGTTAAATAATGTAAGGGATGATTTAGACTCAAGGTAAGGGGCATTATTTTAAAATCCCCTTTTATTTCTTCCCTGAAAAATCATTTTCTTCCATATCCATGTTCTTATAAATGATTTAAAAAACTTATTATTAATGCATACCTTTTTTTAAATTTCAATTTTATTATATTTGAAATTTTGTATAATGTTTTAAAAATTATTATTTTTAGGGTTTTCGGTATGGGATGCTTTATATTAATAGCATCATTTAAATTGACATAATTATTTAATTTTTAAATATTTCTCATGCATGGCGATATTAGTTTAATTAAATTATGGATGCATTTATATACACACAAATGAATTAATGAGGAAATTTTATATCACTTTTTAATTTATTTTATATTTTTTCACCACAAATCATTTTACAAATATTAATAAAAACAATTTTAATTTATTTACAAAAGGTAATATGATGTTAAATTTTAATGTATATGGTGTAATTCGTATTTCCCTCTATAATAACAATTATTTTATTTTCATATTCCATTAAAATTTTCCATTTTTTACTCAAATAAATACATTATTTAGCATTGTTCTAGGTACTTGAAATTTAAAATGGGTTTTTGGAAGGAATTGGTTTCTCAATTTGCAAAATTTGTTTTCATATGGTTTAAAATGACTTTTTTATGGGATTATGATGAAAACTACAAGAAAAAATTTGTTATTAATGATATTATAGTTCATGATTATACAAGATAATTTTTATATATTTATATAGCTTATATTAAGGGCTTACCCCATTATACCCCATGATGATTGGTGAACTTGATCTAGATTATATGGTGGTAGAGTTCCATTATATCTCTCCAATGCATTGTGTAATGTTCCTTTTCTTCAAAATAGAAGGAGTGATTTTACCAATATTTTTTCTCATATGGATTTAACTCGGATCTAGTAATTTCATACATGGTTTTAAAAAAACAATGAATATAATGGTTTATCTCACCTAAAATATATTTCTATTTTCATTCTCTGAGTCCTAAAGTCTTCAGTGAGAAAAATGTGTGTGTTTTCATGTGGAATTTTTTATTAAATTTATGGGTATTAACATATGTATTTTATTTAATGGATTTTAGTTTTTATTTCATGTACTATTAT
Organism: Viscum album; assembly: GCA_963277665.1. NCBI lineage: Eukaryota > Viridiplantae > Streptophyta > Magnoliopsida > Santalales > Viscaceae > Viscum > Viscum album. The sequence goes on along the minus strand of OY728158.1, from coordinate 1,582,502,978 downwards.
TTTTTTCATCTCAGACTATTAGAAAAACTGTTATAGGTTTTGTAGATGAGAACAAATAAAGAAGAAGTCAATTTGGAAATCATAATGATTTTTCCTAGATAGAAAATGTGTTTCTTTTTAAAATATTAAAATAATATAAAAATGGATATAATTTATATTTGAGAACTTATAATATTTGGGTTTTTATATATGAGTTACAAAAAAATTCTCTAAATCAATAAACTGTAAAGATTCTCAGGAATTTGAGAATTTGAATTCATGACAAAAACAATCAGGTTTTATGTAATGGTTTAAGATAGTTCCTTATAATTCATGTATGAGGAAATCAAAATCTATATTTTGATTACTTTATAGTTAAAAAAATTTAAATTATAGTGATACAAAGGAAAAAATTGTGTCTAAAAATTGTTTATTAATGGAAATATTAACATTGTGGTCTTTTGGATGGTAATATTGGCTATAAAAACTAAATTAATATTATCGTGGGGAATTAAAAACAAAATTTGAATTATCTTAGAGTTCCATGATATTTAATATCCATATATATATATATATATTATGAACCATACTAGTGTCCATCAAGAATTATTCTTTTCATTTTATTCAAATATTTGATAAGTTATTTTCTTATATTGTCGGAATTTATCATAAATGGTTATTGGAATCTTATGTTTTTTTATTTCTGAATATTTTTTTCCAGATCATGAATTTATTAATTATTTTATAATATTATTCTTTCATTATTCGTGATCATCTTCTATTATTGATGGGGTAATATTCAATTTATTTACTCATAGGTTGAATTTGTTCTTGAATAAGGAATATATCTTAGCATATTATGTTTTAAAATGGTTTTGGATCACCCAGTTTCCTGATGGATAAAAATGATTTTTTAAAAACCTTTATTGTTTATTAATTATAAAAAAATACTAATCTGTGTATTTTTTATATATTTTATTCCGATAAAATAATATTATTCACAAAAAATATTAATTTTTTTTTATTTTATCGCATTAAATTTATATTTCTCATTATATTATCATTCTATAATATTATTAAGTTTATTATAATTTTAATAATAAACATTATAACTCTAAACATTTAAATTGATATTTTTTATAGGGATAACACATCATTATTGTTTGAAATTAGAACAACCACATAAAATTATTTTTTAGAGACTGGTTATGATTAGTTTTTTAAAATTTCCAGATGTGAATATATATAATAAATTATAGCCCCATATATGTTTTTATTGTTTTTGAAAATTATTCTTTAGATTAGTGAATATAGAAAAATTTTCAATTCAATTGATTAGGTAAATCCATCTCCTAATTTTTCTTATTTTAATTCTTTTTTTCATAGTGTGTTTGATTTGTAACAACTATTATAAATATGATTGATTCACATTTTTCCAAATGGGTAAAAATTATCTAACATAGGAAAAAATCTAGTATGATCTTGTGATTATAAAGATTTTAAGCAAGTAAAATATGGAAGGAAAAATAAAGGGATATGGAAAAATTCAGGTAGTATAAATTTTTTGAAAATATGATAACTGAAGAAAAATCATTATTAGTGTATTATTTACCTTCATGTGCGTTGGTATAACTTAGTGTCCTTATTCCATTGGATATCTTAATGAAAATAGAGATATTTTTTTGTTAAAAAAATGATCATCAATTAAATTATATTTATCTATACTTCATATATATATTAAAAATAATACCTCAAACACTATCATGAACATTTTTTTACCTTTTATTTAAATAGTGTTTTTGATGATATTGACAGGTTATACATATTCAAATTTAAATAGAAAAAATAAAAATGATTGTATTAAAATATTTTAACCACATTTCATCATAACATGGAATGAAATGGAATAATCATTAGTATGTAGATTGTTTTTTTTTCATTTATATCATTGAATCCCTATTTAATCAACCAATGTGAAAGATTCCATATCATTGATTAGGTATATGGTTAGAAATTTAGACATTCAATAATTAGTTAACAAAATATTAGGATGATAATTGTTATTTTTACAATTATTTTATGTTAAACATGTATATAGGGGAAAAATAAAAAATAAATTGTCAGCATATAAAGAAATAGTATTTAATGTTTAGTGGAGGATATATATTAAAGGAAAGGATTATAAATTTCATATCCTAAAGAAATATGTAATGAAAATATAATATTTATTGAATAATAATTTCACTTGTGCAGAAAAGATAAGTTATGCTAATTAAATATTAAAATAGTATTTATTTCATTACAAAAATAATAATTTCCAAGGATGAAAGAAGAATATAATTAAATTATTATCATAAATTAGAGCAGTTATGAGGTTTTAACAACATAAGAGAATATTTTTAAAATTATATTTAATTATTATAGGAAATATAGAAAATGTTAAATAATATAATATGGGTATCATAAATGGTTTGGAATCTAAAAATAAAAATTATTTCTTTATAATAAGTAATGATGTTCTAATTGAAAAAAATTAAAAATTCATGAAATAAGATTCCTTGATGTGTGTTTTAATGTGGTATGGAGACCAACCTAAATGGATTGGTAGATCATATTACAATGTTGAGTGGAAGAAATAGATGAGACTGATAAAACAATGAGTATGACTAAAACAATTGATAGAAAATAAGATTAAAATATGTAATAAGATGGATATTAGAACAAAATAATCATTAATAGAAAATAACCTCCCATATAAAAAATCACATCCATTCCCAAAAATTATGAATAAATTTGTAATTAATGAAAAAAGTATTTTTCAATAAATTTTCATAAAAATTAATTTTATATTTCAAATTAGTTATCTTTAACAAACATTTACATATATGATTGTTTCATGAAAAAAAAAATTTCTAAGATTAGGAATATTAAGGAGAGAGTTGCAATACCACTTATTAGTTAATTCTAAATTTTTGTATAGAGGATTCCACCAAATATGTAATATGATCTCATTAATTATTCAATTTAAATTAATATGATATCTTTAGATTTTATAGTTTTTTGTTAATTTACATGAAGGTATTATCAATATGTCTTACTCAACATTTAAAATCTCAAAATCGGGTGAGATGACCCCCACCATTATTTATAATCAATTTTTATATATAATGATGATAAATATATAGGTTTCTATTAGGAATTGAATAGTTAAATAGGAAAACATTTCCTTTATAATAGATAACCTTGTGTATAAAATGGATAAAGATAAAGAACCCATTATTCAATATCTAATTCTCTTTCTTTATATTTAAAAAAAATCATTTTTTGGTTGAGTGGGAACCTCAAAAAAACCGATATCAAATTCAAATATGACCAACATGGAATCCATTAAAAACCATACCAAAACCCAAAACCACAATAAAATTTCAAAATTCAAATTCAAGGAGTGTAATCACACAATACAGGCGAAGCGTGTCTCCCAAGAAACCGAACAATGAAGATATTTCCATCATTAGATCATCGAACTATCATTGTATCATCACATTTTTTCCATCATAAAATCAACATAAAATCATCATCACCTTGATCAAGTCACCACATCATCAAATTCATCATCCTCATTATCTCTTCACCAATGACCTCTTCTCTAACATCCGGATCCTACACCAAACACCATTAATATTGTCTTACAGGACCTCTCTCATCACGAAAGTCATATATGTTGATCAACCATGACCAAAATTGTCATCAATGAAACATTTCACAAATAATATGAGATCCCACCATCACATGAACACATGATGGGCCACCTAGAACCACCCCCCCCCCCCAACAAACACACACAAACACACACATAACAATGAAAACCAAATCCCAAAGATTCTTAGAAACCACCACATCCGACCCACCTTGAAATGAGTAGAGGATTTGGAGGACCCAAAGGATTAAGAATGTCCGTGACATCCCTCGAAATCCACAACTGAGAAAACACCTTACGAATCATCATAAAAAAATGCCGACAAATGCTTACCAACAATACAGAAACCAAAACTCCGTCGAAATCCCTCAAGAGAAACAGAATCACATCTCATAGGCACCATCGAACAAGGAAGATGAAAATGGTATTGAAATTATAATACAAACATAGAAAGTAGTATGTAACCAATAAAAACAAAAAAAATAAAAATTAATGCGGGGAAAATCTCAAAAAAAATTATATTGGAATAAAATTCCTAGGATGATTAACCAACTCATTTAAATCTTGGAAATCTATCATCCATCAAACTACTTTCCCAATCCCTAAGCATATCTCGTTCTCCATATCTGACATGGATAGAAGATATGGAAAACAATAACAAAGTGAAAAGATACAAACAAGGAGAAAAACAGAGTTCCATTATAGAGTCGGGAGATTCCAGTGATAGGGAAAGAAAAGATAAGTGAGAGAGTGTGTGTGGCTCAGAGGGAATGAGGGAGAAGACAAATCTGAGAGGAGTGGCATTAAGGAACCATCATTGTTGGGGAAGGCTAAAACCATAGGAGACAAGTTGAGAACATGGTAGCATCTAGGTGAGTGAGGTGCCATGTGTTTATATAAGGTTATTTATCTCTCTTTATCTCACAAAAATAACCCATTATTCATGGAATGTCATTTTTATTATTGAGAAGGGACGTCATTAATGTTCAAAGTCAGTTTTAGTCATTTAAAATTTATTGGTGAGACATTGATTTCAATGTTCATTAAGTGATTATAAATAAATACGATGAAGAAGATGTTTAGATTAAAAGAATACACATGAAAGAGAGGGATGTTTCTACCACAAACGGGAGGAAACAATTCTTTTTTATAATAAATATATATAAGTTAATTTACCAGAGAAATGTGATATAAAATGAATAATTTAAAACAACAAAAAATGATTTTACAAGAGAGGGTATTGAAGAGTGAAAATATTGGTTATCTTATCATTAAAATTTTAATTATTATGATTAAAAAATCATTTTGTAACATTTCATATACTAGTAGAGAAAGTTAAACTAAGGTAAGATAAAATCATATTTCAGTGGAAGTAAATTTACAATTATTTATAAAGGAAACACAATTTGGACACGTCATTGATTTAGACATGGTAATATTTTCACTCTTTATGTACATGATATGTAATTTATAGCTAAAAAATTATAAAAAAATCCTTATTAGAGGAGGAATTATTTATTATTTCATTCATTGAAATTATTTTTTATGATTTATTTTTTGAATCATTTTTGTTTTATAAATTATATAAACTTAACTTTTTATCTATAAATGAATGGACTTGGTACATTCCATTATTGATTTTTATTTATTCAGTATAGTATTATTAATAAAGGAATAAGATGGTTAATACGAAGTAGGAGTATTTTCACTTAATAAGGTATTTATTTTTAAATTCATTATATATTTTATATTTTTAGTCATTTTATTTTACATTAAATTTGTAGGTGTAGTAAGTTTTATTCCATATAAAAATCATAACATTATTATTTCGCTATAGTATACAAAATAGTTTCCTCAAAATATCAGCATACCTTGTATGAAATGAAATTTTTAATGGATTTTAATGTGTAATTAATAATTTAATATGTAAAGAATTTGATTTTTTATGTATTTAATAATTATTTAATAATAATTGTTATATTTCATAAATATAAATAAAAAAATAAAAAATATATATATGATCACTATTTTTAGTATTTTGGGTAGGGTTTTATATTTTTTATTTTTTATTTACAATAGCATAAATTTGGATATATTTTAAATTTTTATGGTAAAATATAAAAATATTTGGCAATAAATTATAAGAATTATCTTGGATAAACATATAGCTAGAAAATTTACCATTATTATATAAAATATTTGTTGTATTGTTAAGAGGATTGATAGCAGGGCCCATTCTATTAGATTTATTTTATACTAATGTTTTTTTTGATAATTATTCAATAATGATTCCCAATATCTATCTAGTCTTATTAAAGTTATTTAAATTATATTAAATAGTTCATTAAATAAAGGAATATTTTGGATGTGAAACATCCCCCATTCAGTTGTTATATTAAAATATTATGGAAAAGGGAAAATTTAATAATAGTGTGATTTGAATGTAAAATTATATCATGTAATGATATTCAAAACAATTCTTGATCAAATGAATAAGTAGACATGTCAAATAAAAAATATCAATTGTGAATTTTTAGGGAATGTATAATATAATATAGATTGAATTTTTAGAATAGTGATGAGTTAATATATTGTTTTCATATGATTCTTGAAAATTCATTTCACATATATATTTTTCAATATATTATTTATCCTGATGCTGCTTAAAAATATTGTATTTTTTATGCTAAAAACTAGAGACCATGGATTATGTAAATATTATAGTTTATGAGGGGTGGATTTGAAACATTTATATCATTATAAAATTAATTATTTAATTTTACTTCAATTTAGGTAATTTTTTTTGTTTTTTCTAAACATATTGAAAAATTATTGTTTTTTGTTACTTTTTTATGTCTTCATTATAGTGTTAAAATGTTCATTTTTATGTTTTTTGGGTATTAGTTTTAATTATTATATTTTAACAGTATATAATTTATTTATTTTTATTATTTTTTAGAAATCACAGTGTAAGATAACAAAATTATTACATGGTTACTATGTGAGACTTCAAAATGAGGATTCACGATGACATTACATCATAGTAGAATAAATGGTATAAATCTTACATGATGTAAATAAAATATGTTTTTTTATTTTACTATATTAAATAATTCATGTGGTATAGTGGTAATTTAGGTAATGTTATGGATATGGATATATTTTCAATTAGTGATCAGAGGATATTTCATAAAAAATATGGTGTGAAATTTTATAATTAATTTGTGGCAAATATCTATTTTAATATATAGTATTTAATGTCATCCAGAAACATTATATATATGTTTAATGATTATTAGGATTTAAATTTTTATTGAATATTTTTCAAAAAATGTTATTCGTTAAAATATATTTCTATGTCGAAATTATTTATTTAAAAAAACTAAAAGGTCTTATACTAGCTTCAAACAAAAAACTAATCAGACATTAATAGGGAATTCCAAGAGCTTAAATATCAAGGGGTTATTACATATATAATAATTCAAGGATCATATTTTATTTCTATCACAAATTTATCTTAATTTTTTTTATCGCCACTACTTTCCAAAAATTTACAATAAACTATTCCTAATTCAAAATCAGCAAACAATAGTTATACATGATGCATGATCAATCTTACCTGGTACCCTATAAACAAAAAACCATCCCTCAAATTTAATCTATATACAATCCAATACTAAATAAGCAAGTGCATCAAATCTTGGACCCGTTTTGGGTTTACCTAGACTACATTCCATCCTACGTTCATATATGTTATTTCATTACCAATCCAATGGAATACTCACTATTTAATTCTCAATTATAAATCATACACTATAAACTGATTAAATTTTCACATTACATGACCTAGATGAGACTCTATTTTATTTAGTATAGAGAATAAGAGTTTCCCCTAAATTTCACCTTAAATAAGTATTAAATTAAACCCTGATAACAATACTCAAAAAAACATTGTAAAATAAATTTTTAATGATGAATCTCATAATCTTGCTAAAACACATGTAATCTATAATTATATATACTATCATAATCCTATAATCAATCTTTAAAATATGAAAATATTTTACATAGTTTTACTATTCTAGAATCCTCATTATTTTTCCCCATAAAAACCATTATTTGATTTTTTATGTAACTTACTAAATCCTCAAATAAGGGGAATACTCTAACTAAAAATGAGAAATAAGATTTAAAATCTCTATGTTCCATAATGATACTAAAATTTCATATGTTCTTAGATATAGAATTTATGTACAAAAATGAATGAGTGATAGAGATATTTGAAAATAATTTAAATAATAAAATACCCAACTTCCTATGAATGACATAAATTATATTTTATGATTAATCATCTAGTTCTCAAACCTAGAATTCAATTATAGAAATAATGAAAATGGTTTTCAAATAATTAATTTATTTAATCATGAAGAGTTATTCAAAATTCCATTGAATATTCAATAGTGAATAATTATATCAAAGGTGAAAAAATAACCACCGAAATAAATTTTTACTTTTTTGACACATATGTCATATTATATTATATTGATATGAAAAAATGAGAAATTTAAAATGTTTGTCAAACAAATATTGTAATGGGGGATTTAGAATATATATTACATATCAATATTGTTAATAAGTTTTTTAATATAATTTTTCGTCTCTAATTTTAGTCAAAATGTATTGGATTTTAGTTATGGTAATAATTAGAGGTGATTGGTATATTCTTGTTCTTGTTTTTGATTGGTTATTCCAGTGATTATGTTTCCATGTTAATTATCTATAGTGGTAGAATATTCTTAATGTGAGGGTATTTTGATGAGGATCGATGTCACACTAGGCTTCTTATCATAGATTTTGATGTTCATTATCATGTAGTGGGATTCAAAAATTGAATATAGGTCCTAATGATCCATGGGGTCCAAATGATCCTTGGTTAAAAGGAATTATCTACCCTTAATGTAAGATGGTGCTCATGTTTGGTTGAAATTTTGATCTGGTTGTTCTCATGTCGAAATGTTATTATTATTCCTCACATAAGTTTTTCTTTCATCCCTGATTGTGTTTTGTCTTATGTTGGACTATGTTGTGTGGGGTGGTTCTAAACCCTGTATTCATAGGGTTGGGGTCCTAATGAATCCCAAATATATTTGGTCCCACTAAACCCTAAATTATTAATTTTAAAGAAAAAATATAAACAATTAAATATAATTAGAGATAGTTAAAGGTGTAATCAAAATATTTCTATTAGTGGGTTGTCTAGACATGAGAATAAAACATTAACAATTATTCCATTAGAAAATAAATTGTCTCTATTAGAAGATAAAATACATAATTATATATGTTGAAAATAATTATTATAGATCCATTAAGGATTATATGTCGACAGAAAATTTCATGGAAATAAAATATTATGAAAAAGAAGTCTATATTAGAGTAAATTATACCCAATGTAATGAATAATAATATAAAATGGATTCATGATATTGGTTATTCATCTAAAGTGATAATAAATACATGTTTGTAAAAGAATATGATAAAAAATTATTTAAGGGTTATATTTCAATATAATGGATCTTTATTGTTAAATGGAAGTATTAAAATTTGGATAGCTAATATTGAGTTAAAAAAATATGCATTTCCACAATATATATTTTCATTAAAACAATTTATTGGGTATAATAATAATTTATAACATGTGAGTTGAATATTTCATTTTATCAAAAAATATACCTGATAAATGGGAAGGTTAAACATTTTTTAATAAAAGGAGTTTGGATAAATTATAATCTATATCTGGTGTATAATAAATTTAATTCTTATTTTTTCTTAGTGGAAGAAGACAGTAACACATGGAATCAATGACTTTTCCAAAAGTATAAAAAATATCATGAAAAATATTTTTATTATTAAATATATGAAAATAAATATATTTAAAAAGGAAAATAATTTACTCTAAATATATGACAGGTAATAATGCATGAAATTTTAAAAAAACAGTAAAATAATTTTTCACTTTCTCACTTTTGTTTACATCAATGTATATGGTCATAGGACATATTTTAGAGCATGAGAACTAAGTTATATTATCATTTTTATATAATACTATAAAATAATCAAATATATATTTATTATAATAATGATTAAATAATTAATGTTTATATTAAAATATATCATAGGTATATTCTAAAATTATTATTGAAAATTATAAAAATAAAATAATCAAATAAAGTTATTAATTACACATCTATTTTCGTTTTTATAGAAACCTTAACCACCCTTATACCATTTATTTAATTTATTTTCCATATATTATTTGTATCATTGTTTTTAGACCAAATTTGTTTTGAAAATTCATAAAATTCTATGGATTTAGCCCATTGCATTTGATAAATGTTTTTTTAAACTATATAGTGACCAATTGGATGAGTTTATGCTTTTAAAAAAAATCTCATGGTAGGAAGAAAATTTTCTAAACCATTTATCAAAAGTGTATGGGTTTCCTTTTGTGCTGAAGGAAATGTTGATAGTTGGAACATAGTCCGATAAACACTGTATAAACCATATGTGGTACTCATTTTTAAAATTTTTAAAATTTCTATTTTCACCTTAATTATTTAACATCACCTCCCCCTCTCCTTATTCTCATGAAATAACAAAAGGTACATGTAGGACCTTGCATGTCTGTAACATCCCTGGTAAAAAAAGAATATGAAATTACCATATTTACTAATTTTTGTGAATTAATTCTTAATTTTACTTTAAAGGGGATTCTATATTCAATGGAATACATGATACACAACAACAGTTATCTTTGAAATCATACGTTGCACATGACGTTGAGTTACACCAAAAAATAATTTATTATTATTATTATTTTAATTGGTAGTTAATGCTTAGATGTTTTAATAGAGGGGATGAACATAACTAACAAAAAATGATTATAAATTTTTATTAAATGTTTTTACATTTATAAAATAAATTTTAGTGGCTTTAAATAATAAATAATCCGATTTTAAGCCTAAATACAATAATATTTTTAAAAGGTCGTTTTACGGACTTTTGATGGCGAACCCATTTTAAATATATTTTTTTAAAATTTATATGTTCTATTTGAAAAAAACATTTGGATCGGATCATCATAATTTACTTTGGGTTAATTTTTTGTATTTTTATTATAAAGTTAATTTTATTAATGAATAGTTAAAAATACTGTATTTTAATTCAAAACAGCCTTTAAATATAATTTATTTATATTGTTATGAAATATTTATAACGTATTTTAATGTTAAATTGGATTATGTTTTTACCATTTAATCCAATTTTTGCATTGGATGTAATTTCACTTTGAAATTAGACATAAACATGTGTCAATCTTTTGATAGTTATTATTTCTTAAAAAACGTTTTTTGTTTTGAAAACCGGAATTAATTTTATATTAATTTATGCCACTTTTGTGTTTTTAATTTTCAAAAGTAGATTTCATATTTGGAAACAAATGGTCCAAATTGTGATAATATGAATTTTTTATGTTTATACATTATGATTATTACTTTAGTAAATATTTTATTTACCATGGTTAAAGGGTAAATCATGTAAATAAGGATAAAAAAATAATTATAATAACATTAAATTAACCTAACATGTGTCCTGATATTATTGGTGGATACATGTTGGACCATGGGAATCCTTCGGTCAATTTTGGGACCCCATCGAGCCACATGGGAGTGATAATGACACTTTATATTAATTATTTAAAGTAAAGACAAAAATGACATAAACATATACCTTTTATTAAATCAGCTTTTAAATGGGGCTATATAAGATATCTCTTTGTCTATAAATATTCATTGGAAATATAAAACTACTTCCAACATCATGATATTTTTTTGATAATTTCTAGAAATCATATAAATAAAATTATTTATAAAACAATAATGATGCATTATTTACCTCATTAATGAATGATTTAAATAAATCAGATTATAAATATTAAAATAATCTCTAAAGCCAGTCCAATTCTTATTTAATTATTTTATTTCTAACATGATTCATCTTAGATTTTAATTTAATGAGTTTTTTTTCTTTATAACCCGTCATTTATTATATAATAAAATAATATTTTCAATCATTACTAAAGAGCCCCTCCTCGCCCTTATAATAATCCTTGACTTATAACCAATTCCTCACACTACCCAAGCACCATTGATTATCTGAACACTACCAAATTAATCTTCCTACATCCCTATATGCCTCTTAAAGTCCTTACATTAGGCAGAAGTAACTTCAATAAAAACCATTTGGTTCAAACTAAAGGGAGATACCCAATCTAAAGGTAACATCTTCTCTTAAGTACTTTTCTTTTATTTTCATTCTCCAACCCCCAATACTCTTTTTATTCCTTTATTTTATAACAACACTAGTATCCTAAATATAATAGGTTTTTATATAATTATTCTAACTACACTTACACACACATCCATCTAATGGTTAAATAACATATTGTTTCTGTGTACGGTGAACTACTACCTCACGAAACAGTGATTGTTCAATTATCTCCTACCGCCACTCATTGTGATAATTATGATGGAACTTTATTTATATGTGATATATATTTTATTTATATTTTTAATATGCCTCTGTATTTTCAATTTATATCATACTTTTATGGTTTCCATAATTGGTAAACGCAATAATTTTATTTGAGGATGTGTGGACTACCACCCACTCAAAGTGATATTACTCGTTCATACCATACTTGGAACTTATAAACGATAGATATATTTAAATTGTATATGATATTATATTTTAATTAAAATATAACTATTTATCATTAAATTTTAATTTAATTAAAAATGAAATATAAGTGAAAGTATAGTTCATGCGTACGTCCGGCTTGCTGACTGAATACTACCATTTTTATTGATTTTTTGAAAGCAAGCCACAAAACAATGAGTCAAGGGGGTCTAATGTAGTGAAGTCCCAATGCATCATTAACAATAAAATTGATTCCCTCGATGGAAAAGGATCCCATGTGAAGGAAGTAGGATATACTTTGGGTCGTCGGAGCTATGGAGGCCAAAAAATCAGCGGCCATGTTGCCTTCTCACCAAGTATGAGTGATTTCTATGTGGACTCCCATGGGCTATTTACATTTCCTGATCATGTAAGAAATGTTCCAAGGGTACTTATTCATGAAAGACAATGCACTATAGAGGATCATTGAGTCCGTCTCCACTGTCTTGAGGTTGATGAACCTTTGTTTGCATAACTCCAGCCTAGTGACCATCGCCATGGCTTCCACCTGCACCACATCACCCCTCCCCTACCAATCAAAGAGAAAGCAACGACCAAACCCTCCCTATCCCTTATGAAGTCTCCACCACGCATATCCCCATTGAGAAGAGAACTGTCCAAATTTAGTTTGAAACCCCTGCTGGGTCGGCACCAACAGCCCCAATGCCCCTGCCCCTGCCTGTTGTCCTGGTTAGATACAGCATGATTCAGAAGAGAAGGCCTTACCGATGGAGCATCCTGGAAATCGGTGCCTAAATTGGCAAGGTCCAGTATCATATTCCTCATTTTTAAGGTGATGCTATTATGAGAACCTGTTGTTTTGTTATGACGAGCATTGTTCCGAGCCTTCCAGATGGTCCAGCAACCCGCCATGAGGATAACAGCCCGACCTTTCCTCTCGGGACCCTGCTCACCCGCCCCCTGGAACCACAAACCGAAGAAGTCATCCAAAGTTCCACCTTGATTATTCCATCCAGTGAAGGACTCGTGTGCTTCCCACACCCAGGATTCCCTGTCGCTATCCACAAAGAGGTGTCCCACCATTTCCTTTTTGTCTCCCTGCAGCAGTAGCACCTAGAAGCTAGACAAACCACCATGCGCTAGATTCTGTAATCCATGGGTAACACATTATGTCTCACTCTCCACAAAAGGAAATTAAATTTGGACGGCACCTATTTGTACCACATCAGCTCCCCCCAGGGGTCGGCATTAATTGGAGTTGTCCTCACATGAATGAAATCATTGATTGAGAACCCTCCAGACGTGGATCCCAGAAAAATGAGTCTATTTGGATCATCGCTATGCACAATATTATTGAAACATATCTGTTGGTATTCATCAAGGATGAACTGAATAAATCCAAGATGATGACAGGCCTCCCTGTAGGAAATGATAGGAGTAGGTCAGCCTGGAAACCATATCCTACCACCCCCCCAGTTATGCTCCCAGAAATTGTTATCACCTTTTCCCACCAGCCAACGTGATAGAGGTCTTAGGGTCTCAATATACGGATGGATCATCTTCCATATCTTTGAAGGGTTTGATCTCTGAATGTTCACATCTTGACCATATCTATCTTTCATGATCGTGTTCTAAAGGTTCTTACCTTCCATATCCTCCCATGCGAGTTTCACGTGTAGCCCTTGCATAGTTCAAGAAACTCTCCTCATATTGATTCCCCCATCTGAAATAGGTCTTCCTAGGCACTCCCCCGAAGCCCAGTGGTGTCTACCTTCCATCTTCCCATCCCATATAAATGCCACAAAAATCCACCCTATGTTAGCAATGACCCTTTTGGGAACCCTCAGGGTGGAAATGATGTGCATGGGGATAGACACAAGGACACCGTTGACTAGTGTTATGCGGCCACCAAAGGATAGAAACATGTTCTTACAATTGCATATGCACCCTGTGATCTCACTAATGATCCTATCAAAGTGATGCACATGGAGAGAGTTTGGAATAACCGGTGCTCTGAGATACTCCATAGGAAAACTCCCTCTTCATATATTCAGATTCATGATGAGGGTCCTTTCCATCCAACGTGAGAGCTTCTTTGTAGTGAAATAAAGGCTTTTCTCCCTATTTACCACCTGCCCGATCCACATAAAGTAATCACCAAGTATCTAGTTCATCCTAAGGACTGATATCATGCTACAATTGATGAAACGAATCGTGTCATCTACAAACATCAGATGCAAAATACTCCCAGGATCATGCCAGTTCCGGTATGGAAGAATTTTCCCAATGCGAAGCCCTGGATTAATGGAGAAACTAAGGGCATTTTTGGATAAGGTGAAAATTGTGGGGGGAGAGGGGATCACTTTGCCTAAGCTCTCTACAAGCCCTGAAGAAACCAAATTGCTTCCCCATAAAAGAGGTTGAGATCTAAGACGAACTAAATCACTGAAACATAAGGTCCCTGGTCCATTTGGAAAACCCCATGTATGTCAATTCCCTTAAAATAAAGCTCCATTCCATCCTATCATAATCCTTACCCATGTCTAATTTAACCACCAGATTGCTCCCAGAGACTTTGTTGTAGATTTCACTCACCATCTCATGCACTATTCCAATCGCCCCCTATATTGACCGCCCCTTAATAAATCCATGCTGCTCAGGATCCATCCAAGATATTAAGTAGGGAGCCATCCTTCTGTTAATAATACTTGCAAGAACCCTGAACGGAATGTTTCACATACTTATAGGATAGTACTGATCAATTTTTTGTGGGTTTCACACCTTTGGGAGTAAAATCATCTTTTTTCACATGAAATACGCGGAAAATTCCCCCCTTGGAAGTAGTATTTTACTGCTCTCACCATATCCCCCCTTAACAGTTTCCCAAGCCGCCCTATAAAAAGATCCTGCAATGCTGCCTGGACCTAGAGCACTATCCAAGTTCAAGGTCCTTATTTCCTCATGCACTTCTTCTTCATCCAGAGGCCTACTCAACCTTTCATCCACCTCCGCTAATACACATCTTGGGATTTCTTAAAAAACATCCCCTACTCCACTTGGGTACCCTGTGCTCATGTTTTGATTGGGACCTGCTAGGAGATCTTTAATGATGGCACTTGCTAGCTCCCCCACTTCCTCACAGTCATTTGTGTAACTTCCGTCCTCCCTTAATATGTTGGGCATATGGCAGCAATGTCGCTCTTTTATACACGTGTGGAAGAAACCGGTATTTTTGTCCCACTCCCAAAGCCCTAAGACCCTGGCACCATCTCTCGCCACATGTTCCTACCACAGAAGGATATCTGCAAGGCGATCCTTTTTCCTCCTTAGCTCATTAAACATATTTTCATCCCATCCCTGTTCCAGACAAGTCTCACAGCATTCGACCTCCCTACTAACTTCAGCAATCTCGTGATCACAGTTCGGGATAGTTTTCCTCCATCTATGGAGAAGATTCTTTCGACATCATAACTTCCTATGGATTGCTATCCATGGGTTCCCAGAATGAGTGATAGACTATGCCTACATTACATCATCGGTGAAACCAGGTTCCTCTAACCACGTCTTGGAAAACTGCATAACCTCATCACGCGCTGGCCCTGTCCCCAATGAAATGCACAGTAGAGGGTGGTCGGATAGAAACTAGACCAAGTGAGTAACATCTGTGTCCGAAAAGAGAGAAATAGCTTCCTCGCTCATCAGAAACCAGTCCAAGTGACACCAGGTGCATCTTCTACTTTGTTGATTATTTCACCATGTGAAACGGTCTCCCCCATATCCTGCATCCATAAGCCTGTTTCTCACAGTGAATGCCACGAACTCCTGGATGGCGTTTCTAGGAAAAGTTCCTCCACCTTTTTTCTCCTCCGGATGCACACCAGTGTTGAAGTCGCCCCCAACAATCCACTGGATTTCATCTGATATGATTCCTTCTAGATCACGCCACAGATCCAACCTATTTTGTGCAATACACTTTGCGTAGAAAAAAAAACAGAGATGATGAAATCATGAGGACCTGCAGAGACACGTGTGTCCAGATACTGGTCCGACGAACTGAAGAACTCGACCTTGATGTGGTCCTTCCAAATCAGCCAGATATGAGAATTAGGAGGGTCTCCATGCATGTTACCTCATACAATGAGCTTCTATGCATACTCCTAAATTTTCCATGATGAATTTTTGGGTTCCAGGATCGCCACCATTGCAACTGCATTGCTAAAAAACTCATTAACAATGAATTCGGATTTTTCCCGAGCCCCAAAACCCCGGGCGTTCTAGATGAGGACCTTAAACATTGAACCGTGCCCATCTGTAGTTTTCCCCAGACTCTTGGTCCATGGTGTGTGATGATATCGGGGAGCTCACTTGTATGTTTTTTTGCTTCATCTGAGGCCTTGTATACACCCCCAGGCTCTATTCTAACAAATCCTGACCTTGCTGATGGAAAGAGAGGATATTTTTCGGTGACTTCCCCTTCAAAACCTTGGTCATGGATTGAGACAAAGGCCCCAACCTCCTATTCACCTTTACAATGAGCTCCCTGGAAGCTGCAGCCTGAGGGACACTGTCCTCCTCAGTGTCCAGATACATTTCCACGGCTTCTCGGAATGTGAATCCACCACCAAAACCTACACATTGCTCTGAAAAGGAAAAAAATGAGGGGTTCTCAAGGGATATAATGACAAACTTAGAATCCTCATAAGGAGATCGCCTTCCGTAGGCCATATATGGGGGGCTTAACCTGAGAGAAAAACACTCCGGGGGCACGGGATGAGGCCCACAGCTGCTAAAGGGAACAATCGCCAGGCTGGGTGCTTGAACTTCGGAACTAGAAGGGGAAGGGCCCCCCTCTGAATCTGTGGGATCAGAACCACTAGAGGAAGGGGGTACATACATAGGTTCCACATGGACTAATCCCGAGGAAGACCCTACGAGCGTATGAGAGACTCCTCTGGTAGGACTGCTCGATGCTTGGAAATGAGAAGACATGAGACCTTTCCTGCACACAACCATAGAGTGACCCTGGAGAAGGTAGACGAGACAGTACCTGGGGAACACTGGGTACATAATTTCAGGATTCTAGATGAAAGCATCTTACACCCCCAAGATAACATCTCCGCGACGGGAAGCGAAAAGTCTATCTCAACGCAGATCCTGGCCACTGAAGTAACCTCTCCCCTGAAGATGCGGTCATACGCACAGAGAAAAAATCCCAATCAATCTCCAATATCCTTAAGGAAGGCACCATTCAGGAAGGGCAGCGGGAGGCCGGGAAGACTGATCCACACTGCAGCATGCGGACTTTCCTTCCCCATATGCACCTCCAAGGACCACCATACCAGGTTGAAATGCCAACGGCCCCTAAAGCGAGGCCCCTTACACCGGGCCAAAAAAAATCCTCTTCTAAAGAAAAGTTAAGACGGAAGAATATTCTACGGAGTGTGATGATACATGTCGGTGCATGGAGCCCCCAGGAATCCACAAACCGCTTGAAGGCCCGAAGGGGCAGGAGTGGAGAACCAAAACGAGCCATGAGGGTCCACTTGAGCCCCACCTGGGCCTCCGTGAAGGCCGAATCTGAAACCTCCATCGAGACCCTTGACCCCTCCCGTGACACCACATGAGAAAAGGATTGAATAACAGGAAAACACACCTAAGGGGAGCTGCCCGAAGCACCGAAGAGATCCTCCTTGATGGAACGGGGTGATCCGCTGGACCTGGACGCGGGATCAGGGATATCCCCTGATGCAGACAGCACGACATCAAGAGAGAAAGACCCCGAATCAGAGGACGCGAGAGCCAAAAACACCACCGGAGGAGGACGTAATGGGGGAGTAACGATCGTAAATTTTGAAAAGGCCTAGGGCGTGTGGGCCGCATACTCCGAAAGATCCATCCCCTATATATGGCTTACTATCTCTATGAACTGTGAATTTCATTTCTAATATCTAAATGTTATCTACTATTATAAACACATATTTATATATACTTTGTATATATGATATACATGAAATCTATATCTTGAATATCATTTTAGAGATAATATAATTTTGACCGCATGGACAATTGATTATTATAACAAGTTCATTTTTAACTCAGGTTTTGAACATCAACAAAATTTCTGATATGAACTCTATTAATTAATTAATTATTATAGTAATGTAATAATTTATATACAAGGAATAATAAAATTGAAAATTGTTCTTATGAAATTAGAAATTAACTTTATTTTATTATTCAGGAGACTAAATAATGATTGCGTCAAGTCAAACATTAGGTAAGGGATTTCTTATCTCACTTTTAATTCCGTGACATTTCCATTGTTTTCCACTTATTTCTTGAATGTGATGTATTGTGTAATGCCACTTGATATAAATTATCATGATTCTCTTTATATTAATGGTATTATGTGATTCATTCAGTGGTTACTATATTTTTTTCATACGACTCGATAGATTACAATGTGGTAAAGGGTTTTCATCTCACTTTTTATTCCCTAGAAATTCTTTCTATATTTGATACCATTTCCATTTGTGTGGTGTATGTAATTACCATGATTTTATTATTTGAATAATATAATTTAATTTATGGGTATTTACATCTTCATTGTCTAATCCTTCCTTAATGAGGATTATGTTTCATATGATACCAAATCGGTAAGGGAACCATTCACCCTCCTCTTTTTAAAAGACTTCTTTTTGTTATGAATTTTAATTTCCAATTTCATATATCGGGATAAGTTTTTATATTTCCTTATTGCTGTAAATTTTATTTCCATGTGATGACATAACATTTTATCTCTCATAAACTCATTTTATGAATTTTAATGTGACTCTGTTATGCTGTCAAATTTCTATAAGCAAACTTTTTCACCTAATTTCAATTCTTTGGTTTAAACATATACTTATTAATTATGTCATGATATGTATATGTTTAAATTAAATATAATTGTTTTACACTTAATATCAACTTATATAGGGTGTATTTATATTTTTCAAACATAATTATGCGATTGTTTTGTCCTTAATCTATGGATACTGTCTTTATAATGGATTTCACCTCAATTTGCATTCCATTGAGACTTCATTGTTGTTGTGCACCGATTCACTTTTATATGGTGTATATACTTTCCATTGAAATATTATATATTGAATCCCTTTATTAATGGGATATTATAATGTTCTGATTAAATGTTATTCCTCAATTATTTTTATAGAAGTGCCTCTCATTTAGTTAAAAACACTTTAACTAAAATAACGTTTTAAATGTTTTAAAGATTTATTATTCTAAATATTTCTCATTAATTTTCATGTTTTAAAAGTGGTTTTAAGGATTTATTTATAAGAACACTTATTTTTTCAAATGTTAATACTTTTAAAATCTTTAAAGTGTTATGTGACAATTTGATTCAAAATTATCTTTATTAAATATTTTAAATTGTATTTGAAAATAGTTTGATAAATCATTGATTATGTCTATATCTTGAAATGATATGTTGTGATTATAATGTGGAAATGTCATCTTTATTTTATTCTTGTTTTAGTTGTTCTGAATACTTTATGTTTCTATGAATTGTTTACGTATTTGGGTGGATTCGTGATAAACCTAGGGTGGGTGATCCTGAGATGTCTCTCCAATGCATAGGGTAATGTGACGGAGGTAAACGTTAATGTTTATTCAAAGAGATTTAGTGAATATACTATGATGGGTATTCCAATGTCACTCCCTATGTAGTTGTGATAGCTACAATGTAAGTATGTTTTGTAATCCACAAGATACCTCTATGATTTTTTCTTTTTGTGTCTTATTCATAAATCATATGATTTCTTAAGGTATGTTACGATTGAAAATTATGGTTTCATTGAATTGTATTTATTGATGGGTTAATATTTTTTTTCTTATTTTATAACCCTTAATGTGATTTTTATGCTAATACCATGTTTTTGAAATGTTTTCCATAGGACATAAATATGAATAGGGTCAAGTATGGGATCGAGGGAAAGCTGTGTTGTCTAAAACATGGAACTAGACATGTTACATTTTAAGAGTTTTTATTTTATGATAAATGGGATACCGAGTAGTTGTGTATACATGTAATTATCATGATGATATGTAATAGTTATGGACTAATTCTCTAAAACACTAAACCTGAAAAGATCCTCAATGTGAATTATTCATTTAATTCAAGATTATATAATGTTTTAAGGCAGGGTCCTTATAATGTATCCAACCCCCCCCCCTCCCCCACATATTTGTGTCAACCTCCTATAATTTTTCATGAGTTTATATAGGCATCATTTATCTCCACCTTCTCCATTTTGAATTTCATTCCCTCCTTCCCCTCACTACTCATCACCTACATTGAACCCTATTTAGGGTTTTTATTCTAATAACATCAATTTATTATATTTGGGTTTGTGACGGTTTATTTTTTCCATTTTTCTTTTTTATTGTATATTTTCTCTCTAACAACACATTTTAAAGGTAGGTGGTTCCTTCCCATTCATATCCAAAAAAATCCATGAGATTATTGATCCCCAAATAATTCATTATAACTGAGTTTATCTTGTAATTAAAACTATATATTATTTTTAAATTATATATGAGTGAAATTTATCTTTTAAAATAGATATTTATATTGTTTTTAGTGTATATTTATTATAATTAAAGTATATCAACATTATGTGATTTCAAAAAAGACAATTAATATTTTAAAACAGGGTTTTAGTATTTTTAATTGAGTTTGTACATAAATAAAATTATTTACCATGGTTTTTTATATCTAATTGTGTTTTTTTTTTGTTTTTTTTCAATTTTTATGGTTTTGATGATTTTACTTGGAATTTCATATGTTCTTAAAAAATGGTTTTAATTCCATCCCATATTTTTACCATTTATCTATCTGTATGAATGTGTATATATATGTGGTTGATATTTAAATGGATATATGTACACATATGTGTACATTTGGATGTGTGTGTGTATATGTATGTGTAAATTTTATAAAATGTCTTATTGTAATAATGGATCCAAAAAAATCTCTACGTTTCATAAAATTCATTCCAAAAGGGGGTATCTATTTAATTTTAAACATTTATGGATTATGAACTGGATATCCAAGTGACTTTTAAATGGGTAAATTATGTACTCTATTTCCTAGGTTTTTTTATTTCAACACTAGTTGTTGAATTTTTTATTAGATGATTTTTATTTCATTGAATCATGTTAGACCTTCGGAATAGATGAAAGTGTATGGGTGATACAATAAATTTAGGCACAATGATTTCTAAGGGTTATTTCTAATGACAATCTGATTCTTGATTTGTATTACTTCTATATCTTCACATAGTGTACTACTGATTTATGAGTGATTCTTTTTCCATTTGGTACCTATAGGTCATGGATCTTTCCATTTTATATGTTTTATTGTTGTTGTATTATATTTTCTTTTATATATAGAATCAAGTTTATTTTGATTATGATTTTATATTTTCATGAACAGATAACATTTATTTCAATGATATATTTTTAATCACGTAGATATTATTTGGGATAGATTGTCTTCATTTCCTTATTGATAATATTTTCTTAAAATAGTTTGGAAAAAGTGATTGATAATAGAATTTAAAAAAGTTCTCAATGTAATTTTTTAAATTAAATTCATACAAAGAGATTTATAATTTCTAAAATAATATATTTTGTTTTAAAAGTGGATTTAAATAGTATCTATTGTAGGATTGTTGAAAATACTAAAAGGACATACATTAAACTATTTTTTTCCAAATATTAATTTATATAATTTCATTAAAAGATAACATCTAGACTTTTTCATTATTACCTATTGAGATTATTATGATCACATTCGACCTATTCCACTCAGTTTTGTACATTATGTGGATCTTTTAGGTTCATAATATGATTTAAATTAGTTCCACTTCATAGAAACTACATATAGGCCTCTATTAGATTGATTCTATTTTTATAATTGATTATGACATTTGGTTATAATGGATATCTTGATTAGGAATTAAAGTACTTATTTCTATTGATTTGGTTACCATGGCCAAATCAGTTATTCAGGATTTCCCTCTACTTATAATATCTACCCAAGAATGTGTTATTTGGATTGTTGAATATAAGTTATTATGTGCATGGGAGATGAAGGTGAGTAGTTTGGTTGTTTTAAAAAATTTTGTATCATTTTATATATTTTTATACTTTTATGTTATTCATGTTCATTCTGAACTTCATTTAAATTTTATTTTGTTTGTATGTAAAACATATGGAAGCATCATGTCAGATTCATAGAATAATTATGATGTTTTTAAATATTATATATCTAAAAGATATCATTAAAAAAAATTATATATTTTGACACCATAAAACTTTCCTTCAGCCTATGGAGGTCAGGAATTCCACCCAGGCCTAATGATGAACTATTTCAAGTGGCTTGTTGGGTAATCTGGAGCCGGCTCATTAAAAATATTCACATATACTATGTTTTTAAAATATTTTAGGTTTCTATAATGTCGGTTTATTGTTTTTTATGTCCGGTGCGATGGATATGAGATCATTAGGGAATGAAATGTAGTTCTTGTTTAGTGGATTGATCTCTTACATTTTTATTAAACATATTTTCACATTAATAGTTTGAATTTGAATAATAATTTTGAGTTTTTCTGTATTTATCATTGAAATAATTTGATATGTTTTGATTTTCCTTTGGTACTTGATGAGTGTGTCCATGATTTTTAGGGTTTCCTTATGTTTTGAATGTGAATTTGGCTAATGAAATGTGTTTTCAATGGTATCTATCATGGTCTAGAAATCTATACATATCTATTGAATATTTTTTTTCATCTTTGGAAGATCTAGTCACATGGTTGGTACATAAGTTACCAACTACTGAGATAAAACCGTGTATAGTGTTATTTCTCCACCAGAATTTTTTTTATCTCCATTTACATATGAGATAACTACAATGGTGTTTTACTTTATCATGATGTTAATTAAAAATTATTTTAAAGTATTTGATTTTTTTTGGTTTTATTGATATTTTTTCCTTATTGTTTACATTTTTCCGAAGACTTGTTTTATGTTGTGGGAAATTTGTTTCCATTGAGAAAAGGGGGATATTTTATGGACTACTTAAAAATTAATTTTTTCTAGATGTTTCAATATTGTATGTAAAATTAATCTTATTTTATGAAAATTATATTATTTTATTTAAATATAGGACTTCATAAGTTTGATAAAAAAAATTATAAAGATTCATAATTGGAATTATACAAAATATATTTTATCATTTCTATCATTTTCATAATATAAAGATGGATTCAGATTTTATTGGATCTGGTGGAATGTTTTTTATTATATTTTATATTGATTTTAACAAAAATTATGTGGGGTCTGAAAATATTGATTATATGTTAGAAATTATGAATGAGGATGGGAATTTATTAAATGTTCTTTTAATGTATTTTTTTGTGTAAATAGTTCTTTAATTTTTTTCTAATCAATTAAATGGGGTGTTTTTAGTGTTCTATTATGACTATTATGATTCTTAGATTGTTCATTTGGATGATGGGTTTATATTTTACCAGTTTGTCATAAAATGATTGTTTTCATTTTGAAATTTCAGAATATTTTTCATAAAAAAATATATTTAATAAATTCTACTAAAATGTGTATGTATTTTATTTTTTTCAGGTGGTTTAGTTCAAGGTCGTTGGTTTTGGACTTGGTATAATGATTGTATGTGTCAATGAAATGTGTTATTTTGTGTATTCTCAAAAATGGTCTTCAATAATGTCAGAGAATCAATCTCAAGAATATAAAAATTCATTGGTGAAAATTAGTTTTGATGTTTGGGATGGATATCTTTTTTGAAGCTGGTAATTAGTTTTTTAGGAGTTATGTTTGTAGAGTTTAGTCCCATCAAATATTGTGAGATGATTTTATATTGGTGTATTATTTAGGTAATTATTTGCAATATCATATGGAATGTGGTGAAGTTGATGATTTATTCCCATATTATTGTTTAATGAACTTTATTCTTTTGAAAATTTATCAATGAGATGATATTCTATTTTTAATGAATATAATAGGTGGATTCATGGGAATGTGTTTTGGTTATTTGTATCATTATTACACCAAGATCAATTTTTTTTCTCAATCGTGTTCTATATATTGGTTAGTCTCACTATATGATAGTGTTATAATGGTGAGGTCTCTAATAAGACTCACTGAACCCAGGACTATAATAAATTTATTCTTTCTTAAACATCTTATTAAAAGAATAATTTTTAAAAAAGTATTTATTATATTTTATAGACAATATATACTTTTTCTAAAGTAGTATCTCTTTTATGGTATTAGTTCACTTAGATTTATTATTCTTATTTGTGAATATAATGTATTTGATCTTTTAGGAGGCCTTAGATGATAAAATCTATATTTTTATGGTTATTAATTTTTTTTATTAGGATCCCTATATCCATTGTTGAGTCAATTGTAAAATAAATTTGTAATCTATAATTTTTTGGATTATTGTTTCCCTTGGGAGAATTATAATTCTTGAAATAATCATAAATTTTGGGGAAACGACCATTTTTATTAAATTTTATATTGGATCTGTATCCATCCTTCGAATCTATGGGTGTGTGGATGTAGGGTGGGGTGTTTAGTTTCTCCAAACCAACCCTACCCAATGGATTATTTTTAGTCCCAAGAGATTTGAATATATTTAATTTGATTTAATATGAGTCCTTGAGAGAATTTTGTATCAATTTAATGTTGTTGTCTTATATAAAACTGAACTTTTTCATTATATATAACAGTACATTTAATTTTCAACCATTTTCTTCGAATCATTTCAATATTGTTATGGGTAATAGCTTAGTGTCCTACGATTTTGGAAATGATTTGTAGAAGAGGATGTCGAACCTGATACTTTTCTAGAATTTATGCTATGAATGGAATATTTTTATGTGTATAAAAATTTATAGTGGGAAGAATTGTGTCACCCTAACCACTCATATCTTTTTATTTTTATTTATGTGTTGGAATTTATTTTTTCCCTTGAGTTTTAATTCCAAAATATTAAAAATTTGGAGTAATATAACGATTTGACCCATCACAAGGTTATCTAACATAGTTAATGGACCAATTCCATATAATTTTCACATAGTTCTTATTACCATGCATCTAACCTATATGGGTCTCCTTGTGTTCCCAATGAAATGTTAACATTGGGAACAAAGTTTGTTAAACATTGTGGAAACCGGGAGATGTACCCATTTTTTTAAATTGAAACGTTTATATTTTTAAATTAATAATTTGAAATCCTAAAACTAAATCCCTCCTATACCTATTCTCATGACACACATGGAATCCAAGGGAGTTCCTCATGCATGACTCCTTCTTACTCCCTACATGGATTTTTAATGTCCTCATCAGATTCATTTTGAGTTTCTCAAGATGAGGCCCTCATTTTTCTCCCATGTCACCTTATTCTCATCATTTCACTCCATACCCTAATTTCACATCACCTATGATGAATTATAGATATATTATTTATTCTATTCTATTAGGGTTCTGGATGCTATGGAATGTGATAGTTTATATTTAACTTTTCCATCATATTTCAGTGTTTCATTTTTTCTATGAGCTATTGGGAATGGTGATTCATATCATTCATTTCCAAATAATTCCTTGATATTCATAATCATAATTATAATAATTTTAACTGTCTATTTTATAAAATTAATAATATTAATTTTTTTGGATTAATTATTGAGTTAAAGTTTAGTTATAAATGACTATTTATAATATTTTCAATGAAATGTCTGGTGTTGAAAGTGCATGTACACTATGTATTTTTCTATGACTCTAAATTTCACACACAAAAGGTATTTTGGTGTTTTAAATGATTATTGGACTTTAATAAAATTATGATTGTTGTTTGGTTTTATTTAATTGCATTTTTTTGTTTATTTATATTATTTTGTTATTGTTGGTTTTACATGAAAATTTCAATATTCTAGAATAATAATTTGAATTGTGTCTCTTTATTTGATAATTTGTAATTATTTATAGATGCCCCTATATATGTGGGATACATTTATATATATAGAAAATTTAATTGAATGTCTTATTAAAACATGAGTTCTGAAAATTGCATCTCTGTTTGCAAAAATACATCACAAAATGGGTATCTAATGAGTTTTTAAAAAAATTTAAAAATTTATTTGAAATAGAATTTTAAAACTGATAAATTATGAAATCAATTTCATTAATTGTATGTTCTAATCACTTATTGTGGAATTAATTTTTATAAGAGTTTTATTTTATTTCCACAAAGGATACCTTATGTAAGTGGGTAAGTGGATGATTTCTACCATATATTTTTTCATTATGGTACCTAGAGTAAATTTTTATAACCCTCATAGGTCCATGTTGTATTAATTTTCATGTCATATCCCATTTTTTCACTTAATTATTTTCAATAATGTTGGAATTATTTAGGGAGGATGGTTTTATTTTCTATTATTAAATTAATTCCTAAAAATTGTTTTGGAAGGGCAAGTTTAAAAGAGTTTTCAAAAGACGTGTGTTAATTTAATTTGATATGATGAAATTTTAGGATTTCATAAAATCATGTCTTGAATTATAAAACTGGATTAGAAAATTTTATTGAGTTTTGTCTTAAAAATAATGAAAATAATAACATTAAATTATTCAAATTCAAACTAGTGTTTCTCAAATTATTTAAATGGGGAACTCTATGGACGTTGTGGTCAGTACATATTGATAATTTTATTCTCACACCATATATTCACTAATTAATGCATGCATACTAGGTGTCTCTTGTATGTTAGGATTTAGAGGAGGTAAATTTCATGGAATATTAATATAAGGTTTTATTTATTATTTTCATTGAGTTTTGAATGTGGTGTGACCATGGGTTAGAGTGTAAATATCAATTAGGTATGTATGTATTATTTTTAGTTATTCAGTATCATCATCCATATAGACCATTCTTTTTTTCTATTTACTATATGATTAGTGTTTAATAACATATAATATGGATAATTGAAAAGGGGTTATTGTGTGTGAGGGAAATTTTTGTGAGCAATAGGATTTTTTTGATGTTGTGTTGTTTCATTTTGTATTTGGTTAATACTACTACATAGATTATTCTCATTTTGATCTACGTCATATTTTTACTTTTCCCAGAAATCCAATTTATGGATGATTCATGCTATATTTCAGTTAGGATTGTTCTATTATTAAATATAATTTTCCTATATGAAATCATTAACATTTAATATATATTCAAATCCACTAGAACATGTCACTAACTAAGGTTTATGAGAATGCCCCTTAAGCCTAGTGGTGATCTTAGTGGAGTGATGTGTCAGGTCAACTGAGGTTGGTTTTTCACATTTAAACTATATTAAGAAATATGGAATCTTGTATGACTTTCTATGTATTAGAACTAAACAATAAAATACAGTTTTTAAAAGGGTAAAACCATAATATTAGTAACAAGGAAGAGAAACTACTTGTTCATAGTTGTATCTGAGGGAAATATTAGAAAGATGTATTTCCAGTGGTTGTGTGAATGTAAAATATGGCCATAATATTTCTTCATATTTAAGAGACACCATATAGTAATTTTTATAGATTAAAGGAGAGTCTAATTTTTTTATGGTGACTTTATATGAAAATGAGTTATTTTGGAGCTGGATTGTAGTCTAGGAAAATATGGAAATATAGTGGATGTATGTATATTTATTTGTTAATAATCTGTGTGTAATGAAAATAAATTTATTAATAATATGATTAAAAAAATTAAAGGAAATGATTTCTAAGATATTGAAAAAAAGACTTAAAACAATTTTTTTAATTCATATTTAAAATAAATTTGTTAGGAAATGATTTATTTTAACAAAAATTCTATAAAATATGTAAAGACCTACCTTGAAAAAACATTTGAAGCTACATCATAACAAGAAACATGAAATGAATTAATTCAGTTATTATCCCAATTATGGAAATGGAGAAAATTCATTTAGGAATCTAATATTAGTGGTTATATGACTACTCCAAAAAAACATAATGAATGGGAGGTGATGAGAAAATTACTTGGTGAATGTAGGTATAATTGGTCTTATTTTAGAAAATTGAAAGAGATGAATCATGGGTTATGTAAATGAATATATAAATTGATAAAATAGAGAATTATAAAATAAGGTAGATTGTGAAGAGGTTATGTGATCATATAATTATTAGAACGAATTTAGTGTCTAAGAACATATTAGATTACCAAGGGAGAATGATCAATAATAATGAGAAATTGGTACAAAATTCTATTCTCAAATTGACATCATAGATGGTGAAGAGATGATTGGACTAATATCATGGATAAAATAAATTTGATTATCTTTTTTAATTATAATATAAATTTTTTTGATGATTTTCCAAATTATTGTGATGTTGTCATTTTTTAAGGGAATCCTTTTGTATAATTTGTATAGTAAACCAAATTTAAGATTCCATCCTAGTGATGAAAAACGAATTTTTAATTCTTTGAAGAAAAATTGTATGGAATGGATCTTGGTAAACTAATCTGGATTAATAATTGAAGAAGATATATTTTAAGATATATTTTTTTACTCCCAAAAAATATATATGAATCCATAAATGGAAGAATAATTTATGATCCTCATTTACTTTTTGATATCATATTTTAAAAATGAAGATTTAATCAGTGGAATAATTTTCAAAATTAAACAGATTATAGTTATAGATCACAATAAATGGTTAGCGCTCCTTGGAATATTGCATGTTGATCAATGAATAGAGTACACATTTATTTCTCAATTTAAATATGTAATTAATCAAAATTAAAATTCATATATTATTTTACAAAAATTTCTTAACTCCAATTACTCTTCAATGAAAAAATTTGAAGTAAGAAGATGTAATGGATATTTGATTGACATTATTCTAGAAAATGATATAGAAATATCTATATTTAGTAGCAACCATACTATGTAATGTTTACAAAACATTCATGGATGAAAGTATTTAAATAAACTCGAAGGAATAAATATTGAATTACATAAATGAATTATGAGTTATGTTCAATGTAATCATATAATGAACTAAAATTAAATTATTTAGTTGAATATTTTGATATACACTTATCAAAATATATTCTGGAAAAAATAAACATAACTGTAGGATCATTTTATACTAAAATAAATTATATTATTTGGTTTAACTAAAAATATTAAATTACATTAATTATAACCTTTAAAGTGGAATATATTTTAGAAATTAAGGAATATAGTCAACTAAGGTGTATTAAGAAATATTTGGTGGATATATGTGAAGAAGTGAAACTGTATATAGTGATATTTTATGGAAAAAAGAGTATAATTAAATAAAAAATTACTATGATATATAATTACTAAAATATCCACATTGAAATTAATTACCCTTTTAACATTGAAAAACTAGAACATTGTGTTTTCAAGGTTAAGAATATTGGAAAAAGTCAACAATTATTTGATGTATTTAAAAAATCATTGAAAACAATGATATTTGAAAACCATAATCTTAGTCATTTTGTTAAAGAACTCCAAAAAACTAAATAGGTTTGTCAAATAATTAGTCCTTATTTGAGTTTTTTGTTTAATAGTTTAAATAATTTTGTATAGGGATCACACCTATTAGGTTTTATTATCAATGGAGGCAAACCAGGAGGGAAGGGTTTTTAGTAGTTTTAGATCATATAAATTTAAAATTAATCTTATATAAATGGTCATTATTCTAATATTATATGGGATTTATTTTGGAAAATTTGGTTGAATATAACACATGTATATTTTTTTGATGGATTAATATTTATTAGGGATTCCAAATAAAAGTTATTTTTTACAAAGATGAATATTCAATTTAATCATAGACATACCTATACATTATTAATTTTCTATAATATTAATGGATCATGAAACTTATAGTTATATATGATATTTTCTCCAATTTCTCTGGTCTGTTAAAGCTTTCCACTATCATCTATAAATGAGATCTTAAATGATTTAATTTTTGGTTATAAGGGTTACTAAAAAGTCCAGAGGGAGAGATTATTCGAACTTAGGTTAACCAAGTGATGAAAATTATGATTTGGGATTCAGGAATGACAATATTTATTTTATACAATTCTTAATATATCTAATATATACATGGTGTAGGATTGAATGTATTTATAGAAGTCAGGATAAGTTTTGGAACAATATTTTTAGCTCAGGATCTATACTAAAATAATTAAACATTATTTAAAAATATTACATGTATTGACCCAATATTATATTTATTAAACTAAAAAGGGTTAATTTAAATAATATATATTATTATAGGGCTTAATATTTTCTGATAATAAATATATTATTAGTATATTATTATTTATGAGATATGTTAATTTATCTGCATTATACCATACATATACCACCATAATATTTTAAAATATAAAGAACATATTTGATACAATGATTGACGTGAAATTATAATAGTATAAGGTAATATAACATTTTAATACTTTATAATATATCCCTTTCAGAATAATCTTAATTTAATAGGTATCTTATTATGCACGCAACACTAGGATTAAAAAAGATGTTTTACTCTACCAAAATATTTTTGAGCATGATCATTTTATCCTAGAAATTAAAATAGGGGGTATAAATAGAGATAAATAAATTATGAAAAATATATATATTATGCAGATAAATTTTATATTTATTTATTATAAATTAATATAAGAATCATCTGTAAGAAAAAAAGAAATGTTTTTTCAATAACAATAATTTTTTTGAAAGCATATTTTGTGGCAATTTGTATACATGATTAAAAATTAATTTTTTTGCAATTTTAAAAAATTTATTTAAAAAAACCCCTTTTTTAACTCATAATACAAAAATTATATTATTGTGTAATATTATAAATATTTTGAAATGTTTTATTTTTTATGAGTAGTTAAAAATTGATGAATTTTAGTAGAAAATTGCACATTTTTATAAATTTTTATTATTGATAAATTATACTTTTAAGTAGTTTTAATGTAAAAATTGTTCAATTATATATCAATTAATCCAATTTTTTTCGTTATATTTATTATCATGGTGAATTTATATATAATAAATAGTACACTTTTGAGCATTTTCCCTTTTAAAAAATTGGTTTCTCATTGGGTCTACGGGTTTAATTTCATATTATATGTTTTCACATCTATAAATATAATTTTAAACAGTTTATTCTATAGTTGGATTCATAATAATTTAAACATAATATTTTACTAAAATAAATATTGAAAATAGTTAAAGAAAATTACCACAGTTATGGTTAAAATAGATTTACCTGGGGTTAAACAAAGAATATATGGGGTTAAAATTACATATACCCCTATTAAAAACAATTAGATATCCCTATATTTACCTTAAATTTTATATTTTAAAAAATTTTCATTTTTTATGATTTTTTATTAAAAAGATTATATTCTTAAATAAATTCAAAAAATATCATGTGTTCCAATCACCACACTTATAAAAGGTCACACTCTCTCCTTTGTTCCCCAAACCTTCACACCATTTTTTATTAAGATATACCTTAGAAAATAACATATTAATTTATCTAGTATCACCATATGAGCATTATTTGTAATAAATCCAATCTGGGATGTATTTTGAGGAATACCTAAGGAGGATACTAGAAGAAGAGATAATGTTCTTCAATGAGAATTTATTTATTTATTTCCCCACCACCTTCAATTAATATTAAAAAAATATTATATAAAACATTACTTTTTTAAATATAATTATATTTATTTTAAAATTTTATAACAAAAACCCACCTACACTTTCATCAAATGGGTTACGAAATCTGCATCCATGTATCCGGTGGACTACTACCTCTCGTACTATGGTCTTCCATTATTTTGTTACCACTTCTCATTGTTGGGTATGATAATGGAATTAAATTATATATAATATATAGATGAAATTATTATATATGTAGATTCATTATAAAATATATAAATTTTTACATTCAATCTTTTAGGGTATACAAAAACATCTCCCTTGTGTATAGAAGAATACCACATCATGAAGTGATGTGATTCGTCTTTCACTAACATTTTACATGGATAGTGAAAAGGATACTTTTTCAGATTATATGTGAGGTAAATTAAATATTTATGATGTAAATTACATATTTAAAATTTTAAAATGATAATATATCAATGTAATTTCACTCACTTAATGATGATATCATCATTCTTGTACGTGTGGACTAGAGCCCTCACAATGTGTGGTTACTCAATTTTCATCAGCACACCACATGAATGATATATATAAGTATATTTTAAGAGTTAATATTTTATTATTGATATTATTATAATTCTATAATGAAAAAATATTATGTACATCATTTTTATAATGATCATTGAAAAATGTAAATGTTACTCATGCTTACATACAGTCTTCCATCACTAAGATCATAACGTACATTATTTCTAAAAAACATCATACATGATTGGTCATGAAAGTATAATTTGTGTATAAATATGAAAATTATTCCATGATTATTATTCTAAACCTAATGTAAATATATAATATATTTATTGACAATAAAGTTAATGACAAAATATAAATGAGAAAATTAGTCTACTAGCAACCAAAAAAATGAAAAAAATGAATGATTATTAATGAATGGGTGATAAGATGTAATAAATACAAGATATATGAAATTATAAATATTAAATATTTTATTATCTATGATTATAACATGTTTAAAACTACTATAAAATATAATAATGTAAATATAACAAGAAATTAATCCTGAGGTAAGTGATTTCATTTGAGTTTACATTCCATTGAGATTTATTCATCACTATGCCCCATTTCACTTTTATGTGGCTTATATAATTCAAATATGACATTTAGTATAATGATACCTTCATAATTAAAGGTATTTTAATTTTCACATTGAATCATTTCATCCATGGGTATTTGTATTTAAAATTTAAAAGTTGTAAATTTTGATAAACAATCTCGGGTCCTTTTGTGATTTTGTTAACATTATAATCAAACAATCATTAAGATAATTTATCATTAAAATATAAATTTATCTTAAATAACTATGTTTCTATACAATTGATATGATTATTTCCCAAAAATTATTCCTTTTTTTCATATGGTGTGTACATTTAATTTTATTTGATTAACTATGGAAATATTGATAAATTTGTATACTTTACCCAATACAGATATTTGATGATAATGCACATTGACTGAAGATTTAAAATTAATGTTATATTTATGAGTAATAAATGAGGCATATAGTGTTTGGTTAGTTATCTTTCTATATTGATTATTCATATTTGATTCATGATGGAATCCATTCTACACACACCTTATTAAGAATTTTATACCACCCATATTTTTAGTTCCCCTAGGATGTGAAGAGTAATTCTTGGATTTTTTTCAAGGATTATAATGCTTTTCCATTTCTATGTTTTTATTTTATATACTTTTTATCATGTGTGTATCCGGTTATCGGAGATAACTTAAATAAATGGTCATTCAATATTCAAACCTTTTTTCTATGCCAATCTATTGTTGAAATATAGTACCTTTTGGATGCTGGGTTTATAGTTGTTACAATAATAGTATAAATTATATTATGATTTCATATATAACATACTATTTACATCATTGAATATATTTATATATGGATTGATTTTATTAATTAATGGTAGTTTCAATTCAATAACTAAGAATTGTTTTTTTAATTAGAAGTAAATATATGGCATAATAAGTTTGAGGTTTTTATAATAAGAAATTATTATTTTTTTAATATCTTGAGGAAATTGGAAAATTGAGAGAGGACACAACAAAGAAAGAAGAATTATTCCATATTCAAAGATTCTTTAATAGACTAAATGTAATCTTTTGGTACATGACTAAAGATTTTTAATGGTTCATAGTGTTTGTGTTAATGATAAACAAAAAGTTGGAATGATTTAAGAATTTTTATTCATGGTTTTCACTATATGGAATCCATGGGTTATGTTGTTTGTTTACTTTTTTATGTAATTAATTAATGGATAAGTTGATGGAGTAACCCTAATACTTTATATTTATCTAATATAAAATCATTATAATCATGGTTTAAAGTTATTTATTTCTCGGTATGTCAACACATAATCAATTTATTATCTTTATACATATTCTATTTGGGATGACCAATTATATTTTCCATATAGCTATAATTTAATTTTTTATATTTACATGTTTTGAATAGTTGGTTAAAATTGAAAATTTATATTTTATTTATACTATTTAAAAAGTCTAAAATAATGAAAGAAAATTTTATACCCTAATTACCCCCCATCCAATTTTTTTGGATCTTGGGTTTTAAAAGTGTAACTGAATATCAAATAATAGTAGAAAATGAATCTTGAAACCTACATCCCACTAAATTCATCTATAGGGGAATGATATCATTCTCATACCACATTCAAAAAAAATACATTGGAATAATATATTATATTCATGTTGACGAAAAAATCTCTTATAATAAAAATTATTATAAAGTAGATAAATACCTTTTGCCAAATTGATTTGGGAGTTTACAAAAAACCAATAAAACATGGATGTCGCATATCACAGAACACAACTCATGCCCTAATTGTTTGGAGAATAGTGTATGAAAAATAAACCATAGTAGTAATAACCTATGATAAAATTATAAACATAGAAAAACAACTTCATCGGTTACATCTCTTCATTTACACATTAAGAAAATATAGATCCTTATGTACACTATATGTTCCATTCAATTTAGTCGTAAATCAAAATTTGTTCTATGCTTCAATGGAATATACCCAATTCAATAAATGGTTTTCATATATAGGGTTCAAAAAATAAAATAACATCAATTTAATATAAATACTCATCAATCAATCTAAATATAATACAATATCCATTCTTCTCATTCCCATTAACCTCTTACACTACCAAATCATTGAGATTAAATAAAAATAATTATAATTTCAATAGCAATATGTCATAAATAATTTATGTGATCCTATTAATCATATACCCATTCATTATAACTATATAAAAATATTAATATATCCATACATAGGCACTAAATCATAATAAATACACATGTTCTTAAAAATATGATTGTTTCTAAAATCACTAACCTCAATAACGATTAATCTCTCCAATAAATATTCAGAAATATCATAATAAAATCTTAAATTCTTTTTTAATAATAAATAAACTGAAGGATTCAAAATCAACACATAAAATTCCCTAAAATTATGTAGATTCATGGAATGATTTAAGGATCTATTATAATAATTTATTTATAATTTTTCTAATTGTTAATTCAATCATTGATTGGAACAATCCAAAAAATAAATTAAATAATAGACACTCATGATCCTTAAACATTTCCAAAAACACACCCCAATGTATATTCCATGTTTTAGGATAATTATCAAGATATAATTATTATTATTAAATTTTATTCCATAATTATTAACTTTTCTACCCAAAAACCATGGAATGTATAATGAAAGAACAAATTGTTTTCAATACTAATTTTTGGATATAATATTTACTTTTTAGTTTTTATAAAACCTATAAAATTGATTACAATATTTCTTATTAAATGTATGAATGTATGACCATCATGTTTTTATTTAAAATTAAATGATAATATATTTAGTTACATTACCAGAATCCTTCTCATAAAGAATAACTTGTTACATTCCTTGTGTCATTAAAGAAATCCAAAGTATTATGGGGGTTTTCAATATAGATGGTATTATATACACAACAAATGGTTGAAAAGTAACTAAATTAATAAATTTTTTGGTTAGTTTTTTTTTCAAGATTAATAATTTATAAAAATGTGATTAAACTAAAGAATACTAAATCAAGATTCACATTAATATTTAATAAAAATATTGAAAATAAAAAAACTAAATTATTTGAATAATGAAGAATGTGTTGGGCCTATATGAAAGAAAATAATTCCATCTCCCATTATATTTATATTTATATAAGAACTAAAATATGAAAGTATTGCAATGTAAAAAAATTATTTAGAAAACAATATAATTTGTCTTCGTTTATCCATTCATAAATATAGATACAT
The DNA here is from genome assembly GCA_963277665.1 of Viscum album. NCBI lineage: Eukaryota > Viridiplantae > Streptophyta > Magnoliopsida > Santalales > Viscaceae > Viscum > Viscum album. The sequence continues at coordinate 1,582,466,311 of OY728158.1, read as the reverse complement.
CACACAACTTTCCAATGAGGTGTTAGCATATCTTATCATTCGAGATGGATTAAAACAATGAATAGAAAATAGTAATCTATATATAATTTAAAATTTAATTCCTAAATAATATATAAATAATGCTTACGAATATAGTATTTCACTATAGACTAGGATAAATAACAAAAAATTAGTATTTAATATCCCTGCATCTAAAGATCTCAATATTTTATCATCCTCCACTATCATGATCATGGGGTGTGGACCATACCTTTTCCAAAGAAAATCCTAGGTGATATGAAAGTAAAATGGATCTGGATCTCCATAACAATGTCTTTTTCTCCCACTACTCTCTCTCTCTCTATCCCTCTCTTTCTCTCTCTCTCTCTTAACATTGGTATTAAATTAAAACAAACAAAATAAATTGAGTACACAATTAAGGGGTGCCTTTGGAAAAGAATAAAATTTTTACCATTTCATTTTTACCAAAGAGAATAATTATGATAGAATGTTTCAAGTATAATAAATAATCAAAAAATCATCTAACACGAGGAAAATAATTGTAAGAAAAGATTATAAATTAAAACACTATAATAATAGTTACGTAGTTAATGGGACACATGACAGTATTGGTTTGATTACTAAACACACAATATGAATAATTGTAAATATAAGAGAAAAGAACCCTAAATAAGAAAAAAATAACTTCCAAGGTTTTCTTGGAAGAATCTAATCTCTTCTCACAATACTGTAATTGATGTTTAGCGGTAGATATTTATAATTAGGTTTACTAAAGAGATGTAAAAACATATTTGATCACATGGGGGTTTTTTATAAACTGCTGCAAAATATTCTTTTGTATTATAAAAAATCCTTTCTCCCACAAATTACACCTTTATCCCTTGACCCTTCTCCCTAGATCTCCCTTTCCCAATGACCATGAACCTTAGCACCACTACTTCCCCCCTCGTTGGTTCTCCGCTTGTGCCCTTTGATCTTGTGCCCTCTCACCCACCCCCCCCCCCCAATAATTTTTCAATGTTGTGGTCATAGCCTTAAATCCCTTCTCCCTAGAGATCCCCTTTCCCGAAATCCCTAAACTCTATGACAACTACTTCCCAAAATTTCATCACTTTGCCCCTTTCCTACGATATTTTCCCCCTAGACCCTTCTTGTAGATGCAATCATAGCCCTCCAACACATATCTCATGATCTCCCCTACCCCCTCTCATAACCCCAAACCCTAGCCCCACTGATTCCCCCCCTCATCAGCTCTCGACCCATTCCCTCCTATCATATTCCACTCGAGCCCTTGTCGACAATAAATTTATATCCCCCTGACCTATCTCCCCCACCCTTTACTTTGACCAAGTATTTTTCCTTTCCTGACCCCTCTCTATGTCATTTCCTTTGCCTGACCCCACACTGGAGCTGAGGTCATATAGGATTTATTTAACTCTTTCTTTTTATTCATCATTTTTGTCTTCAAATGTTTCTCTCTATTTTGATTAGTCTATCAATTTATTTCAAATTCTATTTATTATCTATGTTTTCATTTTAAATTTTTAGTATTTTATTTTAATTATATGCATTTATTGGATGTGTTTTCATTATTCATTACATAATGTGACTCCCAAACCACATAGGCTTCCCAATCATCATGGTAACTCATGACTTATTATAGAGACATATGGGATACCTTTTTATAAAAACATCATGAGTCCCAACTAAACATGTCTTTTGTCCTATAATCTAAATGACAAAAAATGTTTCCATTAGATCAATTCTGACATAACCTACTACACCTAAACCTCACCTGAGTCATGTCATAATACAGATTGACCATAAGTGTTACAACCAACTCATAAATGACATGAAATAAATTCCCTGGGTTTTGAAAATACAATTTATAGTTGTTTTAAACTCATAAAAAATACCTCCATCATGCCAAACCTTCATATATAATCAACTGAAATGTGTCAGTGACATAGATAGATGTATCTTTTAAAAAATCAATTAATCAGTGGAAAAAAAGATTTATAAAATATAGTATAAGTATTATTTCAATTCCAAATAAATAATTTTATAAATTCAAAACATTCATAAATAAATACAATCCCAATATTTGGAAGGTAATTATCCCCAATAAACTCCTAAATTAGTTTCCATAAATGACTTATCTCTGATACCACACCTCTTATATTCATCCCATCATTATTAATCCCTAAATATCATGTACATTTACTTAAAATAGAGAGTTCAACCTCATATTTTTTCGATAAATACAGTGTACATGTTGACGGGAGTAGAAGAATAATGGGTGAGTACGAGACGTATTAGGGTTTCCCCAATTCTCCTCGAACACAATATATATATGAAAATAATTTTAAGTATATGTGAGTTTTATAATAAATTCCACATTACTAACATATTATAAAACTTTTTGATCATATATGAAACAACTCTAATTCAAAAAAACTATAAAACACAACCAACATAACATATATCAAATATTTCTCATAAACTAACTCTTGCACCTAGAAAAACAACCAATGTCCAAGTAATTCTTATACCATGAATATTGACCATGATTAGGTATTACATAATGTTAAGATGATTCAAAACACCCCAATCCCCACCTCATTTACCCTAAAAAGGACCACACACACTTGTGGGAATTAAAACAACACCTTGATATTTTTGAAAAGATATCCACCCATTGTGGATGTTTATCAAATCATATCTAATACCTAATAAATCTAAAATTATTGGAATAAACCCATAAAAATAACAATAAATCTAATTCATAAAAAACTCAATGATAGATGTTAAATATTTACAAAAACTACAACAAAACAACAACCAAGAAAACACTCTAAATGTCAATAAACTTAATTACATTAAAATGATAATATCAATTGATAACATATATTGGAAACAAAAAATAATATTATTATTAATTTCATAATTCATCAATATATTTTATTCCATAGATTCAAATTTTTTCAGAAAACACCATCCAAGCTGTTCAATCCCGACTGTAATTTTCTTACACAAATCTGACATAATAAATCCTTGATTTCGTTTCACCAAAAATTAATACATACATCACATTAAGGTAACAATATTTTTAATAACTAGAAGTTAATTGATGTAACTTGCCTCAACCTAATCATTCCATTAGTCTATGCCTCAAAAATCTGTATCAACAATCTCCTTCACATAAGTGATCGTGTCCCTCTTAGTGTAATCCAATATGATTTTTTATCTTCTTGAGATCTAATTATATCCTTGGATAGCCAATGTGAATGGTAAAATTTTCTTTTTCCCTAATATTATCACCATTTTAGTGTTTTTTGTTTAATTTGTGGTCCTATTACATTAGGGTTTGACCATCATATATTTCTCCCTTCTAATTTTACCTCACAATATAAATTTAAGGATATTTATTTCAAAAGTTCGAGATACATTATTCCTTACATGTATTAATAATGAGGATTATTAATATGATATATTTTATTCAATATAGACTTCTAAGGGTGTCCTCTTAGAGGTATGGAATGACATGGTTTACTTTATACTAGATGTTTCCCCTTAGTGATATTAGAGAGTCAATGCAGATACTTCACTATTCTTTGTTTCTTGAGATACATTTGAGTGTTGATGACATGTAATGTAATTATTACTAGGATGAATTAGATTATTAATTCCTATATGAATCATGATAATATGAATTTTCATACAATTTCATTATAGTAGAGGTTTATAATGACATATTAAGACTCTAAATATTATTTTATACTAATACCCTGTAATTTATAGACATACTTCTAAATTTTGGGTCACTACTAAATAAACAACATGTCATTATATTCCCATCAATTATGTATTCATTTAATGATTTTAAATATTAATTAATGCATGAATCTATTTAATCCAAACTAATCCAACTTTACCATATTTTATCGTTAACTCTTTTCATACTTAGTAATAATTATGTGTTTTAATTTTTTTAATAATGTGTAGGAACATTGTGAAATATATGGATAAAATATGGATCACATTACCAAGGAAAAAATCTCAATGTGATATGGGTTCAGAGGAGTTTTAGATTTTGGAATTTTTAATGGATCTGTTGATGGGAGATTAAGGTGTCCACATCTTAAATGAAAATTTAGAATATGGTTGAAGAGAGATGAAGTATATGAACACATTATTTTTAATAAATTACCTTAAAAATATTTTTGTTGGATTTGTCATGGTGAATATAATGTTACATAATGATTGAGCGCTGATGTCAATCGACATAATGGGATCCCAACTTCATCGACAATGGAAAATAACATGAAAAACCTTATAAATGAGGTATTCATCATTGAAATATAGCAACATCAACATCAAAACACATCAAAATAACCAATTAAAGGTGATACAAATAGAAACATGACAAGTGAAGTTTTTAGGACTATTGGGAATACAGGTCAAGAATTTTACATATCATCTGATCCACCTATTGATTTTATGTCGTCTAATATAAGATAGATCCTCCCTCAGTAGGAAAATGTGTTTAATGGTTTAGTTGATGATGGAAATCAAGAGTTATATAGTGGATGTTTGAAATATTCAAAAATTTATTTTATATTGATGTTGTACCATATCATATGCCTATGTAGAATTAAAAATAAGGCAATTTCCATGATATTTTAGATTCTGAGTGATTCATTTCATGAAGAAAAGATCATTGAGTATTTTTATGATTTGAATAAAATTATTAACAACATTTTTCTGAATTATTAAAAAATACATGTATCTCATAATAAATTTATAATTTATTTGTGAGTGGATTTTAGTAGGAATGATTTCAAAATATGTTCTTCTTCTATATAGAAGATAATGGGCAGTTTATCAAGTCTGTATCATCATAATACTATTAATAATAATAATAAAACACACATGCAAAGGGTTTTCATTACATTCCTTTGAATCGTCGATTGCAAAGATTATTCTTGTCAACGAAAACTACTAAGCATGTGAAGTGGTAATCAACAGATAATAACAATGATGGAATAATGTGATATCCAATAGGTTTATAATCGTTGATGAAATTTGATTCATTATGTCTATATTTCTTATTTGAATCTATAAATTTGTGATTGGGGTTGGTTTTCTATGGATTCAACCCATTTGGGACTTTGAGCACCATTTATATAATTTGGCATGTAGCTTTGATCCATAATAATTTTACTCCTTGGATGTGTATGAAACCAACATATTTTATCATTTTAATGATTATTCCTTGAAAAAGGGTAATGGAAATGATATTAAAGTATACATCCATCCTCTAATTGATGAATTGTAGGAGTTATGGAGAAATAGTGTTGAGACATATGTTGAATCCTCTAGAGAAATGTTCAGAATGAACTCATATCTAATGTACATCATCAGAGACTTTAGTGGACAAGGTAATTTAGTTGGTTGGAAAACTTAAATGGTTTTTTCATGTCTAGTTTGTCACTTTGATTTTGAGCCTGAATGACTACCTCATTATAAAAAATGGTGCTTCTTATGTCATCGATTATTTCTCAATGTATATCATATATTTTTGTTGAAGAAGTCAAAATTCAATGCTTCTATTGATCGTAGACAACCTAAATGGTTTTTGATATATTTTTAAATATTTTCACAACATGGAAATATTGAAATATAATTTTGGAAGGTGCATCACATTAATGATAGTAGGAAATGAGATTCAAGTTCATCATCAAGTGAAATGAGAACATAACAAAGGAAGAAAAAATTATATTATGAAAACTTTCATAATAGGAGTTTAATTAATTGAAGCATAATATTGACTTTATGAATATTAAGAAGATGTTTTGTAGAAATTTGATCTTCACATTTCCCAATGATCATGGAAAATTGAAGGACCATCTCAATGATTGGAAAGACCTACAAAAAATGAACATAAAGCATGATCTCTGGCTAAATGAGAATGAAAAGTAAGCATTAGAAATTTTTTCACATAAAAAATATAGATAAATATAAATTACATAAAATTTTAAAATATGTGAAAGTATCTGGTGGGAATTAAACTATTATCTCATGTTATATTTATATAAAGTATTATGGGTTACATGGATTGAAAAGTCATGATTAACATAGTTTTTTATTGATGTTACCACCATTGAAATTGTATACATTATTACATAAAAATGCTATTGCTCTTGTACTCTAATTTTTCACATTCATTAAGTTACTATGTGAAAACCCTCTTGAAAAATTTAATATTAAAAACCATCATGAGAGGTATTTAATGATGAATTGTGTAATATATGTGTTCTTTCCTCTGTTTTTTACTATCATGGTTCATTTAACTATGCATTTGGTTGAGGAAGCTAAATTAGGAGGCCACTACATTATTGATGGATGTATTCAATTGAGAGGTAATTTATTTATATTTTTTCATATTAACTAAAAAAATTATTTGAACTTTATTAAATACACAACAATGTTTTATTTATTTTATTTCAAAGTGTTCTGGGGAATATGAAATCATACATGAAAAATAAATCCCAACACAAAGACTCTATTTATGAAGGCAATTTGGTAGAGGATTGTATAACCATTTATTCTATATTATAGGATGATATTGATAAAAAATTCAATCAAATTTGCCATGTTGATAACACATTTAATCAATCTCAACAATATGTGAAATTTAAAAATCTTTCATTTCTATTGGTTGATCAGTTGAGAGGTGCAAAAAAGTTACACTAATAGAAATCGAATTATTAAAGGTACATTGATATGTGTCACTAAATAGTGAAATTGTAGATATATTTAATGAAGAGTTTTGGATTCAAACAAAGAAATGATGGATAGGTAAAATAGGAAATGATAAAGTTATAAAAAAAGTTTTTAATAAAGAGCATATAGAATGGATTCTATTTCATGTAAGTTCATTAATATTTCAATCATTATAGATATTAGGTTGACATATAGATGTTTTAAATCTAGTAATTTATATAAAATTTTTAAAATCACCAATAATGATACTTTATATGATTTGTCAGAAGATTCGATGTTTTAACCCCAAGTTCCTCTAAAACAGACTTGAATGTATGATGCTTACAATGTGAATGGATTTAAATTTTATATAACAGATTGGGAAGAGGGTTTGAAAACATGAAATAGTAGTGTATCTACATTTTCCAAAGTGGGATAATTTGGAATTTTGACTTAAATTATCTCATTAAACAACCACTGGCATTTTTAGTTGTTTTATTCAAATTCAATTGGGTAAATATTATCAAGGATATAAAAAGAGAGTCCGTGAAATTTACATATGTGAACTTCTATCACACAATTGATGTTTCTCACCAAGAATCACATGATAATTATATCTTTTAATCACATGATATAATGGTATATTATGTGTAAGATGTATTTTATTAAGGGTGGACTTTAGTTGATCACATAAAACAAAGATACATGTATGATATGTTTGATGAAGTGGAATATTTGACATTAAATCCCATCAATAGTAATATAAATTATTTTTTATCATGAAATTGATAATACATGTCTTTTAAGGGTGGATAAAGTAGATGAAATGATGATGGAGTAGGAAAATGACACTATTTAAGGAAAATATATTATATGTGTAGTCATCCATCCATTTATCAACCACTAACATTATTATTTCAGTCATTCATTATAGTAACAATGTATATTTTTTTCAATGATCTGCATCTGTTATAATTTCTATTTTTTCAATATAAATTTTTTGAAATATATGTTCAAATGTTAATTTTATTTGATTAAAAGATAAGAATGAAAATGAAGAATCAATTTTCTAAACCCAGTAGACTCTCAGTTATTGTTCCCACAACCATACCAAATGATAATGATCCATCAATCTCCCACCCTATAGTATCTGAGACACCCTTTAAATTCCCCCTATACCATCTCACACACCCTCCATCCAATCATTTTATGGTACACAATCTGTTAGTGTCCCCTCAGTAAATCAGTCAATTCCTCCCCTTTCTACAGGCTCAGTAGTGAAGGATTATGTCATTAATTTGTTTTCTTTGTGGGGATATTGGATGGTGACAGTTATAGGTACAAATTTTAATATGAATAATTTTATTGTACCTTTTTATAATACTGACTATTTTATCATAAAATATGTAACATTTCTACTATAGATAGAAATATTAAATGTTTTGATGTCTAAAATATGAACAGACCGAAGATAGTTGTCCCATTTGACTACAATGCGGTCCATATAGATTATGTCGCAAGATTATTTTTCCAGATTATAGGATATATATTGGAATATCTAGTTACCCATATGATTATGTATACCAATTGGAGGTATATACAAAAATATTGGATAGATAATGTTTTTGATTCATAGTTAAAGGTAATTTCAATTCATTATGTCTTAAATTAATGTCATTATGTTATTAAATTCTAATATTTTAGATAAGAATCTCTTTTTATTGGTGTTTTTATACTTAATCATTGTTGATCATATAGCAAGAAAGTAGACATTGAAAAACATGGGTAAGAAATTGATGTATTTTAAATAGATATTATGGAATGAATTCAATAATACTTCATAGACCACCCAAAAATAATATGATAAGGTACACAATGGGGTACATAGTAAAAAATGGATGGTTTTTGTTGATTTCATTATTCATTAAAAGTATATGGTATTTAAATATATGTTATTACCTTAATCTCATTTTTCATTTACACATGAATATGGTATGGAGATGAAATTGCATGAATTTCTATTATATTACATGCTATTTATATCAGGTTATCTCAAGGAAGAATGCATTGAGTGAAGCTATGTAAATCATCCCTCACACATCTGGTTCAAAAGTTTTTCCATAAAATGATTGGCTCTAGTAATAATTTCACTAGTTTAATGATTTATAAGATAATATCATCTCTTTCATATATTAAATTGTCTATTACTATTTTTTAATGCAGTCATGGAATTTAGAGAACCAAGTCTCATGAACAAAACAATGATTGGATGTTCATAAAAAATATGATGGGAGTTATGTTAATGAGTCGGCCAAATAAGATGGGATATGAATTAATATTTCATTTTAATAACTTATTATAATTTTACACTATGATAAAATATATTATATAAAGTATGACTGACATTTAATTTATTGGGAGAAATTAAAACTATGGGATTTCAATACCACACATTTCTTCTCAGCCTCATGGGATGACCCAGTTGGTAAAGTCCTTGGGAAAGAGCATCATGGTCAACTGTGTGGGGTGGCTTTGGGACCATTACCATATGAGTTCTTTGGTAGTCCCTTTGGTATTTAATCTTCATATACTTTTTTTAGTCACTCTATACCTCATTATTCTCAGAGAGATTTGTTTTTATAAATCACACCTTGAGAATAGAGAGATCATATATCTTCTTTGCCGAAATCATCGATGGATTTATATCATAATATGATTGGATCTTTTCCTGGTGATATTACATCGATGGATGGTGGTGGGAAGGTAAATCACATGACATAAAAATAATTTAGTTCATAAAATTTTAAGGTTTTTAATTTTAAATAAAATTATAAAACACTGTTTAATTTTCAATATAATTATCTTGCATGTTCTGGTAGGCAAAAGTGGAGAAGTGGTTAGAGTGGTTGTTGAGAAAAATTCATTGGATATTGATTTGAGTTGTCATTATAGATTGACATTTTTATAATTAAGTAATGTTTTAGATATGATTTTAAGGAATAGTATATGTGATCATGTTTGATTTTATTTTCCCTCACATGTGTTTGTTCTTCTATCAATCTCTTCCTCGTTTTCTTCCTATGTTGCAATTGTAATACTATGGTTGAGGTATGTGATTTGGAAAATATCTCTTCCTCTTTTAATTGTTTGATAAACCTGTTTTTCTTCTTTGGGTGGATATAATGGATTATCATAATAATGAAAACGACTTATATGTAATGAAATTGAGGGAATGGGGAGAGTAACAATTCATAAATTGATTACACAAATATTTCTTATGTGGGTGATACATGATACTTATATTAGTAAAATCATTTTTGTTTCTTAGAATTTTGTATCATATATGTGATAATGTTTTCCAATCACATATTGTAAACATATAATAACATAATTATTGTAATTAACCAGATTTGAAGGAAAACGAGATTGATATGAATTAATTTTTTTATAATATTGAAAATGGGAATTTTTGGATGCTAATATATATTTTTTATTTTATTTAATTTATTATTTTTTAGGTGATCATGAAGTTAATGTAAATGTTGATAACAAGTGATTTATATGGATAGTTTTAGATGCATTAGTTGGAATGTGTTGGTTGGTAGGCATGTGTCGAATAACATGGATTGCATTGTGGGTTAGTTTTCAGTTGATCAATAATGTTTGGAATGATAGTGACATTTTGGGAAATGGGTGCTACAAAAAATGTCATGGTAAGAAAATTATAATATAATTTAGAATAAAGAGTTATAAATTGTGGATCTGGTGACCTAAACCATGCTAAATAGTGGGAATATATAAATTCTTCTAGGATGATGTAGTGGCTAGTGGAGATTTTTTTTGTTGTAGTTACCTAGTGGAAGTGGAATATCTGTGGTAATAATGAATTTGATATGGTTGCGGCTAAAATGAAATTATATTGTAATGATAATAAAATATTGATTTATAAAATGAACATGTAGTGAATGAAATAAATTTTACTAATGACTTCAGGGGATTTAATTAAATACGGAATTAAAGAACATGATAAATGAAACATGCCTAATAATGGAAATTCAATTTGTATGTTAAATTATATAGTTTTGAGGGTAATCATGAACTTTTTTAATTGATGATTTTCCTAGGATGTATGGATAATCTGGTGGTATAGTTATCAATAGTGGAAGAGAACATGTTGGGATGGATCAAGGTTGGCACGATCATATTTTTTATATTGTGTTTCACTTTTCAACCATATGATGTTTTAGTGTGATGATAGGTATATGATATTCTGAGCTCCCAAATAGTGTAATGGTGCATTGTCTATTTGTTTTCTTTTAGGGTTCACTGTTGTTCTGGGGTTGCAAATTCAGTAGCTGAAATATGTTTTGAAAAAATAATATAGTGGAATTTTAAATAACAGTTAATTAGGAAATATTATTATTTATGGGTTGTTTAGACCACTCATATATAATTCCAATTTTTTAAACATCATTTATAATCACCACTAAATAAATTATTTAATATTTAACCGTGGTTTTTTATAAAATTTCACCTAATTTCCTATCAAAAATAATTGAGGATGTGGTGGTAGTTTAAACCGCCTCTGAATCCTTGCCATTTTGGGCCGGAAAACTACAACTAAAATAAATAAAAAATCACCGCTAAAAATACTTTCTGAGACGGTTACCAAAAGATGATGCTAAATAGAAGAAATCATAGTGTGTTTAATACTGACACCAACATTAGTAGTGGTTTATTTAAACTAATGTAGAAATATTTTACGATGGTTTAAACCTCCTCCAAATCAAGAAAAACCACAAAAAAGTGAAATTTTAATATAATTTCCATAGATCAACCTAGAGTTTTGTGGATGGATATTGATAATTTTAGGTTATGAGTTCAATGGAAAAGGAACAAGGTAGATCATGGATTAAGTAAATAGTCGATAGTGATAACAAAATAGTAATGTCCACATGATGGCCTAGTGAGATAATAAACAAGAAACAAGCCTGAAGAATGAGTCCAATTGAATCATTATACCCAATATATATAAATAAACATATTAAAAATTCATATTTTATAATATGTTTTTACATATTATTTTAACACGATTATCAAACAACAAAAACAAGTAGATTAATTTGAAACATAAAATCCAAAATTCCCAAATATAAACCATGGAAAATAAAATCATAAAACATATATATTGTTCTTATAACCTTCTAATTGTTCTATGTAATAGAAAAATAAAATAATAAACTACTATGTAAGACATAAACTAGATATAAAAAATAATGATATGAAAAATAAGTTTTCATGTGTTACGATGATATGTACCATCCAATAACAATTATTTATAAATATAAATATTTCTATGAATTACATATTATTCATTGAAATATTACAACCAAATTTTACCCACCATATACTTGAATAAGAACCATTATAATCCCACTGATTTCTTGAAAATATCTCACTAATTCTGGTGACACAATTTTGACCAATGTAGTATCCACCTATAATATAAATACACATGCATTAAAAAATCATATATAATTAGTTAAAATATATTATTTAAAATAATAAGAAGTACATGATATAGTTTTAAACTAACCAATAAACATTAGAAACAAATATCCTAGAGAAAAACAACTCTCAATTTGAATCTAATAGACCTAGAAAACAATTCACCTATAAATATGAAATTTATTATCCCTATACATGAGAGACTTCCAAATTCTATATAGTACCAATCTAAATCACTTGTAAAGATAGCCTTAAGTGGACAAAGTGGAAGAAACCCATTTATTACAACAAATTATACTCTAAAATAACATGATATGTTTTATATATATATAACTAATTATAAATAAATTATTAAACATAAAAATAATCTTCATTAACTTTTGATATATTACTCTTAGGATAGTCTCTATTAATGTGAATCCATTTACCATAATTATAATACAGTACACTCATCGAATGTCTCGCATTATTCCTAACTATACCACCCTTTTTCATGAGAAATTTATCAATAATAAACTCTCAGTTGAATTTTATTCCCATAACCTCTACATTCATACCATTTCTAGTTTCATGGTATTTAAGAATTTGTATAGAATTTACTTCCTTGTGGGTTAGAAACTGTATTCCATATATTAATGAATCTTTTACTGAACTGTATGAGTTATCTATAGATATCAATAATAAGATACATTCATCTTATTTTTCTAATTCAAAATAAATGTTATATAGATCTAGTATTACTTTTTTTAATTCATCTATGTGTACCTAGACTTTTTTTCAACATATATATTAAGGTTTCACACTCTTTTTTTCTTTTAAATTCAATAAACCAAAGACTTATTTTATTAAAATATGAATTTTTTACCCACTGTGTTGTTGTAGTAGTATATAAAAAACCCCACATATTAATTTATCACCAAGATATGTTAAAAAAGACATTGTGATTTTTCATGAAAAATATAATCAATATTAATATAGGATATTATGTTATGCCCATCAACTAATAGAGTGGTTATTTTCATATTAAAATTATATTGGGAATCAATAATTTCATTCTTGATATAGATATCAGGAATTTTGATTATCCAAATATTGAAATCATTTTCTCTATTAATATTTTCAAATTGATTCTTCCAATATTCAATTATTTATCCTGGAAAATTATTTGAAACTAATTATTATTTGGGGTTTTTGATGTTGAACATATCTATTCCACATTAAAATATCGGGAAGATAATATTTTTATTAATGGTTATGTTATTTATTTTTTAAATAAATTATGAAATAAATGATAAATCAAAATTTCAATATGTGAAGTACTTATTAAGGAAATTTTTGATCCCAACTGATCATAGTTATTTACATAATTTTTGACACATTAGACCTATAAGAACAGCAATAACACCACCCACATATTCAATTATAATGAAAAATAAATACAAAATAGAAAGTATTAAAATGTAAATCAGTAATATAATAATCCAAAGATATTATCTGGGGAATAATGTCATGAACCCCTCCCCTCAAAGTGTACCCCTCCATATATGTTAATGGGAGAAAAAATATAGTAACACTGATCTCCCACATCCAGTAGGCCCAGGGATGGAGAATATCACTAAGGGTATAATAAACACACAGTTCCATCACCTTTGGTGTCCTCCCCAAAACCCATATGCCTAAATTGATGTATCTCTCCACTTTATGTGTTATCTTTTAACACCAACACTAGGCCTCCTTTCTCCAACATACCACAATATCCCTCTAGGATCAGCCATCCTAGGAACATATCACCTCACATGTAGTAAGAAACAATAAATATAGAAACATGGCTTTTGTCCATAACCAAGGCATTCAACCATCACACACAATGAGCTTTCATGGCTCCAAAGAACAAGCCAAAAAGCCCTTACAACGAGAGGGAAAATAATAACCGTACTAGGGCATTATATTTTATTCATACAACTGGTTCTTAATCTATATTGAATTAATTGAAACATTTTCACAGATTCCAGCTACAAGCAACCTATAAAACAAGCTTCACTACTGGAAATAAGACTTTTCCCAAAACATTCATACCAATGGTTTAAAGAAACTGTTGGTATAGGTAGTATTTCCCAACGGTTTCATCAAACCCTTGGGAAAGAGTTTCTTTTCCCAACGGTTTGTTGAAACCATTGGGAAAGATGGGTAAAAACATCCCTTTTCCCAATGGTTCCATTAAACCGTTGGGAAAGATTGACTTTCCCCAACGATTTTTAAAAACCGTTGGGAAAAAATTCCCCAAATTAGACAGAAGCCTCCCCACATTTCCAGAACCATTCCGCTGATCTCCACAAGCTCTCTAGAATCGATTCCTTTGTAGAAACCCTTGAGAAGCCCCACCTTTTCCTTCAGATCAGCTGCTTCCAGGTTACACTCATTCTATATTTTATTAAGGATATAGTTCCTCCCCTTATCAATCATATCCTTCTATTCTCAAGGATTTGGTTATTCACAATTTTTAGGGTTTTGGTAAAATTTTATGATTCACTAATCCACGAATTGTGTACTCAAATCCCTACATCGGTGTATGTCCAATTAATGTTTTCATTACACATTTACATTTATAAGGGCATGGTGTCTATTGTGTTCTAATTTTAAAGATTCATATTTTTTTAATCTCAATGCTTAAAATATAACATCTTCATATATATAAACTCATAAGAAATTTTTTGTAATATTTATTGATATCATTTCATGAAAATCACTCCTTTCATTAAGATCATGTCAAACATGAAGATCTTGTTCATCTTAGTTTTTTTACACTATGTGTATTACATAACAAGTATGTATCATGTTTCTATCAAAATCTATATATATATATATATATAATGACACATTGTTCACTTATCCTTTCCACAATAGAACATATGGAGTATCTTCTTGAACTTTGCAAAATAGTATGTGGTCCCTAATTAGTACTTATTCCTTCTTCATGAAAATAATTCATAGAATGTCAAATTCGCAATATTAGTGAATATTATTTTTTCTAATATAACCATTAATCATTCTGCCTTAGACATCATACATGTGTTATTCAATCACCTTTTTAAAACACAGTGACCATTTTCACTGATTTGGGGTTCCTCAAAATGCTTGGGAAAATAAAAAAATGAATGTATTGAATCGTGTTTCTCATATGGTTTCATGGATACATGTTCTTCTCTAAAATCATGAGTGCGTGGTTCAAATATCATGAGGACCATGAGATTATTATTTTTCACACAAATGAAGTTGTTTTCTGTAACTATGTGTTTTTGTTTTCACTTTTGATTTGGCTGAAAGGGGAGCTTTGTGGTCATTAATCATGGTTATGGGTGGTCATTTTGGATGTAAGATAGTGAGACATCATTTTACTTTATATATCCAATATTATTATTGATTTATGTTCAATTTGATTATATTTAACAAGTGATGTTGTTTAATAAGTTGTTATTAATAGTTGTAATAATTAAAATATGCCCCCCCCAGACACCCCCCGGACAGCCCCTTCGACAGCCCCTGGACAGCCCCCCACCCTCCTCCCTAGACCCCAGACATCCCTCCAGACACCCCCCAGACACCCCCGAAGAGCCCTCAAACAGCCCCCGGATAGCCCCCAGATAGCCCCCTGGACAGCCCCCCGGACAGCCCCCCACCCTCCTCCATGGACCCCAGACAGCCCCTCGAACAGCCCCCAAACAGCCCCCGGACACCCCCCCCCCCCCCGGACAACCCCAGACACCCCCTAGACACCCCCCGGACACCCCCCGGACAGCCCCCCCACCCTCCTCCCTGGACCCCGAACACCCCCCGGATAGCCCCCCCACCTCTTCCCTGGACCACAGACAGGCCCCCAGACACCCCCAGACAGCACCTCGGACACCCCCCGGACATCCCCCCCTCAACCTCTTCCTTGGTACCCAGACAACCCCCCAGACATTCCCCCAGAAAGCCCCGGATAGCCCCCCGGACACCCCTCGGGACCACTCAAACTGTCTCTCTTTTGTTCAAAATGGACTAATTTTTAAATGAAATCAACAACTGACATACCGAAAACTGACCAAACACCATTGTATTCTGTTGACACTTTAGTAAAATGATCCATGGGTCATATGGGACGTGTAGGAGTCAACCTTGCCTCAATACGAGGTGCTATGTGGCCAACACCACCCAAATTGTCTCTCTTTTGTTTAAAATGGACAATAGTTTACGTACATACGCCAAACCGACCAAACACCTAAGGATTTTATTGAAACATTAGGAAATTGATACATGGGTCAAATTTGACGTGTAAGAGTCAACCCTGCCACAAACCGAGCCGCGGTGTGGTCGGGACCACTCAAATTGTCTCTCTTTCGTTCAAAATGGACAAAATTGTAAGTGAAATAAAAAACTGACCTACGGGAAACTGACCAAACGCCTTCAGATTCTGTTTACACTTTAGGAAAATGATCCATGGGTCATATGTGACGCGTACGAGTCAACCTCGCCTCAATCCGAGGCACCGTGGGGTCGGGACCACCCAAACTGTCTCTCTTTTGTTCCAAATGGACAATATTTTATGTACATATGCAAAATCGATCAAACGGATTCTGATTGTGTTGAAACATTAGTAAAATTATCAATGGAACATATGTGACGTGTATGAGTAAACCCCACATCAATCTGAGGCCTGGTGTGGCCGACTCCACTCAAAGTGCCTCTTTTTTTAAATGTACTTAATTTTACGTGAAAACAACAACTGTCAAACAGAAAACTGACCAAACGCCTACGGATTCAATTGAAACATTAGGAAAATTACCCATGGGTCATATGTGACGTGTACGAGTCAAAACCACCTCAATCTGAGGCACCGTGCGGCTGGGACCACACAAACTGCCTCTCTTTTGTTGAAAATGGACTAAATTGTAAGTGAAATCAACAACTGTCATACGGGAAACTGACCAAACGCCTTCTGATTCTATTGAAACATTTGGGAAACAATCCATGGGTCATATGTGATGTGTAAGAGTCAATATCGCCTAAATCTGAGGCACGGTGTGGTCGACACCACCCAAACTGTCTCTCTTATGTTAAAAATGGACAACATTTTATGTACATATGCCAAACCAATCAAATGGATTCTGATTATGTTGAAACATTAGGAAAACAATCCATGGATCATATGGGATGTGTACGAGTCAACCCCGCCTCAATCCGAGGCCCGGTGTGGCCAACACCACTCAATGTGTCTCTCTTTTGTTTAAAATGGACTTCATTATAAGTGAAAACAACAAATGACATAGGCCAAACCAACCAAACGCCTATGTATTCTGTTGAAACATTAGAAAAACAATACATGGGTCATTTTTGACATGTAAGAGTCTCCCCTGCCTCAATCTGAGCCGCGGTGTGGCTGGTACTACTCAAATTATCTCTCTTTTCTTCAAAATGGACTAAATTGTAAGTGAAATCAACAACTGACATAAGAGAAACCTACCAAACGCCTTCGGATTCTATTGACACTTCATGAAAACGATTAATTGGTCATATTTGATGTGTAAGAGTCAAACCCGCCTCAATCTGAGGTGTCGTGTGGATTGGACCACCCAAAATGCCTCTCTTTTGTTCAAAATGGACAATATTTTACGTACATATGCCAAACCGATTAAACGGATTCTGATTGTGTTGAAACTTTAGGAAAATGATCCATTTATCATATGTGACATGTAAGAGTCAGACCCGCATCAATCCAAGGCCTTGTGTCGCCGACACCACTCAAAGTGGCTCTCTTTTGTTTAAAATGGACTTAATTTTAAGTGAAAACAACAACTGACATACGTCAAACCAACCAAACGCCTTCGGATTCTGTTTAAACTTTAGTAAAATGATACATGGGTCAGATGTGATGTGTACGAGTCAACCTCACCTCAATCCGAGTTGCGGTGTGGCCGAGAGCACTGAAACTGTCTCCCTTTTGTTTAAAACGGACATAATTTTAAGTGAAAACAACAACTGACATACGCCAAACCAACCAAACGACATATGATTCTGTTGAAACTTTAGGAAAATGATCCATGGGTAATATGTGATGTGTACGAGTCAACCCCGACTCAATCCGAGTTGCGGTGTTACCGGGACCACTCAAATTGTCTCTCTTTTGTTCAAAATGGACTAAATTGTAAGTGAAATCAACAACTCACATACGGTAAACCAATCAAATGCCTTCGGATTCGGTTCAAACATTAGCAAAATGATCCATGGGTCATATGTGATGTGTACAAGTCAATCACACCTCAATTGGAAGCACCGGGGGGGACCACCCAAAATACGTCTCTTTTGTTCTAAATGGACAATATTTTACGTACATATGCCAAACCAATCAAGTGGATTCTGATTGTGTTGAAACTCTAGGAAAAATATCCATGGATCATATGTGATGTGTACGAGTTATCCCCGCCTCAATACAATGCCCAGTGTGGCCGACACCACTCAAAGTGCCTCTCTTTTTTTAAATGTACTTAATTTTATGTGAAAACAACAACTCACATACGGAAAACCAACCAAACGCCTACGGATTATGTTGAAACATTAGTAAAACGATCCATGGGTCATATGTAAAATTTAAGCGTCAACACCGCCTCAATCGGAGGCCCAGTTTGGCTGACACCAGTCAATGTGCCTCTGTTTTGATTAAAATGGACTTAATTTTAAGTGAAAACAACAACTGACATACGCCAAACCAACCAAACGCCTTCAAAATCTGTTGAAACATTAGTAAAACGATCAATGGATCATATTTGATGTGTACGAGTCAACCTTTCCTCAATATGAGCCGCGGTGTGGCCGAGACCACTAAAATTGTCTCTCTTTTGTTCAAAATGGACTAAATTGTAAGTGATATCAACAAATGACATATGAGAAACCTACCAAACACCTTCAGATTCTGTTGACACTTTAGGACAACGATCCATGGATCACATGTGATGTGTAAGAGTCAAACCCACCTCAATCCAAAGATCCTTATGGCCGAGACCACCCAAACTGCCTCTCTTGTTCAAAATGGACAATATTTTACGTACATATGCCAAACCGATCAAACAGATTTTGATTATGTTGAAACTTTAGTAAAATGTTCCATGGCTCATATGTGACGTGTATGAGTCAACCCCTCCTCAATCCGAGGCCTGGTGCGGCTGACACCACTCAAAGTGCCTCTTTTTTGTTTAAAATTAACTTAATTTTCAGTGAAAACAACAACTGACATAAGCCAAACCGACCAAACACCTTCAGATTCTGTTAAAACCTTAGGAAAACTATACATGGGTCATATTTGACATGTACGAGTCAACCATGCCTCAATCAGAGAGGCGGTGTGGCTAGGACCACTCAAACTGTCTCTATTTTGTTGAAAATGGACTAAATTGTAAGTGAAATCAACAACTGTCATATGGGAAGTCAACCAAATTCCTTCGGATTCTATTTAAACTTTATTAAAACGAACCATGTGTCATATGTGATGTGTACGAGTCAATCCCTCATAAATATGAGGTGTGGTGTGGCCAACACCACCCAAACTGTCTCTCTTATGTTAAAAAATGGAAAATATTTTATGAACATATGCTAAACTGATCAAACGGATTCTGATTATATTGAAACTTTTGTAAAATTATTCATGGATCATATGTGACCTGTACGAGTAAACCCCTCTTAAATCCTAGGCCTGGTGTGGCCGACACCACTCAATGTTCCTCTCTTTTGTTTAAAAGGGACATAATTTTAAGTGAAAACAACAACTAACATAATCCAAACCGACCAAACGCCTTCGAATTCTATTGAAACTTTAGTAAAACGATACATGGGACATATTTGACATGTACGAGTCAACCCTACCTAAATCCGAGCCACGGTGTGTCTGGGACCACTCAAACTGTCTCTGTTTTGTTGAAAATGGACATAATGTTACGTGAAAACAACAACTGGCATAAGCCAAACTAACCAAAAGACTTAGGATTCTATTGAAACTTTATTAAAATGATCCATGGGTCATATTTAACATGTACGAGTCAACTCCACCTCAATCCGATCCGCGGTGTGGCTGGGACCACTCAAACTGTCTATCTTTTGTTCAAAATGGACTAAATTGTAAGTGAAATCAACAATTGACATATGGGAAACTGACCAAATGCCTTTGGATTTTGTTGACACATTAGGAAAATGATCCATGGTTCATATGTGATGTGTACGATTCAACCCTGCCTCAATCTGAAATGTCGTGTGGCCGGGACCACCCAAACTGCCTCTCTTTTGTTCAAAATGGACAATATTTTACATACATACGCCAAACCAATCAAACAGATTCTGATTGTGTTTAAACATTATGAAAATGATCCATGGCTCATATGTGACGTGTATGAGTCAACCCCACCTCAATCTGATTCCCGGTGTGGCCGACACCACTCAAAGTGCCTCTGTTTTGTTTAAAATGGACTTAATTTTAAGTGAAAACAACAACTGACATACGCCAAACCAACCAAACGCCTACGGATTCTATTGAAACATTAGTAAAACGATCCATGGGTCATATGTGATGTTTAGGAGTCAACTCCGCCTCAATCCGAGCTGCGGTGTGACCAGGACTACTCAAACTGTCTCTCTTTTGTTTAAAATGGACTAAATTGTAAGTGAAATCAACAACTGACATACAGGAAACCTACCAAATGCCTTCAGATTCTGTTGAAACTTTAGGAAAACGATCCATGGGTCATATGAGACTGGTACGACTCAACCCCGCCTCAATCCAAGTCACCATGGGGCCAGGACCACCCAGACTGCCTCTCTTTTGTTCAAAATGGACAATATATTATGTACATACGCTAAACCGATCAAATGGATTCTAATTGTGTTGAAACAATAGGAAAATGATCCATGGATCATATGTGACATGTATGAGTCAACCCCGCCTCAATCTGAGGCCCGGTGTGGCCGACACCACTCAATGTGCCTCTTTTTTTTAAATGTACTTAATTTTAAGTGAAAACAACAACTGTCATACGGAAAACTAACCAAACACCTACAGATTCTGTTGAAACTTTAGGAAAACAATCCATGGGTCATATGTGATGTGTATGAGTCAACCCCGCCTCAATCCGAGTTGTGGTGTGGCTAGAACCACTACAATTATCTCTCTTTTGTTGAAAATGGACTAAATTGTAACTGAAATCAACAACTATCATACGGGGAACTGACCAAACACCTTCCGATTCTATTGAAACATTAGGAAAACAATTCATGGGTCATTTTTTAGGTTTACGAGTCAATCTTGCCTCAATCCAAGTTGCGGTGTGGCCGACACCCCCCAAACTGTCTCTCTTATGTGAAAAATGGACAATATTTTATGTACATACGCCAAACCGATCAAACGGGTTCTGATTGTGTTGAAACATTAGTACAATGATGCATGGCTCATATGTGACGTGTATGAGTCAACCCTACCTCAATACGAGGCCCGGTGTGGCCGACACCACTCAAAGTGTCTCTCTTTTTTTTAAAATGGACTTAATTTTAAGTGAAAACAACAACTGACATACGCCAAACCAACCAAACACCTTCGGATTCTATTGAAACTTTAATAAAATGATCCATGGGTCATATTTAATGTTTATGAGTCAACTCTGCCTCAATCCGAGATATGGTGTGGGTGGGACCACTCAAACTGTCTCTCTTTTATTCAAAATGGACTAAATTGTAAGTGATATTAACAACTGACATACGGGAAACAGACCAAACACCTTCAGATTCTGTTGAAACTTTAGGAAAACGATCCGTGGGTCATATGTGATGTGTACAAGTCAAACCCTCCTCAATTAGAGTCATCGTGGGGCTGGGACCACCCAAACTACCTCTCTTTTGTTCAAAATGGACAATATTTTACGTACATACGCCAAACCGATCAAAATTGATTCTGATTGTGTTGAAACTTTGGGAAAATGATTCATGGATCATATGTGACATGTACCAGTCAACCCCGCCTCAATCCAAGGCCCGATGTGGCACTTATGGAGTCACAAGTGATGAGACTCCTAAGAAAATACCTTTTCACCATATATTAGAAAAGTGGTTGTCATATGAAGATTGAAATGGGTGTAAATAATATTTGAGTTATTGAAACTCTTATTTGACTATACTGGATGATTGTTTTCATATGAAGATTCAAATGGGGAATTATTCACCATGTCTCTAATCAAATAGGTGGTGTTCATTTTTGTTGGTTTAAGTTTGTCACTGTTTTAAGTGTTGTTTTTTATGCAGGTGTATGCACTGGAGGGGCTACTGGAGGGGCTCTTGTGCAAGAATTCTGGAAATACACAATACCAATGGTTTACAACTATTGTTATACATTGAAAAAGAATTATACCAACGGTTCAATAAACCGCTGGTAAAAAACCAATCCCAACGGTTACAAACCATTGGTATAGTCTTTTTTAATGAACATATGCCAACGGTTTCATTAAAACCATTGGGAAAAAAACTATACCAACAGTTGTAAACCGTTGGTATAATATCAAAATCATATAATTCCCAACGGTTCTAAACTGTTGGGTAAACCTATACCAATGGTTCAACAAGAACCGTTGGCAAATCAATACATAGAGTGGGTTATTCCAATGGTTTAGTTCAAACCGTTGGTATAGATCTTTCCCCACACCATACTTCCCTACGGTTTGGAAAACCGTTGGTATAGAATATATCAATGGGTTTCCAGCCTATACCAACAGTTTAGAACCATTGGTATATCCTCTATTTCCAGTAGTGCTTCCAGGCTATCAAAAATTAATTAACCTATTAATTTAACATCCCTTTTATTCCTTTATCAATAAGATTCAACAAGATTTATCTTCATTACCCATGTTCCATTTAATTTTAATAACTACATAAATTTTATTAACATCAAATTATAACAACAAAAAATAGATTTATTAAACATGCCTTTTTAACCCATTCTCCAATTAATTATCAATTAATTCTGTCTTTATGTTTTATAATAATTTCCATCAATAATGACATGATAAATCAATCAAAACCTAGATATCGCACTATCTATCATCTCAAGAGGAAAACTGTTATCATGGAATAACGAAACAATATCTCTATGGTATCGATTTGAATTATTTAATTCTATTTAAGTATTTAATTAGGTTGATTATATTTTGACCCAATGGATAAATAATGTCAGCTCTATGATTACAGGTAAATAAATATAGAATCCATGAATCCCTTACAAAAAAATTTAATGTTCATCTTCATGAGAATGGATCAACGTAATGGATCTTGATCATCTCTCTGGTAACAACTGCATGCACTGAAGGATGGGACGACCCCACCCCACCAACATCAACTAAGAGAAACACCACTAAAATCATGGAGATTATGTTCCATCAAATGGAAAATTGAAATGAGTGTACATGGATTCAATAAACTACAAGATAGAGGTAGATCATACCTTATTTCAAAGATGGAACAATGGTGGGAAGTAGGGTATCAATCTGGGACAATGGAATCCTCAAATGTTGAAGAGGGGGGTTGCCAAGTCATTTCGAGTTGAGTGAGATGGGTGTTGTAGTAGTAGGGTTTGAAAATCTAAGGAGCTAAAGCATTTTAAAATGCACAATAGTGGGGTATTACACAATGTCAAATCCCTTTTCACATTGTTTAATTCCTTAGGGTCGGGTTATATTGAAAAAATAGTCCCCTCTAGACATTATTTATTCTTTGAACCCTAAAATAATTCATATCATGAATCCCTCTTTCTTTCTAGGTCAAATTCTTCACTTCAGGAATCATTCTAGTAGAATCCATGAGATAGGATTTCATATCGTGTAATACAGTTACATGACATGCAATCCCCCCTTTCTAGATTTTATATAACATAACTTCCCCAAACATCATCTGAGGCATCTCTAAGCACATCGATCTCCAAAAACATGAAATGGTTTTATCCACATGGATCTGGGCCCATAAAAATAAAAATCAATAAATAAGGTGGTAGTGATCAACTATTCCATGTGGAGTTATAATACACTATTATAAAAGAGTAACACTCATAATGAACATATGAGGGAATATACATTGGATTTATAAGGAAAGGGAGAAAAATAAATTAAAAACTCTATGAAATTTAGGACATCATTAATACATAGAATATGTCTCTTGAATTGATTATTGGACCTCTTAACACTAATGTAACTCTCCATCATTTGTATACTCCACCATATAGATCATACGTCACAAACAAGATATTTGTAATATTGAATCACCATAATCAAAAATCACCATTAAACTAGATATAGAACAAGGAACATATTTCTTCCACTACTCTCCATATATCTCTATAAACATATATATATATATATATCTCTTCTATCTCTCTATCTCATCTCTCTCATATAAAAACAAATATTATGATATAGAAATAATAACTAAATCATCAATGGGGTATTGTGGAAGGGAAAATGTTCATGATAATTATACCTTAACCAAATATATCCCTCATGATTTCATTTGTTAGGGAGTGCATAAAACCTAAAAAATTTATACCCACATGGTTGGCCAATGGTGACATTAAATCTCCCATTATACAACATTGTAATAAAATTTGAATGAGAAAAGGGACATGTGACGTCGGAGGGTGGGATACTAAATAAGGGAAATGAGTCACTAGAAATCAGAAGGTGAATATAAACACTAAAAAAATAAAAAATAACTCACTTACGTCTATTTAAATTAAATAATTTATATAAATGATTAGAAATAAGATATTTATATAGATAGTTCATACAATAATCTAGTAATGCAAGGGTAGAGAAATATGTTAATCATGTGTGGTCCTTGAAAATAGGAAAGTGTGAGAATAAAAAATATAGGCCCACATGGAGGCTTAGAGAGCCATGTTAAAAGAAATATTCGAAAATAAATGTCCCAATAGAACCAACAGTAACATCTATATAAGAAAATTACAAACGTGAAAAAAAATCAAAATATATTTTCATTGTAAATTATAATAAAATTTAAAAAAATAAAACACATTTTACTTAAAAACCAAATATCCAAAATTCACACCAATATTTAATCACATTAACTAGGGCATGTTTTAAGTAAAACATCTCATGTTTTTTCTCAAATAGATTTCCTGATTAGATAAAAAATATTCCACCCATCAAAGTTAAAGGATAATTAATTTTCTAACTAATAGAATACATGTCCCAAAAAACCATAACATGATTTAAAAGTTATATCAACTAGTATTTTCTTAAATATTTATATCCGTAAAGAGTAAAAACATCTCTACCACTATTATTTTCCATAACTAAATATAATTTTTTGAATATGCATCATGTTATGGTTTTATCATAATATTTTATTTCTCTCAAAACTCTACATTTTGGTCATGCCATTTCTCCACTATATCCGGTAAGACTCAAAATGTAATGAACAATAAATTCTAATTTTCCAAAAAAATTTATTTTCATAAACATAAATAAAAAATCAGATTATTTTTGGGTCTGAGTTTTAATCCATTCCAAATTTAAAATAATATTTTCAAAGTTAAAAATTGATTATTTTCAATGGACATAAATGTATACACAAATAAAAAAATGGGATGTAATATATATATATTTAAAAAATAATAATATATTTATTTATAATTCATATTTTAGATCATGATTTTATTTAGGTCCGTATATATATGCATGATAACTAGAAATTATTTTATATTGTGACTATATGTATAAAAATAAATTCAATTATAAATCTTTTTTTAAAACTATTTACCACGGGATACAAACAAATATTATTTTATTGAGAGGTCTATAAAGAAAACATTTATTTTTTCTTAATTTAAAAATATATCATTCATGAATGTTACATCATGTAATTTTGATTTTTTTTCACATATATTGTTTTATATTACATTTTTGTTAAAAAAACAATTTCATGGGGATTAATGCAGAGGGAACATATATTCATATATATGTATATATGGATAGTTTTATACACTCAAGAAAAAAATTATATATATATATATATATCATGAAATATGATTTTATTTACTTCCTTAAATATATTTAACAATATGTTATCATTTTTATAAATAAACAAATTCAATTGGGGTACAAAATGTAAAAAAATATATCAAACATTAATAAAAAGAAACAGATATTAATTTTATATATGAAAATACACTAACAATTTATATAATGCATAAAAATAATGTCACTCAAAACATTTATAAATATTTCATATATATATATGAATAAATGTAAAAAATCATTTATATAATTTGTAAAAAAATTATAATTTAATATATATTAGAATAATACTTCAACATAAAATTTATTATTTATATGAATATTAATGATTTGTAATCATGGGGCTCAAAACATCTAAAAATAATTTTTATATAACATATATATCTGTTAGTCTTAATGTATATAAATGTTCAATGATTATCTATAACATATATAATATCCTAAATTTATAGTAATAACAAAAATTTATAGGTGTGTTTGTGTTTACATCAAATAATAATAACTGATATATGAATTAGTTAACATAAACAAACATTTTATGTGGACACAAACCTCCATGATTTTTGAATATAGAACATTGACCATTTGCTATTATATTCTCATATATTTTGAGGTATATTATTTTGCTAATTTATTTTAATATTTTTTAATATATTTATTTATTTATTTATTTATTCAAGGTAAAAGAAAATATATCTTTTAATTGAACATATGTTACATGGTTTATTTTTTTTTATTTTTTTCACTTTCATAGATTATATATAGATATGAAAATATTTATTAAAATCATAATTCTTTTATCAAATGAAATATATTCTTCCCATTTAAAAAATTTAAAATATTTTTTAAAAATACTTTTTTAAGAGCAAAAAACATATATTTTTATGATCTATTTTTATATAAATGTTTAATAACTTTTTTGAGTACACACAGACAAACTTGGGTGTTTGTTTATATATATATATTGAAAAAATTCATATATTAATTTTTAGCACAAAAAAACATACTCCTCTTCATAAAAATACTTTATAAATATTTTAATATATATTTATCAATACCAAAGAACATATGGTAAATGGATTTTATTACTAATTTATTCAATTACATTAAATCATTCTAATATATATGTATTTATGTATATATGTATTTATGTATGTATGTGTGTATGTATGTATGTATGAATGTATGTCTTTAATTTCGTACGTACATACGTACGTATGTATGTATGCATGTATGTATGTATGTATGTATCTATGTATATATGTATATATGTATGTCTGTGTGTGTGTGTGTGCATATGTATGTATGTTTTTATGTATGTATATATGTATGTGTGTATGTATGTATGTATGTATGTATGTATGTATGTATGTATGTATGTATGTATCTATGTATGTATGTATGTATGTATGTATGTATGTATGTATGTATGTATGTATGTATGTATGTATGTATCTATGTATGTGTGTATGTATGTATGTATGTGTGTATGTATGTATGTATGTATGTATGTATGTATGTATGTATGTATGTATGTATGTATGTATGTATGTATGTATGTATGTATGTATGTATGTATGTATGTATGTATGTATGTATGTATGTATGTATGTATGTATGTATGTATGTATGTATGTATGTATGTATGTATGTATGTATGTATGTATGTATGTATGTATGTATGTATGTATGTCTGTATGTATGTATGTATGTATGTATGTATGTATGTATGTATGTATGTATGTATGTATGTATGTATGTATGTATGTATGTATGTATGTATGTATGTATGTATGTATGTATGTATGTATGTATGTATGTATGTCTGTGTGTATGTATGTCTGTGTGTATGTATGTCTGTGTGTATGTATGTCTGTGTGTATGTATGTCTGTGTGTATGTATGTCTGTGTGTATGTATGTCTGTGTGTATGTATGTCTGTGTGTATGTATGTCTGTGTGTATGTATGTCTGTGTGTATGTATGTCTGTGTGTATGTATGTATGTATGTATGTATGTATGTATGTATGTATGTATGTATGTATGTATGTATGTATGTATGTATGTATGTATGTATGTATGTATGTATGTATGTATGTATGTATGTATGTATGTATGTATGTATGTATGTATGTATGTATGTATGTATGTATGTATGTATGTATGTATGTATGTATGTATGTATGTATGTATGTATGTATGTATGTATGTATGTATGTATGTATGTATGTATGTATGTATGTATGTATGTATGTATGTATGTATGTATGTATGTATGTATGTATGTATGTATGTATGTATGTATGTATGTATGTATGTATGTATGTATGTATGTATGTATGTATGTATGTATGTATGTATGTATGTATGTATGTATGTATGTATGTATGTATGTATGTATGTATGTATGTATGTATGTATGTATGTATGTATGTATGTATGTATGTATGTATGTATGTATGTATGTATGTATGTATGTATGTATGTATGTATGTATGTATGTATGTATGTAGGTATGTATGTATGTATGTAGGTAGGTACGTAGGTAGGTATGTTTGTATGTATATATGTATGTATGTGTGATGGTAAGTATTTATTTATTTATTTATTTATGTTTGTATGTATGTATGTATTTATGTATATATGGATGCTTGATTGGATGTATGCATGTATGTATGTATTTATATGTTTTGAGTTTGTGTGTGTGTGTCTGTTGTTATCTTTGCATATATGTATGTATGTATGTATGTGTGATTGTTTGTTTGTTTGTTTGTTTGTTTGTATATCTCTATGTGTGTGTGTCTGTAAAAAAAAATATTTGAATATTCATTTCATAAACATACAATATATTTTGGAACAGTTTTATAAAATTTAAAACAAATAATTTTTAAACATAGATAATTTATTTCAATGACTACTTCAATATTTTATTAAAATTTTGTAAAAGTTATAGTTACTGTGTGGGAGTCGTTTGGTTTATGTGTTTGTGTGTGTTTAGAGAATAATATTTAAATATTTAGATATCTAACACATAACATGTTCTCTATGTTTAAAAATATATTTAATAACATTTGGAAATATTATTTTTTACCTAATTGAAAATGTATTATTGATTTTTTTATGAATTATTTTAAAAAAAATTATTTTTTTTGGTTTGTATAAACATTTTTTTAATTTTATTTTTTAAATAGAATATATTTCATATATTTGTAAATATATCACTATATTTTAAAAATAAATTATTAAACCAAACTCCATTTTTATAGCCAATTATTTATTTTATAACTGTTATTTACATATACTGAGTTTATATATGTGTGTGGGAGTTTGAAAAAAAATTAGATACTCAATATTTTAAAATATAATATATGTTCTTGTGTTTCAAAAATAGTTTTTCAACTATGATAAATATAATTTTTTTTAACCACATGTGATATATTCTACGATTTATTTATTTAAATGAATATTTTTGAAACTTTTAATTATCGGTGTGCATTCTAAAAATGTTCAAATATTTTGTTTCTCAACACTGTATATATGTTATATTTTTTAAAATTATTTCATAACTTTTTAAAACAAATATTAATTTTCATTACAATAAAACATATATTTTTTTATTTTATTTTATTTATTCAATTGATTTAGAAGATCTGGTTTTATGATTTGTTTTCAAATTTAAATTATTACACTTTTTAAATTTTCAATACTAAGTTTAAAATTTTAGAAATTTTAAACATGTATATAATTAAAATAACATAATTTTAAAATAATTTTTTATTTTGAATTAAAAAAATGCCTAGTTTTTTAAAAAATTATAAGTATATGAATTAATATATGTTTGTTTTGTTATTTAATTTGATTAAATATTTTATATTTTAAGAAATATATGAGTGTGTTTGTCAAATAATAATAATAATGAAGGAAATTTATATGAACACACACACAGACAACTGAACATATTCCCCCCAACCACCCAGAGGCAGACTTGAATAAATACCCCAAAAAATGGAACTGGTATTAGACATCAATAAAATTTCATAGAAACGTTTAACTAGGTGATATTTATTGGATTATTCTATTACAAACTTCCACTTACAGAAGAAAAAAAAATTAAATAATTATATAATTAAAGATATATATATAATGTTATATTACACTTTTACTTTTTTAATAGAACTAGATATATAATTATTCTATAATATATTCCAATATACAAAGAACAATAAAAGAAAATCCTATAATGGAACCTCTTCCCCCCCCCCCCAATGACACCCTAAAAATAGGGTAATAGAGAACAATATAAGCCTCAATACAAATATCCAGAGAATAGTGGGTTTGGAATTCTATATCACAAAAGATAAATAAAAGTTTAGATATCCTTATCAGATTGATAAAACAAAAATATATATCCTTTCCATAAATATTTAGAAATTTGGACAATATATTTTCTAAATATCTACTAGTAACAATACTTTATAGACCAGTATAATACTTCTACTTCAATATCCTCTCCATTTCAGTAATAGAAAACCAAAAACAATAATTAATTGATACTTCTTATTTTTAGAACCTAATTAGAAATAATTTTATTTAGTGGCATCTTTCATGGAGTGATAAATGGTCAAATGATTATTTAAATATTCCTCTTTATATAAAACAATATTAAAACTCAAAAATATCTATACAGTCATTTTTTCCATATCAATACAAGATGAAAACGCAAATTTGAACCCTTTATCATGATTTGAGACCTTACGATTAGCATTAACAATAAATAAGTCAATAAAAACATGAAATTTGGATTCAAACATACTGCTATACCAAATAAAAACTATAATAGAATCGTTATCTAAATTCATCCATCTATAATTATGATAATCTCTAGCTTCTTAATACATAATATTTGGATTCTACCTAACCCCATTCCATTAATCCATGAATGATTCTATTTAACCTTATCTGAAGAGGTCATTCTATATTTTTAGTATGAATTAATTTTATATTGAGTCTATTTAATCACCTAATTGTTATAATTATATAGACAATATCATCATTAAGGGAATCACTAACATATTTCCCTTTTAATTATGATACCAATAATGAATAATTAGTTTATATAAAATATTCTTCATGTGTTTCTATTGCATAATTATTTTTTAAAATATGGGAATCATTTTTAGTACCAAAAACATCCAAATAACCTTGATCGTGTTATGTCTCTTAGGAATCTAGGAGAACATCCTTCTGAGTAGCTTCCTCCTAGGAATCTTCACAACAATGGGTATTATAGTTCCCTTCATTTTCACTAACAGTTCCCTAAATGAATCAAGGACCATAAATTACACATGTATGTGTAATCTTGCTATTAGTATATATATCCTGAGAAAAAAATGTATTTGATATAGCTTGGTTCTTGGTAAATTCATTTTATGTCCTTTTTAAATCAAAAACATATTCAGAATCTATGAAATGTGTCTTCACCGAATAGGAAAAAGGTAATAAATCCCTAATGTTGATTTAATGAAAAAATAAATATCAAATAACCTAATAAGGATAAATTGAATGACTAGTTGATAATATAAAATAAGAAAAGGAATGTCACAATTACTATCAATTTGAATGGAAAAATAAGGGAGAATTTTTATTGAAAATACATTTCAAATAAAATAGTCCTTCTATTTGGATTCATAGAGTTTAAAATAATTACATGAAAACATTAATGTCAACACATACCCAAGTGAATAAAGGGTGAGAAATATTTTACACAATTGAAATTATATTTAGTGGAAAGTTGAAAACACTCATAATAGAATGCAATGCTTTTATGTGAAATAGATGAACTAGAATCCCAAAAAATAAAAAACCAAAAGGGGGTTAGTGGAGAATCATAATCCCCAATGATTTAAGGTGACTAATTATGAATAATAATGGTAAATATATGAAACTTTCTTGAAAAACATATCAAAATCATATAAAATTAGTCTTCATATTTCTATAATTTAGTTTTGATAATCCCTATGAATTCTCGAAGACTTCCATATAAATATAATCCTTGGTTATAATTTGGGAGGACTTTTTTCTATAAATTCACCAGAACATATGGATAGTTTGATCCAAATAGACAATAAGAAACTAGATTTATATAATAATTTAACAATAAATATAATCTTGAAAGGTGGTGGGTAAAATATATAATGATGATTCCTAGATATAGTTGGTATACTTCTTAAGGAGGTCTTCGGTTAATACAAGCACTGACATTAAGATATTAATTTTTCCAATGTTGATTTGGAGTATATTGATTTTATAATAGTGCAATTATGAGATATAGATATCATTTTTTCATAGGGATCATTAATAAACTTGTGAGACGGTAACATGGATATCCAAATAGTATGATTATTTTTTCTTATGTTTTATTAAATAGTTTTTCAGTATTAAATAGTTATAACTTAGAATATATTTCTCTTTTTATTGTCTTCTTAATAAAAATATTTCATTACTCATCTTATGGAGTAGGTAAATTGCATAACTACATAAATACATATGTATGTGTTTAAGATTCCGTAAGTGTTTTTAAAATTTTTATTTTGATTGAACATTTTTTTCTAATTTGATTGAATATATGTCATTCGATAATGTGTCCTTATTTTTGACAAAATAACATAATTTTCTTCTTTAGTTATATGTTTCCAAAAATTTATATGTAATTTGAGGTTTTATTGAAAAGGTTTTTAATTCAGGTGTATCGAAACAACATGTTGTATTAGAGATTTTTCACTCATTTAATGTTTACTAGTGACTTTTTTTCTACATTAGGATTTTTTTTTATCAAGGATACTTTTTCTAAGTAAAGTAATTAGATAAAGTAATAGTTCATGTTAAAAAATAATGGGTTGGATTTTTGATTTTGGTGGATACATATAGAATACTATTTTCTTTAGGGAGATCTTAGTCTTCTATTTATGAGAGTAAAATTAAAATTGAATGAAAATTAAAAGTGTGAAAAACTATATCTAAATGACCTTGCATTTATTAGAATGCTTATGGAATGGAATGTGAACTTCAATGTATATGAGGTAATGAAAACACTATAATCATCTCTGCACTCACTAATATAACTGAGAAGCCTACATCAACGACTATAGAGATTTTTATCTAACGACACCACATCCAAAAGATGATAGAAGAAAAATTAGTGGAATATCATGTTAATTATTTAAAAAAAGATTCAGATTATGTCAAAATTAATGAATTTTTTTAAGTGATATTATAGTAATTGAACCTATTTTTTATAATAATTGACTCATGGGATGTGATATTTATTATATTAAGAAACTTAGGTGATAATATTGAATTATTGTATGATGACATATGAGATATTTTTTAAATTAAATGTTTAGGAAGAAGTAAGAATAATAATATATAAAAATAGATTTTATTTTGAAATTTAGAGGTTGTACAACCACATAGAAAATTTAGAATAATATCAATGTGAGGAGAGATATAATATGGGAGAAATTACTTGTATCAAGACCCATAAACTTGAATTACAAGAGTAATGTGGGTGTCAATAAAGTCTTTAGGAACTAAAGTTTCAATTATAAGTGTTTATCATCCAAATTCCATCAATAAATACTATAGTTGAGCATGAAAACACTTTTTTATTGAGTTTTTCTGATCTATTGGCATCATGGATCATCTTAACTTAGGATTAATTTCACTAAAAATCATAAAAAAAGGGGCATCAACAATTCTGTGTCTTAATTTTTGGAAATTTTCCACCATATTGATGTTGAATATCTTGATATTGTAAATATGGGTTATGGTAACATTCAAAAATCACATTAATTATTCCTTATATACTGAAGATTTTTACATATAATGGTGGTTTAAATGAAATGTAATTTAGTATGTCATATAGATAGTTCATGTGTCAATATTAGCTCAACATATAGTGTCTTAAAGGTCACCTATGGTTCAATGATGAAATCTAAAAGTGTAAAAGATGGAAAATTTAAATTGAAAATGATTTTATGTAGATTAATTCATGATTTATTCATAACAATTCAACTATAAATTAGTGGCATGATAATCTTTTTCACATGTTGGAGAAATTAATCAAGTGATCATGTATAAAAGGAATATCAAATCTTTATCAAATGGAGTTATGAATGTGGGAATATTTTATCTCTATAAAGAATAAGAAGGTATCCTTCATTACTAAAGGAATGTAACCCTTCATCTGAAATCTAGAATTAGTTCACATGAATGTATAATATCCAACACTTTAATTAACACAATAGTGTACTATAATATGTTACCACCACTGATGATGAAACATTAAAAGTGTGGGTGTCATTTATAAAACATACTACCATTTTGTATGGATCATTTTTTCAAACAAATAGATATAATTAAAAAGGAGGCCATAAGGGAGTGTAAATGATTAAGGGATGATAATGAGGATCGATATAGATGTTGGGAGTTCTTGATGTTCTACTATAAAAATGAAATCTTGTTTGAGAAGTAAATAATTTGTATAAAAGTGAATAATGTATTAGTGAATGAATAAATAGGACATTTACTGAAAGGGGTCAAATCATGAGGTTATTCTCCTATTTCCCAAAAGATTTTTTCTGTGGAGGTTATTAATTATGTTGATTTTCTGTTGAATGGAGGCCCTTCCTCAGTTATGGGAAGAATCATCAAGAGGAATTATTAACAAGAAAGTTTCTATATGATTCAAACCATATTTTTTTAATGTATCTCCTTTTACATGTTGACTCCAATAATATAGGTAAACTAATGTCAAAATATTGGAGAATTTTTTTAATGGGTTATAATGATTAAAATATTATTTTTTGAACTATAATAATAACTATGGGAATATAATCATATTTCATAATATCCAATTCAATGAAGTTATCCATTAGAAGGATCAAAAAATTATGGAAAATGTAATAAGTAACCAAGAATCATGGGATCATGTTCTAGTTAATCTGAAAGATCATCCAGAATGTCTAGTATGTTTAGGGGGTGTTAAAGTTCCAGAGATAGCAAAAAATTATATAATACCATTGGATTGTCAGGTTTCAAAGGTGTTATCAATAATTTATTTAAAATGAATCATTGATATAGAAAAATATTAGGGTATAGATTTTTAAAATACAATTTTGGAAAGAGAATAGCCTCATATTCAGTTGAGGGGTCTACTAGGGTTAGATAACTAGTACATAGGTATAGATCAGGCATGCACTGGTTGCTTATTACCAATGGTGGAGACACCAGAATCCTGAAATAGGTGGAAAGTCGTAGTGACATGAAATAATTTTTGTTCATTATAAATGAAAAATTGAACTCCATGTATTTTAAGAAAACATTATATTGTAATGAAAATATAAAAAAGAAATGTGTTTTGTAGAGTAATTTGTTATACCAATTTATGTAAGAATAAAATGGTTGTAAATGGTACAAAAAATGGAATGTGTGTAGATATTTAGCAAACATATAGTGGATATTTTTATTAAATTTTCTATATTTTTTTAATAATAATATTAGTCATAAATATCATGAAATTTTTATGAATGAGGGTTTAAATTCTAACTTTATATGTGAATACATAATTCCTTGTTAATCATAAATGGAATCAAATTTTCATGTATAATCCTTTAGGATTTATAAAACCCAAAAATAATGATATACTCTGTGAGATCAAATGATTTTTGTATAGGATGGTGCCAAAACCCAAACTATGTAACTCTAAGTTTAATTCCATTATAGAAATAAATGATATTTTCTAATAAAATATAGATCATTTATAATATTATAATTTGTTTCAGGATGGTATTTTCACCAAAATCGTCTTGTACAAGGATGATATTCCCTTAGTTGATCGAAATTTGAAATGAATTGTGGATATAAATAGAAAACTAACAAGATCATTTGAGATGAATGATATTGTAGATGAAATGAAGATTTTAGATAAAAATAACAATGTTGATTCTATACGATTCATTAAATAAGTTCTTGGAAATATAATCAATTTATATATATAAGCATGTGAAAAACCTTTGGTTTAAAATTTCATGTTATCTAAATAGATGGAAATAAAAATAAAACATGTATATATGTAAATCTAAAGGGTTCCCTTTTAATCAGTGGTCAAAAGATTGATTTATTTCATAGTTTTTTCAAGTGGTAACAGTTATTGTTTAGTGTGAGTTTTCAATTGATTCATATAAGATCAAGGAAATTTATAATGGGGATTTATGATGTGGATACTCAAGAATCTCAAAGGTGCTATAGATTTGTCGGTATATTATAGAATATAATAGAAGTTACATTGGTATGAGGTTGTGGACTTTAGTGGAGATATCATCAATAATTTTAGTATCACTATATATTTGGTAACTTTTGGATGTATTTTTGTGATTTTTATGTCTAAAATATAAATGTTAGTTTCATTATCTACCAAAGAAGTTGTGTTTTTTGTGGTCGTTGAAGTAGTGAAAAAGAAAATAAGATTGAATATTTTGTTAGAGGACTTAAAAATGAAGCAAGGAAATTCAATTTTATTATGTACCAATCAAAGAGTAATGAATCATGCTATGAATCAGGTGATTCTTTCACAGAAGAAACACATTTAGGTGCAGAATTTAATAATAAATATAATTATAGAATATAGATTTTTGGGTTATAAAATATCATTTGGAGTTAAAATCAAGTGGAAATATTGACAATTGTTTTAGCTTTGAAAAATATAGGAAGGTGTTTTACCTTAATAGGTCTTGTATGATGGAATAAATGATCAAGGGTTCTTGGATGCTCTAGTGAAAGATGATAAGGAAGAGATATAACTGGAGGGTTACCAAAAAAATTTATATGTAATTAAAATTAGTTATCAAATACAATATTTTTAAGCTTTAACATGTAATGAATGTTTTCATGAAATGTAATTAAACATTTGGAAGTCTTATTCTATAATGACATTATGGAATAAAATAAGAATAGTGGTGTAACTAGACATATGATATAGAATGGTTATTTCTAGAATTTAGAAGATTATGTTTGAAAATTTGTCGTTATGATTTTGGATGTAAGTGTTTTCCATGTAAAAGAACAAGAAATTTTTGGATTACTTATTCGATGCACTAGTGGAGATAAAATATTAGATGGAAGTAGAATCATGGGAACTATATGATAGTTTTTTATAAGAATATTAAATAAAAGTGATCCGGGTTCACTCAAACATAACAACAGTTAATGTTTTTTTACATTAATTTATTTCTTGTAATGATCTTGTGTCAGATTTTTTTAACTTAGAAGATATTTTACTTTTTATTATATTCATAATATAAATGGTACTGTGTTCCTCCCATTAAGTAAGGTAAGTCTAAAACCATGTAAATATTTACTTACTTTGTTATAGAGTGTGTGGACGGTATTTTTTTGTTATTCTATTTCTAAATGTTTATCTGGTATGTTTTGAGGAATGAATTTGGAACCCAGTTCCATTATTTAGAGCATTAATATTAGATGATTTTTTTTTGGATATTTATAATATTACTTATATAATTGGTTTTTTATGGTTTGTTCTAGATTTTTGGGGTTTAGAAAAATAGACAATATGATATAGAAAACTTCTTAATATTGCTAAAATCCTATGTTTGATGTTTAATTCACTATCAAAATAAAAGTGGAACAAAAAGGAAATTATCGAAATGACCTGGTATATTAAATTTACATTAAAAAATCTATTGATATGATAAATTGGGTAAACATATCTAAGTATCTTACAAAAATTGTTTCTTTAGTAATATATCATAATAAATTGAGAGGGGTATATAGCATGGGATTATCATTGTCTAATCTAGACATTATTTTGTGACCATTATCCTTAAAAGTTAGATTCATCATTACATCCTTATATAAAAACCCACACACATACACATTATTATATAAAAAAAGATATATTTTTTAAAAATATTGGATAATGATTATGCCATAAAATAAAATTAATTATTTGGAATATATATTTTTTATTAAAATAGTCTTAGTAGCATGAATTGTTTAACAACATATATGTTTATTATATGTAGATAATCTACATAAATGATAACTTTTTTAATTTTTAAAAATCTATTTTGGGTGGAATTAATTTTTCCCTGGTAAAAAAATCATACTTGAGTTATATTTCATCCTAAACAAACTATATATGAAACTGCATTTTCTTGGAAAAAGTTCTAATATTTATTCAACCCAAAATCCTATTTGTGATTTATTTTTAATTATATGAGAGAGAATAAATACATACTAGTCGCTAAATTTTTTCTTTCTGTGTCTGATTGAAATGGTTTTTGAATCAAAATATTACAGTCCTTTTTTGGTAATTTCCAAAAAAATATGAATATTTTTTTACAATGGTATAATGTTGAAGTCTAAATATTATTTAATTTCAACAATTATTTTCTAATACAACCAATAATAACATTAAATTTAATATTCAATATGATGGATATTTGAATCTTTAAATGATAAAATTAATATTATTTTTAATTTCCCAGACATTTTATAATTTTTTTAAGAAACTTTATCTCCCCTACCAAACTTTTAGGGGTTGGGAATTTTCATGAAAATTTTATAGGTTATAAACTTGGAATAATGTTTTTGAGAAATATGATTTATTTATAATAGTATCATGGTAAATATGGGGGAATATTAGGGAGGAACAAAGTTTATATTATTCTAATAGGATATAAATAGTCATATGATTTACATAAAATAATGTATATATTGAGAATAAAGTAGGATCTATCTAATTAAATATATTATGTATAAGTTCATCTAATTTCTAGTATATATGGCCATGAAAATAATTTTGGATTCAATGTGCTATATATCTCAAATAATTTTTTATATTTTTGAACAAGTATACCAGTCTATCCTTTCAAGGGACATTCGAGTTTGAACTCGATTATGAACATTTATAATTTATATTTTAATTTTATGGAATAAATTTACAAATTAGTTATGATTCCACTATTTTTAAAACATTTGTATTTCAATTGAATAAATATGATAACAATAAAAAATGAACTATAATTTTGTTTTTTTGGATTTTCAACATTAAATTTTAATAAATTGTAGATTTTGATAAGAATTTTATCCCATTTTATATTTATATATAGAAATGTAGAGATGATATATGTTAATGCTTGATATCATTGAAAAATATCAGAGAATAATGGATCAAATTAAAAAATAAATACATCCTTCATTCTCATTGAACTAAACTTCATTCTAGAAATACGAAATTCACACAAATGGGTTTGTGTCCTAGTATCAACCACCATCCATCTTCTAATCATCACATATTTTGTGTTGTTTTTAATCCCTAAAACATATTTCCCTTCCATCACCCCATTTGGTGTTCCATCATTATCCCCTCTCCCACCATGTGGTATAATATCTCTCCCCATGACCACTCTCCTTTATATCATTTCACCATAGGAACACTACTTTCCTCAAACCCACCCCAAAATTCAATGTTGACCAATGACCCCTTAGTTTATAAAATCATTTTATTAAATTTATAATATATAATTTGTAGAAAAGTAATAATTAAATTAGTAATCTGGTCGATCTTATTGGGAACCTCATATCAAAAAATGTTAACTATTAAAAAAATTATATAATATTTTCCAAATAAATACTATTGATTCGTTTATTGGTTTAGGTTTCTCATGATTTATTTAAAAATACATATACAAATAAACTATAAAGTGTAACTAATGACGTCTTATTTTATATTTTTTCTACTAATATTAGGATTTTTTATGACATAAAATGTTTTTTATTACCATTTTCTTGAATTGAATTATAATATATATTCAGTTATATAAATGAAAATAATTATTTTATAATTATTTGTATACCTAATTATATAATTATATAGAATTATGATTGAAAATTCATGAGAATTTATCCCTTTAATTAAAAAAATAATAAATTCATATAGCTTTTGAGTTAGGAGATTTATGTTCGTGATCAATTGTTATGTCAAAAAATAACTCCCTAGAAAAAAAGGGAACTCACGCAACATGTAAAATATATGTTGTAACAAACCATTTAAGAAATGAGTTAATGTTTAGATAAATATTTTTTTTAAACTAAATTCAAAATGTGAACCATGAATATCAATTTTAGGAATGTTTTAAAAAACTCATTGAACATTTCTTGAAACACTTATCAGTTGGAACAAATGATCCCATATAATTAATATCACATTTCAAAAAATAAATTATTCAATATTACGTTTAATATATGATAAATTTTTAAAAATTAACTCACTTACTAATAATGTAATTATTTTCTCCAATAAAATCTTAATTTAAAAAATTTATAATATCTCATAACAATGAAATTATTTTATTTTCACAGTCCTTCATGGAAAAATTATATTATATAATAATAATTACACACATTGTTTTTTGGTTAAATTAAAATATAAAAGTAATGTGTATTATAATCAAATAAAAAAGCCTTAAATGTTTTATTTTTTATTGAATTAGTTCCATGAAAATATTAATAAAAATTAATAATTTTTGAATCATATTTGTTATATTATTAACATATATGGAAATAACTCTCACCACATATGAGAGAAAATTTTATAACTCCAATTTTTGTGAATATAATAAAATTATTTTCAATATTTCATTATGTATATAAATCAAGATAAATGGAAAAAAACAATAAAAATATGGAAAACATGTAATCTAAATTATTTAATTAAATATCATATCATTGTAGTTAAAATATTTTTTTAGGTTTTTCTAACAGGATAATTCGGGTAATTTTGGAGATAGGATTTTTAGATAAATGAATTCAATATTAATTTATTAGGAACTACTATCATTAAATATCCAATACAATATCATATCACTATGATTAAGAAAAAAATCTACTATATTAACGCAATACATGATAAAATATATGATTATACAATCAATTCAAAAATTATTTTTAAATAAATTTGACACATTATTAAATGATTTTACATTTCAAAAACTATCATATCACTTGTGAATATATGAATAGTATTCCTTGGGAAATATTTTATTTTTATTGATATATAAAAAAGAATTCAATATTTATTAGTCCCAATCCAATGGATTTAAATATTACATCAATAATTTTATCAATTTAGTTAAAAAAAATATAAAAAATAATGATATGACATTTCATGGGTAATTTGAGACTAAAATATATAAAAAAAATAATATTAAATTCATTTATATAGTTCTTTTATTCTTATTGATTCCTTATATCATTCTATAACAATAATTAATTTTTAATCGTCTATCACTGACTAATTAGTGTATCCCATATGTATAAATTATATATGATAGATGACTCCATTTAATATAATAAAATTTTTATATTTTGAAACATATTATCTATGATGAATGTGATCTACCAATAATAAAAAAAGTATTTGGATAAATACTATATTACATCATAGATAACAATAAAAATTTCTATTTGGGATGATATATTTGGAGTAGATACTTATCCCAGATATTATTCTATAATGAAAATTTAATTATTTTAGAGGAAAATATCCATTAGATTTTCTATTTTTTCTTATAATTTTAAGGGTAAAATTTTTTCATTAAAATAATTTAGAATACCTTTTAAATTTTTAATATAAGATTCATGTAAATATTTATTACATTATATTAAATTCATAATAATTCTCAAACACTACCACTATATTAGTAAGTATAACCATGTCCATATTAAAAAAATCACATATTTTCTTATTTTTAGTGCTTTAGTTAAAATGAATTTTCAATGTAGATCACAAGATCAATTTCTAGAAAAGTTATTTCTGTTTGATTTGAAGCATTGCTATCAAAATTTACGATTTGGAACATCCAAACCCAAAATTAAAGTACAAAACTATTTAATATTGGTTAATCTACATTAATTATTATCCGGTAACTGGAATGGTGATTCACCTAAGCCCTATATCACAACACTCATACACACACAAACCAAATAAGAACTTTTGGAAGACAATGATACAAAGAAGGAAGAGAAACAAATAATTCAAATTTATTATGTGGTATGGAAGAATACTTACTCCATGGGGAATTCTGAAAATTATAAAATTATCTCAATGAAATATGATTATAATAGTTATCATGTCTTACTCAAAATGAATTGTGAGACCACATGATTTTAAATTTGGGACATTGAATTTGATACCATATTTGACATGCAACATCAGTCATATAAGAAAAGATATCACATATAAACTTTATGACATATTTATTTTTAAATTTAATCAAATTAGTTTATTATATTCGAAAATACTTTTATCTTGTATTACATGCAATAATGAGTTTTTCTTGCATTACACACAACATTGAGATTAAATGAAATTTGAAATAATATTAATTTTATTAATATAATATTATTGTTACCATCTAGATGTTGGAATGGAAGGTATGAATATAATTGAATAAAATTTGAAAATTATGGTTATATAATAATTAAAAATAATATTATAATCATTTAAAATAAGAATAAATGTTTACTGACAAAATGAACTTTTTATAAAATGAGGCTTACTCTCGCTTTGAAAAAAATAATTCAATATTAATTTTTACCATATTTAGAAAATTTATTTCAAAATATATACATCATTTTTTAAATCATTATTCAAAAATTATTTTTTGTTGACTTTTGGGGATATTCCAGAAAATTTTCATTTTTTGATGAATTGAGGAAATTAATGAATTTTAATTGCTAACTCCCATTATGTATAAAATATTTATAAAGGTAAATTATATTTTATATAATTTTAAGAGAAACATTATCTAAATTATATATCAATTTACAAAAAAAAAATTCACTGGAATCAATATCATGTTTTACTTGTATATAAAAATATTGTAAACATTTGAACATTTCCTCTTTAAAGTCTCTCTTCCTCAACACGTCTATGGGATAAATTTGAAGATAAATTTTCAAAATTCTATGAATTTATTTTATAAAAATTTATTATATATTTTTAGTAAGAATTTTAAATAATTTAAAATAATTTCAACTTAATTTTTTCCAAAATATTAATAGTGAAATAGTAAAAATTAATTATCTTCGATAATGTAAAAATGGAGTTATCATGGGTTAAACTAAAAATATAAGCATTAAAATTTCCTAAAATTTATTTAAACACCATTTTTTGAAAATAATTATAAATTATAAATTCTATGTTCTATAATTTTTCTTTTTTGAAACATTTTTCAATATAAAAAGTTTGTAATGATTGAATATTTTCAAAAACATTACAACTGTTACATTCACCTCACTTATAAAAGGTCTCCCCTTCTC
Source organism: Viscum album (assembly GCA_963277665.1). NCBI lineage: Eukaryota > Viridiplantae > Streptophyta > Magnoliopsida > Santalales > Viscaceae > Viscum > Viscum album. Next base: position 1,582,422,547 of record OY728158.1, on the reverse strand, counting down.
CTATATTCATGATACCATAAAAACTCTTTTTCTTTGAAAATAACTGAAAAATTAACTTCCAAACACCCATAATTTCATCCTGGAATCCCTTTTTATGGAATAAATCCAACCAAGGAAGCTTTTGGTGTAAACCTAAGGAGGATAACTGAAGAATAGGTAATGATCTACGATGAAAATCATTATTCTATTTCTTTATTCAACTCCTTTATTTAAAATTCAACCATGATGATATAATGAATTAATTATTTACCATATACTTGGCTATTTGTATTAAATTTTCATGAATAGGAAACATCTTCACATCCATCATATGGGTAATGGAATCCTCAGTTCTGTGTAAGGCGGACTACCACCTAGCGAACCGATGTCATTCATTATTCCGTTAAAACCATTCACTAGTGGGTATCATGATGGATATAAAGTATATTTTTTATATTAATAACATAATTATATATCTGGAGTCATTATAACATATATATATATATATACCTTCCATTATGTAGGAGTTACAATGATGTTGCTCGTGTTAATGGCAGACTACCGCCTCACGAAGCGATCTTCTTCGTCTATCACTAATGCTTCACATGTAATGTGAAAACGATGAATTTAATGATTATATGTTATATAAATTACAAAAATATTATATATGAAATATTAATCATTATTTAAAATTTTATATAGTTTTATTTCTTACATTTCCAATCACTTAAAGATAATAACATCGTTCATGTACTTGTGGACTACCACTATTGTGAAGCGATGTGACTCACTTTTCATGGCCTAACTAGAGTTATGATATAACTAAGAATATAATATGATATATATATATTAATGTTAACGTTATTTAACAATTATATTTTACTTACCATCTTTATGTAATGATCATAGAAAAATAAAATGTGTCTCAATTATACATACTACTAATCATCTTCATGGTCGTAACATACCTAATTTATCAACACCATCATTAATGATTAGTCATAAAATTATAATAAATGTATAAATATAATAATAATGTCACTATTATTATTTTTATATTATTAATATATGTATCATTTTCCAGAAATGAATCATTAATGAAAACACATGCATAAGAAAACAAAGCAATTAACACCTGACACTATGAAAATAATGGAATATTATTAATAACTGGGTGATAAGATGTCATAAAATAATCACATATGTTATTATAAATAGAAACATTTTTTTTAATTTAATACGAATTTTTAAACAATTTCACATGAGTTTAATTAACTTTCCATCCAAAGGATGTGTGAGGTAATGGGTTCTGTCTCAATTTCTTTTCATTAAGGAATAATTTTATGTTATGCACTAATTTATTTTAGATGGTTTCTTAATTACAAATTTCACATGTAACATCATGAATATATCATAATTAATGTTATTATACATTTCAATTTGAATTATTTTATTAAAGTGTATTTTTCCTGAATATTACCAATATTTAATGGATTTTGTCTCAATATAATTTCATTGATATTATGGTAATGTTATACAACTAGTTTATTTTATATGAGGTATATAGTTCCCTTTGATATGAAATATAGTTAAAATTTAATTATTCATTTTTTTGTTTTACTTTGAATTATTTATTCCATGTGGATTTGACATAAAAATTAGAAAGTAGTAAAAATTTCATAACTCAATTTTATTCATTGGGTTTTATTAATAATTCATTTTTATTTTTATCCAAAGATGTTTTTATGATGAATTTTAATTTTATTATGTAATATTACCAATTTATTATCTGGATTTTCATATCATGCACATAATCAATCCATTTATTAATTATCACATCAACATTATGATCATTTTAAGGGTTTGTTTCACAATCTCATTCTACTGGTGATTGTTTGTTCTTGAATATAAATTTAATTAAATAATTTGAAAATTTTATTATAAAATAACTCTATTTAATTATAATCTGGTTATTCATGATATTTGAAGTTAATATTACCATTTTATTACGCTTTCTTAATTAAAATAATGGAGATGTTTTTTATCAAAATATAAATTTGTTTTTTTCTTCAGTCAGAAATCGTTTTCAATCAAAATCTATGTTTTATAAAAAAGTTGAAAATATCTTTTAATCATTTTTAAAAATATTTATTAAAGAAATTTTTTTAAAAAATTATTTTTTAAAAAAATGAATGGAATCATATTATGGTTTTCAATACAATGTATGTTTGGATTTTATCAATAATGTGAATTGAATATTTGTTTTTACATGTATGGCTTGATAAAAATATCAATCCATAAAAAGAACCAAATAATTTTAAATATTATTTTACAGGTATCAATGGATATTTTCAATGAATATTATAATCATATTTTTTTATGAACTTTTTTTTTATTTTTTATTTTCAAAATTAAAATGATATTTTCCTCATGATTGTTTTCAAAAATATTTTTATTTTATTTCAATTTATCAATTATATTAGTCCTTTAATATACTTATGATACAATAGAGATCTATTTTATTAATATCACTTTTAATATCTTCTTTGATAATTGACTAGTATTTAAATTTATTATTCCAAATTTTGTTAACATTTTCCATGTTACTCCAATTTTATTATTATTATTATTGGTTGGAGTAAGTATGAACATTTTGTATATCAGTTTTTTTCGATACAATAATTTATGGGCATTATTTTTCACCACTTTCATATACGGAATGTATTGGATATTGTATGTGATGGTGGGGTCCAGCTAAATCCCCTCGATTCATTGGTAGTTTTCATGAGGCAAACTAGATATGGTTTAGGATAAGGCTTTACCCATTTATAATGATTTATTGTCATGAGGCCTCAATAGTATTAGATGTCTTGGAAAAAATAACTAATGGTTTTATATATCTTAGAATTCATTCATTATGGTATGTTTTAAATGACCTTTATTATGCGTTCCATAATAATGAATTTAGTTATTGATATTCCCTGGGATTATTCAACTACATAGAATATCCATGGTTATGTTTCATGATCATGGAATAATTTATATAGAATAATTTTATAATTACTTATTCCTTCCATATTTTGAAGATTTTATTGATTAATTGGTATGATTTTCATTTATTTACCTTTCCGTATTTATTGTGCCTTATTTATTCATAGCTTCCACTATATACTTACCCTTACAAAGCATATGAGAGAACCCTTATCATATGTTTATTTTCCCCATGATATGTTGAAGTGTTTTATTAATTAATTTTTGGGATAAGATAAAGGTGAAAATTTATTTTTCATTAAAATATAGTTTTATATTATATTTTTTCAAATTTAAATGTGATTCATGAATCTACCTTGTTTACCGAGACAAATAATCCATTTTTTCTTTCAGGATGCAAATAAATATTGCTTATGCCAATGTAATAATCTAGACCCTCACTCCATAATTATCAGGTTGGGGTCACTATAGTTGGTATCAGAGTTTGTTTAGAAGAAAACATTAGAACTATATTTAAGAAAACATATATTAAAGAATATAACCTTATGATATACTTTTAATATAAGTGTAGAATAACATCCTATAGTTTTTTAAGGTATTTATTATGTGGTTTTTCCTATAAATACTTCCATTTTAATATTTTAAAAGTGTATTTGGTTTATAACTAAGGTAACTAGGGGCAACAAATCAAAAAATGGTGCATTTTTCTTGACCCAATTGACACTTAGGGCATAACAATAGGCCTTACTGTGTAGTTGGGTTGGCACTCTTTTGGGACATGCATATGATAATTGACATTTTAATTATTAACCATTATAGTGGAGTGAAAATCAAGATATCCCTAGAAAGTCCATGTTTATTTTAATGAGATTAGTAATAAATAAATTATCCATGTTTTTGTTAAGAGTTTCACTAGTTTTGGGATTATACATTATGTTTCACAATTATATGATTTAATCTAATATATACCATCATTTAGAAATGGTGTGTAATCATGGGAATGTGTTGTGACATAGGTTATTCATACATAAATATTTCATCCTTTTAGATGAAGATTCAATACATTACAATGGTGCACATCCGAGGACTATAATTTTTTAATTCCTTTGGAAACATGGAAAAAAATATTCTAATTTTTTGAAAAATCTGAAATTTCTTCCATTAATATATTCCAATTAATTATTCTTGAAATATATAACCTATTAAAACATTATTCTTAAACTTGGGAGAATAAACATAAGAAAATGTTATCTCGAATTCGAACTAAGGGTAAAAAGGGAGATATATAAGAATAGTATGAACATAATGGAATAAGAACATGAGAATAACTTTTGAAACCCATACCCAACATATCAGAGATCATAATTTTGAGTCATTAAATAAATATGGAAAGTTAAAAAGTAATGAATCATATGGAAATCAAAGAACATAATCTATAAGAGAAAAACGTTGGAAAAATATATAAAATTGTGGCATACATATAAGCATATAATGTCATTTCAAAAAATTTCAAGGTTCATTTCCAAGGCTATCATAATGGAATGGGTTCACTCCCCAAACCATCATAGTATTCATGGTTCAACACCAACACCATCGTTGTGGACAAACTCTCTTCCAAAACCAGGTTCACTCCCCATTATATCCTTGTCTATATCAGGAGATATAAATCATTACCCAATGTATTGGAGATAGATATAGGTTCCACCCACCACATTAAGATATTCATACATATGAATTACAGAATATCATAAAATATTAATATTATCACAACCCATGAAATAAAATATTTTTCATAAACATTTCATTATATAATACCTTATAAAAAGGAGGAAGGTTTCATAATCATTTAATCATCTCATCATAGCATAACATTTGGAAGAAGAATTTGTTTTAAAATAATATAATTATCTTATAACCCTTAGAAGAGATGTGGATTTCATAAATATCATTCCATCATAAAAATAAAACATTTAGATAATTAATAAGAATGGTATCCTTCGAAAAAAAATATAAATCAAGGAATAGATATTATCAAAAGCTTTCATCTCAGATGGAAAATTATTTTCAATTACCATTTTAAACATTTCATGATGAAAATATCATTTCCACTTTGAAAACAAAATCTATTATTTAAACCAAAAAACAATTTTTAAATAATCACCATTTAAAACAAACCATAAAACTTATAAAATGATATTTAAAAATAATTTGAATCATCTTTTGATGGAAATGTAATGTCCACTAAGAAAGACAATTTAAAAATATTAGAACACTTTTTAAATACATTTCACTTTGAAGTAATTTATTTAAAATCTATAAATTTCACAAATATTAAGGGAATGTTTTCTTCAAAAATAAAATTAAAAAATTATAGTTGAATCATGAAATAATTGATCAGTTATTACAATGGGTTGTACTATTCATGTCATGCATGTTTAGAAAAATATTCACTATTAATTTTCACTAAAATTCAAATGGGAATTGTTTGGAAAAATCATGAAGATTCCTTCCAAAAATATTTTTAAATAAACAAAAAAAGGGGATAAATTAATTTAATAATCATATGATAATAAAAAAACATTAATTAAAACTATTTTATAAAAAACGCTTTTATATGAAAATAGATTTCCTTATGAGAAGAGAAATAAGGATGTTTTTTATTAAAATAATTATTTTGAAATATGGTTTATATAAAGAAAGGAAATTTTAGGTAAAACATGTATTTTCCATAAAAACAAGATTATAATATAAATATTGATTTTATTAAGATCTAGATCATAATATTCCATCACATTAATCATAGTCATGAGAAATTTCAGATAAACGATGAGATTGTAATATAAAAATCCTCCCACATTGGTAACATTGAATTGTAATACCATGAAAAAATAACCTTACATGAAACTAAAAATATAATGATTATAAATTAATTAATTATATTACATATAAAAGGATTCTTATATACCCCCTCCTAAAAGAAGATATGTGCATAACATGACATAAGTCTCAAAGAACGAAAATTGAGACAAAAATCACATATCGCTTTAGTAATCATTGTAATAAAAATTAACAATAAAGAAAAAAAATAGTTGAAACTTTTAATATAATTAATATAATTTTATTCATGATATATCATGTAAAATAATAATTCTATTCACTAAAGCAAAAAAACAAGTGTTGAATTGGTGTATCTCTCCCAGAAATAAAAGAGAGACAAGAAATACCTTCTCAATTTGTTATCTTTTGAACCATAAACCAAAAGAATGGAATATAATAATATTAATTTTTAAAAACAACTAGTTTTATATATATTCAGTATAAAATAAATTAATGAGAGGTATATACACCAAATAAAAGGATTATATGCTGAACATGCATTTGTCTCACAAAAAAATAAATGTAAGACTAAAATCCCTTACCACTTAATAATATTTTGAATTATAAGACCTAATAAATAAAAAAATAGTTCAAATTTTGATTATAAGGAAAATAATAATAATAATGATATAAAATTTCAACGTGGCTTTATATACACTTCAAAAAATAAAAAAATATGTGAATTTTAATTTGTCTCCCAAAAATAAAAGACTTTTTAGAATCTCTTACATTAAGTCTTAAATTCTTTCATACCAATTTGAACATACAATATTATGAATATATGTTTATTATTAATCTCTTACAGAACCATGACTATATATATCATACAATATATTATTTAATTACTTCATTTAAACATCCATTTATTACTAATTCCTTGTTAAAGTCGTGTTTCTGGTAAGAACTAATTTGTTTTTAGTATGTGTTTTTATTTTTTATTTTTAGTCCTATTTATTTTGTTGGAGTTACAAAATATAATTTATAATAATAATTACATAATAATAATATTTATAAATCAATTATACTTTTAAAACATATCAGGAATTATGTTTTTGATTAATTAAGTACATTATGATCATGGAAATGGTAGGACGTACGTACACATGTGTATGTTTTCATTTTTCAATGATCATTGTGGAAAGGAGTCAAGAAAAAAATTATATTTCTATAATAGTGATAATATCATAAATAAAATAGTATTTCGTTAAATATACTTATACCTATTTTTTACGTCCTGACCCATGTCAGTACTCGGCCCGTGACTTTTGTAATCCCTCTTGCATAGGAAAAGGGGTGGAGAAAAGCGTCGAAGGCATAAAAAACTTACAGAGGCCTTTTCTTAAAAACATTACACGAACAAAAAACTATCTAAATTTAAAAGTGAATTTTAAAATAGTAAATTATTTAACATAGTTATATAGTAAACCAAGAAAGCATCAACATATAGACAGTACAAAACTATAGTAGTGTAAACTGCAATGAGAAAGGGGAAAAATACACACCCAACCAGAACAATTTTACAACCTAACAAAAAATTGGAAAATCAAACATCTGAAAGATCACAACTCTTAAATGTGATGATATGACCACAATACATAGTTCAAGAACCTTGTATCCCAAATCTCCTCTATAATCACGGTGGACCTGACCGTTGTGTACATAAGATATGGCACATTTGTGAAATTCCCATTTAGGGGTGAGTATATACATACCCAGTAGGATTCTTTGAATATTGAAGGGGAGAAGTAAGAGACAAAATAGGAAGAGAAAATTAGTATATAACACTGAATAAATTGAAATAGTGTATATCAACCTAATAAATATTAGTAGTAATCTTATCCAAAACACAAGGGGATAAACATGTTGAGTAGATAATCTACCCATTGAGCCTTTTCCAACTATAGTAAGAGAGTAGACTTATCAAACCATGAGAATCTAAACATATAATTAACATGGTATCCCATGTGAGTCTTTTCCATTCCTAGAATGAGAGTAACAAAATCCAAGGTTTGGATAAACAATAATATATATATATATATATATATATATGCTCAGTCAAAATAATCCCCAATGGGAGAGTAAATAGGTCTCCATCTCATAGCCCATCTCAAGAAGAATATTATCCTTGTCTAAGAACAAGGGGATAAACATTATGAGTAGATTAAATACACATCAATTCATCTCGAAGTATATCATAATATTAGACTCATTCAACCAATAGAAGAAAAAATGGAAATCATGTGGCATACCCTAATCATCTTCACCTCTCAAGGAAGGAGAGTACCAAATAGTTCCAAAACTCTATCAATGATGCCACGTATAATGCAACCAGGTTAAGCCACGCCTCGTCATTGTGTATCACAGTCGAGGGGCCTCAATCTCTAGGTAGAGGACCCATTCCTTGGAATAATAGAAGGGATCCACTATGATGTTAGTGTAATCATTCCTAGCCTAGATAGATGGTTCCTATAAGTCTCCAAGGACCCATGCCCTACCCCGTAAGATTGTTCCACATGGATGGTATTTGGTGATCCTGCGTAATCTCTACCATTGTCAATCATTGGCTATGTATGTGTTTTGTTTGGAATATTTTACATCAAATCATGAAATCCAAAATAGAGGACACCATCATTTCAGTCATGTAAGGACTCTGAGGTTAGACTACTCACAATCCATAATTCAAGTTCAAATGAAGGACATATGAAACCTCAAAGATTACCAAAAGGGAAACAATTATTACATGGTGTGTGAGGAGACCCACATCGCATGTGGTCCCACTCAACCACCTAGACATGTCCATCTAGCCATGACTATGTACTTTGGTACATGGTGTGTGTGGATAATAACAAATATGTCTCTACCCAAATCTGGATGAACACACGAGGTAGGTCATTTGTCTGAAGGGAAAAAAACATATTTTCACTAATATTCCTCTAGAAATGGTCACTGATGGTCAAGCAGATTACACCATTGCAATATTATTAGGAAAAAACATGGGATAGTCTATTAACATCCACAAATTGTACACCTAGTGGAAAATTCATGTTTCACTATATAATGCACGAACGGTGCTTCATGGGCCTGAGACACATACCTGAATTATATAACCTTCATTGGTCTTAAAAAGTTCCCCTCAATTTTGGGTTTTGATTATATATATTTTTTTCAATTATGAAAACATTTGAACTAGATACATTATATAAAATAGTTAAAAATATTAATAATTCTATTATTATTGGAAGTTTCATGGACATAAGGCACAAGTTTGAAAAAGGAATCCAACATCTTTCATAAAATGGCCGTATCAATTTTAGGTTCATGTTTCAGCTAATGGAACACCAATATGAGGTTGCATGATACTGTTATGACCAAAATTAATTTTTGATAAAAATTTATTATTATGAATTATAATAATAATATTATATTATTTTTTAATTAGATGAGGAAATCCACCTCACTCTACGTGCCACCCTCCACTATGCAGGGTGCCCCAGCCTTCCTTATCTTTATTTTTTTAATAAAATTAAAACAAAAAACCTCATTTAATAAATATTGAATAATGGAATCTCTTCAAGAAAATTTTTTTCCACCATGTTCATGATTTCAGTTTCTTAATTTAAAAACCATATTAATCTCTTTAAAACACATCAGTAAGTTATTATTCTATCAAAATAAAAAAAATCTTTTTATTCCTTTAAAAAGTTAAATTATTATTATTCTTTAAATTAAATACATTTAATTTAATAAACCATATATTTTATTCAACCAATATTATTATTATTTAAAATAATAATAATAATAAAATCCTCATTTAATTATTCATTAATACATCACCATTGTTATAATTTTTATTATAAGTGTCTATGGTGTTGGGCATGTCTGACCACCTCATTAGATATCTGTGTCTGGCCATTATCACCTCAACATTGGTAAGCCTCTACCTTGAGACTCCATGCAAGGACTCCACTCATAGCGGTTCCTATCACATTGCACATCATTGCCATGTGCCAAATTAGAAAACGACGATCACCATTCCAATCATGAACCACCTCCTATCACAAAAGTGAAACCTGTGATACCAAATTGATCTAGTCACAAAACAACAAACCATGTATTTATCAAATCTTCCCCAAACCATCAATCATTATTTCATTCATTCTATCATGAAAACAAATATGGGGGTTCAATCATACTCAAACCTGCACAGGTTGAGTAAAACTATGACCCCATGGTCCAACAAATTGAAATAATGATTTATTTTGAAACATGTGATCATGTGAAGGTTCATTTAAATGCAAAACAAGGATCAAAATTTCATCATACTCATAATTTTAATAAAAATAGGAAGAAATCATAATTGGAATGTTCAACCCCGATTTTGGAATGATTGTTGATGAAAAATGTGTCTGCTAGAAGTTAAGATAATATGTTGTGTTTGCAAACTATTGATTCACCTCGATCCAATCACTGTACATCATCTAGTCTCAGTCTACCAATGAATTATTATCCCCCCCTCCTCTTAGATCCTACAAGGGTTATGCATCCAACCCTTGACAAATTTTATAAGATGGTATTAATAGGTGATTCAATTAGGTTAATTAATTTAACAAATAAATAAATTATTTTTCTATTTTAATTAAACATACCCTCCAATGACTGCCTCATTTGAACGCCTCATACTGACCAACACAAGGTTGCACCTAGAGTAAATACTATATTCCAAACTCAATGATGGTTTCACATTTCCCATCTGAGTCTCTATCTGTGAGTTGTTTGGTTTTGGTTTATTAAATAAATTAATTAAATTAACTAATTATTCCAAATTTCGCAACAACGATATCCACATTTGAAAATCCCACACCGATCAAATTTAGGTTGTTCCTAGGGTAAATTACACATTTTAGATTTAATCATGGTCTCGGATTACCAATTCATGATTTTTTTAAGAGATATACCATGTTTTAAAGAAAACCATGTTTGCACAAAAAATATATTTAATATTTTTATAAAATTAATTCTCAACTCACCATGACATAGAGTCATTCACCTTATAAGTTCCTAGTTATTTCTGTATTTTTAAGAATATTATAATGTATTATGTGGAAAATATAGAGCCACTCTGTTATTCCCTTATTCAAACAATTTCTTACCCGAAAATCAAAGAGGCAAACAGTATATATAATAAGCTCACATATACATATTCCATAAATTGTGATGTATATCTACATAATAAATGTGAAACTCCCTCATAATGTTCTCTTTTTACATGATCGGAATAACGGTTCATCCTTGAGAAGGGATGATGTGATTCCCTTCTTTAGAAAATCCTTCAGGTAAAGCTCACTAGGATATATGGTCATTCAAGATCTCTAAATTAATATCCCAAAGTTTTTGCTCCCTAACTCACTAAGGAATCAGAGGGGTAACAACCATCAACTATAGGAATGCTAAACCACCATCATGTGTCTCATGTGCTCCAACTCTATTGATGAGGACACTATTGTTTCATCAGAAAATACTATCTAAAATAGGCCTAACAAAGGTTAAGGATATGGCTCATAAGTCTTGTGAACTCTAATGTGGTGGACAACACAATAATGAGTATCACCAAGAACATAAAGAAACTACAACATATCTAAGAATCCATGCATTATAAATCTACCTCTTGAACCTGGAGCTGGTGATAACCCAATCTGAGGTTAAACTAAGATCCACTTCATCTCCATCCACTAGGAAAACAGGTCATCGATTCTCAAGGGTGAATACTAATTCCATAGAGTTACCTGGTTCAGGAAAATTCTATCCATAATAGATATGCATCTCTCTTCTACCTCCCAGGAAAACAATAGGGCTCACCGAGTAAAAAAATTGGTTCTTATGAATCCCTAACTCTGTAGACTCTTTCATCCACTCTACTTGATCTCACAGGTACATGGGGTGATCTGATGTGCTAGTGAAAACATCAGGCTATCCCTAATGCAAGTCTGCACTGAATTCCATATCACAATGGGAAGATAAACTCGGCACATCATTATTCCCCATCAATAATACAGGTAGTTGAGAGCTCATAATATCCACCATTCCATGGGTAATACTAGGAAATTTTTAATCAATTATAACCACTTGTGGATGATCTCATCCTACTCTATCATGGGATAACTCCTCATAAATAAGGAAAAATATTTCCCACATCCTAGATTTACTACCACACTCATTGTAGGTATTCATCTGAGCATGGATTGTACATGACCAGTCCATGATGAGGAAAACGGCATGGGGTACCTTGGCCACTACAGAAAGATTTCATGTGAGTCTCTATCTCTCTCACCACACATATTCAAGTCACACCACTGGTAGAAATTTGTGATAAATGATCCTCTCTATATTATCCTCCTACAAAAGGTGTAACACCCCAATATTTCATAGTAAGTTATCTGATTAAAGTAATTCAATTGCTTGCGCAACACGCAACACTGAGTTCGAGAGCACCACAACTTACCAATCTAGTCGTTAAAAATGTGATTGTCAATAGTATTTACTGAATTTTGAATCTTATATACTCTATATAATTTTAACATCCATATTTTTTGTTTCATAGACATAATATAAGAATAAATTCACTTTTTCACATAAAAGAATTTTTTTTAAAAAAATGCCATTTTACTGCCTTTTAATGGAGAACCCTTTTTAAAACCAATATTTGAAACTTCTATATATTAAATTTAATGAAATTAAATTATTCTATGAAAATGGGACACAAAACATTAGTTTGGATAAATTTTTGGAACTTTTATGAAAACATTCATATTTTGACGAATAGTTAAAAATACTAAGCTTTAATTGAAAACAACTTTTTAAATTGAAATAATTTATCATTTTAAATTGTGAATTTGAATTGTTTTGAAGTATAATTATATTATATTTACATCATTTAATACAATTCTGGTCCTTATAAGTTATTTCACATTTAAATTTGACATAAACACATGTCAATATTTTGATAATTGTTTCTTTTTAAAACCCCGCTTTTTGGTTTTGTGAAAGGGAAATAATTTTAAATTAATCAATGATACTTATATGTTCTTAATATGGTAAAATAGACTTCATTTTTTAATTCAGAATATCAAAAATAGCTTAGGGTGAATTTTTTGTACTTTTCTGAATACATTCAATTTTTTATGAATAGTGGAAAAGACTTCGTTATTATTTAAAAGAGAATGTTTATTTAAATAGTTGTTTATTTTATTTAAATTTATTTTAAGTAAAAATTTATATATATAATAATAATTAAAGTTCAATTTATTTAATTAGAGTCATTTTATAAAAAATTAGATGTAAAAAATTTTATTGAACTTTTTAATGTTTTTTACCCACATTTTAGGGGCATTTGAAAAGTTTTATAAAATGTAATTTTACCACTTCTATGAGTTGAATTTAAAAAATCTAGGAGATACTGTTGAAACATGTAAGTTAAATTTGGTTCAATAAGATGAAAATATTTTTTTCATTAATTGTAAATTTTGACTTTTATTTACCACGGTTGAAAGTAAATTGGGTAATTAAGAGTACAAATGATATCAGATTACACTAACACAAGTTGTAATTCTATTTGATAAGAATGATTTCACCAAAAACAACCTTAAGAATAAAATATAACCCTCTTTGGCCTCCTTGTATTAGAGTAGGACATTTATTATTATTTTATTTAAAGAAGAGTTAAAAGAGTTAAATTCAATGTTTTATAGCTAAATAATTTTTAATATGGGGATACAAATAACATAAATTTGACTATAAATATTCATTAGAGAGATAAAACTATTTCATACATTATGTTATTTTATTTATAATTTTTATACATCATATAATTTAATTTATTTATGCCACAGTGATGATGCAGTAATTACCTTATTAATGAAATATTAAAATAATTGATTTTATAAATATCCAAATAAATGTAAATTGACACTTATTATGAATTCCTCTAATTTTATAGCTCAATATGACATGGTTTGGTTGATCAAAAAAATCCAATTGATATGGTTGTTACGACTTTCACAAAAACCAAATAACAAATAGTGTCAAAATTGACATAAATTAATTTTTAAAAAAAATATTATATTATTGGTTGATATAATATTCCCAAAAATATAAGGTTCGTCCAAAGAGATTAAATAATATTATATATGTCATTAATGAACCACATGATGTTTTCTAGGATGTTTAGTTTAAGTTTATTAACCATATAGTGTAAGAATACAAGAAGACACAGTAAAAATGAAACTATTTAACTAAGAGTTAAATATAAGAGATACGGTTAAAATGGTAAACTAAACATGTCTAAAACCTATATATTGAGAGGATAGCGACCCATAGCCACCTAAGGCTCGAAATAAATTCATTTGGAGCAATTATAATAATATTTTAATCTTTTCCTAAAGTGACCCTCACCCCTCTTATAAAAGGGAACATCCCTTTCTCTTAATTTCACAACACCAAAGCCTTTGGCATGGCCAAACCCTTCCTAAATATCCTCCCAACTTTAATCCCTTATTCATAGAGGCCTTAATTTGTTTAGAACGAAAACCAAAGGATCCCTTTCATTCAAATAAAATGGAAGAATCCAAGGAAGATGTAAATATTTCATCACCTCTTTGAAGTTCTTTTCTTCTTCCACTTCCTCTTTAATTATTGTTTCCATTCTAAAATAATAAATTAAGTATCTTCTATATACTATGATGTTATTATAAAAATATTACAACCATAATCATTATTTTATCCATCATATAAATGAAGAATTCACCATACATGCGTACGTATGGATTACCGTCACCACGTCGTGGTGTAGATATTTATTCAAACACTTCATTGGTTGTATGGGTATAATAATGAGTATAAATGATGTAAATAATAATTATAACATGTTATTTATTCTGTATATATGATATACAATCCAATTACATATGATTTCTCCATCATTATATTGATACTTTCACTTGTCCGTACATACGGATTAACCTCTCCACGAATGCAATGAGATTCATTCCCCATCGTAATCAATCATGAATAATTTTCATTTTATGATTAAAAATAATTTTTATGAACATAATATCATTATATATATGAATCAAATACATATTATCCATAAAAAATCATGGCTTAAATAACCAGGAATAAAAATAAAAACGAATCAGTTAACACCCGAAATGAAGATACTACTAAAATATTGTTAACAAAGAAATATTATAAGATCATATAATATTTCATATTTATTTATATTTTTCTTGTATAAATTAAAAACAAAGAATTAACTATTATATAGGAGGTTAAAATTCCATTGACTAAGTAAATGTGCAATGTAAGGGTAAATTACTCAATCTCATTATTATTTGAGATTTTTTACGGGTAAGTTTATACTGGGACATATTTATTATCCAAGTACATGTTTCATAAAATATTTTTCAAAGGGATTATTTTTAAGGGACTCTTTTATTAAAACATCAGTTTAAATTTTTTAAATATTTATTCTTCTAATCATTTTTTATTATTTTCCATGTATTCAAAGTGGTTTTAATGATTTATTTATTTGGACATGAATGTTTTAAACTATTAATTACATTCAAAAGTTTCAAAGTGGTATGGGACACTTTGATTCAAAAATGTCTTTAAATTTATTCCTTTCTAAATTGTGTGACTTTTAAATGTTTTCCGTAAAAAGGTCTATTTCTCTCAATGAGTTTTAAAAAAAATTCATCTAATTCAACATCTTTTGATGGATTTTAATCTTGTTTGATGTTGATTTATTGTGATACAAATCTTCCATATTTTATTGAAGGTTTTGTTATATGTTTGACTATGGATGTTTTTTTATACCATTTATGGTTTATGGATAATGTATTGACATTTCATATTCTAGTTTTAATATGGATGCTATGTTATAAACCTTTTTATATGAGGAATGTTTTCGACATAGTAAGTGATAGGTGAATCCAGCAATAGCTCATTGATGCATAGGTAGGTCTCATGGTATAATTATATGTGTAATTGGTCATGGCCTTTCCCAAATTGAAATATGGTTTTGGTTGAGGCCTAAATACTTTTTAGACGTGACGGATGAGACCTTGAAAAAATGATTCAAAGTTCCTTGCAATATACATTCCCTAGTTATGAAAATAATATTTATGGTTCATGTGGTTATTCAACTAGTAGAATACCCTAGTCTATGTTTTATTATGGAATTATTTACTCAGCTCATATTTCTACCTTAATGTGTTCATTTTTATTATTTTTAAATGCATGTGTTTTCAATTATTCACCATGCCTATTTTTTATGTCATCTTCTTCTAAATGTTTTACCCTTACTGAGCATCTGAGGTCACCCCTTTCATATGTTTTATTTTCCCAGGATTTCAAAGAAGTATATTATGACTGACCTACAAGGATAGTCTAAGGGATATAAATGTGGTCAATGGAGGCAATGTTGTTGTTGTTTTTAATTTTATAATTTAATTTAACATTCATGTATGTAATCTATTTCAAATACTACCAAATTCATTGATCTTTCAGGACATGATTTCTTTGTATCATGCCAATGTTTTAAAATAATGCACTGACTCTGGG
The DNA here is from genome assembly GCA_963277665.1 of Viscum album. Classification (NCBI taxonomy): domain Eukaryota; kingdom Viridiplantae; phylum Streptophyta; class Magnoliopsida; order Santalales; family Viscaceae; genus Viscum; species Viscum album. The sequence continues at coordinate 1,582,406,083 of OY728158.1, read as the reverse complement.
TAATAGGGGTCGGGGTGTTACAGGTTGTATTAGGGGATGTTTAATAATAACTTTGAAACTAGATTTAGATAAACTCTGATTAGGAAACATTACCCTCAGATAGACGTTAAGGATTATTATAGAAGAACTTCCTAGAATTTTTGTACTATGGAGATTTTGTGACTTTCCCAAGAAATACATCCCTATCTGGATAAGAGTAAGTAAAGGTGGCTATGGAACAGATGTGCTGAGGGGTAAAACCCAAAAACACCGCTTTGAGCTAGACTCAAAAGGGAACTGTTGCACGAAAAAGGACCTTACGACACTCATGGTTACGATACTCCCAGGGGATATGCTTAGGATAATTTTCAATTTATTTAAAAGCCATTATTAAGGATATATGAGTAAAAATTCCAGTAAAGAATCCATTTTTATGATTATGAGACTAGATCTGTGAAAATATTTAATTAATATGGATAATTTTTCTAGTTTTTGGATTATACAATTTGATATGATCGAACCTAGTGTGTGTCATCATTTATAAATGGCTCATAGTATAAGGAATAAGAATTCCATAAATATGCATGATCGAAAGATTAAGAAGGATCATACCATTCATGGTATTAATCCAACATTTAAAATGGAAATAGTGTCCCACTTATTCTCATCATATGAAGAAATAGTATCATGTTTTAATAAGATAAGTAAATAATTATCTATGTTATATGGATTTTATGGGAAGAAAGAGAAGAAAATGATAGAAGAGAGAAAGATGGATAAGGGGAAGAGGGGAAAGAAGGATTTTTTCATATGTGAAAACAGTGCAAAAAATCACATTGGTAAATACTTGAAAGGAATGGGAATTTGTTATAAGTGTGAAGAAAAAGGACACAAAATACGTGATTTCAAGGGTAATAAAAAGGTTTCAAATTTACAATGCTTCATCTGTAAAGAGTTGGGACACTACATGAAGCAATGTCCAAATCATTAGAGTATACCTCAAATGCTACTATTGGATAAAAATCAAGTTATGATACTACCAACGATGAAGATTAATTATTATATTTCTTATATTGTTATTAAAGTATTATGTCATTTGAGTATTGTATTAATGATGTACATATCATAATAATTATAGAGTTTAAAAGGATTCTACTATAGTACTATTTCATTAAACAATTGAGATTATTTTGAACCAGGAAAAATGACTCAATAGCATGTTAATTGTTTTGGAAAATATATGGTTGAGTGAAATATAAACCATAATATGTTCCAGATACAGAGGTAGTGATTTTTGAATAATATATGTTTGATTTGGATAAATTTTATTAGATATTCTTGACAACATTGAAACTGGTTAATGGGTTTTTATTCAGTCAATGTTGGAATATTAAAAAAATTGGATATAAAAAATATTTTTTGTATTATATAAGGAATAAGGGAGAATGAATGAAATAAATAAGGTTTTATGGTAATTTAAGGTGTTACCGTGTTTTAAAATAATAAATGATGAAGGTATTCACATGTTATTATATGGAAAAAGGATCTTCATTGTGTTTTCCATCCTTTTAATTTGAGTTTGGAGAGAAGTATTTTGGATAAGTTTAAAGGTTGGAATCGATTAAGTTTGACATTGGATATTATTGTTATGGTTAAATCATTCCTTGAGATTATTTTTGAATTGTAATAAAAGGACAGCCTGGAGGTCGGGTGACAACTTGTCGCCTCCAGCAAGGTCGTGATACTTGAACCTACAACTAAAGGGAGAAAAGGGTGGATCACCTACCACTGGCATACATGATGTCCTAGATCGTATAATGTAGACTTTTTTAAATATTCTAACAATTTAATTCTAAATTCATTTTTTTGGAACCCTATACATTTAAGATAAATAGAATATATTTTTTGAATTCTATTGTCTTTTGAAGTGAAAGATGAGTTTGTTGTGGGAATTAGTTGAAGGATGAAACTATACTTGTCATCTATATTTTTTTTCCTCTTATTCAATGAATAAATTAATTCTTTATCTTTAGTAAAGGGATCTTAAAACCAAAAAAATGTGTTATCCTAATACCTTCTATTTTTTTTGAAAAAAAAAATTGAAATCATAATATATTGATGGCTTTGAGGCACCCAATTGTACACTTATTTGTGATTGTTGACCTCAATCACTCCCTATAAATATTTACTTTTTCCTTCCAATTATGTGTCTCTAATTTCCACCAATTTTCTCTTAATCGAAATCATAATTTTGTGGTGACATTTTCATTTCCCTTTCCCTTTTATTAAGACTAAATTTCATTAAGCCAATTTTCGATGTGAGTTTTCAACAAAGGTTATATTTTTAACCATTTATTTTCGAAGACAAATTTCAAATTGAAGGGATGCAATTTATTGAAGGGTAGGATAATGTAACACCACAATATTTCATAGTACGTTATCTCATTAAAGTAATTTAATAGCATGCGCTATATGCAACACCAAGTTCGAGCGCACCACAACTTACCAAACTAGCCATTCAAAAAGCGGTTATGAATGGTATTAACTTAATCTTTAATCTTATATACTCCATAATTTTAACATCCAAATTATGTGTTTATTAGTGACAAAATAAGAAAAAATTTATATTTTCAGATAAAATATGAATTTTTCAAAAAAAAATCATTTTTATCCATTTAATGGGGAACCCTTTTTAAAACCAATATTTGACACTAGTATATATTCAATTTAATGAAATTAAATTATTCTATAGATTCATGACATAAAAAAAATTTGGATAAATTTTTGGTACTTTTCTGATAACTTTCCTATTTTGAAGAATAGTGAAAAATACTATGTTTTAATTGAAAAAACATTTTTCATCAAAATAATTTATTTTGTTAAGTGATGAATGTGAGTGGTTTTTAAGTATAATTAGTTTATAGTTTTATCATTTAATACAATTTAGGTCATTATATGCAATTTGAAATTTAAATTTGACATAAGCAAATGACAATCTTTTGATAGTTTTTACTTTTTAAAAACCAGCTTTTTGGTTTTGAGAGTTGTAATTAATTTTAAATTAATAAATTCCACTTCTATGTTCTAAATTTGGAAAAATAGACTTCATTTTTTAATTATTAACATCAAAATTATCCTAAGTTGAATATTTGATATTTTTCTGAAAACTTTCAAATTTTGATGAATAGAGAAAAACATTGTTATTATTTAAAACAGAATTTTTACTTAAATAATTATTTATAATGTTTAAATTTATTTTAAGTCAAAATAGATATATAATAATTATATAAGATCAATTTAATTCATTGGTGTCATTTTATAATAAAATTTGATGTATAAATTTATATATAACTTTTTAACGTTTTTTACCCACCTTTTTGGGGCATTGGAAAATTTGTATAAAATATAATTATACCGCTTATCTTAGTAGAATTTAGAAAATGTTAGACATATTTTTGAAATCAGTAAGTAAAATTTGATTCAACAAGATAAAAATAATTTTTTATGAAAAGTAACTTTTGACTTTTATATGCCACGATTAAAAATAAAAAGGGCTATTAAGCTTAAAAATGATATCATAATTTACCTTACACATGTTCTAATTCTATTGGATAAGTTTTATTCGACCAAAAACAACCTTAGAAATAATATATTACCCTCTTTGGTCAACTTGGATTAGATTAAGAAATTTATTATTATTTTATTTAAAGAAGATTTAAAATAGTTAAATTCAATGTTTTATTGATAATCCATTTTTAATATAGGGTTATACATAAGAAAAATTCGACAATAAATATTAATTAGAAAGATAAAAATATTTACTACATAATGGTATTTTAATTTTAATTTTTGTACATTATATAATTTAATTTGTTTATGACACAATAATGATGCAGTAATTACCTTATTAATGAATTATTACAATAATTGATATTATAAATATCCAAATAAAAGTAAATTTAGACTTCTGATAAATTACAATAATTTTCAAGGTTAATATGACATGTTAGGGTTGATTAGATAAATAAAAATCTATGTGATAAGGTGGTAATGACTTTCACAAAAACAAAATACCAAATAGTGTTAAATTCGACTTCAATTATTTTTTAAAACAAATACTATATTATTGGATGATATAATATTCCCAAAAATAGAAGGATCGGCCAAAGGGATTAAATATTATTATATATGTCATTAATTTTCTTGGATTTTTATATTATGTTTATTAACAATATAGTGTAAGAACACAAGAAGACATGGTAAAAGTTAAACTATTTATCTACGAGTTAAATATTAATGATAAGGTTAAAATGGTAACCTTAACTTATCTAAAACCTATTGGTTCAGAGTATTTCGACCCATAACCCCTTAAGGCTTGAAATAAAATCATTTGGAGTCATTATAAACTGAGAATGATTTTATAATAAATTATTACTCTAATCTTTTCCTAAAGTGACCCTCACCCCTCTAATAAAAGGGAACTTCCACTTCTCTTAATTTCACCCCTCCAAAGCCTTTTGTCTCAGCCAAACCCATCCCAAATATCCTCCCAAATTTCCTCCCTTAATCCTAGATGCATTCCTTTGGTCATAAATCCAACCTAAATAGCCCTTTTGATCAAATAAAAAGGAATAACCTGACAAAGAGGTAACTATTTCATCACCTCTTTCCAGTTATTTTCTTCTTCCACTTCCTCTTTTTTTATTGTTTGTATTCTAAAATAATAAATCCATTATCTTCTATATACATTGATGTTATTATAAAAATTTTACAACCATATTCATTATTCTATCCATCCAATAAATGAAAAAATCACCATATGTGTGTACGTACGGATTATTATCTCCACGTCGGGGTGTAGTTTGTTATTCAACCACATAATTATTTGGATAGGTGTAATAATGAGTATAGCTGATATTAATAAGAAATATAACATGTTAATGATTATGTATATATGATATACCATCCAATTACATATGATTTCGCCATCAATATAAGTATATTTTCCCTCATGAGTACATACGGATTACCGTCTCCATGAACAAAATGAGATTCATTCCCCATCATAATAATTCAAGAAAAAAATTCATTTTATGATTAAAAAGTTTGATTATTAACATAATATCATTCTGTATATGAATCAAATACATCCTATCCATAACAAAAAAGGATTACATAAGCAATAATATAAAGGAAAAAGAATCCGTTAACACCCAAAACGATCATACTACTAAAATATTATTAACAAAGCAATATTATAAGATCATATATCATATCATATTTATGTATATAGTTATTATATAATTTATTAACAATTTCTTAACTATAATAAAAGAGGTTAACTTACCATCGACTAAGGAAATGTTTAGATAAGGGTTAATTCCTCAATCTCATTATTATTTTATATTTTTTATGGGTATGTTTTTACTAGGACATATTTATTATCCTTGTCCATGTTTCATAAAAGGGTTTTCATAGGGATTATTTTTAAGGGACTATTTTATTAAATCCTCATTTTAATTGTTTTAAAGATTTATTCTTCTAAACATTTCTCATTAATGTCTAAGTGTTCAAAATGGTTGTAAGGATTTATTTATAAGGACATGAATATTTTAAAATGATAATTCCTTTCAAATGTTTCAATGTGGTATGGGACACTTTGATTCAAAAATGAATTTAAAGTCTTCCTTTCTAAATTGAATGACTTTAAAATGTTTTCATGCAAAAGGGATGTTTCTCTCCAAGAGTTTTACAAATCATTTTCATCTATGTCAATATCCTTTAAGGGATTTTGAACTGGTTTGAAGTTGATTTAGTATGATACAAATCTTCAATATTCTATAGAAGGTATTGTGATATTTTGGATAGTGGATGTGTTATTTTTATACCATTAATTATTTATGGATAAAGTATTGATATTTCGTATGGTATTTTTCATTGGAATTTTGTATTTTCAACCTTTTCATATAAGGAATGTATTGGACATATTAAGTGATGGGTGGAGACTGTTATAGCTCTTCGATTCATCAGTAGGTATCATGAGACAATTATATGTGGAATTGGCCAAGGCCTTTCCAAATTTTCCATATGGTGTTGGCTGAGGCCTTAATTATTTTTAGATGTCTTGGATGAGGCCTTGAAAAAATGTTTCAAAATTTCTGGTAATATACATTCCGTCATTATGAATATAATTTTGATGGTTCATGTTGTTATTCACTATTAGAATACCCATGACTATGTTTTATTATGGAATTATTTACTCATCTAATATTTCTTCTATAAGGTGTTAATGTTTATTATTTTTAAATGCATGTTTTTTCAATTATTCACCATGCATATTGTTAATGTTATCTTTCACTAAATTTTTTACATTTACTAAGAATCAGAGCTCACCCATTTCTTATGTTTTATTTTCCCAGGATTTCCAAGAAGTGTATTATGACTGACCTTCAAGGATAGGAAAAGGTATATGAATGTGGATAGTGGAGACAATTTTGTTGTGGGTTTTCAATTTATAATGTAATGCAACCTTTATGTATATAATCTATTTCCAATACTACTAAACTGATTGGTCTATTGCAACATGATTTCCTTGTATCATGCCAATGTAGTAAAATAATGCACTGACTCTGGATAACTGGGGTCGAGGTGTTACCCAAGGATTATGAAAAGGGAAACAACTTGTATTTCTAGGTCTCAAATAGGGATATGTCTATGGAAATGTGGTTCATGATAGTAGGTAGAGAAGTGAAGAAACATTTCTTACACCTAAATATACTCTAAGCCACTAATCCACAAGCTCCATCCTTCTAAATCTATCCATTCCCTTTCCTAGCTTCTCACAACAACTAGGGATCATTCCAACACCATATTACATTATAATTACATCAACCACACAATTAACATTAACTCAACCCCCGCACCTCGATACAATCCACTTTGGGAAGGAACTGACTCCCCTACACAGTTTCAGATCTTTTCAAAAGAATGAATCACAGTGGGGGAAGTGTCCCTCTTTCTTGAATGTCTAAAGTCACATCGAACATCACCAAACTAGGTCTCTAAAAAAATCCTTAATAACCATATAGAAGTATCACTATGAGTACTACCATCAAATGGGTCCCATCCAAGCAAGATATCAAAACTATAGGATGAGTCCTGACCTAAACCACCTAAAAATGGATTCGATCTCAATACAATGCCTAGGATATCCTTATCTCTAGACCCTAAAATAGGTACTCTTCACTGGTGAATCAACTATTTATTGCACTGTATCCAACTTCTTCTCTATTAAGTGAAATGGTAGAGAGTGAAAAAAATTGATTGTTTGGGATCTTCATAACTTTGAGAACTCGGATCACTTACTCATAAAAATACTCTAATGTTTGGGGATTTAAATCATTGCAGAACATTAGTGGCCCCTTATAACGAACCATACTTAACATATATTGTTATTACTTAAAAATTGAATCACACTTATTACAACATATAACAAAACCATGAAAGAACCGTACAGGTATAGTGTCTTTAGAAACAAGGAATCATAAACAACTGGTTCATAAATCATCCACATTTTCTCCCTTTTATTTTATCATATCTAGAGTCACTTTTGGAATATATTACTTAACAACCCTGTTCCTAAACTGGGGAAAATAAAACATACAAAAGGGTGAGCTCATATTCTCAGTAAGGGTAAACAAAGGAAATATCAATCATATCATATTCCTAAGAACATAACATTTTGAAAATCCTAACCTGTAAAAGAGATCAAAATATAATAACATGGGATAAATCATGGTAGTGAAATGTAATACCAATAATCATAACATAAAACATGAAACATTGTGCCATACACACATAATCATATAGAGTCATTTCTTAGTTGTCAAGACTCATTTCCAAGACCATCCTAGCGGACAAAGTCCATTTCTAAAATGAGTTCACTTCCTCATTCTAGTCCTATATCAATGAACAGGTTTAACTTGTCGTTCCGGCCATGTTTATCTCATGAGATATAAATCTTTACCCAATTCATTGGTGGGATATATAGGTCCCACCCATATCATAATGATACCATTCTTATTTGAGCCACAAAATCATAAATCATATATCATAGCATAACCCATGTAATAAAAATGGGATTCTTAAACTTCATGTCATCATAACATAGTCCATACAAGGTAAAAGTAAATCATAAAAATAATTCCATCATAACATAATCAAATAAATTAAAAAATAGGTATAGAAACATAACCCTATATTATCTTAGATGGAAAATAATTTTGATAAAACTCTTGAACTCCATTCTTGTGTAAAATGTCCTTTCTACTTCAAAAACATTTTTCCATTAATAACATGTCATAAAAGTTTAAAATAAAAGAATTTGATAAAAAATAAACATGAAAACATGTAAACTAAGCTTCATAATGTTCTATGAAATCATAAAAATCCATTCATGCCATATAAGTTTAAAAAAGCATTCTTCTCGTACTTTGGCCGGAAAACTCAAAAAGTACCTCGTACTAAGAACGACAAATGATTCCTTTCATATATTTTACTAAAATTAACCAATAGGTAAAATTGGATTTTAAAAAATGTACAAGGATAGAAATAATATTAAATACTGAGGAAACATAGATGTGGATGACAAATATTCCCCAGTAAATTCTGAAGTATAAACAATCTCGGATAAAAATGACATTGCAAGATTTTCCCTTACCATAGGTACGATATTCTTTGTACGTGTCCAAAACTCCTGTATAATGATTTAAATAATGTCATTGACTTATTCCAGAATCATAATCATTGTTATGATATCATATATGGTCATATTCTTAGCTTCTTATTAGAAATATTTCATTGATACTTTTTATTTGGGTGTTCATTGATTTATGTTCTTATGCTTGTTTTGTCGAATAAATTCTTATGCCTATTTTTAGGATATAGCTAAAACATTTAAAGAATGGTAATAGTATAATATATATCATATTTATTCATTAAATTCTTTTATATAATCATGGTTTAGTTAAGATCGTGTAGAACGAATCACATCGCATTATGGAGAAGGTAAGTCGTATGTACGCACGGGTGACGATATCGTTCCCATAATTGTTGAATGGTCTTGAAGTGGATGGTAGAATATCTAAGAATTGGTATCATGTTACAATAATAATATTAATAGTTATTATTTGTAACATTATACCCATCCAATTAAGGTGGTGGTGGAATATAGATTACACCATGGTGTGGAGACAGTATTTCATACGTACGCATGCGTGGTGATTTCATTTTCCATAGGATGGATAGAAGGTGAAAAATGGGTGTTTCATATTTATAATGACATATCAGTATATGAGTGATACTTATGTTATTATTTTAAAATTAAACAACTAATTAAGAGGAAGTAGAAGAAGGAAGAAACTTGAATGAATCGGTAGAAGACATTACCTCTTCCTCGACGTGCCTCCTTTAAACATCCTCTTAAAGGAATGGAGTTGGTCCTTTTAGAAGACCAGAACCTCCAGAATATTACTAGAGAAGTTGAGAAGATTAATGGGCAGGTTTTTTCCAAGCTTGAAGGCTCAAAGTTGTGTAAAGAGGAGAGGGAGGAGGTGCCTTTTATAAGGGAGGAGAGGGGCACCTTTGGAAACCTCAAAAATATTAATTTATAATAAATCAAACCCCACTTAAAAACCTCCAAAAATGACTCATATTCAAATATAATATGATATAGGGTTGTGATCCCATCAACCAATAAAATTTAGACATGTTTAAAACTTACATTAAACCTTATCAACTTGATTTATCCTTATTTAATCTATTTAATTTTATTTGGGGTAATAAGATTTTAAATTTTAAATTGTTATGAATAATTACTTATGTGTTATGAATTGTACATAATTAAATACTTGATGACATTTTAGACCATATAAATTTTAATTTATAATTGTTAAATATTTTTTTGATTTTTAAACAATTTTATATTATGTTATTTTTATAAAATAACAATTGTGTCAATTTTGACATTATTCAATTATTTGAATTTAAATAAAATCCACACAGAAGATATATTCGAAATAAAAGATTTAATAGATTTATAACATTTCATATTTATCTTGAAAATTCATGGAGCACATTAAATAGATCATATAATATTTATTTAAATATTTTTAAAACCATTTAGTTGATATTTCAATCCATAAAATAATTTCAACATCACTATTGAGTCACATTTAATGATAATTATATAATCCCTAAAAATTACAAATAAATTCACATGATGTATATAAGTTTATTATATTTCTGTATACTATTCATTTTTTAAGATTCATGATGTTTATCACTAAATTAAAATTATTATACTTATAAAATTTAAGAGAGTGACATGTTGTCACTTTCTTTAGATTTAATAATAATTAAATTATTTTCTTGGTCAAAAGTCCATAAAATTAATCTATTCCGACCCTTAGGTGATATTGGTCGACTTTTAGTCATCCAATAGAATTTTTTCAGGTGTCAAGGTAATTTTATAATCTTATTTTTACCCTTAATTACTCGATTTGCCTTTAACTATAGTAAATAAAAATTACCGTAGTTACTATTCATAATATCAAAAAAAAAATAAGAGTAAACTATTATACTAATTTGAACCCCCTAAATTCAAATATGGAATCCATTTTTCAAAATTTACAACACAGAAGTTGCAGTAATTAATTTAAAATTAATCCTTTTATTAAGAAAATGGGTTTTTAAAGTTAAAACATTGACACAGATTGAAATGTTTTTACCTAAGAATTCAATGTAAAATTAATGGTAATGGCATAAATTATATTAAATGGTGAAAATATATTATATTTATACTTTAAAACCATTCCATTTTATAATTTAACCATGTGAATTATTGTGATGAAAAAACTTGTTTTTAATTAAAATATCACGTGTTTTTATTATTCATTAAAATATGAAAGTTATCTAAATAATATGAAAATTTTATCCAAAGTAAATTTTCATATCCTGATTCCAAAAAAGAATTTTATTCTATCAAATTGAACTTATAAACATGTCAAAACTAGATTTAAAGTGTGTGCGCCATCAAAAGGCAGCAAAACTGCATTTTTGAAAAATATTTATTTTACCAGAAATTTTTTTTTCTCATACCATGTTCTAGAAAATGTGTAAGATGAATAATAATTTTATAAAATTAAAATTGTAGTTAATACTATTCAAAACGAATAGTCCATAATAATGTTATAACAATATATCATTGTTTAGTGAAACCCGGTATTGTGTACTACACACGCTATCGGGGAAGGTTGCGATTGCGTGTAACACAAGCCAAGCAAGTGTTGTGTGTAGTAAAAGATTCCATTGGTGTTGTGTATAACATAAGACATAAAAAAATATTTCTCATAAAATATCTGGATGTTACATTCTACCCCCCTTAAAATTAATTTCTCCCTGGAAATTCGTCATTTCGTAACAAACAGAAGATGATACCTCTCCCTCATCAAATCCTCAAGTTCCCATGTAGCTTCTTCTGATTATTGGTTCCTCCATAAAACAATAACCACGCAAGTGGTCATGTTTCATAGAACTTTTTCGCTACAATTCAGAATCTCTATTGGTTGTTCTTCATAAGAAAGATCTTGCTCCAGCGGTACAACATCTAAGCTTAGTACATGTGATGGATCAAGTATGTACTTTCTCAGGGGAGATAGATGGAACACATCATGAACTTGAGAGATATTCGGTGGAAGCACTAATTGGTAAGCTACCTTCCCAACACGATCCATTATTTCAAAAGGACTAACATACCTAGGGCTCAACTTTCCCTTCTTTCCAAATATCATTACTCTCTTCCAAGGAGATATTCGTAAGAACACTTTATCACCCACTTCAAACTCTAGGTCTTTTCTTCGGTTGTCGACATAACTTTTTTATCGACTCTGAGCTGATATTATGTGTTTTTTAATATATCGGACCTTTTCTGCCATCTCATCTACAAGATTAGGTCCTAATAGCTTTCTTTCCCCAACTTCATCCCAGCAAGTTGGAGTTCGGAATTTCTTTCCATAGAGAGATTCATAAGGAGCCATCTGAATACTAGAGTGAAAGTTATTATTATAATAAAATTCCACCAAAGGTAAGTGTTGATCTCAACCACCTTTGAAATCCATAGAGCAAGCTCTCAACATGTCTTATAGAGTTTTAATTTTCCTCTAAGAATGACTGTGTGTCTGAGGATGATAATCAGTGCTGAAACTCAACTCCGCATCTAGAGTATGTTGAAAACTTCTCCAAAACATTGGGGTAAACCTCAGATCCCGATTAGATATAATGGAAAGTGATATTCCATGCAATCTTACCACTTATTTTACATATATCCTAGGAAGATGATCAAGAGAGAAATCCTATATAATAGCAATGAAGTGTGCTGACATCATAAGACGATCAACTATGACCCAGATAGCATTATTGCCTTTGGATGTTTTAGGAAGTCCAGTGACAAAGTCTATAGTGGTGTTTTCCCATTTCCATTCTGGTATGGGTAATGGTTGTAACATCCCCTTAGACTTTTATCTCTCAGCTTTAACTTGTTGACAAAACATGTATCGGGAGACATATCAGCAACATCTCCTTTCATGCCATCCCACCATAAGTACTCTTTCATATCCTTATACATCTTCGTGCTTCCAGGGTGAATAGAGAATGAATAACTATGTGCTTCATCCAATGTTTCCTTCTTTAATTCTGGGATGGAAGGAGCACAAACTCCATTCCTGAACCTTATTATTTCATCACAATCAATGTGGAATTCAGGAACATTTCTCTTCTTCTTTTGTAACTCTACATCTTCTTTCTGTTCCTCTTTAATCTTCACATGTAGATGGTTCAACATTCATTTGAGAAAGGTAAGATTTTTCCCCTTCCATTATAATTCCAAGATTAATCCTTTGTAAATCCATAAATATTATATCTTTTCTGATCCTCGTCATGGATAAGATAGCAAGATCTTGTCGACTTAATGCACATTCCCCCTTGTTTGCTTTCCCATGGTGATAATGAATTGAGCAGTCGTACTCCTTAATCAACTCCAACTGTCTTCTTTGGTGGATATTCATCTCCTTTTGTGTGAAAATATACTTCAAACTTTTATTATTAGTATAAATATCACACCTTTCACCATAAAGATAATGCCTCCAAATCATTAATGCAATGATTACCGCAGCTAACTCCAAATCTTGTGTTGGGTAATTTTTCTCGTGGATTTTCAACTATCGTGAGGAATAAGCTATCACCATATCATTTTTGATGAGATCACACCCTAGCCCCTTCTTGGATGCATCACTGTAGATCACAAACCTTTCTCCACTACATGGAAATGTGAGCACATGTTCACTAGATGAAAGTCTTTTTAACTCCTCAAAATTCTCATCACACTCCTCTATCCAAACAAACTTAACTCCTTTTCAATTCAAACTGGTGAGTAGATTAGATAATATTGAAAAATATTTCACAAAACATCAATAGTACGTAGCCAAACCAAGAAAACATCATATCTCAGTTACTGTTGTTGGTCTCGACCATCTTTCAATAACCTCTATTTTTGCTGGATCCACATATATAACCTCTTTTGAGATTATGTGACCCAAAAATTTATCTTTTTGAAGCCAAAATTCACACTTGGTAAATTCTGCATAAATCTTCTCCTTTATCAGGGCCTGATTAGTCAGTAAAAGTGGCTAATATTAATTATTAATATCTTTATATTCATTTTTCCAAAGTCCATTAACATTTTTTTTAGTTCATTACAAAAATAGAACTTCATTTCTCATCTTAAATGCAATTCATGTTTAAAATGCAAATTTGGCCCCAATCATTCATTTGTCTGTGGACAACATTATATTCAATTTCTGAATTTAAAATTTTGGGATATGATTGATAAATTTGTTTTGAACATTTTATCTTTTAGGTCCGATGGATGAATCCCAATGGAAGATGGAGAATTTTGCGCCTGAAGCCATAAACTTGCTGGAAAAAGCATAATGGGCCTAAGGCCCATCAAACAAATGTGGGGCCCAAAAACCAAACCCAATGAAGCTAGATTTTATAAAATAGAAAGATAAAGATATGAGGATCATTTTATTCAACTGTGGCCGGAGCTAATTCGGATTTTGTCATGATGATAAAGGGATATGAAGTTAAGATTTAAATGGTGGACCCGACATTAATGCACAGAAATCCGTTCCACCATTTCGACCATAACATCCAAAGGGCTGGGCCAAATTTCTTGAAATTTTGAGAGATTCTAGAATACACATGGAATAAGATATTTTATATTTATGACACCTTCGGATTCGGCTATATGAAGTTCCAAACGTACATGTCAAAATGGAGGACGAATCTGGACAGTTTTCCGGGTCAACTTCGAAACGTCCATTTCCTTTTGATTCTTCACACACCTTTTGACTCTCTTAATTGTTGGGGGTGAATTTATTGTTGTGGGTGGACATAAGGCTCCTAATATGCTTATATAAGGATCTTGTGGTGAAGGGAATAATCATCTAACATTTTTCTTTGAATCCATGTTTTTCTTTCATCCATTGTATTTCTTTCAATTGTAATTTCCTGCTTTCAATTTGTAATCACATCGTCAAGTTTTCCCATGTACGTTTTTCTTTAACGTTTATTATTTTAATAAAATTTATTCTTTTTCTTCACTTTTTATTTTCCTTTTATTCACACGTTGATATCGTTGAATCATGGTTTGAAATTATTCACACCAACACTTGTGATTTCAATCACACAACGGTGGAGTGTTTGTTCTTTTAATAATTTTCTTCTTCTTCAATTCCGCCCCCATAAGTATACATCTCGCTTACATTGGTAGAATAGCATCAATGGAGGGATAAACTCTTAAGGGTTTATCCAAGGGAGTATCAAGGTCATGGATTGAATGTTATTTCATGTACTTTATATTTAAATCTATTCGTTATTTTAGGATTTCCATTTGATGAGTTACATTCTTTCTCATCTTTGCCAACTTTAACGATGAAACATTTTGAGTGCTAGTACGATCTATTTCCTTTGAGTGCTCATTAAAATGATCCTCAAAGTGAATTAGTTATTGGCCTTGGAATTGTGTATGGATTAAATTGGTGAATGATTTGGATGAATTATCTCATTGTTTGGATGTGTCTTGAATTAATGACATGAAATTTTCTAAGAAAAGAAATTCATCCAATCCACCCCAAGAAAAACCCTAAGATCAAACCACCATCAATAATTGTTTAGTTCACATAATTTTTTATTATATCTTATTTAAATTATATCTTTAGTCCTCCAATTAAAATCTACCTCAAAGTCGGCCACTTCATAGCCAATCCATCAATAAATCATAGCGTCTCAACAACCAGGTGACTTCATTCCATGATTTTCATTTTAAATTTCTTCTTTGAACTCCTCTCCTACCCCGTTCTATCTTTTCTTTTCTTTAAACACTAGGGATAGTGTTATTCTAAGTTGGGGGGGATAAAAAATGATTTTTTTTTCAATAAGAACATGCATGAAAAGAAAAAATTCCATTAACCTTGAACATGATAACACACATTGCAAACTCTGAAATTGGATATCAAATAATTTTGTATGCCTTGATTCTGATTTTAATGCATGTTTAAGTTCATGAGCATAGTTTTTGGAAAGTGCGGTTGTCTGATGTGATTTTTCAAAGTATACATTTTCATCCTCTTAATAAAAATGCCACAATGCACGTCTACTGGATCGTGGGTGTAAATTTGAGTTCTTGGGTCCCTTTCATTATAGCATAGGGTTCTGGGGTCACTTTTAGTTTAATTTGAGTATCCAAAACAAAAAAAAACAAAAAAAACAAAAAAAAGACCACATAGAGAAATATTTTGTCCAAATGTGTGGCGTCTGGCACTTGGGGATCGTGACTCTATAGTTGTCTTGCCCAGTGTTAGGCTTTATATCTCTATTGTAGAGCATGAAATTGAAAATATGTGTGGCGTCCGGCACTTGGGGATCGTGACTCCATAGTTTTCTTGTCCAGAGTTAGTCTTTTCATATCTATTGTGGATAAAAAAAATTTATCAAAAAAAAATCAAAAAAATGGATACATATCTTAAGGTTTAATGTGATTCCCACCTATCACTTCCATTTTTTCCCCTTTAACAATAAAATGGTCCCCATATCTTTTGTGATGCACAACACTTTATAATGCTTAATTAGAATTGGATGGAATGTGGCGATGAATTTGAACAAAGGAATGGGCTTGGGATTGGGATATGCTTATGGAACTAGCTTGTTTTAAATTATTTTGATGGGTTCCATAATTTTTTTGGTATGAGGTCTTTGGGTGAGCAATGTGTGTTTAAATGTTTTTGGGAAAGGGGATTTGAACTTCATATTTGTAATTTATTTTGCTCAGGACTAGCAAAACTCAAGTTGGGGGGTATGATTAGTCACTGAAAGTGGCTAATATTAATTGTTAATATCATTATATTCATTGTTCCGTAGTCCATAAACATTGTTTTTAGTGAATTACATAAATAGAACTTCATTTCTCATCAAAAATGCAATTCATGTTTAAAATGCAAATTTGGGCCCAATCATTCATTTGTTTGTTGACAATATTATATTCTATTTCTGAATTTGAAATTTTGGGATATGATTTATCACTTTGATTGGAACATTTTATCTTTTAGGTCCGATGGATGAATCCCAATGGAAGATGGAGAATTTTGAGCTTGAAGCCAGAAACTTGCTGGAAAAAGCATAATGGGCCTAAGGCCCATCAAACAAATGTGGGGCCCCGAAACCAAGCCCAATGAAGCTCAAATTTATACAGTATAAAAATAAAAATATGAGGATCATTTTATTCAACTTTGGCCAGAGCTAATTATGATTTTTCATGATGATAAAGGGATATGAAGTTAAAATTTAAATGGTGGACCCGACATTAATGCACAGAAATCCGTTCCACCAGTTGGACCATAAAATCCAAACGGTTGAGCCAAATTTTCTGATATTTTGAGACCTTCTAGAAGACACATGGATGATGATATTTGATATTTATGACACCTTATTATTCGGCTATATGAAGTGTCAAACTCACACGTCAAAATGGAGGACGAATCTAGACAGTTTTCCGGGTCAACTTCGAAACGTCAATTTCCTTTTGATTCTTCACCCTCCTTTTGACTCTCTTAATTGTTGGGGGGTGAATTTATTGTTGGGTGTGGACATAAGGCTCCTAATATTCCTATATAAGTATTTGGTGGTGAAGGGAATAATCATCTAACATTTTCCTTTGAATCCATGTTTTTCTTTCAATTGTAATTTCCCGCTTTCATTTTGTAATGGCATCGTCAATTTCTCTAATGTAAGTTTTTCATTCACATTTAGTATTTTAATAAAATTTCTTATTCTTCTTCACTTTTTATTTTCATTTTCTTCACATGTTGATACCGTTGAATCGTAGTGTGAATTTATTCACACCCGCACTTGTGAATTAATCACACAACGGTGGAGTGTTCATTTTGATTAATGATTTTTTTCTTTCTTCTTCAATCCCGCTTCTTTAAGTCAATTACCCGCTTTAATTGATATAATAGCATCAATGGAGGACTAAACTTTTATGGGTTGATCTTAGGGAGTTGCATGAGTTGGATTGAATGTTATTTT
Organism: Viscum album; assembly: GCA_963277665.1. Taxonomy (NCBI): domain Eukaryota; kingdom Viridiplantae; phylum Streptophyta; class Magnoliopsida; order Santalales; family Viscaceae; genus Viscum; species Viscum album. The sequence continues at coordinate 1,582,388,401 of OY728158.1, read as the reverse complement.
ATGTTCTTAAATTCTTAAACTCGTTCTTTATTTTAAGAGTTCCTTTCTTTGATTTATCTTGTTCTTTGTCTTCGCTGACTTTAACGACGACACATTTTAAGTGCTAGTACGATCCAATTCCTTGGAGTGCTCATTTAATTGATCCTCTAAGTGAATTGGTGATTAGCCTTGAAATTGTGTAAGGATTAAATCGGAGAATTATATTGAGGAATTATTTCATTTAATGGATACCTCTTGAACCGATGAACAGAAAGTCAAATGAAAAACAAATACATCCAATCAAGCCCAAGAGACAACCTAGGATCAACTCACATTAATTAGTTGTTTTAATTAAAGTAATTTTATTGGTTTTGTTCTTTAATTTAAATAAATTTTTCTTCAAATAAAATCCATCCAAATTTGGCCACTGCATAGCCAATCCTGTATCCAATCTTAGTGTCTTAAGGTTTCTTCTTCGGTCCTTGTGGATTCGACCCCTACACGTACTACATCGACCGCTTTTACCAGTATGGTAAATTTGGGGGGTAAAAGTCGAGCCAACGACGTTAAACAAAAGCGATGCATGGGAGGAAACAAATGGTTTTCATGTTTTTTAATTATTTTGAATCATTTTATTTTTCATATAATAAATTACCATAAGCTGTTGACTTGTTCTTCTTTTATGAGTAAGGATGGGTATGAACGGGGAGCGCCATATACATCCGTGTCACGTGGTGTGATCTCTGAGTAATACCTTACCAAGAAAATATAAAGAAGACAATGTATCATCAGTTTATTTTGTTTTGTTTTATTTTTATGTTTTTGTAGGTTTAAGAAAAATAAAAGGACATGTCATAAGCCATAAGGAAAATCCATTCACCACCATCCAAGCCACTGAGACTCAAATCCAGGATTGAAGGGAGACTATGGCATGTGCTATCATCATCAAACACCAGGTGACTTCATTCCATGATTTTCATTTTAAATTTCTTCTTTGAACTCCTCTCCTACCCCGTTCTAACTTTTCTTTTCTTTAAACACTGGGGACAGTGTTATTCTAAGTTGGGGGGGGATAAAAAATGATTTTTTTTCAATAAGAACATGCATGAAAAGAAAAAATTCCATTAACCTTGAACATGATAACACACATTGAAAGCTCTGAAATTGGATATCCAATAATTTTGTATGCCTTGATTCTGATTTTAATGCAAGTTTCAGTTCATGAGCATAGTTTTTTGGAAAGTGTGGTTGTCTGATGTGATTTTTCAATGTTTACATTTTCATCCTCTTAATAAAAATGCCACAATGCACGTCTTCTGGATTGTGGGTGTAAATTTGATTTCTTGGGTCCCTTTCATTATAGCATAGGGTTCTGGGGTCACTTTTAGTTTAATTTGAGTATTCAAAACAAAAAAAACAAAAACAAAAAAAAATAAAAAAAACAAAAAAAAAAGGACCACATAGAGCAATGTTTTGTCCAAATGTGTGGCGTCCGGAACATGGGGATCGTGACTCCATAGTTGTCTTGCCTAGAGTTAGGCTTTATATCTCTATTGTAGAACATTAAATCGACAATATGTGTGGCATCCAGCACTTGGGGATCGTGACTCCATAGTTTTCTTGCCCAGAGTTAGTATTTTCATATCTATTGTGGATAAAAAAATCATCAAAAAAATCAAAAAAATGGATACTCATCTTAAGGTTTAATGTGATTCCCACCTAGCGCTTCCATTTTTTCCCCTTGAACAATAAAATGGGCCCCATATCTTTTGTGATGCACAACACTTTATAATGCTTAATTGGAATTGGATGAAATGTGGCGATGAATTTGAACAAAGGAATGGGCTTGGGATTGGGATATGCTTATGGAACTAGCTTCTTTTAAATGATTTTGATGGGTTCCATAATTTTTTGGTATTAGATATTTGGGTGAGCAATGTGTATTAAAATGTTTTTGGAAAAGGGGATTAGAATTTCATATTTGTAATTTATTTTTCTCGGGACTAGCAAAACTCAAGTTGGGGGTGTGATTAGTCACTGAAAGTGGCTAATATTAATTTTTAATATCTTTATATCCATTGTTCCAAAGTCCATAAACATTTTTTTTAGTGGATTACATAAATAGAACTTCATTTCTCATCAAAAATGAAATTCATGTTTAAAATGCAAATTTGGGACCAATCATTCATTTGTTTGTTGACAATATTATATTCATTTTCTGAATTTGAAATTTTGGGATATGATTTATCACTTTGTTTGTAACATTTTATCTTTTAGGACTGATGGATGAATTCCAAAGGAAGATGGAGAAGTTTGCGCCTGAATCCAGAAACTTGCTGGAAAAAGCATAATGGGCCTAAGGCCCATCAAACAAATGTGGGGCCTAGAAACCAAGCCCAATGAAACTCAAATTTATACAGTAGAAATATAAACATATGAGGATCATTTTATTCAACTGTGTATAGAGCTAATTCGGATGTTTTCATGATGATAAAGGGATATGAAGTTAAGATTTAAATGGTGGACCCGACATTAATGCACATAAATCTGTTCCACCATTTCGACCATAACATCCAAACGGCTGAGACACATTTCCTGAACTTTTTAGAGCTTCTAGAAGACACATGGAAGAAGATATTGTATATTTATAACACCTTTGGATTCGGCCATATGAAGTGTCAAACTCACACGTCAAAATGGAGGACGAATCTGGACAGTTTTCCGGGTCAACTTCGAAACGTCAATTTCCTTTTGATTCTTCACCCTCCTTTTGACACTCTTAATTGTTGGGGGGTGAATTTATTGTTGGGGGTGGACATAAGGATACTAATATTCATATATAATGAGCTGGTGGTGAAGGTAATAATCATCTAACATTTTTCTTTGAATCCATGTTTTTCTTTCATCCATTGTATTTCTTTCAATTGTAATTTTCTGCTTTCAATTTGTAATCACATCGTCAAGTTTTCCCATGAATGTTTTTCTTTCACGTTTATTATTTTAATAAAATTTCTTCTTCTTCTTCACTTTTTATTTTCCTTTTCTTCACACGTTGATACCGTTGAATCATGGTTTGAAATTATTCACACCAGCACTTGTGATTTCAATCACACAACGGTGGAGTGTTCGTTCTTTTAATAATTTTCTTTTTCTTCAATTCCGCCCCCATAAGTCTACATCCCGCTTCCATTGGTAGAATAGAGTCAATGGAGGGCTAACCTTTTAAGGGTTGATCCAAGGGAGTATCAAGGTCCGGGATTGAATGTTATTTCATGTACTTAATATTTAAATCTATTCTTTATTTTAGGATTTCCATTTGATGAGTTACATTCTTTCTCATCTTTGCCAACTTTAATGATGACACATTTTGAGTGCTAGTACGATCTATTTCCTTTGAGTGCTCATTAAAGTGATCCTCAAAGTGAATTGGTGATAGGCCTTGGAATTGTGTAGGGATTAAATTGGTGAATGATTTGGAAGAATTATATCATTGTTTGGATAATAAGAAGGGATCGAATCCACAGGGACCGAAGAAGTAACCTTGAGACGCTATGATTTATTGATGGATTGGCTATGAAGTGGCCAACTTTGAGGTAGATTTTAATTGAAGAACAGAAGATATAATTTAAATAAGATATAATTTAAAATTATGTGAACTAAAAAATTATTGATGGTGGGTTGATCTTAGTGTTTTTCTTGGGGTGGATTGGATGAATTTCTTTTCTAAGAAAATTTCATGTCATTAATTCAAGACATATCCAAACAATGAGATAATTCATCCAAATCATTCACCAATTTAATCCATACACAATTACAAGGCCAATCACTAATTCACTTTGAGGATCACTTTAATGAGCACTCAAAGGAAATAGATCGTACTAGCACTCAAAATGTTTCATCGTTAAAGTTGGCAAAGATGAGAAAGAATGTAACTCATCAAATGGAAATCCAAAAATAACGAATAGATTTAAATATTAAGTACATGAAATAACATTCAATCCATGACCTTTCTACTCCCTTGGATCAACCCTTAAGAGGTTATCCCTCCATTGATGCTATTATACCAATGGAAGCGAGATGTAAACTTATGGGGGCAGAATTGAAGAAGAAGAAAATTATTAAAAGAATGAACACTCCATCGTTGTGTGATTGAAATCACAAGTGTTGGTGTGAATAATTTCAAACCATGATTCAACGGTATCAATGTTTGAATAAAAGGAAAATAAAAAGTGGCGAAAAATAATAAATTTTATTAAAATAATAAACGTTAATGAAAAACGTACATGGGAAAACTTGACGATGCGATTACAAATTGAAAGCAGGAAATTACAATTGAAAGAAATACAATGGATGAAAGAAAAACATGGATTCAAAGAAAAATGTTAGATGATTATTCCCTTCACCACCAGCTCCTTATATAGGCATATTAGGATCCTTATGTCCACCCCCGAAAATAAATTCACCCCTCAACAATTAAGAGAGTCAACAGGAGGGTGAAGAATCAAAAGGAAATTGACGTTTCGAAGTTGACCCGGAAAACTATCCAGATTCGTCCTCCATTTTTACATGTACGTTTGACACTTCATATGGCCGAATCAGAAGGTGTCATAAATATAACATATCTTATTCCATGTGTATTCTAGAAGCTCTCAAAATATCAGGAAATTTGGCTCATCCGTTTGGATGTTATGGTCTAAATGGTGGAACGGATTTCTGTGCAATAATGTCGGGTCCACCATTTAAATCTTAACTTCATATCCCTTTATCATCATGAAAACATCATAATTAGCTCTGGCCACAGTTGAATAAAATGACCCTCATATCTTTATCTTTCTACTGTATAAATGTTAGCTTCATTGGGCTTGTTTTCTGGGCCCCACATTTGTTTGATGGACCATAGGCCCATTATGCTTTTTCCCGCAAGTTTCTGGCTTCAGGAGCAAAATTCTCCATCTTCCTTTGGGATTCATCCATCGGACCTAAAAGATAAAATGTTCCAAACAAAGTTATAAATAATATCCCAAAATTTCAAATTCAGAAATTGAATATAATGTTGTCCAAAAACAAATGATTTATTGGGCCCAAATTTTCATTTTAAACATGAATTGCATTTAAGATGAGAAATGGAGTTCTATTTATGTAATGCACTAAAAAAATGTTTATGAACTTTGGAATAATGAATATAAAGATATTCAAAATTAATATTAGCCACTTTCAGTGACTAATCACACCCCCCAACTTGAGGTTTTCTAGTCCCGAGAAAAATAAATTACAAATATGAAATTCAAATCCCCTATTCCAAAAAAAATTTAATACACATTGCTCACCCAAGGACCTCATATCAAAAAGAATTATGGAACCCATCAAAACAATTTAAAACTAGCTAGGTCCATAAGCATATCCCAAGCCCAAGACCATTCCTTTGTTCAAATTCATCGCCACATTTCATCCAATTCCAATTAAGCATTATAAAGTTTTGTGCATAACAAAAGATATGGGGCCCATTTTATTGTTCAAGGGCAAAAAATGGAAGCGCTGGGTGGGAATCACATTAAACCTTAAGATGAGTATCTTTTTTTAACCACAATAGATATGAAAAGACTAACTCTGGGCAAGACAATTATGGAGTCATGATCCACAAGTGTCGGACGCCACACATATTGTCAATTTCATGCTCTACAATAGAGATATAAAGCCTGACTCTGGGCAAGACAACTATGGAGTCCCGATCCCCTAGTGCCGGACGCCACACATTTGGACAAAACATTGCTTTATGTGGTCTTTTTTTTTGTATTGGATACTCAAATTAAACTAAAAGTGACCCCAGAACCCTATGCTATAATAGAAGGGACCCAAGAACTCAAATTTACACCCACGATCCAGTAGACGTGCATTGTGGAATTTTTATTAAGAGGATGAAAATGTAAACTTTGAAAAATCACATCATAAAACCGCACTTTCCAAAAACTATGCTCATGAACTTAAACTTGCATTAAAATCAGAATCAAGGCATACAAAATTATTTGATATCCAATTTCATAGTTTGAAATGTGTGTTATCATGTTCAAGGTTAATGGAATTTTTTCTTTTCATGCATGTTCTTATTGAAAAAAAATCATTTGTTATCCCCCCCCAACTTAGAATAACACTATCCCCAGTGTTTAAAGAAAAGAAAAGTTAGAACGGGGTAGGAGAGGAGTTCAAAGAATAAATTTAATATGAAAATCATGGAATGAAGTCACCTGGTGGTTGATGATGATAGCGCATGCCATAGTCTACCTTCAATCCTGGATTTGAGTCTCAGTGGCTTGGATGGTGGTGAATGGATTTTCCTTATTGCTTACGACATGTCCTTTTATTTTTTTAAACCTATAAAAACATAAAAACAAAACAAAATAAACTGATGATACATTGTCTTCTTTATATTTTCTGGGTAAGCTATTACTCAGACATCACACCACATGATTTGGATGAATATGGCGCTCCCCGTTCATACCCATCCTTACTCATAAAAGAAGAACAGGTCAACAGCTTATGGTAATTTATTATATGAAAAATAAAATGATTCAAAATAATTAGAAAACATGAAAACCATGGGTTGACTCCGATGCAGCGCTTTTGTTTAATGTCGTTAGCTCGACTTGAACCCCCCAACTTATCCAATTGCAACTTTCAACATTTTTAGGACCCCATTTTTATCCAACTCAACTAGATTCAGATTCTGTTTTTTTTAGAATTTTCTTCATGTGAAATCCCATGCTTAACAATGAGTGTGAAAGTCCAAGGAATTTTGGTAATGGTTGATTGAGTTTCATTTTGAGTATTTCCTAATATTTCAAGGTTCATTCCTACTTTGTGAGATTCTTGATGAAAATGGATGATAATTGAATGGTCTAGGTTTTCATAAATAGAGGGATTCTAGAGTGGGGAAGGAAGGATTATAATTTTGAGTTCAGTTTCATTGAATTTTCCTAAAGAAGAATGATAATTTGAATAAAAAATGGTATCTACTTTAAAAACATTTGAAAGAATTGGTTCCTTTTAAAAAGATGATTCATCCCCAAAATTTTCCATTTGAATTTCATGAGTGGGTATAGACAAAATTTTCGTTATATCTCCCAATGGTTCAATGATCGGTGATTCTAAAAAATTGTAATTGGAGTAATATTCCGAACACTCAATCCATGAAGACAAATTTTCCCCTTGTGAATCCATAAAATTAATTTCCTCTTGATTTAAGAACCCACCAAAAATTCCTTTATTATCTTCAACTATCCCAAATCCAATGGTTGGTTCTTCAACAAAGGCATGAGGGGTTTGTGTGTTACAAGATTATTCTATCAATATTTATTAAGGGATGGTTTGAGTGGGAATGGGGTCCACACAAGTTTTAATGCTTTGAAGTTCTTGTCTAAAACTTGATACCTCTGAATTCATTTTTTCCATTTGTTCACACAATTTTTGAAGAATTATTTTAGGATTAGAATTGATAGATGTTTTGACATCATGGACTTCCTCATTATTCATATTTTGAATCATTCTTGATAGGTATGGAAATTGATCTTTTAAACATTCAGCATCCCATTGATTGTTCATGTTATCGGGTGTGGGGTAATCATTCAAGTGTTGATCAAAGTAATTTTCTATCTGAGGGGATTCCCATTGTTGATTTTCTATTTGATTCCATCCCGAGTTTATGAAAGTAAATTGTTGATGATACTCCATTGGAGTTGAATGAAATTTGGATTTGGATTTTTTTTGGACACACGAAAACAGAAAGGGGAAAAGAAAAGAGAAATATGGGTGAGAAAAGAGAAGTTAGGTGAGAATAGAAGGTGGGTGTCCAAGCAAACTTACTTGGGTCCCCGGCAACGGCGCCAAAATTTGGTTGCACCAAAATTTACCCTACTGGTAAAAGCGGTCGTTGAAGTACAAGTAGGGATCGAATCCACAGGGACCGAAGAAGTAACCTTGAGACGCTATGATTTATTGATGGATTGGCTATGAAGTGGCCAACTTTGAGGTAGATTTTAATTGGAGGACTAAAGATATAATTTAAATAAGATATAATAAAAAATTATCTGAACTAAACAATTATTGATGGTGGGTTGATCTTAGGGTTTTTCTTGGGGTGGATTGGATGAATTTCTTTTCTTAGAAAATTTCATGTAATTAATTCAAGACATATCCAAACAATGGGATAATTCATCCAAATCATTCTCCAATTTAATCCATACACAATTTTAAGGCCAATCACTAATTCACTTTGATGATCACTTTAATGAGAACTCAAAGTAAATAGATCATACTAGCACTCAAAATGTTTCATCGTTAAAGTTGGCAAAGATGAGAAAGAATGTAACTCATCAAATGGAAATCCTAAAATAACGAATAGATTTAAATATTAAGTACATGAAATAACATTCAATCCATGACCTTGCTACTCCCTTGGATCAACCCTTAATAGTTTAGCCCACCATTGATGCTATTCTACCAATGGAAGCGAGATGTAGACTTATGGGGCGGAATTGAAGAAGAAGAAAAGTTTTAAAAGAACGAACACTCCACCGTTGGATTATTGAAATTACAAGTGTTGGTGTGAATAATTTCAAACCATGATTCAACGGTATCAATGTGTGAATAAAAGGAAAATAAAAAGTGAAGAAAAAGAATAAATTTTATTAAAATAATAAACATTAAAGAAAAACGTACATGGGAAAACATGATGATGTGATTACAAATTGAAAGCAGGAAATTACAATTGAAAGAAATGCAATGGATGAAAGAAAAACATGGATTCAAATAAAAATGTTTGATGATTATTCCCTTCACCACCAGCTTCTTATATAGGCATATTAGGAGCCTTATGTCCACCCCCAACAATAAATTCACCCCCCAACAATTAAGAGAGTCAAAAGGAGAGTGAAGAATCAAAAGGAAATTGACGTTTCGAAGTTGACCCGGAAAACTGTCTAGATTCGTCCTCCATTTTGACGTGTACGTTTGACACTTCATATGGCCGAATCCGAAGGTGTGATAAATATAAAATATCTTCTTCCATGTGTCTTCTAGAAGCTCTCAAAATATCAGGAAATTGGGCTCAGCTGTTTGGATGTTATGGTCGAAATGGTGGAATGAATTTCTGTGCATTAATGTCGGGTCCACCATTTAAATATTAACTTCATATCCCTTTATCATCATGAAAACATCATAATTAGCTCCGGCCACAGTTAAATAAAATTATCCTCATATCTTTATCTTTCTACTGTGTAAATTTAGCTTCATTGGGCTTGGTTTCTGGGCCCCACATTTGTTTGATGGGCCTTAGGCCCATTATGCTTTTTCCTGCAAGTTTCTGGCTTCAGGCTCAAAATTCTCCATCTTCCTTTGGGACTCATCCATTGGACCTAAAAGATAAAATGTTCCAAACAAAGTGATAACTCATATCCCAAAATATCATATTCATAAATTGAATATAATTTTGTCCACAAACAAATGAATGTTTGGGCCCAAATTTGCATTTTAAACATGAATTGCATTTAGGATGATAAATGAAGTTCTATTTATGTAATGCACTAAAAACAATGTTTATGGACTTTGTAATAATGAATATAAAGATATTAATAATTAATATTAGCCTCTTTCAGTGACTAATTAGGGCCTTCAATACAATTCTCAAGTGATCTTCATGTTCTTCCTTGCTCTTTGAATAAACAAGAATATCGTCTATAAAGACTACCACAAACTGATCAAGATAGACTCTATAAACTCTATTCAATAGATCCATGAAGATAGAATGGGAATTAGTAAAACCAAATGGCATCACTATAAATTCATAGGTTCCATACCTTGTATGGAAAGCCATCTTTGGTATATCCTCCCTTTTGACCCTTAATTGATGATACCCTAAATGAAGATCAATCTTGGAAAAGTATTGAGCTTCATGTAGTTGGTCAAATAAGTCATGAATGTGTGAGAGAGGATATTTTTTCTTGATAGTGATCTTGTAAAGTTCACGATAATCAATTCAGGGTCTCATTGATCCATCTTTCTTCTTAAAAAATTGAATAGGTGCTCCCCCAGGTGATGCACTAGGGCATATGAATCCATTATCAAGATTCTTTTGGAGTTACTTATTCAACTCCTGCAACTCAATTGGGTCCATTCTATAAGGTTTCTTTGAAATGTGTAATGCACCTAGTATGAGTTATATTGAAAACTCAACTTCACGATTTGGTGGAAGACATGGAAATTCCTCCAGATTGACATCATCAAACTCCCGTACAATGGTAATATTCTTAATCATGAGTTTATCTCCAACCATTTTAGATAAATAACCTTCATTTAGTGGAATCAATACCCATAAGATGCAAGAAATTTCCACTGGAAGGGCATATTCATCATTGCATCGACAGACGGTCATAGATTGATCTGGAATATGAAATGTGACTCCCCTTATTTGGAAATTGATATGAGATCCATATAAATAAAGATAATCCATGCCAAGAATCACATCAAATTCCACTATAGGATGGATCACAAGATTTTCAAGAAGCACTTTCTCACAAACATCAATCGGAGAAGAATTTTAAACTTTGGAGGCAACTATTGTGCCATTAGGGGTTGTCACAGCTAACTTAATATCTAACTATTGAGGTAATATGGAAATGCCATTAGAAAATTATTCATAAATAAAAGAGTGGGTGGATCCATAATCAAATAAAAAAAATATCTACTTTAGAGTGGATGGTAAGTGTACCATTCACCACTTCGTTATCATGCTCCACATCGCCGATAGAAATTGCATGTGACATTCCTTTGTCTTTGGACTTAAGAGTTTGTTGACATCGATCATTATCAAAAACCCTTAGATTAGGGAATTGATTTCAATAATGCCCCATTTCCTTGCACTTGTATCATTGAAGTTTAGGTGGTGCATTATGTGTAGGATTTTTTTTGTTCACATCACTAGAAATCTTCTTCCGATCATTGTGGCATTCAAATGCCCAATGACCTTCTCTTCCACATTTGAAACATTTACTTGTCCCTTTAAGAAAACTCCCTCCATGTTTCGTTCCACACTTTGTGCATAATGGAAAACCTATCTTCTTTTCAGTGTGATCTTTATATTTTCCTTTGAATTCCATTTTCCTCTTCTTATCAAACCCATATGACAGATGGCTTACTCCAATTTCCATCTCAACCTTGAGATCACAACGAACAATTTCCTCATAGCTATTGAAGTCCCTTATGGATAATACCCTTTGGAGACTTGGTTTTAGGCATCTAAAGAATCGATAGATCTTACTCTCATGTTGGATAATAATCCTAGGAGCATACCTTGCAAGCATTGAAAAATTCACTTCATATGTACCATCAGATTCATCATCCTTTTGCTTTAGTTCATGAAACTCCTTTTTCATCTTTGTTAGAAGAATACAAGGGAAGTACTTATTGAAAAATAAGTTCTTGAACTCGTCCCATTCCATGGATTCAATTTCATCTTGGGGACTTGTATTCTTGATAAGATTCCACCATTGATTAGCTTCACTTTCCCAAAGGTATGCTACTAAGATGAATTTGTCATGTTCAAAACATTGTAGAACTGAAAATATATTGTCTGTGGTACAAATCCATTTTTCAGCCACTAATGGATCAGTAGACCCACTGAATGAGGGTGGACGCTTCCTCATGAAGGATTCTACAGAATTTTACTCCTTCCTTTACTCATTTAGAAGTCATGCATGATTCATATCTTCAGAAAGTTGTGTTAGCATGGCTACAAGATTTTTCATTTCAGCTCCAATAATGTTTGGTTGCTCAGGGGGACAATCATTTCATTTCCCATCGCATTCTTCATTAACACGGTCCTTTCGGGTTCCATCCATTGACTAAAACCAAGAATAATAGTGTGAGAAACACTAATTACAATAGGAAAACAACATAATCAATAATAAAATTTCACACTTTAGGTCTTATCATAGGTTACTCATGGCCACTTCTATAACACTATGATTGTGTTCTATGCTTAGACATATCCCTAGTTTTCTCACTAAGGCTTTCACATCCTAGTTTCCAAATGTTGACTATAAATTTCCTCTGATAGTATCTATATTGACCCATACTTAACATACATTGATATTACGTCAAAATATAAGCACACTTATTACAACATAAAACAAAACCATGAATGGACCGTATAGGTATAGTATCATTAGAAATTGGGAATCATAAACAACTGGTTCATAAATCATCAACATTTTCTTCCTTTTATTTCATCATATATAGAGTCCCTTTTGGAATATCTTACTTAATACCCTTATTCCTAAAGAGGGGAAAAGAAAACATACAAAATGGTGATCTCAAATTCTCATTAAGGGTAAACAAAGGAAATATCTATCATATCATATTCATAAGAACATAACATTTCGAAAATCTTTACCTATAAAAGAGATCATAATATCATAACATGGGATAAATCATGGTAGTGAAATTTATTCCCAATAATCATAACATAAAACATGAAACATTGTGGCACACACACATAATCATAGAGATGCATTTCTTAGTAGTCAAGACTCATTTCCAAGACTATCCTAGCAGACAAAGTCCATTTCTAAACAGAGTTCACTTCCTCATTCTAGTCCTGTATCACTGAACCAGTTTAATGTGTCATTACAGCCATGTCTATTTCATGAGATATAAATATTTATCTAATTCATTGGATGGAGATATAGGTCCCACACATCTCATAATGATACCATTCTTATGTGTTCCACAAAATCATAAATCATATATCCTAGCATAACCCACGTTATAAAAATGGGATTCTTCAACATCATGCCATCATAACATAATCCATATAAGGTAAAAGGACATAATAAAAATAATTCCATCATAATGTAATAAAATCAATGTAAAAATAGGGATATAATTAGAACCTTATATTATCTTAGATGGAAAATAATTTTTTTAAAATGCTTGAACTCCTTTCTGGAGGAAAATATCTTTTCTACTTCAAAAACAGTTTTCCTTTATTAACATGTCATAAGATTTTAAACTAAAATGAGTTAATCAAAAATAAACTTGAAAACTTGTAAAGTAATGTTCATAATTTTCTATGAAATCATAAAAACTCGTTCATGCAGTAGAAGTTAAGAAACATTCTTCTCGTACTTTTACCGGAAAAGTCAAAAAGTACCTCATACTAAAAACGACAAAAGATTACATTCATATATTTTACTAAAATTTAAAAATAGGTAAAATTGGATTTAAAAACTTGTTGGAGGGTATAAAAAATATTACATATTGAGGAAATATGGATGTGGATGATAAATATTCCCCAGTAAATTCTGATGTATAAACAATCAAAGATAAAAATGAGATTGTGAGATTTTCCCTTACCTTAGGTCTGATATTCTTTTTACTTGTCCGAACCTCCTGAATAATAATTTAAATAATGTCATTGACTTATTAATGAATCATAATCATTGTTATCATATCATATATGGTCATATTTTTATCTTTTATTAGTAATATTTCATTGCTACTCGTTATTCGTGTATTCATTGCTTTATGTTCTTAAGCTTGTTTTGTCAAATAAATTCTTATGCCTCTTTTTAGGTTATAGATAAATCATTTACATAATGGTAATATTATAATATATATCATATTTACTCATTCAATTCGTTTATATCATCATGTTTTATTGAAGATCATGTAGAATGAATCACATCGCATCATGGAGACGGTAAGCTGTACGTACGTACGAGTGACGATATCGTTCCCATAATTATTGAATGGTCTTGGAGTGGATGGTATAATATCTCAGAATTGGTATAATGTTAAAATAATAATATAAATAGTTATTATTTTCACCATTATACCCATTCAAGTAAGGTGGTGGTGGAAAACAGATTATGCCACGACGTGGAGACGGTATTTCGTACGTACGCATGCGCAGGGATTTAATTTTCCGTAGGATTCATAGAAGGTGAAATAGGGTTGTTTAATATTTATAATAACATATCAGTATATGAGTGATACTTATGTTATTAGTTTATAATGAAACAACTAAATAAGAGGAAGTAGAAGAAGGAAAAAACTTGAATGAATCGTTAGAAGAGATTACCTCTTCCTCGACGTTCCTCCTTTAAACCTCCTCTTAAGGGAATGGATTTAGCCTTTTGAGAAGACCGGAACCTCAAAAATATTACTAGGGAGGTTGATAAGAGTAATGGGAAGTGGTTGGCCGAGCTTGAAGACTAAAAGTTGTCTAAAGAGGAGAAGGAGGATGTGCCCTTTTATAAGGGAAGAGAAGGGAACCTTTAGAATCCTCAAAAATATTAATTTATAATAAATTAAAACCCACTTAATAAACATCAAAAATGACTCATATTATAAAATTAGATGATACAGGGTTTTAATCTCATCAACCAATAAAATTTAGACATGTTGAAAATTTATTTTAAACCTTATCATATTTATTTATCCTTATTTAATCTATTTATTTTTATTTGTGGAAATAAGATTCTAAATTCTAAATTATTATAAATAATTAGATATGTATTGTGAATTGTACATAATTTGATAATTTATGACATTTTAGACCACATAAATTTTAATTTATAATTTTAAAATATTTTTGTGATTCTTAAACAATTTTATATTATGTTATTTTTATAAAATAACAATTGTGTCAAATTTGACACTAATTATTTATTTGAATTTAAATAAAATCCACACAGAAGATATGTTCAAAATAAAAGCTTTTATAGATTCATAAAATGTCATATTTATCTATAAAATTCTTTGAGAACATTAAATAGTTCATATAATATTTATTTTAATATTTTTAATACCATTTATTTGATATTTCAATCCATTAAATAATTTCAACATCACTGTTGTGTCACCTTTAATGATAATTATTTATTCCCTAAAAATTAAAAATAAATTCACATGATGTATATAATTTTATTAAATTTCATGATATTATTCATGTCCTATGTTTCCTGAAGTTTATCACGAAATTAAAATTATTATACTTATAATATTTAAGAGAGTGATGAGTTGTCACTTTCTTTGGTTTTAATAATAATTATATTATTTTCATAGTAAAAATTCCATAAAATTAATATATTCCAACCCTTAGGTGATATGGGTTGACTATAAGTCATCCAATAGATTTTTTGGTAGGTTTTAGGGTAGTTTTATAATCTTATTTTTACCCTTAATTACCCGATTTACCATTAACTACAGCAAATAAAAATTACCGTAGTTACTATTCATAATATCAAAAAATAAGTGTGACCTATTAACATAATTTGGACCCAATAAATTCAAATATGGAATCTGTTTTTCAAAAGTCAAAACACATAAGTTTCAGTAATTAATTTAAAAATTAATCCTGTTTTTAAGAAAATGGGTTTTAAAAGTTAAAATATCGCCAAAGATTGAAAGGTTTTTACCAAAGAATTCAATGTAAAATTAATAGTAATGACATAAATTATATTGAATGGTAAAAATATATTATATTTATACTTTAAAACCATTCAATATTATAATTTTACATATAAATTATTTCTATGAGAAAAGTTGTTTTTAATTAAAATATAGTGTGTTTTTACAATTTATTAAAATATGAAAGTTATCAGAATAATATGTAAAATTTATCCAAAGTAAATTTTTATATCATGATTCCAAAAAAAAATATTTTTTCAAATTGAACTTATAACCATGTCAAAAACTAGAATTAATGTGGGTACGCCATCAAAAGGCGGCAAAACTGTTTTTTTTTTTGAAAAATACTTATTTTACCCGAAAATTTTATTTTTTTCTCATACTTTGTTCTAAAAAATGTGTAAGATGAATAATAATGTTAGAAAATTCAAAATTTATTTAATACTATTCATAATGGATAGTCCATAATAATATAATAACAATATATCTTTGTTTAGTAAAACCCGGTATTGTGTACTACACACGCTATCAAGGAAGGTCGTGATTGCATGTAACGCAAGCCAAACCAGTGTTGTGTGTAGTGAAAAATCCCTTTGGTGTTGCGTATGACATAAGACATAAAAAAAAATATTTCTCATAAAATCTCAAGGTGTTACACCCCTAGATCATGAAATAATGTAATGAACTAAGCTTTCACACATCATCATCCCACTATGGTGGTTCTTTTTACTTCTCTACATGCGAGGGTACTACTACCTTCCTTCCTTGAGGAAGAAGCTCATGGGACAGACCCTAAACTGATGCCTCATTTCTCATTGAATCATCATCATGATTATGAACTAGTAGCCTAACTGGATAAATATGTGGTGTCATATAAAAAATGATCATGTTATAAAAAGGTAAAATGAGCATATAAATATATATATATTTGGGGAGATAACTCAGGTATTAGATTTAAAGACTCAATCATTATATGATGCATGTAGCATTAATTCTTGAAACTAATTTATCAGTATTCCGAGTCAACAAGAATGTAGTCAAGGTCATGGTAAATATATATGTAAGCTTCTCACACCATCACTGGACTCTCATGCATGAGAGCCACACTCAAGAAACATTTACATTATTTCCATAAATCCCAACCAAATCATCACAAGGGGAATACTGTGAAAAACATCCCAAGAAATGAACTTTCATTGATACCAATTTATATCAACCCAATACAATTCAGGGCTCCATTAGAGACTACCTAAATCCCGTCTCCATAGGACAGGGGTTGGCTGCATGTTTTGAATGTATAAATAAAATGGGGAGACCTTCTCTAATATACTTGTACACACACACACAACCATATCAATGTTTATAGAGAAGGAGTAAAAATGATTCATTTATATGAAGTAACACAATCATGTATGAACCTCTAGATAATAAGATAGTTTGATAGTGTAAACTAAAATGTTAAAAGGGAAAATACATGCCCAACCTAAAACATATCTTTATCTAACAAAAAATTAAACTAATGAACATAGAGAGACCATATAATTCCTTGAACCTAGAATCTCGAAGCTAGTGCATTATTTTATTACATTTGTGTGATTTCAAGGAAAAAATATATAATAACTAATTATTTTATCATTCTTGGAATGCTAAATTACAGACATGATACCCATAATTCAATGGGAAAACTAAGTAAAAAATTATTCATAATAAATTGAAATAAATTTCTACCTTGAAATATTCTTCAAAATTATCTTCTTCATAACCTGGGGAAAGAAGTATAATAAGGGTGAGCTCAAATTCTTATTAAGGATACATATAATGAAATATGTAATGATTATATATATATATATATGGAATTTTAAATAATTGAGGACAATTTACATTAATATACCTATATAATGAATCATTAATATGGAAAGGTAAGAAATTGAAACACATGCAATAAATCATTAAACTGAAAATGAATTACATCCATAGATATTTCAAACCAAAATCTCATGGATAAATATTAAATAAAACTAAATTTGGGAAATTATTTCTTAATAAAATTCATGTATAAGGAACTTGAAAAAAAATATCATCATGAGCTTTCACAAGATGGTTTATACTACATATAGAAACATTGTTAATTTGGCCAACTAATTTTTGTCCTGATAACTTATCGATGCATCAAGGAGCTATATAATGTCTATTCACCTCCCTTAATTTCCAATCCAAATAATTCTTCATATCTAATTTTCAAATAAATGGTGGTTCAAATACCCATAAAGAATAAGGAATTATCCCTGTTTCTCTAAACAATCCAATAACTATCAATGTAGACACAGTATGTAAAATATTATCGTGTTCAGGAAATAATAATATCCATTTTATTATAATGTGGATATTCAAGTATATTTATAATGAAAAATAATTACAATAAATTTATTTTTTCTATAAAGTGTTAACAATCAAAAAAGTAAGTGAGACTTCAAAGATAATCATTAAGAATATTTTTTAGGAGAATAATATTTAAACATTTTAATGTGTCTCATACTTCTTTGAAACATTTAAATCATATTACCCAAGAGGGAAATATTTATAAATATGATATATGATATCATTATAGTAAGGATATTCATGATAAAACATGTCAAAAGGTAGTATATACATCAAATAAAAGTGAATTGTTGCATAACATAAGTCTCGATATAATGCAAATTGAAATCAAATTAACTTAGCTTAACTTTCCTTTGGTATTTTGGTCATTACCCTTCTATATAGTGGTTAAAAATATATTAAAAACTTGTACCAAAACCATAATCATGTTTATAATATCATATATCATCTTCTTAAAATATCTTATTACCCATTTGTTTTCAATTTTTAATTATTTTCACTATTTCAAGTGTTAATTGCCTAGTCTTTTTGCGTATGTTTCGACTTAGTAATTGTTGTTATTATTACATATATAATGATTTATTCTTATTAATATTTTAAACCATAATTTAATAAACAAATATATTCAGTAAAATATTTTTTGAATAATCTATAATGTTTTAAGATAATAAATAAAATGAACTGTTCATGGGGATGGTAGTCAAAATATACACCCGAACGATTCTTTTATTTCTTTATCATATTAAAATTGTAAAGAGTAAATTATATGTATGTAAATTATTATTATAGAATAATTTAAATTTTATATATTTTACATAGGATTATTAATAGTATCCACAATACATTCCATCTATTGCATGAACGAGTCACATCTATTTGATGGGGTGGTAGTCCGCACTTCAACAAACGATGTTTTAATTTTTACACAAAATGGAAAGTATAATGATTTGTTTTATAAAATAATTAAGGAAGATTAAATACATAAAAAATATTATATATAATATATATAATATAGTTTATATCATAATGGACACCATTATAGGTGTTAAAGTGAAAAATGAACAATCATTGTTTTGTAGGGCGGTCATCCACCGTACATATAAATAGTATGTTCGTTATCGATTAGATGGATGTGTGTGTATGTAAAATTTGAAACCTTAACATAAAAACAACATAGAATAGTTAGGATAATTTTTTATATTATCATTTAATAAAGATAATTTAGGGTGTGAATAATGGAAATAATATTAAAGAGCTTTAGGAAAGATGTTGCCTCTTAATTGGGTAACTCCTTTTGGTTTGTACCAAATGGCTTCCTTATATTGATTTATTACTAAACTGAGGCTTCAGGAAGGAAGGTAGGGATTTTGGTAATCTATTTGGTCTGATTTTGGCTAAACATATGTGGCTAGAGAGTTGTGGGGAAGTGTGTGGAAAGGAGGAATTTTATATTGGAGAAGAGATGGAACTCTTGTAATAATTTAAATAAAAGGAACCAAACACATGTTTTTTAATTCAAATGGGAAAATTAATAATCCAAAGTTGATAAAATTTATCATAGGGTCTAAATATGGATATTCAATGGATGCTTTACAATTTTATATGTCATTTTGGGCATTAAGTTTATGGTTTAGTCCCCTATTAAGCATGATTTAACCTTAATTGTTGTAATTAGTTTTATTTATTTTCACTTATATGTTTTGTCAAAAATTAAGTTGACCCTATTAGATATTATAAATTATTCTGATTCAAAATATGTAATCCATTTTTCTAAATTCCAACCACGTAAGTTGTAGAAACTAATTTATTTTTTTTCATAGATATGGGAGGACAATGCGGGTTTTTAAGGTAAAAACATCCAAAATCTTGGTACATTATTATAGTCCATTGAAATATAAATTTGAATAAAATGACCTAAATTGGATTAATGGATAAAATATTATTTAATTAATCCTAAAACCCAATATAAATATAATTTAACATTATTAAAAATTATATGAAAATGTAAAATTTATTTATATTTCATTATTTTCCACTATTCATTTAAAAAATAAACATTATATAAATATACAAAAAATCACCCTAACCAAATTTTTAGGTTTCTATATTAAATATGATGTTTATGTTGACATATTAAATTTATAAAATGTTCAAAAATTGGATTTACATTTGGTCTTCCATTAAAATAAGGTAAAACTACAATTATAAAAATGTATTGTTTTATGTGTAATATTGGGTTTTCTATTACATTATAAGTGTCAAATATATTGGATAAATATAAAAAATTGAATAATATATATATATATATATATTAAATTAATATCACTCACAAATTGTAATTAATTTAGTTTATTGGGGTAAAACAACATTGTGAGCTTAAAAATTATAATATTTTCCTTCATATTCAATCATTACATATATTCATTTCAAATTAATTTTTAACATTTAAATTCATTTCATATTTATGTAAATAATATATTTTAATACGATATATAATTCTATTCATAACCACTTATTTAATTGCTAGGTCAAGTATTATTATAATAATATTTTAATAATATATTATATTTTTGTAAAACTCAGCCTTGTGTGTAATGTAAGCATTTGAAAAAAAATTATGCTTGCTTAAAAAAAGCTAACTGGGTGATGCATGTATTCAAAAATATAAAATATATCAAATATATTTAATATATATAATATATTTTATTGTGTAAGGCTATTATATCCCATTACACACTTGGGGTATCATCTCATGCATTCTATCTAATATAAGGTTCTTACATACAAATTTTGGGGTGTTACATTCTCCCAACCTTAAATAAATTTGGTCCTCATAATTTAAAATAAATCATAGTGATAGAGAGATAAAAAATAATCCATTTTTGAATGACCTACATTGTACGAAGGGTTAATATCATATCTTCTTAATAAGAGAGAATGTAAAGTACAATGGTCACGTAACAATGATCCCTAATAGGAGAACATAGATCGGAAATGAAAACAATGATATAGAGGAAAATTCTAATAATCATGTTCTGATAGAAATATATAGAAAAAATGGTTAGAAAAATTTAACAATAAAAAATTCCTAAATATGTGATGATTGAAGGGAATATTTTATTCATTAGATATGAAGGTACTTTGATAGGATTTCTGGTTTCAAGATCGTTTTCCCTCGAGTTGAGGAATTATTCCCCAATCTTATAATATAAGTAAATATACATAATTGGTATGTTTCTATAAGAACATTATTATCCTTTGTTCATTATTTGAAATATTTCAACATCATAACATAGAAAAAGATTCTTTATGTTGTGATATAATATATCAACCTCCAAAACCAGATCCAAATATCAACTTAAACCATTACATAAATGGTTATCCTTTCTAAAATAGTATAATTCAACACTTTATAAATAAAGTCATTGAACTTCCAAATTGATCTTGTCATTATCCTTTAATCAACATGAATAATCTCTATATTTTAACATTCCAAAAGTGTGAATAACTTCATTATGTCTCTTCTTTAAATTTGGTAATAACTTGAATCACCATAAGAAAAAATTGGAGACATGAATTCTTAATTATTATTTATGTAAGACACATGTTATTGGATATATTCCGTTAATAAAAAGGTGTTTTAATCTCCATCAATGATATCATAGGCCAGCTGTGGAAAATTATTTAATCAAATCCAAGGTAGTCATCACTTATCCAAATCAATAATTTCTTCATCATTATCACAATATCAGGAACATATTAATGGTTATATTTCCCTCAATCATTAGTTTTCCAAAAAAATAAATTTAAACTAATTAACTTTTATTAGTAGTATTAAATATATGATATTAAATCCTTAATGAAAAAGTACTACATTACAATACTTAGATATTTAATAAATCATAATATGACAAAATAAAAAACATAAAACTATTAAAAAATATTTCTTATATCCAAATGAATAATCACATTAATCATTCAACCTCAGTTGTTTCAAAAACATATGGTTGACCTTAACTACTTATATTTTTCTGCAGGTATATTCTCATGAATTTTGGGGAATTTTTTTTATAGTTACTCATATATTTACCATTATAAAACTAAATATAAATGTTTTCATTCTACACTTTTCTTTCTTTGTCATGGTGGCCCTTTTCTCCACACATTTAAAAAACTCCAAATCAATTCATGCTTTTACCAGGGTGATTATTTCTATGGTTATCAAAAGTTTGAAAAAAAAAATTATTTCCCTTACACTTCATTGACTCATTACCTTTATAATAGTTATTTTATGGCCTCTTATTCTCTTGTTTTCCCTTGAATATTTATGATCTAGAGAATTCCTACTCTATTTTTATGGCACATAAAATTATCTCTTCATAGGATAATAATTTATGAGAGACCATTAACCTTCGAATATTTTTCTCTAGACCATCAAAGATGTGGTTGAAATTGAACTTCATGTTGGTTATTGAATCAGAAGCATATGTGGCTAACATTGTAAACATAGTTTTAGAATACTCAATACTCTGTTATTCCTTTTTCATTAAGCTAAGAAACATTCACTTCATCTCTATTTACTGATCATGAGGGATGAATTTATTAAGACAATGTATCCTAAAATTATCCCCATTCCATCAATTATATTTCTTTTTCTCTCTAGTATTATGGATCAAGGACCAATATTTATCAGAATCACCTTGGAGAAAATAGACTGCAAGTATAACCTTCCCATTTTCACTGCATTACATAGATATAAATATCATCTTGAGACACTTAATCCATTTCTCATATATGATTAGATTAGTTATCCCACTAAATTATGGGGGATTCATCCACATAAAAAATCTAGCATAGGATATTCTTTCCATGGAATAGTTTTCTCTATTCGGGAAAGGATATTCATCATTACCTAAAAAGTTTCCCTAATATATCCATATCTTTCTCTATTCCAATACAAGCTATATTGATTTACTAATTAGGGAAATATATAAAATTTAAATGAGTATTAACATCATTTATCCTTCTAGCCACCATTTCTAAAAAATGGATTATATTTGATTGAATCATAAAACTATGAACATTTTATAATTATAAATATGATGTAGAAATTAACATAAATTGTAAATCCTATAATCATATACATTGGTTACCTTGGTGAAATCATTGTTTTTAGATCTATATAATGGTAAGTAAACAAAATGTGAACTCTACTAAGTGTATTCCTAAGTATTTTCAAACTAGGTGCATAGTAAGGACCATTTTAACGTACTATGTCACCCCAAGTCAGGCCTGGAACACATTGTCAAAGTTATTACTCCAAGGTACACCTATTCCAGAATAACATCCACTTTTAGTATCTAGACATTGATGTATTTCTGGGAATACCCACATAATCTCTATCTAACCAATATTCTAGTAGATTCTTCTATATTTTTTTTAATGTATATGTTATTATTATGCTCTAAAATATATATTTTTTAAATCTGGTTTCTAAGGATTTTTTTAAACATACACTAATACCAACGGTAATACCTCCAACCCAAAAGGCATTTTCTAGTGCATTATTTTAGTACATTATCATGATTATAAGGAACAAATATCAAATGATTTATCATTTTAGTAGTCTAGGAAATAAATATTACATAAATGACTCCCATAATTAATTTTGAACGAAAAATAATGCATGATACACAATGAACTGAAATAATCTATGTTGTTGAAATCTAATTCAAATTTCACTTCATCATAACCTTGGGAAAGAAACTTATTAAGTGTGAGATAAAATTCTAAATAAGGGCACATATAAAGTAATAAAAAAGAAATTAATATATATATAGAAAGGTAAATAACTGACCACTCTTTCTATTTACATAACAAGATGAGATATAATTAATAAGGAAAGGTAACAAATTGAAATTTTTTCCATAAATCAATAAAATGAGAATGAATTACATCTATAGATATATCGAGGAAAAATCTCATGGATAAATAATAAAATAAACTAAATAATGGAAATGATTTATTAACAGAATTCATTTATAATACACATGAAAATATATAAAATCCACACATTTCCCAATATGATTAATAATATAGATAGAAACCAATTTAAATTGGCCAACTTATTTGCCTTGTGAGAACCTATCGATGCATTGAGAAGATATATAAAGTCCTGGATCCTATAATAATAATAAATCATATATAATAGTAGAATGAAAATAATATTTCTTATAAAATATCTATAAATAAAACGTATTTATCTATATTCCCCCAAATAATCAAATAACTTTCATAGTATACACCCTATATATAATGTTATACCTTTAGGTCAATATAAAAATCCATTGTTTTATAATATGGATATTCATGTAAATTTAAAATGAAAAATTATTACCATAATTTTATTGTTTCAAGAGAATGTCAAACATCACAAAATTAAGTGATATTTCAAAGATAATCGTTAAGAATTTTCAAGAGGAGAATAATATTTAATCATTTCAAAGTGTCTCATACCACATTAAAACATTTAAATCACAATCCCCATGAAGGAATAATATATTAATAAAACTCATAATATCATGATAGTAATTATACTCATGATATAACATGTGAAAAGGGAGTATATACACCAAATGAATTTTAATTGGATCATTATAACACCTAAGTCTCAATGGAATGTAAATTGACATGAAATTCCATTACCACAATATTTATTTGCTTGTGTGGTCCTTATAATTCTGTATAGTTGTTAAAAATATGTTACTAACATATACCAAAAACATAATAATGAATATAATATTATATATAATATTCTTATAATATCTTATTACCCTTTGGTTAACAATCTGTCATTATTTTCACTATTTCACGTGTTAATTTCCTAGTTTTGTCAAGTTTAATTTGACTTATTAATTGTTTTTACTTTCAAATATATCATGATTTCATCATCTCAAGATTTTAAGAAATTATTTATAAGACATATATATATTTATTACATGTGTATTAATAATAATCATAAATGTTTTTATATAAAAAAAGAAATGCAGAATTCATGGAGACGGTTCTTTGTACATACGCATTGACGCTACATTCATTTCATTGTTGTATTAAAACTATGAAAATTAAATGTTATATATGTATATAATAATTCCATAATCATATAAATGTCATATATGTTATATAGTTTTATTAAAATTATCTATAATATGTTCCATGTACATCATGAATGAATCACATCACTTTGAGCGAAATTTGTCTACACTTACACAAACGATGTTATTATTTTTACACAAAATGGAATATAGAAGGATATGTGTTGTAAAATAATTTAATAAGATTCAATAAATAATAAATTTGATACATAAAATATATAAATATTTTTTCAATCATAATGCCCACCATTATTAGTGACAAATAAATAATGAACAATCAACATTTCATGAGGCGGTAGTCTGTCTTACACATAAACAGTATGTTTATTACCCCTTAGATAGATGTGTGTGTTTTTTATAGTAAAAATCATAACATTAAAACATAATAATATTTTTACTATGATTTTTGTTATTATCATGCAATAAGGATAATTTATGGAGTGGATAATGGAAATAAAATTTAAGATCTTTAGGAAAGATGTAACCTCTTAATCGGGTAACTCCTTTTGATTTTCACCAAAAGGAATACATTGATTTATTTCATTCAAAATAAAGGATTCAGGAAGGGAGGTAGGGATTTTGGGAAGCTATTTGGGTATACTTTTTCCAATATTAAGTGTCTTGAGAGAAGTGGGGAAGTGGGATGAAAGGAGGCCTTTTATAATGGACGAGGAGTATCACTCTAGTAATATTCTAAATAAATGGAACCCCACCAACTTTTTTTTATTCAAAGTGGATAAATAATGGTATAAATATATAAAATAGAGTATAGGGTTTTAATATTTTCATCCAGTGTATTTTGGACATTTTAATAGGTTGTTTTGGCCCTCAAGAATATGGTTTAGTCCCTTATTAAGCATAAATTAACCTTAAGCATTGTAATTAATTTTAATTACTTTCACTAATATTTTTTGTCACAAACTATGTTTACATAAATAGAAATTATAAATTATAATGATTAAAAATATGGAATCTGTTTATCCAAATTATGATAACATAAGTGGGAAAATTAATTCGAATTTAATCCCGCATGCAGGATGATAATGTTGGTTTTTAAGGTAAAAACATCCAAATGTTTTGTATTTATTTGTTGTCAATATCAAATTCAAAATGAAAAAAATGACCTAAATTGGTTGAATTCCTAAAAAATATTATCTAATTAAACATAAAAAATGTATCTAAAACATAATTTAAATTTTTAAGTAAATTAGATGAAAAATGAGTTTGGAAGTATATTTCAGAATTTTTCACTATTCATTAAATAAAATGATACTTCACATAAATAAACCAAAAAAATTACCCTAACCTAATTTTTGTGTTTTTCATTCAAATATGAAGTTTATTTTAACATATAAAATGTATAAAATGGTAAAAATTGGATTTAAAATAGTTTCTCCAATAAAATAAGAAAAAACTACGTTTATAAAAATATAGTATTACATGTGGAGCGAGTCAGGCTGTGTAAATTCTCCATTATCCCCAGGTTGATTATCCCAAAAGTTGTTCGACCATGGAAATTTCATGAGCTTTATAACAGGATTGCTGAGATATGGGGATTTAGCGACTGGAAGATGACGTCCATGGGGAAGGGGTTCTATCACCTTGTCTTCCCCTCTGATGAATGCATGTGGCGTGCTTGGAGTATGGGGTTTGTCCCTCTTAATCCTGGATTCCTTCGGATTCATGAGTGGGATCAGAACATTGACCCCAGCACTATGAGGAACTCCTTTGCACAGGTATGGATACGTATCCATAAACTGAGTTGGTTATATTGGCATCCGCAAATTCTATGGGATATTGCCTTTTTCGTTGGGAATCCTATTAGATTGGATAAGCAGACTGAAAACCCCAATTTTGGGCATTATGCTAGAATATTGGTGGAGGTTGACATGGCTAACACTTTAGTTGAGGAATTTTTCTTCACCACCATAGATGATAGCATCAACCTTGAGATTGGATATGAGAGGAAACCCAAATTTTGTTGCAATTGTCACATTTTTGAGCACCTCCTTGCAGAATGTAACAGGAACAAATTTTGCTCAATCTGTAACATTAAGGGTCATGATGACTTACACTGTCGAAGGAACGAAAAGGATCAGGGAATTACCCCCGAGGTGCCTGTGAAGCAGGTAATGAATGTCATGCCGGAGGCTCTAGAGAACCCAGTGAATGCTGCTAGTGTTGGTGAGCGTTGTGACAATTACGGGTTGGATCCACCCAGTGATATGAAGGATGAGGAGCCCCCGTGGGAGTGGTGGAGTGGTCGAAGGCTCCACTTCCCTCAGGGGAGGTCGGGGGTTCGAACCCTATAAGGGGGTATGCTATAAAAAGCATGTTCACCACATGCGGTGCACGATTGCATGCCGGTTACCCAAGCGTTTACGCGGCACCGGCCCCCGTTGGGGAACTAGGCTTCACCCCTTGGGTGGGCCTGGGGAAGGTAGGGGATTTTCGGGCCACTGCATGCCTGACCACGTAACCACTCGTGGGCTGGGCCATCACCCGCATTGTTTCCCGGCCCCTGCCTTTTAAATAAAAGAAAGAAAAGAATAGGAAGGATGAGGAATGTCAGGGTAAGGATGCTATGGGTAATTCTCTTACTGATGTACAGGACTTTTTAATAGCCAATAATGATGCTGTTGTGATACAGGGCTCAGCAAGTGAGAATCTGGTACAAGAGACTCCTCATGGGCCTCCAGAAGGTCAGAATGATAATGAGCTATTTGGTGGCAATGAGGGATTTCCCAGTTTGCAGGAGCCGAGGAAAGAGGCTCCAGAAACTCCTAGTGAAACATCAATTCTCAGTGATAAGACAATAAAGTAGGATGGTGCGATGGATGGGGATTTTTCACAGGTACAAGCTTCTAAGGCTGTAAAGAGGATTCTTCCTGCCACTTTGATAGGACCAATCTTTTCAGAGAACAGGTTCATTTCGTTATCCACTGATGATGACGCTCATGAATCTACTAGAGGATCTTCATATGATACAGAAGGGCATAGACTAGAAGAATCAATGAAATGCATTGCAACAGGCTATACAGGCCCTTGTACTAGGCAGCAGTCCTATCATCAATGAAAGTCTTATTTTGGAATTTCCAGGGCATTGGGAATTCTCCCACGGTCAAAGCCCTGAAGCACATTATTTTGACCAATAAACCAATGTTAATTGGAATTTCTGAACCCCGTATGAAATTTTCTAGGTGGATGTCCTTTAATTGGTCTGCGTTGGTGTATTTTTTCATTGCGGCCAATCAAATGGATAATGATTCGGAATCCTTATGGGCTTTAAAGCATAATACTCTAACAGTTGAGTCCTTCCAAAGTGATCAGCAGTCTATCACCATGATTTTCTCCTATCAATCTAACACCTTTTGTGATACCTTTTTTATGCTTTAAATCAGTACCCAAGAAGAAGAAGCTTGTGGAGTAACTTCACAGAAAGAGCTGAGCACAATGACATCAGGTGGATGGTTCTTGGTGATTTTAACACGGTTATGAGGCCTGAAGAAAAAACTTGGAGTTATTTCTGTAGGGCATCTGCAAGAGAATTTTCCTTATGTATTGACCAATGCATAATGGTTGAAGTACCTATCTCAGGTGATGCTTTTACCTAGATTCGATGCACCCTTAATGAAAGGAAAGCGAGTAAAATTGACAGGTTCCTAGTACAGTTGGGTGAGCAAAGTGAGGAAATGGAAGTTTCTGGCATGACCCTCTCTAGACTACACTCTGATCATCATCCCATATTAATTGATATCTGTTTTCAAAGTCTGAGAGCAGCTCCACTGCCCTTTAAATTCAACAATGCATGGCTGGTAGTGTCAGCGTGTAGAGAGAATGTTGCAAAATCCTAGAAAGAGGTTGCTCAAGGAAGTGCATTGTATACCCTCACTTGTAAATTGAAAATTTTAAAAGCCAGACTAAGGGTCTGGAGTAAGAAGTCTTTCTCCAACCTTGATCTGGATATTAAAGAGGCTGACTAACTTTTGTCCGAGTGCCAACAACGTAATACCCTTCAAGACCTGCCATCCCAAGAGGAGATACAGGCTGCCTCAAGGCTTGACAGTCTCTTGTCTCTTAAAGAAAACCTGGCTCGAAATCAGTTCAATGTGAGATGTCTGAAGGAAGGGGATAGGAACTCCAGGATCTTGCATTTCTTGAACAGGGAGAGGAAGGTAACAAGGAACCTTAAGGCTTTAAAAATTTATGACAGTACGTTTACCTCAGAGAATGACATTGCCAACGTTGTGACATGCTATTTTGAAAATCTTTATTCTGATTCTAGGGTGGAAATTTTAGATAAAATCATTAGATGCATTGAGCCTAGTTTGGATGATGCACAGAACAAAAGACTAACTGATATCCCCTCCACCAAAGAAATTCATGATGCTCTTTTCTCCTTGAACATGAATAGTGTCACTGGGACAGATGGATTTTCCAACAAGTTCGTTATGTATTATTGGGACATCCTTCATAAGGAAGTGATTGAAGCAGTAAGGGAATTCTTTCTTCGTTCTTACATGCCAGTTGGGATGAACTCAAACTTTATTGCTCTGATTCCTAAGAGGGAGAATGCTTTGGATATTAAGGACTTCAGGCCTGTTGCTATTGGAAACACTATTCCAAAAGTTATTAGTAAAATCATGGCAATTCGGCTTGGTGAGATATCAAGATCTCTTATCTTGTTTAACCAGTTTGGGTTTGTTCCTAGCCGGTACATCCAAAACTGTCTATTCACTACTTCAGAGTGTGTTAACATTATGAGGAATAAAGTTAGGGCTGGGAATATGGCCCTAAAGGTTGAAATATCAAAATCCTTTGACACCATCAGATGGGAATTTATTTTCAAAGTTTTGAGAATGCATGGATTCTCAGGTAAATTCATTGGTATGGTACGATGTATTCTGGAAAGTTATAGGTTATCTATTCTGGTCAATGGATCACCCAGGAGATTTTTTCAATGCTCTCGGGGTGTCAGGAAAGGTGACCCATTATCGGGTTTGTTGTTCTCCTTGGCTGAAGACTATCTGAGAACATGCCTCCATGATCTTTTCAATCTTGGGATCTATCAGAGGATGACATATGGGAGGGGTTGCTTTGCCCCTTCGCATATCTTCTATCCTGATGATATTTTTCTCTTCTCAAAATCTGATAGGAAAACCATATCTTGCATAAAGGTTATCTTCAATCACTATGAGGATGTGGCAGGCCAGGTTATAAGCTGGGAGAAATCTTTTGTTGTCTTTGGGGAAGGAATCCGAATAGCGAGGCAAAATAGAATATCTAGAAGGCTTGGCATTAAGAGAGGTGCACTACCTTTCATCTACCTTGGGCTGCCTTTGTTTTGGGGGAGAGTGAAAAGAGTTTACCTAGAGGATATTGCACTTAAGATCACAAATCAGCTAACTAGTTGGAAAGGGAAGAACATTTCTCAAGCTGGTAGGATTTGTCTTGTGAATTCCGCCATCACTTAAATGTTCGTTTAATCGTTTTCACTATATAAATGTCCAGTTTCTCTTCTCAGGGAGCTTTGTGGTATGATTAGAAATTTCATTTGGACTGGATCGACACAAAAGAGGAAACTTATTACTATTTCATGGAAGGACTGCATAAGGCATGTGGAAAGGGAAGGGATGGGGGTGAAAGATGTTAGGATTTTCAATGATGCATTGATTCAAAACTTCACCTAGAGACTTTTATCTGGAACTGACCCTTCTCTGGAATTTCTGTTTAGCAGATTAGTTGGCAGGTTACCGAAGAACTCAAATGTGTATCTGAAATCCTCTGTCTGGCCGTCCGTCAGAGATGCATGCATCTACATTATGACACAGGCTAAATGGCTGGTTTGTGCTGATTCTCAAATGAACTGCTGGAGCACGCAGTGGCTGTCCTCCCCAATTAATCACTCCACCAGCATTCCCTTGTCGTTAAGGAGTATTTCCATTTCTGATTTGCAAGGGAATCCAGAGGCTTATGCCATCATCCCCCCTCACCTACGGACAGAGATCTCTAAGTATGGAAATGTTGACTATGACATCCTTATATGGAAACCAACGCCTAGTGGGTGCTTCTCCAGTCGTGACTCATATATGCTGCAACGTGGCAATGCGACTGATGTACCTACTTGGGTGAAGGGCATGCGGACCCCTTACAATGCCCTGGCTGATGCACTTCTGATCTGGCGCATTTGGAAGCAAAGGTTGCCTCTTCAATCTGCTTTGCAGCGAACCAGTTTAACTATTGCACCGGTATGTTTCCTCTGTTTGGTTGTGGATGAGACTATCAACCATATGATCATTTGATTCCCATTTTCTATGCGGTTATGGAGTTATTTGAATGAATTTTTTCAATCCCAATTAGCCTCTCACTCTGTTAGTGCACTGCTAACATCGGCCATACAAGTTGTCCACAGTGAGCAGGTCAAGTCCCTGCTCATTGCTGCTACTGTTGCTCTGATTTCATTCATTTGGAAGGCCTGTAATAGTATTGGCTTCAACAATGGAAGGACCTCATTCAAGGAGGGTATTTTGATGATGCACCGATATATTTTCTCCGCCTCAGTAAATCAATCTGGTTCAATGACTAATGATATTTCTGATTTTCTTCTATTGAGATCCCTAGGTGTAAGTGGCAGGGAGTGGAGGCCCAAAGTGATGAAATATGGCAGGTGGATCCCACCTATAACTGATTGGTTAAAGGTGAATGTGGACGGGGCACCCACCGGTGCGCCTGGACCTGCTGGATGTGGTGCTGTGTTCAGGACATATCGATGATTTGTCAAATGAATCTTCTTCCATTACATAGGAAATGGAAATGCAATTGATGCTGAACTATTGGGAATGATTATGGAGATTGGATATGCGGCTCATTATGGTTGGCGGAGGCTGTGGAATGAATAGGACTCCGCTATTGCAACACAGATTCTGAAGGAGAGATCCAGGAATGTTCCATGGAAGATGCTTTCTGTATGGTTGAATGCTCTGCATCTTGCTGAGTCTATTTCTCTGGAGGTGTCTCTTGTGTATAGAGAGGCAAATCAGGTGGCGGACGTCCTCTCAAAAAGTAAAATTATGGAGGCTAGTTCAAGTTGGTCATTTGTACTTCCTGATTACTGTAATGAGCTCGTTCACAGTGATAGGATTGGCACTTTTTACACAAGGCTGTCTATGGCCCCCCTTCTCTGAGTTGCCCTGTACTGTTTACTCTTTTTTATTTTTATGTTATTGGGAGCAGGTGTTCACCTGGCTCTCGAGCTTTTTGGCTATATTGGATTAATATAAAAAATTACTTTTTTGAATATATAATATATATTTTAAAATAATATCACTCAATTATTATAATTAATTTAATTTATTTATGGTAAAACAACTTGTTAAGCTCGATATTAATAATATTTTCCTTTTTATTCAATTGGTCATTATATTCATTTCTAATTAATATTTTC
Source organism: Viscum album (assembly GCA_963277665.1). Lineage (NCBI taxonomy): Eukaryota > Viridiplantae > Streptophyta > Magnoliopsida > Santalales > Viscaceae > Viscum > Viscum album. Next base: position 1,582,355,983 of record OY728158.1, on the reverse strand, counting down.
CCTGTGAATTCATTTTATATCTGTGTAAACCATAGTTTTTCATAAGATAATTAATTATATTCATAACCACTAATTTATATTCAAGGTTAATTATTTTTATAATAATATGTTAATAATATATTATTGTTTGATAAAACTCGATCTAGCTTCTAATGAATTCTCTCGAAGAAAATTGTGTTTTATTTAAACGCAAAATAACTCAATGTTACATGAATTTCAAAATATAGAATATATAAAATTTATTTAAAATAGTAATTATATTTTAAAGTGTAAGTATATTATATCCCCTTACGTGTTTGGTGTCGCATGTCATGCATGTTATCGAATAAAATGATCTTACATTATAATTTCAAGGAGTTACTAATGAGATCATAAATCACAAGCTACGACCACAGTACATGGTCCAAGAACCCGGTATCCATAAACTAACCTATATTTTTAGTATTCATTTCTATCATCTACATAAGGCGTGACACATGCGGGAAAATCCCATGTAGGGGTGAGTATATATATACCTCGTTGGATGCCTCAAAAGCTATAGGGGGTAGTAAGAGATGGAATAGGAAGAGAAAAACATTATATATCAAAATTAATAGTGAAAGAGTGTTTCTAAACCCAAAAAATAGTTATATTAATCTCATACAAACAAAAGGGGATAAAAACGGTGGGTAGATGATCTACCCATCAATGCTTCGCCTCTTATAGCTGGAGAGTAGACCCATCCAACCATGATAAGCTAAACATAGAAACACATGGCATACCAAGAGCATACATTCCTCTCATAGAAAAAGATTCAACAAATCCAAGGAGTAAATATATAAAAATAATATATATATTCTTAGTAAAAATAATCCCATATGATAGAGTAAGGGGATCTCTATCTCACAACTCAACCCCAGAAGAAGAGTAACCTCTTCCAAGAATAAGGGGCATGACATGGTGAGTAGATGAACTAAACATAGATTATTAGATGTCTATATTTTATGACTATACTCATCAAACCATGAGAATATAAACATAGAAAAAACATGGAATACCTCAGGCATCTTCACTTTTATGGATGGATAGTAGCAAACAATTTCAAAACTGCATCAATTATTTCTAGCCCAAAGCATCCAAGTCATTACCTACTTCGTCACTATATTGAAAAATCCAAGGAAAACATTCTCTATGTAAATGACTCATTCCCTATTAAAATTGGATGGTTCCACTCTAATGGCTGGGGACACATGCCCATCCTGGCTGGAGGGTTCCATTCTATGTCATTGGGGACCGATGCCCCTCCCTGTAGGAGGTTGCCACATGGAAGGTCCCTGGTGATCATGCATGATCACTACTATCATCGAGAATCACTAAATAATGATGTAAAGACCTGGAAATCCCATGGAAAATTTTTTCATAAATACATCGAATATTTATGAGTCTTCAAAAATTTACGGTGCTTGATTCTGAGGCTCGTTGTTCCCATAAACAATTTCTGATGTTTTGTTCGGGTACGTTAAGTAAGCGTACGAGTGGGTTTTTTATAACTTTTGATCCAGTTTGTGGAACTGAAATCTGAGGGCACTGTCGAACTCGCAGCACCAGTATTCTATTAAGAAGACTTTCACCTCGATGGCAGTTGGTTGAGAATGAAATTTAGTTTTTGAGTTTTTATGATTTTTTAAATAAAAAAAGTGTGACTTTATTTTTTATTCTTGGTGGTTAAAACCTCCAAGAGAAGGTTAGATGTGGGGGCCACCACACCATAACCTCCAATGAGGGGTTATGGTGGTGGAGCCCACCGAACATAACCTCCCTTGGGAGGATTATTTTTTGTGGGGACCACCTGGGCTTGTAACCCCTTGGAACCCTCCATTTAAGGTGGAGAGCCTCTCCACCTCCCCCTTTAATTTATGGTGCAACCACCTCCCTTTTTAATTATTTGGACAACGCATAATTTATTATGCCAATCCTCCACATTAATTGTTGGATCCAATTAATTTATTCTTCCTTTTTAAATTCTATGCCAATTGAATAATATATAACCAATCTATTAATTTTTTCGGCATTATTCATTTTGGTGGAATGGAGGAAGAGGAGAATCGGGTAGAAAGGCTACCAATGAAGAACGAGGAACCTCATCTTACAATAAAGAAAAAATAATGCCAACAACCTTCTTCGACTTCCTTGTTCGGATCCTACCAATGTGGTGTGTCTTCAACAGCCAACATAGCTCGGGATTGAGAGTGTGTGATGAACGTGGAGAATGATGATCTTCATCGTCTTCTTTCTGTAACTCCATCAATGAAGGACGAACGTTGAGTGACGAATCAAAAGTTAGGTGGTTTATTTCTTGATATTATAATACCCTTTTCTTATCTTCTTAATCCAATAAAAAGAGATTTTTGAGGACTTGTTATTGATCATCTTCTTCTCATGATGATCCAAATGATACCTTCCGTAACGCGGAGGGTGCGGGCCAAACTAACACGACCCAATATCCTCAATCATTTTCTCTCTTCTTTTGAAGTTCTATGGCAAGGCGATGAGGCGATGATGATGAAGGCGGCAATGAAGAAGTCCGCACTACCTGGGGCCTCCGTGAATCACCCCCCCCCCCCCCCCCCCCGCGATGCACTGAAGCTTCCGGCCGAACAACACCGGCCCAAGCGGCGCCCTGCCCACCTACCTGCGGCCTATCGGTGCCATCCTTGGCACGCGGACCACCAGCCCGCAGCCTCATGGCGCACATCCCTCCTACACGTGACCTCCTAGTTCCATGCACGGCACACATCCCACCTACCCCCGACCTCCCGGTGCCCTTCACGGCGCCCCCGCGCCCCGCCCGGCACCCTGCCCAGCACCCCCGCGGCCTGCCCGGCCGCTGCCACTTCCTGATCGGCACCCTCGCGACCTATAGACTCCCCCGTGGCTAGCCCAGCCCCCTGTTGGTGCTCCCGGTGGCCTTCCGACCACTTCTGTGCCCTGCCTGGTGCCCTCGCGGATTGCCCAGTGCCCTACCAGGGCCCCCACGGCCTGTCTGGTCGCTACCGCACCCTACCCGACGCACCCCGCAGCCTGACCAGCATCCAAAAGGAATGCCCACGACCCATGCACTCTTCTCACAGGCCTCTCAGGCCGAGTCTCCCAAGCTTCACCCCTCAAGGAACTGGCTGAACCAGCCCCGGCCTCCAGGTCAAGCCACCTATGTGGCGACATCCGGGGCGAATAGCCCTCATAGTCTGGTGGGTCGGGCTCAGCAGACTAGGACAAACATAAAGGGTTGACCCACCCAACGTGATGGGTCAGACTCAGTGATTCTAACCGGGTCAACCCAGAACAGGTTGGCCTAGACCGGGTTGGGCTGAGTCGGTCCGACATGCTGGGACCAGAACCGAGCCCACTACTGACCCCATTACCTTTTTGGGCCATATATTTGGAACCAGACGTCCATTTGACGAACCGTCAGCGGCGCTGCCTTTCTTGGAGTGAAGCCATCCCTTTTAGAATATCCTACAAGAGTTCGGGGTATAATTTGAGATACGGTCAGGTTGGATCGTACTCGTATCCAACCGGGGCCCTAGGAAAAAAGTCTATTAACTAACAGATCAGGTGTCTGATTGATACATCGTCTATTGCCTTGAGACCCCTATGATGTGGAGGACCTTTGAGATACTTCTATGTGGGAGTTCACTACAATTAGAGTATCAGATAGTAGCTTGTGGAGCGAATCTTCAAGAGACAAGAAGGCATTTTTGCGGGAACCTAGTAGCTGGCTGAGACTTGATGAATGCCGATCGATTCGACTCAGAGTGATTCGACTAGCCCAGTGGGGAGCACCTCTATGTGAGTGCACCAGACCCACGGTGAGGAGGGCCTCTATGTGAGCATGGAAAACCCATGGTACTCAAAATGTGGAGTACCTTAGTAGGATACCATGGGGAGCGCCTCTGTGTGAGCGCAGTAGACCCACAGTGGGTAGTGTCTCTGTGTGAGTGCAAAAGACCCACGGTACATGACAGGAGGAGTACCTCAATAGTCCAAGATAGTGGGAAGTGCCTCTATGTGACGTGGAAGGCTCACTTTACTTGATAGAGAAGGATTTATCCAGCATTCGAGGGTTCAGATTGTTACTACCCCTAGAATAAAAATCCTGGTTGAGCTGAGTCATTTACTTTTGTGTTTTCCTCATGATTTAGATGGGTTACTAGATAACATAGGTATATGTATGGTCATATACCTAATTAATGGCTATCTGTTGATGTCATGATTTTTTGTTTGTCCTTGTTAGATTTGGTGAGACCTTGAGGGTATCAGGGACCCTACAGAGTATCTTTATACTCACTCATGCACGGGATATGCTCGCACCTCATTGTGTTGTTTGAAGACGATGGACTGCACTGACTGAGGCAGAGTGTAGTAGGACTGGACAGTACCTAGAGGTGTACCACTCAGTGAGATGTTATAATGAGTATACATACATATGTGGTGTGATGAGGAGGCCATATGTACCTACCCTTCAGGTAGGAACCCTGGGGGATGACGCAGTAGCTACTTTACTTTTCTTCAGTTGTACATGCTTTCAGTTGTACTTGTACTTTCCCGCTGGGCTTCAATTTCCAGCCCCTTTTACTTTCCATCACTTCTTTTGTATAAAGTCTTACTTAGTGTTTTTCTTCCATTTGTGTACTATGATGTGTTTGTTTAGTGTTATAAAGTTAATTCCTTCCTAGTTTATGGATTTACACTTTGTTGCTAGTCGTCAGCCCCTGGCCAATTGAAGGTGGGCTTGGGGTTGTCAGGATACGGGCACCGGGGACAGGTCATAAAAAATTGGTATCATAGGAGTCGGTTCTACCACAGAACGTTGAACTCCGATCTTTCTTTTCTATGAAGCAATAGTGTTCAGGGTACTAAGTGTGGTTGTCAGTTCCGGTAGTCCATTATTGATGCGGGCGGCCGACGTATCGATACACCAAGACCCTGACTACTAATTTCCAACTCAATGCATGAAATCACTGATTGCGTGTGTCTTTAAAAAGTTTTCTCTAAGTCATCTCAACCAGGTCAGATCACCAGGTTTAATCATTTTACCGCGTCACATCTGTTTCTTTCAAGATGCCTCCCCGTGGAAAACAAGTTAGAGCCCCAAGAGTCGTACGTACTGACAGCCCACCGAGCGACGAGGCCTCAGTGAAATTCATTTACCAGCGGTGGCACCAGTGGTACTACTTCCCATTGGGCCACCGATGCCACCAGCCCCAACAGCAGACGATGCATGCCGCTTGAGCGTGTTTCACGAGTTCCATCGCCAAATTCCACCCAGGTTCATTGTAGATATGGACCCACAGGTGGTTGAGAATTGGCTAGAGGTTGTGGTGGGAGTCTTCATGATTTTAGGGACACCAGAAGACTTTGTGGTGGTACTTGTCACGAGTCTCCTTCAGACAGTAGTAGAGAGATGGTGGAGCCTGATGCTCCTAGTGCACGACGAGAAGATTCTACTCTGGGCAGACATCAAAAGCCTGTTTCGGGCAGAGTTGTTCCCAGCCACTCTCCATGCGGTGCAGATGTTGGAGCTACTTCATCTACAACAGGGTAGCATGACAGTAGCACGGTACTCATCGAGGTTCACCGACCTCTCACGCTACTACACATATATGGTGCGAGACCCTTTCATCAGGGTCTAGACCTTTAAACAGCGGCTCATATAAGAGATCAGAACATCTATGATCTCACTTAGCATCCCAATGCAGGTGTGGTGTTAGAGAGAGACCTCTTAGTGGATAGTTTCCTTGCTGAGCAGTCTCCATCAGCGAGACCCACTACTAGTCGACATGCAATGGAGTGTTCTACAACTGGTAGTAGACAGATGAAGAAGAGGTCCAAGAGGACCAAACCCACGGGTGGACAACCTCATGACTCGGGATCGGTTATACGGGGCACCTGGGGCAGAGACACACATGCTAGGAGTGGGTAGTGTTACTCATTTGGCGGGCACGATCACATGGCTCATGACTGTCTGACCTGCTATTTACATGACCACGAGATAGGTGAGGGACCTCCTAGGTAGAGGTAGAGGTTCAAACGAGGAGGTCCACAGGGAGGAGGCGGACGTGGGAGAGGAGCTGGACGTGCAGCTGGTGGTGGACGACGTTACGAGGTATTACCACCACCACCACTAGGAGGTCCGCACCGACCACAAGGAGAAGGTGGACTGGGTAGATCTCAGCTCTAGGAAGCTGAGGCATATGATCACGGAGCTCTAGAGATGATTCGAGGTACGATCTATGTCTACTCCACCTTAACTGCAATTATTATAGACACAGGTGCCAGTCACTCTTTCATTGCCACAATGCTTGTTTGGAGCTTAGAGATTCTGATGGAGCCGTCAGTTTGATAATTACAGCTACATACTCCTATGGGATCTTATTCGATGATTACGCACTGGTTCTGGTAGTCAGAGCTTACTATAGGAGGTGAGAGCTTCGGCTGGGATCTCCTAGTAGCAGCGTCGGGGGCTAACGACGTCATCTTGGGTATTGATAGGTTATCTATATTCCATGCTCAGATAGACTATATTAGGCACAAAGTGTGGTTTGTTTACATGGATGGGACCAGGTTCACCTTCACTGGTGAGAAAGGATCATTTTCAGCGTAGGACGCACTTACTCCTAAGAGGGTGCAGCTGATCACTCATCAGTTGGATACCCTTAACCTCGAAGCAGTATATGTGGAGAGTCCAAGAAATCCTGTAGTGGTGGACCAGTACGTGGATGTTTTCCCTGAAAATGTTTCAGGACTACCTCCTCACAAAGAGGTAGACTTCTACACTAACTTGTACCCTGGGACGACACCGATATCTACACCAGCATATCAGATGCTCCCTCTAAGCTTCGTGAGATGAGGGTACAGCTGGACGATTTACAAGGGAAGGGATTCATCCGGCCCAGTGTTTCTACTTAGGCTTCCCCGATTCTGCTTTCCAAGAAGGCGGATGGGAGCTTGAGGCTCTGTGTTGACTACCATCACCTGAACCAGGTGATCGTGAATAACAAGTACCCACTCTCGAGGATTGACGACCTCTTTGAACAGCTAAAGGGAGGTAGATTGTAACAACCCAATATTTTATGATAAGTATTCTTTTTAATTTATTTGATGTCATGGGTTTTATGCTACAATAAGATTATCTTGTGTTATACGCAACACCATATTAGCTTGCAGTATACGCAACACTATTCTTAGATTGAGTTACACAGAAGTTCAAGTTCGCAATATTGAGTGAATATATATATATGTCTATATATATATATATATTAAATGTATAAATGATATATGGTTGGATTCTGTTAAACAAAACAACAAAGAAGTCTTGTACTACACGCAACCCATACATGGCTTTCATTACATTCAATCGCGACCTTCCTCGATAGTGTGTGTTGTACGCAACACCGAGTTTCACTAAACAACGATATGCTATTAAAATATTAATAAAGCTAGCCGTTATGAATAGTAATACCCACTTTTTGAGATTTTGTAATTTTTATTTTTCAAAACAGACTTCATATTTGGATTTGTAATATCAAAATTAGCCTAGGGTGAAATTTTGGTATTTTTCTGAAAACTTTCAATTTTTGATGAATAGTGGAAACACTAGGTTACTATTTAAACCCCACCTTTTATTTAAATAATTATTTGTTTTATTTTCTTTTATTTTATGTAACAATTGATACATAATACCTATATAAGTTCAAATTAATTAATTGGAGTCATTTTATAATAATTTTAGATATATAAAAATTTTATTGAACATTTCACCGTCTTTTACCCACCTCCTAGGAAAATTTGCAAATTTACATAAAACATAATTTTACCGATTCTATGAATGGAATTTAAAAAATCTGAGAGACATGGTTGATGTTAGTAAGTAAAATGTGGTTCAATGAGATGAAATTAATTTCTGGTGAATAGTAACTTTTTACTTTTTTTACCACGGTTAAAAGTAAATAGGGTGATTAAGGGTAAAAATGATATTATTATTACCCTAACACGTGTCCTAATTCTATTGGATAAATGTAATTCGACAAAAAATTACCTTAGGAATAATGTATGACCATTTAGGCCCACTTGGATTAGATTAGGACATTTAATATTAATTTATTTATAGATGGGTTAAAATAGTTAAAATCAAACTTTAATAAGTAAATCATTTTTAATATAGGGTTATACATAAGATAAATTCGACTATAAATATTAATTAGAAAGATAAACTGATTTCATACATAATGGTATTTTATTTATAATTTTTAGAAATTATATAATTTAATTTCTTTGTGACACAAAGATGATGTAGTAATTATCTTATTAATGACATATTGACATAATTGATGTTATAAATACCCAAATAAATGTAATTTGAGACTTTTTATGAATTAAAATAATTTTATAGGTTAATATGACATGTTAGTATTGACTTAAGGAACGTTTTTTGAACTAATAATTATTTTATTATTTTCACAAAAATCAATTACCAAATAGTGTTAAAATTGACATAAAATAGTTTTTAAAAAAATATTATATTATTAATTGTTATTTTATTCCTAAAAATCTAAGGTTCGGCCAAATGACTTAGATAAGGTTATATATATTAATAATAAACCACTTGGGGTTATTTTTTCTTGTTATAGTAAGTCTATTAATCTTATAGTGTAAGAAAACAAGAAGACATGGTAAAAGTTAAATTATCTAACTTAAAGTTAAATCTAAATGATAAGGTTACAATAGAAACCTAAACTTGTATAAATTCTATTGGATGAGAGGATTTCAACCCATACCCACCTTATCTTCAAAATAAATAAATTTGGAGCTATTAAAAGGTGAATATGACTTTATAATAAAATAATATTTTTAGTTTTTTCTAAGGTGCCCCTCTCCTTGCTTATAAAAGGGCACCTCCTCCCTCTCTTCCTCACACCACTATGAGCCTTCAAGCTCGGACGACCCCTGACCTTTTCCCTTATCAACTTCCCTAGAAATATTCTTGAGGTCCGTGTCTTCTTCAAATACCAATTTTAGTGCCCTAAGAGGAGGTTTCAAAGAGGCATGTCGAAGAAGAGGTAATATCCATTACCGATTCTTTCAAATTTATTCCTTCTTCTACTTCCTCTTATTTAGTTGTTTCATTATGAATTAACAACATAAGTACCACTCATATATTGGTATGTTATTATAAATATTAAACAACCCTATTTCACCTTCTATCCATCCTACGGAAAACAAAATCGCCGCGCGTGCGTACATACGAAATACCATCTCCACGCCGTGGTGTAATCTATTTTTTCCACCAACACCTTACATGGATGGGTATAATGGTGTAAAGAATAACTATATATGGTTATTATAACATCATACTGATTCTAATATATTATACCATCCACTACAATTCTACTCAATAATTATGGGAACGATATCATCGCTCGTGCGTACGTACGGACTACCATCTCCACGACGCGATGAGATTCATTCTCCATGTTAATCATTCATTAATGATTATAAAGTATATATAATAAGTAATCATGAAACATATGACATAATAATGATACTGTATTTATGAATATATATATGTATGTCATCTACTTAATTCCATTCAATTCAATAAGGAAAAGAAAACAGTGTTCATGTGTACGTACGGCCTACCGTCTCCTTGAACGGTGTATTTCATTCCATTTATCGATCTATCATATATATATATACGTATATTCAGAATATATATTATATATAAATAATGTTTTAAATTCTGGAATTAAGTAAATTAGGTTATAATTAATAATATCAAGAACAACAAGTCCAAACATGTATGATAAATAAAACGATTTTACCCAAAACGCAACTTTAACATCAAACTTAAAAAAGAACGGGTAATATAAAGTCATAATTGAATCATATATGATATCATAACAATGAATATGATTCTGTAATAAGTCAATGACATTATTTAAATAATTATACAGTAGTTTTGGATACGTACTAAGCATATCGAACCTAAGGTAAGGGATAATTTTGCAAATCTCATTTTTATCCGAGATTGCTTATTCGTAAGTATTTACTAGAGTTATTTATATCATCCATGCCCATGTTTTATAAAAGTGTTTTCATGTATGTTTAAAGTACTTTTTACCCATTTTTTTACTTTTACTACATGGTATGTAAAAAATCTTTCCTTTCTTTACGTTATGAGGTACTTTTTAACTTTTTCGACAAAAGAACGAGGAGAATGTTTTTTTAACTTATACGAGACTAATGGATTTTTTTTACGGTTTTCTAAAGAATTATTTTCATGAAGCTTCCTCTAAAATATTTCATGACTATATTCAAAAAAATCTTTTTCTTTTAAAATTTCATGATGTTTTGTGAAAAGAAATTGATTTTGAAGAAGAAATGATATTTTCCTCAATAATTCATTTCAAGTGTTTTTTCAAAACCACTTTCTATCTAAGATGTCATTATTTCGTATGTGTATGTTTCAAGTATAAAGTCTCTATGATTTACATGGTTTCACATTTCTTATTATGAAATGATATCCATTTCTTTTATATGGATTATGTAATGATGGGATGATGTTTATGAAACCCATTTTATTTATTGAATTATTATGAATGATGTATGTTTATTTTGTGGCACAAGTCAGAATGATTTCATTATAAGATGGGTGGGACCAAAATCTCCCTCCAATTCATTGGGTAAATATTTATATCTCATGAGATAGACATGGATAGAATGGTAAGTTAATCTGGTTCATTGTTATAGGACTGAAACGAGGAGTGAACTCGATTCAGAAAGGGACTTTGTCCACTAAGATGGTCTTGGCAGCAATGCCTCGGCTACTATGGAAATCATAACATGTGTTGCATGGTTTCCACAATTACATGTTTTATTCCCATTATATTTTATCATGGTTGATGTTCCATTATGATATATGCCTTACATACTTCCACGATTTATGTCTTTTCTCAAGATTTTGATGTTTAAATTTCATGTTCATGTTCTTTCTTTCAAATGTTTATGGATTGTTTTATGTTCTCTATGTTTTCCCTTACTAAGCATTCGAGATCACCCTTTTTATGTTTTCATTTCCCCCTGGATTTAAATAAATATTTTAGGTAAGAAAACAAAAAGGGGAAGATATTTATGAGAGATGTTGAAGATCTTTCATCACGATTAGAAGATTATTTTTCCGAGTTTCTAAAGACACTAAACTATTACGGTCCTTGTGTGTCTATTTTTATTATATATTAATTATTCCGCAAAAGTAATGTAATGTTCATGTAATTCAAGCTCCGAGTCTCTATAGTTGGTATCAGAGGAAAGGTTTATTCAACCTTTGGAAAATAGGATGCGAAAACGTTAGTGGGATCATTAGAGATATTTCTAAGGTATGTCTAGGGATGTCCCTAAGGTTAAGTATAAGTATAGGTTATAGTCCTAGAATTACGGTAACGATCTTAGAATTAAACCTAAGATGTTAGATATTGAAGTTACACCCCCTTTATTATGTTGTTTTACCTATCATAATTTTTTCCTCTCACATTATTCTTTTTGGGTTTCAGAAAATGGCTGGAAACAGGAAGATTCACGATAATGGAGGATATGATGGACAATGGAATGATATTCTTCATGAGAAACCAAATGAAATGGGATTTGGAAGTCCAATCATTGTTATTAGGCCTAATAAGCAATCTCATAATATGACCAATAATCTCAAGTTTGGTAAGTTTCCCGACTCAGATAATAAGAGAAAGATGGAGTTTCATGATTATCATAGAGGAAAGAAAGATCAATTTCCCTCATGTAAATCATGTGGGAAGAGGCATCAAGGAGATTGTTTCAAAGGAACTGGAAGATGCTTTGGTTGTGTAAAATAAAGACACAAAGCTAGTAAGTGCAAAGGAAAAGGTTCAGTTAACAGCATGGACAAGGATAATGGTACTGCTATGACATCAAAAATGAATAGATGTTTTAAATGTGGAATGTATGGTCATTATGAAAACCAACGCCCTAAGGGAAAATCTCATGAAGAGAATCAGCATGGTCATATGGGTAGTATTTATGTGGATGATGATGAAGAGACTACAAATGAAATATGAGATGAAAGAAATGATGAAGCTCAGCTAGTGGGGTAAGAAGTTAGTGGAATTATTGTATGTTTATAAAGAATAATGTATGGTACTCTGGATTAAAGAATCATCTAAGGATTGTTACACTATTGTTTTTCCTAAAGTATTTGAAAGTATATGTTGAATGGTACCGGTAACCATGGAAGGTTATTCAGATATTTTTGGAAAGTAGATGATATGCGCATAATGAAGGGATAAAAAGATAATAATATGTTTGATTGTATTCATGAGCTCATGACTGATATAAGGACTAAGTGATATTATGGTTTGATTATATAGATTTTTTGGGATTTTGGTATGTGGAAAGAGTTACCTTTTGACGGTATTCATGTTTTCACTAAGGTTTTATGGTAATTTATTTTTCAAGAGAATATATGAATAAGGTATTCATGTGTTTGGAATGCAACCAACAAGATATATCGTATGATATATGTGGGATAAATGCTTGTATTCACATTCTTGGTAGATAACCATTCTAGTAATTGTTTTCATTATACTATAAGCTTAGACCGAAGTATTTTAGATAATCCTAAAGATTGGAATGGATTATGTTGGACATAAGTTAGTATTGTTTAAGGATAGAACTTATTTCAATATTATTGATGGGATGCTATAGTAATGTAGTTTTAGAAAAAGGACAACCTGCAGGACGGGCGACAGCCCATCGCGTCGGACAAGGCTGTGGAAATCGAACCCACAACTGAAGTGTGACAGGCCTTTGTCTCCAACCACTGGACTACAGGAAGTCCCTAGTTAGTAGAAACTAGTTTTATTTTATTAAGAGGTATTATATGTGAAGTATAAGTTCATTTTTGGAACCATATACGATTAATCTAACCATAAGATGGACTTATAACTTTTGCTAACATTTTGTTTGATACAGATGGAATGACCCATCATTCTATCACATGATCTACTAACACATCACGAATAACAATTTAAACTTAATTTCTTTAAGGAATGAAGTGAAAATTTTTCAATTGACGAACAACAGTGAGATTGCCCAAAATCAAGTATGTATTTATTTTAATTCATCAACTTTAGGGAAATGATCTTGGAAAGAAAAAATGGTGTCCTAATTCCCTTATATCCTATGAATCAGATGATACCTTATATCATCACAAATCTATGGCTTTGTGATTGATGGATTTTTCATAGCCATGTTCTTTAACACTCTCCATCAGAACATGATGGTTAGATTTCTCTTTCATATCCCTATTTTCACCTATGTTCTCCTATGTGGAAACCAAGTCATTGGTTAATTTCGGTAACCATTACGTTTCATACATTAGTTTTTAAAGTTATGTTTTGGTATTTCATTTTACGATGTGGGTTTCAATTAAAGAAACTTTCAAGTATAAAACCATGTATAACCCCGACGAATTTCGAGGGCGAAATTCATTTTAAGGGGGGTAGAATGTAACAACCCGATATTTTATGATAAATATTATTTTTAATTTATTTGATGTCATGTGTTGTATGCTACAACAAGATTATCTTGTGTTATACGCAACACCATATTAGCTTGCAGTATACGCAACACTATTCTTAGATTGTGTTACACACAATTTCAAGTTCGCAACATTGAGTGAATATATATATTTGTGTATATATATATATATATTCAATGTATAAATGAAATATGGTTGTATTCTGTTATACAAAACAACAAAGAAGTCTTGCACTACACGCAACCCTGACTTGGCTTGCATTACACGCAATCGCGACCTTCCTCGATAGCGTGTGTTGTACGCAATACCGAGTTTCACTAAACAATAATATGCTATTAAAATATTATTAAAACTAGCCGTTATGAATAGTAATACCCACTTTTTGAAATTATGTAATTTTTATTTTTCAAAATGGACCTCATTTTTTGGATTCGGAATATCGAAATTAGCCTAGGGTGAAATATTGGTATTTTTCTGAAAAACTTTCAATTTTTGATGAATAGTGAAAACACTGGGTTACTATTTAAAACCCACCTTTTTATTTAAATAATTATTTATTTTATTTTATTTCATTTTAGGTCAAAATTGATACATAATTCCTATATAAGTTCAAAGTAATTCTTTGGAGTCATTTTATAATAATTTTAGATATATAAAAATGTTATTGAACTTTTCACCGTCTTTTACAGACCTCCTAGGAGAATTTGTAAATTTACATAAAACTTAATTTTACCACTTCTGTGAATGGAATTTAAAAAATCCGAGAGACACGGTTGATGTTAGTAAATAAAATTTTCTTCAATGAGATGAAATTTTTTTTCTGGTGAATAGTAACTTTTTACTTTTTTACCACGGTTAAAAGTAAATAGGGTAATTAAGGGACAAAATGATATTAGTATTTCCCTAATACATGTCTTAATTCTATTGTAAAAGCTTAATTTGACCAAAAACAACCTTATGAATAAAATATGACCATTTAGGCCCACTTGGATTAGATTTGGACATTTAATATTAATTTATTTAAAGAAGGGTTAAAATAGTAAAAATCAAAGTTTAATAAGTAAATCATTTTTAATATATGGTTATACATAAGATAAATTCAAAAATAAATATTCATTAGAAAGATAAAAAAATTTCCTAAATAATGGTATTTTATTTATAATTTTTAGACATTAAATATTTTAATTTATTTATGACACAATGATGATACAATAATTATCTTATTAATGAAATATTGACATAATTGATGTTATAAATACCCAAATAAATATAATATGATACTTTTTCTGAATTAAACTAATTTTCTAGGTTAATATGACATGTTAGTATTTATTTAATTAATTGTTTTCTAACTAATCATTCTGTTATGATTTTCAAAAAAATCAATTACCAAATAGTGTCAAAATTGACATTAAATAGTTTTTTAAAAAAATATTATATTATTATTGTTATTTTATTCCTAAAAATCTGATGTTTGGCCAAATGACTTATAAAAAGTTATATATATTAATAGTAAACAACTTGGGGTTCTTTTGTCTTGTTATAGTATGTTTATTAACTTTATAGTGTAAGAAAAAAAGAAGACACGGTAAAAGATAAATTATCTAACTAAAAGTTAAATCTAAATGATAAGGTTAAAATATAAACCTAAACTTGTCTAAATTATATTGGATGAGAGTATTTCTACCCATCCCTACATTAGCTTTGAAATAAATCAAATTGGAGCTATTAAAAACCGAATATGACTTTATAATAAAATAATATTTTTAGTTTTTCTTAAGGTGCCCCTCTCCTCCCTTATAAAAAGGCACCTCCTACCTCTCTTCCTCACACCACTTTGAGCCTTCAAGCTCAGACAACCCTTTCCCATTTTCCTTCTCAACTTCCCTATAAATATTCATGAGGTCCTGGTCTTTTGCAAAGGCCAATTATAGTGCCCTAAGAGGAGGTTTCAAAGAGGCGTGTTGAAGAAGAGGTAATATCCATTACCGATTCTTTAAAATTTATTTCTTCTTCTACTTATTCTTATTTAGTTGTTTCATTATGAAGTAATAACATCAGTATCACTCATATACTGGTGTGTTATTATAAATATGTAACTACCCTATTTCACTTTCTATCCATCCTACGGAAAACAAAATCACCGCACGTGCATACGTACGGAATACCGTCTCCACGCCATGGTGTAATCTGTTTTTTCAACCAACACCTTACATGGATGGGTACAATGGGGTAAATAATAACTATATATGGTTATTATAACATCATACTTATTCTGATATATTATACCATCCACTCCAATTCTACTCAATAATTATGGGAACGATATCGTCGCTCGTGCGTACGTACGGACTACCGTCTCCACGACGTGATGAGATTCATTCTCCATGTTAACCATTCATTAATGATTATAAAGTATATATATTAAGTAATCATGAAATATATGACATAATAATGATACTGGATTTATGTATATATATATTTTTTCATCTACTTAATTCCATTCAATTCAATAAGGAAACGAAAACAGCGTTCATGCATACGTACGGACTACCGTCTCCATGAACGGTGTATTTCATTCCATTTATTGATCTATCATATATATATATGTATATTCTGAATATATATTACATATAAATCATGTTTTACATTCTGTAATTAATTAAATCATGTTATAAGTAATAATATCAAGAACAACAAGTCCAAACATATACGATAAATAAAACGATTTTACCCAAAACACTACTTTAACATGGAACTTACAAAAGAACGGGTAATATAAAGTCATAAGTGAATCATATATGATATAATAACAATGAATAGGATTTTTTTAATAAGTCAATGACATTATTTAAATCATTATACATGATTTTCGGATACGTACGAAGCATATCAGGCCTAAGGTAAGGGTTAATTTTTCAAATCTCATTTTTATCCGAGATTGCTTATTCGTAAGTATTTACTGGGGTTATTTATATCATCCAAGTCCATGTTTTATAAAAGTTTTTTCTTGTATGTTTAAATTCCTTTTTACCCATTTTTTACTTTTACTACATGGTATGTAAGGAATCTTTCCTTTCTTTACGTTACGAGGTACTTTTTGACTTTTCTGACAAAAGTATGAGGAGAATGTTTTTTAACTTATATGGCACGAATGGATTTTTTTTATGTTTTTATAAAGCCTAAATTTCATGAAGATTACTCCAAAATATTTCATGACTATTTTCAACAAAATATTTTCCTTTTAAAATTGCATGATGTTTTGTGAAAAGAAATTGATTTTTAAGAAGAAAGGATATTTTCCTCAAGAATTCATTTCAAGTGTTTTATACAAACCACTTTCCATCTAAGATGACATTCTTTCATATGTGTATGTTTCAAGTATGAAGTCTATATGATTTACATGGTTTCACATCTCTTATTATGAAATGATATCCATTTATTTTTTATGGATTATGTGTTGATGGGATGATTTTTATGAAACCCATTTTATTTATTGGGTTATTATGAATGATGTATGTTTATTTTGTGGCACAAGTAAGAATGATTTCATTATGAGATGGGTGGGACCTATATCTCCCTCCAATGCATTGGGTAAAGATTTATATCTCATGAGATAGACATGGCTGGAACTGTATGTTAATCTGGTTCAGTGTTACAGGACAGAAACGAGGAGTGAACTCGATTTAGAAAGGGACTTTGTCCACTAAGATGTTCTTGGCAGCAATGCCTTGGCTACTATGGAAATCATAACATGTGCTGAATGGTTTCCAAAATTACATGTTTTATACCCATTATATTTTATCATGGTTGATATTCCATTATGATATATTCCTTAAGTACTTCCATGATTTATGTCTTTCCTCAAGAAGTTGACGTTTAAATTTCATGTTCAAGTTTTTTCTTTCAAATGTCTATGGATTGTTTTATGTTCTCTATGTTTTCCCTTACTGAGCATTTGAGCTCACCTTTTTTTTTTCTTTTCCCCCAGGATTAAAAGAAAGATTTTAGGTAAGGAAACAAAAAGGGGAAGATATTTATGGGAGATTTTGAAGATCTTTCATCACGATTAGAAGATTATTTTTCTAAGTTTCTAAAGACACTAAACTATTACGGTCCTTGTGTGTCTGTTTTCATTATGTATTAAGTATTCTGCAAAAGTAATGTAATTTCCATGTACGTCATGCTCTGGGTCTCTACATCGATGGTTCTCGAAGAGAGTCCTCAGATCAGGCTATCACCAGCTCATAATTCGAGACGAGGATGTGCAGAAGACGGCCTTCAAGGGTCATTACGGCAACTACAAGTTCTTGTTTATGCCCCTCGGCATAACCAACTCTCCAACAGTGTTCATGGGACTCACGAATAGGATATCCCATCCATACCGCGATCACTTTGTTGTAGTCTTCTTTGACGACATTCTGATATATTAGACTACTGAGGAGGAGCATGCCTACCATTTGTGGGTCATACTAGACACAATCCGAGAGAACCAGCTTTATGGTAAGCTCTCGAAGTTCTAGTTTTGGATTTGAGAGGTCCAAATCTTGGTATACATTATCTCGGAGGCTATAGTTGTAGTGGATCCTGTGAAGATTGAGGTGGTACTTGCTTGGGATCAACCCAAGAGTTTGACGGAGATACGGAGTTTTCTGGGTTTGGCTGGATATTATCGGAGGTTCATTACAGACTTCTCCAGAGTTGCAGCACCACGATACTCCTTAACAAAGATGGGGAAACCCATTTTGTGGTTGGAGAGATGCCAGTAGAGCTTTCTAGAGATGAGGTACAGGCTGACTAGTGCCCCCATCTTGAGGCTTCCAGAGAAGGGAATAGGGTACGTAGTTTACTATGACGAATCAGGGACCAGACATAGGTGTGTCCTGATGCAGGAGCGAGTAGTGATCGCATATGGTTCTCAGTATCCGAGAAAGCAAGAGAAGAACTATGTTACCCGTGACCTAGATTTAGCAGCAGTGGTCTTCACCTTGAAGATGTTGTGGCACTATCTCATGGGCGAGCGTTTTACCATGAATTATGTTCACAAGAGTCTTAGGAATATCTTCTCTCATAAGGACCTCAACCTAACACAACGACGTTGGCTTGAGTTCCTCCATGGCTATGACTTAGAGATAGTCTATACTCTTGGGAACATGTACGTTGTTAGAAATTCACTCAGTAGGATATCTGGTATACAGCTGCTAAGAGAGGTGACAAAGCAGCTGGCTACATTACAGATATCCTTTGTGGACTGAGATAGGGCAGCCTTCCAGCAGTCTTTTACGGTCACTCCCCCACTTCATCAGCGATTCAGGGAGTCACAACATGAGGACTTTGACGCCGAGACATGACGTGCTCAGATATCCATAGGGCAGGCACCTAATGGATATTTTGAAGGTGGGGAGCACGTCATCCTCTTCAGAGGATGAACCTTGATACCAGTGGTACTTTAGGACGAAGTGTTGAGGGATTTCCACACATCCCCTCTAGAGGTACATCTAGGAGTGGTGAAGATGTACCAGGACCTTCGATGACAGCACTGGTATCCAGGTATGAAGATGGTAGTAGCAGAGTTTGTCTCATAGTGCCTCACTTGTCCGTAAGTGAAGGAGGAGCACCAGGTACCAACAGGATTGGTTCAGCCCTTAGAGGGCCTAGAGTGGAACTGTGATGGGATATCCATGCACTTAATGATGACTCTTACACATACATCTAGGGGTAAAAACTCTATTTTGGGGATTTTTGGCCGACTCACCAAGTTAGCCCACTTCCTACTGATCAGAGAGCAGGGATTAGTAGAGATCTTGGAACACCTCTATGTGCAAGATATTCTGTGGCTACATAGAGTACCTTCTTATATTGTCTCCAATCGTGATGCACGGTTTACTTCTCGGATAAGCAAGGGGTTGCAGGAGGATTTCGGGACACAGCTTCACTTGAGCACCACCTTCCATCCTCAGACAGATGGTCAGACTGAGCAGAATATTCATACCCTCGAGGACATGTGACATCCATGTGTCCTCGACTTCGGTCACAGCTGGTAGGATCACTTTCCTTTGGTGGAGTTTGCGTATAAAAATAGCTATCACTCCACCATATGGATGACACCTTTTGAGGCCTTGTATGGGCGACCTAAGAAATCACCCTTGTGCTGGACAGACCCTGGGGAGTCAGCACTAGTGGGACCAGAGATGGTACGAGCTACCACAGAGAAGTTGCAGATCATCCAGGAGCGGATGAAAACTGCACAGAGTAGACAGAAGTCATATGCTGATAGGATATGGAGGCCTCCAAAGTTCTAGGATGGCGACCACGTCTTTCTGCATGTCTCACCTCGATGAGGTCTATAGAGATTTTCCCGAGGCAGCAAGTTATCTTCAAGATTCATCAGACCTTTCTAGGTCCTTAGCAGAGTAGGTGAGTTGGCTTACCGCTTAGCTCTTCCAACTTAGTTGCACCGGCTGCATGATGTCTTCCGCATATCTCAGCTGAGGAGATACGTGCATGACCCTTCCCGCATCATCGACCATGGAGATATAGATGTCGATGACGGGGTGACTTTTACGGAGGTTCCAGTGGAGATTTAGGATCGATAGGAGCAGGTCCTACGTGGACAGTCGATACATCTGGTGCGGGTACGCTGGCAGCACAGGAACCTCCAGGAGAGCACATGGGAGCGGGAGGCTCAGATACTTTCTTCAGTACCCTCATTTGTTCCCTTTATTCTAGTTGTATCTTATGGGGATGTAAATCCACAAGGTGGGGAGAATGTAAAGAGCTGAAAATTCCGTGGAAAATTTTTTCTTAGATACATGGGATTTTTACGAATCCGTGAAAAATTTACATCGATTGATTCAGAGGCCCGGTGTGCCCGGAATAAATTTCTAATTTTTTTTTGGGTATATTCAATAAACCTACAAGTGGGTTTTTTATAACATTTGAACCGGTTCTCGGATCTGAAATATGAGGGTATCATTGAACTCACAGTGCTGGTATTCGCTTAAAAAGACCTTCACCTTGACGGTAGTGGATCGATAATGAAAGTTAGTTTTTGAGTTTGTATATTTTTTTAAATAAAAAATAAAGTTTGACTTTATTTTTTATTCTTGGTGGTTAAAACCTCCAAGAGGTTGTTAGAGGCGGGAGCCACCACACCATAACAACCCAGGAGAGGTTATGGTTGTGGGTCCCACCCAAACATAACCTCTCTTGGAAGGATAATTTTTTGTGGGGACCACCTCGGCTTGTAACCCCTTGGAACCCCCCATTTAAGGTGGAGAACCTCTCCACCTCCCCCTTTAATTTATAGTGCCACCACCTCCCTTTTTAATTAATTAGAAAATGCATAATTTATTATGCCAATTCTCCACATTTATTATTGGAGCCAATTAATTTATTTTTCCTTTTTTAATTCTATTCCAATGGAATAATGGATAACCAATCTATTAATTTTTTTGGCATTATTCATTTTGGTGGAACGGAGGAAGAGGAGAACTGGGGAGAAAGGCTCCCAACGAAGAACAAGGAACCTCATCTTCCAATGAAGACCGAAGAATGCCAACAACCTTCTTTGACTTCCTTCCTCAGATCCTACAAACGTGGAGTGTCTTCCACGGCCGACGTAGCTCGGGATTGGGAGTGCATGACGAACCCGGACAATGACAATCATTATCGTCTTCTTTCTGCAGCTCCGTCAATGATGGACGAATGTCAAGCGATGAATCAAAAGGTAGGGGGTTTATTGCTTGATATTATTATACCCTTTTATTATCTTCTTCATCAGATAAAAAGATATTATTGAGGACATGTTATTGATCATCTTCTTCTCATGATGACACAAATGATACCTTCCTAAATGAGGAGGGTGCGGGGAAACCTAACATGGACCGACATCCTATGTTGTTTTCACTCTTCTTGTGGTGTTCGATGGCAAGATGATGAGGTGATGACGATGAAGGCAGCAACGATGAAGGTCGCGCTACCTGCGGCCTCCATGAATCCCCCCCCAGGGTGCACTGAAGCTTTCAGCCGAACACCGACAGCCCGAGAGGCGCCTGGCCCACCTACCTGCGGCCTCCAGGCACACGACCTACCTGACCATGGCCTCCCGATGTACTGATTGGTGCGCGGCCCGCCCGTCCATGCCCTCCTGGCACCCTACCCAGCATAGGGCCTGCCTGCCTGCAGCCTCTCGACACCCTTCCCAGCTTGCGGCCCGCCAACCTGCGTTCTCCCGGTGCCCGGTCGGCGCCCCGACGGCCTGCCCGGCCACTGCTTTGTCTTGCCCGGCGCCACCGGGCCCTGCTCGGCCCCCTGTCGGTGCCCCCACGGCCTTCCAGCCACTGTTGTTCCCTGCCTGGCTCCCCCACGGCTTGCCCAGCCCCTGTCGTGCCCTACCTGGTGTACCCGCGGCCTGCACGGCATCCATCCGTCCTTCCCGCACCCCGCGCACTCTACCAGCTGGCCTCCCGGGCCGAGTAGCCCGAGCCGCACCCCTCACGGCTCTAGCCGAATCAGCTCTGGCCTTCGGGCCGAGCCGATTACGTGGCGACATCGAGGTCGAACCGCCCTCACAGTGTGCTGGGTCGGGCCCATCGGACCGGGCCGAACATAATGGGCTGACACGCCCCACGGGCTGGGTCAGACCCAGCAAGTTAGACTGGGTCAACCAACACCAGGTTGGCCCATACAGGGTTGGGCCGAGTCGATCCGACTGGGTCAGACAGAACCCGGGCACACTACTGACCTCATTACCTTCTTGGACCATATCTTTTGCACCAGACATCTATTTGACGAACCGTCAGCGGCGCTGGATTTCTTGGACTAAAGTCATAACTTTGAGAATACCCCACTAGAGTTTAGGGTATAGTTTGCAATATGATTAGGTTGGATCATACGTGAATCCAACCAGGCCTCGAGACAAAAAGGCTAATAACTAACAGACCGAGTATCCGATTGATGCGCCATCAGTTGTGTTGATACCCGTGTGACGTGGAGGACCTTTTAGAAACTTCTACTTGGTACTTCGTGAATGTTTGAGTATCAAACATTAGATTGTGGAGCGGATATTCTAGAGATGAGCAGGAATTTGTGTGGGAACCTAGTAGCTGGCTAAGACTAGATGGTTGTTGATCGATTCGACCAAGAGTGATTCGACTATCCCAGTGGGGAGCACCTCTGTGTGAGCGCGTAATACCCATGGTGGGGAGCTCCTATGTGTTAGCACAATAGACCCAAGGTACTCGACACGTTGTCTACCTCAGCAGGCTACCAAGGGGAGAACCTCTGTGTGAGTGCAGCAGACCAACGGTGGGGAGCACCTCTGTGTGATCTTGGTAGACCCATGGTAATCAACAGGAGTACTACCTCAGTAGTCCAAGTAAGTGGGAAGGGCCTCTGTGTGATGTGGTCAGCCCACTGTACTCGATAGACAAGCAGTTCTCCAGCAGCTGAGGGTTCAGATTGTTACTACCCCTAGAATAAAAATCATGTTTGAGATGAGTCAATGACTTTTGTTTTTCCTCATTATTGAGATGGGTTACTATATAATATAGGTATATGTATGGGCATATACCTAAGTAATGGTTATCCGTTGATTTCATACTTTGTGGTTTATCCTTGTTATATTTTTTGAGACCTTGAGGGTCTCGGGGTCCCTATTGAGTAACATTATACTCACCCCTGCATGGGCTATTCCCGCACCTCGTTGTGTTGGTTGTAGACAATAGACAGTGCTAACCAAGGTAATGTCTAGTAGGATTGGACGGTACCCATAGGTGGACCACTCAGTGTGATGGTACATAGAGGAGGCAGATGAATGTGGATTGCTGAGGAGGCCATCTGTACCTACCCTTCTGGTAGAAACCCTAGAGGCTGACCCAGTAGCTGCATTACTTTTTTTCAGTTGTACTTGCTTTCATTCATACTTGTACTTTCTAATTGGGCTTTAATTTCTGGGCCCTTTTACTTTCCAACACTTCTTTTTTATACAGTTTTACTTAGTATTTTGCTTTGAATTTTGTACTCTGATGTGTTTTTTACAGTTATAAAAGAAATTCCTTCCTAGTTTAGGTATTTACGCCTTCGGTGCTAGTCGGCATCCCCTAGTCTACGGAAGGCGGGTTTGGTGTAGTCATGATACAGGCCCTGGGTGACGGGTCATGACACAAGAAATGTTCTCGAAACATTTCACATTGTATCTCAAAATGTAGAATATGGCAAAAAATCACACTATAGTAGGAAAAATAATTAGGATATGCTACTCATGGGCCAAAACTTGTGTTAAAAATAATGAGATATGGAACCATAAAGATTAAAAAAAAGTAAACAAGTAGTATGAAACATCTTAGGGGACCCACACAACTTGTGGTCCCACTCCACCACCTGGTTGTGTCCCACTGTCAATGAGAATCTACTTTGGTACATGACATGTATAGGTTCTACACGACAAGTCATGGGAAAAAGTCGGACGAACACATGAGGCTCATCATTGGTCCAAATGGAAAAATCATAATTTCACTAATAAGAATATGAAAATGGCCTTGTATGTCCATAAAAATAACACTATTTCAATCCTCATGGAAAAATACTCCCAATAGACTATTTTCATTCCCAAATCAAACACCCAGTGAAAAAGTCATGTTTCCCCATATAATGCACAAGTAGTGCTTCATGGGTCCAATCAAAAAACCCAAATTAAATACCCAACATAGGTCATGAAAATTCCGACTCAATTTTAGGGTCATGATCCTACTAACGTTTCATAATTTTGACATTGTATGAATAATATATGTTATATACAATATTCCATGGTAAAAATAATTTTATTAGTATTGGGAATTTCAGGGACTCAACAAATGAGTCCCAAAAAGATATCCAACATCAGTCATAATAGAACAGTCTCAACTTCCGGATCATATTTCCACTGGCAGTTCAGTAATCCATGGTTTCACAAATATGTTATGACCTAAATGGGTTATTGATGAAAAGATAATAATATTAATTATAATATTAATATATTATCAAATTGGATGTGGAAATCCTCTTCACTATACTAGCCTCCCTCCTTCATGCCAAGTGACCCCTCCCCCTAGATCCCCTTTTATTTCTTATTTTTCTAATAAAAATAAAAAAACACATCATTTATCAAAAATTTAAAGAGGAAATCTGATCATGAAAATGGTTCTACCCCTGTTCAAAATTTCCATTATTTAAATTAAAAAATAAATAAATTTTCTTTTAAAAAACAACAACCAATATTTATTACATCAAAATAAATATAATGAGTTTTATTCCTTCAAAAAAAATTAAATTACTTTTCTTATTTTAAATTTAATCCATTTAATTTAAAAAAATATGAATTTTATTCCACTATTATTATTATTTAATATAATAATAATAAAAAATCCCCATTTGGATTTTCATCAACTCATCACCATTATTATTATTATTATCATAATACTAGAACCCACTATGTTAACCACATCTAATCACCTTATTGGGTATCTTATTTTGATCACTATCACTTCCACATCGATCGGCCTCTTCCATTAGACTTTGGGCATCAGGTCTTCTCAAAATGGATCAAATCACACTAGATGTCATCTCCATCTACTAACCAGAAAAATGGGGATCCATGATCCAATAATGAACCACGTCTGATCATAAATCCCACACCCGTAGTACCAAATTTATCCATTCACAAAGAAGAAACCCACTCGTTTATCAAACTGTCCATAAATGTTAAATCTACATGTCATTTTTTCCATTTTAATGAATCTAGAGGTTTGATTAGATTCAAAACCTCCTTGGAAAGTTGAATTGTGACCCAGTGGTCCAATAATGAAGAACGTAAAGAATTATGGGTGAAAATAACCAATAACAAAGGTGATAAACATATTTGTCCAAGATTGATTGGCCAACGATTTAACAGTGGGGAAACCATAGTGAAATACATAGAATAGACAAGAAATAAATTGATTGAACAATTTATATTGATTCATGGGCTCATATGATGGTTCATTTAATCATAGATCAAGTAAAAAAATTATCAAGATCAATATTTTAATCAAAAGAGGTAGAAACCAAAATTGAGGATACTTTGCTCGATTATGGATCAATTGTTGATGAAGAATGAATCCATTAATGATAATGATAATCTATTGTTTATGTCATCTATAATTTCACCTTGATCCAATCAACGATTTTCATCTAATATCAATTCACCAATGAAGGACACTCTCTTACTCTTCTTTTATCCAGAAAGGGTTATGTATCCAAATCTATAAAAATTGTCATAGGAGTGTATTCATATACGATTTAAATATGTCATTTGATATAACAAATAATTAAATAATTTATTTATTATAATTATATATACCCAAAAATGGATCCCTTCACTTATAATCCCACACCATCCAACATTAGGTCACCCCAAGGATTAACACCACATTCTGAAAAAAAAACGGTGGTCACATATTTCATAAACAAGTCTCCATCTGTGCGTTATTTGTGTTATTATTATAAAGTAATTAATTTATCCAATATACCCACCGACGACTACCCCATCCAGATGTCCCAGACCGATCATCATTAGGTCACGCCTTGGGTAAACTCCAAGTTTTGGATTGAACCTTGGTCTCATATTAATAATTTGATACTCTTTTTTATGGGATATTATACTTTTTCATGAAATCAATGTGTGTTCGATAAAAATATATTTAATATTCATTAAACATTAATTCTACTACATTGGGCCTCGTAATTGTGTTCCATATCAGCACCTACATCTGAAAATATACATAGGAATATTTCAATGTATTAACTAAAAAACTATAGTATCTACACTATCATACACGTGGTGTGGTTATGAAAAGATAGAGTCACATTGCTTCATCAAGGTGGTAGTCCACATGTACATAAATGACGTTATCAACTTTATATGAGTGAATAGTATGAAAATGGAATATTATATTTTGGAAATGATAAATATGTCATTAATATTGTAATTATTTCATTTATATAACATATATTTATACTTATTATCTTTCAGGTTAATTTTTTTTTAAAATTAATTAAATTTCTTCGCAAGGCGGTAGTCAATCATACACAGGAGTGACATTATCAAATACCCTATGGAATGGAAATTAAAAAAGCTATATACATTATAATGAATCTATAGATATTATTATTTTTTAAATTTCATATATATAGTATATATAAATCATCATTCCAAACCATTATATGTGTTAATGGGAAAATGAATGACAATGGTTTACAACGTGGTTGTTCACCGTACATAAGAATAATGATTTCATAACCCATTTGATAAAAGAAGATCTATTTGTAAGTCATTACCTAAAAATTATAGCATATCAATATATATATCATATGTAGGTTATTATATCATCAAGGAATTATAATAATTGAATGAGTTTTAGGAATAAATAAAACAGAAACACTCGTTGATGAACATTATGTCTTCTTTGGGTATACACCTTAGGTTTTCAAAAAAAGCATTCCCTTTCTGGATTTAGGCATGAAATTAATCATCTAGGATGGGAGGATAAAATTTTGGAATTTATTTTGTCTATGTATTGGCCAAATTAAAAAAAAATTAATGTGTGAATAAAAAATGAGAGAGGGGGCCTTTTAAATGTTAGGTGAGTGGCACAATTATAATTCTTGGAAATGTAAAAAAGTGTACCCATGTCTTTCATAGGCCACGTGGATAAAAAATGGATCAAATTAGAACCATCAAACATATAATTTATATATATTTCCATCCAATATATTTTATAGTAGTTTATATAAAGAAACTGAGGCTTAACATAGAAGGATATTACATCATTTTAGATTAATATTATGTACATTACAATAATACATGCTCAAGGGCCATAATAGTTTAGTGTATTTAGAAACATAGAAAAAAAATTATTTCCTAGTGAATGATATTCCACATCTCCCATAAATATATCTAACTTTATTACTTATATATAAAACTATTCTTCATAACTAGGGATAGGAAACATAATAAAAGGTGATCTCGGGTGCTCAGTATGAGTAAACAAGGGTGATATGTAAACATAAACATGATAATTAAGGGTATAAGATTGTGATTATAACATTAGAAGTTCATACATTTTATAGAAATGGTAAACATTATTCATAATGAAATAAAATAAAATGATTAGTAAGATCATAAAATTGACATAAGGAATGAAATTGTGGCATACGCATCAGCTTATAACATTATGAATGTTAATAAATAGTAACAGTTTCCCTAACTAAGGACATGACATCAGACCATTGCATAAACATTTGTACATGAAAACAAGGTCCACACATAAAATTATGGAAAAGATAACCAGGTTCACACATAGAATTATGGACATGAAATCTTGGTCCACGCATAGAATTGTGGACATGAAAACAAGGTCCATCCATAGAACTGTGAACATGAAATCAGGTTCATGAATAACATATATACCTCAGGATTATTCAATTCTTACCCAATGAATTGATATGAGATATAGGTCCCACCCATATTATATGTAAATTATACATATATGTGCCACAAGATCGTAAATAATCATATAAAAACCCATGAAATAAAATGGGAATCGTAAACAAGTAATCATATCATAACCTATAGAAAAGATATATGATTCATAATCATTTCATAAAATTCAAAACCAATGAAATGAAATTGTTTTCTTAAACAGGGTTCTATATAAACATAAACCATTTAGAAAAATTATATTAATGGTAATGTTGAACAATAACAATGTTTGTAATCATAGGTGTAGGAGGATTTTGAAAGATCACATGGAACATAAATTTTCCTTAAAAATATTTTTTTTAAATATAAAATATTTTAAAAACCCTTTTCTTTGAAACCTCATTGAAAACATATAAAGGAATCCTGAAATTCATGAAAAACAGTTCATGGGGAAAATGTCCTTTTTATGTTGAAATAGTTCGCTTTATGTAGAATGACACTCAATTTTAAAAGAAAAAAATATTTGATTATAACGTTCTAAGGTTTTAGGGGAGGATTCATGAAAATATGGTGTTATGAATATGTAAAAATAAATTTATTCCATATAAGTAAAAAAATTATTCTCTTAATTTTTTGGGAATTTAAAAAGCTACATCATTTAAAAAATAAAAGAAATATTACTTTGAAACCCTATAGTAAAAGAAAAAAATGAATAAAAATGAAAATAAAAATCCATGGGAGAATAATATAGCATTGTTTCAAAACATTTTTTTAAAACATAGACATGGACTCAAATATTACCCAACTGATACTTAAAATGAAAAAAAAAACAAATGTAGAAGCAATTGTAAAATCAACAGTCATCACATTATTATCAATAAAATCAAATGGCCCATGTAAAAATAAAATTATAATAATATGGAAGTATCATAATATTCTAGATAATACACAAAAAATACATTAATTATTTTTATATACACTGAATAGGAGAAACATTTATTGTATGTGGAATGTGTTTCACTGAAATAAATTTGAGATAAAAATAATCCATTACCTTGTGTCTTGACTCTCTTCGTACTCACACAAGCTTCTAGTATAATTAATTTCAGTTTATTATACATCTATTAAAAAACAATGTTCTTAAATTTAATACCACAGAGGTTTTTATTATGACCTTATATTATACAATTTTTATTGATCTTATGTTAATGTTTTCATTAAACTAATATTCGCTTTGTTCTTCCCATGTGTCTTAATTTCTTATATCATTGGTCCTTATACTTATATCACGATTAGAAAATGTAAGTCATGGTATAAATGTCATATATATAAAGTATATTTATATTATAATAATATATATCATAAAAAATTATTAAATGTAAAACCCCGTTCATTGATAATGTAAGACGTGCGTACTCTTGAATGTTATTTCAATTTTAATTATTGTATTGAAAGAATGTTTTTAAATAGAATACATGTATATATATATATATATGTATGTATGTATGTATGTATGTATATCATTATTTCTGTAGAATTATGATATATTATATATCATATATGTTCAATAAACCCATCTTTAATACATTCCATTTTGTGTGTGAATGAATCACATCACTTTGAGGGGCAGTAGTCCACACCTCCTTAAATAAGACTACCATATTAAAACCAAATGGAAAGTAAAAAAATAATGTGTTGTTAAGAAAAATATTGAATATTAAAGATATAATAAATATTATATATTACATATTTATATATATATATATAGATTATGTACATCATAATGTTCACCATGATTGGTGGTAATCAAGAAAATGAATAGTCATCATTTCGTGAGGTCACAGTTCACCGTAGACATAAATAGTATAGTTGATATCCATAACTTGGAGGTGTTTGTATGTGAAGATCCAAAACATATAATAAAAATATCTTATTATATAATTTATAATATTGTTTTTATAAAATATGGGAATGAAGAGAGTTTATTGGGTGGAGAAGGAAAATAAAGGAAAGGATCTTGAGAAAATATGTAACCTCTAAATCGAGTAACTCCTTTTGGTTTGTGAAAAAGGATTCATTGAGTTTCCCACTAACCAAGGGAAGTCATATATAAGTAAGGGAGGGATTCATGGAGAAGAAATGTCTTGGGTTTAGATAATCTAAAATAATTTAATGGTGTGAATAAAAGATAAGGTGAGGTTCCCTTTTATAAGATGCAGGATGGCCACATTAAGAAACTCCAAGACTATTAATTTATTGTAAACTGATAGTAAATTTAAAATAGCTCAAAAATGTTTTATATATAATTTTAGATTTGGATGGTTCTAAATCTACTCACCCACTGAATTGGGTACATGTTTAGGACCAAAAAGTCCCCTTATAAATTTTCTTTAACCCTTCGTAAAACAATTTAACTCATACTGTGAAAATTTTTCTTTCTACACCATAGAGTTAATGTAGTTACTATAAAATTCCAAAAGAACCAAAATAATATAATTTGTTACCAATTTGAAATTATCTAAGTTATTTGGATGAAATATACATTTTTAATAATTTTTTATCATTTTATAAAATATTATTTACCTTAAAATAACATTTATGTCAATTTTGACAGTATTTCTTACTTGACATTTTCAAAAATATTTTAACACATTGTTTACTTTAAGAAAGATACATTAACTCATCACGAACATTTCATAGACATATAAAAATTTATTTTATGGAATCAAATTTATCAAATGGTATATATTTAAATATTGTTAATATCATTTAATAGATTAATCCTTTAATAATTATTTTATAGCATCATAATTGTGTCAAAATTAAATTTATTTATTTAATGTATAAAAATTATAAATAAATAATCATGATGAATATAAATTTCTTATATCTGTAATTTATAATTATATTTGAATTTATCATATATATAACCATATAATAAATATTATTATTTATTAAATATTGAATAAGATATATTTAACTCTTCTTTAAATAAAATATAATAAACATCTAAATCTTACCCAGGTGGCTTAAAAAGGATTATATTTATTAGATAATATTTATTAGGGTTGAAAAAAAATTTCAATAAAATTAAGACAAGTGTTAGGGTAATTTGATATTATTATAGTATTATTTTTACCTTTAATTACTTTATTTACCTTTAACCATGGTAAATAAAATACAACAGTTACTATTCACCAAAAAATTATTTTGATCATTTGATACCACATTTTTTATACTAATTATAACCATTTTTTTGTTATTCAATTCATAGAAGTAGTAAAATTACGTTGACTGGTAATCCCACAAATTTGGATACAGGGTGGGTAAAAGAGATGTTTCAAAGTTTAATGATTTTTTATATCAAATTATATTATAAAAATGATTCCAATAACCTATATTGAATTAATATATGTATTATTTTTGTATTTTTAATTTAAAATAAATTTAATATAAACAAATTATTTAAATGAAAAATTTAGTTTTTAGCTACTATATAGTATTTTTCACTATTCATCAAAAATTGAAACTTCTCAGAAAAATACAAAACATTCAACCTAAGATAATTTTGATATTCCAAATTCAAAAATAATTATCATTTTATCAAAACCAATTTATATGAGTTTCTAAAATTAATTTTATTATCTTTCATTGAATGTCATGAAAAACTGTTCTTTTTAAAAACAATAATTTTAAACAAATATAGATTTTACCATAAACTATAATTGTAATTATAAAAAACATTAGAATTAATATTTTAAAAGAATTTATTGTTATTTAAATCAACAGTTTAACATCTAGGTTTAAAATATATTATTTTAATAATTATAATAGTAAAATGTTGTTTCACATAAACATGGTTTGTTAAGTAATGCTAGGCAAGTCGGTGGTGCATATAGTGCTTTCTTAGATTGGTGTTGTATATAATATATCCAAAACATATTAATGTTATATAATAAACAAAAT
Source organism: Viscum album (assembly GCA_963277665.1). Taxonomy (NCBI): domain Eukaryota; kingdom Viridiplantae; phylum Streptophyta; class Magnoliopsida; order Santalales; family Viscaceae; genus Viscum; species Viscum album. The sequence continues at coordinate 1,582,323,911 of OY728158.1, read as the reverse complement.
CTAGATTCAGTGTTCTGTGAAGTGAAAATATCAAAAGAAAAAAATTAACAAAATTTTTGGGTTTTACATTCTACACCCCTTAAAATGAATTGCTCCCTCATAATTCTTTGTGGTTATAAAAATATTGAAGACCACATCATGAAAAGAAAGAAAAAAAATTATATTTAAAAGGGAACAGTGGGAAAATAATAGTTTCCCAAAGTAAATTGTGACTACATCTCTACATAAGAGAATATAGGTGAATATTTTGGAATGAAGGAAAATAATATATAATAATAGAGATTGATAGAGAAAACGTATCACAAGAAAGAGGGTTATATAGAGACATTTTACAAATAGAAAACCATAAACTAAATAATCTTGAAAGTATTCATTAATATCAACATAAATGATGATAATAAAAAACCCTTTTACATCACAGTACCTTTTAATAATGTTGAAGAATTTTAAGAGATAATATATTTAATGACTTTATAATAACATCCCCCTTTTCTGTTCCATGATCAACTTCCACTTCATCTCTTCTTCTAAAAAATGAAGTTAAATTTTTCATTCTTGAAGAATTATAAAATCATTAGAAGAACTATTTTTTATTCTATCTATCTTCAAAAAAAATGTCATCACAAGTTTAAAAAATATGTATAAATCTAACTATAGGGAGATAATAAATTAATCATACAAAATTACGAGAAATTTAACATAAAATTTCATTAAATGGATAAGCCCATACTCCATTAAAAAGGTAAAAATACCAAACATTAGAAAGATGTCCACTAAATTAGCTTAACATTTATCCCCCATATATCAAAATGTTGTTCTCAGTTGTCACATTACAAACATGTGAATGCCTTAATCAAGTATACTATTAAAACATGGAAATACCCTAAATTACAATACAACTTAATTGAAAACATGATTTTTTCCCTTTTTCTTTAGTCAAAAAAGAAGTAAAATTCATCCATGATAGCATAACCCACATGTCAATAAATCCTTAATCACATCCAAGGTTACTAGTATCATCTAATTTACTTATTCATATCCAACATATAATTATACAAATATCATTATCTCAAAATAATAATCATATGAAGTGTTATCCTTCCTTTAATCATTTGTTTTCTAAAATTATCACCTTATTAATTCAATCACTTTTCATTTTAACTTGCATTGGGTCCTTCTTTTCCACAGTCAATATATATTCTTGTTCCTCTAAGACATTCTCTTTGGTGATTTTTTACACATTCATGACGAAAAGGAAACAAAATCATCATTTCTCCATGTTCTATGATGTTATTAATACTTTAATGACTTATTATATACTCCCTTTACTTGTTTTATATGAAATGCTCATAATTTGTGTGAAATATTAATGTTTTAATACTAAGTATAATTTTTGAGCATTTTTAGAAGTAGTCCAATTCAGTCAGATTACTATTTTATTTATAAAGCTCAACCTACTGATTCAAATTGTTTGGATCTTGTTTTTTAGGATTCCTTATTCAATTTCTCACATATCATTAGAAGGAATCATGATCCAATTCTTCTATTTTAAGGCTCATATGGTCAACACAATAAGACCCATTGAATTTCTGAAAAGACTGGACCATCAATGATGAACGATTTATTGGTCTAAATCCAAAAGCACAAATTTTATTTAACTCCACCATCTGTTCGAGATTATCAGAAGGAATCATGGATAAAAACATTAAAGGTCCAACTATAAGAACAATGAGCCAAAATAATGCCTTGAAGCCCGTCCCACCATTATGGCCGGGAATTAAATTCTGAACACCATTCATAACATATCTCATGATTTATTCATCAAATCGAGCTGAGAGTTTTCATTGTGAAAGAGGAGATATAGGCTGCTTAATTTGTTTAATAAATCATTTGGTTTTGAATGAATCTTCATATTCAAAACCCCTTTCACATTTTGGATTTCAAAAAGACTGGATTTAAATGGACAAATTAAAATTGATTAATCAACTGGCCATAACTTTGGATACATAGTTCCAAATGACTCAAAAATTTGAGAGTAGTCATCAAACATTATTATATAAAACTTTTAAGAATAAGATATACCTAGATTTTTCTGTCTGGAAGTCAAAATCATCGAGCCAAGTGGAGGGACAGATTGGAAATGCAAAAAGTCCACTTCCTTGGCCTATAAATACATCCCCATCCTCTCGTTCAAAGGGGTTGGAATTTCAGAAGAGAGGAGAACATAATGGCATGAACAAATACTTTCCAAGTTCTTGGGAGGACCTTAAATACTCATGTTTTCACTTGAGATACCATTCATCATCTCTTTGTTTCATTTTACTTTTGTGTTGTTCTTCGTTTGTAATCTTGTAATTTTCTGTTTTGTAATTCTGTTTTAATGAATGTTTCTTCTTCAATATATCTTATTATGATCTACCTTCTGTAGTATAATATTAATTTTCTTAAAATAGTTTAAATATAGTTGAATCCCCTTCCCTTGTTTTTCTTCCTCATTCAATCGAAAGTTCATTTTTAATTATAATTATTATTCGTGTGAGTGTGTCGATGCACCACTCTTTTCTGATCCTTTTCATTTTATTCTCTTCTTAATTTATCATCATAATCATTATAACCATATTATTAAACACCCAAACTGCTGAGTAAATCTCTCATTGGGGTATGTTATAATTTAGGTATGTTAAGTGATTGAGAGATTTTTCTCGATGAATATTATTTGAATTAATATTGTGTATGTTGGACTTAACATGTCATGGATTAATGACTTGTTTTGTTTAAAATTTTGTTTCCAATGATTATTGGAACCATAAATACACAACCATCAATAAGCTCTGATTGAGATTAGAACCTTAAGTTAAGTTAAATTTTTTATTAAAGCCTTAACCCTTAGGAATTCTAATCAACTTCAAATTTTGACATGTGTGTTAATTTAATGCTATATAAAGCAAAGCTCAAGGATATCAAAAGATTAACTACCTAATGATGAACTCTCCCACATATTTATCAATTTGTTAAATAAAATATCATCCATAAATTATTTCCTAATCTCTGCAAACAAACCCCCCAATCAAAAAAATAATCAACTAAAAACAAATGACTATTAGAAAGTATCATTGTTGAGGATTCGACCCGAGTGCTTCTTTACACATTAGTAGAGAACCAGAACATTGACCGGTTGATAGGTGACAATCGGCCATGCATTTAAAATGGCACTATTTACAAGGATAGTGCTTTATGTAGTATTTAGTTTCTGGTTATTGTAAAAAAACCCAAAATAAACAAAGTTTAAAAAAAATTCAAAAAAACCACAAAGAAAAACCCGTCGTCCTCATAAAAAACATAAACAGAAAACACAAAAAAAAACATCTTCATTTTTCTTCCAACATCTTTCTGAATACCCCAAAGCCTCTCAAACAATCCCTCAGATTTTTTTGACCAAGAAATTGTGTGAACACTTCGCCAACATAAGAGGAACATAAACGATAATCAGATAATTCAAGAACCAGTCCTTATCCAACCAATTGAATTAGATATGGCCAATCCTAGAGAAAAACACTTAAAGAACTCACTACCCCTGATATAAATTACCAATCTCTTGTTATTCAATATCCAAAAAATGAAGCTTACTTCGAACTAAAATCAAGTTTGATTTATCTTCTTCTTCATTTTCATGGGCTAGCTGGTGAGGATCCACATCTCCACCTTAAAGAGTTCCAAGTGGTGTGCTCTACCATGAAGCCTCAAGGGATTTCTAAGGAACAAATAAAACTATGAAAATTCCCTTTATCCCTAGATGAAACTACTATTCCATGGCTTTACCACCTCCCTCCTGGTTTCATAACCACATGGAATGACTTGAAGTGACTTTTCTTAGAGAAATTCTTTCGTGCTTCTCATATTACTTCTATCTGAAATGAAATAAGTGGTATCCAGAAGTTCCCAAGTGAATCACTCCATGAGTATTGGGAGAGGTTCAAAAATCTTGTTGCAACCTTACCACATCACCAAATTCTTGACCAACTATTGATCCAAAACATCTTTGAGGGGTTATTGGCTATGGGGATAATTCTCATTGATGCCGCAAGTTGTGGTGCTCTTATTGATAAAACTCCTGCAGCTGCAAGAGATCTCATAAGTAACATGGCTGAAAACACACAACAATTACATACTCAAGAACATTCTCAAGTCAAACAATCCCAATATAATCAATCAATTGATCCAAACAAGATGACCGAGTGGATGAGGGAACTTATATATCTTGTGCGACAACTAGCGGTGGCTACCAAATCCCCAACCTCATCTTCTCTTCAATCAATGTTTCATGGACCTGTCAAAAACTATGGAATCTGCAACTCTTCATCTCATCCAGTTGAAACATGTCCACAACTTCAAGTGGATCAATCTGATTCATCTGGACCAATGGAGATCAATGCAGCATATTCTCAATAGAACAACAACCCTCAACTATCTATTCTATTTGTTAGAAACTTCATCCAACCTCACTCTGAGCCCTTCTCTTCTTCCTATAACCAAGGACTTAGGTATGGTAATCCCACATCTCATTCCCCTAAATTCCCTCCTAAAAATCCAAACCAGTTTCAATATGGTCAAGGTGTTGGTAACTTCCCACAACCTTATCCTTTATTCCTCAACCTCAAAGGAACAATCCTCCTCCTGGATTCCATTATCCTAGTGAGCCTTACCAATTCCAAAACCAATACAATATATTTCCCAAGAACCAAAATCTAGATAATCCCAATCCGGGACAAGCCACTTCTTCCAAGCAACCATGGGAAAGTTCAGTGGAATATCTTGCCTCCTTCACCTGTTCCAGCCTCAAAAACATTGAAACCCAAATCGGTCAACTTCCATCCCACGATAGTTCGCAGAAACCATCCAATTATTCCTAACTTCCAGCTTAACCATTAGCCAACCCTAAGGGTAATGTAAATGAAATTTCACATAGATCAGGAAATCAAATTGTTATACCTCAAGATAATTCATATAAACCACCTTTAAATGTTGACCTAGAAAATGAAAAGAAAAAAGAAACTTGAAAAGGAATATGAATCCATTACATCACCTCCTTTTATTCTGCATAGGAACCAAATTCCTTTTCCTCAATCCATTTCTAATCCAAATAAGTCCTTTGAACCTAATCCTGAAATGATCAACATATTTAGACATGTTGAAGTCTACATTCCTATCTTATATTCCATAAAACAATTCCTAAGTATACTAAGTTTCTCAAGGAGTTGTGTACCCATAATAGGCAACTTATGACCTTTTAAAAAGTTTCCACCCAACATTCTATTCCCATAAAGTGAAAAGATCGAGGGACCTTTACGGTTCCATGCCAAATTGGAAGTTCCAACTTTGATGATGCACTAATTGACCTAGGAGCCTCAATTATTGTCATTCCCAAATCCATATTCTCCAACCTTGGTCTAGGTCCCTTACATCTAAAGGGTGTCGTCATTCAATTGTCCAATCGAAGCATAGCTAGCCCTGGGGGGAATAATTAATGATGACCTTGTCCAAGTCGATGATCTTATCTTCCCTACTGATTTCTACGTCATTAACATGGATGGTGTGACAAACTCTTCTAGATCTCCCCTAATTCTAGGAATACCATTCTTTGTGACTATGAGAACTAAGATTGATGTCCATTTAGGCATCTTATCCGTGGAATTCGATGACCAAATGGTCAAGTTCAACATTTTCCATGCCATGTGATACCCATCTAAGGATCACTTTGCATTCTCAATCCATTTTTATGAGGACACTTCTAAGAGTCAATCGAACCCCAATCCACTATGTCCATCATGTTATAATGACAAAGGATCTTCTGAAATCTGCACCATGATTATCCAAGTCATAAATGGTGAATTTGATGTGGACCTCTCATTCACAGACTCCATCAATCTAGAGTAACTTGAAAACTCTCTCGAATCCAAAATCTACTCTGATCTCTACTACTCCACCTTGGACAGTATTAAGAATAATGAATCTAAATAAACTGAAGTCCCTTCCACTATTACTGAGTTTTCTAACCCACCAATGAAAGATGATACTGATTTGAAACCTCTACCTGAACACCTAAAATATGCATTCCCTTTCCATAATCACTCTTATCCTGTCATTATCTCTTCTTCACTTACCAAAACTGAGGTGTTAAAATTTGTTCAAGTGTTAGAGGAAAACAAAAAGGCTTTAGGGTGGACCCTAGATGACATACCAGGAATCAACCCTATCCTTTTCATGCATCACATCATCTTGGGGAGTCATCCAAACCAATTAGACAACCACAAAGAAGACTCAATCCACTCATAATTGAGGTAGTTAGGGAAGAGATCATAAAGCTTCTTCAAGCTGGTATTATCTACCCAATTTTTGATATTGAATGTGTTAGTCCAATTAAAGTTGTACCTAAGAAGGGTGGGATAACTATTTTACAAATGAACCTGGAGAGATAGTCACAACTACAGTGAAGAACAAATGGTGTGTGTGCATCGACAATAGGAAATTTAATGTTGAAACAAGAAAAGATCAATACCCTCTTCCATTCCCTATTCAAATGCTGGAACGATTAGCCATAAAGACACACTATTTATTTCTTGATGGATACACCGGCTACTTCCAAATCCCAATCACACCTCAAGACCATGAAAAGACTAATTTCACATACCCCTTTGGAACATATGCATATAGAAGAATGCCTTTTGGCCTTTTCAATGCTCCTGCAACATTCCAGAGTTGTATGATGAGTATCTCTTATGAATTCATTGAACATTGCATGGAAATCTTCATGGATGACTTCACTATTTATGGTGATTCATTTGAGTCTTGTTTGAATTCACAATCTCTAGTCCTCCAAAAGTGTTTCAAGTGTATCCTTGTGTTAAATTTGAAAAATATCACTTCATGGTTTCAAATGGGATTGTTCTAGGGAACATAGTTTCAAAAGAGGATATTGTTGACGATCCTACCAAAAATGACGTGATCCAATCACTTCCTGAACCCAACTCTATTCGAGACATCTCTTCATTCCTCGGTCATGCTGGTTTCTATCATCAATTCCTCCATAACTTTAGTAAAATTTCCCTCCCACTCACCTAGTTTCTCCAAAATGATTTCCATTTCCATTACGATGAGGTTGGAAAGAGATCCTTCATTGAACTCAAAACTGCTCTCACATCTGCCCTAATAATCCAACCCCCAGATTAGTCCATACCCTTTGAGTTGATGTGTGATGCTTCTGATTGAACTATTGGGGCTGTTCTTGGTCAAAGAAGAGAAAATATTCCCCATGTCATCTATTATACCTCAAAAACATTGGATAAAACTAAATCTCACTACATTTTCACTGAAAATGAACATTTAGAATTTGTTTTTTCCTTAGATAAATTTTGGACCTACCTCTTAGGTGTCAAAATCATCATCTTCACAGACCATTCTACGATAAAGTTCTTACTCGTGAAAAGTGACTTCAAACTGATGCTAACAAGATTGATACTAATGCTACCAGAATTTGACCTAGAAATAAAAGATATACCAGGAAAAGGAAACCCTATGGATGATCACCTGAGTAGAATTTATAATTCTTCTCATTCAGAAATCATTGATCCTGAATTCCCCATTGAGAAAATTTCATCTCTCACTCCATAGTTACCATGGTATGCCCTAATTGTAAATTACATTGTTTCTGCTGTTTTTCATGAAAACTTTTCAAAAGAATAAAAAATGAAGCTGAAAAGTGATGGAAAATACAAGTTTTGGGAAGAAAATAAACTTTGGAAAACCAAGGATGACATGGTAATAATGAGATGTGTCGATGAAAATTAAAATTCTTCCATATTATAATTTTGTCACTCAATGCCTGGTGGTGGCCACTTTGGACCACGAAGGACCTTCCGAAAGGTCCTAGACTATGGATTCTTCTGGCCTTCACTCTTCAAGGACTCACATGTGTTTTTTCAATCATGCCCCACTTGAAAAATGTTTGTCACAATTTCAAAGTGAAATGAAATGCTCCAAAAACCATAAATTTTCTTTGAGATCTTTGATGTTTGGGGCATCAATTTCATGAGACTATTTCCTCCTTCCAATGGATACTCAAACATCCTTCTTACATTCGATTATGTTTCTTGGTGGGTCAAGGCCAAACCCACTATAAAAGATGATTCACATACTGTTAGTGACTTCCTAAAGACACAAATCATCCACTGATTTGGCACACCATGTGCCTTGATAAGTGAATTAGGAACACATTTCGATAATAGAACCATGGAATATCATTTTAAAAAGAATGGGTTTTTACATAAAACATCAACTGAATATCACCCACAAACAAATGGAATGGCTGAACTTTCTAATAGAGAATTGATAAGAGTGCTTGAGATAATTGTAAAACTCACCAGAAAAGACTGCCCTCGAAGACTTGGTGGAGCACTTTGGGCTTATAGAACTACATATAAAACACCCATTGGGATGTCCCCTTTTAGGGTAGTTTTTGGTAAAGAATGTCATCTACCAGTTAAAATCCAACATAAGTCTTTTTGGGTAGTGAAAACTTTTAATTTTGATCTTGAAAAAACTGGTGAAGAAATATTGTTGTAATTGGCTGAACTGGAGGAGCTTCAACACGATTCCTCTGAGAATTCTAATCTATACAAAGAAAAATCCAAGGCACTCCATGATAAACACATCCTGAGAAAGGTATTTCATGAAGGTGAAAAGGTAATGCTCTTTAATTCTCAATTTCGGCTTCACCCAGGTAATCTTAATTCTCGTTGGGAAGGTCATTTTGTTATTACTAATGTTTACCCATTTGGTGTAGTGAAAATACAAGAACCCTCTTCCAAAAGGACATTCACAGTTAAGGGGCATCAGTTAAAGTATCACCATGAGAGGACGCACAATCCTGGATCAACATCGACTTCCACTGGATCCCCAACTTCTGTAGTCGACCCACCACTAAATTGAGATGTCGACCCACCAAATCCAAACCAAGGGGCACCTCTTTCCCTTTAACTCCCTATATCTCTTCCTCTCTCTAACTCTTTCTTCTTTTTCCTTTATATTTAATTTTTTACCACTTTCTTCATCAAACAATTTCTTTTTCTATTTCTATTTTTTGTGGTTGTGTACTTTAAAGAACAATAAAAAAACTAAAAAATGAAAAAAATGAAAAAAACCCAAAAGTGTCATACTTACTCACAATTAATTTTCAAATTTTGTCCAACCATTTTGAGGAGTCAAAAGACATGGTTTCATCTAAATTTTTTTTGTTTTCATCATATATTTAGATATTTAATTTTTTGTCAAGAATAATTTATTTTGAATGCTCAGTTATTGATTTATAAAATGGTTTTCCCCAACCTGGAGAACCAACATTGGATTTCAGGCCAGGGCTACCTATGGCCATCTTTTCAAAATGTTGGTTTTCACCCCCATTTTTGGGTCTTTAGTTTGTGGACCTTCGAGCTGAATTTCCTACTTTAGTGTGTATTAATATGATATATGAATTTTATGAACCACATGAGAATCAAAATAGCCATATAGCCTCTCATTTACCTTACATTAATCCTTCTTTTCAAATCCACTTCGATCCTATGAAAACCTTTTCTTTGATAGCCACATTACAAGCCCAATAACCTTTCCCATCCAATATCAACATGGATTTTCATTGCATAATTTTTTTTTAAATTTAATTGTGGGGGGTGGATTTAATTTTGGTTACCCTTTGTTGATTTCACCATGTTATCATATGCTTGAGGGAAAGCATCCATTTCAGTGTGGGGTAGAGGTTGTCATTAATTGTGTTATGGGGAATGTAATGTACTTTAATTTATGTAATTTTTTAAATGTTATTTAAAAGTGTTCAAAAAAGTTTAAAAAAATGAAGAAAAAAAAGGTTGTTTCTTGGGTTGGTCAAAAATCACTCTTCCTCAACCTTTGATCTTGTTATAACTATTACAATTTGTGTTGTGTGAAGATCAATCATGGGTTGGGATATGAGTGTGAGATCTTTTACAAGTTCAACTTTTGAAAAAAGAGAAAAAAAATTAAAAAATAACAATGAATTATATTCTTATGTCATTAGGAGAAGTTTTGCATTTTGTAAAATTTTCATCTTCTCATACCCTTCACTTTTGTTTGGTGAAAGAGTGAACCACCACAAATGAATTTTATCATCTTGAGAGGTGTGAGTTTTAAGTGTCCACATTTTCCATTCCTAAATTTGAGCATAGAAAATTGATTTAGTTTTGGAACATTGTTTCTGTAACAACTTGTGGTGGAATTCAAAATGTAAGAGTGAAATAGTCTAAACCTCCCCTCATTGGAGAAAACAAAATTTTACTATTTGTTAGTGAGTGAAAATTATTTTGTTATGTTTTTATATTTGTTCACATGGGGACATGAAAAAGACTAAGTGTAGATTAGTTGATGTTATTAACATTTTCATGACTTATTATATACTCACTTTACTTATTTTATATGAAATGTGCCTAATTTTTGTGAAATATTAATGTTTTAATACTAAGTATAACTTTTGAGCATTTTTATAAGTAGTCCAATTGAGATTGATTACTATTTTATTTATAAATCTCACCCTATAGATTCAAATTGTGTTTTTATTGTTTTTATTTATTCCTTATATCATTTCCCACATATAATTAGAAGGAATAATAGGCCAATTCTTCTATTTAAAGGCTCATATGGTCAACACATAAAGACCCAAAGAATTTGTGATGAAACTGGACCATCAATGATGATAGAGTTATTGGTCTAAATCCCGAAGCAAAAATTTTATGAAACTCCACCATCTGTTCTAGATTATCAGAAGGAATCGTGGATAATAATTTTAAGTTCCAATTACAAGAAAAAGGGGCCCAAATAATTCCTTGAAGTCCAGCCCACCATTCTGTCCAAGAATTAAATTCCGAGAACTATTCATGACATATCTCATGATGTAATCATCAAATCGAGCTAAAATTTTTCAGTGTGAAATAGGAGATATAGGTAGTCGATTTTGATAAAAAAATCATTCGTTTTTAAAGGCATCTTCCTCTTCAAAAACCCTTTCACATTTTGGACATCAAAAATATTGAATTGAAATGGACAGATTAGAGATTCTTTTAATCAAACAGACATAACGTTGGCTACATAGGTCCAAATGACTCCAAACATTGAGAGTAGTCCTAAAACATTATTATCTACAACTTTGAATAAGAAGCTATCTCAAGATTCTGCTGTCTATATGCTCATATCATCGAGCGAAGTGGAGGGACAGATTGGGAATGCAAATAGTCCACTTCCTTGGGCTATAATTACATCCCCCACCTCTCTTAAAAAGGGGTAGGAATTTCAGAAGAGAGGAGCACATATTGGCAGGAACAAATCCTTTAAAATGGCTTGGGAGGAACTTCCATAATCATTTTTTCACTTGAGATACCATTCCTCCTCTCATTGATTCCTTTAACTTTTGTGTTCTTCTTCATTTGTAATCTTGTAAGTTTTTGTTTTAAATTCTGTTTTAATGCAAGTTTCTTATTCAATATCTCTTATTCTAATCCACCTTCTGTAGCTTAATATTAATTTTCTTAAAATAGTTTAAATATATCTAAATCCCCTTCCCTTCGTTTTCTTCCTCACTCAATCGAAAGTTTGTTTTTAATTATCATTAGTGTTCGTGTGTGTGTGTGTGTCGACGCACAACTCTTTTCTTATAACTTTGTTTTTATTCTCTTATTAATTTATCATAATAATAATTATAACCAGATTATTAAACACCCAAATGGATAAGTAAATATATCATTGGGGGTGTTATAATTTATTTATTTTAAGTGATTGAGAGCTTTTTCTTTATTAATATTCTTTGAATTAACACTTTGTATGTTGGACTTAACATGCCTGGATTAATGACTTGTTTTGCTTAACATGTGGTTTCCATGGATTATTGGAACCATAAATACACAACCATAAATAATATCTAATTGATATTAGAACCTTAAGGTATGATAAGGGTTTGATTAAATACTTAACACTTATGAATTGTAATCAATGTCAACTTGTGACATGGGTGTTCATTTAATGCTATATAAAGCAAAGCTCAAGGATATCACAAGATTAACTAACTAATGATGAAATCACCCCAATATTTATCAATTTGTTAAATCAAATATCATTCATAAATTATTTCATAAGCTCTGCAAACAAACACCCCAATCAAAAAAACAATAAACTAAAAACAAATGACTATTACAAAGTATCCTCACCGAGGATTCGACCCGAGTGATGATATACACATTAGCATAGCACCGAAACCTTGGCCAGTCGATAGGCGACAATAAGCCATGCGTTTCAGTCTCCATTACCCAAACTCTCGAGGTTTCCCTTCTTTCTCTTCCTTGTTGAGTCTAAGAGTTGGTTAAGGTATGCATAGTTAATCATGTTCCTTGAAAACCGGCACGGAATTATCACAATATCACTCACATTAGTGATGATCATATTTGACTTATCATCAATAGGTTGTCCATCATACTCAATGTTAATATAGTTATTTCTAGTTCCCTCTACTGTCTAAAACCAAGATAAATTAACTATGAAATGATTATTATATCGAGGAATCACATAATCATAAAAACAACTTATATGATATCTAAATTATGACACCTTTCATAAAATATGACTCCTTAAGTTTATTAGATGTTATTTTTAACCAACTCCTATTAAAATTCTTCATCATGGTTCATGAAGAGTTTGTGAATTCCCAAATCATATCCCTTGGGAGTGTCCAACCAAGTGTGTAGGAAGTCCCATTGTTAGGCACCAGATTACCCTGATTTCGGACCAAAACATCTTGTTGGAGTTGTTATACCTATGAATATCTATTCTAGAGCCAAATCCACGTGTAGTATCCAAACAGATATGTATTTCATTGAAACCCATCATTCTATCCTTTACCAAATTTCTAGTAATATTTCTTACATGTTGAATCATCCTTATAAATATCCATAGAGACATCTCAATACATATCCTTATAAATATACCTAGGGATCTTACTAAAAAAAATTTGTCCAAGTTTATAAAGGTTGACTAAACCCCTCATATGATACCAACTATAGAGATCTATGATTAACATACATGGATATCACATAATTTTAAATGAATATTTAGTACATTACAACAATACATGCTTGGGGATAAGTTAGTTTAGTGCCATTAGAAACATGGAAACAAAATCATATATCCTGGTGAAAGATCATAAGAATCTCCCATAATGGTATCCATCTTTAGTAATTCGACATAAAACCATTATTTGTTACCTCAAGAAAGTAAACATACGAAAGGGTGAGATCATGTTCCCAGTAAAAGTAAAAAAAGGGTGATAGGTTAACATAATCATGAGAATAATGTGTATGAGATTTTCATCGAAACATTAGAAGATAGTACATTATATATCAAATGTACTCTTGATTCCTAAGGAAATCAATGAACAGAATCCATAAGACCATAAAATTGACATAAGGAATGATATTGTGGCATACATATAAAATTATAACTTTTAGAACATTTAAAAATTGTAACAAGTTCACTCATTAAGTACATAACATCAGGCCCTTGAATAAACATATGGACATGGGAACTAATTCTATGCATAAAATTATGTACAGGAAAACTAGGTCCACACATAGAATTATGAACATGAAAACCAAGTCCATTAATAGAATTATGGACATGAAAACTGAGTCCATACATTGAATTGTGAACATGAAACTGTGTTCACACATAACATATATACCTCATGAGTTTCCCATCTATACCCAATGCATTGCAGGGATATATAGGTCCCGCACATTTTATAATGACATCATATATATATATTAAACAATATCATATGTAATCATATCATAACCCATGAAATAAAATTTGAATCATAAACATCTAATCATATCATAACCTATAGAAAAGATATTGGTTTCATAATCATTTTATATAAATCAAAAACCACAAAAATAAGTGGGTTTATTAAGCATTATTCTATCAAAACATAAACCATTAAGAGAAAAAATATTAATGGTATTTTTGAACAATAACAAAGTATAACATCATTGGTGTGGAAGGATTTTCAAAGAGAACTTGGAAAATTAATTTTCCTTAAAATAACTATTTAAAACATAAAAAAAAATCAAAAACCATTGTTTTGAAACCACATTAGAAACATATAAAAGAATCATGAAAATCATTTAAAACATTTCTTGAGGAAAATAACATTTATTTTTCTGAAATGGTATCCTTTTCATAAAATACCATTCAATTTTAAAAGAAAACATTTTATTTGAACATAACTTTGTAAGCATTCATAGTAATATTTAAGGAAATTAGTTTTTATGAAAATGTAAAAATACATTCATTCCATATATGTAAAAATCATTTTTCACATAATTTTTTCAGAAAAGTCAAAAAGTAAATCATTTGAAAAATGAAATAATTATTACATTAAAAAAATGCACTAAAAGTAAAACAATTTTGTAAAAACAACATTAAAAATTAGTAGGATAATAATAAAAAAATTATGAAAAAAAAATAGAAAACATGGACATGGAAGAAAATATTACCCAACCGAGACATAAAATGAAATAATCCCAAATGTGAAAGAGATTGTGAAATCAACAATCATCACGTTATAATTAATACAATCATATCCCAATGTAAAATTAAATTTATAAGAATATGTAAATATCATAATATTTAGGATAAGTCTCATAAAATACATTCATGGGATGTATATAGACCATATTGAAGAAACTAGAAGTGTGTGAGGCATGAGTCTCATAGAAAGAAAGGTGTGACAAAAATAATCCATTACCTTGTGTCTTCAATCTATTCATACTCGAACTAGATACCTTTATAATAAATATAATTTTATTATACATATTTTATAGAATAATATTTTATATCTAATACCACATACATTTTGATTATGACCTTATATTACCCTCTTTTTAATGATCTTATGTTCAGGTTTTAATTCAGGTAATATTCTCTTTGTTCTTCACATGTATCTTAATTTGATATATAATTGGTCCTAAAACATATATCGGGATTCCATTATATAAATCACGGGATAAATATCATTTATATCCAGTATATGTATATTATAATAATATATATCATAAATAACTATAAAATGGAATACATTGTTCATGGAGACGGTAAGTCGTACGTACACATGAATGTCATTCCAATTTTAAATATTATATTGAATGAAAGGGTTTAAATGAAATATATATATATATATATATCCTTATTCTAGTATCATACCATGATTGGTGATAATTAATAAAATCATCAATCATTTTTTCGTGAGGCAAGAGTTCATCGTACACAGAAACAGTATGCTCAATATCCTTTAAATGGAGATGTGTGTAAATGTAGATCTAACCTTTATCATAACAACATCATAGTATATTTTAGATAGTGTTGTGGTCATAAAATAATGGAATAAATTTAGTGTATGGATAGAGAAGTAAAATAAAGGAATGGAGCTTGAGAGATGATTTTAGCTCGAAATTTGGAAACTCCTTTTGGATTGTGCCAAAAGGCTTCATTAAGTGGCCTTTTGCCCAAGGTAGTGCTTCTATGATGACAGTAGGGATTTTGGGTGAATAAATGGGAATGGTTTGGTAGAGTGAAAAGGCTTTATAAGTATGAAAAATAGAGAAGGAGAGGATCCCTTTTAGATGAGAGAGGAGGGGAACTTTAGAAAAATCCAAAACTATTAATTTATTTTAAATTGATTTTAAATTTCAAATATCTAAAAAGTGATTTTTTTTATAATTTGATATGAGTATTGGTCTAAATCCCCTCAAACAATGAATTTGGGACATTTTTATGTCACAAAATGAACCTTATCTTTTTTTCCTTAACCATTGGTCAAATAATTTAACTCTTACAGTGACTAATTCATTGATGGAATAAAATTACTCAAATGATATTTCTTTTAATATTATTAATTTCTTTTATTTTATTCTTCCTTTAATAAATCTACTACTACATCATCATTGTGTCACAATTAAATTTATTTATTTAGTGTTTAAAAATTATAAATAAATTATAATGACTGACAAAAATTTCCTTGATTTATAATTAATATTGATAGTCTAATTTATAATATTTATAACCCTATATTAAACATTATTTAGTTATTTGAGGTTGAATATGACTATTTTAACTCTTATTTTAATAAAATATAATTAATGTCTTAATCTTACACAAGTGTCTTAAAAACAATCATAGATTTTACCTAATATTTATTTGGGTCTTCAAACACTTATAAAAAGAAATTAAAATATATTTTAATGTAATTTTATATTTTTATAATATTATTTTTACCTTTAATTTCCTTATTTACCTTTAACCATGTTCAATAAAATTAAAAATTTACAATTAACCAAAACTTATTTTGATCATATGAGACCAAATTTTACATACTAATGACAACCTTTTATATACATTTTTATAAATTCAATTCACAGAAGCTGTAAAATTCTGTTTACTACTAGTCCCACAAATGTGGCTAGAAGGTGAGTAAAAGAGGCATTCAAAAGTTCAATAATTTATTAAATCTAATTATATTAAAAAAATGATTCCAATGGACTAAAATGGATTAATATATGTATTATTTATGTATTTTGACATTAAAATCATTTTAATGTAAAAATAAAGTTTTACATGAAAAATTCGGTTTTAAACTAATATGCAGTATTTTTTACTATTCCCCAAAAATTGAAACATCTCATCAAAATACTAATAATTCTCCCTAAGATAATTTTGATATTCCAAATTTAAATATAATGTCTATTTTATCAAAATAAATTTATATTATTTTCAAAAAATAATTTTAATTTTTATAGAAGTACATGAAAAACAATTCATTTTATAAAATAGCAGTTTTAAACATATAACGATTTTACAAGAAATTATATTTTTCATTATTAAAAACATTATACCTAATATTTAAAAAGTAGTTATTACTATTCATATTACAAGATTAATAGATAGGTTATAAATATCTTAATTAAATAATTATGATTGGAATGTGTTGTTTCATAGAAACATAGTGTTGTGTTTAACACTTGCCAATTTGGTGTAGTGTGTAGTTCGCGCTTCAATTATTGTTGTGTATTACATAATCCAAAACAAAGTGATATTATATAATAAAAAATAAATATTCATTGTTTCATTAAGTGAAAATATCAAAATAAAAATATTAAATTCACAAAATCTTCTGTTGTTACATTATAGGTAAATTTAACACTTATCTATTTAGTTTGACACCCGAAAAACTCATTTTTACCATAACCATGGTAATTAATTTTTACATTTTTCAATATAAATATTTTTCAAAAAATAATTTGAACTTATTCAATAAAATAAAATTCTATGAAAAAAATTGGAATCAATTTTTCAAAATTTCATTCAGTTATTTGGCATTATTGAATTTAAAATAAATCTCATTTATGCAACAAGAAAGCGAGTTTTTAAAAAGAAAATGATCAAAAGTTTACAAAGTTTTTATATCAAAATGAAAATTGAAATTGATTCTAATTACCTCAATTTAATTAATGTATGTATAATTTAATTATTCCTTCCTTAATAAAAATTAAAATATAATTTTACATTATAAAAATACTAAAGTAAAAAAGGAAGATTTCAATTAAAATTGAGTATTTTTCACTATTCATCAAAAAAAACTAAACTTATCAAACAATTTAAAAAAACAACGAAATTTAATTTTGAAAATATTATTTAATAAAATTAGTTTATTTTTTAGAATAAATTTTCTTTAATATTTAAATTTAAATTTAAAAAATCAATCAAAATGTTAAAAAAGAAGGCTTTCGAGAAATGAATTTTTTCAAGCATAAGATGCTTTTATATTAACTCTGTAATATAAAAATCATTTTATGAATATAAATTAAAATTTTTTAATATATAATATATACATTTCATTTTTAAAAATTCCTCATTATTTATTATTTTAATTAATTATAATGGAGAAACAATATGCACTTTAATATAGTTTCCCGAAAATATTAGTATTTAAATCTAAAAATATGTACTAAAATTCAATATAAAGTTGATTAAAAGGTAATTATGTGTATTAAATATTACTAAGTAATATTTATATTACTTTGAAACATAATTTTTTATTTAAATTAATTAATTTATTAAAATGAAAAGATAGTTATACAGAAATAATTATTTTTCACTATTCATTGAAAACAAATATTTTTTGAAAAATCCAAAAATTTCACCATAAGTTAATTTTGATATGATTATTTCAAAAACAAAGTTCATTTTGTCAACAAAAATTTATAAAATATCTATAAAAATTTTAAAATATTTTTTTGTAAGAAATTCAAAAAATTGATGAAAATATATTTATGGTGAATACAATTTATTTTTAAAAAAATATTATTTATGTACTAAGAATTTATAATTAAATTTATATTTATTTGGAAATTTATATTTTAATTTCATAATGTATTTAATACTATTCATATCGGCTTATTTAACTTCTTTGTTATAATTTCCATATTTAAAGTAATATTATTTCATTGTTCACTATTGCTCGGTGTCGCGTGTAATCCATGATTTTGAAGAATTTATTTGTTTTTTTTTTGTAATTCAAGATAAACTAGGTGTTATTTTTAACTCCATATATAGTCAATTTTACATATGAAAAAAGATATCAAATATATAAAATTCACCTGAAATGAATATTTCACAAAATATTATGGTGTCAGATTCTACCCCCCCCCCCCCCCTTTAAATGAATTTCACCCTTAAAATTCATCTTGGTAATTAGGGGATAACCATCTGAATATTCCTTCATAGAAACCAACATCATAAAAATCCTTAATAAAAATCATCTTAGATAAGGTAAATGGATGTGAAAACGTCTGCTATAATTAAACGTGATGGGTTTCCAAAAAAGAGGAAATAGTTGGGAATTGAAAACATGGGCATATAAGAGAATCCGAACACACAAATACTGATATATAGTGATAGAGAACATTGATCACAATAAATTCAATTATCCATAAAACATTAATGACAATGAAACCATAAACTAAAGATGCATGAATATGATCATTGATATTTTAAAAAATAAAGACTATATAGAACAATTTTATTTCATAATCATTTTCCTAATATTGGAGATTTAAAATTCTATCAATGGTGATAAAATATGAAAATGTACTTACTTGATATCTTGTAATTTCATAGGAAAAATTTTATCCATTGGTTGTTCTATGTTCAATTTTAACTTCATGTCATTCTCTAAGGTATTATTTTTTTCATTCCTAAAGCACTAAATAAAATCCATAATATAATGATAACATACATGGATAATTATCCAATGAATAAAACCAATTATTATTGAATTTATGAAATATATCAAATAATGTTGTAAACTCTATAAATGATAAAATTAACCTATTTTTTCTAAAAACAATAATCAGTTCTGATGTCTTTATTTTTATCAAATTTACTTTATCCAAATAAATTGTCCCTTTATTCCAAAATCATTATAGGAACATAAATAACATATTAATGGTTATATTTCCCTTAATAATTTTTTACATAAATATCACATTTCTATTAAATAACTTTTCATGTTCATCATCATCTTTCAACATGATCATTAAAATCATTGGCGAAAAACATATATAGAAAAAATCCTTATATATTTTACAATTCATATAACATATTTATTCAATCCAAATAAATTAGTACATAAATCCTTATACATCAATGATTCTAATAGAATAGGCACATCCTTGGCCTAGAAAACAATTCTTGGTTTGGGGAATTATGTTGGGTAATTTTAAAGTTTCCCACAAAAAAGACATTGAGCTCCTTAATATAATTTCAATATATGAAAACCTTTTCTACAAAGATAACATATTCCCCAACATTTGAGATATTACTCAATGTACTTATTCCCACATTCTTGAAATTTTGGGAGTCAAATCTTTTTTCCTCTATGTTCATTACCATATGAACATTCATAAAATATCAACTTCTTCTTAATTGGTTTTTTAGGAATATCATAGAAGTTCACATTGTTAATCATATGTTTGGATAGATGGTTAGGAATAATCACAAAATATTTATCTTCAATCATAATCAAATATTTTTCCTTATATTCATTGACTTATCCCCAAAATTCAATGTTAACATGAATCCATCCCATTCAATAAATTGACTAAAACTAAAAAGCATAGTGTAAGAAAATAAATCAGGATGAAAAACCACATAAGGATAAAAAAATAACTAATTGTATTTATAAATCATAGATCCTTGTTCAATCTATGATACCTTAGATTTACTCTATGTCAATAATTTTTATCATCTATTTAAATTATTCATGATGCTTTATAATGTGTTTTTTAATTTCAATAATGTATCCCCCATAAGAGTCAAACCAGGTGTCTAGAAAGTCTCATTTTCATGCACTAGAGGAGGATTGAGTCTAGATCAATAAGCCCTATTATATTTATTACTCCTCCATACCTTTTTCTCAAATCCACATCTACTTATATTATAATGACATGGATGTAATTTCTTAGAAGCGGCTGGCTCTATACATTAAAAACATTCCACTAAATTTTCCTACACTCTTATTTATTCATAGAATTATCATTATACATGTTAATAGGTATATCACTATGGTTTTATCATTCTAGATTTAAAATTAAAAATAAAAACTTCCTTTTATACTAAATATAGAATCTTAGTCTTCCCATACAGAAATATTGTATCTTTTTATAAGGATATTAAATTTATTACAAAAATACATGCCTTAGTACTATAATAGTTAATTGTATTTTAAAACATGGGATAATATCATCTAAACTTTTGAAATATCATTATTTTTGACCATAAATATCTTATCATTTAGTGCCCATTAAATAAATACCCTAATTAAAAACTTTATTCGTAACCTTGGAAAATGATACATAACTAACAGTTATCCCAGATGTTGGGTAAGGGTAAACAAGGGAGATAAGTAAGAATAATATGAGGGTGAATGTATTATAAAATTAATGTAAAAATGGAATAACATACCCTATATATAATAGGTCCTAACCATGATTCGTAGCATAAGTATTGGCATTACAAAAGTCGTGAATCATTAAGAAATCAAATAGCATGATCCATGGGAGAATATGATTGGTATAAGACATAAAATTATTGCATACACATAATAATTTGAAATAATTCATATATTTGTCGAGGATTACTTCCAAGTTTGTCCTACTGTAATACTTCCACTCCCCAAACCATCATAGTAGTAATGGTTAACTCCCTAAACCATTATATTGGAAGAATTCATTTCATAATACTATTTCACTCTCTATTCTAGTCTTGTATGTCAGAGGATATATAAATCTTTACCTAATACTTTGAAGGAAGATATAGGTCGCACCCATCACATAATAAAAACTATACATTTGTGTTCCACAGTGTCATAAATATTCATCTTATCATTACCCATGAAAAGAAATGGAATTCATAAAAATTTCATTATATAATAACCTATGGAGGATAGACATGTTTCATAATCATTTCATCATTTCATTATATCATAACCCATGAAAAAAGTAGTGTGTTTCATAATAATTATATCATGGTATAACCTATGGAAGAGAAATAGGTCTCATAAACATTATTCTATCATAAACATAGATCATTCAGAAAAAAAATTCGTATCATTTGATAATATCCCATGTAAGGAATAGGAAACATAGAATTGTTTCATATTAAATGAAAAATGATTTCTAAATATTATTTAAAACATTTCATGAGGAAAACATACTTTACACATTGAAAAAAATAAAATTCATTAAAATATAAATATTTTTAAAAAAAAAATCACTAAAAATATCATTTAAAACTTATAACGAAATCTTAGAAATCATTTAAAACATTTCTTGAGAAAAATAACCTTTCCACTTTGAAAACCCCTTCTTAAAACATAAAACACTTATAAAATACATTTCACATTGAAATCATTTTTTTAAAATCTAAAAAATTCCAAAATATTAAGGAAATTGACATCACTAAAAATAATTTGGAAACCTTTCATGGAAGCATGAAATAATTAATCAGTCATCACAATAGGAAATTCTATTGTTATCATGTAGGTTTAATATAAATAATCATTTCATATTTTTATAAAATCCAAAGAGGCATTGTATTTAAAATGAAAGTAAGATTACTTTCATAACACATTAAAGAAATAAAACATGGGTAAAAAATTTTTTAATAATAATTTTACAATAATAAAACATTTTTTTTAAATCATGTTTTTGGATTAAAACATATTTCTGACCGAAGAGAGAAGTGATGATGGTTTTTCTTAAAAAAAATTATTTTGAATAATTTTTTATATAAATAGATTAAAAATTAAGTTAAAACATATATTCTAAAAATACAACCATAGTAGAAGAAATTATTGAGTTTATTGAGATATAGATCATAAAATTTCATTATTTTTAGATAAATCATGAGCAATCCTGATAAACGATAAGATTGTTTCATACAACTCTTTCCACATTGGTAAATTTGAATTGTTTGAATGATGAAGGAATTAAATTACATGAAACATAAAATAGTATGATAATAAAAAAATCATGATATTATATGTCAAGGGGTCTATACACACACCTCATAACATAATATAGGGGCATAACAAGACTTATATCTCAAAGAAGGAAACTGGAGACAGAAATACCATAACGCATTATTAAAAGTTTGACTGGAAATTTAACATAAAGAATAAAATCAATTCAAAATTTAAAGATCATTAATATAATTTTATTCATGATATATCATGTCATATATTAAGTATATACACTAAAAAATATAAAAGAGTAGTTAATTTGAATATGTCTCCGATAACTGAAAGAGAGACTAGAAATCCCTTTATGATTTGTTAACTTTTAAACTATAATCCCCCTCTAAAAGATATCGTAAAATGGATATATAAGTTCAAATTATTTTAATTATGTTTATAATTAAAAACAATCATGGTCATCTTATACACAACATAAAATAATCATGTGGTCAACATGACATTTGACTCACAAAAAATAAAAGTGATAAAAAAATCCCTTACAACTGTAGTAATATTTTGAATTATGATCCCCAATAAAAATTAAAATAATGAATCAAAAAATATCATCAAAAAGAAGAAATTTATTATATAACATGATTAAGGGAAATTATGTGTTGCACACAAATGAAACGATTGGTGATTTTAATATGCCTCCAGGAAATAATAGAGAGACTGTAAATATCTTACATTAAGTCTCCAATTCCTTTGTACATATTTGAAAATATTGTATAATAAATATATGTTTTTGATAAATATATTAAATAACCATAATTATATATATATCAAACCATATATCATTTAATTATGTCCATTTATTACATATTTATTAACAATTCCATATTAAATTTCCATTTTGTGTAATAACTACTATATTTTTCGTATATGTTTTGATCTATTATTTTTTTACTCATAAATTTATCATGGTAGAAGAATATTTATAATACTAATAATGATACCATTATAATATTTATATATCAGTTATACTTTTATGAATCATGCAATGTATTAAGAGTGAATTTTAGCGCTTTATGCATAAAAAACCCAATTATGGATATTCTTTTATTGGTGTGTGTGATGAATTGGAAATTTATTAAAGCACAACCAATGGATGAAATTATGTTTATGATATATAATTGTATCATGTTATTATATTTCAATATATTCTTATATTGTAAATTAATTCCCCAACAATTAGAGATAGATCACAAAAAACTATTATCCAATTACATTGATATCTAATGAATCATGTGGTATTTTATATCTTCAAAGATATATTATTTTCATTCCTATAAATACCCATTGGTCACTCAAATTCTTGTAATCAATGAAATCTATCATTCTCTATAATTATTTATGCATTTTCTCTTTGTCCACATTCTCATTTTCAACCAATGTTCTCCTAGAGAGAAACCTAGTTATGTGTTATTCCTTATGAACATTGTTCTTTCATTTTTCTCTTACAAACAGGATGTTTTATTACAAATTTTTATAATATGTGATCTAAATAATAATAATTGTAAAATAGAAAATCCTGGATTATGATGATATTTTTAAATTACAAGATAGTAATTTATTTTACATGGGTATAATGTAACACCATGAAATTTTCAAATTTTAAAATTGTATTCGATATAATATTGGACATAAAACACCAATATTAAAAGAAAATATAACACCTTCAGAATTTATGATATATTTATTTTTAAATAAATTCAAAATATTTCATTAAACACAAGACTAATTTGAGCATGACTAACACGGAACACTTAGTTTTCCTTGCATTATATGCAAGATTGAGTTTAAATGAAAAATGAAATACTATTATTTAATATTATATTTTTAACCAAACTATTGGAATGAAATGTATGAAAAATAATAACTAAAATATGAAAAAATATATATATTGATTTGAAATAAAATAATAATCATTTAAAAGAAAACAATGTTTTCTTAAACGTAATATTTTTTCAGAAACTAGTATTATTCATTCTTTGCAATCACAATTAAAATTTAATTTTTACAAAATTTAGAAAATTTACATTAAAAAATAAATTTCATTTTTAAAATATGAATTCCAAACTTTTCATCTGTTTATTTATTAGAATTTTCTAAAATGATTCATTTTTATATTATTAGTGAAAAATAATAAATTTTCATTGAAAATGACTTTTCATATTAAATTTATGTAAAGATAAATTATATTTTTAAATTGTTTTAATATAAAATTAGTTTAATTATATTTCAATTAAACCATGTTATTTCGTTTAAATAATTTTAATATTTAATTTTTATTTAAAAAAATTGGAAACTTTTGACCATTTTTTCTTTAATACCACGCTTTCTCTACACGTATATGGGATTATTTTTAAATTATAACTTTCCACTTATTTGACTTAAATATGGAAAAAAAATCATTTTTTTAATAATAATAATTTATAATTGATAATATGGTAAAAGTACATTTTTACAAAAATTGAAATTGAAAATATTAAAAATTAATTATCGTGGATAAGGTTAAATTGGATTTACCAAAGGTGAAAATAAGAAAATAATGGTTAAAAATAAACTACCAACATTTCCAAAAATCCATTCACTAGAGATTATTCACATTATCAATTATAGGTTCTATTATTTTCTATTTGGGATGTTTTTTAATCATAAAACCATGGCTATGATTAAATATTTTCCGAAAATTATAAGTTTTCCAAGAACCTCCCTTATAAGTGGTCACCCCCTAATCTATTCGTTATTCCTTAAAACAAATTTATTTGGAAAATAACTAACAAATTAACTTCCCATAACCCTTATACTCATATTATAAGAATTGTTTGGAAAACAATTATCACCTAGGAAGTCTTTGGGGAAAACATAAGAAGGATACATAATAATGTGTAATGTTCTTCAACAAGCGTAATAATTTTATTTCATTCTCCAACTAATTAAATTATTTTTAAACCATAGTGATATAATAAAATCAGTATCTCAAATATATATTATTTTTAAAAAAATATATGTTTTTTACCGAAAATAATGTCCACTTCCATCAAATGGTTTATGAAATCATATTTCATGTGTATGGAGGACTACCGCCTCGTGAACTGATATCATTCATTATACCATTAAATCCTTTCACAGTTGGGTATGATCAAGGATATTATTTATATACACTATTTTCATAATGTATCTATACTTATTTATTAATTGTATCATATATTTATTTTTACGTTATATTCTATTGGAGATATGATAATGTCTCTCTTGTGTATTGCAGAATTGCACCTCGCGAAGTTATGTGATTCATCATTCATTAATACTTCACATGGAAGGTCATAAGAAGAATTTTAATTATTTTATGTCACATAAATGTCATAAATATTATATTAATGACATATTTAACATTATTTAATGTTATTATATAATTTTATTTCGCAAATTTCTTCTGACTTAAAGATGATAATATCATTCATGTACGTGTGGAATACTGCCTTCATGAAGTAATGTGACTTTATTTTCATCATCACACCTCATGGATGACCTATATAAATATATAATATGATATATGATATATTATTATTATTATTTAAATATTATATATTACTTACCTACTTTCCAAAATGATCATTGAAAAATGGAACTCATGTGTATGTACGTCTTACCAACTCCATGATCATAACATACTTCATTTCTCAAAACCATATTTCATGATTGGTATTAAAATTATTTTATATGAAGAAATATGATAAATATTTCATTATTATTATATTGGTCATGATTAAACTATTTAATACTTGAAATTATTTGATCTTTAATGGAAAAATATGAATAAGAAAATAAGGCAATTAACACTGAAAACAATGAAAATAATAAAAACTTATTAATGAATTGTTGATAATATCTCACAAAAGGGTCACATATGATATTATAGAAATAAATATTGGTTTATTATATTTTTATTAATTTTCTAAAACTACAATATTAGAAGTTACATAATTTTAAATCAAATGGAAGTGTGGGGTAAGATATTATTTATCAATTTCCTTTCATTGAGGTTTATATGTATGTTATGCACTAATTTATTTTATATAGTGTTTACAATACCCTTTTAAAATTTAATGTCAGGAATACTTCATACTTCATGAAATTTTATATGTCAATTTTAATTATTTCATTTAAGTGCATTTGATTTGAATATGACCAAGTCGTAACGTATTTTGTCTCAATTTAATTTCACTATGCCATATGGTAACTTTATGAATCTAATTTCATTTATATGGTGTATATAGTTCCCATTTGAAATGAAAGAGAATTAATAATTCATTATTTATGGTATTTAAAATTTCAATTTGAATTAGTTCATCCAATGGGATTTTACATGATAATTACCATATAGTAAATAATTACATAACTCAATTTCTTTTCATTGGGTAATATTACTTCTTCTTTGTCATTAATATCCAAAAATTATGTGTATAATATAATTTTATTATCTTATATTGTGTTTAAAATTTTTCTATGTGGATTTATAGTTGTTATACATAATGGATTAATTTATTAATTCTAACTTAATCATTATGATCATCTTATGGGTTTATATCACAATGGCATTATAATCGAGATTATTTATTCTTGATTTGTAGTTAATGGAAATAATTTTTTCATTGTCGAATAAACCAACTTTATTTTCTTATCATTTTGTTCTTCATGATATTTTCGTGTAATAGTACCATTTTTCTAATTTTTTGGGGGTTAAAATAACTGTAAAAATGTTTTTAAGAAAATATGACATTATAACAATTTCTAGATGTCATGGCCACTTAAAATTATCTATGATTATTTTATAAGTTTATAAAATTATTTTCAATGAATATTATTTTAAATATTTTTTCTAAACATTTAGTTTAAAAAAGATATTTCAAAAATAAAAATTATATTTTCCTTAAGATTATTTTTAAATATATTTTAATGGTATTTCTAATTATCAACAACATCCACCCTTTCATGTACTTATGATCTACTAGGGATATATTGTATTTATGTAATAAATATTATTTTCTTGGTTGAATTATTATTAGTTTAATTGATGATGTACAATTTTATTACTTTTTTCTATTTGACTCATAATAATTTAGGACCATGTTTATTTATTGGGGTAAGTATTAACATTTCATATGTTAGGTATTTAAATAATAATTTTTATGTGAATTTAATTTCAACCTTCTTATATGAGAAATTCATTAGACTTGGTATGTGATGGTTAGATCCCACTATATCCCCTCCATGAATCGGTAGGTCTCATGAGACAAACAAGATATTGTTTTTTCCATGGCTATACCCATTTATATAGATTTCATGGAACAAGATATTGATGGTATTAGATGTCTTAATAGGAAGCATAGGTTGTATTATATGTCTTGGAATGAGACATTTATGGTATTTTTTATATTTATATCATTATTAATTCCATCATTATTAATTCAGTTATTGATATTCTATGTGATTATTTGATTATTTAGAATATATATGGTTAAGATTCATCCTCATGTGATTATTTTGTGTCATTATATAAGAATTATTAATTCCTTCTATATTATGAAAAATTTATTGATTAAATAGAATGTGTTTCAATTATTTAACTTCCCATATTGATTATACCTTATTTTTTCATATCTTGTGTTGTATTCTACCCTTACTAAGAATCTGATCTCACACCATTATTATTTTTTCCCCATGATACCTAGAATGATTTTATCATTTTAATGAATATATATGATAAGAGAAATATGGTATTTCTCATGAAAGTACTTTATTTTATTCTATGTTATCAAATTTAGATGTGATTCAAGTATGTATCTACTTTACAAAGACTACAACATTAATCCATTCATTGAGATGTGATTCATTTTATCTTATATTTTTGTAATAAAGAAGAAACCAACTCTAGGCATATAGATTTGGGGTTTCTATATTAATATTTCTAATAAATGTTTGGGAAAGTACCATAATAGCCATTCAATCAACTAGTTTCATCACATTCCAATTTATGTGGAGAGGATTCCCTTTAGATATAATCTTTAGATGAGTCCATTAAATATTTCAAATACAACCACTAAATAAAATCATCAACCAATTTTACAAAATGATTTTCCAAATTTCTAACATTAATTAAACATTTATAGATTGTTATCTATATTTTACACCTCCTTTAAACTTTTACAGTTTCTTGTACATTTCTTTTAACATCCTTTAATAGTATGTATTTTTTTAAAGGCTTTGATTCTCCAAAATTTGAAACTTTCATGCCATACACCTACCACTAAAAAGTAACCCATCAATTTTTTTTATTTTTCTTCCATATTAAATCATTATTTACGTCCAGACACATTTTAAAAAAATATATTATCTCTTTGATAAACCAAAGAATATAGCACTTGGTAGTAATTTTTAGGATTCATCACTAAATAAACTAAAAGTGTATTCAAATCACTTATACCCTCAATTATCCTTTAATATTACATGGTTCCCCAATATGAATAAGATCATTCTATCCATGCTATGGTAGAACACCATCACAAAATATCCCAAACTATAACCTTGGTTAGTATATCTTTCTAATTCCAAACTCCATCAACATTCCATAAATCTTCCCCAATTTCCACCAATAAAAACTTTATGATTTTATTCTCCAACTGGATATTTTTTCCCTAGAGTAAATCATTGGATTTTTGGACGTGTGGATCATACTTTGTAAATCATATAAAAGTGTCTCATCCTACCCTATTTTTCTGAGATCCATTAACAAAACCCTTTAACAAAATAAATCCCTTTCTAGATTCCATTAGTACAATATAGTATTCATCCATTGTTTAATTTATTATTACCAATTGATTCCATAAAATTTAACTCAATGTCATACCTCTATAAGTATAAAAATTTCATGTAGTATTTCTATGAGTGTTTGTATCCCCCATAAGTATAAATTGTTAAACCCATATAGTGGTTCAAATGTTCCAAAAGAACATAAAAACATTTAGGATAATTGAGATAATATTGGATGTGCATTACCACTTCTCAATATTCCAATTTAGTAATTTTTTGAACCTTCTAATAACTCCCAATAATTTCATAATGTGTTTTCTTGTAAAAAAAATTCCATACATCAATATTCTATCTTTCAATGAAAATGAATCCATTTCTATGTAATCAACATCTAATTCTATTAATTTTGAATTCTCTTTACATAGAATAATGAGTAGATCCAAGGGAGTGGCGATTGATTTCACATCACTCATTCGAAATTATTTCATATCCTTTATAATATAGTCAGATTAATCCATGAATAATGTTTTAGATCATAAGTCCCATAAAATTTGTTTCACAAAAATCTATTTTTCTAGATTCATATCATTCATCTCAAACCATCTAAAAAATTAATCGTTCATCTCATTAATCCATTAGTTTATCGATCCCGCAACAACCATGCCATAAACAGAGATAAGTAAAATGAAAAAACTCAAATCACTATACACATTCTAATAGAAAAAAATGTTTTACTCAAATATAATGTTATTTAACGTTTAGATACACTACCATGGTTCTTATATAAACCCATAATAGCAACATTTTATCTTTCACAAAATATATTCATTATATTACTCCATGAAACATTCTAGATTATCCATTGAAATCACTTTATCCAACTCAACTTTAAGAAATGTGGTGTTAAAATAAAACATCACTATATGTAAACCATGCATTGAAACCATTCTGAGTATTTTTTAATAGTAATATTCTTTACAAAAAGAGAAAATACACTATAAAAGTCTACACATGCTTCTTATTTATAACTGATCATGAAAAATGGTTCCATGTATTTATATCTATCAAATTATTACTAATTCAAAAAATAAAATCCTATTTTTATAATGTTCTACTATAAATTCATTTCCTTAGCTCCCATAACCCATAAACATATAAAGAATCAAATTCATCCCTAAGGGATAGCTCACGCTGATTCAAGTCACTCCAAATTTCTTTTGGGGTTTTCAATTCATCGTCATCTTTCAAAAGAAAATAGTTTTGGTCACTGGAATTTAATTATACATGGAACCAAATACTTTTAAACTTCTGTAATTGTCCATGCATCATAAATCCATTTGGAACCACATTTTCTAGAACATCACCTCCTAGAGATCTACCCTGAGCTTCAACATTCTATGACCTTTCTGGTACTTATAGCCTTAGAAACACTAACAAAACATGACTTCCATCCTAAAATCCTTACTTATAGAATTTTGTTTCAAGATCTATCAAACTTCCTAAACATTCAAAAAAATTGAATCTGAAATTCCATTTTGATGAACCTTATCTTGTGATGATTCTTTGATCTCACCTAAAAATATAATTAATTAAAATATTCCTTAAATATATCTTCATTTTTGATAACATTATGTCTTTTGAAAACTATCTATAAGTTTTTATCCCATATTCAAAATGTAAATTATTCATTTCAATACCATATAAATCAACATTTTCTAGAATTATCCTGTTACATATCCATTTATTTTTTATCAATGTGGATATAGGTGAGTGAACCAATGACTTTAAGATAGAAAATTTCAATATTCCTTTAAAACTAACATGATTCCAAGGTTTTATACACGAACATATATTATTGAATTTTATTCACCTTATACGAACCATAGTTCAAAAACACTACCTAGATCTTTTATCCTTGTAATGATTTCCTTATATACTAATATCACAATCATCCCCTCTTTGAATCCATTTTATTCTAGAATACCTTGTATAGTCTTTTCAAACATTTATTATTTCTAATATGAGAACCTCTTGAATTTACTGCTTTCTTATTCCCCACAACTATTAGACAACATACATTTTAGTTTACATTCAATGTCTTTTACCACAACAAATTCTATTCAAATAAAGTTTCATAGAAAATCATAATTTTGTTTAAAAATAATACCAACCTATTCTATATCACACCATCAATATGATATGAGTAGAATAGTGATCCTACATGTGGATAAATTGGATTATGTCACCATACATCTGTATGAACTAGATCTATCTTTTAATCCTTATGTATATTTATTTCCATTAGAAATGAATCCTTTTAGTTGTTACTAATAATAAATTATTGAGACCTTCCATACTCTATGCTTCCCATCCTCACTATTACATTAGTAGTAAGGAAATTTATCACTTTCTCACTTAAGATACAAAAAAATATTCCACAAATGTATAGAAGTATTTTTTTCAACATGCATTACTTATTTTGAAAGTATTGTTAAGTAAAATGTTCCATATTCCACTCCTTTTTCCACTAACATGGTACCATTAGTAACATTCCATACACTATCCATAAAATTCATACATAAACATACATCATCCAATTTTCCTTCCAAATGATATTTTTCCCTCATCTTCAGCAAGTACCACACCCCTATCAATTCCAATATGCATTCATTCAATATCTGGATAGAAATATCACCTTTTACCACTTTCGTGGGAGTTAAATCATATATATGATACAAATTTTCAAAAAAAAAATGGAAGTATAATTTATTTTACTCCCCTCAGATATATATTGAAATGAGTCTTATAAAGTTGTAAATCCAAGAATCAAGGGGAAAAGTGAAACTACAAAACAGGTAACTCTTATCTTTTGAAATTCAATTTATAGTGAACTTTTGGAAACACACATTTCAAAATTAACACATATCATGAAAATATTATTTAAAATGGTCTTTAATCCAATATTAATAGTGTATGGGACCACCTTCAACCATATTACACCATTTTTTATGTCTTCTTCCTTCCCATTTCTTATAGGTCATTCATGCAGTACAAAATCCCCTTCCATTATCCTATTAGAATTTATGATAGTAACTTGTAATTATTCTACTAAATGTCATTATTTATAATTAGATCCAAAATTCCTATGAATATTATGTTCAACTTGTTGATTAACATTCTCACTAAGATAAATATCCATACCATGATTCTTAATGTGAAGAGGGAAACAACATCACTGAATCTAGATCAATGAACTATACTTTTATTGATTTTAATAGGCATTAGATAAAAAATATTTCATTAACATGGACATCCACTAGAATACCCTCAATAATTATAATGATAAATATCCAATGAAATATAAAAAATAATTCATTATAGTTGTATAATCATATATATCATTAAGATTCTTCATATTTTTCAAAGTTACATTCTTTTCACGTATCTTAATGGACATGTTATTGGCCAGAGACATCCAAAAAAACCCTACTGATTTTCAATCTAGAATTTAACATTATTTATTATTCTTCAAATTCAATAAAGATACTAATAATAGAAGAAAAAAATCCTTCCAAAATATAAAGTACTTTATTCATATCTTCCATAATCCAAAATAAATCTCATCAAACTTATCCATGTGGACCATAACCTCATATAGTCCAATTCCTTCTAGAAAAAATTATTTTACACTAAATAAACAAAACACATAATTTTGGTCAAGAAATACATACATGAATTTTCAAACAAGGATGAGGAAATAATGATGCAACTAAACTAGACTATGAAACAACTTGTCTAGGGTTATGTCATATTTAACTTTTTAATATATCTTTGGTACTAATTTTTGGGTATGGAACCTCCCAATCAATAGTTATCCTTAAAACAAACATATGTGGAAATCAGGATTGGATCTACTAAATTATAATGATCATGAATTAATTATGTGTGAATAGCTGGGAATTTGAATCACACTATCCATGTAACAAAATACCCATATACACAGTAGACCCAAACATATAGAGTACAATTATATAAAAAAATGTATAGATTTACATATGAATTTTATATATTTTAGGTGATTCATAATCCATGGAGAATAAAAAATAATTTATTAATATATTGTAATATGATTAAAATTACAATAAATTCTTAGTCAAGATGACCAATGACCATATTTATAGAGAAAACTTATACAAGAGTCATATGGTCAACCAATTCCACCATTTTTTAATATTCATATAGAGGTTTCCATTTAGATTCATTCTTCTTGGGAATTCTTCCACGTGGTCAAGTATATCCACCGATTGAACTTCTCCTTTGATTAAATAGCATTCTATTCTAAATTTTTCTTATTAATAATGTTTGTGTCTCTTATTTTATAAATCTTACACAAAAATTGAAGCATCATTTTTAGTCATACATAAACTTCACCATCTTTTTTTTATTTGGTTCTACTATACTATTTTTTTTCTTATTACTTTTGGACCCATGGACTATAGTCCCACTTCTCCAACATCTCCCCACCAATTTCATAACTTGAATTTCAGATTCACTCCTTTTGAATGTTATGTCCCAAATCTATTAATTTTTTTCCACATGGATAAACCAATGAATTTATCCTTACCAAATTGAGATTTCAAGTGATTTTTATTTAAATTTTATTATCTTGAAATATAAAATGAAAATTATTTTTCAAATTTAATGTTTTTAGAAAAATCACTAATAAGATGAATAAAATGAGTTGAAGAAAACTATTCTCCCTATAGAGTAATAGTAAAAATTATAATTATTATTAGTAAAGGAAATAAATAGGAAAGAAGAATAATTATATTGGTAATTGTATTTATTTTTTACTATTTAAACTTTTAGTTATTATATTGTTTTCATGGTTTTCTTTTAGATTGAATATAATGTTTATCAAAATTGGGTCATTCTATTTCAAACCCATTATACCCAACACTGAGTGCATGAGTAAAAGTTGTTTGAACCATGTTGTACTCTATTAACCCTAAAATGCATATATTTTTCTACTAAACTAGGTTACCTGATCAAACAAGTATACTTGCATACCCCATTTATATCTCTACTAAGAATTATAAATATTTTATAGCTATTATTTTCATTTAAAATTATCTGATCAGACTTATAAAAAGTCATGAAAATATAACAATAAAAATTTAAAGAATCTCATAGTCTTGAGCCAACTCATTATGTAAAGTGTAAAATATTCCATTTAATTTATAAATTATTCAAACTTTTAACATTTTTTGATGGTTTGGTGCATAATCTTACACATGTGAAATCACTTCTCATATATTCATGAATCAAGTATTAGAGGTGAACTTTACCTTACATATCCACTTCTATATTCTCTCAATTATCAATGTAACATTTAATTTATCTACATCATTCCAACATATCTTTAAATAAAAAAAATATGTAAAAGCTTCACAACATTAAATTTGAGAAATGGTTGTAATTGAAAATTTTATAAAATTAATTCTTCTCAAGGATCACAATTCATATAATTTATATATAAATGACATCCATAAAAAATCAAATAAATACATAAATGTTGTTATAAATATTTCTCTTTTTATTTACTAATGAAAAAATAAATTTATTGTTATGGTAAATAACATTTCACTTGTAAATAGTTCAACTAAATAATCTTAATTAAGAATACATTCAATTATAAGATGATTTAATGTTCTTTTTAATATTTATGAAGTGTATATATATACATCATTATATATTCACACTAACTCTTATAAGAATTATGTCAATTATTATAATTTCAATTTATTTTTTAAATTTAAAATATTGTTCTTAATTTAAAATTATACTTAAATCATTTATTCACTATCATTATTGTGGTTATAATAGGGGAAAACCAATTTTGAATCATAATTATAAATTATGACTGCATTAATTTTCATTTGATATTCTAAAAATTATGAAAAAATAAATATAAAATAGAATGTGAACATAATATGGATGTAGTCATTATATATATATATATATATTAAAATTTTGATTATGAAAAAATATAAAATATCAAGATGGATTCACAGATGGATTCATATATGATCGATAGTGTGAAACATATGATAGTGGTAGAGATGCATAGTAAAATAGGGTGACAATTAACTAATTCCCAAAAATATGTTGAATCTATAAAAAATGGAGATTGAAACCAAGTATATGGAGTGCTAGAATAATAAATTTTACCACTGGGTTAATTCCACTTTGACATGTTTGAGATGTTGGAGATGGAGAATCTAGTAATCAATTATAGTTTTCAAATATTAAATATTTTGTAACTTGGAGGATAATTAGTAGATAAATATAGATAAGATACATCATCATAGAAGAAAATAATAAAATAATTAAAAAATAAATATAAAATTCATCATATAGAGATGGTTTCCTTTTACTAAAATTATGTTACTACATTCAATGATGCAGATCAAAAAAACGTTTTTCATATTATATATTACATAGTTGAGATATTTAATATAACTTGTTTTATAATAAATAAGATAAAAACATTATTTTACAATAAGTAACAAGATGTTTTACCATTTGGATATTTCTAAAGGGGTTATTAGAAATCACTATATGGTGGTTAGTGAAACAGAAAATTCCAGATCAAATTTTCTATTTTTCTCCTATATGTAGCCCTATTATTTATATTTAATCCCTTCTCCACTCTTTCATTCTGAAACATCCGGCCTTCGAACATCAATTTTATGTCATTAGGTATCCCCAGTCCCATTTCTCTCCCACCAAACACCCCTCATCAATATCCTCGATTAGTCCCTCTCATCGGTGGACCCTTTAATAATTAACAATCATTATTTCCCTGTTAGTTAAATCTACCACACTCACAGGAAAGGTCACATTGACCACACTAATATAATTACAGTGACTCATCTTCCATAAACTTACTCCTTTTAGTAAATTCAAAATGGTGTTCACTAAATACTTTATGTGACTAACCAAAATATACATTTATTAAACAACCTCAAGGTGTTCACTGAAGGGATTTATTTTCCACATTCAATGATCTTTAAATTCCATGTTCTAAATATTGAAGCCTCTAATTATTTTGATCACATGTGTAAAAAATCAGGTTGAGAATATCAACAAGTGGCCAATTTGTTTCCCTTTATTACTCTCTCAATTAAAGGGAGAACACAATTTGAATAAGAAAATTGGAAGGATTACTATTCAATCAAGGAACTATAATAGTGTTAAAGGTATATGAACCTGGTGAAGATCAAGGTATGATGAAAAGAAATTAAATCAAGATAATGGAGGGCTATGAAATGGAAAAACTGTTATTCATGTTGGGTCATGGAAAAGGTGGATATTATAAATTAGTGTAAAAATAGAAATCGAGAAACATGAGTAAGATTAATAAACCCAACAACAACAAAAAATTGAAAAGGTTGAGATCTATTATATCAATTGGTTGATTTTCTTAGAAACCCTATAAAACCTAAGTGGATCAATAAATTAAAAGGTCAATTTAAATCCAATTAAAAATATAAATTAAAAACATAAAAATAAATAGAGTCTTATTTATAAATATAATTTAACAAAAAACAACCCCATTAGAATAAACTTTATTATAATAAAATATAGAAATTCGTCAATTATTATTAATGGAATAAATAATATATTATCAAATATATTCAATTAAATTTAATTATTAAAAAATATAAAACACCCTTGAGTTTTTTAGTTCATGGTTTACCAATGTTTCCCACAAATCTAATTAGTTTTTAATGATTAAAAGATATAAAAAAATTGAACATAATATATTATATATGATACTTCCTATAATATTTTCATAAGGAATGTTATTCATAAATTAAATTTATGAATCTATAATGGTTCTTTATTTATTAAATTATTTAAAAATTATACTTAGAGGGAAGTTAAATAGTTTCAATTTCTCAAACAAGAATCACTTCATGATTGTATTGATATAATCAAATTAAGATAATAACAAAATATTAATTAATTAATATCAAATAGTCTTCATTCATTGAATAAGTTGTCATTATATAAATATTCCATTTTTGAAATAGATTTTCTATGAGAATTGTCATAATAAATATATAATGTATTCTAAAATATCAACATAGTAATATAAAAATTTAAAAAAAATTAAATTGTATCGTACTAAAAAACATTATAATAAATAGAAAAAACATATATAATACTATTAAAATCATTATCCAAAATTTATATATTGCAATTATTTTAACAAAATATATATTATTTGTTGAAAAACATTATTAAATATAGAAATATAATTTTTTTAGACTTACTGGAATTACCTTTAAAAGGGTTAATATAAATATTTTCCTCAATATCTCTGTGAATAAATGTAATCTTAGAAATAATATTTTCTAGATGTTAATATTTAGATATGGTAAATTATATCGATAAAAAATAGAATATTGTTCCATAAAAGTAGAAAATATTTCACTCTAATCAATCCCTTCTCATAATATATATCAATTATCAAGTAATCCTATAATGAATCTTACTTTCCCCTTTATTATTTGGAATTATATAGAAAACTAATTCAAACCAAATTAATTTATAATAAATTAGTTTATTCATAATCATTTTGGTGTAAATTTTTTATTATGCGATTCATTTATTAACCTATAGATGAAATATAATTCTGGGAATAACTAATATTTTTTAAAAGGTTCTAAGATTGTGTTTTCACATTAATTAAATTTATATCAAGAATTAAAGATAAATAAACCACATTAGCATTATTAAATCTAGAATGGTTTAAATTATCCTCAAAAAAATATATAAATGTGAGCTGATAGTCTGTAAATATACCTAAATTTCCACTTTCTAATTTGGGTTCTTAATCCTATAAATTATTGGGATTAAATCTATTAAAATGAGATAAAGATTTATGTTGTAATTTAACATCAAAAGATTCAGGTTAGGTCATAATAAGATCATCAGGTTTATATTGCTTTAGATTTTCTTATTCAACATGTGGAAAGGTACATCTTCACTAATGATGAAATTTTGGAAGCTTGTTTTATCTCATCACATTATATAATTTTTAATATCCTATGGGGAAACTAAAAAAATACACCTAATATCTCAATATTCATATTTATTAATTTATTAATTCACATCATAATCCCGCCATAATAATTATGAGTAATCATAAAAAGTGACTTTTTTATTCCATTTTTTTGAGGCTGTAAAGATTATTGCATTGGAGAGAAACCAATTTTTATATAATTATTTTATATTATCAACCATTTATTATAATTATTTATGTAAAAAAAGAAAAATATTATACAATAAAATATTTAAAAAGTATTTTGGTCCCCCATCTTATACAGATAATTCCTTAGGGTTGTGTTTAGTAAGATTATACCTTAAAACACCACCATATTTGTAGAATGATCCAAATTTTGTAGCATGATATTTTAACTGATTAATAATTTTTTGATTATTCTTCATTATAGAACTTTAATTTTTTATCATAGTCTTCTAATCTAAAATCTTCTTAGTGGAACTAAATTGGCTTCGTTATATAATTATATGCATTAATATAATATTCATTTATAAATATTAGGGTGTAGTATCCTCATCCTTGATATATTATTCTATATTTTTTTATAAATTAGATTAAATATACTCTATAAGTTCACTTGTTTTTTATTTTTCATATAACCCTTCCATATCAAATTTCCCAATGACAGGATCTTTAGGGAAACAATATTACATGCACATTACAGTTAAACAACTTTTTCATTTCAGGTTCCTTAAATCCAATTAAACTATCTTCTCCTAACCTATAATTCCATAATAGGATCTAGTATTTTTATTTCATAGTAAACTCTTATATTATTAACATGGGAAACATAATTTTATACACAAAAAACATTCAGTAGGGAGACAATAAATATTGTTAGTAAACCTCTAGTGATTTTAAGGAATCCATAATTAGAACTAGGGAAATTTTATTTAATCAATGACACATAATTATATCAAGAATCAATTATTTTAATGTAGTTACCAAATAATATCAATTTTTTAAAATTTTCTTCAAGAATTTATAATAAAAAAAATCATATTCCCATGGGTCTATGACTCTTATTATTTCATAAATTAAAATATTCAACCCCAAATTATGTTCTTTCCTAAAATATATCCCTCCTAAGAAACTTTTTAGAGGAATAAATATAACATAGTTTATACTAGTCTCAAATAGACTTAATAAACATGTTAATGACATGAATAGTATAATACTCCCTCATAATCACCAAATATTTATTTCCTCAATCCTTCAAATTATTAAATAATTTAATGTTAATATAATTTATGTTAATATGGATCGGTCATTTACATCAATATAATTTTAAAATATTATTCCTTAACATAAATAAACACCTCTGTTTTTTTATTGTTCACCTTCCTTTTACCTCTCTTTCTGTGTTACCCCTTACATTATGCCTTTAACCCTAAAAATTAACCTCATTCATAGAATAGAAAAAATTATAAATTAAGTGATATTTTAATTCTCTTATGGATAATGAACTTTTCATGTGTGTCATAATATATCTAAGAATAAAAATTTAATTGTATAATGATTTAAAATAATTAATTTTTTGATCTTAATCCCTTAGCATAATATAAATATTAGATAATTCAAGTAATATTTCATTAAATTCATTTAGGTAAGATTGGAAAATAATATGGTTATATATATAGTTTTCACAATAATATAAGAATTAAAAAAACCATAAATAAGAGATTTAGACATATAATGATGATTTAATTTCATAGATATAGTAGTTGTACTTGATTTATGTTAAACATCGCATAAACAATTTTCATCTCAAAATATTAAGAGTAAGATATTTTCTTTAAGAAATGTATCAGACTAAAATTCAACATTACTGGTACAGTTCTATCCAACTATATACCGACTCATAGTTATATTTTTTAAACTACATAAATCATTAACATTACCCATTTAAAAAAATAAAACACCTATGTTAATATGTTATATATATAAGTCATTTTAAAATATAAATTCTATTTTAAATTTCATTAAAACCATAATAAAAAATAATATATCTTTGTCAGCAGATTATTTGGTATATGAGCTTGGGAAATGAATTTTAAAATTTAATGATTGAATATGATCACACTATCTTATAACAAACCAATTATCCAAGTCTTAGAGAGATTTGAGAATGTGTAAGACTTCTCTAGAACTAGTACCTTAAATTTTGAATTTTTATCAAGATACAGTGTTTATGGTAATATTTTAAATTGCTCAGATATTTTTTTAGTAAAGATTCAATTTGATAATTCACAAATTGAATATCAAAATATTCAATAAAATAAAATAAAAATTATAGTGGTTGTAGTATTTGATCAAAAAATAGGAAAAGAGGATCTCTATTTTTTAACTTTTAGGGGGTGAATTACAAAGGTGATAAGGAAACCTTTTAAAATCATCATTAATAAAATAATATTCTAGAAAAAAAATACAGTAAACTATTTCAAAATAATTCTTCAAAATTAAATAAATAGGGAAATAATTTTTGACATATAGAAGGATAATAAGTACCCATATAAATAAATTCATACCTTCTAATTTTATACCTTCCATTTAATGGAATAATATGATATTTAACTATGTAATTATGATTAAATATATTAAACAAAACTTTGGAGGTCTGTGAGGGAAATATTTATGATTACACTCTATAGTTTTCCATGATCAACTAAAGATGTTGATGTAAAATAAAATAAGGATACATTCCATAGTAAAATTAGATAAAAAATTATACCATAGATTCTAGAATGGTAGGACAAGATAAATGTTAATGATATTTAGGTTAATGAATCCTTATATCCCCAAAATTGTTTTAGTAAAATTTTATATATATTCAATTTGTTCACTTTTAACTAAAATAAATAAGAGTATCTGATATATAAATATACAAATCACTGAGCATAATAAGTTCCTACTTTTTAACAAAATTAAAAAGTTCCCAACCCTTGGACTTAATCAATAAAGTATTTATATAAGAAAATATATTATCCTTATAACTTATTTAATTAGATTTTAATATATTTTGTGAACAAATAAGAATGTTTTTGGTGTTGAGGAATCACCTAGTGGGTGAAAAATAATAATAATTTTTTTTGATTTAATGGATCATTAACCAATTGTGGAAGACAAAAGCATCATGATCAATGAAATTTTTCCATTGAATATTAACATTGAAATCCAAAAACCAAGAGATAAATTATTTTATAGGTTAAATTTATAATTTATATATTTGTGGTCATAATTAAAGTTAACACTTCATTGGAAGACTATTCAATAAAGATGATTTTGATCATATGAAATAATCTTTTTCAGATTACCATCATATTTCTTATAATATCGAAGTGTAGAATTCATCCAATGTTGATCCACACATACTCCTTTGATCTCTAAATGTAATTGATTGATTTTTGGGTGTTATTATTCTGGTTCATTCGTCTTTCATTGTCCACCTACATAGTTATAAGATCCTTAATTCTTGAAATAGTTATTCCCCATTTTATAATATGAGATAAGGAATACTAAAATGAGAATTTTGTTCTGTGTGGTGATTCTCAATTCATGATTAGCCACACACAATAGACGTAACTATATATTTATAGAGTTGGGTTTAGATTAAAATGTTATTTAATTTCACAATATCTCTTAATAATGTAATTAACATATTATTACCCCATGAAATATATTATTATTATTATTATTTTATGTCTTGCGCTAACTAGAAAATTGATAAATATTATTTTACTAGCTTAGAAATTAAAATTTATCAGCAGGCATAGTCGTGGTCTACTTTTCTTCATTGGAATTTACTGAATACCCAAATAAATAATTATTTTATTTTTTTATTAACAAAAAAATATTTTATTAAAAATATGGTGAACAAGTATTTTTAAATATTCAATAAATATAGTAAATATTATATTCATTATTTTGAGAATAAATATTTATTTAATATCTGTGATCTAATAAAATGAATAAAATTATTCCTCGGTATTATGAATAATGATAATTACATTAATTAGATTAAAATACAATTTAATTGACTCCATTGGAAACACTAAGCATGTGAACCTCTAGGATTATTTCCCATTGGAATTGGTGAGTCATGCCTAAAGACTAAGATTATTGTCTTTTAATGAGTCAAGGAAACCATAAGAAATAACATGATTTCCCAACATCAAAAAAATATGAATACATACTAT
Organism: Viscum album; assembly: GCA_963277665.1. NCBI lineage: Eukaryota > Viridiplantae > Streptophyta > Magnoliopsida > Santalales > Viscaceae > Viscum > Viscum album. The sequence continues at coordinate 1,582,281,067 of OY728158.1, read as the reverse complement.
ATAATATAAACCCTTGGAATCAATATCTCATCCAATAGGTTTTATAAATGATTCATCAACATATATGTTTGATAGATATTTCGATGACTATCTGAAATAAACTCATCATTACACCATAGCCATAGAATTTAATGTGATGGTTCAATTTCAATCAAAGGGTAATGATATCAACTCATATAAATATAGAAGGTAAAATAATTCCTTTCATTATATATTAAAAATATTTCACGAATTGTTCTCCCAACATACCCTACTTCTTACCAACATAAGTCATCTGGGATTTGGTCCAAAAATATAAGTGTTTTAATAATATTATACACTTGCGTTAATCTTATATTCTATATAAAAATACACATCGTCATAATTAGAAATATTTTATAGCACATAAACTAGTGAAATTATTATTGGTGGTTCTCTTATCATAATCAATAATCATATAGATTACCAAGTTTTAACATTATAAGAACATGTCTCATCTATTTATAAAAAATAACACCTATCAATCAGCATAATATATTCACCATCATAGAATTTTATTTGACCATAGAAAAATATTTAAGAATATCGTCATGGAATTTCATGGTTCCCATCATGGAGGGGAAATTATACTACCTTATCAACATGATAGATACCATATGACATTATTTCATTAAAGTTATATAGAAAAATGAATAATATGTAAAAATATGTCTTATTAAAATTAAACAAAATTGAATATACATATAATCAATATACAAAAAATTGGTTCCAAAATACCAACTCCAATATAATCACACTTTACCTAATGCCTACTTCCTGAAAATTTAACATTGCTAGACATCACATGATGATCATGTTTCTACTGAGTCAATGATGTTTTCAGTGGGTCTAACCTATTTTATTCTATAGATATTCAGATCACTGAAACATTACTTCTATGACAGAAATACCTAAATAGATGATACTTTTGAACTGTATGCATCATGAGTTGATATGACCTTAGATCCTTATTTATATCTACAACTACACTATTATCACAGTAGATTGTGGTAGGGTCTTTTATGATAGGTACCACATCATGCTCTCGGATGAAGTTACATATCACAACTTTATCATTAGCTACCTCATAAGACAAAATATACACACACTCTACTTTATAACTTGTGACTAAATCTGTCATTAAGTAAATCTATCTCACATAACTTCTATTCAAAATTATGATATATCCTATATGTGATTTTAAGTTTACTTGATCTATTTAGAAACTATCATCTGCATACCCTAAAATGACTAGTTCCTCATCTCCTCTATAGTCGATGAACATATCCTTAGTAAACCTAAATTACTAATGTATGGTCTTGACTTCCATCCATTGGAGGTCACCTTGGTCATACTGATATCTTCTTACTGCACATATAGTATGATATTTCAGGACAATAACATAGTATAGTAAACATGACTAACCCAATCGCATAGATTTATGGATAAAATTCCATTCTTTTCTATTCCATGACTTTATAAGGACGTTTTTTATGGGAAATATAAATTCCATGTGACATTGGAAATATTCAACTCTTGGATTGTCCCAAAAAATATCTTAATTATCTTATTTATATATGTATATTGACTTAGGCTGAGCAAACTCTTTGATATACAATGATGGATCTTGATCCCAATGATATATTTCAATACACTTAAGTCCTATATATAGAATAATTTACTCAATGAGGATTTAATAGACTATATGAAAGGTATTTCATTTATAATGAGAAATAGGTCGCTAATATGTACAATTAAAAAAATCACCAAACTTCTACTAAATCAATTAAAACAAAAGGTTTTCATTATACTAAATGGTGAGTACTGACCCAAGTGGGAATTCATTTTTAATTGAAGAAATAAAGTGGGTAGAAAACCCTTTATTTTACTTCATATAGACATATTCTTAAGTTTCCCCTGAATGAAATCTATTTTAACATAAATTTTGTAATGCTCCTAATAATGGAAATCCATAATAGACACTATAATTCTGATGGATTTAACATAGAAACTGGTGAAATGCTCCTTTCATATTCAATGCATTGTTGTGGTTTAAGACATTTTAATTCCATTCATTCTTTCTAACTACTTACTTATCCATCCATATCTAGTTTCTTCTTGAATAAAAATAAATGAAAAATGGGATTTACATCCATTAGAGGATCTCCCAAAATCCAAACCTGGTTTTGGCAAATGGAATCAATTTTAATATTCATATCTCTTTTCCACATAGAAATACAGATTCCACATATTGCTTACTTATAGGTTATGGGACAATTATTATCCACTAATAATGGGTAACTACCCTTGGAGACAAGAAACTAATAGCATTCTAGTTCTCTAATGTCACTTGAACTTTTACACGGTACTTGGGTCTCAAGAACATCTTCTTCCAAGGGGATTTTTTAAGTAATTTCGCATGCCATATCTTTTGTTCCTTTGGACAAAACATCATAAAAGACTTTATCACTTCCACTATATCTTTTTTATATGTTATCCCTTTGGATTTAGACATTTTTTCTTCTCACGGCTACCTTTTTGAGGGGTTTCATATGTAATACCCCCTTATTTTTTGGGGATATCTTATAAAGGTACAAATTATTCTTTAGGTTGCATGCTTGTTTCCTAAAGAGGCTTTAAAACCCCTTCTCAAACCCAAACATTTAAGAATGATAATTTTTTTATTTACACCCAAAAACAAGTTTAGAGTACCATTTGATGCTTTAGTTGATGTTTGATTTGTTTGTAAGATGGGCTTTGTAACGTGTATCCTCCGAAGAAGAATGAAAATTCCACTTGACTCATCATTGATCATACCATATCTAATAAAGAGTGGATATTTATTTATTTACACCATTTTATTAAGGTCTAAAAGTATGAGTGAGTATATATAGAATCCCACACACCCATAAATAATCTATGAATACTTGATTATGATATTCTCCACCACAGTATGGGTGGATTTTATTAAAATTCTTACCAAGATGGTTATCAACTTCATTATTATATTACTCAAACCTCTAATCATAATCCATATTATACCAAATTGATAACACCCCAAGCTTCCATGGTATGTTTCCCATTGAATAATCCAATATCTTGCGTTGTACGCAACTTCATGATTCTAGCACACCACGACCAATCAAACTAGCTGTTATGAATAGTAATACCTACTTTTTAAAAAAATTTAAACATTTTTTTCTCAAAATGGACTTCATTTTTGGATTCATAATATCAAAATTTACTTAGGGTGAATTTTTGGTACTATTCTGAAAACTTTCAATTGTTGATGAATAGTGTGAAAAATAAATTTTAATAAAAACAACTTTTTTAATCGAAATAATTTATAGTGTTAAATTATACATTTGAGTGGTTTTAAAGTATAATTATATTATAGTTTTATCATTTAATATAATTTAAGTCATTGGATGTAAATTCACATTTAAACTAGACATAAAAAAATGTCATTCTTTTGATAGTTATTATTTCATAAAAACATGCTTTTTGTTTTAACAACGAGAAATAATTTTAAATTATTTTCTGCCAAATCTGTGCTTTGAATTTAGAAAAATGGATTCCTTATTTGTAATAAAGAGGTATAATTGTGTAAATAGGTAACTTTTATTTTTAGACTATGAATATTTGCTTCAGTAAATATTTTATTTACCATGGTTAAAAGGTCAATCTGGTAATCAAGGGTAAAAAAATATTATTATAATATTTTTAAATTACCCTAACATGTGTCATATTACTATTTGTTGATAAATTTCAGAACATGGGAATTCATGGGTCTATTTTGGGACCCCATGGATCTACTTGAGAGTGATAAGGACACTTCACCTTAATTAATTTAATATAAAGACAAAAATGACATGAACATATATCTTCTACTAAAATAATCTTTTCCAAGGGGTTATATAAGATATATTTTTTAATATAAATATTCAAATGAAATATAAAATGATTTCTGATATAAATTTATTATTTTATAATTTTTAGACATCAAATAAATTAAATTATTTATAACAAAATAATGATACAGTGTTAACCACATTAAATAATGATTTAAATAAATGAGATTATAAAAATTAAAATAATATCCAAAACCTATCCATTTTTTATTGGAGGATTTCATTTCGAGCATGAGCCATCATATATTCTACTTTAATGATACTTTGACAATTAGAAATAAAAATCATTATATAATAATATTATATTTTCAAACATTCCTAAAAGGCCCCCCTCCCCCATATAAAAATACCTCACATCTAACCCAATTCTCACACCTCTCAAGCTTCATGGCTCGTCAAACCTCTTCCCAATTAAGCTCTATACATCCCTCTATTCCTCTTAGAATCCTTACCTTAGGAAGAAGTCACTTCAAGGAATCCTTTAGGTTCAAACCAAAGGGAGTTACCCGATTTTAAGGTAACATCTCTTCCTAAGTTCTTTTCTTTTATTTTACTTCTCCAACCCCATAAACTCTATTTATTCCTTTATTTTATAAAACCACTAGTAACATAAATATAATAGGTTGTTTTTAGGAGAATTATTTTAACTGCACTTACACACACCTCAATCTAATGGTTATAGAACATAATGTTTCTGTGGACAGCGAACTACTACCTCGTGAAACGATGATTGTTCAATCTTCTACTACCACATCTTATGGAGGCCAATATGACAGAAATTTATTTATATATGATATTTATTATATTTATTATTTCTATAATCTTATTTAATTCTCTTTTATAGTATACCTTTATTCATTTGATCTGGAATATATATACGATAATTTCATTTGGGGAAGGGCAGACTACCTCCCCTCAATGTGATGTGACTCATTCATACCATACATAGAATGTATAAAGTATGGTGTTAAGGAACTTATGTAATGTATATAAAATAGTATATTATACTGGAATAATAATATACTTATGTATCATTTGTTTTTATTTCCTTTTAAAATAAAAAAATGAAATTGACATAGCGTTCGTGCATACGTACGGATTAGCATCTCCCTGAATGTGATGAGATTCATTCTCCATCTTAACCACTAAAGAATTATTTTCATTTGATTATTAAAAATAATATTCAGTAACATAATATCACTCTAGATATGAATCAAATACATTCTATCCATAACAAACATAACTTACTTAACAAAACATATAAAGGAAAAAGAATCAGTCAACACCCGAAACAATGATACTACTAAAATATTATTAACAAGGAAATATTAGAATAACATATATGATATCATATTTATGTATTTGGTTCATGCAGAATTTAATAAGAGTGATTTAACTATTATACATGGGGTTAACATACCCTCGACCATAGAAAAGTACAAGGTAAGGGTTAATTTCACAATCACTTTATTATCCAAGGTTGTTTTTACGTAAGTATATACTAGGACCTCTTTATCATCCACATCAATGTTTCTTAAAATTGTATTTCCAAAATTTTTTACTATTTACAAGACTATGGGTTAAATTCATTTATACCCTTTTTTGACTTTTTTGTAACACCCTGAGCTTCCATGATACGCTTCTCATTCAATAATGCAATAGCTTGCATTGTACGCAACTTCGAATTCTAAAACACCGCGACTAATCAAAGTAGCCATTATGAATAGTAATAACCACTTTTTAAAATTATAGAAATTTTATATTTCAAAATCGACTTCATTTTTGTATTCGTAATATCGAAATTATCCAAAGTTGATTCATTTGTAATTTTCTGAGAACTTCCAATTTTTTATGAATAGTGAAAATTACTTAAAACAACTTTTTTAATCAAAATAATTTATAGTGATAAATTATACTATTTAGTGGTTTTAAAGTATAATTAGAATATATTTTTACCATTTTATCCAATGGTGGTCATTATAATTAATTTAACATTGAAATTGGACATAAACAATTGCTAATCTTTTGATTTAAATTGTTTCTTAAAAACACACTATTTGTTGTGACAGCGTGAATTAATTATAAAATTAATTAATTCAACATATATGTTTGGAATTTTTTAAAATAGACATCATTTTTGAATTCAGAATATCAATTATATCTTAGGGTGAAATTTTGGCATTGTTCTGAAAAACTTCAATTTTTGATGAATAGTGAAACCACTAAGTGGTAGTTAAATAACTGATTTTTCATTTAAATGAAATATTACCACTTCTGTGTTTTGATTTTCAAAAATCCGACATACATGGTTGTTATTAAGAAGTAAAATGTGGTTCAATGAGATTAAAATAATTTTTGGTGAATAGTAACTTTTATGTTCTTAATCGTGATTAGAGGTAATTAGTGTAGTTTAAGGTAAAAATAATGTTTTAATAATAAGAGATGAGCTTGACAGATGTCCAAACCTCATTGGATGTGTCATTACCGACCAAGAAAATACATGGGTCAACTTGGGGACCCCATGGAGCCACTTTAGTTGGAAAATGACATAAATACCTTTTATTTAATGTTAAAGTAAAAAATGAAACAAACATGAAATGTTTTACTAAAACATTTTTTACATGGGGTTATACAAGTCATATTTTTTACTATAAATATTAATTGGAAAGATAAAACGATTTCCTACATTATATTATTTTTTTATAATTTTTAGACATTAAATAAATTAAATTATTTATGACATCATGATGAAGCAGCGATGACCTCATTATTTAACAATTTAAATAAAATGAGAAGATAATGTAAACTCCAAGGCTTACACTTGTCCAAAGCCTATTGGATGAATATATTTCGAACTCCTATCACCTTAGCCTCGAATTATACAAGTTTGGGACCCTTAGAATCTGAAAATCATTGTATAATAGAATACAATTTCATTACTTTCCAAGAGTGCCCCTCCTCTCCTCTTATAAAAGGCCCACACCTCTACCACCTCATTAACACTTTCAAGCCATTTGGCTCCGCCAACCTCTGCCCAAATACTCTCCCAACATCCCTAACTTACTCCTAGAAGCCTCACTTTGGGCAGAATTCTTCCAAAGGAAGCCTTTTTCTCAAATCAAAAAGAGTTACCCGATTTTTAGGTAATGTCTTCTCTAATGTTGTTGTGTTTTATTTTTCTTCTCCAACCCTCTAAACTCTTTTTATTCATTTCTTTTGTAACAACACCAGTATCCTAAGTATACTAGGATGTTGTTATAAGAAGGATTCGAGCTACACTTACACACACCTATATCTAATGGTTAAAGAACATACGGTTTCTGTGGATGGCGAATATTTACCTCACGAAATGATGATTGGTCAACACTCATATAACACCTTCAAAGGTGGCCATTAAGATGTCACTATATTTATATATGATATATAATATGTTTATGTTTTACTTATGCTTCTGTATTTCTCATTTATGGCATAATTTATTATTTCCATTATGGGTAAACGCGATAATTTCATTTTAGGAAGTGCGGACTACCGCCCCCTCAAAGTGATTTGAATCGTTAATGCCATGTGTGGGATGTATAAAGGGTGGAGTAAATGGTATTATACACTATATTATACTGGAATTATATTATACATTTATATCATTATGATTTCATTCTGTTAAATACGAAATATAAATGAAAGTAGCGTTCATGCGTACGTACGGCTTACCGTCTCCATGAACGGTGCATTTCATTTCTTACCTCTAAATGTTACGTAATATTATAAATGAATGTATATACTGTATATATATGATATATATGATATCTAAATCATGAATATAATTCTGGATATTATGGATATTTCACCACATGAACAACTTGTAATTATAAGAAGTTTATTTTTGGCTCAAGTACCAAAGATCGACAAAACGACCGTTATTAACTTAAATAATTACATAATGTTCATAACATGGTAATAAGTGATATAAAAGGAATAATGAACATGAAAAAGGTTATTAAGTAAATAGAAATTAACTCTAGTTTATTATTCAGGAGATTAAAGAACGGTCGAGTCAGGACAGGACGCAAGGTAAGGGAACTTCTTAACCCAACTTCCATTCTCTGGGTTAATCTCCTACAATAAAATTATGTCATGATATTATTATGCCCTATTTTGTATTTTTACTTTCTTTATGTGTACCTATAGTGAATACGCATAATAGATCTATTTTATTTTAAAAATTATCTTTTTAAGGACTTCGTCTCAATCTCCTTTCATTGAGGCATATTTGGTTTTATACACAACTTTCTTTTATACGGTGTATAAACCCCTTTGACTTTTATGTTTATTCAAAAGGAATATTTTTATACGAAGCATTTTACTAAATGACAAAAAGGGAATGTTTTTCTTTCCGTACTTATGCGGCGACAACGACTTCTCTGCCGCCGTGACCATTATTTGAGTTATGGCTTCCTCTACAAGCCATCATTTCTTTAATGAAAAATAAATACAAAGTTTTAACATTATTTTATTTGGGTATTGAAATTGGTTTTGAAAGCGTTTTTATTATATCAATGTGTTGTATTGATATCTTGTGATTGAAATGTGGAAATGTTATGTTTCCTTTATGCATGTTTTATGTGATACGATTATGTTATGGTTTATGATATGTTTAAACCTATTCATATGAGGAATGTATTGGACTTAATAAGTGGTGGGTGGAGCCCGCTATAGCTCCTCGATGCATCGGTAGGTCTCATGAGACAACTAGACGTGGAATTGGCCGAGGCCCTTCCCCAATTTGATTTATGGTTTTGGACGAGGCCTTAATCATTTTAGACGTCTTGGCCGAGGCCTTGAAAAAATGTTTCAGAATGTCTGGCATTATACATTCCCTCATTATGAAAGTGGTTTTTGATATTGCATGTGATTATTCGACCAGTAGAATATCCATGTGAAGAAGTGAATGGCATTATCTCATTTTACTTTTGCCATATTATGTTGAATTTCAAGTTTAAAAGGCTTTTGTTTTATTTATAAATTGCCTTAAATGTTAATGTTTATTTATGAAAGCTTACACTATATTGTTAACCTTACTGAGAATCTGAGCTCACCCCTTTCAATGTTTTAATATTTTCCAGGATGTGAAAAAGTATTTTATGAATGACCTGCAGGGATAGTCAGAAGAGGATATGAGTGTGGACTATGAAGACTTTGTTATTAGTTTTTCACTTTATGATGTAATGTAAGACTTATGAATGTATCTAGTGTTTCCAAGGATACTAAACTAATCGGTCTTTCGAGACGTGATCTTTTGTGATCATGCCAATGTTACGAAGTAATGCACCGACTCCGGGTAGCTGGGGTCGGGGTGTTACATTTTTTAAAATGGTTTCAAAGAAATCTTTCTGTCATTTTCCAAGCAAGGTACTTTATGCCCGTTTTGACAAATTAAGGTTTGAATATTTTTTTAACTTATATTGAGGGTGAGGTTATTCTCCACCATTATAACACCATTGAATCTTCCCTTACAATATTATAAAAATAATTTCAAAATAATTTTTTTCTTTTTTAATTATATGACTTTTAAATGATTTCCAAATAGAAAGAGATATTTCTCTCAAATTTTTTTGATTTCATCCATGTCGACATCATTAAATGTATTTTATACTTATTTGAAGTTTATTTATTATGATACAAATATTTTATATTTTATTGAATCTTTTTTGATATATTTGACTGTGGATGTGTTATTTTTATACCATTCATGGTTTATAGTTAATGTATTAACATTTTGTATGCTAGTTTTAATACGAATGGTTATATTATACTTCATCCTTTTCATATGAAGAATGCATTGGAATTAGTACGTAATGGGTGGATCCTTCTATAACTCCTCAATGCATTGGTAGGTCTCATGAGACAAACTAGTGTCTTGGAAGAAGGCCTTGACAAAATCTTATTTGTAGTCTTGGAATGAGGCATTGACTATGTGGTTATGATGTCCAGAATTATTCATTCCATAATTAAGAAATTATCTATTGATATTACATGTGATTATTCAACTAATAGAATATACATTTGAATAATTAAATGGAATTATTTGATTTATCTTTTCTATATTATGCTTATATTTTATTTTAAAAGGATTTTGATTTAGTTTTTTACATTAACATAAATGTTTATGCTTATTAATGATAGTTTCTTCTATATTATTATCCGTACTGAGCATCTGAGATCACACCTTTCTTATGTTTTCTTTTCCCAAGATATGTAGAAGTAAATTATGAGTAACCTGCAAGGATAGTCCAAGGATTTGAGTGTGTTCAAAGGGAACAAAATTTTGTTCTTCTTTATTTCATGATGTGATGTAAAACTTATGTATACATCTAGTACATCCAAGGCTACTGAACCAATCGGTCTTTTGGGACAATATTCCTTATGTCATTCCAATGTTATGTAATAATGCACTAAATCTAGTTTACTAGGCTTGGAGCATTAAAGTGGGTATCATAGGAGGTTTAGTACAAACCTTAGAAGCTAGATTTATAAAAAACTCTGATTAGAGATCATTACCCTAATATAGAAATTGAGGATTAGTATAGAAGAACTTCCTAAATTTTGCTAATGTAGAGATTTTGTTTATTTTCAATGAAATACATACTTATTTCGATATGATTAGGTAGAGGTGACTCTGGAATAGATTTACCTAGTATTGAAAACTCCAACAATGAGTTTTGGGCATCACTCGGGGTATCCTAGTACATGACAACGGTCCTTGATACACTCTTGGTTACGACACTCCTGGGGGATATTCTCATGACCAGGGTATCTTGGTACACAACAACAATCCTTGATGCACTCGTGGTTATGACACTCCAGGGGGATATGCTTAGGATAATTCCAATTTTCTTTATAAACCAATATGAAGGGTTTATGAGTATATACCTCCTCAAATAAAACATTTTTCTAATTATGGATTATTTCCATAAACTGTTAAATTTATGTTAAGTGCTTCAAAAGTTTGGAATTATGTTTTACAATTAATGAACTAATGTAGTGTATGCCATTGATTAGAAATGGAACCTAGTGGAAGGAATGGGAACTGTATCAACGCACATAAGCCATGTTGGGAATTTCCTCCTACTCAAGATAATTATAGTGGGGTTGGTGATACAACTGGTTCTGATCAGCTTATCACCATATTGGGACAACTCAATCAAGTTATGATTAATAACCTTACCCGTATAGAGAACCCTAATCTCCAATGTAGAGGATCAGTATTAGACTGATTTATGAGGCAAAACCGCAAATATTCAATGGGACTACAAAACCATTTGTATCTGAGAAATGGATATTTTCCTTAGAGAAAATATTTCATGTTTTAGGGAGTAGCGAAAGGGAAAAAGTTGTCAAGGAAGTTGATCGTCTCATGGAAGATGCAGATCAATTGGTGGTCATTAATTCAAAACACAAAAAAGATAAATAAGTATCAAATACTTAATGGAGGGATTTTAAAGATCTTTTCATAGAAAAATACATTAATCGTGACCATCGAACGGATATGGAAAGACAATTTCTGAGTCTAAGGAAAAAGGAGGATGAGAAGATCACAAATTATTAAGCTAACTATACAATGTTATAAAGGCATGTAGAAAATTATATACACAACCCAAGGAGTATGATTGATTGATTATTTGATGTGTTTAAACCATTTCTCTATCGAGCCTTAGTCTCACAATCCTTCTCGTCATACGAAGATATTGTCTCATGTGCTATCAAATAATTTTTTACGCCTTAAGACTTTAAAGTAATGAAAGAGAAGAAGATATATTTTGAACACTCTGGAAATGAAAATAAGGGGAATAATGGAAAATTTTAATATCAATATGGCAGTAAATATGGGAAGAAACACCCTGATATTTTCCTGAAGGTAATGGGATTCTATTAAAAGTGTTCTAAAAATGGCCACCAAGATTGTGATTAAAAGGGATAGAAAGAGGTTGTCAATGTTAAATGCAAAAATTATAAAGAAATGGGGCATTATGAAAATGAATGTCATAATATCCAAGTAAACTTACCTTTAAAAAGTCCAAGGGAGCAAGGCCAAGCTTATGCGATCACTACTGCAGAGAGTGAAATAACTATGGGTGAGGAAAATAATGTCAAAATAGAGCATGTACCTATTGTACAAGAATATGTTGATTCATTTCAAGAGGATTTATCTAGACATCATCCAGAATGAGAAATTGAGTTTTCTATTGATTTAATTCCTAGTTCAAGGCCCATATCAAAGACCCCTTATAGAATGAAAATTGTGGAACTAGTGGATCTAAAGAAATAACTAGAGGAGTTGAGTAATAAAGGAATTATTTTCCTTAGTTTTTCTCCATAGGGATCCCCTATTCTTTTTAAGTGAAAAATATGGATCTATGAGGTTCTGCATTTACTACAGGGAGACTAATGCTATAAAAATAATGAAAAAGTATCCCCTAACTCACATTGATGATTTATTTGATCAACCTCATAGAGCTCAATATTTTTCAATGATTGAACTTTGATCTAGATATCATCAGTTTTGTATGAAGGATGGAATTCCAATGATAGCATTTCGAACCAGGTACGAGTATTGCGAGTTTATAGTAATGCATTTTGGACTGACTAATGCACCCTCTATTTTCATGGATATAATGAATAGAGTTTTCAAGGAATATATTGATGACTTTTTAGTCGTATTTTTTAAGGAAGTCTTTGTTTACTCAAAAATATAAGAAGAACATGAAAATCACTTGCACACTATTCTGAAAAACATCAGAAGAAATGAATTATTTGGGATGTTTAGAAACTGTGAATTCTGGCTTCAAGAAATTTCTTTTCATGGAAATATAGTCTCTAAATATAGAATCTCTAGTGATCCTTAAATGACCAAGGAAATCCAAGAATGTTCAGAACCGATGACTATAACTGAGGTATGTAGTTTTATTGGTTTTGTAGGTTATTATCAGTGCTTCGTCCATAATTTTTCCTGATTGCCTAACCCATGGACCAAGCTCACATGTAAAGGGGATAAATATGTTTGAGAAAAAGAGTTTGAAGAATGTATTGAAGAACTGAAGAGAATAATAGCCAATGATCCTATATTGACTCAACCATAGGGGAATGATAGGTTTGTTATTTAGAGTGGTGATTCAAAGAGTGGACTTGTTTGTGTCCTTATGTGAATGATAGAGATATTACCTATGTATCAAGATAGCTAAAAATTCATGAAAAAAACTATCCCACTCATGATCTTGAGTTAGAAGCTGTATTCATTGCCTAGAAGATATGGAGAGACTATATCTATGGTAAAAAATGTGAGATTTATATTGATCAAAAGAGTTTGAAGTATATTTTATCACAAAAAGAACTCAAAATGAGGTAGAGGAGATGGCTCAAACTACTCATGTATTATGATATCACCATACACTACCACCTAGGGAAGAAAAATAATGTGGAAGAGGCTTTGATTAGAAAGGATCATATAGTTTTTAACATGATGATATTCGAAAAGGATTCAATGTTCATGGATCTAATAAAGAGGGATATGGTAATAATCAAGGAAGGAGAAATATCAATACTTCTTCAAATTGTTTCTAAATAATCCTTATTAGAAATTATTAAATGTTCTTAGACTGATGTGAGGGAGTTTCTAGAGAAAATTAAAGTTGTGAATGATGGGAGATTAATCGACTTCATATATGAAGATGGAACTTTGAAATTAGGGAAGAGGCATTGTGTTCCTGAAATAACGGATCTAAAAAGGGAATTATTGGATGATACTCATGGATCCAATTTATCTATACACCCTGATAGCACTAATATATATAGAAATTTGAAGGAACATTTTTGTTGTGACAACATGAATATAGAGAATTCCTATTTTGTGTCAAGATTTATGGTTTTTAAACAAGTCAACGATGGATGACAACATCCTAGAGGAGTCATGAAACCTCTTCTTATACCTAATTGGAAATGGGATGATATTACAATGGACTTTGTCGTATGGCTACCAAGACACCTAGAAGGAATGATGCAATATGAGTTATTGTTTATTGTCTTATCAAGTCAGACCATTTTCATTCTATAGGAGATGATTTACCACATGAACCACTAGAAAGAATATATATTAAAGAATTTTTAAGTCTTCATGGAGTTCCCCTATCAATTGTTTCTAATCGTGATCCCTATTTTACATCAAGATTCTGGAGAAGTCTTTAGAAGGCCTTGGATACTGAACTTTGTTTGAGCACTACCCACCACCCTCAAACTGATTGAAAATCAGAACAGGCTTTTCAAACATTAGAAGACATTTTGAGATCTTGCTCACATGAATTTCAAGGTATGTGGGATCAATATTTACCTCTTGTAGAATTTTCCTACAATAATAGTTTCCATTCAAGTATTCAGATGGCCCCATATAAAGTATTATATAAAAAGAGATGTCACACACTAAGTTGTTGGGAATCTGTTGGTGAAAGAAAAACTGTAGGCCCAAAACATGTTTAGGAAACAATGGAAAATATTAAGTTTATCCCAACCCACATCAAAGTAGATCAGAGTAGGAAAAAGATCTATGTCGATAACCAATGGAATGATTTGTAATTTCATGTAGGATATAATGTTTTCATGAAATTATCTCCATGTAAGGATGATATATGATTTGGTAAGAAAGGAAAATTAAGACCTAGGTATATGAGGCCTTTCAAAATTTTGGAATGAATTGGAGAAGTAGCTTATCGTTTGTTAATTCTGTTAAGTCTCTACAAAGTTCATGATGTGTTCCACATATCACTATTAAGAAAATACATTCCTGGCCCAATTCATATACTAACCTATGAAGAAATATAACTGGAACCCGGTCTATCTTATTGTGAAGTGCCTATCATAATTAATGATACCAGAGAACAAGTGTTGACAAATTGGACAACTCATCTATTGAACATTCTATGGAGAAATAATAACTTGGAAGAGGCAATGTGGGAACCCGAGGAACTTATGATGAAGAACCACATAAATATTTTTGCAGTATTATTCTAAAAATTTCAAGGAAGAAATTATATGAATGAGGGAATAAAGTAACACCCTATGCTTCCATGGTAAATTTCCCTTTGAATAGTTCAATAGATTTTTTTGTACGCAACATCGAGATTCAAACACACCACGACCAATCAAACTAGCTGTTATGAACAGTAATATCCACTTTTTGAAATTTTATAAAAAAAAAATCAAAATGGACTTCATTTTGGATTAGAAATATCAAAATTATCTTACAGTGAATTTTTGGTACTCTTATGAAAAGTTTCAATTTTTGATGAATAGTGAAAATACTAAATTTTAATTAAAAACAACTTTTTTAATTGAATTAATGTATAGTGTTAAATTATAAATTTGAGTGAATTTAAAGTATCATTAGATTATATTTTTATCATTTAGTATAATTTAGCTCATTTGATGTAATTTCACATATAACCTGACATAAACAAGTGTCAATCTTTTGATAGTTATTATTTCTTTAAAAAACAATTTTTTTTTGACAATGGAAATTAGTTTTTAATTAATTTATTCGCCTAATGTGTTTTGAATTTGGAAAAATGGATTTCATATTTCAAATCAGGATGTCCAAATTTTGTAAATAGGAAATATTTATTTTTTTTACATTATGAATATTTACATCAGTGAATATTTTATTTACCAAGGTTAAAGGGTATATCTGGTACAAAAGGTTAAACAAATATTATTATAATAGTACTAAATTACCCAAAAATGTGTCCTATTCCAATTTTTTGATGCATTTTTTACCATGGGAATCTTTTTTACAGTTTTGGGATTCCATGTATCCACTTGATAGTGATAATGACACTTTATATTAATTAACTTTACGTAAATACAAAATTGATATAAACATATATCTTTTAGTAAAATAATTTTTACCAGGGGTTATATAAGTTATATTTTAGACTATGAATATTAATTTTAAATATAAAAGGATTTCCTACATCATGGTATATTTTTTATAATTTTTTGACATGAAATAAATAAAATTATTTATGACACAATAATGATGCTTTGTTTACCACATCAGAGAATGATTTAAATAAATGAGATTATAAAAATTAAAACATTATCAAAAACCCATCCAATTTTTATTGGATAATTTTACTTAGAAAATTAGTCATATTATATTAGACTTTAATGAGTTTTGGACCTTTATAAACTGAAATTAATTATATAATAAAATAACATCTTCAAAATTTCTTAAAGAACCCCTCCTCCCCCTTATAAAAAGACCTCCACTATAACCCATTTATCACACCTCTCAAGCATATCGGCTCGATCAAACTCTATCCAATTAAGCTCCGTAAATCCCTCCCTTCTCATTAGAATCCCTACCTTATGAATAAGGCACTTCAAGGAATCCTTTTGGTTCAAACCAAGGGAGTTACCTGATTTAAAGGTAAAATATCCTCTTAAGTTCTTTTCATTTATTTTACTTCTCCAACCCCCTAAACTATCATTATTACTTTTATTTATAAAAACACCTGTATCATATATATACTAGGTTGTTTTTATTAAAATTATTTCAACTACACTTACACACAACTTCATCTAATGGATTTATAACCTAATGTTTATGTGGATGGAAAACTACTGCCTCACGAAACGATGACTATTCAATATTCTACTACTACCTCTTCTGGTAGCCATTATGATGGAACTATAATTATATATGATATTTATGATATTTATTTTATCTAAAATCTTTGTTAATTCTCTTTTATAGCATACCTTTATTCTTTTCATGTCATATATATACGATAATTTCATTTGAGTAAGTGCGGACTACCGCCCCCTCAAAGAGATATGACTCGTTCATACCATACATGGAACATATAAAGGATATTGTTAATGAACATATGTAACATATATAAAATATTATATTATACTGTAATAATAATATACATATGTATCATCTAGTATTCTTTCCTTTTAAAATAAATAAAATGAAATGGAAGTAGCATTCGTGCATTGTAAATATTACTGTCTCTAAGAATGTGATGAGATTAATTCTCCATCATAACCATTCTAAAATAATTTTTATTTGCTTATTAAAAAAATATTTAAGAACATAATATCATATGGGATATGAATCAAATACATCCTATCCATAAAAAACATGACTTACATAACAAAACATATAAAGGAAAATGAACCAGTTAACACCTGAAACAATGATACTATGAAAATAGTATTAACAAAGAAATATTAGAAGATCATATATGATATCATATTTATGTATATAGTTATTGTAAAATTTAATAATAATGATTTATCTATTATACTGGAGGGTAACATACCCTCGACCAAGGAAAAGTATAAGGTAATGGTTAATTTCACAATCTCTTAATTATCTGATATTTTTTTACGTAAGTGTCTGTTGAGAACTCTTTATCGTCCACATCTATGTTTCTTAAAAATGTATTTAAAAATATTTTTAATATTTACTATACTATGGGTTAAAGTCATTTATACCCTTTTTGACTTTTTATAAAATGTTTTGAAATGAATCATTTCATCATTTTCCAAACAAGGTACTTTATAACCGTTTCGTCAAATTAATGTAAGAATGTTTATTTTAACATATACGGTGGGAGAAGTTATTCTCCACCATTATAATGCTGTTGAATTTTACCTTACAATATTATAATAATATTTTCAAAATAAATGTTTTCTTTAAAAATTACATGACTTTTAAATGATTTCAAAATAGAGAGAGATATTTCTCTCAAATAGTTTTGATTTCATCTTGGTCAACATTCTTTAATGGATTTTATACTTGTTTGAAAATGTTTTATTATGATACAAATCTGCTATATTTTATTGAATGTTTTGTGAGATGTTTGACTGTGGATGTGTTATTTTTATACTATTCATGGTTTATGGTTAATGTAATAACATTTATTATGTAAGTTTTAATATGAATGATTAGTTTATGTTTCAACCTTTTCATATCAAAAAGTAATTTGACTTTGTAAGTGACGGGTGGAGCCCATTATAGCTCCTTGATGCATTAGTAGGTCTCATGATAAAAACTAGTGTCTTAGAACAAGGCCTTGATGAAATTTTATTTGTAGTCTCGGAATGAGGCCCTGACTATGTGGTTATGATGTTCAGCATAATTCCTTCCATCATAATGAAATTATCTATTGATATTACATATGATTATTCAACTAGTAGAATAGTCATCCGAATAAGTAAATTGAATTATTTGATTTATCATTTCTATATTATGTTGAAGCTTGAGTTTAATAGTATTTTTTAGTTTTATACATTGCCTTAAATGTTTATTCTTATTTATCATAGTTTCTTCTATATTTTTATCCTTATTGAGCATTTCAACTCACCCCTTTCTTATGTTTTCCTTTCCTAATATATGAGTAATTAAATTATGATTAACCTGCAGGGATAGGCCAAGGATATGAGTGTGTTGAAAGGGAACAGAATGTTATTTTTATTTATTTTATGATTTAATGTAAAACTTATGTATGTATCTTGAACTTCCAAGGCTACTAAACTAACCGGTCTTTCAAGACAAGATTCCTGGTATCATGGAAAGGTTATCTAATAATGCACTGACTTTGGGTAACTAGGGTCAGGGCGTTACGTAATCAGGTATACAAATCCATGTATTCTAAAATCACTAGTAAATGTTACGAAGTATGAGTTCCCACCATTGTACAAGAGCATTAGCCCAGTTAGTGAGGACTCGAAAAGTGCTTCCAAGAGACCCAACTTAAAATCTAGGTGATGACTTAATTTAAAGGTTACTATAGTAATACTATAGTAGTAACTATAGTGGGTAATGTAATAGGTATTATTCGGTACTATAGCTAATGGAACTATTCATCTATTTGGGCTTTTGGACCAATGGTTTGATCATTAGGTCCTTCAAGACCTTAGGGCCACCCAAGGCCTTCGGGCCACATCATGACCTTCCAGTCTCCTCAAGGCATTCAGTCCACATGAAATTATTCTTAATAGACTAGGAAGACACTACAAGGAATAGACTTATGATGAGTATTTAGAGCAGGTGTGTTCACCAAATTAGAACCTAATGGATTTGGAAAAAAGATAGGGTATTCAAGGAAATTAGGACTATAATATGCATGCATAGTAAGGCTATTTAATATCCATGTGAAGGTGTAGAGCTGACATCTTGACGTAGAAGCTAGAGAGGATCAGTTCCATGTAGTTATAGTCTGGATAATTCCTTTAAGTCCTACGGGTCATAGAATATCCAAGAACTTTGGTTCATGTAATATCCAAGCCTATGGGCCTTGTAATAGTTCCCCCTCATCCTTTGAAAGGGGGATAATAAAAAAATATACAAAAAAAATTCTTTTGTGTCATCTAGGTTTGAGTACCCACATATTGCTTTAATAAGAAATGGAACACACACATTCTTATCAACTAATTCAATTGTCTATTTTTTCCTTTCCATGTTTTCATGAAATGAGTATTTTGTTCATTTTTCCTTGTAAACATGGGTGAGATAAAAAAATTGTTTTAATTCAAATCAATATAAATGTTCTTATTAGTTTCATTTTCTAAAAAACATTTCATTTACATGGCATATTCGGCCATTCCATAATAATGTGTAGTATGATTCTTTTGAGGTATTTTAATTTTCGATCATCATTATTTGGTTTACCAAATAAAACACATAAATATATTTATATATGTATGTCGCACCATAACATATTCTAACATTATTATAGAAGAAACATGTGTTCTCGATCATGAAAATAAATCCATTTGTATCAACTTCGGATATATTAATGATATTTTTGTGTAATAGATTTAACATGATGAAAATATTTAAAATCCAATATCAATTTTAATGGAAACATGAGGGGGAATTCCGTAGTAGCCACCGAAAAATATCTAGATCTATTGGCTACTCTTATATCTAGTCCATTGGTCAATCTTCTAGAATCTAATTGGTTCCTTAATTTGAATTCATATGTGAGAAAAAAAATCTATATCAAATACACAATTGGTATAAATAGATATAATTAACTCAAAAATACAAATGTATCTAAATCTCCCCCTTTATTCTTTTCGTAGGAACAGGTTTCCTTTCAGAATCCCCTATTACCACATGAAAAATATATAACATCAGGTTCACTTGATTTACCATTGATCATTTTCCTCTTGGAAGGGTGCTACAAATAATATTTTTACTTCTATATCTTTTCAGGGCCATTCCTTTTATTTTTCATAAGGATTGAAAACTATCTGTAATTTTTATCCTTATAATCATGGTGAATAAGAGTGAGTATATTTGAGAGATACTTTGCAATGCTATACATATTTTAATAAATAAAAAATATAAATAATCTCTTACGAAGTGATACAAGAATGACATTTTTGTATATCTTGTAATGTAGTTAAAACCCTAGAAACTCTATAAACTTGTTTTATCCAATCATTTTGACTCCATGAGGCCAATATATATCCACTTCTCCATGAATACTATACAAAATCCCCTTATATATCTCAAACTACTACTTTTTTCCCTATCTTGATATAAAGCATGAAGATTCTAGGCCATGATATAATTATGCAAGTCTTAAAGTGACTTCATGAATTCAATATACATGGATGGAACTATAAAACACTATATTTGAAGTGCATCTCTTAAGTGTTCACAGATAATGAACTGATCATCCCTAGACATCTTTTCATACAGATAATATAGTGACGATTCTCACATGGAATGTTTTAATTTAGGTCATAGCACTACCCTATGGCACCAAAAACATTCCTATAATTTAATTCCATTATAAATATTATCTTCTTCCAAGACAGATCACATGGATAAAATTGATGATGAACATGAAATTTTTCTACAATAAAATGGAGGAGATTATTAGTACTTCAATTGATAATAAATATGTGAGACATAATGAAATTAATTTTATTATGTCTTCCACTACATTATCAATTAACAATAACCAAAACCATTGATTTTGTAATATCTATATTCTTATACATTCTAGTGGAAATGAACTATATTCCCATTCTCATATCCCAAGATAGGGCATAGTCAATTGCTTAAGGGTATTTTTTAGTAAGGCCTTTTCTATGTATGAAATTATGGCTCCATGATTTATTGAGTTGACTACCTAATCCAAATATACTGACATGGAATTCCTCAAAACTTACCCCTATGTTACATCACATCTAGTGTTGGATGATCATCTTGATCTAAGTTTTTTAGGCTAACCTACAAAATTCATATGAACTCCTAG
The DNA here is from genome assembly GCA_963277665.1 of Viscum album. Lineage (NCBI taxonomy): Eukaryota > Viridiplantae > Streptophyta > Magnoliopsida > Santalales > Viscaceae > Viscum > Viscum album. The sequence goes on along the minus strand of OY728158.1, from coordinate 1,582,259,805 downwards.
ATAAATTTATGTGTCCCATCATGGGTGGGTAAAACACTTAGTTTTATGGTTCCCATTCCTATTCCATTAATACAAGGTAACATATAACATAATATTAAGATGAGGAATTGGTTTTTTTATTATGAGTAAAATATTTATTGCTTCATCTTTTATATTTCTGGTTAATATAAAGTGGATTTTACTATAGTAAATAAAAAAATTGATAAAAAAACTATGAAAAATCCATTTTTTTAAAATATGTATTTTTTATATAATAGATTTATTTATGTGATTTTTATCTTTCATCCCTAAAATATATAATTCATAATATAAAAATAAATAAATGACTTCACCATGAGCTTGTGGAAAATAAATCAAAATTTTCTTAGGTGAAAACTCATTATTCTATTCTTGTCATGAGTTGCATCATTACACCTATCCACTTATGTATCACCTAGATTGTAATTCTCTAGGTTCCATCTTAAACAGACTCCATGCACCTTGGTATTCTCATTTTATTACATGTACATGTAACCCTCACACAGGTACAAGGAATCAAAAGATAGGCTAAAAGGAATTACATAAATAATATTAGACTCCCACATCCAATATAAATAATAATGAAGGTATGACTTACTATATATCATAATTAATTTAATAAATAATATTGGGAAAACCATGAAATAATTTATTTTAAATAATACTAATACATATAGAGTTCTTTGTTATGCTCATTAATAGTCATACACATGCAGAAAATATGGAAAAGTATAATGGGTAACATTTATTTTTATTCATTCTTTATTATTAAGATAAAAATTGTAATATTAATTACTTCCCTTTTATCTTAATGACTATCTAAATTTTATTAGAGATACCCATCATAAATTCATTAAAGTAAAAAATAGCTTAGCCAATAAATATATATAAATAATCAAATTTTATTAAAAATTTAATAATTACTTAAAAACATTATTACATAGTCAAACACATATTATTCACATAGTGTAATTATCATTTAATGGTTATATTAAATATTTTAAGGTAATTTAATTCTATCTATTATTGGGAGACCACACCGAATATACTATAGAGTTACACATCATGTTCAAAATTTCTAGATTATTTGAGATAAATGCATCGGGCTTCCTCATGTAAGTAATCCAAACAACATAAAGTGTACTAACTAGCTATACACCATATATAATGATTTACATTGGTCTTTATAAACCCATGAAGGATATGTAATGTTCATTGAATGTAGGAACACATGAAGTGTATTCTATCTACACCGCAATTATTTTCTTATTGTCTATCCTATTTACTCTCCAAATGACATGTTATTTATTTCTGATGAGAGAAATAATAAACTACATATCAAGCCTTATTTCTTTACATGATTTTTATTAATGTTCTAGGATTTCCTTCTCTGAAGAGATAAAATCATGTATTTGATAACAATGTTTCCACAAATGTTTCTGCTAATCCAAGTGGACTACAATGTTTTTATGCCATCTTCACATTGGTTAATTCAAAAAGATGTGTACTAGGTGCTCTTGATCTACATTGTGTGTTAAATAAATTTACCACATGAAATAACTATTTGGGGTGTCATGTAACCTATGACACATCTAGGTCCAGTGCACTTTACTACACAATGTGTACTCTGGATACATGTTGTGGAACCTAGTCTCACTGGCCAAAAATCAAGGAACATTTTAATATCATACCTACTTGTTTTTTAAATATTCTTAATCATTAAATAATGTGAAACAATTAATAATAATAATTATTATGTTAAAATTATGTTAAAATGAAAAATAATATAATAGAATTAATAATATATAAATGAAGTATCTAACTAATATTGTGTATAATCGATCAAAAAAATATGTGATTATAAATTAAAAAATGTGCCTTCTCTAATATAACATGGCTAATTTTAGTGCAGTATAAGAAATTAGTGGGTGAATAATCATAGAGCTCCTACTGTATTTTATGGATCATTAACCAATTATTCAATATGTACAAATCTTAACCAATGACATTTTTCCATTGAATATTTAAATATAAAATCATGAAACCGAAAGAGGGGATGTTTTGTATATTAAGATTATAACTAATATAATATTGAATAGAATAATTATTTTCCTATATGAAGAACTTTATTCTATGAATATTTTGTTAATTTTATAAAAAAACCCTTTCATATTATTTTAATCATGCTTATAGGATCCAAGTGTAGAATTCCTCTACTGATAATCCTCATGCTCTCCTTTGATCACTAAATGACGCTCATTGATTATGAGGTTCTTGCATGGTGGATCAATTATCATGTGTTATTCATATTTATCACTATAAAATCTTTCAGACTCAAGGAGTACTTATCATTTTTAGGATGATGAGAGAAGGAATAATCAAGTGAGAATTTTGTTGGGCACAATGATTATCAGTTCTTGATTGACCTTACATAATAAATATTATCATATATTTATTGTATTATGTATTAGGTTAAAGGATTATTTCAGTTTAAAACATCCCATATAAAATATAAAAAGCCTAATCATGCCCTAAACTATATAATAATAATATTATTGTTATTTTATGGCTTTCACTAAATGAAAAATTGATAAATATTATTTTATCATCTTGTACAGTAATATTTATCATCAGCCATAGTCTTGGTCTATATATCTTCCTCATCATTTATTGAATAACAAAAAAAATATTATATTAAATATTTTATTTATGGATAAATATTTTATTCACTGTCCAGTAAACAAATATGTTTTAGGCATTTAATAAATAAATTAAATATTTTATTCATAGTTTGGATAATAAATATTTACTTAATATTTTTTATTGATAACACATGAATAAATTTATTCCTTGGTCTCGATAATAATATTTATTCGATTAATTAAATTAAAATATAATTTATTTTGGATCACTAGAAACACTTAGTGTGTTACCCACTTAGATTATTTCGCAATGGTATTTGGTAGAATTTATTTATGTTCATGATTATTGTCTTGAAATGGTTCAAGGATCCTATGAGAAAAAATGTGATGTCGCAATATTGACAACCACATATAAATTCTTACTGTGTAATATAATACATTTGTCTCAATATTTCATTATGTATGATACACATACATGTAATAAACCTATATTATTGATATGTATTTCTTTGTTTGTATGAAATAAACACATCCCTATTCTATGGACATGAAATTTAATGTGAAGGTTCCATTTTCTTCAATGTATCTAGATATCAACTTCTAGAAATATGGAAGGGAAAATCCTTCCTCAAACTATCCATTTATAACATGACTTTCATTCATAACCAAGATAACATACTTAACATGAACATATGGAATCACGTTTTTTGTTAATAAATCTATGTGTGATAGTAATAAAATGTATTAATGAAAAGTGTAAAGTCTTAGGATAATTACAAACACACATAGATATGAATATTCGATGAAAAATAAAATACAGAATTCACACTGGTGGTTTTTCTCATAATATCTTATCTCATAGATTACCAATTATAAAATTCATGAGAAGGAGACTCATATTCATATGAGTACTCACAAAATACATTTAACATAATGTATTCCATGTCATATAATGTTATATGGCCACAAAACTATATGTAAAAATATCATCATGTACTTTCAAGGTTCTTATCATAAGGGGGAAATTCTATAACCTTATTAATGTGAGCTATAAATTTTTTTACATCAATGTTGTAAGGAAAAATGGAAAATGTGTAATAATATGTTTTATTAACATTTAATACATTGAATTTACACTTAGTAAAAATAAAATAATTTAGTTCTACAACATCATCTACAGTAATATCCCCAAGGGTTCCTAAATCAAATTATTAGATTATATATAGGGAATAAAATGGATGGATAACTTATTTTGAAATTAAAATATAACAAATAAATAATATTTCACAAAGGAGACAAATATATATATATATAATAAAAATAATACTAAAAACTCTTAATCTTAAAAGGGGTTTGTTAAAAAGAATATCCAAGTGAGGTATGAATATATATGAGCTCTTTGTGATGGTCCCTTTTACTATAAGTTGACGATCGTCAATTCTATCCAGATTTTTTATCCTCACTCATTAAATTAATCAATCCTTATTCCTTTATATAATGATAAAATAGACCATTATTAATTATAGTCATTTTTTCATGTGTATTTTTATCAAACCATCTATCATTCGTCTGTTGTATCCATCATGGCTTCATCTATGATCATGCTTTTTTAGACCATTATATTCATCAAGAATCTTCTTTTGACTATTATCTTATTTTTCCATTAAACCTAACATGGAATTATTTTTATTGTCATTGTTCTTATTTAGTTAGATTTGATATAGATATTTTTTGTTGAATTTCTCACCTTGTGAAATATAAATATTGAAAGGGAAATTGGGTAAGAATTAATATAGTTATTATAATTATTTTTATAATTATTAAATTTTATACATAATTTTAGTAAATCGTAATATACTTCCACTAATCTTCTGACTATCATGTCCTGATAAGAGTGGTATTCCAAATAGATGGCTCGATTGGACACTGTAATTATCCTATATAATCTAAACTTCTTATATTATAATTGTGCTTGGTATTTTCATATATAAAGGTGTATTTAAATGATGAGGCTGATAACATAGTGATATTAAAAAAAGATCTTTTGTAATCTACAATATCATGTCATTTATCTTCTCAGACATAAAATTCATATATTGAGTCTTGATAGTTTTTTACTCTTTATTAGTCTCAATTACATAACATTTTCATCATATCATCATTATTATTTGATGTTTCACTAGATTTTTCAATTTTATTCTGTATAAATCAATCAAATTTATTTCATCTCATTGATTTTATGCTTAATCCATTCCATATATACTAATATTAAAATATAAGTAGTTTTAATATATAATGATCTTACAAATTTTCCTTTTTATTTTGATTATACTATTCTATTTTTTTCATTTTATCACATAATCATGAATTCAAAAAATCCATCCTTCATTAGTTTTATATTAATTTAGGTGTTTACATTTTTTCATCCAAAATCAATTAACAACTATTTTAATGATTATATTTAGGTTTATATGTTAGATAAAAATGATTTTTGAAAATAATTGAAACCCATCATTTATGATGATGATATATTAATTATCTAAAGGATGAAGCAAAAATAACACTCTTTTTTTAACATAATGAAAATTTTGTTTTAGAATAAAATGTACATTGAAATAATAAATATAGGTATATTTTTATCATTAAATAGTAAATGTAGAGTATAGAAAATAGTGGTATTTAAAGGATGACTGAACAATCTACCAAATTTTTCTGATCACATAACATAGTATAATAAAGCATAATTCTAAAACACAAAAGGATTGAGGATTTTCAGTAGAGAAATCAAGTACCATTTAAAAATATAATGGTAAATCATATTAGGTCATTTGATTATTACTATAGTTTATTTTTAACTAAACACTCCATATTTTTTATTATAGAAAACATGGGAAAGATACCCACTCCCCTTTATAATAATCTCTACCATCCGAAAATTTAACCTTTAAGGAAATAATCACACAAAAGAAAAAATTCATTAATCAGTTTTCTAAAATAATATTTTAAAAAAATTAAAATTCAAAAAATAGATAATAAAGAAATTCATTTCATGAAATCTAAAAAAAGTGAAAATATTTTTATCTAATTTTAATTAATGAAATATTTATGAAATTTGATCAGAATATAATCATTTGATTTTACATTATACGAAGGAAAATGAATTCTATTTTGAAGTATTATTATAGGTAAATGTGGAGTTTTAGTGTTGGTATATTCTTCTTCCATTGGTTCATCGCTTATTGTTTAGATTTGATTATTTATACTCATTTCAAATTTACATTTTACCATTTTTTTCTACTACATGCTAACTATAATAATTATTATAGAAATATTACTTTTTATAACAAAATTTAAAACAACTATGTGACACATTAAAATATAAATCATTATAAAACCAACGACTGACAAAGAAACAACCTCCAACATATAATATTATATATTAGAGTTGAGTGACTATTTTCATGTAGATAATTACCATCAATATTTTTAGATCATAAAATTTAATAACATTTAAGAGGTGGATATTAACACCCTGGATTCACTATTGTTTTTTTTCATCAATTTTCTTTAATTATATATTATATAGGGGACCACTCCATAATGTAAGTGGTGTTGCATGGAGTTGGTTCATGTTTGGATACTAAGAAACATAATATAGTGTTGTCTTATGGTGTATATACGCTTGTAAATGTATAAGCATAAGCATTTAAGAGATTCATTGTGGATGGATTTTAGGTATGGCGTAGGCCCCAAACCATTTTTAACAGCCTTTTGTCATGGACCGAGGACTAATTTATATAATGGATCTATTAGTTCTATCCATTATATGGAACCCTTGGATATGATGTGGAGGATTCCTTATGGCTATCATTTCACAATCACAGTCAATGGCATAATACAACACAATGTTCCATCCTTTTTTAAAGTGAATTTGAGTTTTTACCATTTTATATTTTTAGGATCCCCTAATTATCATTTGATCGACCACCTTGGTGTGAGTGGGGGGATCTTAAACTCCCTCCTCCTCAATTTTGAGCCACCAAACCATGTATTCAAATGTATTTATTAAGGTAAATCCCTTATTTTCTATTATTATTCCTTTATTATTCTCTCTTATATCATCTAGCCCTAATTTTCTTTATCATAAAAACCCTAATAACATTGATGTTGGAATTAGTATATAGGATAATTCTAATCATGGGGAATTTTTTACTATTTATTGGGGGGTTTTCCTTTCCTAAATTAATAATTTTTATCAAATATATGTGTTGGATCTTGTTTTGTAATGTTCCCACTTGATGTGAGGTAGGTGTTTTTGCATACTATCATCATTTTTCAGGTCATCAGATATTTAATTATGTTAAATCCTTTGGTTAGGAAATTATATATATCTATGATAACAATAATGGATGTTATCAACTTTTTATGTGATTTGACACTTAAAATTAAGGTTAATTTATTTTATTTCTTAGTTTTCAAAGTGGTTATGGGTTCCAAGTGTTTTATATAATTCTTTCACGGATTATTTTCAATGAAATATAATTCTTAATTTTTTTACACTATTTTAGTCATGAAATGTGTGAAAATATATAATTTAATGGAATTTTTAAAAAATAAATAAATTATTTGATTCCATAAATAGTTTATTATGGAGAAGTGGTTATGTTTATAATAATTTCAAATGTGGAATCCAATTTTTGATTTAATAATAGGTTTTAAAGTGTGATATGAAATGGTGTAAATGACTTGTAATTTTGATTATATTTTATTAAATACTCATTTGGAAATTAATAAATTATATTTCTATTATTTTTGTGGGACTTTATATTTTCCCCCTTGTTAATTATTTGTGATAGAGATTGTGACCCCCAATGGGGTGTATTAATATAAATTTTTATATTTGTAAAAAGGGGTGTCTTCTTATGATGGAATTAGGGGTGATATGAGATTTAAATTTTTTATTGACTAATTTTTTCAACATATTATTCGACTTTTTTGTGAAATTAATTTTATTATTTACGTTGGAATCCTAGATTTATAAAGAGGTATATATTCATACTACAATACAATGTACACATGTTTCTATGGTCACTATAGTTATGATATATTCCATATAGAATGGGGTGGTTCCATCCTGATTATGTTGATGTTTAACAGTAAGATATTTTACATTATTTTATATACCAAAAAGTCCAGTAGATTGTTCTAAATAATATTTATTCATGTAATATCTCACCGTAGGACCTAATTTGTTACCCATAATGCCTAGTTTTTTTTATAGAATTATACAGAGAACTTACATCCATTAATTAATTTAATTTTACTAGTTATATTGACTTATGTGGCACTATTTTGGGATGTTTGACTAATTTTTCTTCCTTAATAATGTGTTTTTCCCCTGGTTTGTCTTTAATTATTATATCATTTAATTTTTTAGTAAAATGTTTTAAATATGTATTTGTAATGGGTTTTCCAAAAATGATACATTGTGTATTTTAATGTTTCGGTTTTTAAGAATGGTTGAGTTTGAAAAAGGATTTATATTTGTTTTGGAGATTAATACATGTTGTTTAAATGGATTTAAAATATGATATTTATATAAGGTGGACATATAAAATGTTTCTTAAAAAGGTGTTTATTTTTATGTTCTCATTACTGAGAAACATATTTTTTATGTTTCTTCAAACTAGTATAAATGAAATGTATTTTTTGATGAATTGAACAAAATTCAAGGTCGGATCCTAATTACTAGCTTTTACACACACTTTACCTACACTTCTATGTGTATGAAATTATCATGCTTCAATTTCAATTTTCCTGGTTTATCTCTTACATTTTGATAATCATGTTGGTCTGATGGGAGTTGGTATTGTATGTGGTGAGTTATCAAGGGTCATATTCAGGTGATTCATTTATGATTATAATGGATTTATTTAATTCATGGGGTTTTTATATAATATCCTAGCTATCCAATGTTTATTTTTAGATTCAATTTCTATATGATATATTATTTATTCCTTATATTTAGTTTTTGGGATGTTTTATATAATTATCTTCTTATTTTTTCTTACTATGTTTACTCTTGTGGAATTGTATATTTATTTCATTAATATGAATATGATATATGGATGCATCGTGCTAGATTTTTCAATTGTAATATATAATGTGATGAATTTTTTTGTGGGTGAAATAATTTCAATTGGTTGTATTTTGATACCATATAACTAGTTTCCAGCCTATGGAAAATTAGAATGTTTATTAGGCATCACTTTTAACCATCACAAATGAATACTTTAGTGGTGACCTAGTTTAGTTAATGACAAAATGGAATCGTAGTTACAACTTTTTAATTGTTTGGGACTTATTATAAAGAAGAATATGATTTTCAAAACTCAAGAGGTAGAACACATGTAGGTGCTTGGTCACCAATTTCCTTGAAAAAATTGGAGTAACCATGGATTTTCTATGTTTATTAGTGAATTGAATTCAGTTTTATATTATTTTATAGTGTTTTAAATCCTACAGATTTTTTAGGAGGTGATTTTTTAATCTTTTTTATTTGGGTTGGAAATGGAATGAGATACAATATGTCATGGTTAGCAAGAAATTTAATTAAATACATGTTGAGCTTATAGACATGGTTCGAGGATTTTAATAAGAATTTTCATGCAGTTGGAATTTGTATATGCTAGTCAAGAATGTTCTTAACTAATACAAAAATTATTTTTTGGTATTATAAGGATTTATAATAGTGGCTGATGATGGTTATCACTAATTTGAATTTTAAAAATGTGATATTTGAAATGTTTTGTTAACGATTGGGTTTATTAATTTTAATGTTCTATAGTTAATTTATCTTTATGCATTTTTATGGAGATATTTTAGGAAATGGAAGGATGTATTTTTGAAATGTTTTAATTGATAAGGTTAAAAATTCAATGGTTCTTTAGGTTTTATAACTTTATTATTTGGGTTAAATATAAAATAAACATGTTTTTTAAAAATGATATAATGGTGAATGATTTTGAAATAAATAGGAAAAGGGGGTTTAAAATTTTTTTCCATTGGAAATTTCCAATTCCATGGAATTTTTTTAAGGAATTGATTATTTTAAATGTGTGTAAGTATTTAAAAAATGAGTTTTTGAAGTTTAATAGTGGGACGTATAGTTTTTGTGGAATTTTATTCATGTTTTTTATTTATGTGTGATATATTTTATATCATTATTAGTTTATGATTATGCGGTGAGATTCAATTTGGGAAACATTAACTGATTTTGTTCATGATTTTTATATATAATATGCCTTTATGTGATCCTTCCAATAAATATAGAAAGTCTATTTATAGGATTGATCTTTAAGGTGCCTCCCCCTTACTATTTTTATATGGTTCCTTCATTTGTTAAATAGACCCAAACTAGAGAATTAGTGGTGGAGATATAATATTATATAAATTTGGGCCCCATCAAGGAAATTTTTATTTATAATATACATTCATTTTTATGGTGTTTAGGGTCCCCATGAAGTAATGAAATGAAAAGAGTGTATTTTGGTAATCTCCAATTCCTGATCAATCCTGAATCATTTAGATTAAGGGTGGAATTATATAATGACCCATACTTTACATACATTGTTATTACTTTAGAATTGAGGCACACTTATTACAACATATAACAAAACCAGGAAAGGACCGTATAGGTATAGTGTCTTTAGAAACTGGGAAACATAAACAACTGGTTCATAAAGCATCCACACTGTCTCCCATTTATTTCATCATATCTATAGTCCCTTTTGGCATATCTTACTTAATAACCCTCCACCTGTCCTGGGGAAAGAAAACATACAAAAGGGTGATCACAAATTCTCATTAAGGGTAAACAAAAGAAATATCAATCACATCATATACATAAGAACATAACTTTTGGAAATCTTAACCTGCAAAAGAAATCATAATTTCATAACATGGGATAAATCATAGTAGTGAAATGTAATCCCAATAATCATAACATAAAACATGAAACTTTGTGGCATACACACATAATCATAGAGAATCATTTATTATTAGTCAAGGCTCAGTTCCAAGACTATCTTAGTGGACAAAGTCCATTTCTGAACCGAGTTCACTCCTTGTTTCAGTCCTGTTTCACTAAACCATTTTAACCTGCCATTCCAGCCATGTCTATATCATGAGATATATAATATTTACCCAATGAATTGGAGGGAGATATAGGTCCCACCCATCTCATAATGATACCATTCTTATGTGTGCCACAAAATCATAAACCATACATCATATCATAACCCATGTAATAAAAATGGGAATCTTAAACATTGTGACATCATAAAACAATTCATATAAGATAAAGGAATTTATAAAAATATTTCCATCACAACATAATAAAATCCATGTAATAATAGGGATAAAAACAGAACCCTATATTATCTTAGATGGAAAATAATTTTGATAAAACTCTTGAAACTCCATTCTTGAGGAAAATATCCTTTCTACTTCAAAATTTTTTTTACTTTCCTAACATTTCATACAAATGTAAACTAAAAGAAGTTGATTAAAAATAAACATGAAAACTTTTAATGGAAGCTTCTTGGAAATAATGTTTTAAAAATCCATTCATGTTGTATAAGTTAAAAAAACATTCTTCTCGTAATTTTTCCGGAAAAGTCAAAAAGTACCTCGTACAAAAAACGACAAAAGATTCCTTTCATATCTTTTACTGAAAACTCACCGAACGGTAAAATTGGGTATAAAATAATTTAGAAGGATATAAATATTACATATTGAAGAAACATGGATGTGGATGATAAATATTCCTCAGTAAATTCTGAAGTATAAATTATCTCGGATAAAAATTGAGATTGTGAGATTTTCCCTTACCTTAGGTCCGATTTTCATCGTAAGTGTCTGAAACTCCTGTATAATGATTTAAATAATTTTATTGACTTATTCCATAATCATACATATTTTTATGATATCATATATGGTCATATTCTTAGCTTCTTATTAGTAATATTTCATTGCTACTTGTTATTCGGGTGTTTATTACTTTTTGTTCTTATGCGTGTTTTGTCGAATAAATTATTATTTTTCTTTTTAGGGTATAGATACCTCATTTCCAGAATGGTATTAGTGTAATATATATCATTTTAATTCATTAAATTCATTTATATAATCATTATACAATGAATATCATGTAGAACGAGTCGCATCACATCGTGGAGACGGTATTCTGTACGTACGTACGAGCGATGATATCGTTCCTATGATCGTGGAATTGTATTGGAGTGTATGTATACTATTTCAGAATAAATATCACTTCACAATAATCATATATATTTATTCTTTACACCAGTATACACATCCAAGTAAGGTGGTGGTGGAAAATAGGTTACACCACGGCGTGGGGACGGTATTCCGTACGTACGCACACGCGGTGATTTCATTTTCCATAGGATGGATAGATGGTTAAATAGGGTTGTTTAATACTTATAATAACATATCAGTATATGAATTATTCAGATGTTATTACTTCATAATGAAACAACTAAAGAAGAATAAGTGGAAGAAGAAATTAAGTTGAAAGAATTGGTAACGAACATTACCTCTTCTTTGAAACGCCACTTTGAGACCTCCTTTTAGGGCACTAAAATTGGTCTTTGAAGAATACCAGGACCTCTAGGATGTCTCTATGGAAGTGTAGAGGACAAATTGTCAGGGTTTTGAAGTGATTGAAGGCTCAAAGTGGTGTGAGGAAGAGGGGGAGGAGGTGCCCTTTTATAAGGGAGGAGAGGGGATCCTTTGGAAAAACTAAAAATATTATTTTATTATAAAGTCAAGATCGGTTTTAAATAGATCCAAATTTATTTATTTCTAATATAAGGTTGGTATGGGTCTAAATCTCTCATCCAATATAATTTTTACAAGTTTAGGTTCCTATTTTAACCTTATCATTTAGATTTAACATTAATTTAAATAATTTTACTTTTACCGTGTCTTCTTGTGTTCTTATACTATAAGGTTAATAAACATACTATAATCCACCAAACGAACCCCAAGTTGTTTATTATTAATATATATAACCTTATCTAAGTCATTTGGTCGAACCTTATATTTTTAGGAATAAAATAACAATTACTAATACAATATTTGTTTTAAAAACCATTTTATGTCAATTTTGAAACTATTTAGTAATTGATTTTTTTGAAAATCATAACAGAATGATTAGTTCGAAAAAAGTTCATAAAATTAAAAATAACATGTCATATTAACCCATAAAATTATTGGAATTCATAAAAAGACTAAAATTATATTTATTTTGGTATTTATAACATCAATTATGTCAATATTTCATTAATAATATAATTACTGCATCATCTTTGGGTCATTAATATATTAAATTATATAAAGTATAAAAATTAAAAATAAAATATCATTATGTAGGAAATATTTTTAGCTTTCTAATGAATATTTATATTCGAATTTATCTTATGTATAACCCTATATTAAAAATGAAATACTTATTAAACTTTGATTTTAACTATTTTAACCCTTCTTTAAATAAATTAATAATAAATGTCCTAATCTAATCCAAGTGGGCCTAAATGGTCATATTTTATTCCTAAGGTTATTTTAGGTCGAATTACACTTGTCCAATAGAATTAGGACATGTGTTAGGGTAATAATAATATCATTTGTACCCTTAATTACCCTATTTACTTTTAACCGTGGTAAATAAAAGTAAAAAGTTATTATTCCCCAAAAATTATTTTCATCTCATTGAACCGCATTTTACTTACTGACATCAACCGTGTCTCTAGGATTTTTTAGATTCCACTCACATAAGTGGTAAAATTATGTTTTATGAAAAATACAGTTTTTTAACTACCACTTAGTGGTTTCACTATTCATCAAAAATTGAAAGTTTTCAAAAAAATACCAAAATTTCACCCTAGGCTAATTTCGATATTCCGAATCCAAAAATGAAGTCCATTTTGAAAAATAAAATTTATAAAATTTCAAAAATTGGTTATTACTATTCATAACGGCTAGTTTTAATAATATTTTAATAGCATATCGTTGTTTAGCGAAACTCGGTATTGCGTACGACGCAAGCTATCGAGGAAGGTTGCGATTTCGTGTAAAGAAAGCCAAGCAAGTGAAATATTCCTTTGATGATTTATATGACATAAAAGTCTTGGGTGTTACATTCTACCCCCCTTAAAATGAATTTCTCCCTCGAAATTCGTCACTTTGTAACAAATAGATGAGGATACGTCTCCCTCCTCATATCCTCAAGCTCCCATGTAGCTTCTTCTAATTGGTGGTTCCTCCATAAAACCTTCACCAAGCGAGTGGTCTTGTTTAGTATGAATTTTTCTCTACAATCCAGAATCTCTATCGGCTGTTCTTCATAAGAAAGATCTTTCTCCAGCGGTAAAACTTCTGAGCTGAGTACATGTGAAGGATGAGGTATGTACTTTCTAAGGAGAGATACATGGAACACGTCGTGAACTTGAGAGATATTCGGTGGAAGCGCCAATCGGTAAGCTACCTTCCCAACTCGATGCAGTATTTCGAAAGGACCGATATATCTAGGGCTCAACTTCCCCTTCTTTCCAAATCTCATGACCCCCTTCCAAGGAGATATTCGTAAGAACACTTTATCACCCACTTCAAACTCTAGGTCTTTTCTTCGGTTGTCGGCATAAATTTTCTGTCGACTCTGAGATGATCTTATGTATTGTTGAATAGATCTGACATTTTCTGCCATTTCATCAACGAGATTAGGTCCTAATAGCTTTCTTTCCCAAACTTCATCCCAGTAATTTGGAGTCCTGCATTTCTTTCCATAGAGAGCTTCATAAGGAGCCATCTGAATACTGGAGTGAAAGCTATTATTATAAAACAATTCCACCAAAGTTAGGTGTTCATCCCAACCACCTTTTAAATCCATAGAGCAAGCTCTCACCATATCTTCTATAGTTTGAATTGTTCTCTCAGACTGACTGTCTGTCTGAGGATGATAAGCAGTGCTGAAACTTAACTCTGTATCCAGAGTATGCTGAAGACTTCGCCAGAACTTTGAGGTAAACCTCGGATCCTGATCAGATATAATAGAAAGTGGTACTCCATGCAATCTTACCACTTCCTTTACATATATCCTAGCAAGCTGATCCAGAGAGAAATCCTCTCTAATAGCGATGAAGTGTGCAGACTTTGTAAGACGATCAACTATGACCCAAATAGCATTATTGCCTTTGGATGTTTCAGGAAGTCCGGTGACAAAGTCCATAGTGATGTTTTCCCATTTCCATTCGGGTATGGGTAATGGTTGTAACATCCCCTTAGACTTTGGTCTCTCGGCTTTAACTTGCTGACAAACCAAGCATCGAGAGACATATTCAGCAACATCTCTTTTCATTCCATCCCACCAGAAGTACTCTTTCAGGTCCCTATACATCTTCGTGCTTCCAGGATGAATAGAGAATGAAGAACTATGAGCCTCATCCAGTAGCTCCTTCTTTAATTCAGGGATGGGAGGAAAAAAACCCGATTCCTGAACTTTATTATCCCATCACAATCAAGGTTGAATTCAGGAACATTTCTCACCTTCTTTTGTAACTCGACATCTTCTTTCTATGCCTCTTTAATCTTCACATGTATAGATGGTTGAATATACATTTGATAAAGATACGATTTCCCCACTTCCATTATAATTCCAACATCCATCCTTTGTAAATCCATAAATATTGGATCTTTTGTGATCCTCATCATGGATAAACTGGCATGGTCTTGTCGACTTAATGCATCTGCCACCTTGTTTTCTTTCCTAGGGTGGTAATGAATTGAGAAGTTGTAATCTTTAATCAGCTCCAACCATCTTCTTTGGTGCATATTCAGCTCCTTCTTTGTGAAAATATACTTTAAACTTTTATGACCAGTATAAATTTCACACCTTTCTCCAAAAAGATAATACCTCCAAATCGTTAATGCAAATATTACCGCAGCTAACTCCAAATCAGGAGTTGGGTAATTTTTCTCATGTATTTTCAATTTTCATGAGGCATAAGCTATCACCAGATCATTTTTCATAAGAACACACCCCAATCCCTTCTTGGATGCATCACTGTAGATCACAAACCTATCTCCACTACAAGGCAGTGTGAGCACAGGTGCACTGGATAACCTTCTTTTCAACTCCTTGAAATTCTCTTCACATTCCTCCATCCAAACAAACTTAACTCCTTTCCGAGTCAACTTGGTGAGTGGATTAGATAATCGTGAAAAATCTTTCACAAAATGTTGATAATATCCAGTCAAACCAAGAAAACTTCGGATCTAAGTTACTGTTGTTGGTCTCAATCATCTTTCGATAACCTCTGTTTTTGCTGGATCCACAGATATCCCCTCTTTTGAGATTATGTGACACAAAAATGCAACTTTTTGAAGCCAAAATTCACACTTGGTAAATTTGGAAAAAAGACTCTCCTTTCTCAGGGTCTTCAATATAATTCTCAAGTGATCTTCATGTTCTTCCTTGCTCTTTGAATAGACAAGAATATCTTCTATAAAGACTACCACAAACTGATCAAGATAGTCTCTAAAGACTCTATTCATCAAATCCATGAAGATAGCAGGGGCATTAGTAAGACCAAATGGCATCACTATAAATTCATAGTGTCCATACCTTGTACGGAAAGCCGTTTTTGGTATATCTCCCTTTTGACCCTTAATTGATGATACCCTGAATGAAGATAAATCTTGGAAAAGTATTTAGCTCCGCGTAGTTGGTCAAATAAGTCATCATTGTGTGGGAGAGGATATTTGTTCTTGATAGTGATCTTATTAAGTTCTCGATAATCAATGCAGAGTCTCATTGATCCATCTTTCTTCTTAACAAACAGAATAGGTTCTCCCCAAGGTGACGCACTAGGGCATATGAACCCCTTATCAAGATTCTCTTGGAGTTCCTTCTTCAATTCCTGCAACTCAATTGAGGCCATTCTATAAGGTGTATTTGAAATAGGCAAAGCACCAGGTACGAGTTCTATTGAAAACTCAACTTCATGATTTGGTGGAAGACCTGGAAATTACTTCGGAAAGACATCATCAAACTCCCGTACAATGGGCATATTCATAATCATGAGTTTCTCACCAACCATTTGAGATAAATAACCTTCATTTAGTAGAATTAAGACCCATAAGATGGAAGAAATTTCCACTGGAAGGTTATGTTCATCCTTTCATTGATAGACGATCATAGATTGATCTGGAATATGAAATGTGACTTCCCTTCTTTGGCAATTGTTATGACCTCCATATAAAGAAAGCCAATCCATGCCAATAATCACATCAAATTCCACTATATGATGGATCACAAGATTTGCAGGAAGCACTTTCCCACAAACTTCGATCGGAGAAGAATTATAAACTATTGATGTGACTGTTGTGCCATTAGGGGTTGTCCCAGCTAACTCAACATCTAATTGTTGAGGTAATACGGTGATATCCTTAGAAAATTCTTCAGAAATAAAAGATTGGGTGGATCCAGAATCAAATAAAACATTTTCTACTTTAGAGTGGATGGTAAGTTTACCTTTCACCACATAGTTATCACACTCCACATCACTGATAGAAATTTCATGTGACATTCCTTGGCCTTTAGCTTTAAGAGTTTGTTGACGTCGACCATCATCATCAACCCTTGGATTTGGGCATTGATTGGCATAATTCCCCATCTCCTTGAACTTAAAACATTGAAGTGTAGTAGGTTTATTCTGTGTATCCCTTCCTTTGTTTGCATCACTAGAAATCTTCTTCCCATTATTATGGCATTCGAATGCCCTATGACCTTCCTTTCCACATTTTAAACATTTACTTGTCCCTTTAAGACAACTACCTCCATGTTTCTTTCCACACTTTCAGCATAAGGGAAAGCTCATCTTCTTTTCAGTGTGCTCTTTAGATTTTCCTTTGAATTCCATTTTCCTCTTCTTATCAAACCCATATGACTTATGGGTTACTCTAATCTCCATCTCGACTTTGAGAGCACATCGAAAGATTTCCTTTTAACTATTGAAGTCCCTTATAGATAATGCCCTTCGAAGACTTGGTTTTAAGCCACAAAAGAATCAATCGATCTTACTCTCAGGTTAGATAATAATACCAGAAGAGTACCTTGCAAGTCTTGTAAAATTTGCTTCATAGGTACCAATAGATTCTTCATCCTTCTGCTTTAGTTCAAGAAACTTCTTCACCATCTTTTTTTAGAGAATATGAGGGAAGTACTTATTGAAAAATAAGTTCTTGAACTCGTCCCATTCCATGGACTCAATTTCATCAGTTTGCCTCGTATTCTTAATAAGATTCTACCATTGATCAGCATCATCTTCCAAACGAAACACTGCTAAGATGACATTATCATGTTCAGAACATTCAAAAACTAAAAATATCTTTTCAATAGTACTAATCCATTATTCAGCAACTAATGGATCAGTAGACCCGCTGAATGAAGGTGGACGCTGTCTCATGAAGGATTCAACAGAATGTTGCTCCTTCCTTTGCTTGTTTGGAAGTCCTGCATGATTCATAGCTTGAGAAAGTTGTGTGAGCATGGCTATAATATTTTTCATTCCAGCTCTAATAACGTTTGGTTGCTCAGGGGAACAATCATTGCATTGCCTGTCGCATTCTACATTAACACGATTCCTTCAGGTTCCAGCCATTGACTAAAACCAAGAAGAATAGTGTGAGCAACACTAATTATGATAGGAAAACCACATAATCAAGAATAAAATTTCACACTTAAGGTCTTATCCTAGGTTATTCATGCCCATTTCTAAAACACTAAGATTGTGTTCTATGCTTAGACTTATCCTTAGGGTTCTTACTAAGGCTTTCACATACTAGTTTACAAAGGTTGACTATACCTTTCCTCTAATACCAACTATAACGACCCATACATTACATAAATTTTTATTACTTCAGAATTGAAGCACACTTATTACAACATATAACAAAACCAGGAAAGTACCGTATAGGTATAGTGTCTTTAGAAACTGGGAAACATAAACAACTGGTTCATAAAGTGTCTAAATTGTCTCCCATTTATTTCATCATATCTATAGTCCCTTTTGGCATATCTTACTTAATAACCTTCTTCTTCACCTGGGGAAAGAAAACATACAAATGGGTGAGCTCAAATGCTCAGTAAGGGTAAACAAAAGAAATATCAATCACATCATATACATAAGAACATAACTTTTGGAAATCTTAACCTGCAAAAGAAATCATAATTTCATAATATGGGATAAATCATAGTAGTGAAATGTAATCCCAATAATCATGACTTAAAACCTGAAACTTTGTGGCATACACATATAATCATATAGAATCATTTCTTATTAGTCAAGGCTCATTGCCAAGACTATCTTAGTGGACAAAGTCCATTTCTAAACCGAGTTCACTCCTCGTTTCAGTCATGTTTCACTGAACCGGTTTAACCTGCCATTCCAGCCATGTCTATCTCATGAGATATAAAATCTTTACCCAATGCATTGGAGGGATATATAGGTCCCACCCATCTCATAATGATACCATTCTTATGTGTTCCACAAAATCATAAACCATACATCATAGCATAACCCATGTAATAAAAATGGGAATCTTAAACACCGTGACATCATAAAATAATTCATATAAGATAAAGTAATTCATAAAAATATTTCCATCACAACATAATCAAATCCATGTAATAATAGGGATAAAAACAGAACCCTATATTATCTTATATGGAAAATAATTTTGATAAAACTCTTGAAACTCCATTATTCAGGAAAATATCCTTTCTACTTCAAAAACATTTTTCATTTCTTAACATGTCATACAATTTTAAACTAAAAGAAGTTGATTAAAAATAAACATGAAAACTTATAATGGAAGCTTCTTGGAAATAATGTCTTAAAAATCCATTCATGCCGTATAAGTTAAAAAACATTCTTCTCGTACTTTGCCAGAAAAGTCAAAATGTACCTTGTACGAAAAACGACAAAAGATTCCATTCATATCTTTTACTAAAAACTCACAGAAGGGTAAAATTGGATATAAACCATTTTATAAGGATATAAATATTACATATTGAGGAAACATGGATGTGGATTATAAATATTCCCCAGTAAATTCTTAAGTATAAACAATCTCGGATAAAAGTTGAGATTGAGAGATTTTCCCTTACCTTAGGTCCAATTTTCTTCGTAAGTGTCCAAACCTCCTGTATAGTGATTTAAATAATGTTATTGACTTATTCCAGAATCAAACATATTTTTATGATATCATATATGGTCATATTCTTAGCTACATATTAGTAATATTTCATTACTACTTGTTATTCGGGTGTTTATTACTTTTTGTTCTTATGCGTGTTTTGTCGAATAAATTCTTATTTTTCTTTTTAGGTTATAGATACCTCATTTCCAGAATGGTATTAGTTTAATATATATCATTTTCATTCATTAAATTCATTTATATAATCATTATGCAATGAATATCATGTAGAACGAGTCACATCACATCGTGGAGACGGTATTCCGTACATACGCACGAGCGATGATATCATTCCTATGATCGTGGAATTGTATTGGAGTGTATGAATAATATTTCAGAATCAATATCACTTCACAATAATCATATATATTTATTATTTACACCATTATACCCATCCAAGTAATGTGGTGGTGGAAATAGATTACACCACGGCGTGGAGACGGTATTCCATACGTACGCACGCGCGGTGATTGCATTTTCTGTAGGATGGATAGATGGTTAAATAGGGTTGTTTCATAATTATAATAACATATAAGTATATGAGTTATACTGATTTTATTTCTTCATAATGAAAAAACTAAATAAGAATAAGTTTAAAAAGAAATAAAGTTGAAAGAATTGGTAACGGACATTACCTCTTCTTTGAAACGCCTCTTTGTGACCTCTTTTTAGGGCACTAAAATTGGTATTTGAAGAA
Source organism: Viscum album (assembly GCA_963277665.1). Lineage (NCBI taxonomy): Eukaryota > Viridiplantae > Streptophyta > Magnoliopsida > Santalales > Viscaceae > Viscum > Viscum album. The sequence goes on along the minus strand of OY728158.1, from coordinate 1,582,239,111 downwards.
TACCAGGACCTCTAGGATGTCTCTAGGGAAGTTTAGAGGAGAACTTGGCAGGGGTTGTCCGATCTTGAAGGCTCAAAGTGGTGTGAGGAAGAGGGGGAGGAGGTGCCCTTTTATAAGGGAGGAGAGGGGCTACTTTGGAAAAACTAAACATATTATTTTATTATAAAGTCAAGTTAGGTTTTAAATAGCTCCAAATTAATTTATTTCAAAGATAATGTGAGGATGGGTCGAAATAATCTCATCCAATAGAATTTAGACAAGTTTAGGTTCCTATTTTATCTTTATCATTTAGATTTAACATTAAGTTAAATAATTTTACTTTTACAATATCTTCTTGTGTTCTTATACTATAAGGTTAATAAACTTACTATAATCAGAAAAATGAACCCCAAGTTGTTTATTATTAATATATATAACCTTATCTAAGTCATTGGGCCGAACCTTAGAGTTTTTGGAATAAAATAACAATTACTAATATAATATTTGTTTTAAAAACCATTTTATGTCAATTTTGACACTATTTAGTAATTGATTATTGTGAAAATCATAACAGAATGATTAGTTCAAAAAAGATAATTAAATCAATACTAACATGTCATATTAACCTATAAAATTAGTTTAATTCATTAAAAGTCTCAAATTATATTTATTAGGGTATTTATAACATCGATTTTGTCAATATTTCATTAATAAGATAATTACTACATCATCTTTGTGTCATAAATAAATTAAATTATTTAAAGTATAAAAATTACAAATAAAATATCATTATGTATGAAATCTTTTTATCTTGCTAATGAATATTTATAGTCGAATTTATCTTATGTATAACCCTATATTAAAAATGATATACTTATTAAACTTTCATTTTAACTATTTTTACCCTTCTTTAAATAAATTTATAATAAATGTCCTAATCTAATCCATGTGGGCCTAAATGGTAATATTTTATTCATAATGTTGTTTTTGGTCGAATTACAATTGTCCAATATAATTAGGACATGTGTTAGGGTAATAATAATATCATTTTTACCCTTAATTACCCTATTTACTTTTAACCGTGGTAAATAAAAGTAAAAAGTTACTATTCACCAAAAATTATTTTCATCTCATTGAACCACATTTTACTTACTGACATCAACTGTGTCTCTCGGATTTTTGAGATTCCACTCACAGAAGCGGTAAAATTAAGTTTTATGAAAAAATCAGTTTTTTAACTACCACTTAGTGGTTTCACTATTCATCAAAAATTGAAAGTTTTCCGAAAAATACCAAAATTTCACCCTAGGCTAATTTCGATATTCCGAATCCAAAAATGAAGTCCATTTTGAAAAATAAAATTTATAAAATTTCAAAAAGTGGTTATTAATATTCATAACGGCTAGTTTTAATAATATTTTAAAAGCATATCATTGTTTAGTCAAACTCGGTATTGCGTAAGACGCAAGCTATCGAGGAAGGTTGCGATTTCATGTAAAGCATTCCAAGCAAGTGAAAGATTCCTTTGATGATTTATATACCATAAAAGTCTTGGGTGTTACAAATTATCTCTGTATTATGGATCCATATAGTTCCTTTTTTGTTCATGAGAACATAAAAAGGAAATTTTTCAGGACATCATTATTTCCATTGCATTACCCAAAGAATGTGAGAGTTGATCAAGCTATTAAATTTCTAAGAATTTATCAAGAAAAGTATATGGTGAAGGAGTTTTTTTATCATCTCATAAGTTTGGTATACTTTTCCCTTCAGCTACTCAAAAATGGAGTAGAAAAATATAATTTCATTTAGATAAGATATTTCCCAGTCCAGAGAGAATGTTTTTTAATATTTCTTGCATCATATGAGGATTTTTTAGGGTCTTATTATTAGAATCTATTCAGGCTGGTCGAACTATAACAGGTGATGTTTTGGATAAAGATAATGTGTATAATTATTTTTTCCTAGTGAAGCATTAAATTTGGTTTAACCTAATCTATAAGATTATATTCATAGGGGTTGTTATTTTTAGGGAGTTACAGCATCTCCAAAGAGAACATTTATTATGTGCTTCCAATCTGGGAAACCTATGTATTATAAGACATCTTTATTGAAAGATCTAATATTATTCTATTAATGTGTCCACTTGGGTTATCTTTGGTAGTTTTTAAAGATGAAATATTTAGGAAGGAGGACTCATGATTGATTTTTTAGGTGGTTTTTTGCTTTAAGTTTTATGTTAGCTGGATTTGGAATTGATCATGCTTGTTAAAATTAAGTAATATATATATTATTTAGTCGTATACCTCGTTATATAGTTTTTTTCCATGGTATTTATTTTTATTAATGTTTATTTTCCATGTTGGGGATATATTAATATTTTTTATCATTTTTATGTTTATTTGGATGTGTCTTTACATTGGTTGCTCGATTTAGATTCATATATAGTTGTTTTGGTTACTAGAGAGAGAATATTTATTTGGATGTTTTGGTGTATATGAATTTCATCAGTGATGTATTTCTTTAAGGTGTGACCTTCCCTAATTTAATTATTTCTAATCTACTTTAAATAAAAAGAGACCAATGTTATGCCTTTCCCCCTAGTATCATGTAAGTTGTTAACGTGGATGAGTTATTATTGAATAAGAGGATGATATTTGTGGATTATACAATTCATTTTAAGGGTCATTTTAAACAATGTTATCCTTTTCCTTAGTTTCATCAATAGTGTATTCCCCCATACTCTTGATTATTTTTTGATGATTAATTATCGTTTACTTTATATTTCATTATACTTCTATTGTATAATTTTTATAATACAAAATTGGTGTGGTGGAAAGAATTAAAAACCATCATGTTACTATAAAAAAATTATTTTATTTTGGGTTATTTAAAATTTTATATAATTAAAATTAATTTTTTCAGCCGTTAGGGGACCACTCCATAAATTGGGGTGATGCGGTGTGGTTTTGAGGCATGGTTCAACCCCATAGTACAACAATTATTATTGTGGTATTAGGGTCATTGTTAAATAAATGTCCAAAATAAAACATTGATGATTTGTGCTATGGATAGTTTTTTCGAAAGCTGTTGTCCCCCAATCATTTCAACAGGGGCATAATTATGGTCTTGGGACTATTCTATAAACAACACATGTGAGGAAACAACATTTTGTGGGTCCCTAGGTTATTTCATTGAGGGTTATTTGTGGTATAAGCTACATAGTGGTAGTTAAGTCCACACTGTAGTCTAGTTTACCAATGATTTTTTAAAATGTGAAAATACACATTTAACCTTCCCAATTTTAAAGGATTTTGGCCCCTTATTACACTCACAATAATTTTATCAAAACCATAGAGAATGTTAGGTTCTATGTGCCTCCAAAATCCATTATTTGGATCCTCCAGACCATTTATTCCACATGATTTATTAAGGTAAATCCTTCTATTTACCATGTTATTCTTTTTTACTTCTCCTTTCTATCTTCTCCCTTCAATTACCATTCTCTTAGAAACCCTATTAATTTTCTGAGTTATAATTAGGATTCATAATGAAATTAATCTTGGTAAATTTTTTATTTATTTTTTTATGGTTTTCCCAAATTTATTTTGATTATCAACAACGAAGGTGGTCTGTTTCAGCTCATTAGAAGGGGTTGCCACATGATATTATAAAGGTTGTTTATGGTCTTCCTTCATTTGGAGTGTCATTGGATATTTGATTATTTTGTATCCATTTTTTGTAAAATGATTTTCAAGTGTGATAAGAATGATGAATTTTATCAGCATTTTTAATTTATTTTACACATTTTATAAAGGGTATTTTTATATATTTCATGGTTTTCAAAGTGGTGTTGGGTTACAACAATTTGATAAAATAAATAAAATTTTTATTTTTAATGAAGTGTGTTGTTTAAGGGTACATGACATAATTTTGTTCAAGAAATGGGTAAAAATGTAGATTTTCATGGAATTATATAAAAGGAATGAAATTATTTGATTCCTAAAACCCTTAAAAATTAGGAATGGGTTATATTCATAATGTTTTCAAATGTGTATTGTAATGATTGTTTTCAAAGAATATTTTAATTTGGCATTCAAAATTGTGTAAATGACATGTAATTATGAGTTCATTTTAGTAAATCCCTATTTAGAACCTTATAGATGAAATTTATGTTGATTGTGTGTGTGTTTGTGTCCCTTATTTGTTCCACATTATCAGTTGTTCTTTTTATGAATTGGGACCCATGATGGGGATGTGTTAATATATATTATTGGTGATAGAAAAATGGGTTTCTTATTGGGGGAGTATTGGATTTTATATGTGATTTAATTTTATTTTTTATTTAATTATTTTTAATATGATTTTATTATTTCTCACATTTGATTGATATTTTTCGTAGGGATATCGGGATAATATAGATGTTTTGATTAATTTTAAAAAATTTGTTACAGACATAGCTAGTGTCCCTAGGTTATGTGTTATTCAAGGGTATGTTGGATGGTTACACACCTATGATTCAAATGTGTGATAGTTTTATGGTTTCTGTTTTTATGGATGCAACATGGGATGGTTGTTATCCCCATGTTATAATATAACTAGGAACATATTTCCTTAAAACCTAGTAAATTCACATAATACCTATGGTTGTCAATGATATTATATAGGGAACTATAATACCATAATTCATTGTATTCCCCTTGTTTGATTGACTTATACATCACCATTATGGGATGTTTATCTACTATTATTTCCTTGATTATGTGTTCCCCCCTTGGTTTGTAATTTATTATTTCTTGATTAATTATTTTACAAAAAAAATTATGGATTTGGAATAGGTGTTTCAAAAAGTATAAGGTGGTTATTTATTATTAATTAGGTTTTTAATAAATTTTTATTTTCAGAAATCATTTTACTTCTTTTTGAAATTAAATCATTTTTCTGAAAAGTATTTCAATAAAATTATTTATATATAGTTAGGATATTAAAAATTTTCTTGGTGTGATGTATATTTTTACAATCTCACTTATAAGAAAAAAAAATTTTAAAACTTTTAAAATTATTATACATGAATCTTTTTTTTGAATAAATTTCACAAACTCATTGGGAGGATATTACTAGGCTTATTTTCTATCACACTTTATATACACCCTAGGGTGTATGTATTTTAAATATTTCACTTTCATTTTCATTGGTTGATCTATTCATTTTGATATTTGGGTTTGTCTAACATCAGTTGTTATAGGATATGGTCAGTAACTATGGTTCATGTGGAGGTGATTGATCATTGTTAGTCATGGATTTATTTTATTCTTTTAATTTTTATTTATTATCCTTATCATCCTATATTATTCTTTTGATATATTTTGTATATGAGATTATTTATTTATGATCAGTTTATGAGATATTGTATTTTTTGAGATCCTCCTATTATTCATTATGTTTGGACATGGATTGTATGTTTCTGTTTATTTCATACCTGGAAATCTAATATAAAGATTGTTCATAGAAGAATTTTTAATTGAAATTTTTGATGTGTGTATTTTTTTAAAAGGGGTTAATTACTCCATTTGGTTTTGTTTTGATACCTTGGTGATTGTGTTTTTTGCATAGAAATCAAGAAAGGGATCTAATGTCACGCATGTAAAAATGAAATGATGAGAAATTTATACTTATTTAAAGATTCAAAAATATACAAATTTTTTTTATCAAATATGGACGATAATAACTCTAATAGTAAATATATAGTGGAATAAAATTATAAACTAAGGGGAAAAACTATTACAACCTTAAATATTTTTAAAATAAATTAATGTAAAATAATAAATAATCTAGTAGAAAATATAAATAAAAAAATATAAATAAATATTGTTCAAGAATTATTAAGTCATTGAGTATCTAGGATATGAAATTCCTGAAAAATTAATTTACGTCTTCCAGTTAAATATGATACATTTAATTAGAATATTTTACATATGGAAAAATAGTTGTGTTTATGAGAACAAAATGAAAATCCATAAGATACCAAGTGAATGATTTAGGATTAATCATTATAATTATTCATTATCAATAAAATATATTTAAATTAAATTAACAAATGATTATAATAATGTAAAATATAATAAAATAAAATAATATATATTCATGAAAGACATTATGAAATAAATAATAATATAGCTTGGAATAAAAAAACTCTACGTACCCCATTTAAAATTATGTAAAATTTATCATCCCAAATACTTATCTCTTTTTACCAATATTTTTATGAGGATCATATAGGTATATATAGAAAATATAGATTATAATAAATACCCACTTTCTGAGGAAATAGACAAGTCATTACCTCCAAGACTTCATCGATCAAGGATTGAGAACATAAAATTTATTATACCCATGACATATTTAATTTTGGATTTTTATAAGTAAATTTAATATCCATTACATGTATTTGTTAAAAATATAAAAATATAGATGGATATAATATAATGGATGGAATACATATACCATTTTATAATAAATAAAAATAAGGAAAAGAAGGGGCATAAGTAAGTTGATGAAATAGATAATAATTCCTTAGAAGAAAAAGGTGTTCTCAATAATGATGGGGGTTAAGAATTTGAGTGAAATGATATGTTGATGTTTGTTAAGTCACTGTGGTTTTCCCTTACACTTTCAACCTTCCGGCTTTGATACATCTTGATATGTGTTCCTTTTTATTTTAAATGGACTCTCAACATACCTTTATATAGATTTTTAATTTTACCATTAATAAATATACAAATTTAATTTTATAAATATAATTATTTCATACCATGCCTAGTTTTACTATTATATCCTTTGTGACATCATATGTGTCCATTTATTTTTTCTTTAGGTGTCTTTATATATCTCTTTGTAAATGATAGCTTATTTTCCCATTACTACTCACATAAAATTAACATGATAACACCATACTCATTTATTTAGATATGATGTATATATTATTATAATAATTTTATCATCATGTTAAATATGACCTTATGATGGTTTATAATAATCTATATTGAATAGAGAAATTTTACATTATTGTATAGTAATTAAATCGGAGTCATAAACGCCTTCAATAGTTACATTCCATAAATAATCTTTTAGTTGTCGTGTCTTAGTAGGATTGGTATGAAGAATTTATTTCTTATTTATAGTGTTTGATTCTCATAAATACTTCAATATTCATTTATTTAGATTTATCCTTGGTCTTCCATTAATGTAAGGTATTTTTAGATGATGATGTGGATTCTATGACAATTTTCACTTAACTATTGTATTATTTATTACATTGTGTCACTCAATTTCTCTAATATACCCACATTATACTACGTATTGATATTTTTGTGATTCTATAAATACATTACCTCCAAATTTACTTCATTTTTCATCCAAATCATCTTTCTTCTTTGATGTGTTAATATGATTTTTATTTTGATGCTTGTAAAAACCAATCACTATTCTTTTTATCATTATTCCAAAGCTTTATCTCTGTACTCTATACTTCTCCAATAAGCCATTTACCTATATGATATCATGTTATTTAAAATTTTTCTATTAATACATGGATTTTATTATTTGAATATTATATCTATGAATATTATCTTATGTATATTCATCTACTATTGAGGAAATCATTTTTAATGTAGTATTTATTTTTTTATTTTTAACTAAAAATACACTGGTATATTTTTTATATAAAAAAATTAAATTAAATTAAAATTAGAACCACTCATTATTGAGAGTGATAATTGTAGTATCTGGATAAAGAAACAACATGCATGATCCACCAGTTAATTGATAAAGTGACATTAAATACCCATAGAGAAGGATGGCAGTACTACACCACTACCTAAGACACTAAATGGATTTTGGGACTCAAACAGATGTCTAATGTATCATTAGGAACCTCATAAGGCATCCAGAATACATTATATTCCAAATATATCCCTTTTTAATGGATTATATAACGATCATTTTTGTGGTATATTTCTTAAAAATATTAAGGGTTCATTTGGTGTATATAATCAGTAGGAATAAGAGCTACAATGGTAGTTTTACCCCCCCCCCCCACCTCTATTCTCTCTTGTTGATTTAGGATCAATTATGAAGTGATGGGCTGATAAAATTGGTATTTTAATTATTCCTCATCTTCCCCTCATTTATTTATTCTCCATACTCTATTGTATGAATGTTTTCAGTAGGGGTTTTAAGAGAAATTCCACGAAATCAAGGTGCAATTATTTCAGATTTTTAGATCTTCTATGTGAGAGTGATAGAGGATGGAAAAGAAGGATTAATTCTCATTGTTTAAGGGTATTGTACTAGAGATAAGTTTATTGGATTTTTTATTTATGGGAATTGGAAAATTTTGGAGAAATCTATGATTAAATTGGAATAAGGAATTGTGATTTTTTTATGGAAGGTATAAGAGTTTTTTATGTGATATCTAATATTTTTTACTCAATATTTCAATGTTAGGAAAAAATAATTCAAAAAGGTATACGTGTATTACACTAAATTAAATTAATCATGGGTTAATTGTATTAAATAATTATATTTTTTTTATAATAAATTAATGTTAATTATTAAGGGAGTTAGGTTCTTATGTATATGTAGATAGTTGTCATGAGCATAAAATGGTGGACGATCATGGTTAAAGATGTACTAAATCTATAGTGAGGTAGATAGTCCATAGTTTTTTGTCATTTATATGTATATTAATATTTTTTTATCTGAAAATGGGTTTATGTTAGTGTGAGTAACTCAATATGGAAACAAGGTGGGATTACATGTCTGAGGTGAGGTAATTTAGGCCCATGTGTCTTTTGGGGGCCTTCTTGGTTATATCATGATTACATAGCCATGGATGGAAATTTTATGTATGGGATGTTATGTTTTAGATTTCAGTGTAGCCTAGTGGGATATAGTGTGCTAGTGTATGATATTCATATAGGGTAAATTCATATGGGTGAGTCAAGTGAATGTTTGTTGGAGAACAGTCATTTGATATAGTTCACCTAAGAGGTGTAACACATAGTTTCGAATGGGAATTATCAAGAATGTCCTTTATAGTATTATATGGGTTGTATAAGAAGTTCTACAATGGGTATATTAGTGAATTAGCAACACAATTCTCAATTTTTTGAGGGGTTAGAGGGTAGGAAATTCTATTAACAAGTCATATAACCCATCCATTTTGTGAGTGGTGTCCTATGAAATTGAATATAGATAAGTGGTAGAGATTAAAAGGGTTCAAATATTATTTTCAATAAAGATAAAATGGGGTAGAGTATCAGGTTATTATCAAATGAGGTTTCTACTCCCACCAAGGCCATGGGATTATATATTATGACTTAAAGGCCCACATCATTAGAGAGGTGATGTTTGAGAGTGATGAGTTGAGCGCTCTATAAATAAGCCCCACCAAATGTATTAATTTTCATAGTGCATGTATTGAGATCTTCGATGATAGGTAATTTCTAGGGGATGGAGGTGTTAGTATAATTGATACATGAGGTGATATGGGTTATAATTAAGTGATAGGTTTCAATCAATTTTATGAAAACAATTATTTTTATTATTTCATCCAAAAAAATTCCACTTTAATTAACCTAAATAATAATTGTTTATATTAGCTCTACTTTATCTGTTATATCTAGAGGATCGATATATTCTTACTATCATGACTAGAATATTTTGGTTATTTATTTGAGGTTATGATCAGGCCTAGTATGTGTAGGATGGTTTGGATTTAAGAAACCTAATCTACTAAAAATTATGAAGGGTAAAATGTGGACAAACATCGACATTCCACTAATAGGTTTGGAAATAGCAATAAAATTAGATCATACGGTCACTAACCTTATATAAAAATTATAATGGTATAATTTCAAAGGAGTCTCAATGAATATTTAGAATGAAAATTGGAAGCCTAATCCCTAAGTATATATGGTATGGAAAAACAATACCTGATATATAAGATATAATTGGGGAAAGACATGGTCCATCTGATTATTAGGAGATGTGATGAGGCAGATATCGACCACTCAATCATTATGGGATAACATGAGATGGACATTTTCTTCTAGATCCACGGTTGATCAGAAAATATATACATAGTATACATGATCATTATTAACAAGTACATGATAAATGTATACCACCTATAATGAACTAAACTATGTATGAGATGGATATATGCCACTAGAAACCTGTGAGACTGATGGGATAGATGTGATTGTCCCAATCCCTGTTATATCACACATTATGGATATAATCCAACATATTCTTTTAAAAATGGAAGTCATTGATTCTTGACCCTAGATTAAAGTTATAAAACACGACATTTATGAAATCCAATCAATTTATACCAATAAAAATTAAGATATATGGCCCCAACAAGTGTAAATTAGTGTAATAGACTATGGTAAATGTCATCCCATTTTTATCACAACAAATTAAACGTTTGAGTTTTCTTTTGAGGGGATTATTGGGAATGTTATGGTGTACATGTTGTATAAATTTGTTTATTTATTAAATTAGTTTTCTTTTATATGAGAAGGAATATATATAGATATATTTTTATCATTATTGGAATTGTTGGTGGTTTCTTAATGAGTTTTATAATCACACTATGAACCTAAACATCGATGTAAGTGAAAACAATTTGTTTATCATAAAGGATATAGAGCATGATACAGAAATAAGTAACTATGAGTATTTATATTGGTAGGGTTGTGAAGAAATTTTCAAGATGAGGTTTAGGACTGGTATATGGGTCTTCATTATTATTATATTTTTAGTTTTTTTCATTATATACTTTTATCCTTTGACTAATCAATGTTTGGAAGAATGGTTATATGATCTACATGGGTATAATTTTGTTATGGAATGGTATTTATTTTTTAGTAGTGCATCTTCAAATATATATATATTATTAGATTCCAATTTATAACTATTATGAATTGTTATATTATTGATTTTTATTACATATAATGATATTGATGGTATAGTCTCCCCATATGTTTTTTTGTTGACCCTTTCCACTTGTTATTATCCTCTTGTGTAAGTGTTGGAATTCTTAATATGTGTTTTTATGTCCTATCCAAACTATAAACCCACATAGTTCAATTGTGAAAACATATGTGTCCCTAAAAACCCTCTTATTATTTGAACTATTTTGAGACTAGCACTACAGGAATAAAACAATCATACGGGTGGAATTACCCTCATAAACCATAGGGCCAGTAATAGAAAGACCGCCAATAAACACAAAATAAATAATATAAATTAAATCAATAATCACATTAAAAAATAATGTCATAAAAAATACATAATTATACCAAAATAATACTAGATTTATGGTAGTGACACCAAACTCAATCATTCACCATGGGATAGTACCATCTATTATAGTCACTAACTATATCATAAAAAAATATAAAAACTATATATATAATATTGGGGAAATCATGCTTGTATACTCTATAGGATAATCCCTCGAAAACTTTGTGAAAAGTTAAAAAAAGAATAAAAATTCCTTTGTTTATCAATAGTTAAAGAAACACATTACCTATCTAGATCAACTACCATATATTCCTCACTAAGTCTCACCTACCAAATCTTCGGAAAAATATTATAATACAGTAATCAAAAGAATATATATATCAAGTAAGGAACCATGAACCAACTTCCCCAATAAATTAGTCTCCCACATACCCCCAAAACATAGGTCCTAGTGCTCTCATGCCCTTATTATTCACATACAACATCTATATAACCACATCACATGCATAACTTCATAACCACGACCATATATTGCATAATGCAATCACATAATACATATCACAACCAAATTACAACCATATTATTAACATATCACTATATCACCATAAATTCACCACATCATTCCAACATACTATATCCTCATTAAATCATAGTATATACTATTTATAGAAGAGAGAGTGGAAAAGGACGAGTATTCAGCCATATGTGTCACTAAAATCAATGATGATATGGGTGTACACCCATAACCCAAACCTCATATAAGTGAAAACATTATAGGGGTAATGTAAAGATATATAAAATTACAATGAATATATAATATCATTCAATAGATACCTAATTGTAATTTTTTTATAACCACATCCCATATCATTATTTCCACAACAACATCCACCTCTGTCACCTATAACAAAAAACTATTATAAATAGGCACCACTACCTATTAAAATTTATATTTATCCAATATCATGTTTCAACCTTTGTTTAACTTCATTTAAATTTTATAAACCATGAAAAAATAATATTCACATAATGATTACCAGCCACTGCTATATCAAATTAATATCTTCTTCTACAACGTATATAATTCAACTATCACCTGAATAATATTATCTAATAAATTTTTAATTATAAACACATTATTTAATATCTTGATATTTACACATTCATTTATTGTATTTATTTATTAATTTAACCACCATTATATATCACTAGTACTTTGAAACTAAGGAAATCCACCTCCCAATGTCATTGTATCAGTAACCTAAAAATCCTCCAAAAAAATATCTTCTATTATAGCTAATAAAATAAACAACCCATACCAAAATAATAAATCATATCATCACATTATCCTAATATTAAAACTATAATCCTCTCTTAATTCATCCCCATAATTGTGGAATAATAAGAAGAAAAAATAATCAAAGATAAAATATAATTGCACGTTTTCATGCTTTAAAAATTCTCAAACAATCATGCTTAAGAAAATTAATAAAAATTCATATTAACACTAATTCTTCTCTATTAAACATTTATATTGTTAGAAATTTAAAACATTTTACAACATTCCATAAAAAAACTAATGGAATAAAATAATAAGAATATAGGTAAAAAAATGATTGAATCATCCCTTTCTAATTACTAACAAAATTATTATCTATATTATGTGAATTTTGGCTCCATAATCAAATAAAATTAAAAAATGATAATCCAAAAAAATTTAAAATAAATTAGGGATATTTTTAATCACCTATCACAAAGGAATATTTAAATATTGTAGCATAAATAATGAGAAATAAATTAATGAATAAAATCCAATGATCATATAGTGAGCCTTAAACAACTGATAACACATCATAATCTAACATGATCTTGTCTAAACTACACTAAAAAATCAAAATCCGTTTAGATGGCCTTATAAGAGGGAAGAAAATGAGAATAATTAAGGGAATAGTGATCAAAAAATAACCATCTATCATAAAAGATAAATCTCATGAATCCAGGGATTGAGATACTTTAGAGAAGGACCATAGACCACAAAATATAAGTAAAAAACATTCATAGGGTTTGAGAGGAATCAAAATAGTATGAAAAAATGAAGGGAGATAAACATATTTAACATCAAATTTTTATTAATATAAAATTTCATGGTAATAGGATGACAAAAATTTAAGAATACTCATTCAAAGGAGATCTGAAATTAATGAAAATAAAAGTTTCTATATCCTTCAAAAAATAGTTGGTTACATATTTATTTTAAATGGTGTTGACCATTACCATGGAATATTGGTATTTACCACAAAAATTTCACACTTATATATCATCTTGATTCGTGGACCCGTATTTTATAACACTCACTATCCTCACAACATTTCTAAACGAACTATAAAATCACTATGAAATAATGTTCTCTAGAACACTTCAACTCACATCGTAACTACAAGAACATGAATTTTATCCTTATTTATAGTGGGAAATGATTTCACCAAATAGAATTACTATTAAAATAGAAAACTACATAAATTAAGATTCACCACAACATAACTATTCACTAAAATAGCCTCGAACCATGAAATTTTCCTAAACATTAAAAATGAAGATCTTATTAAACCCACAACCATAACATGAAAAGCTTAAGACTCCAACATATCGTAATAATGAGTGGAATATTTCTTGGTTTTCCTTGTAATTTTGAAACAAACCTATCCACCTCCAAAAATCCTTTGATATACTATCAAAGGCCCCCATAATATATAAAATAGACAAAAGAGAACTATAAAAATATAGGCCTCTATATTGGATATCTCCCAAATAATAAGCATCATAATGAATTTAAACAATAACCATGAGAATATAAATACCAATAAAACCACTATCACCCCTTGAGATCCCCTCAAAAATAATGTCTCCATAAAAAAATATAAGCACAGTACATGTGATAAAAAAAATTATTTATATCAATATAACTCCAATCTCAATGTCACTATGTGATCAAAACATCAAAATAATTATTGAATATAATCCAATATTTTTGGATCCTTCTTCATTATAAAACCCTATAGGCAAACACATCTCTACAAGACATGTAATAAATAAATTATTCCCCAACATGGAACTTTATATTGTCTATATTGATTCTCAATAGCCCACTCTATAAATTTCATGTCCTCTACATCATCTAAATCTCTGACTTTTTTGTGACCCGTCATTGTAACAACCCCTACTAGTCTAACAGTGAAGGTAATTGTGTCCCTTCAAGCCCGATTTAAATATGACATGGGTTGGAGACTAGAACTTAGGGTATAACACATAAAAATGGATAAATTACCCTTATAAACCACATGAATGATAGAATAAATTCCACTAATTAAAGGAAACTAAATAATATATAGTAAATTCATTATCCAAAAATCTATGTAATTCCATCCAAAAAATTCATAAATAAAACTAAATCCTATAGAAGTGACACAAAAATCCAATGATAACCCTGAGCTGGTAATGTGATGTATGATCAACAACTAAATCCAATTAGGATATTTAAATGGGGTATAGATTTTTTTTTAAATAAGGGGTCCAAATATTGAACAAAAAGAAAGAAACTACAAGAGTATGAATGAGGGGATCCTATTATAATATTTTTTCAAATGTGGGAGAATATAGACAGGAAGGACAACAAGCCATGTGATGTTGTGGTTGATTAACTTATTGGAAAGACTGTAAGCAACCATGTTCGCTTCACAAATTCCATAAGTGTCAATATTTCTGGTTTCCAGGAATGAGGCAAGGCAGGTCATCCAACGAGTGGTAAGTAGCCTAGAGAGGTACACCGCACCATTCCAGATAGTCTGGAAAATTGTGGTTTAGTCATTTTCAATCCATATGTTGTTACAAACTTTTCTTCACAAAATCAAGTGCATGAATCACATCACACATCTCTGCTACCAAATAGGAGACCGAACCCCAATTGCCGAAGAATCATCCATGACAATGGCCAAGAATGTCTCAAAAAATAACACTATATCCCATAAGGACCAGATTTTCTTTAGAGGCTCCATAAACATTTTCATTAATCCAACCTGAGATCGGAGCTTTCCATAACACCTCAAAAGTGCACCTTGGATTCCTTTAGAGACTATTGACCCTAAGACGAAAAATGATCGCAAAGTCTCTTAAATAGTTGTCACATGAAGCTTTTTGAATCAAGACTACATCCCTAATGGTGGTGATAATCTGTGTCCAAACAACATTAAGATTAAATGAGTAGTTTTTGTGGATAATTGCATTTCTATCATACCATATCATGTGGATGATCACAGCAATAGTGTTTAGGAAGAGGTTCTGGATTTTCTATGAAAAGTCCTGCTCAACACAATGTTTTATTTGGGAGAAAGTGGATTCAAAGGATAACCATCTATATTCAAACATGTTAGTAATATAATTCCAAAGGGATAAATTCATAGCACAAGAAAAAAAAGATGATAGGAATCATGTCTATGTTGGTGACAGAAGTGACATTTAGAAAAAAAAAATTGGATACCAAAATACTGAAGACAAACATCAGTAGGAATTTAGTTGTGAGAAATATGCCAAACAAGATTGAGTCTCAAGGTTTTAATACAAGGTTTGTCAAAGAAGTTCAACCAATGAAATCTATGGTCTGAATTTGTGAAATTGTGTTTATAAAAAACCTTTGGAATCAAGAATACCATTATGTGAGGGCTCCCAGATGAGTAAATCATCAGAGTTAGAAAAAGGGTAATTATCAACCACATGCATGATATTATCAGGGAGATTGAAATTATGAGATTGCATCACTTTCTTAATAGTGCATGTGGTATTGTCAAGAGGTGCATTATGTGATTACATGGATATAATGGGGTTCCCAGTCTAATTATCTAGCCATAAATTCATAGAATAATCAATGATAACCATCCATCTAGAATTGTTCATGATGTTAGCGAAAGAAAGTATAATGGATTCCCAGATTGAAGAGTTGTCATAACAAAAATTTCCCTTTCATTAATTTCATAAGGAACGTATTTTTAATAAAAGCAATGGAGTCAGAGTTATTATTGATTAATCTCCAGGTAAGTTTGGCTTGGAGGGCCTCCTTAAAAAGATTGATATTTTTATGCCAATTCTGCCCTTCTCAAAAGGAATAAAGTAGGTGGACTAGGGGATGGTAACAGGCTTCCTTTCAAGAATACTGCCAGCCTAGACAATATTTTTGATGTAAATATTAATTTTTGTAAGGAGACTAGTAGGACATTTAGAGACCATCAGCGAGTAGACTATTTTAGAGACAATGGTAGATTTCACAAGACAAATCATGTCAGCCATGGATAAGGATTTACCTTTCCATGAGGAGAGTTGATTGATAACCTGGTCAAAAACTATGTTGAAGTACATGGATTTAGGTCTTCCCCAAAAAATGGGCACTCCGAGGTAAGATAAAGGGAAGGATCCTTCCATGATGCATAAACTATTTATGATTTTATTTTTCCAAATAGGATAAATGGTTTTCCCAAAGAAGAAAGAATCTTTGTTCCAGCTTATAGATTGACCATAGATTTCATCATAATGGGCTAAGGAATTTTTTAGAGTTTGAATGTTTCTTTTGACCCATTGTAAGAACAGGATAAGATCATCGACATATAAAATATGTGTAGTAAAATTTACGTTTATGGCCACCGGGATGGGTTTAAGTTTGTTTTTAATTATAAGGAGAGTGAGCAATCAGGTAAGATAGTCTTCTGCAATAGAAAATAGAATGGCAGATACGGGATCACCTTGCCTGACACCCGTGGTGCATTTGGAAATATCTTTTAGGAGAGCCATTAACAAGAATGTAAATAGTGTCCAAAGTAAATAATGAATTTATTCTACAGATTAATGTGCCATTAAACCCAAAAGTCTTGAGAACATTAAAAATGATGCTCCAATCAATGGTGTCAAAGGCTTTCATAATATCAAGTTTAATCATGATATTTCCTCCTCTGTTAACTTTATATAGAGGTTTGGAACATTTTTATTTGAGGACAATGAAATATTTTATATACCCTTCCATGATAAACCCAAATGGATTTCAAGAGATAATTTTAAAGAATAGAGAAGAATGTTTGTTGGTGAGAAGTTTAGTAATAATTTTGTAAAGAGAGTTGGTGAGTGAAATATGATGGAATAGTTGTATTTTAGAAGCATTGGAAAATTCAAGAATTATGGTGGGTAATTTAGAATTAAGGCCATGATTTAGAACACCATTATTAAAAAAAAGATCTGATGAGTTTACAAATGTCTATGTGGATGACCTCTTAGAATTGTTGATAAAATGAATTGTTGAATCCATCATGACACGGATCACTATCATAGTTGAGGTTGAATACAGTGTCTTTAATTTCATGGTTAAGAGGATTGTTCAAAATAAAATTATTTTCTGTTTCATTTACCATAATCAGGAGGACCTCAAGGATAATGTCCTTATTAATACTTTGGGTATTAAAAATGTTGTCAAAGTAGGAGACTGCATGATTATCAATGGCTTCCTGAGAGTCCAAAATAGTATCATTGTCCCTGAGGAATGAAAGAGGTATACAAACTTTTTTTATTATTTGAATAAAATATTAGAACTTAGTGTTTATATCACCATATGATAGCCATTTATTTTTGAAGACTTTCTTGCACATATTATCTTTAATCATCAGAATATAGTTAAGCTTTAATGAGATGTTGATTTCATTTTAGGGTTCTAAAGAGAAATCAGAACTGGTAGAGATATTTTGAATTTGGAAACCTCATTCTCAAGAATGTAAATATCCTTGTTCATTTGTTTATATTGAGACATGCACCAACCTTTGAGACACTTTTAATAGTGTTTTATATTAGGGGTACAAGAAAAAGTGTCATGGAGATTCTTCCTAGAATCCCAACAAGTTGTTATGATGTTTGATCATTCTAAGTGCGCAGACCAAGCATTATTGAATCTAAACAAAAGTATGGGTTTAGGAATATTATAGAAAATACTAAAAAGAATGGTATGGTGGTCTGAATTTCGCTTGGGAAAAGTAATGCTTGATATGGTATCCCAATTTTACAGTTCTATGAGGCTTTTGAAAACTCAACCTAGTTTTCTAGCAACTACAATATTGTAGTGTCTTCTATATCATGTAAATTTAGCACCTGTAAGATTTATTTCAATAAGGTTAAAATCCTCTAGAGTTCATCTAAATTCCCTTGAGGAGATGTGAGAGTGTGAAGGACCAATTTTTCCACTTAGAGTAAGAATAGCATTAAAATCACCTATCATGAACCAAGGGTCATGAATGTTGATAGCCATATATAAAAGGTAATTCCAAAGAGTCCTTAAATATTGATAACTATTCTCAGCATAACAAATATTACAAAAAATATGTATACCATCAAGGGAGAAATCACAAGTAAACATTTTCTCAGACCACTTTAATGAATTAACATTTTTAATAGAGTCATGATAAAAATTCCAGAGAGTCAGTATCAGCAATATTTTTTGAAGCTATTGGAAATTTATAACCATAAGTACAAAGATACAAAAATTTCAAAGAGAGATTAAATTTTGGTTTAGAAATAGTGAATATTTTGTGTTTATGTGTCAAAATAATTCTTTTATGAATAGTAAGTGATTTAGGGTTCACAATGCCCTGACAGTTCCAAAATAAAACATACATTAAAATCTAGATTTGGAGCAAGATCCACCCTTTTTATGTTTGTAACCACTCAAACCCTTCCTCTACTTTGATCACCTATGCTTTTGAGAAGAGGTTGGACTAGTCTTCTTGTCCTGTTTGCTCATAGGATAATTAGAAGGAAAGTTATTAGCACTTGAATTTTCAATATTGTTTTTTATTTCAGGTGAAATATGATTCATAGTGGTGTTTGTGTGATCATATTTTGATATAGAATCACTTATAACTTGAGTAATATAAGGAACCCAAAGGGATATTTCTACTACAAATTATGAGTCTATAGGTAAGGTCATTTCAGTTTTTTTCTATTTAAGGGGTCTTACTAGTGACATTTCATGATGGTTGTGCAGGGTGTGTGCACACTGTCATAGGATTAACATTGACCAAATTTAAAACAGTTTTTGTATTGAAACCTTTGTTCCCATCTAGGTTTCCTTGAGTTTCATCTTTCATGTCAATCATCCCAACTTCGAGATTACGATATATGGCATTCTCAATACCATTTTTGACTCCATTGACATTTTGGGATGAGTCTATTGGAATTGAAAGTGGTTGTAGTAGCGACTTATGGGTGGAATCCTAAGAGATATCTAACACTATCATACCAATTGTAGTGTCCCTCTGAGACTGCTCAGTTTCAATAGAGGCAAGGTAATTTGGGTCATCTAAAGAGTTTCCAACCTAGGATTGTTTATAGGTATCCATAAACAACCTTTCAATATCCTCAAGGATACCATGATCAATATTTGAAAATTATTATTCTTCCACCTGTTCATCCCAGATGATACCCAAGCATTCCCCCAGAAAAGATGATTTCGAAACACAAATTTCAGTTTTCTTTTTGGATGGCTGATTATTTTCAGAGGAAAATATTCTTTCCTTCTTTTTCCTTCACATTTCATTCCATCCATCATCACTTGGTTGGGTAACATGGATTTTCACAACCATGAAAATCAATATGGAGTGTCCAACAATTATACATAGTTCTATGTATGGTGGTATGCACTCGAATTCTACCCAAACATCTGTTTTATAATCATTTCCATTGAAAACAATTACCTCAGGGTGCTTAGAAGTAATATCAACTTCTACCATCACTCTATCATAGAGACCAATCTCATAATTTAGTGTACGTTGATCAATTTTGAGAGGAGAACCGATGTAGGATGCGATGTCATTCAGAATCTTGGGTTCCCAGAAGAACTAGCTAAGCCTTTGAAGTCTAATCGATATCTATGCCATGATGTTCCAAGAAGTGTACAAGTTGAAATAAAAATCCCATTTTCATATTCAAAAAACCCCATGCTTTATTTGAGGATTCCCAATTTTCCAAACCCAATCAAATTCTTCCTGGGATTGCAACAGCAAATGAAAGTAGCCCTTTCCTATTAGCACAAGCTTCCAATCAGAAAAACCCCATACTTGTTCAATCCTCGCTTTTAGATCAGAATTCTTACCTATTTTATTACCATTGATATAAGAAATATGGACCATGGTTGAGAACATACATAATAGTGAATGCTACTGAACAGCCTTCGGGTTGGCTTCAATTGAAAAATTGTCGTCATTGAGTTTCTTACATAGAGTCTCTTTCATTACGGTGGACTTACACAAAACAGAACCATTGGGCACCTCAAGAAATGAGATCCCTCTCATTCTTTCCATTGGAAGGGTTTCTCTATTATGAACTTTGTTATATTGATCCTCGAAAGCGGATTCCCATTGCATATAAATGGTCTCAATGAAAACCTTGAGGAAGGTTGAATCAGGGGAGCCATTTTATATTATGCGAGGAAAACCCTAGGATTCATCAAGTCACCGAGAGATCCCTATAAAACTTATTGTAAATTTGGAACAATCATACTAATTACTTAGTGACTAAGATAAAAAAACATAATTATTACCTATCTAAATGAATTTCCACTCCAACTTCTCAAGATTATACTCAACAAATCCATAGTAAAATATGGTATTATAAAAATAAAAATAATTTACATAAGGGTTCCCCTAACCCAATTATCATTCAAACAAGTCACCTTTATACCCCCAAAAATATATATTATAGAAGCACCATTCCCTTAATATACACATACCACATCCACATAACCAATTCACAGCCACAACTAAATAACCACATCCACATATTACATTTACATGCCTCATAACCTATACACATTACTAAAACATTACTGCATCACTACCATATTGTTAAATCACAACTAATTAAATACTTTATTATTATAATATATAATACAATGTCATAAAAAATATATAATTTTGAAGGAAGGGAGTGAGTTAAAGTGGATTAGATGTCTATATAAATCACGTATATCCAAGAATATAGGGTACACCCATAAGCCAATCCTTGTATAGACATTAGTATGGTTACACAAATCATGTGTTAGAAATTAAAAAACCAATATTTAATATTTAATATCACACATAACTAGCCTAAGTTTTATGTCGATAGCATTACACCTCAATAAACACATCCCATATCATTATCATAATAAAAATTATAATTGTTACTGCACCATATTTTACACCACTATAATATGAAAAAACTACTACTCACAAAAACATCTTCATATTATTTCAACTTTCATCATTTATTTCACTTTATTTACAATTTACCAATAATTTTGATTTATTAGTAATATAATGATTACCATCCACCTCCATATCACATTAATCACTTATAGTCCAAAGAGAGAGTAACCCACCACTATGAGTGAGGGTGAATATGTGGTTACCAAAATTAAAACTCCCAAACATGTTTTCATTTCATAGGATTGTGTGTAGGATTAAAAATTAAATATAGATATTATGATATATTGATGGAGATAGAATACTCATGACATAAGTATTTTTTATGTGGTTATCACATTCTTTAATAAGTGGTCAATCTATGTTGTCCAACATTTATGATCCCATTGGGAACAAACTTATCGTTTTATCAATACATAAAAGTAAAAAGAGGAAGAATATTTTTTTTTTGAAATTGATGTAAAATAAATATCTACATGTGGTTCAACAAGTCGATTAAACTCAAACAACCTCCTCATGCACCTCATAAACTTGGATCAAGTGTTCTCCCTTCTACATCCCAATAATCGCATCCATGTCATCCTTGGAATTATATCTAGAATGTATAGAAAGTTATATCAATGTTTCATCACATATTAAATTGGGTGAGTCACCACTTATATATAATATTTTCATTCATCATGACATGATTCCCATTTTTGGGGAAAGATCCATTCATCCAAAAAATATGTCTTATATCCCTTTCCAAAACAATCAAAATATCTGTAAATTTTCATCCACTCTTAATAAATGATCAATTTCATTGTTTCTTGGTCATTATATATTCTCATACCTTTGATATATATGTTTTGTAATAACCATAGTCCTTTTACTATGTGGGGTTTTAATTACAAAATAGTAAAACCTAGATTCTTTATATTATTTCCTCCTTTATATGTAAGATCTTATGTTGTCTTCTAAATGATTTATTATGGTGTGATACCCATCAACTTTCTAAAAAATCCAAGCTCAAAATATTACTGGACTTTATTCAAAAAAAAATATAAACATTAGGATTTTTTATAAGAAACTTCATGGTATAAATATGTACGCTACATCATGAATAATTACATAAGAGTAAAATTTTACTCTGATTCAACCAATAATATAACATTGTAAACTCATTAATTCCATGATTTCTTTTATCTTGGAAAATATTTATTCATTTTCATGCCACTCAACTTCAGTTATACATTGACCCATCCGTGATATGTTTTTCAATTAAAACAAAAAAATACCACCAAGATTCATAAAAAATTGTATTTGTAAAAACGTTATAGCATGATCCCAATGATTATTTAATATAAAAACAACATCCTAGGATAAAATGATTCTTTAAAGTCGTTAGAATCTATTTTTCATGATATTTTTTATTTTGACCACATATCTATTTTATTCAATTCACTCATATCTCTTTTTAAATTCACTTCGTGTGGTTTATTCAATCTTCAATTGATAAACCCAGTTACTAAGGGTATTCAATATCCCCCATGAGTCTCTTTAATATCCCCTTGAATATTTTTATCATCATGATAAATAACACTTGGGTTGTTTTATAAACATTATCTTACAACTACTCTTGTCTCCCTTATAATTAAAACAATATTTCTCTTCCCCTGTTTGATCATCACCTATGAATTGAAATTGATTCCCTCCCCCACATCAAAAAAACTAGTTTCCTTCCCCTTTATTTTAAAAAATAGAAATGGAATAAATTGTGGAAAATAAATATAGAGACCCAAGATTTTGATACATATATATTACTTCATTTTTTTGAATATTCATTAAATTACACAAACACATTCCTATGTAACATAACAGCTTTGGTAACTTTTAAACATATAAACATAAACACTGGTCCATAAGTGAGCTATATCATTTCACACTACATTCATCACAATTTATATCCTTATGAGACATATCATGCATAATACATTTCTTCATTACTTGGGAAAAGTAAACAAAAGAAAGAGTGTCCATAGATTCTCTCTATGGGTAAATAAGGGTGATACATGAGCATAACATGAATATAAGGGTATGAGAAAATGATTATAACATTTCAAAACCATATCATTAATATAAAATATAATAATATTGATTAATTGAAAAATTCTTGGTAGTTCAATAGACAGAAATCATAGGGGACTCAAAGTACATGATCCATGAGAAAATAACATTGGCATAAGACATGGAGTCTGTGGCATACACATAATCCTAAAAAAGAATTTTTATATTACCCAAGGCACATTGAAAAGGCAATCATTGTTGAAAAATACCCTTAATTAACTAGGTTTACTCCCAATTTTATCTATATCTTACTAAACTAGGTTCACTTCAAATTCTAGTCATGCCTATCTCATGGGATATAAATCCTTACCCATTATGTTGGAAGGAGATATAGGTCCCGCAAGACTTATAATGAAACTCGTATTTATTTTTTCCATAATTTCATAAATAGTAATCATATCATAACCCATGAAATGAAATGGGTATCCTAAAATTTTCATCATATAATCACCTGTGGAAAAGAGACATGTTTCATAATAATTTCATCATAAAATAAACCATGAAAAGAAACAGGTGTCATAAGAATTACCTAATGGAATAAACTGTGAAGGATAAATGGGTTTCATAAACATCATGCCATAAAACATTAAAAATTCATTTAAATAATATTAATGGTATCTTTAGAATGTATCCCCAATGAGGTAGAGGTAACACCAATGGATGACATCTTTGATGGAATAAAATTTCGAAACATTATTTAATACATTTCTTGTGGAAAGTATCATTTATAATTTGAAAATTATTTTTAAAACAATTAAAAATTTTAATTTTTTTTTTGAAACAACCATTAAAACATATAAAGTCAGATTAAAATAATTTATTTTTTTGACATGAGAAAATCATGTTCATGTTGTACATGTTTAAATAAAGATTCCTTTATCATTTTTGATAAAATCCATACAATAATGGTTTGGTAAAATGAGATAATATTCCCCTAAAAAATAATATAAGAAATTAAAAAATGAGTGAAAATGTATTTCAAAAATCATGGTACAATAATAAATTATTTTTGAAAATATTTTTGGAAAACATGGATTTGGATGAAAATAGATTTCCAATGAAGAGAGAAATAATGTCATCTTTTCTTTAAAAAATACATAATTTTTTTAAATAAAAATAGCATAAAAGTGGTACAATTACATGATGATATCATGAATAAATATATTATAATAAAATTAATTAGAATTATATATATATTTATCATAATATCTTATCATGAGAAATATAATCATAAATAATAAATGATGAGATTGTAACATGAAATCATTACTGCATTGGTAAAATTGAATCGAAATCCCCATGATGGAATAAAATAAAATAAAACAAAAAATATCATGATGATGAGGAAATTAAAGATATTACATATCAAAGGGTATATATATACACCTCATGAAACAATATAGGTTCATAACATAATGTATTTCTCATAGAAATAAAATCGAGACAAAATTCATTTACCGTATGTTTTGACTATCATCATACTCATTAAAACATCATGAATAGTAAATATATATATTTATTATACATATATTATATAACCATATTTATATTTTCAATAGAATATTTTTTTTTTCTTTTAAATTTTTATTACATGTTTGTTAACAGTTCCATGAAAAAAAATATTTTAGGTAATAACCACTTTTTACAAATATATTTTGATTTATTTTTATTTCGATCCACTTACTTTTATCATGTTTATATAATCTCTATATTGATAACCATGATATAATTATAATATATATTTTGTATATATTTATTTATATTAATCCATGAAATTTAGTGACATAAAATGAAATACATCATTCATGGAAATGGTTTGTCATACAAACACATGAATTTGCCTTTTCATTTTCTTTTTGGAAAAGATGAATGAAAATAAAATGATATATATTATCATTCCAGAGTAATTTATATCTAATATATATCAACAAAATTAAAAAGCTCATCCTTAATACTTTCCATGTAAATCATGAACGAATCACATCGCTTTGCAAGGAAGTAATCCACAGTGCCCGCGAACAACGTTATCTCATCCCCACAAAATATATAGTTTGATGGTATGAGTGAGATAATAAGTATATAATTATAATAAAATAATATATATCATATATATATATATATATTATATAATAAATCCATCAATAAAACCATACTTGAGAGTTTCTAATTTAAAAATTAATGATATATGTATGTGATGTGGTAGTCCTTTATACACACAAATAATGATTTCAAAATCAATTTTATAGAAGTGGTGATGGTAGTAGGTCATTCCCATGAGATAAAAAACATAATTTTAGGGAATATAATTATTTTATTCTATAATCATGGAATAATAATAATTTATAGGGGTGGAGTAACAAAAATAAACATGGTTGAATGTTACTTCTTCTTCAGGTAACCTCCTTAGATTTACACTAAAATCCTTCCTTGGTTGGATTTATATCCAAAATAAGGATTATATGATTAGGTAAGCGAAATAGGAATGTTATCGTGGGAGTGATTTTTTATAAGGACTCAGCCTTAAACATTTCATAATATTGAATTAAATGAATAATTCACATTGAAGATATTTTAAGGTTTACAGTTTTAGAGAATTAAGGCATAACTATTACATCTCAAAAGATTAAAAAGTAGAAACTTCTACTCAGTTTCCATTTTTTCATAAAATAAATACTCTTAAAAAAAGAGTCATGTCTAGTTCCATGTTTTAGACAGCATGACTTTTCCATGATCTCATCCTTGAACATATTCATCTTTAAGTCATGTGAAAACATTTCAAAACATGGGATGAGCATAAAAAGCACAGTAATAGTTATAAAAAAATAATGAAAACATTAATTCATAAATACATAAAAAACATAAACTCTTTTACTTACCTCATGAAAACATATGATTTATGAATAACACATAGTAATCACAAATCATAAAAATACGTTTTGAATTCATATCATAATTAAATTGTAGTTGTCACAGCTACCTAGGGAGTCACGTTGGAATACCCATATCAGTAAATTCCCTAAATCACTTAGGAGAAACATTCACTTTTACCACTGTCATGTTACCCAATAAATTAGAGAGGTATCTCGGGCTCACCCACCCTAGGATTATCACAGAACCACCGGTATACGTAATCAATCCCCATGAACCATAACATATTCCTAACACATAAAACAAACATAAAGTAAAGATACAATATATAATTAAAATATATAGACATAATATATCAAATATAAAAACCATTTTCAATACAAAATACATTAAAATTATATGGTATTTATTTTCTTTTTAAAAAAAATACTATGGCGTGTTAAGAATGCCAATGATCAAATAATACTCACGGTGGCTGAAAAAAGGTCATTGTCACTGATTACGTTAAAAAACATTCCTTTTTTCATTTAGTAAAACAATTCATATAAAAATATTCCATCTGAATGAAATGAAAATTAAAAGTTGTTTATACATCTTATAAAATAAAGTCGTGTATTAGAACAAAATATGCCTCAATGAAAGGAGATTGAGACGAAGTCCCTTACCTTGTGTCTTACTTGACCAGTTCATTCTTTAATCTCCCAAATAATAAACTAAATTGAATTTCTACTTTCTTAAGAACCTTTTTCAAGTTTATTAGTTCTTTTATATCACTTATTACCATGTTATAAACGTTATGTCGTCATTTAAGTTAATAACGTTCATTTTGTTGATATTTGGTACTTGAGTCAAAAATGGACACCTTATATTTACAAGTTGTCCATGTGGTCAATAGTACATTATATCCAGAATGATATTCATTATTTAGATATCATATATATCCAGTATATATATATATATATTTATAACATTAAATATCATTTGGAGGTACGAAATGAAATGCACCGTTCATGGAGACGGTAAGTCGTACGTAATCATGAACGCTACATTCATTTATATTTCTTATTTTAATGTAATTAAAACATAATGATAAATAGGAAGATTATAATTCCATTATAATATCATATATAATATCATTAACCCCATCCTTATGCATCCCATATATGGCATTAACGAGTCATATCACTTTGAGGGGGCGGTAGTCCGCACTTCCTCAAATGAAATTATTGTGTTTACCCATAATGGAAACCACAAAGGTATGCTATATAAGAAAAATACAGAATCATAAAGAAAAAATAAACATAACATATATCATATATAAATATATTTTCATCTTAATGGCCACCATGATAGGTGGTAGGACATAATTGAACAATCATCGTCTCGTGAGGCGTTAGTTTTCCATCCACAGAAACAGTATGTTCTTCACCCGTTAGATGGAGGTGTGGGTAAGTGTAGTTCCAATAATTCTCATAACAACATCCTAGTATATTGAGGATACTGTTTTTGTTATAAAATAGATGAATAAAAAGTTTTTAGGGTTTGGATAAGTAAAATAAAAGAAAAAATGTTAAGTGAAACGGTTACCTTTAATTTGGGTAACATCCTTTGGTTTGAGCCAAAATAACTACTTGAAGTGCCTTATTCCTAAGGTAAGGCTTCTAAGAGGAGGAGAGGGATGTGGGGAGAATAATTGTATAGTGGTTGGACGATCCAAATGGCTTTATAGGTGTGAGTAATTGTTTAGAAGTGAGGTCCTTTTATAAGGGGGAGGAAGGGCTCTTTAGGAAAGCATCATAATATTATTTTATTATATAATGATATTAAGTTTATAAAGTTCAAAAACTAATTAAAGTATAATATAGGATGATTAATGGTCAAAATAAAATCATCTAATAATAATTTGATAGGTTTTGAATACTGTTTACATATTTATAATATTATTTATATAAATCCTTTATTAATGAGGTAAATACTGCATCCTTATACTGTCATAAATAATTTAATTTATTCGATGTCTAAAAATTTTCAAAAAGATACCATGATGTATTAAATCTTTTTATATTTCCAATTAATATTTATAGACGAAAATATAATTTATATAATCTCTTTTAAAAATTAATTTACTAAAAGATTTTTGTTTTTGTCATTTTTGTCTTTACTTTAATTTAATTAATCAAAGTGTCATTATCACTCCAAAGTGGCTCAATGGGGTCCCAAAATAGACTCAAAGATTTCCATGGTCTTAAATGACTCAAAAAATATGTTTTGGACATGTTCTAAGGTAATTATGAATTATTATAATATTCCTTTTACCTTGAATTAACCTATTTACCTTCAACCACGGTAAATAAAAGTCAAAAGTTACGATTCTCCAAAAATTATTTTCATATTATTAAACCACATTTTACTTATTATAACATCCATGTTTTTTGGGTTTTCTAAATTCAATTCACAAATGTGGTAAAATTTCATTAAAATGAAAAATTCGGTTTTTTTAACTACTACTAAATGGTTTCATTATTCACCAAAAATTGATGTTTTTCATAAAACTACCAAAAATTCATCCTAAGATATATTTTATATTATGAATTCAAATATGATTTCTATTTTTTCAAATTAAAAACATAGAAGTAGAATTAATTAATTTAAACTTAATTCTCGTTGTTAAAACAAATAGTGTGTTTTTAAGAAACAATAACTATCAAAATTTTAACACTTGTTTATATCCAATTTCAAAGTAAAATTAATTCCAATGACCAATATTTGATTAAATAGTAAATATATATTCTAATTAAACTTTAAAATAATTTAAAAAGATAATTTATCCATATAAATAAATTATATTAAAACACGGTTTTGAATTAAAATACAATTTTTTTCACTATTCATTAAAAAATGAACTTAACCAGAAAAATTCCAAAAATTAACACAAAGTAAATTTTTATGTCCCCATTCTAAAAAAGGATTTTATTTGGTCAAATAAAATAAATTAGGGTGACCAAAACTAGTTTTAAAGAGGTTTCTCAATTAAAAGGTGGTAAATTGAACTTTTAATGTAAATTATACTTAAAATTAAGTTCATTCACATTTTAAGCCTCTAAATTATTATTAGATAAATGTAAGTACATTTAAAAAACATGTATAATCATATTTTTTCTAGTTTTGTTCATTCCCACAAATACAACTACAAGGAGTTAACTACCATTTAAAATAATAATATAATATTATTAGTATGCAACATAAGATTTCAAAGAAACTCGTTGTTGCATATCGGGTACGCTATCGACATGGAAACCCCTTTAAAGTAAAATTAATATTTAATTAAAAAAAATTATAAATATGAAATATGCATTATTCTTTATTTACCTGGGATGTTACATCCTTCCCCCCTTTTGGGAATTGTGTCCTCACAATTTTACTTCTCAAAATAAGTGGGGGTATTTATCCCTCATAGAATTTTTAGATTCTCACATTGCCTCTTCAACAATATGGTTTTTTCAAAAAACCGCTACATGGTGAATTATCTTATTCTGCAACACTTTATCTCTTCAGTCAAGAATCTGGACTGGTTGTTCCTCATAATAGAGGTTCTTATCCAACTGAACTACCTCTGGGCTCAAAACATGAGATGGGTCTGGCATATACTTTCTCAACATCGAATAATGAAAAACAATGTGTACCTAGGATAATCTTGCAGGTAAATCCACTTCGTACACAACTGATCCAACTTTCTCCAGGATTTCATAAGGTCCAATGATCCTCGGACTCAAAATTCCCTTCTTACCGAAACGCATCACACTTTTCGATGGATAAACTTTGAGAAATACATGATCACCTACCTCAAAAGAAAGATCCTTCCATCATTTATCTGCAAAACTTTTCTGTCTGCTCTGAGCTATTTTCGTGTGCTTATAAATCAACTAAACTTTCTCTTCCATCTATTCTACCAATTCTGGTCCCATCAGCTTCCATTCGCCTACTTCATCCCAAAAATATGGAGTTCGACAAAGCTTTCCATATTATGCCTCAAATGGAACCATCTATATACTGGAATGAAAACTGTTATTATATGAAAATTCAACCAAAGAAATATGTGTGTCCCAACATCCATGATAATCCATCAAGAAATCATATAGCATATCCTCCAATGCCTGAATTGTTCGTTCTGATTTCCCATCTGATTGTGGATGAAAATTTATACTAAAATTTAATTCATTACCCAACAACTTCTGAAGTCCTTTCGAAAAGATATAAGTAAAGCTGGGATCATGATCAGATACAATGGAGAGGGGAACTCCATGAAACCTAAATATCTCATTAACATACAACCGAGTATGTTGATCTAGAGTGTAACATACCAAATAAGTAATGAATAATAGATATTTTTATCTATGTCTATTAATGAATTAGATAGTGTTTTAGAGGCTTAAAATGAAAATAAATCCAATCTTAATAATGAAATACACTAATATTTTTAAAAGATTTTTTTTCTGCCTTTTGATGGAAAACCATTTTTAAATCTATATTTTGACAATTTTATAAGCTATGTTTGTCAAAATAAACTTATTATTTATGATTGGGACATCAAAATTTACTTTGTGTGCATTTTTGGTATTTTTCCGATAAAGTTCATTTTTTAATGAATAGTGAAATTGTTGTATTTTAATTCAAAACCTCTTTTTAATCTAATTTATTTATAAGAATATATTATATTTTGAATTGGTTTTGAAGATAAATTAGAATATATTTTTACCATTTAATCCAATGGTGGTCATTGGAATCAATTTCACATTGAAATTGGACTTAAACTAGTGTCAATCTTTTGATACTCATTGTTTCATAAAAACACGCTATTTGTCATGACAGTGGGAATTAATTATTAAATTAATTAATGTGACTTATATGATTTTAATTTTGTAAAATAGACATAATTTTTGAATTCATAATATCAAATATATCTTAGGGTGAAGTTTTGGTATTTTTCTGAAAAACATCAATTTTTAATGAATAGTGAAACCACTAAGTGGTAGTTAAAGAAACTGATTTTTCGTTTAAATGAAACTTTGTAACTTCTGTGATTTGATTTTCAAAAATCTGACATACATGGTTTTAATTAAGAATTAAAATGTGGTTCAATGAGATTAAACTAATTTTTTTGGTGAATAGTAACTTTTAAGTTCTTAATCGCGTTTAGAGGTAATTAGTGTAGTTTAAGGTAAAAATAATGTTTTAATAATATGAGATGAGCTTGACACATGTCCTACCCTCATTGGATGTGTCAGTTCCGACCAAGACAATCCATGGGTCAACTTGGGGACCCTATGGAGCCACTTTGGTTGGGAAATGACATAAATAACTTTTTATTTAATGTAAAAGTAAAAATGACACAAACATGAGATGTTTTACTAAAATAATTTTTACATGGGGTTATACAAGTCCTATTTTTGACTATAAATATTCATTAGAACGATAAAAATATTTCCTACATCATGATAATTTTTTTATAATTTTTAGATATTAAATATATTAAATTATTTATGACATCATGATGATGCAGTGATTACCTCATTAATAAAGGATTTAAATAAAATGAAAAGATAATGTAAAATCTATGATCTACACATGTACAAAACCTATTGTATGGTTATATTTAGAACCCTTATCACCTTATCCTCGAATTATATCAATGTGGTACCTCTTAAATACGAATCTAATTTTAAGATAAAGTAACTTTTCTTTGCTTTCCAAGAGTGCCCCTCCTCTCCTCTTATAAAAGGCCCCCACCTATACCTCTTTACCCACACTTCCAAAGCCTTTGGCTCAGCCAAACCCTTCCCATATTGTCTCTCCACATCCCTCTCTTACTCCTTGAAGCCTCAATTTGTGCAGAAGTCTTCCCAAGGAAGCCTTCGAGCTCAAACCAAAGGGAGTTACCCGATTTTAAGGTAATGTCTTCACTTGAGTCCTTCTGTTTTATTTTGATTCTCCAACCCCATAAAATATTTTTATTCATTTCTTTTGTAACAACTCCAGTATCTTCAATATAATAGGATGTTGTTATAAGAAGGATTATAGCTACACTTACACACATCTACATCTAATGGTTAAAGAACATACTATTTCTATGGTTGGTGAATTTCTACCTCACGAAACGATGATTGTTCAATCTTCTTTTAAACACCTTTAATGGTGGCCATTAAGATGTCACTAAATTTATATATGATATATATTATGTTTATGTTTCTCTTATGCTTCTGTATTTTTCATTTTGGGCATACCTTTATGGTTTCCATTATTGGTAAACGTGACATCTTCATTTAAGGAAGTGCGGACTACCGCCCCCCTCAAAGTGATTTGATTCGTTAATGCCATATGTGGGACGTATAAAGGACGTATTTAAAGTTATTATATATGATGTTATAATGGAATTATAATATACCTTTTTATCTTTATTATTTCATTCTATTAAAGTATGAGATTGAAATGAAAGTAGCGTTCATGCGTACGTACGGCTTACCGTCTCCATGAACGGTGCATTTCATTTCTTATCCCCAAATGTAATGTACTATTATAAGTACATGTATATAATGGATATATATGATTAATGATACATCTAAATTATTAATATAATTCTGTAATTAAAATATACATACCTCTCATTTAGTTTTAATTCCATTAATATGACAAAGAAATGAAAGTAGCGTTCATGCGTACGTACGGCTTACCGTCTCCATGAACGGTGCATTTCATTTCTTACCTCTAAATGATTCTGTAATATTATAAATACATGTATATGCTGGATATAAATGATATATATGATATCCAAATCACGAATGTCATTCTGGATATAAAGAACCTTTGACCACACGAACAACATGTATATATAAGACGTCCACTTTCGACTTAAGAACCAAATGTCGACAAAACAAACATTATTAACTTAATGATTACATAATGTTTATAACATGGAAATAAGTGATATAAAAGGAATAATAAGCTTGAAAAAGGTTCTTAATCAAGTAGAAATTAACTCAAGTTTATTATTCAGGACGTTAAAGAACGATCGAGTCAAGTCATACCTGAGGTAAGGGACTTCGTCTCAATCTCCTTTCATTGAGGCATATTTCATTTTATACACAACTTTCTTTTATACGGTGTATAAACCCCTTTGACTTTTACTTTTATACAAAAGGAATCTTTTTCTATGAATCATTTTACAAAAAGACAAAAAGGAATGTTTCTTTTAACGTACGTGGTGACAACGACCTTTTCCGCCACCGCGAGTATTATTTGGACTTTGGCTTCCTGAACAAGACGTAATGTTTTTTTTAAATGAAATAAATACCATATACTCTTTTATGTATTTTGGTATTGAAAATGGATTTTAAAATGGATTTTTTATGTCAATATATTTATGTGATATGTTGTGATCAAAGTGTGGAAATGTTTTCTTTCCATTATATTTGTTTTATGTCTTATGATTTTTATAATGGTACTTGGACATTTGATGGGTGGTTACATGATAAACCATATGATGGGTGGTGTCGTGAATACCAGGACAGGTGGTTACATTATAACCTCTAATACATTGGGTATGGAAGTCATCCGTATGGATATTCCATTAAGTATGTATGGAAGTTGGCTGTATGGATATTCCATTAAGTGATATGTGTGGAAGTCGACCGTATGGTTATTCCACTTAAGTATATTTATGTCCCAAGTTACCTTTATATGTTATGTGATCTTTTATGGGTTTTATGGTAATATTTAGGTTACAAAAGGGTAAGTAATGATCTTTTATTCAGTGAAGAGTTTTTACTACTTCATAAAGGTGAAAAGTATTACTTTGATAATGTATACATGGTTTACTTGTTGTTTTGATAAACTAACAGTTTCCATTCTTTGTGTATCCCTTACTGAGCTCTTTATGCTCACCCCAAGTTTTTTTTTGAAATGTTTTTCATAGGACCTAATGTGGAAAAGGGTCAAGTATGGGATCAAGGGAACGTCATGATATATAAAACTTGGAACTAGACATGTTTCTTTTTAAGAGTTTTTTTTATTCTATGAAAACTCAGTAGAAGTGTCTACTTTGTAATCTTTTGAGATGTAACAATTATGTCCTAATTCTCTAAAACTCTAAACCTGAAAAGATCCTCAATGTGAATTATTCATTTAATTCAATATTAAGTAATGTTTATGGTCGGGGCCTTATAGTTGGTATTAGAGGTCGGTTTTGACAACTTTAGGAGTTAGAAAATTGTTAAATTATAAATTAATTTATGGTATGATTTAAATGATATAACATTTAAAGATTACCATGTTGCTTCTCCTAAGATATTTTTGTGTTCAGAAAGGTTTTTCGTAGAGGAAACAGAATAGATTTTATGGGAAGGCATACAGAGGGAAATGACCTTTCAAATCTGTATCCTGAGATGGTCAGAATCAGAACTAAACAGTTTATTGTAGTGATGGCTCAGTTGACTCGGGTTGTGGATGAATGGACAAGACCCACAAATGTAACTGAGATTCGTAGATTCCTTTGTTTGGATGGCTATTACTGAAGGATTGTTAGAAATTTTTCACGGTTATCTAGTCCAATGACTAAGCTAACTTGGAAGGGTGTTAAGTTTATCTGGACAAAAGAATGTGATGATTGTTTTCAAGAATTGAAAAGAAGATTGGTGAATGCTCCAGTTTTGGCACTACCTTCCAGGAATGGGGAGTTTGTTATCTACAGTGATGCTTCATTGAAAGGACTTGGTTGTGTCCTAATGTATAATGATCAGGTAATTGCTTATGCTTCATGACAGTTGAAAACTCATGAGGTAAATTACCCTACACATGATTTGGAATTAGCTTTTTTTGTTTTTGCTTTAAAATTTTGGTGGCATCATTTGTATGGAGTAAAATGTGAAATATATACCAATCACAAAAGTTTAAAGTATATATTCACTCAGAAAGAATTGGACATGAGACAGAGGATATGGCTATAATTAATCAAGGATTATGATTGTACAATTCATTACCATCCGGGAAAAGCAAATAAAGTGGATGATGCTTTGATTTGTAAAAATAATTCCTCATTAACAATGTTGTGTTTGGAACGTGATCCTTTGGTTAACGATTTGATGAACATTGTCATAGAAGTTTTTGGTGCAGGATGTTCTTCTGTTTTGTTTCAGGTATCAGTGAAATCTTCTCTATCAGACAGAATCAAGCAAGCACAGAAGCAAGACAGTGAGTTGTAGAAAAAGGTAGAGCTGGTTCAGAAAGGTAGGTTGCCTAAATTCAACATTGATAATGATTGTGTTTTGAGATTTGGGAAGAGATTGTGCGTGCCTTTTGATTCATAGTTGAAGAGAGAGTTGTTATGTGAAGCTCATATTTCTCCGTTTTCAGTTCATCCTGGCAGTACTAAGATGTAGAGAGATCTGCGGGAGTATTACTGGTGGGATGGAATGAAAAGAGATATTGCTGATTTTATAGTGAAGTGTTTGACTTGTCAATAGGTTAAAGTAGAGTGACAGTTACCGAAAGGGATGCTTCATCCTTTACCAGTTCCAGAGTGGAAATGGGAAAATATATCCATGGACTTTGTTGTGGGATTACCGAGGACATCTCGAGGTAATAATGCAATCTGGGTTATTGTTGATCGATTGACTAAATATGCTCATTTCCTTTCTATACGAGATACTTTTTCCCTAGATCAACTTTCCCGTTTGTATCTTAAAGATATAGTCAGGTTACATGGAGTTCCCCTCTCCATTGTATCTGACTGTGATCCCAGGTTCACTTCTAACTTTTAGAAAGGCCTTCAGAAGTCGGTGGGTACTAAATTAAATTTTAGCATAGCTTTTCATCCTCAATCAGATGGGCAGTCAGAACAAAAAATTCAGACATTGGAGGATATGATACGTTCTTGCTCTATGGATTATCAGGGAAGTTGGGACCAACATCTTTCTTTGGTTGAATTTTCATATAATAAGAGTTTTTATTCCAGTATACAGATGGCACCATTTGAGGCGTTATATGGGAAGCGGTGTCGAACTCCAGCTTTTTGGGATGAAGTGGGTGAATGAAAGCTGATGGGACCAAAATTGATAGAAGAGTTGGCAGAAAAAGTTCAGCTAATACAGAAACACATGAGAATAGCTCAGAGCAGTAAGAAGAGTTATGCGGACAACAGGAGGAAGGATCTATCTTTTGAGGTAGGTGATCATGTTTTTCTCAAGGTTTCTCCATGGAAAAGTGTGATGCGATTTGGTAAGAAAGGAAAGCTGAGTCCAAAGTTCATTAGACCATATGAAATTCTAGATAAAGTTGGATCAGTTTCTTACCGAGTGGCTTTACCTCCAAGTTTATCTCAGGTACACAATTTTTTTCATGTTTCAATGTTGAGGAAGTATATGCTAGATCCATCTCATGTTTTGAGTCCAGAGATAGTTCAGCTGGAGGAGAACCTATCTTATGAAGAACAACCACTCTAGATTCTTGACCGAAGAGAGCAAGTGTTGCGAAATAAGGTAATTCACCAGGTAAAGGTTTTGTGGAAAAACCATATTGTTGAAGAGGCAGCATGGGAATCTTAAAATTCAATGAGGGATAAGTACCCCCATTTATTCGATAAGTAAATAAATTGCGGGGATGCAATTTTCTAAAGGGGGGAAGTATGTAACATCCCAAGTAATGAAAAATAGATATTTTTATCTATGTCTATTAATGAATCAGATAGTGTTTTAGAGGCTTAAAATGAAAATAAATCCAATCTTAAGAATGAAATACACTAATATTTTTAAAAGATTTTTTTACTGCCTTTTGATGGAAAAAAATTTTTAAATCTATCTTTTGACAAATTTATAATCTATGTTTGTCAAAATAAAATTATTATTTATTATTGGGACATCAAAATTTACTTTGTGTGAATTTTTGGTATTTTTCCGATAATGTTCATTTTTTAATGAATAGTGAAAATGTTGTATTTTAATTCAAAATCTCTTTTTAATCTAATTTATTTATAAGATTATATTATCTTTTTAATTGGTTTTGAAGTGAAATTTGAATATATTTTTACCATTTAATCCAATGGTGGTCATTGGAATAAATTTAACTTTGAAATTGGACTTCAACTAGTGTCAATCTTTTGATACTTATTGTTTCATAAAAACACGCTATTTTTCATGACAACGGGAATTAATTATTAAATTAATTAATGTGAATTATATGATTTGAATTTTGTAAAATAGACATAATTTGGGAATTCAGAATATCAAATATATCTTAGGGTGAAGTTTTGGTATTTTTCTGAAAAACTTCAATTTTTGATGAATAGTGAAACCACTAAGTTGTAGTTAAAGAAACTGATTTTTCGTTTAAATGAAACTTCGTAACTCCTATGATTTGATTTTAAAAAATCTGACCTACATGGTTTTCATTAAGAAGTAAAATTTGGTTCAATGAGATTAAAATAATTTTTTTGGTGAATAGTAACTTTTAAGTTCTTAATCACGATTAGAGGTAATTAGTGTAGTTTAAGGTAAAAATAATGTTTTAATAGTATGAGACGAGCTTGAAACTTGTCCTAACCTCATTGGATGTCTCATGGACGACAAATAAAATCCATGGGTCAA
Source organism: Viscum album (assembly GCA_963277665.1). Lineage (NCBI taxonomy): Eukaryota > Viridiplantae > Streptophyta > Magnoliopsida > Santalales > Viscaceae > Viscum > Viscum album. Next base: position 1,582,200,950 of record OY728158.1, on the reverse strand, counting down.
CTTGGGGACCCCATGGAGCCACTTTGGTTGGGAAATGACATAAATAACTTTTTATTTAATGTAAAAGAAAAAATGACACAAACATGAGATGTTTTACTAAAACAATTTTTACATGGGGTTATACAAGTCAGATTTTTGACTATAAATATTCATTAGAAAGATACAAAGATTTCCTACATAATGATATTTTTTTATAGTTTTTAGACATTAAATATATTAAATTATTTATGACATCATGATGATGCAGCGATTACCTCATTAATAGAGGATTTAAATAAAATGAAAAGATAATGTAAAATCTATGACCTAAACATGTCCAAAACCTATTGGATGGGTATATTTAGAACCCTTATCACCTTATCCTCTAATTATATCAATGTGGGACCTCTTAAATCCGAAACGCATTTTAAAATAAAGTAACGTTTCTTTGCATTCCAAGAGTGCCCCTCCTCTCCACTTATAAAAGGCCCCCACCTCTACCTCTTTACCCACACTTACAAAGCCTTTGGCTCGGCCAACCCCTGCCCATTGTGTCTCTCCACATCCCTATATTACTCCTTGAAGCCTCACTTTGGGTAGAATTCTTCCCAAGGAAGCCTTTGAGCTCAAACCAAAGGGAGTTACCCGATTTTAAGGTAATGTCTTCACTTGAGTCCTTTTGTTTTATTTTGCTTCTCCAACCCCCTAAACTCTTTTTATTCATTTATTTTGTAACAACTACAGTATCTTAAATATACTAGGATGTTTTTATAAGAAGGATTCGAGATAAAATTACACACATCTACATCTAACGGTTAAAGAACATATTGTTTCTGTGGTTGGTGAATTTCTACCTCACGAAACGATGATTGTTCAATCTTCTTTTAAACACCTTTAATGGTGAACATTAAGATGTCACTATATATATATATATATGATATATATTATGTTTATGTTTCCCTTATGATTATTTATTTTTCATTTTGGGCATACCTTTATGGTTTCCATTATGGGTAAACACGACATCTTCATTTAAGGAAGTGCGGACTACCGCCCCCTCAAAGTGATTTGATTCGTTAATGCCATATGTGGGACGTATAAAGGATTTATTTAAAGTTATTATATATTATGTTATAATGGAATTATAATATACCTTTTTATCATTATTATTTCATTCCATTAAAGTATGAGATTGAAATTAAAGTAGCGTTAATGCGTACGTACGGCTTACCGTCTCCATGAACGGTGCATTACATTTCTTATCCCCAAATGTAATGTACTATTATAAGTACATGTATATAATGGATATATATGATTAATGATACATCTAAATGATGAATATAATTCTGTAATTAAAATATACATACCTCTCATTTAGTTTTAATTCCATTAATATGACAAAGAAATGAATGTAGCGTTCATGCGTATGTACGGTTTACCGTCTCCATGAACGGTGCAATTCATTTCTTACCTCTAAATGATTATGTAATATTATAAATACATGTATATGATGGATATAAATGATATATATGATATCCAAATCAGGAATTTCATTCTGGATATAAGGAACCTTTGACCACACGAACAACATGTAATTGTAAGAATTCCACTTTCGACTTAAGAACCAAATATTGACAAAACAAACATTATTTACTTAATGATTAAATAATGTTTATAACATGGAAATAAGTGATATAAAAGGAATATTAAGCTTGAAAAGGGTTCTTAAGCAAGTATAAATTAACTCAAGTTTATTATTCAGGATGTTAAAGAACGATCGAGTCAAGTCGGACCCGAGGTAAGGGACTTCGTCTCAATCTCCTTTCATTGAGGCATATTTCGTTTTATACACAACTTTAATTTATATGGTGTATAAACCACTTTGACTTTTACTTTTATACAAAAGGAATCCTTTTCTATGAAGCATTTTACAAAATGACAAAAATGAATGTTTCTTTTAACGTACGCGGTGACAATGACCTTTTCCGCCATTATTTGGTCTTTGGCTTCCTGAGCAAGCCGTAATGTTTTTTTTAAATGAAATAAATACCATATACTATTTTATGTATTTTGGTATTCAAAATGGTTTTTATAATGGATTTTTTATGTCAATATATTTAATTGATATATTTTGATCAAAGTGTGGAAATTTTTTCTTTCCATTATATTTGTTTTATGTCTTATGATTTTTATAATGGTACTTGGACATTTGACGGGTGGTTACGTGATAAACCATATGACGGGTGGTGACGTGAATACCAGGACAGGTGGTTATCTTATAACCTCCAATGCATTGGGTATGGAAGTCGACCATATGGCTATTCCATTAATTATGTATGGAAGTTGGCCATATGGCTATTCCATTAAGTGATATGTGTGGAAGTCGACCGTATGGTTATTCCACTTAAGTATGTTTATTTCCCAAGTTACCTTTATATGTTATGTGATCTTTTTATGGGTTTTATGGTAATATTTTGGTTACAAAAGGGTAAGTAATTATCTTTTATTTAGTGAAGAGTTTTTACTAATTCATAAAGGTGAAATTTATTACATTGATAAAGTATACATGGTTTACTTGTTGTTTTGATAAACTATCAGTTTTCATTCTTTGTGTATCCCTTACTGAGCTCTTTATGCTCACCCCAAGTTTTTTTGAAATGTTTTTCACAAGACCTAATGTGGAATAGGGTCAAGGTTGGGATCAAGGGAAATTCATGCTATATAAAACTTGGAAATAGACATGTTTCTTTTTAAGAGTTTTTTTTATTCTATGGAAACTCAGTAGAAGTGTCTACTTTGTAATCTTTTGAGATGTAACAGTTATGTCCTAATTCTCTAAAACTCTAAACCTGAAAAGATCCTCAATGTGAATTATTCATTTAATTCAATATTAAGTAATGTTTAGGGCTGGGGCCTTATATAGAGTCAATGAATCTCGAATAGGAAGGAAATGAGCAGATTTAGTCAATCAGTCAACAATAATCCAGATTGCATTATTACCTTGAGATGTCTTTGTTAATCCCACAACGATGTCCAGGGATATATTTTCCCATTTCCACTATGTCACTGGTAATGGATGAAGCATCCCTTTCGGTAACTGTCGCTCTCTTTTAACCTGCTAAAAAGTCAAACACTTCACAGTAAAATCAGAAATATTTCTTTTCATTTCATCCCACCAGTAATACTCTTGAAGATCTATATACATCTTAGTACTTCCAAGATGAACTGAAAACAGGGAACTATGAGCTTCACAAAACAACTCATTCTTAAAATTTTAATCACAAGGCACACATAATATCTTTCCAAATCTCAAAACACAATCATTATCAATGTTAAATTCAAGAAACTTACCATTTTGAAATAGCTCTACCTTTTTCTGTAACTCAGTGTGTTCCTTCTGTGCTTTCTTAATTCTTTCTGATAGAGATGATATCACTAACACCCAATATAAAACAGAAGATTATTTTTCACTAACAACCTCTATGCCAAATTTTATCAAATATAAAACCAAAGGATCTTATTCCAAATATAACATGGTTAATAAAGCATTACTTTTTCATCTCAAAGCATCATCCACTTTATTTGATTTTCCCAGATGGTAATGGATCATGAAATTATAATCCTTGATTAATTACAACCATCTCCTCTGTCTCATGTTCAATTCTTTTTGAGTGAATATATACTTTAAAATTTTTTGAGTAGTATATATTTCACATTTTACTCCATACAAATGAGGCCTCTAAATAATTAAAGCAAAAACAATAGCAACAAATTCCAAATCATTTGTAGGGTAATTTAACTCATGTGGTTTCAACTAACATAGAGCATAAGTAATTACCTGATAATTCTACATTAGGAAAAAACCATGTCCTTTAAATGAAGCATCATTGTGGATGAAAAACTCACCATTTCTAGATGGCAGTTCCAAAACTGGAGCATTCTCCAATATTCTTTTCAATTCATGAAAACAATAATCACATTCTTTTATCCAGATGAACATAACACCTTTTTGAGTTTACTTAGCCATTGGACAAGATAACCATGAAAAGTTTTCGACAAACCTCCAGTAATAACCTTCTAAATCAAGAGGACTACGAATCTTGGTTATATTTATGAGTCTTAGACATTATTTAACAACTTTTGTTTTAGTAGGACCAACAGTTATGCCATTTTTTGAAACAATGTGACCAAGAAAAGAAATTTGCTGTAACAAAAAATCACACTTGCTGAATTTCCCATAAAATTTATTTTATTTTATGGTTGGGAAGACAACCCTTAAATAAATTTCATGTTCCTCTTTACTTTTGGAATAAACCAAAACATCATCAATGAACACAACCACAAACTTATCCAAGAACTCACGGAAAATTCTATTCATAATATCCATGAATACAAAAGGTGCATTAGTTAAACCAAAAGGTATAACTACAAATTCATAATGGACATATCTAGTACGAATTACAGTCTTTGCTACTTCCTTTAATTTCAACTGATGGTACCTCGACCTCAAATAAATCTTTGAAAAATACACAGCTCCCTGGAGCTGATCAAACAAATCATTGATATGAGGCAAAGGATACTTGTTCATAATAGTGATGTTATTCAATTCTCTATAGTCAATGAAAAGTCTCATTGAACCATCTATCATTTTAACAAATAAGATAGGATCACCCCATGGAGATGTTCTAGGTTGAATGAATCATTTATTTAATAACTCCTTTAATTGCTTCTTTAACTCTAAAAGTTCAATTTTAGCCACTCAATAAGGGGGTTTTGAAATTTTCTTAGCATCATGAACTAAGTCAATAGTAAATTCAACTTCCCGATTAGTTTTAATACCAAGAAAATCATCAAGAAAAATATCAAGATAGTCATTTACCACTGGAACATCAATAATCTGAACAGTACCTTTGGTTTCAACAATATGTGCAAGGTAAAATTCATTTCCATATTTTATTAGTTTATCAGCTTCCTGATATGTTATCAAAACAAAGGGTACATTCTTGTTTACAAACTAGAATTCATACTGAAAATAAACCTCTTTAGCTCTGCATTCAATCTTAGCATGATAAGCAGATAGCCAATCTATTCCCAAAATAACATCAAACTCTACTAGAGAAAAAACAATAAGTTTTATAGGTAGATTGTTTTCGCACATAAGGATAGTAATGTTCTTATGTTTTCATTTTGTCTCAAAATTTCCTCCAAGAGTTTTTACCGTAAGTTATGTATTCATATCTTGAGATGGAATTCCAAATTTACTAGAAAACATCTCAGAAATGAAAGAGTGTGTAGACCCTGAATCAAACAACACATTGGCATAATCGAAACAAATAAAAACTGTACATGTTACTACATCTTTTTATGGCCCAACATCTTCTGAATTAATTTCAAAGGATTTCACCACCCCTTTCTTCGTGTAGTCTGGCTACTTTCCCTCAGTTGAGTTCTTTGTTGAACACTCATTTTCATAGAGACCCATTTCATTTCACTTAAACATTTTACTGACTATAAATCATATTTTTTCTTACCATTACCCAGATCTTTTTTAATGCAATTACGAGACTTATGTCCCATTTTACCACATCGGTAGCACTTACCAGAATTTAAAATTCATTACCAAGCATGTTTTTTACCATAAGTTTCACAAACTTTAAACTTAAGTTTCTTACCTTCAGACTTTTTTGAAGAGTTCTTCCCTTTCAACTTCCACATTGACCTCTTATTTTGTTGTTTTTCAAAGAAAATCTGATCATCAAAAAACTCCATTTCCACCTTCTCTGCATAACAAACAAGTTTTTTAAAACTTTTGAACTCACAATAAGCTAAATACATTTGATACTTTGGATTCAATCCTGAGTACAAACAGTCGATTTTACTATCAAGATCTCGTATGAAATTTGGAGAATACCTTGCCAGTTGAGTGAATTTTTCTTCATAAATGGCCACTAATTCATCCTCCTACCTCAATTCCAGAAATTGTTCTTCTATTCTATGATGAAACACCTTAGGAAAAATTTCTCCAGAAATATACCTTTGAATTCATCCCAATAGAGGGCAACAATCTCCTCACTAACCCAATTATTTTTCACCATCGACCACCACTGATCATCTTCACCTTCAAAATGGTAAACATCGAGACTAACCTTTTGATGTTATGAACAACCCATGACATCAAAAATCTTTTCCAGTGCTTTATTCCACCCTTCTATTATCACCAGGTCAGACGATCCTCTGAATGATGGGGGATGTTGCCTCACGAAATGCTCCACTACTAACATGTTCCTTTGTGGTTGATTTGGATGATCTCATACATGGATACCACCACCATTTATAGACTGAGTCAATTGTGCCATCACTACAATAAACTGTTCATTTCCAATTCCAACCATCTCAGGTAGTTGATTTGGAAGGTTGTCTTCCTCCTGATTTCATCCCAACATAGATGCCATGTTTCCTCTGCAGAAAACCATTCTAAACACAGAAATATATTAGGTGAAGAAACATGGTAATCTATAAATGCTATATGATTTCAATATTAACAAAAAGTACTTTAAGAATATTAATTTAACAATACCCTAACTCCTAAAGTTTTCTAAAGTGACCTATGATACCAACTAAAAGGACTCGGCCTTAAACATTTCATAATGTTGAATTAAATGAATAATTCACATTGTGGATATTTACAGGTTTAGAGTTTTAGAGAATTTGGAAATAACTATTACATCTAAAAATATTACAAAGTAGACACTTTTACCCAGTTTCCATTTTTTTCAAAAAAAATAAAAACTCTTGAAAAAAAGAGACATGTCTAGTTCCATGTTTTAGACAACATGACTTTTCCTTGATCCCATCCTTGACCCTATTCATCTGTAAGTCCTGCGAAAACATTTCAAAACTTGGGACGATTATAAAAATATTAGTAAGGGTTATAAAATAAAGAAATAAAACACTAGTTCCTAAATACATACAAAACATAATGTCTTTGACTTACCTCATTAAAACATAAGATTTATGAATAACACATAGTAATCACAAATCATAAAAATAATTACGCCATTCATATCATACTAACATTGTACCTATCATAGCTTCATAGGGAGTTACGTTGGAATATCAATCTCAGTATATTCCCTAAATCTCATAGGATAAACATTCATGTTTACCTCTGTCATGTTACCCAATGCATTGGAGATCTATCTCGGTATCACCCACCCTAGGTTTAGTAAGGAACCACCCATATATGTAAACAATTCCCAAGAACCATAACATATTCATAACACATAAAACAAACAGAAAGGAATGATAAAATATATGATTAAAATATATTGACATAATAAATCCATTATAAAAACCATTTTAACTACCAAAATACATAAAAGTATATGGTATTTATATTCTTTTTTAAAATAAAAACACTACGGTGTGCTAGGGAAGACAAGGATCAAACAATACTCGTGGTGGCGGAAAAAGATTGTTGTCACCGCTTACGTAAAAAAAATCATTTTTGGAATTTAGTAAAATGCTTCGTATAATAATATTTCATTTGAATAAAATTAAAAGTCAAAGGATTTTATAAAGCATATAAAATAAAGTCACATATTGGAACAAAATATGCCTCAATGAAAGGAGATTGAGATGAAGTCCCTTACCTCGTGTCTGACTTGACCTTTCATTATTTAATATCCTAAATAATAAACTAAATTTAATTTATATATTCTTAGTAAACTTTTTCAAGTTTATTATTTATTTTATATCACTTATTACTATTTTATAAACATTATGTCATCATTTAAGTTAATAACGTTAATTTGGTCGATATTTGGTACTTGAGTCAAAAATAAACACCTTATATTTACAAGTTGTCCATGTAGTAAACAGTCTATTATATCCACAATGATATTCATTATTTATATATCATATATATCATATATATCCTGTATATAGATATATTTATAATAGTACATATCATTTGGAGGTAAGAAATGAAATGCACTGTTCCTGGACACGGTAGCTCATACGTACGCATGAACGCTACTTTCATTTATATTTATAATTTTAATGGAATTAAATCATAATGATATATAGGTATATTGTAATTCCAGTATAATATCATATATAATATCATTAACCCCATCCTTTATACATCCTACATATGTAAATAATGAGTCATATCACTTTGAGGGGGTGGTAGTCTGCACTTCCTCAAATGAAATTATCATGTTTTCCTATAATAGAAACCATAAAGGTATGCATTAAAAGAAAAATATAGAAGCATAAAGAAAATATAAACATAATATATATCATATATAAATATAGTGTAATCTTAATGGCCACCATGATATGCGTTATGATATAATCGAACAATCATCATCCCGTGAGGCGTTAGTTTTCCATCCACAGAAATAGTATGTTCTTCACCCATTAGATGGCGGTGTGTGTATGTGTAGTTTGAATATTTCTCATCACAACATTCTAGTATATTTAGGATACTGTTTTTGTAATAAAATAAAGTAATAAAAAGAGTTTAGGGGTTGGACAAGTAAAATAAGATAAAATAAGTTAAGAGAACTGTTACCTTTAATTTGGGTAACTTCCTTTTTATTGAGCCAAAATGGCTTCTTGAAGTGCCTTATGCCTAAGGTAAGGCTTATAAGTGGAGGATATTCATGTAGGGAGATTAATTTTTCATAGTTTGGATGAGAAAAAAGGCTCTATAGGTGTGAGGAATTGGTTAAAAATGAGGGCATTTTATAAGGGGGAGGAGGGGCTCTTTAGGAAAGTGTCAAAATATTATTTTATTATATAATTATATTCAGTTTATAAAGGTAAAAATAATAATTAAAGTCTAATATATAATTACTCATGGTCGAAATAAAATCATACAATAAGAATTTGGCAGGTTTTGGGTATTTGTTTAATATTTATAATCTTATTTGTTTATATATTTTATTAATGAGGTAAATATTACATCATTATTTTGTCATAAATAATTAAATTTTTTTAATGTCTAAAAATTTTAAAAAAGTTCCATGATTTAAGAAATCTTTTTATCTTTACAATGAATATTTATAGTCGAAAAGATAATTTATATAACCCCTTGTAAAATTTAATTTACTAGAAGATGTTTGTTTTTGTCATTTTGCCTTTACTTTATGTTAATTAATCTAAAGTGTCATTATCACTCCTAGGTGGCTCAATGGGGTCCCAAAATCAACCCAAAGATGTAAATGGTCGTAAATGACTCGACCAATAAGTTTTGGACAAGTTTTAAGGTAATTTTTAATTATTATAATATTCATTTTACCATGAATTACCCTATTTACCTTTAACCACTCTAAATAAAAGTCAAAAGTTACTATTCACAAAAAATTATTTTCATCTTATTGAACCAGATTTTACTTACTAATAACAACCATGTATGTCATATTTTCAAAATTCAATTCACATAATTGGTAAAATATCATTTAAATGAAAAATTCATATTTTTTTAACTACTACTAAGTGGTTTCACTATTCAACAAAACTTGATGTTTTTCAGACAACATCCAAAAAATCATCCTAAGCTATATTTGATATTCCGAATTCAAAAATTATATCGATTTTTTCAAATTCAAAACATATAAGTGGAATTAATTAATTTAAAATTAAATCATATTGTTAAAACAAATAGCGTGTTTTTAAGAAACAAAAACTATCAAAAGATTTACACCTGTTTATGTCCAATTTCATTGTAAAATTAATTCCAATGACTAAAATTTGATTAAATGGTAAAAATATATTATAATTAAACTTTAAAACCAATTAAAAATATAATCTAACCATAAAACTAAATTATATTAAAACGCCATTTTGAATTAAAATACAATATTTTTCACTATTCATTAAAAAATGTACTTTATCAGAAGAATTCCAAAAATCTACACAATGTAAATTTTTATGAACCCATTTTAAAGAAGGATATTTTGGTCAAATAGAATGTATTAAATTGACCAAGACTATATTTAAAGAGGGTTAACCATTAAAAGGTGGTAAATCGACCTTTTAATGTAAATTATGCTTAAAATTATATTCATTCACATTTTAAGCCTCTAACGTTTTATTGGATAAATGTAAATACATTTAAAAAACATGTATAATCATTTTGTAGTTAGTTTTGTTCATTACCACAAATAAAATGGATAGGATTTAACTACCATTTAAAATAATAATATTATATTATTAGTGTACAATGTAAGATTTCAAAGAAACTCGTTGTTTCGTATCAGGTATGCTATCGAACATAACAACCCCTTTAAAGTAAAATTAATATTTAATTTAAAATTTTTAATAAATATGAAATTTTTATTATTCTTTATTTACTTGGGATGTTACATCATTTTAACGAAATAGTGTCTAATATTTGAAGAATATAAGATAAGTGTGTCCTTTTATAAATACATATGTGACACACCTGTTATTTTTTAAAATAAAAAATTTTTCCCATGTTTTCTTTGTCAAAATGGTCCAAATAAGTTCAATTACAAAATTTAGAGGTGTAATGGTGTAAATATTTCTATCAAATAGTTTTTAGAAAATTTTATTTGTTATTTTTACCCGTATATTTTTAGTTTACACCCCCCCCCCCCCCAGTAAACCCATTTTTCCTTAACTATGGTAATTATTTTTTACTGAATTCAAAACAAATTTTGGTAAAAGATTATGTTTATATTATTTGATAATATAAATTATTAATATCTCAAATATGGAATCAATTTTTCCACGTTTTATTTTTATAACTTGAAAAAAAATAAAATTAACCCCACCAACTTGATGAGATAGATGTTTTTTAAAGAGAAAATGGTCTAATGTTTATAATGTTTTCATATCCAATTTCAATATAATATTGACTAAAATGAAATAAATTGGATTAATTTTTTTATATATTATCTAATTTATATTTATTTCAAATTTAAAATATAATTTAACTTTATAAATAAATTAAACAAAAAATTATTTTTCAAATTAAATTCCAAATTTTTTAATATTCCTCAAAAAAAGAAACTTTTAATAATAAACCCAAACATTCACCCAAATATAATTTTGAAATTATGATTTATAAAAATAATATTATTTATTAAAAATCATTATCTATTAATTTTAAAAAATTATAATTATTATTGGTCACAAAAACACATAAAAATATTAATTTGAGTAAATAATATTTTTCAAACATATAAAGAATTTAAAGAAAAGTAGGTATTTTTTATCAATAGGTTTTCATTATAAAAAATAATTATACATAATATTTAAAATAAGTTAATACTATTCATACTACAAGGTTTAATAGCTTAGTTCTAATGGTCACATTAGAATAATATCTATAATATATTTGGCTTTTTTAAAAACTCTGTATTGTATATAATGAAAGCTAACCCAATGTTGGGTGTAGCTCTAACATAACTTGGTGTTGCATGGAGTGAAAGATATAAATGAAATTTATATTATTTAAATAAAATTAAATCACAAAAACTCAGGGTGTTAAATTCTTCCCACCCTTAAAATGAATTTCACCCTCGAAATTCATCACTTCGATATAAATTAATGAGGATAATTCCACCCCATTATATCCTCAAGTTCCCATTTAGATTCATCAAAATGGTGGTTTCAACACAAAACTTGCACCAGGTGAGTGTTTTTATTTCATAGAAATTTATTTGTATGATCCAAAATCTTTACAATTTGTTCCTTATAAGAAATATCTTACTCTAGTAGTATGAACTCTAAGTACCGTACATTTGATGGGTCAGGTATGTAATTCCTCATGAGAGATATATGGAACACATCATAGATTTTATTAAGGTGTGGTGGAATCACTAAGTGATAAGATACCTCCCCAATACGATCAATAATTTCAAAAGGACAGATACGCCTAGGGATATGTTTCCCATTATTCTTGATTATCATAACCTTCTTCCATTGATTGATTCTTTGAAGCATTGTATCACTGATATCAAATTCAAGATCATGCCTTTAATTTTCAGATTAACGTTTATACTGAATATAAGGTATTTTTATGCTTTGGTTTATGGATTTAACTATATCTATTATTTCTTCATCTATAACCAGTCCCAATATACATCTTTCTCCAACTAAAATCTGTCATGTTGGAGCTCTATATTTCATTCCATAGAGGGATTCATAACGATAATTCTAAGTTCTTTAGTAAAATATATTTTTGTAAGAAAACTAAAATAGAGTAAGGTTTTGATCCCAAAAACCTTTTAAATCAAAATAATAAGATCTCAATATATCCTCTAGGGTTTGAATTGTTATTTCAGACTGACCATCTCTTTTGAGACGATATGAAGTGTTGAAACACAACATTGTGTCAAGACCTTGCTAAATACTTCTCCTGAGCGTTGTGGTAAACATCATATCCAGATTAGACATAATGGAATGTGGTACTCTATGAAACCTTACCACTTCCTTTATATATATTTAAGAAAATATTGGCTAGAGATAAGTCTTTTTTAATAGTGATTAAGTGTGATGACTTTGTAAGGTGATCCACTATAACCCATATATCATTATTCACTTCGACTTTTTGGGGATTCCAATGAAAAAATATATGGGGATTTATTCCCATTCCCATTCTAATAAGTGTAATGAATGAAACAACCTTTTATAATTTTTTCCTCAATCCTTAACTTGTTGACAAACCAAGAACTGAGATACAAACTCTATGATATCACACTTCATGAAATCCCACCATAAGTATCCATTCAAATCTCTATACATCTTTGTACTTTCATGATGAATAGAGAATGAAGAACTACGAGCTTTCTCTAAAAACACATAAAAAATTTAGTATGTATGGAAAAAATTTAACCATATCATTACATTATAATCAAGGTTAAACTTAGAAAAATATATAACCTTATTTTCCAGCTCTATATCTTCCTTCTGCACCTATTTAATCATCACATGGATAGATGGCTGAACATTAGATTATGAGATATAATATTTTCTAGCACCTTTATTATTTTTATATCCATTTATGGAATCCAAAAATATTTTATCTTATATAATCCTCATCATAGATATTCTATCATGTTCCATTCAACTCAAAGCATCAGCCACCTTGTTTGTTTTCCCATGGTGGTAATGAATTGAGTAATCATAATATTTAATCATATATATAAATATTATTTTAGTTCATATTCACTTATATATATTTGAATATATACTTTAAACTTTTGTGATAATTATATATATCACACATATCTCTATAAAGATAATCCATCTATATCTTTACTGAATGTATTACAATAGCTTACTCCAAACCATGAGTTGGGTAATTTTTCTCATGTACCTTTAATTATAATGAGGGAAAAGCGATAACCATTACATTTTTCAATAGAACTCATCCCAGTATATTCCTAAATACATCACTATATATTAAAGACCCTTCTCTTCCATATTTTAATGTAAGCATAGGTGCACTAGCTAATAATCTATTTAGTTCCTTGAAATTTTCAACACAATCATTTACCCATAGGAACTTGGCTCCCTTCTAAATTAAATTGGTCATAGGATTATATAGTCAGAATAAATTCTGAAAAAAAACATAGATAATATCTAGATAAACCAAGAAAAGTATGTATATCGGCCATCATGGTTGGTCTAAGAAAATATTAAATATCTTATATCTTTGAGGGATCTCTTGATATACCCACTCTTAATACTATATGACCCAATATTGAAACCATATACAACTAAAATACACTCTATAAATTTTTCATACAGTTTCTCCTTCCATGGGTTATTTAATACCAATATCAAGTGTTCATCAAGCTCTTCTAGACTCATTGAGTAGATAATTATAACGTCTATAATGACTACAATAGACTGATCAAGGTAATATATAACGACTCTATTCATTTAATCCACGAAGATATAATGTGAATTAGTAAGACTAAATGGAATCACTATATATTAATATTTTCTATACCTTGTATAAAATTCTGTATTCAGTATATCCTCTTTCTTGACCCTTAGTTTATGATATCCAGAATAAAGATTAATCTTGGAAAAATATTGAGCTCCGTAGAGTTGATCAAACATGTCATCAATACAGGGAGAAGAATACTTATTCTAAATTATGATCTTATTCATATCCCAATACTCAATAAAGAGACTCATTGATCCATATTACATTTTAAGAAAGATAACTGGTGAACCCCAAGGTGACACACTAATTTGAATGAATCTCGTATCATTTTTTTCTTATAGTTGCATCAATAATTCCAATAGGTCAATTGGGGCCATTCAATAGGGAGTCTTCAAAATGGTATTGAAACCATGTATGACTTTTATTGAGAAATAAACATCATGTTTTGGTAGAATACTAAGAAATTATTCCTAAAATATATCAATAAATTACCACACAATAGTTATATCATTGATGTCATGTATGAACATATCATTGTTGTCATGTTTTTTCCAACCAACTAAGATAAACACCCCTTATGAATAAGTATTATGACCCATAAAATATATGTAATATTCATCAGATTTTAATAAATATCATCACATTGATAGAAGATAATATGATGGTTTGGAATATAAAACATGACTGTCATTATATAATAATTGATGTGGGATTTATTTAAATAATTTTGATCCATGCCTAGGTTGATATCAAATTACACTAGAGAAATAATGACTAGGTTTCGAAGAAGCATGTTCCCACCAAAGTCAACTGGTGAGTAATCATACACTTGAGATGAAATCATTATACTAGTAGTTTATTTCAATACAAATTCTATATCTAACCATATTTTTGTAATCTTCATACCCTTAGAAAATTTGTCAGATATGACAGAATAGGTAGATCTCGATTCAAATAAGGCATTAATGTTCTATAGTGGATGTTAAGTGTACTTGTCACTATGTCATTATCGCATCCCTCATCAAAAATAGTGATCACATGTGATTTTACATTTTCCCTCATATTAAGACGTTTTTAACTTAAATCATCATTACTAAACCTCAGGTTTGGCCACTAGTTAGAATAATATGTAGTCTCCTTACACTTCAATCCCTGATGTTTAGGAAGGGCATTCGGCAGAGAAGTTTCTCTATTAGAATTGTTAGATAACTTATTCCCATAACATTAGCAATAAATTATTCAATGATATTCCATTAAACATGTAAAATATTTACTCTTCCTATTGTGAATTTGTTTTTTAGGATTCTTCCCACACATTGAATATAAAGGAAATCTCATCATCTTTTCTCCATGGTTTTCATATTTTTCTTTAAATTCCATTTTCTATTCTTATCAAACCCTAAGATTGATACATAAATCCAACCTTCATTTCTACCTTAATATCCCATTGGAAAATATCTTCATATCTAAAAAAGTATCTTATGGATAATTCCCATTAGAGATTGGTTTTTATTCCACTGAAGAATCGATCAACCTTTCCTTTCAGTTAGATGATAATATAAGAAGTGTGCCTCAAAAGACATATAAAATTTTTCTCATACGTACTAATGGATTCATCATCCTTTTTCATTATCTCAAGGAAATATTTCTCTGTCTTCATATAAAGAATATGATCAAAGTACTTATTGAAAAAATTTCTCTTAAACTTGACCCAATACATGGAGTCAATTCCATCCTATTTCATCATATTATTAATAACATCCCACCATTAATCAGTTTCACATTCAAAATGGTCGACATAAAAAATGAATTTTTTTTGTTCTGAACACTAGGTAATGGAAATTATAATTTTAGTGGTACTGATCCATATCTCAATAAATAACAGATCAGTAGATCCGCTGAAATAGGGTGAATATTTCCTCATTAGGGACCCAATAGTATATTGTTCCCTTCTTGTTTTTGTAATTGCGGCATGATTTATATGTTGAAAAACTTTTGTGATCATAGAAATGATATTTTTCATTCCAGTTACGATAAAGTTTGTATTCTAGGAGGAATATCATTGAATTGTACATCGCACTCAGTAATAATACGGTTCTTTAGGGTTCTATCTATTGACTAAAAAATGTATTGAGTAAGAAATAATAATCATAGTGGGCAACCACATATCATTAAAACCATGTATAGTATGTATAAATCATGATAAATTATTCTTTAATATATGGAACCTCTGTTTTATCCTATTTCATTCAAAGTAATATTACATTTAAATACTTCATGATGGTTCGTAAATAGTTTGTTAACTTTAAAGTAATATTATATTCTAAAACAATACCATTTTTTTATGGTTGTTTCCACTAGGATCATAAGTTCTAGTGCCAAATCAACTTGTAGTATCTTAACAGGGATCTAATTTCTTGTAAAAAAAGGTCTTTATCCTTTACCAGAAAGCTATAAATTTTTTAATACTTTGATGCTTCCTTAGATTTATCCTTAGTCAATTCCTTAGGGTTCTCAATAATTTTTCTCCTATTAGTCTACTAAGGTTAAATACACATATCCTACAATACCAACTATAGTGACCTAGGTTTTTCATATATAGATATTACTTCATTTTTTGATTAATATTCATTAAATTATATAGATACATGCCTTAGGAAAATAATATTTTAGTGCATTTGGAAACATGGAAACATAAAAACTAGTCTATAAGTTAGTTTCTTCATCTCCCAATACATTATTCATAACTAGAACCCTTCTTAGAAATGTTATACATAATACATATCTTCATGACCTGGGGAAAGTAAAAAAAATAAAGTATGTGATTAGATGCTTACTAAGTGTAAAAAATGAAGAAACATAATAATAACATGAACATAAGTATGAAAACATGAGCATAACATTTGAATACCATAACCATCATATCAGATATCATAATTTTCAGTCATGAAAGAAATATTAACTCTTCATAAGACATGAATAATTAGGGAATCAAATAAAATGATCCATGATAGTATAAAATTATCATAAGACATGGAATTGATAGCATACACGTTATTTTAGAAAATCATTCCCATATTATCCAAGGCAAATTTCAAAGGCCATCATAGTGGAGAATTACCTTACTAAACAACATTTACTCCCCATTCCATCTCTGTCATACAAAATAGGGTTCACTCTATACTATAACCCTTTTATACTAATTTTGGTTCACCCCCCATTCTATTATTGTCTATTTCATAACATATAAATCTTTACCCAATGAATTTGAGGTGGATATTGGTCCCACCCATCATATAATGAAAAACTTATTAATTTTTGACATGTAAATATAAAAATAATCATATAATGACCCATGAAATATAATGGTTATTATAAACATTTCATCATATAATAACCTTTGGAAAAGAGACAGGTTTAAAAATCATTTCATCATAGTATAACCTGTGAAAAGAAGTGGGTTTTCTAATAATTTCTTCAATGCATAACCCATGAAAGAGAAATAGTTTTTGTAAAAATAATTCCAACAAAATATAATACATTTATAGAAATAATATAAATTTTTCCTTAGATAATATCTCTAGTAAGGCATAGGTAATACCAAAAGACGACATCTTAGATGGAAAATAATTTTTAATGGTCAATTGAAACATTTTTTGGGGAATATGTCATTTATTATTTGAATTTTTTTAAACATAAAACATTTTGAAAACCTTTTTTTAAATAACCTTGAAAACATATAAATTAATCTTCTATACAATGATTTTTCATCACGTTAAAAAATTCCATTCCAAAAGTACATATTTTAATGAATATTCCTTTCAAATTTTCTAAAATGGCCAAACAAGAATTATCTTGGAAATGACATAAAGATTCATTCAAAAAAATATAAAAATAAAACAGGTTTAAATTTACTTTTAAAAATATTAGAATAATAAATAAATTAAAATATTTTAAAAAAACACTATTTTGGGGTAAAATAGATTTCAAAGTGAAGAGAGAAATATAGTAAGAATTTCATAAAAATCATAATTATTTTAAGAACCAAAGAGTGAAAAATGTTAAAATTACATGAATATATCATGATTTAAAATATTAGAATAAAATTAATATGAATTATTTAGATATTTATCATAATATTTGATTATTATAAATATAATAATAAACAATCCTGATAACTCATGAGATTGTACCATGAAATCTTTATCGATTTGATAACTTTGAATAATAATCCCCATCAATGAATAATATAAAACAAAGCCTAAAATATAATAAGGATGAATAAATTAATTATGTTACATGTAAAATGGTATTTATATACACATCGTGATATAATATAGGTATATAACATAATGTATATCTCAAAGAAGGAAAATTGAGAAAAAATATCTTACCTTATGTCTTGACTTCTATTGTACTTGTTCAAAACTCATGTATAATAAATATAAATTTTTTATAAAATATTAGATAACCATATTCATATATACAATTACATATATTATTTAATTTTTATTTTTTATTACTCATTTATTAAAACTTTCATTTTAAATTTTCATCTCGCGTGATAACCACTTTGTTTTTCGTATATATTTTTATTTCTTATATTTTTTGACCTATTACTTTGATCATGGATTCATAATCTACATAATGATAACCATAATAAAAATATCATATATATTAATTATATATTATTTTATATTAATCTATAAAATTTAATGATAAGTAATGAACACACTATTTATTGAGACGGTAGGTCGTAAGTACACATAAAAACTATTTTTTATTTTCCTATTGGGTTGAAATAAAAAAAATGACATATAGAATCATTATATAATCATGGTTATGTAATATATATTAAAAAAATTTATTAATTCCATCATTAATTCATTCAATGTAAATCATGAACGAATTACATCGGTTCAAAAGGCAGTAGTCCACTGTACACACGAATGACCTTATCAAATTCCTAAAAAATAGAGTGTTTGAATTTATGTGGGATTTAAAAATTATAAAATATTAATTAAATATAATATAATATATATATATATAATCATTAAAATCACCCTTTATTGGTTGTAATACAAAAACGAATGACATCAGTTTGTGATACGGTAGTCCGCTGCACAGAGGAACAATGATTTCATAACTCATTTTTTAGAAGTGCATATTATTGTAGGTAATTACCTTAAAATAAAATAAGTATATGTATGATACTTAGGTTACTATATAATAAATTTATAATAATTATTTAATACGGTATATAAATATATAAAACCAAAATTTCCATTGATGAATGTTTTCTCTTCTTTCTGTATCCTCCTTTTGTTTTCAATAAAAGCCTTACTTGGATGGATTTATATTCAAAATAAGGATTTTAGTATGAGGGAATGAAATTTGGGAAGTTATTTGTGAAGTTATTTGAAAAATAAAAATGGTTTTCAAGGAGTGAATAAGATAGGACAATATTGGCCTTTTATGAGTGGGGTAGAGGACACGTGTGCTATTTGTGAAATGAAATAAGTGCTCTCACATTTTTTATAGGTATATCGGGTAAATATTAGGACATTATAGAACATTATAGGTGTAATATTAATAATAGGGATATAAAATAGTTTTTATACAATTTTTTAGTTTATTCATACCCTTAAATTTTTAGTTTAAACCCTCAATAAAACAATTTTTACATTAATCATGGTAATTAATTTTTATAGAATTTACTATTCATTTTTGTAAAAAATTAACATAAAATTATTAAATAGTGAAAATAATTTTGGTTCCAAATATTTAATCCAATTTTACAAATAATATTCACATAAGTGTGAAAATTTAATTTAAAATTAATCTCACAATCTTAATGAGAAAGCGGCTTTTTAAAGCGAAAAATTGGAAAAAGATTATAATGTTTTTGTATCCAATTTAGATATGAAATTGATTAAAATGAACTAAATTAGACTAATATATAAATAATTTAACAAATATATTTTTAATATAACATTAAAATATAATTTAACTTTATAAATAAATTTAACGAAAAGGCAGTTTTCAATTAAGATTCAATATTTTTCACTATTTATCAAAAAATGAAACTTTTTGGTAAAATCCCAAAAATTCACAATAAAATAATTTTTATATTATAAGTTAAAAAATGATATTTATTTCAATATATTAATTTTTTATAAATTTGAAAAAATTTATATTATTATTGATTACAAAAACACATAACTTTTTTTGAGAAAATAATAATTTGGAAATATGTATATAATTTACTAAAAATTATATATTTTTTTACAAATATGTTTTCATTATAGAAAACTAATATAATTAAAATTTAAATATTATTTATTTATATTCATACCACTATGATTAATTTTTAAGTTATAATGGTCATGTTTTAATAATATTTATAATATATTGTTGTTTTGTTAAAACATGGTATTGTATGTCACAGAAGATAACCTAGAGTTTTGTATAGTGAAAGATGAACATGGTGTTGTTTATAGTAAAATATATATAATAAATTTATTTTATTTTTAAAAAAAATCACAAAATATTTGGGTGTTATAATAAATTAGAAAACATAAAGTTATTTTTGGATAGAATTCACTCCCAACAATACTCTCATATTCTAAAAGAAATACATTATTTAGAGTGTTTTATAAATATCCAAAATATTTTCTTTTATTGAATCATATTATAATAAAATATCTTCATTCCCTACCTTCTCTTTGATAGATTTTTATTTGGTGTTGGTATTCTACATTCATAATTGTTGTACCAGATCCAATAAAAAGTATACTGCACTTTGGTTGTCACACCCAATCAATGTTGGGTGTAAACAATACTTCCCCATATATTCTATACATAACATTATATAATTAATTTTTGTGGTGTCTTGTGATGTAGTTCCGTACTAAAATTTTTTTATTACTAAGATGGTATAATATTTCTTCTTCTATTGCAAGAAATTCATCAATATCAAAAAAATAATTCTCATTTAAATATTTAAATTTTTTCACCAATATCACAGACCAAATATACAGTGAAATAGACATAAAGATAAAAATATTTTTCATTATAAAAATTAAATCCGAATTCAAGTTCACATTTTATATATTGAGAGATCAATTTTTATAGCATATTATGCATCTCCTTATGATTGTTTTGATATTATAAACAAAGAGAAAAAACAGAGATTGTATCTGATATTGATGTTCTCAAGTAGATTATGCAACCAATAAGACACTATAAATCCATTTTATCAACACTCCATCCTTTATAGTTTAAGAAAAACTTGATCACGTGTATTATTATTGTAAATACCTCTCTCATTTATTCCATTGTAGACATCATCAATAACTCAAAAATATGCTTCAAATGTGAGTAAAAGATAAAACATGTTGTGTTTGTGATTTGAAAACTAATAAAGAGTGTAATATAAAAAATAATTTACATCTCAAATAATTTTCTCACTAAGTGAAAAAATTCCCAACACATTTATTCAATTTTTCTAGAAAAAAGTAATTTGGTCAATATACACAACCACAAAGAGTGAATGTGTATTGTCTCTCTCAACATAGATATTTTTATTCACCTTTCCTTTCTTGAGTTACATTATATATAAGGTGTATTAAATCATTTAATAACATAATTAGGGAACAATTTTTAGCTAATAAAGAACTTAATTTATCTTAAATAAATAGAATAGTCCCCATCAATCATAAAACCATTCATTTTTTAATGTAAACCTCTTACTCAAGTTTATCATTCAAAAACACTAACCTCACATCGATTTAAAATATTTTTTAATTTAATTGACCATATAAACCATGAAATATAAAAATATCTTCCAAATTTTCTATTAGAGAAAAAGAATCATCATTTTTTATACACAAAATTTGAGAGTATCCCTTAAATAAAACAGGATAATTTTATCATGTTACCTATCATATTTCATTAATTTAAAATCATAAAACACACATTACCCCAAACACATTACTTCCTTTGGGGTTTTATAATAACTCTCATGTCTTATTCTTCTCAATATGATCTAGCTATTATTTTGACACTTTTATAAACTCTTAAAGTTTCAATTCAAGTTAATTGTTATTTGTTTAGAATTTTAATAATAATATGGTATAATTTAAAACATCAAAACATCTCGAGGTTCGAAAATTGTTACTTATATCTACAAGTATGTCCTTTGGATCAATATGTTTTAATATAGGTCGAGAAATACCTTTAGGGAGGGATAACTTGAGGGGGTTAAATCAGGGTATGAAACTTCTTCCAAATTCAAAAAATATATCCACAAAACTATAATACACAAATAACTAAAAAAATATAGTATTTGATAATTTACATGACCCGCAATACCAAGCTTAATCAACAACAAAATATTATTAGTTAAATATGATCATTATAAAGTAGATGTTAAATTATAGGGAATTAAAATTTAAAACAAAATTAATAAATATATTTATAAAGGACCTAATTAATAAAAATTTATTTTTAAATTATAATTAAATAATAAATCAATTATTAGTATCATATTTTATGTTTCAAAAATTCATTTTCCCTCAAAAATTGGTTTTATTACTTTTTCTCCATTAAAATTAAAATTAATTTAATTTAATATGAATTTTATTTTATGAAATGAATATAATTTTGATTTTATCACTTTAAATTTATCTTAGAGACAATTCTTGGGAATGTTTTGAGAAAAAAATTGATTTTTGGTTGAATGGGGAAAATATTAATTTTTATTAAAAGTTGTCTTTTTTATTTCAATAACATAAAACATTAAATTTTGTTTTAGAATGGTTTAAATGTATAATTTTTTCATTTATATTATAAATTATCCAATTAATTTCATAATAATTAATTTTATTCTTTATTTTGGGATAAAAATGTTTTATACTTAAGACGTCATTTTTTATGGAAAATAAATGTTCATCATGTTTTACATGTTTAAATTTAAATAGAATTCTACTCCGTCGGTGAAATGAATTATTTTTAAATGGATTAAATATTTATAATAATTTTAATTAAAATTTGTATATAATTTCAAATTAATTTTTTCCCTAATGACTAGTAAAAATTAGTTTCCACGGTTAAGGTAATAACAGGTTTACCATTGGTTAAACTAAACTGATAGGGGTTGAAATGAGATAATTTTTTTCAAATATTATTTAATGGCCATATATATGCTATATATTATCTCATATTCTAAAATAATCTATTTTGAATCCATTTATCTTTAGTAATACTCTAATATATTTTAATTTTTTGAAATGTTCCACGTGTATCCAATCCCCCACTTATAAAAGTACATGACCTTTCATCTCTTATCCACTCCACGGGGTCTATTTGTTTCATACAATAACTATCCAAATCCATTCCTACAATTTACCCCCATGTCCTAGAGTTATTATTTTGGGTAGAATTCCAACCATATGGGGCTTGTTGTGTAAATAAAATTGGGATTACAAAAAAAATGAATACATTTTAACAGAATTTTTGACCTATATTTCTTATAATATATATTTAATGAATATTATAATAATTTTATTATAAAAATATCAATATATAAAATATAAAAAAAAATATTATTCTTATTTCAAATTTTTAATTTATATTCTTCTCCATATACTATGAAAAACCCATTATTCGTGTGTGTGAAAGAATATCGCCTCGTTAACCGATGAAATTCGTTTTCCATCACTACCTCTAATTGATGATTAGGATGAAGAATTTAATGTATATAAATTATATTCATGACATCATTATCATTTTTTTAATTTAATATATCATTTATTTTCTTATATTTCTGTCCATTGAAAAATGATAACATCATTCATGTGTATGGGACGGTTACTACCTCCATGATGAAATGTGATTCATTTTTCATCACCAGCTCAAATGGATAGTATATATAAGTTTATTTAAAAATTTAATATTATATTTATGATATAATCTTCATTATATAATTTCATACCTTCTTTAATCCCTATTCTAGGAAAAATGGAACGTCACTCATGTATACCTTCATACTCCAATCTCTGTGTTCTAACATAATTAATTTTTCAAAACAATTTATCATAGTTAGTTCTAAAAGTTTAATTAATGTATAAAAATATAATTATTAAATCATTTTTATTCTTGATATGATTTTACAATGACTACTATGAAAATAGTAAACATATCAACCTCATTTTGAAATTATGAACCAAACAACCTCGAAACATCCTATTTAAAAATTACCTTATTATATAATTAAATATTTCCTTGAAATAAATTAAATTAATGGTTTATTAATAAATTTATAAATATATAAAAGGTTCTTAAACATTTAAATAATTAATATACTTTTATTATATAGGTATTTAAGGACATAAATAGAAAATATAGACTCGATGAAGGGATTTTTTAACTATAATTTGTTTTAATGGGTTATATAACATATTCATTAACTATAGTATAATAAGATTATGTTTGAAATTAATTTATATATATTTATATTATATAAAACTTTTTGTATTATTTTTGTTACAAATAATTTCTCACATGATTAATTCTCCATTCATTGATTTGATCTTTATATTGGTTATTTATCATAAAATTTCCTACGTTGGTATATATGTTTTTTTATACACCCATATTATTAAATGATGTGTATGTGATAATCCTTGAAAATATATATTGTTGATATTATTATATTCATGGTATTTAAACATTAATTTTATGGCATTTCTTTCACATGATTAAGAATGAAAAGTTACCAAAACGGTAAGGATTTGTATGATACAATCTCATCGTATTTATAGATTGTCTATGTTAAAAGATCCTTTAAGATTGATATTTTTCTGTACTTTTCCTAAACTAAATCTCTTTTATTATCCAATTTTTATGAATTTTTTTAAAATATTTAATATCCATTAACTCCCTTTATTTTCAAAATAAAGATAAAGAAACTTGTTTTTAAGTGATACTGATATCGTATCTTCTTTTAGATTGGGAATCTTCATATTCCATATCCATGTTTCTAAAATGTTTTCAGGAATAGTATTGTTTACAATTTAGTGACTTCTTAATTTTAACTACATGTATCGTTGAAATTATATAAAAGGTTACAAAAATAAAAACTTTTTACATTGTTCATAGGACACAATTTAATATTTGTTACCAAACTGTGAAATGAATGTTTTAATTTAACATATATGAATTTATCACTTTTTTCTCTACCATAAATACTTTTATATTAAATATTAATTTGAATGTGTCAAGGGTTATTTTAAAATAATATTTTATTCCTTATATTCTGGTAATTTTTTTTTGAAATGTTATTTTCATAATATAAAGGGTATTTTATTTAAGAGTCTTTTCAAAGATATTTTATTATTATTTATATAGATCAATGAAAAAACCCTAATTTTAATTATGATCCACTTTGTATTTTTTATAATGATACCATCGTTATTTTCTCTCTAGATGAATTATGATTTTATCAAATATATTTTCGTGGAACTTAATTATTTTCCATTGG
Organism: Viscum album; assembly: GCA_963277665.1. Lineage (NCBI taxonomy): Eukaryota > Viridiplantae > Streptophyta > Magnoliopsida > Santalales > Viscaceae > Viscum > Viscum album. The sequence continues at coordinate 1,582,175,496 of OY728158.1, read as the reverse complement.
TAAATCAATTTTTAAATAATAATGTGTATTGTTATATTGAAAGGTGAAAGATTCTAATTGTTCTGATCATTCTATGGTACTTTTATTTAGGTATAGATTATTTTTCACTAGAATTTTTATAAACCATGTATGGTTTGTTATATTATAACACTTTTATAGGTGGGTCCATTATATCCCTCCAATGCATTGGGTAATATGTAGAGTTAATCAGATATAGGTTTCTTCTAAGATATTAGTAGAATTCAATTGGTAGGTTATTAAATTTTTAAGAAATATTTTAATAGTGATTTTATTATGATGTTCTAAAATACCAAAAAATATTATCTATGCCTCATATTATTTTATAATGGATACTTTTTCAAAGGATTTTTTCACGTGGATTATGTTTATTGGATGATATGACTTTTACCAAATGTTAATCCTTTTTAGCATTTTTTATTTTTTATTATCTATGTTTTTATGGCTATAAATTATCTTATGTTATTCTCATGACATTTTAATATTTCATCATTCACTTATGATCATATTATTATCACTGATGACATTCAATTGGGAGCTCTTATATTTACCCTTACTGATCATTTATTTCACCCTTCTTTTATTTCCCTTTCACCAAAATATGAATAATGATGTGAAATTATTTTTTTCTAGAATGGTTTCATGTGTGCATAATTTTATTATATATTTTGAAGTTTTATTAAGACCTAATAAATTATTATGATTGTATGAAAATGATAACTTTAAGAAATGGGTATTTTCACGTAATTGTTTTTTTCAATTCAATAAAACATCAAACCAAAATGGTCTTTGGATATATAAGTGATCTAATTTTTCCATTTTATGTTTTTAATTTATGATGGTTTAAATTTGGTCACATTTATTGATATCAAATCCAGAAATGTAAAGCTTCTGTTTTTAGCACCAGAATTGAGAGTATAGGTTTGGGCTGTTATAGTTTCTATCAGATGATGGTTTAGATATCTTTTTATATTATTATAATTTCATGTTATTTTAGCTTAGTAGTTAGGGATTACAACATGCGTTTATAAGTTTAATTTTGATCATATGTTCAGAGTTATAGACACCCATTTTTAGGATTCAAGTGATAATATTTTAAGATGATTAAGAGAATTCTTATAAAACATATATTATAATAAAACCCCTGATTTTATTATATATTTTCGTTAAAATTTTATTCTTGTAAAAATTCTCTTATATTTTATAAAAATAAGGTTAATTGTATTGATAAAATTTAGGGTTAATATGATCTTTGGTGTCGAGGTAATTATGCATAATTGGGAGAAAATGGTTATTACATGATGTGAAGATATAATTTATCATATAGATACATGTGTGATTAAAATATTATTTGGTTGATATGTTAGTAATGTTATTTTTAAATGAGGTCACTATTTTATTGAAATTATATTATTAATATAAATATAAATAATTTTGTTAAATATGGGTTTTAATTTTTAGAATAAAGTTATATTTATCTTTTAGAAGAATATATTATTTTGTAATGACATTATTTTGGGAAATAATTACTAAATTTTAGTGAAAATATGAACAATTCATATAATGATTTAGTATAATGCTTCATAACTAAAAGATTCTATTTAGAGATAAATTTTATATTTATCATGGATGAATATGTGATCAATAATTCAAATATTTGGGTTTCAATCTTAGTAAGGAATATTTTGAATAATTTATGGATCACTATTATAAAATGATTAAATTTGAACATTGGATATTATTGTTGCATCTTAGCATATTCCTATATTTTAATTCATATAAAGTTTTATTTATATTTTATATTACCATACCTTGTGCTAACAATTTTGGTTTTCGTTATTGTATGAAGAGAGAAGGAAAATATTATTATCCTTTTGTGGATACTAATATTTATTAAAATATTATTTTAGTTATTCGAGAATGAAAAAAATCATTTTTGAATATTCCTTAGTTATATTAAGTTATGATATTGGAGTTGAAAAGGATTGAAACACACAACTGATGGATGAAATTGCATTCACATAATTATAGATAATCATGTAAGGATAAGTCCTTATGTTAATAATATGGATGGTAAGGGAATTATATAACTCTAGGAAATGAATATTTAGATAAAAAAATTCTCATATTACGTACATTTTTTATTAATTTATTTTATTTTACACACCTCACTCGTTTATAGTTTTTTGGTCATTGACCTTTTCATAATCATTCACTTCCATATGATCAATGTTCTATTTCACCAAACCTAATTTTTGGGATGTAAATTTATAACTCAATCTATATATTTTCAGTTCCCACTAATTCTATCCACATTTTCCAATTAGTTGTTTGTTATTAAATATGACCTTAACATTTCACTTTCCCAATTATCATAATAATGTTTTATTAACATTTTTATTATGTGAGTTTTCAAATGATGTATTTTCACATGTTAAACCCTTGATTTTTGAGCTTATGATTAAATATTGAAATAAAATTTATTAAATTGGTGGAATATAACACCATGAAATTTAAAAATAATAATTTTATGTTTTATAACATACATCACATGTAATATTGAGCTTAAACCCCCCAAAATAATATTATTCTTTAAATATGAACATTATAACGTAGATATTAAATTAAATGGAATGAATAAGAAAAAAATATATAAAATATATGTATAAATATCCTAATAAATATAAATGTTTTTTTAACTCAAAATAAATAAGAATTAAATTTTCAATAAATACATTCTATGCTTCATTAATATATTTTTTATTAAAAAATGTTTTTATTGCATTTTTTTGCATATAAAATATAATTAATAAAAAAATTAGTATAATTAATTTATAAAATTAATATAATTTTTCATATCATCAAGCCAAAATTATCTTAGATTGGATAGTTGTGAATTTTTTTAAATAGTTATTTTTTGGTGAATATTGAGAAGTACTATTTTTTTGGAAATTGCTTCTATATTCAAGAATTATCAAAGTTATTTTTTTTAAATGGTTAAAAAGTAAATTATATTCATTTAATTTATTAATATTCCAATTTATTTCATTTTAATTAATTTTATGAAAGATTTTGGTATAAAAACATTTCATACATAAGAAGATATTTTTTTAGAAATCTGTTTTTCATCACGTTTTTCATGGTTAATTTTAAATTAAGTTCAACAACTTCTCTGAATTTTATTTGATAAATGGATTAATTATTTTGAACTATAATAATTAATATTATGAAATAATTTCAACTTAATTTTTTTCATAATTAATAGTAAAATATATTATCATAGTTAAGGTAAAAATAGGTTCACTAGAGTGGGGTTAAACTAAAGAGATAAAAGTAAATATGACATAAAAACTAATCTAAATATTACTGGTCATCTATATTTGTACTCTATACCATCTAAAATTTTGAAATGGTACATTATGGATACATATTCCTTGACTAATACATTAATATATTTAAATCATTTGAATAATTCCAAGTATGTCCTCTCCCCCATTTACAAAAGGGAAACACCTTATCATCTCTTCAAAAAACTTTCAAGAGACATTTGATGCAGTCATTCCCTACCCAAATAAATTCATAGAATACCTCACCATGTATTAGTTATATTACTTGTGGTTAAATACCAACCCTATAGAGCATAAAGTGTAATGAAATTGAGGTAGTTTGAAGAAGAGGTACAACGTTTAACAGAATTTTTTATTATTATTTAATCTATTACCTTCTTTAAAATTATAATAACCATTATAATATAATAAAATAGTTATATTAAACATGTTTATGTGTTATTATATTTATTTATTAACAATAATTTTCCTCATATTTTATCTAATGGGAAATAGAATTGTCATTTGTATGTGAGGCGAACTATCCCCACGTGAACCAATGTAATTCATCTTCCATCACCACCTCTCACAAATGGTTATGATAATGGATATAATATTATATTATATATATATATTCTTCATTATGTGATTACCATTTTTCAAAGATGATATATCATTTATTTTTTTACCTTTCCATCAGTTGAAAATTGATAATGGTGTTCAAGAATACCTTTGGATTACCGAATCCATGAAGCGATGTGAATCATTTTTCATCACCACCTAATTTGGATATCACATATATGTATTTTTAAAGAGAAAATATGATATATCTTATATAATAATTATACAGTAATATCTTACCATTTTTCCTCATTTTAGATGAATCGTGGAAATTTTATACATGCGTACATACAAACTACTGTCACCATGTTATAATGTAATTATTTTTTCATAACTACCTTAGATAGATAGTTATAGAAGTATAATAGATTTATAAAAATTATTATTATTAAATTATTATTATTCTAGAGATTATTTATAAATGATATATTTGATCATTCTCAATATACCTTAGTCATTTTGAAATTATGAAACCAAATATCCTCAAGACAACAGACGAGTAAATGACATATTTCAGTAATTAAATAAGTCTTGGAAATAAATAAAATAAAAGATTCAATAATAAATTTAAAAAATTAGAAAATATTATAATAATATTAAATAATAAATAAAATTTTGTTATATAGGTGTCAAATTACATATATATAGTATATTTGAATTCAAGATAAGGGGGTTATTTAACTCAATTTCCTTTCAATGCATTATATCACTTATTAATTTACTATATTATTATAAAATTATTTTTGAAATGGACTTTGTTTAATTTTATTTACACTTATTTCTGGTGTATTTACATTCATTATAGATAATCTATCAACTCAATAATTCTCTATTCAATTATATAATCTTTTTATGGGTTATTTGTCATAAATTTTCTTTCCTTATGAAAAGTGTTTATTATATACACCAATATTATTTTATTTGGGGTAAATAATATTCCATAAAATGTTATATATTTTATTCCATTATAATATTTGTATTTAAATTTTCATTTGAAGTCATTTTATTCACAAGATCTAGATAAAAATATTACCAAAATAGTATGGATTTTTATGATATAATCTCATATTATTTCAAGATTTTCTATGTTAAAATTTTATTTATGAGGGATCATATGATATCTTTTTCACGAACCACCTATATTTTATTCTCTTAAATATATGAATATTTCTTTCAAATTTAATTTTCCTATCCTACCATACTTATTAAACCAAAATCAAGAATATTTGTTTAAGTGACATTGATCTAATATCTTCTTTTAGATCAAGAATCTTCCACTACAATATCCATGTTTTTTGAAATGTTTTCAAGAATGTTCATAATTACATATAAAATATTTTTCAAGGAAATTTTTATCTTTCATTGACTTCATTTACTATTTTGTTAAACAGGAATGTTTTTAACATTGTGTGTATGAAGCATTTTTATTTTATTTACTAGATTGACAAAACGCTATTTTATTTTTACATGTATGGATTGATCAAATGTTTTCCCCACAATTAATATTTTTTCATTAAATGTTCCATTGAAATTTTCTATAGTTATTTTTAATGAAATATTTCCCCTAATATTCTGGAACATTTTAGTTTTTAGAAATTAGTTTCAATGTTGAAAGGGTATTTTTTTAAAGAATTTTTTTAGTGATATTTTAGTGGTATTTATAATTATCAATGAAAAAAACCTGGATTTTACATATGCTCCACCATGGATAAATTTTAATGATACCATCATTATTCTTTCATTGGATATATCCTTATTTTTTCTAAGATATTTTCATGAAACTTGTTTCTTTTCTATGAATAAATCTAACTATGAAAGAAAATTTATTATTACTATATTGAAAAGTAAATTATTTAAATTATTTTTATCATTATATTGTACTTGGAAATGTATATTTATGATTGATGGTAGGTTCTGTTATACTATAATGATGGGTGGATATATTATAAACCAAGTATAGGTTGGTCTATTACAACCCTCCAATACATTGGTTAAAGATACTGAGTTAACCTATTATAGGATACTTCTAAGAGACTATAGGAATTTTTTGGGTAATTTATTCCATTTTTATGAGTGATTGTAAGAGTTATATAATAATGATGTTCTAAGACGAAAATATGTTTCCTGTAGTATTCCTATGAGTTTCTAACAAATCATTAGTTTAAGGATCTTTTTCACATGGCTCATGATTGTTTTCATATATGACTATTTTATAATATTGATGATTTATTCAATGCTTCGTGTTTCATGATAAATGTTTTATTGGGTATTAATTATATAATATTATTCTTATGAATGTTGATTAATTCATCATGCCCTTATTCTCATATTATACTCACTGATAAAATTTATTTGTGAATACTTATGTTTACCCATACTGGGCATTTAAGCTCACCCTTAATATATTTCCTTTTCCATGGGTTATGAAGATTGATATTAAATGATTTCCACCTAGAAATATTCCATGTGTGATCAATTTTATAGGAGTGGTTTAATACATTTTAAAATATAATAAAATTTGGGTACAATTTTAAAAATGATCACATGAATCCATGGGTATTTCAGGAAACAATTTTTCCTAATTCTCATACACTCTAAACCTAAAATGCTATTAGAAATATAAGTTATTAAATATTTCCATTTTATTTCATACAATTGGTTTGTTCGAATTGGGTCAAATTTCTTATCATTAATTTTTTAAATATTAGTATTGTGGTTTTAACACCAAATCCAAGAGTACGAGTTCAAGGATGTTATATAAGCTCCCATTACCCTTAATGAAATTTATCTCATGATTAGTAGGTCCAAGTTTAATCTCCTATTATAATGATTATTAATTTATTATTCAGTTTATTTTTTTCCATGATCCAATTTATTCAAGAATATTTAACCCACATATAAAAATGAATGCTATGTATAATTTCTGTAAAGCACACACACAATACGCAAGATTTTAGTCAGTTCAATTATACCTAGATACATCTATGGATAATAAAACAGTGATGTGTCAATGTACAAAAATACACTAAATCACATTACTAGTGAGTTTAGGAATGAAAACTTCAATCCAAGGGTCACTCCCTTTATAGTTTTGGTGCACTACCACCCAAGGGTAATTTTTTAACTCCTACCACTATACTCACTAATCATGGATGTAAAAAAAATAACCTGGTACACACACAGATATAAGGCTAACACAATATCAAAATTATCATATTTGAACCAACTTTAGATGGGTTATTCATGATCCCCTTTTGTTACTCCTCCATTGAAATAATATTGTGAATATTACTATAAAAGTATCATTACCTTTCCATGAAGAGATACTCTATACATCCCCATGTTAAAACTCCTTATTCTCTTTCATAATGTTTTACCAATGAGTGATAATACATTATTCCTTTATTATTATGGTAATTTCTTCTATAATATCTCAATATTCATTCTCTCTATCTCAATTTTCATATAAGAGTATATTGTATTTATATTGATATATAAATTCTCAATATTTCCAAAACCTCTTTCTTTGGAATTTTATTTACTATAATAAGATAGAAATTATATAAGCTTCTTTTAATTCAAGTTTCCCTTTTTTCTAATATTCCATAAGAAAATAAATCCATTAATACTATTCAAATCTCAGTTAAAAAATATTTTCCAATTCATAAAGTATCTGCAAAAGGATTTTACATTTAAAAGATGTAAAATTTTATACATAATAACAACATGGCATGATGTTGGCCCTTATAGAACAGTCCACACATCTTTTAGAAAGAAAATAATATTCCATAGAATCCTCTACAGTTTTTTATATAATATATTCTCAAAAAAATTCTTTGATCGGTATATCATATCATAGTCCATCATTCATAGAGTAATGTTATGAGTGTGATAGGATAGTATAATTGCATGGTCTAATTATTTTGGTAAAGCACACCACTTCATTGTGCGACCATTCCCTTCCTCATGTGTTCCATTTCCAAAAATACAAAAATTAATCATACATAAATGTTTTCATATAAAAAACATTCCTTCCCAAAATTAAAGATTAATTATATTTAATAGATATTCACTAAGATTTCTTAGTTTTCTTCTTGTATAATTATATCACTATTCGGGGAAAAGTACATTTTAGTATATCGAAATATACCTAAAATAACAATCTCATTATTCATACATGACATCCATTACGTTGTGATAGACACTATTCTAGCTTGAATCATTTTTCCCCCTCAAAACCCAACTATATACAACTCGAAAAAACCTCTAGAATTTAGTAGGATTCATCATCTTATTTTCTTTTTTCGAAGAAACAAATCTTTTAAAGAAACCCCATAAACTCATTTCTATTGATTTGATAGCACTCCAACATTAATATTATGACCCAAAATACCATACCATCTATATTATCATCATTAGATGAAAATAATCAATGTGGTTGAAAATAAAAACTATATCATGTTTCATAAATTATTATTTGATGCTAATAATCCCACACAAGGATTTTCTATCAAAATATATTAAGAATTCAACGAAAAAATGTTTTGATAGCAATGAAACTATAATATTACAATGATAAAATAACTCTTAAATTTATTTGATTAATTATTTTTCTTGTTTTCAAATTTGATATCAAATATAATGTACATGTATTTAAAAAAATATTAAATCATAAAAATACATCAATGAGAGGATATAGTCAAATTTATCCATGTTAAGGAAGATTTTTCATCACTATAGGCCTCCGATTTTAATTTATCCTTTGTTCTAGAATCTATCTTAACATATTAGATAGTTTTAAATCTAGTTATTCCTTATTATTTTTAGTCCTAATAATTTATTTATAGAAAAATACAAGAAAATCTCCTAGGTATTTTTAACTATGAATTATTTCTCTACTTGAGAATGATTTCTCATTCCTTTTCTAAACTAAAAAAAAGATCTACTTATCCCTAAGAAATTCATTGGTTTAATAAATTGATGACTAATTTTGGGATATTTCACATAATGGGAATTATTGAAACTTCTTTTAATTTTATAAATACTCTTTTTTATTTCCATGAAACCTTTTATTCAAGTAAATATTTGGAACTCCCCCTTGAACCAACATATTCATTGTGATATTTTTTATATATCTCATGAATTATATTCACTGCTAAAATAGATTCTCTATTAGATATATACTTAATTTCTATTATTATTCAAACTAAATTTCATTTATATATTCCATCAAAAACATGATTATAATGGAAATAACTATTTAAATAATATATATTCATTCTTTTTTTATGGTTAGTAACTCAATTTTAAAAAAATTAACCAAATTTAGAATAAGAAATATATTCCAATACTTTGTGAAAAAACCAAGAAAATTTTACAATGGATTTTAGAATAAAATCATATCTATCAATACACTTTTCATTTAAAATTACACACTTTTTTCTCTCCTATTATTGGGAAATTTAGGAATGTACTTCCATTCCACAAACTATTTTTCCCATTGAGTTATTAAGAATTGGTTTTTACTTTCTCTCAGAACCACTAAAGAAAATTTTCTCCTTGGGATGTGGTGATAATCCATCATAACTAATACTAGGTTTTCCTATAAAATATAGCATTTTTTCATTAAAAATTAATCAAGATTATCTTCTAATGTATCAAATTTTTCCATAATTTTATTATCACTTGCTGATGGAGAATCAAAAAATTAAATGTAATGAATATTTCAAAAGTGGATTACTAAGAACTTTTGTTTACTCCAATTTATTCTTAACCAAGATCAATTTATCTTTGAGTTAACTTATGTTTTTTCCTCTTTTTTAGTAATTCAAATATCTATAGAGTGTTCTTAAATTATTAGTTTCAAAATCTAACTCATATGAATTATTATCTAATGTGTAACTCCCTGACCCCAATTACCCAGATTTGGTACTTTGTTATATAAAATTGTCATGATACAAGGAATCATGTCCTGAAAGACCAATCAGTTTCGTATTATTGGAAACAAGATACATACATAAGTTCAACATCATAAATTGAAAAGAAAAACAACACTAATTTATTCCATTAGAAACATCCAAGCCTCCTAGATTATGACTGCAAGTCACTCATAACTAACTTCTTTATATCCTAAGAAAATGAAACATTAGAAATGGGTGAGCTCAAATACTCTGTAAGGGTAAGCAATACAGTGGAAGATAAAATAAACATTAGGCATAATGAATAATTTAAAACACATGCCTTTACAAATAAAAAACACAAACACTTTATGGTATGAATATGAACAGAGTAAATAATGCTATAATAAAACATAGTCATGTGTATTCTACTAGTCAAATAACCACATTAACCATCATTATTATTTTCTTAATGAGGGAATGTATAATTTCGGACATTCTAAAACATTTTCTCAAGGCCTTGTCCAAGAAATCTAAAAATAATTAAGGCCTTGGCCAAAACCATATATTAAATTGGAAAATGCCCTTGCCAATTCCACTTCTAATTGTCTAATGAGACCTACCGATACACCGAGGAGCTATAGTGGGCTCCACCTGTCAAATAAAAAGTCCAACATATTCCTCATATGAAAAGGTTTTAACATAACATAAACATTCGTATTAATACTAGGATACGAAATTTCAATACTTTAACCACAAACCATGACTGGTATAAAAATAACACATCCACAGTCAAACATATCACAAAACATTCAATACAATATAGAAGATTTTTATCATAATAAATCATCTTAAAACATGTTTAAAATACATCAAAGTATATTTACATAGATGAAATGAAAACTATTTGAAATGAATACCTCTTTATATTTATAAACCATTTAAGAGTCACATAATTATAAAAGAAACCATTTATTTTGAAAATATTTTTATAATATTGTATGGGATGCTTTGATAATGTTACAACGGTAGAAAATATCCCCACCTTACATATAAGTTAAAAAAACATTATTACCTTAATTTTGTCAAAAAGGCCATAAAGTACATTGTTTGGAAAATGAAGGAAGGATTACTTTCAAAACATAAAATCTCAAATAAACGTATAAATGACTTTATCCAATAGTTTAGTAATTAGTAAATAAGTTTTGAAATGAAGTTTACAAAAAACATGAATGTCGATGATAAAGATGTCCCAGTACATTCTTACGTAAAAACAACCTCAGATAATAAAGAGATTGTGAAATTAACCCTTAAATTATACTCTTCCTTTGTCGATGGAATGTTAACCTCCTTTATAATATTTAAAACATTTTTATTAAATTATAAAAGAACTATATAAATTAATATTATATCATGTATGATCTTATAATATTTCTTTATTAATAATATTTTAGTAGTATCATCATTTTGGGTGTTAACTGGTTCGTTTTCCTTTTTATGATTGGTTATGTATCCCATGTATTTTATTGGTATGATGTATTTGATTCATATACAAAATGATATTATGTTCATAAACACTATTTTTAATCAAAAAATGAAAATTATTTTTGAATGATTACGATGGGGAATGAATCTCATCGTGTTCGTGGAGACGGTAATATGTACGTATACATGAGCGACAATATCATTATATTGATGGTGAAATCATATGTAATTGGATGGTTTATCATATATACAGAATAATTAACATGTTATATTTATTATTTACATATGTTATACTCATTATTATAACCATCCAAATAATGAAGCGTTTAAATAACAAACAACACCATGACATGGATACGGTAATCCATACGTACAAACATATGGTGAATTTGTCATTTATAGGATGGATAGAATAGTGAATGTGGTTAAACAATTTTTATAAAAAATATCATAGTATATATAAGATACTGTATTTATTATTTTAGAATAGAAACAACAAATAAAGACGAAGTGGAAGAAGAAAAGAACTTGAAAGAGGTGATTAAATAATTACCTCTTCTTCTGGTTCTTCTTTTTGATTTGACCGAAAGGGCTACTTAGGATGGATTTATGAAAATAATAAGGCTTCTAAAGGTAGGAAAGTTGGGAGGATATTTGGGCTGGTTTTGGAAGATCCAAATGGCTTTGGAGGTGTGAAATTAAGAGAAGTAGAAGTTCCCTTTTATAATAGAGGTGAGGGTCACTTTATGAAAAGATTGAAATATTATTTTATAATAAAATCATTTTCGGTTTATAATGTTTCAAAAATAAATTATTTAATTTCTAAGGTTGGTATGGGTCGAAAAAATATCATCCAATAGGTTTTAGACCAGATTATGTCATCATATTACCCTTATCTTTTAGATTTAACTCTTAATTAAATAGTTTGGCATTTATCATGTCTCTTTGTATTTTTATATTATATGGTTAATAAAATTACTATAACAATCCAAGAGAACACCATGGGTTTTATTATTAATATATATAACCTTATCTAAGTTCTTTGGACAAACCTTATATTTTCAGAAATATTATATCAATTAATAATATAATATTTGTTTTAAAAACTCAATTTTTTCAATTTTGACCCTATTTAGTATTTTATTTTTTTGAAAGCCATAAAAACATTATCACTTCGAATAAAATTTATTTAACCAACTATATCATTTCATATTAACCTATAAAATTATTTTAATTCCTCATAATTCTCAATTTACTTTTATTTGGATATTTATAATATCAATTATTTTAATATTTCATTAATAAGGTAATTATTTCTTCATAATTGTGTCATAAATGAATTAAATTATTTAATGTCTAAAAATAATAAATAAATTACCATTATGTAGGAAATTTTTTATATTTTGAATAAATATTTATAGTCGAATTTATCTTAAGTATTACCATATATTAAAAATGGTTTAGTTATTAAACCTTGAATTTAACTCTTTTAACTTTTCGTTAAATAAAATAATAATAAATGTCTTAATCTAATCCAAGTGGACCAAAGAAGATCATATTTTTTTCCTAAGGTTGTTTATGGTCGAATTATACTTATCCAATAGAATTAGGACATGTTTTAGTGTAATTATGATATAATTTTTACCCTTATTTACCCTATTTACTTTTAACCACCGTAAATATAAGTCAAAAGATACTATTCACTAAAAATTACTTTCATCTTATTGAACCAAATTTTACATGATGATATTAACAGTGTCTCTTAGATTTTTGAAATTCAACTCAAAGATGTTGTAAAATTATGTTTTATGCAAATTTGTAAACGCTCCTCGGAGATGGGTAAAAGACGGTAAAAGTTCAATAAAATTTTTATATATCTAAACTTATTATAAAATGACTCTAATGAATTACATTGAACATTTATAGGTATCATGTATCTATTTTGACCAAAAATAAATTTCAATAAAATAAATAATTATTTAAATAAAAAGTTGGGTTTAACCAATTATGAAGGGTCTTCACTATTAATAAAAAAATTAATGTTTGTAGAAAAATAACCAAAGTTCGCCCTAAGCTAATTTCAATATTCCAAAATCCAAAATGAAGTCCATTTTGAAAAATAAAATTTAAAAATTTTCAAAAAGTATGTATTACTATTCATAATAGCTAGTTTGATTGGTCACGGTGTGTTAGAATCACAAAGTTGCGTACAATGCAAGATATTGCATTATTAAAAGGGAAACGTACCATAGATGTTTGGGGTCTTACATTCTTACCACATTCAAATAATTTCATCCCAAAAATTTCTATAATACTACTGCATAAAAAGATTTGGGTGGTTATTCATCATAAGTTCCTTGGGTTCCCATGTTGACTCTTCCATCTTATGGTTTCTCCATAGAACTTTTATCTGACGAGTTGTCTGGTTTCTCATCACTTGTTCTCTTGTATAAAGAATATTAATAGGCTCTTCATAATAATATAGATCATGTTCCAGTTCAATTTCTGCAAAGGTGAGTACATGTGTTGGGTCAGGCATGTATCTTCTCAACAGTGGTACATGTAACACATTGTGAACATTGGAGACTTGGAGGAATTTCCAAATAGTAAGCTAAAGCCCCAATTCGTTCTAGAATTTAAAAAGGTCTGATATACTTGGGACTCAATTTACCCTTCTTACCAAAACATATAACACCCTTCCTTGGATATACCTTTTAAAAAAACATGATCTCCAACCTGAAATTCGAAAACTGTCCTTCAGCAATCAGCATAGATCTTTTTCCTAAATTGAGCTGCTTTAATGTGGGTTTGGATAACCTTCACCTTTTCCATCATTTCCTCAACTTATTCTAGGACTATGAGTTTTCTTTCACTAACATCATCCCAACAAGTTGGTGTACGACATCTCTTTCTATATAACGTTTCATATGGTGCCATCTGAATACTTGAACAAAATATATTGTTATAAGAGAATTCTACAAGAGGTAAATATTGATCCCACATACCTTGAAAGTCATGTGAGAATGATCTCAAAATGTCTTCTATGGTTTTAATATTCCGTTCTAATTGTCCATCAGTTTGACGGTTGTAGGCAGTGCTCAAACAATGTTAAGTATCCTAGGATTTCTGAAGAATTTTCCAAAATCTTGTTGTAAAACAGGGATCACAATCAGAAACAATCGATAGGGGTACTCCAAGATGTCTTACAACTTCATTAATATAAAGTATTACTGAACATTCAAGTGCTAAATCTTCTCTTATAGTAATAAAATGTTCTGAAATGGTATGATGATCAACATTAACCCAAATTACATCATTCCTTCTAGGAGTCTTTGGTATCCCCAAGACAAATTCCATCATAATATCATCCCATTTCCACTCAGGTATGGGAAGAGGTTTCATGACTCCTCTAGGATGTTGTATTCTAGCTTTAACTTGCTAGAAAACCATACATCGTGGCACAAAATTAGCAATCTCTCTTTTCATGTTGTCCTACCAAAAATGTTCCTTCAAATATCTATACAACTTGGTATTCCCATGGTGTATTGAGAGATTGGAGCTATGAGAATCATCCCACAATTATCTTTTTAGATCAGGTATATCAGGAACAAAAAGCTTCTTCCCAAATATCAAATTTCTATATTCATATACGATGTCACTCAATCTCCCATCATTCACATATTTAATTTTCTTTTAAAACCGCTCATCACCAGTTTGAGAAATCTTTATCCTTTCTAGTACACTACTGGAAATTTCACCTATACCCACAGTTTTAAACCATGGGTATATCCCTTAAAACTGTGGGTATAGTATATACCCACGGTTTCAAGAACCTCCGGCTGTAGTGTCGTTGCAATAGGGCTATACCCACGGTTTGTATAGAACCGTGGGTATAGATGAAGAAAAATTCACATTACCCATGGTTTAACAAACCGTAGGTATAGACATCTATACCCACGGTTTTCAAACCGTGGGTATACTAAATTAAATCTCCCCATATGTACCCACGGTTTTCAAACCGTGGGTATACTGATTTAAATATCCCAATATGTACCCACAGTTTGCAAACCGTGGGTATACTGAATTAAACTCCCGAAATGTACCCACGGTTTGGAAAACCGTGGGTATAGACTTGTTCCCCAGGGCGAGAAGCTACAACTCCACCTCCTTACCATTCTACACCAATAGACATATCAATCCTTCCATTCTGATATATCAGAAATCAACAATAATATGAAAATACTACTCTGGTATATCAATCCCAACATGAAAATACAATGGAAATTAGAGGACCTCGTCAAAGCATCTTGACTAAAAATAGAGGAAGACTCACATTATTACCCTAACTGTAGAATAGGTGTATATTCCCATTCCCTACAAAGATGTTTCTTAGCAGATCCTAGAAATGATGGAATCTAGGACATCAATTCCTAAACATATCCTACAAACCTTCCAAAATGTGATCGCATCAGTGGAAATAGCTAGGAGTTAGGTCTAGTTCAGTTCAAGGATATGGTATTCGAGGATCTGATAATATTTCAAGTGTTGAGTCCTTAATTTCATCCACTTTTCATCTAACCTCAAAACATCCTATTTTATTTCATTCAATAAATGAACTGGAACCAAACAGGGCCTTATGGGAACACCAATTTAGTGTCTTCAAGAAAACCATTATAGTTGAAATAAAGGATGCTCACCTTCTTGGGCATCAAAAAATGAAGTAGGGTATCAGATTATAAAGAGCTTGGACAATTTTGGGAAGATCCCTTTCCTGGATTCATAGGGATAAAACAGAGAATTGGACATGGGAATTCATCATGACATGAAAATCAACCCCCCCCCCCCCCCCCCCCGCTATAAATTAATTCCAAATGTTTGACCCCATTTGATGAAGGCATCCTTTATACAATTATCATATCACATATATACAGAGTTTAAAATCATCAGTGAAACTTACCACATTGGTGTGTACAACACCAGGTGAAACACAAACTACACTAATACCAGACTCAGCAGGCAGCCACTTGTGGAGGACACTGCTAAGCATGATCTGCAATGAAACAGTGACACTGTTTTGAATTTCATTGTTCAAAAAAACAGAATATCATGAAGATTAAAAAAACAATTTCCCATCCCATTCAAACACTTTTCCTACTTTTTCTAAATGTTTAGAGTGATGTTGAGGGATTATAAGGCCTTTAAATCATTGGACAACCAAACACCGTACAGCTGCATGTGCACCTGTGCAAGCTTGCTGCTGGAGTATCCCACTAAACTGGAGAACTTCCTTTCACCATAAATAACATTCATATCTTCAGAGTCGAGAAATCCAACATGATGTATCTATTGAAAGGAAGAGAAAAATTTATCTAAACCCATAATTGTGGTGCAAAGAAAGCAGTAATGAAATGAAACACGGTCAAAAATCAGCTAATAAATCATGTAGATGTAACGAGTAAACGAGAAAAGCACTGAGACTGGACATGCTCATAAAGTTTTGCACTTTCAATTTAAGAAGTAATATGTAAAAGACAATGAATTGTTTAGACAAAAGAACTTACAATAGAATTAATGTTAACAATTTGACTTGGAGAAGCTCTAATAAGAGATGGAAAGAGAAAAACTGTAAGTAATGCTCGAGCCAAATGATTTACTTGTATATGTTGCTCATATCCATCCTCTGAAAACTTCTTTTGTTCTAATTATAATAAAATGTTATCTCATGTGGAGTTATTTGTGTAATATTCCTCAACCCTATCACAAACTGAACCACATTATGTCTAACCCAAGCCTGTTTAACTCATGTCATGTCCAGATATCATGTCAAGTTAAAAATTGTCACCTCCAATTGAGGCAAACAGAAAATAATTTGAAAAAATATAATACAGAAATCAGATGCCCCCATCAAACAGTATTGTCCTCCTACAATGAACATTAAAACCCTATGATCAAAGAACATGAAGGAATAATAATTCATTTACCATTGGAATTACCAAAGCCTTAAGATCCCCATCACCCATGTGTAACAGGGCTGCCATGTCAACCTAGAAAACATGAAAACATGAAAACAGTAAAACAGAAAAGAAAGAATCTGTAGAAATGAGTTTAATTCAAAAGATAAAATAAATAACCCTCACTTATGGTTAAAAATTAATAATGAAAATATTAACAACGTATTAATGCGCTTATGTTATTTTATTTTTCCGACCAAGAGAACTATATTAACCTAGGTAGAATCAATGGACTTGACCATAGAGAAGTTTGAGATTTTAGAATGATCTTACAGCCAATTTATTTGACTTGTTCAGGAATGAAAGAGGTGGACATCTCTTGTTAAACATCATTTGAAATTGATATCTCGCTTCTATGTTTATTAATTGTCATTAAATATCATTTAAATTCTTGTTTTAAACTTCTATTTGAACTGATTTTTGCTTAAAAATCACTAGGTTAACAATTAAGTAATGTCAGGATCTTGCAGATCACTCGTGTTCCTTGTGGGATTGACCTTGGACTCTCGTTGTTCTACACCTTAGTAGTATAGTGAAGGATCAAGTATATTCATAAATTGTAAACGTGATAGTCAATTGAAAGTAAAGACATCGGTCGGAGAGTCAAGTAACTTCACCTGTTTCAATTATAGAAATACCATTTTATCCTTCAATCAATACTTGTACATCTCTTCCAGTTTCAAAATCATAGGTCTCATATGGGTACACAAACATGTACATGAAAATGGAGGCATTGTTCTAGAAGTTCCATAGAATCATCATGTGCTTTATTTAGTGTTTTAACATAATCATTCTAGAGTGACTGGGATGAGGCCCTTTCTTCTATCACAAGGCCTAGTGAACCAGGAGCTTCCAAGAGGAACCTGACCCATTTCAAAGATATTTCTCTAATTTAAATTTTTAGATTTTTAAATACATAATCCTCACCCTCCCCTTGCCCAGCCCCTCCCCATCCCTCCCCACTGCCCAGCCCTCACCCTCCCCCTCTGCCCAGCCCTCCCCCTACCCAACCCTCCCCCTTCTCAGCCCTCCCCCTCCGCCCTGCCCAGCCCTCCACCTGCCCAGCCCTCCCCCTCCCCCCTGCCCAGCCCCTCCCCCTCCCTCCCCCTACCCAGCCCTCCCCCTGCCCAGCCCCCCTACCCCTCCCCCTCCCCCTCTCCCTCCCCCCCCTGCCCAGCCCCTCTCAATCCCTACCCACTGCCCAGCCCTCACCCTCCCACCCTGCCCAGCCCTCCCCCTCCCCACTACCCAGCCCTCCACCTGCCCAGCCCTCCCCCTCCCCCCCTGCCCAGCCCCTCCCCCCCCCCTCCCCACTGCCCATCCCTCCCCCTACCCATCCCTCCCCCTGCCCAGCCTCCCTCCCCCTCCCCCTCCCCCTCCCCCCTGCCCAGCACTTTCCCTGCCCAACCCCCCTCCCCCTCCCCCCTGCCCAGCCCCTCCCCCTCCCTCCCCACTGCCCAGCCCTCCCCCTGAATCTCCCTACATGAAATATGTAGATGCATGACATGTTTTGTTTGGATGCAGACCCAACCAGGTAAGGTACTGCAACTGTTAGAAAACATCCTAAAATTTTGATAAGGTACTACAACTCACTGTATTACAGAACAAATTATAACAGAAAAAAAAATCTAAAATCGGGTGTCCAACTAAATATGTTCCCTTAAGGTATGTTTATTTAAGGTAATACAACTCACTTTAAAACAAAACAGATTATAACATAAGAAATACCAGTCAAACTCATGAAGAATGTGATTATCACTGTATCATTTACTGCTTGAGTTGTAAACAATATAAACTTCCATACATCCTATCCTATTGAAGAGTTAGTTGGGAAAAAAATACCTTCATCAATCCTTGTTGAGACATAAATGATACACATCTCTTAATTTTCTTCTCCATTCTTGTAAATCTAAGGCATTCATTCCATCAGCCCATGCACATTCAACAATATTTTGGTTCATCGCTATGCTGGGATGAGAACAATCAATGTATGTCTAGAAACTCTTAGACATGACCCACAAAAATCAATATAAAGTGGAGTAAATAGTGAAAACATGTCACCTGCATTCATATGTTGGATGAAATGGAGATTAACTCCATGATTTTACGACCAATAACCTGCATTCATATAGTGTGTAAATGAAAATGAAAAATGATGCATGGTAGGGAAGTTAATTCCACAATTTTAGGAAAACATACCTGTTGTAGAGATCTGGCACTTATTAGTGCAGGATTCCCTTGATCTCTTCATGTGCAGAGTGAGTCACCTGCAATATATAAATAAAAATAATCAATATTAATCTTAAAAGATGAAGTTCATAGTAACGTATGAAAAAGTATTATGCGAAGGGAAATACTGCAAATTGTCTAGGAGATTATTTCAATGATATTACAAGAACATACCTATTGTGGGGAGAGCAACACATCGGTCAAGATTCAATTGAAGTGGCTGCTCTGGGCGGTATTGTTAACATCCACCTGACCCGTGCACTTGCTTTGTGTTTCCAGCGCACCCTTCAAGAACACTTTCAGCTTCTAGAATATTGATTCACTCTGCATCCCACATACCAATTATGGCCGGAAACAGAGAGGAAACAGAGCATTTGTGATGCAATGAATAGTCAGAAATGTCGGGTTTAATGATAGAAACCAGAAGTGTTTACCTTCAACTAGAAGACAGTGCCCCATTGATGATTGTTCAGAAGGCTCTGAAGAAAGGTGATGTCCTTGGAGTGGTCGATCCTCTAATGCGCCATGGTAATCAACTAAATCAGCTGCAAATTCATTTCTGGGAGCACATGAAGTTTTACTGCATCATATTATGAAAATATGAGTCTGGGGTTAAATTGGATATTTGAGGATGCAGTTGAGTAAAAAGAAAACTTTTCATGATGTAAAAAATGGTGTGGTAAAACCATAACTTTAGCGACGGTGGATAAGTCAACACCGTGTCCAGCTCCTCCCCCAGCCCCTCCTTATACCCACCTCCCCCTCCCCCTCCTTACCCACTGCCCAGCCCCTCCCCCTCCCTCCCCACTACCCAGCCCCTCCCCCTCCCCCCCCCCCACTACCCAGCCCCCCTGCCTAGCCCCTCCCCCTCCCTCCCCACCGCCCAGCCACCCCTGCCCAGCCCCTCCCCACTACTCAGCCCCTCCCCCTCCCTCCCCACTACCCAGCCCCCCTGCCTAGCCCCTCCCCCTCCCTCCCCACCGCCCAGCCACCCCTGCCCAGCCCCTCCCCACTACTCAGCCCCCCCCCCCCCCCCGGCCCAACCCCTCCCCCTCCCTCCCCACTACCCAGCCCCCCCTGCCCATCCCCTCCCCCTCCCCACCTGCCCAGCCCCTCCCCCTCCCTCCCCACTGCCCAGCCCCCCTTGCCCAGCCCCTCCCCACCTGCCCAGCCCCTCCCCCTCCCACCTCAATGCCCAGACCCCCCTTCCCAACCCCTCCCCCTCCCTACCCACTTCCCATCCCCCCCTTCCCAACCCCTCCCCACCTGCCCAGCCCCTCCCCCTCCCTCCCTACTGCCTAGAACCCCTGCCCAGCCCCTCCCCCTCCCTCCCCACTGCCCAGCCCCCCCTGCCCATCCCCTCCCCACTGCCCAGCCCCCCTACCCAGCCCCTCCCCCTCCCTCTCCACTGCCCAGCCCCTCCCCCTCCCCACCTGCCCAGCCCCTCCCCCTCCCTCCCCACTAAACAGGCTTTTTCATTTGTGTTTGGAGTCTTTCTAAAACACACAAAACCACATTAAAAAATTAGATAAAGTTAAGCTGAAAACCAAAAACAGCATATGAAACATCTAAATTAGTTAGTAAGCTCCAAATATTCATATAACTGTCAAATAATATACCAATCAATTCCTTTACATTTAAAGAAAAAGATCAGAAGCAACTAAACCTTCTCAATGCCTTCAATAGATGAGCTCTTCTGCTTCAAAGTGGAGGACACGGTCATACTCGCCTGATGAACATCCTCTACATGTCGAGTATATGAAAAATAGATTACGTGAATGCATCCCCCTCCCCTCCCAGCCCTCCACTGCACCCCCCCCCCCCTCCCAACCTTCCCCTCCCAGCCCCCCCCCCCCCCCCCGAACCCTCCACTACAGCCCCCCATCCCAAGCCTCCCCTCCACTTCTAAGGCCAAGATTAGATGGTGAGATAATAATTAACACACCAAACCATAAAAACAAAAATGGCATGTGAATATTACCTAAAGAATTGTCAAATAACACCCCCGATGAAAACATAATCCAAAATGCATTTCATTTCATAAAGAAATTCACATACATGCAGTCCACCAATACAAAAAAAGATTAAAACTCCCACACAAGTCTCTCTGCTAAGTCAAAAATGGAGGGGATTAATATCCCCCCCATCACCATCATCGTCATCCCCATGTCCAGCATCATCAGCATCATCATCACCAGCAGCAACATCATCATCATCATTAGCAGCAATCTCATCACCAACAACAGCATCAACAACATCCTATCCAACTCTATCGCCACCACCGTCATCGCCACTAGGACCCTCATGGTAATTACCCGAGGCATTATGTAAAGCGCTCATTGATTTTATACATGAATCAAAAGTGGCAGCAACCTCTGGTGGTAGTGACTGACTCAACATTGACATAGCTTTCATGAAATGTTCATTCATTAGCTTACTTTTTTCATGCTCCTCTAATACTATTTTCTTTGTCACAACTAATTCAGCATGCATACTTTCCAAATCAGAGTCCTTAGAGGCATTAGAGGAGTCTGATGATGACCAATACCTAGAGGGGAAAATGTTTTTTCCTGGTCTACAACGGACTCTTCCTGGATGCTCCACACCTAACACCTGACTCAAATGATCATTTGGCCCTAAGTTGTCAACTTCCTCATCCATGGCCTCCAATGTAGACTTTTGAAATTATACACATATTAAATTATGAATTTCGTATAAATGTTTAAAATATATATAAAAAAACATGCAATTTTTTCTTGTGTTTGTGAATTAACTGCAGTTCCATCTTTTCTTTTCCTACTGAAGCAGAATAATTTGGCACGAGGTATAGGACCTTCAATGCCCCATTCAGCTTGCTTCATATCAGAAATGCACAAATTTGGATTTCAACCATATATGATAAATGAAAAAAATTGGATTGAACGTACCAGCCGCTTCTCACGATCGGGCATTGTAGTGCGCCCCAATGTGTGTAGATATATCATTTCATCTTTGTTTTTTTTTTCGCTGACACTTCCTAAGAAAAAAAAAACAATACATGAAATAAGAATTAAATTTTATATAAAAACCATTAAATATGGGTAGTACCTTATATTGTTCAGTCTTCCAATGTGCGATCATTTTTTGATATTGACTTTTTGGACAGTCAGGGTTTCTGGGTACACCCTCTAACTCAGTACCCACTCTGCTCCTCCAACCAATATGTAACTCATACTTGTATGATCTCCAATACTCTCCAAGATCACTCAACCTAGTAGCTTTGTCAGCTTCACCATTAAGAAAGTTAAATCGACCCTGCAATGAAAATGTTAAGTCATATAAATACATTACTAATATAAATATAAATTTATAAAATTTCTGTACCCATATCTGTGCCCATGCCATATCCTTGATGTCAGCACTGATATGTCTCCATGAGACCGGTTCCACCAGAACGATATCATGATATTTGGTATAGTAGCCATGAAACTTATACACTCCTTAGCTTTTTTACCTACCATTTGATTTTGAGGATTTTAATCCACCATAATCTGAGTTTCGCGATTCCAGGCATCCCGCATTTGAGTGCGCCCATGTCGCTTACTAGAAGATCCCACTAAATAACATAAGAGGTGAAAAGAGAAGAGTTAAGTGACAATACAATAAGAAAAAAGTGAAATTCTATAATTTGAAACATTTATAATAAAAAACCTGATGCAGGCTCCTGAATAGGCTGTGAGGCATCCGTGGACTGTGCTAGATTAGCATCCTCTGAAGGAAGTATCTATTCCACAGCATGCTCTGGATGATCTTCATGAACAGGAGTGGAAACTGAAGGAACAGACTCAATATGTTTATGATGGATGGTAGGAAAAGAAGGTGGCTTAGACATGTCAGAATATGCGTAGTAGGTATGGGGATACATGAATGGATATGGAAATTGTGGAGGTGAGAACATCGGTTGAGTCAGCGTGGACATGGAATGGGAAAAGAGGGTAAATGGTATGATAACGGCAGCATGTATGGGAACATCCCAGGGGTCTCAAGAGGAGGGTAGACATGTGTGGTAGATGGGATTTCCACTGATGGGTCAGTGTGGGGAGTGGTAAGACGGGAGCTCCGCCTAGGTCTAGGAGGATCCATGCTCGGTCCCATACTAGGAAGAGGAATCTCTAAAGTTATATATCCCTAAAATAAATTTGATCAAAAATATGAACTTCATATTATATGTAATGCAGAAGATAAATATTAGAATTATTATACTCACTGAAGACAACTCACGCTCGCGTCTAACAGGATCAACATCAAATAATATTTTCTTGCGAGCTTCTGTAGTTTTCTTCATAATATGTATAAGAATGAAATAAATATTTTTTAGCAACAATTTTTACAAATCATACATACAACTTAGAAGGAAAAGAAGACAAAAAATGTCATAACATCTTTCTGTAATGACAATTTACAACCAAGTTATCCAATTTTTAAAACCACATTTTAAACCCAGTTTTCTGAATTGCAATAAATATAATTAAATGAAACGAAACCAAACAATACTAAAACTGACATAACATTCCAAACTAAAACTAAATTAAAGTAATTACATTCATACCAACCTGAGAAAATCACGTCAAGGTAAACTGGATGAACTCTGAATATATATGGTTGCTTTTATATATTACCCTCCACTACCTCAGGTTCAACATCATCTCTCACAATGGGACAATTTGTGTCATCAAATACAATATTTTGGCTAACATCGATGGGGGTGTCAATGGTGAAAATTTCATCCCCAGCATCATGAAAAATATGTCTTGGTATTACTTCATTAATGACACCGTAATCAGGTTTCATATGATCTTTCACATAAAACACTTGTTTTCCATTGATGCCAAAATGTATGGTTCATCGGTATGCAGGAATCGACTCATGTCAATAACTCTAAATACGAAATCATCAATAAATGTACCATGTCGCATCATTGAATCAAACCATTTACATTTCATCATAGTGACTTGACCTTGAGAGTAGTAATCCAATAACAATATTTTCTCAACAATTCCATAATAATACACATCTTCATATCGAGGTCGACTATCTGATGCACTAGCATAACAATCTGTTCTAGCAGTTAACATAACTCCATCATGTTGTGTTCTCATTTTCACTGCTTTATCAGTTGTAACAAATTTATATCCATTGACTATTAAAGATTTGTAGTCACGAACCAAAGAATTGGGACCAAAAGCCAACGCTCTTAATTCTTGAGAAATGAAGTCAGCAGGTAAACTCAATACCCGAAATACATATGAGTAATATAATTAAATATATATCTATATTTTAAGGTATATAATGTAATGGTCATACCTTTGATTTCAACCAAGCTGGTAACTCTTGGCTATGCATAGCCTCTCTCCTTCTCTATGGCAAAGACCGATGAACTCTACTTATAATTTGTTTATGATCTCTACATAAAATGACAATAAAAGTATAAGGTATATGTGATATGATATCATATGAGATAACATATATATATTCAAATTACTTACTTGATATAGGCATCGAACAAACCGCAATTAAACAAGACTGAATGATGTGCCATATTCCGCTCTTCAAATCTCAATGTAACCAATGTATATAACCCGACAATTCCACCTATTTGGGGAAGATATGGAAATGGGGGCTGAATTTCCTCATACTGTTCATCTTCATTTCTCATTGGTCGATTATGTCTTGTGCTCACATCAGACAAATACATTGAACAAAAATCCATACATTCTTGAGCCAGATAACTCCTCACAATGGAACCTTCAGGATAATTCTTATTTCGAACATATGATTTCAAAGTGCACATATTTCTTTCAGTGGGATACATCCACAAAAAAGTGACTGGTCCCCAACGAAGTGTCTCATTTGGAACATGAACTGTTAAATGCAACATGCAAGTGAAAAATGATAGAGGAAAATTTTTTTCCAACTCACACAGAATTAACAGAGCCTCTTGCTGCATTTTTATCAACAATTATTTGTATAAACTTTTAGCACAAAGGTCTCTAACAAAATGACACAGCCGAATCACTACCACTCTTACATTATTGGATAGAAATTACCAAATTTCTATTGGAATCAATTCATGAAGCAGGATTTGATAATCATGAGTTTTTAGGGATTTCAATTTCAAATGTCTTTTGTTGACTCATTTAGATATGTTGCTAGAATAGCCATCTGGAACCTTGATATTCTCCGATATTTCCATAAATCGATCTTTCTCTGCCGGTTTCATCACATAAGAAGCACAGGGAACTTTCCATTTGTTTTCACCGATACAAACAGGATGTAGTTCTGGTCGAATACCCCAATCTAATAAATCCCGATGAGATCGGAGGTCATCTTTGGTCTTCCCCTTAATATTCAAAAGAATTGAAAGCAACATTTCACATATATTTTTCCCAATATGCATTACGTCTAAACAATGACGTAACAAATTAGTAGACTAATATGGCAACACAAAAAAAAATACTTCTATTTTTTCAATTGTAAGTGACTTCAGTATCATTATTCTTCCTCTTTCAGGATTTCCACTGACCTTTCCCTAATGAAAAGCTGAAATCTTTCAATTCATCAAGCACATCACTTCCTGAAATGCGTTGAGGTGGTTATTTAGTGTCAACATTATTATCGAACCTCCGACGATTCTTCCTGTATTGGTGATCCAGGGCAAGAATCGGCGATTCCCCATGAAACTAAAACTACGACGATATTTAAGCCTTCTCGATCATGTATTCTTCATACAAATGGGACATGATATTTTTCCCTTCATGCTCCACCCAGACATCATTGCATGGGTAGGGAAATCATTTATGGTCCATAGAAGGGCAGCACGCATCTGAAACGTATTCTTTGAATAAGCATCAAATGTTTGCACACCTAAATCCCAAAGTTGTTTCAACTCTTTTATTAAAGGCTGCAAGTAGAAATCTATATCATTACCAGGATCCAAAGGTCTAGATATCAGTATACTCAAGAAAGTGGAAGGTTTTTTCATACACATCCATGGAGGAAGATTATAAACATGAATAAAAACCGGCCACGTGCTATGAGCAGTAAGCATCTGACCAAACGGATTAAAACCATCACATGATAGGCTCAATCTGACATTACACACCTCACCTGCAAAATCAGGATGTTGTGCATCAAATGTCTTCCATGCTAATCCCTCTGCAGGATGGACCAGATCATCATTACCTTTAATTCTCTCAACATCAATCCATCGCATATTGGCTGATAATTCTGGAGACATGAATATATTTTGAAGTCTGGGAATCAATGGAAAGTGCCACATGACTTTCTATGGCACATGATATGGTGTTCCATCTGCATTTGTATTCTATCGAGATGTACCACATTCTTTACAGTCATTACGGTCAGCTATTTCCTCCAAATATAAACTGCAATCTTTCAGACAATCATGGACTTTATTAGTAGAAAATCCAAGCTGCTTAATTAACTTCCATGCCATGTAATGATTAGAGGGAATATCTGCACCATCAGGAATAAAGTTCTTCAAAAATGTAAGAATATAATCAATGGCGGTATTAGAAATCCTATACATGGTTTTTCTATGATATAACCGCATTAAAAATTCCAACTTGGTCATTTTAGTACATTCTTGATATACTGGAGTTCTGGCATCATCCAATAAATTTTTCACTCTCTCAACATCATCGTCTTCAATATTTTCCTCATGTGTACTGATATCATTGTGTTCTTGCACCATCATGTTATCTCTCTCAGAATTATGCACATATGGAAACCGATCAAATATCAAATTTTCCATGTCACTTTGTTCATTTCGTTTATGAATAGTCGAAGATTGACTCGTCTCTCCATGGTGAAACCAAACATTATAGTTAGCTTGAAATTCAAATTTTGTTAAATGGTAACTAACTTTTTTTCTTCTTAACCATGGTCTTCCAACACAATTATAGCAGGGACATTGTATACATCCTCCATCTGACACATTGTTAAATGCAAAATCTAAAAAATTCTCCAAATTACTTTGAAACTCGGTTGAAATCCGATCGGTACGATACATCCAGCTTCCATCCATTCTATAACAAGAAAACAAATTATCATTCAATCAACAATGTAGATCATATTTAAAAAATTCATTACAATAAATTTTATTATTAAATTAATCAATGCATATTAGTAGCTAGAAAAAAATGTTTAATGATAAGAGGATTCCATGATTGAATAAGTAGCTATAATAAGAATGATCAGGATAAACCATCTTTACATATTTATTTTCCATGTAAATCTAGAAAGGATCACATTGGATATCATTGTAAATCCTAAACCTGGACAAGAAATCTGAGATCTATTTCCTTTACAAGGATAATAAATAATATCTAGCAATAATAAGAATAACAACAAACAAATGATAAATTATATTTAAATCTCAAGGACTGATTAAATTCTATGTAAATGGTTTGGTTGCTTGGCTTAAAAAATCATGCTCTAACCATGGGAAGTTCTCTACCTATTCAAGTCACCTGCATGGTTTGAAGACATAGTTTTGTAAACCCTATGACAATCATGATGTTGATTCTCTTTAGAGTTACATAGTTACCATGGAATTGCTTCCATGTTAGCTCTAAAAGTACCCCTACTATATATCACCCACTACTCTCCAATAGTCTTAATAGTTACGTTGGGGGACTACACTATTCCCTCTATCCATTATCACCATTAAATTCTTCAAACCCCCCCCCCCAATCTCCCAAAATCTACCCAATACATCACCAAAAAAATGTAATAACTCAAATAAACTCTAAATAAAGGCTAAAAATAAGGCATAATGCACCTAGAAAGTGAGTGGTTGTTCCATTATACCCCTCTAATGACTTTTTGACCATAATATGTGTCTCTAGAGGTCTAAATCTAACAAGTAGGTCTAGTAAAACTAAACATAAGATTCCTTATCAAATTTATCTTCTTTAATATGTATGTTCTTCCATAAAACCTTAATAAGAGGCTTCATCTTCCTTCATAGTTCCTTTATTCATCGATCAACAATCCATATTGGACCTTTCTCAAACAAATCATTTACCCCCAACACAACATTCTCTATATCAATTACATTTGAAGGATAATTATTTAAATTTATAAGTAGGAATGCATGGTAAAAATCATATATAATAGAAAACTGATGAATTTGATGATACCCGGAGGAGAGGGAGCCGAGAGGGGGGAGCGGGGGCGTCGCCTGAGGTGGGGGCAGCAGGCGAAGGCCTGAATGTTAAGGCAGAGGCAAAGTCTGGGAGTTCTAGGTCGAGAGCGGAGGAAAAGGCCGAGAGGTGGAGCTAGGAGGTAGGGTTGAAGTGGGGGGAGCGCGGCGGAGCCGGGAGGCGGAGCCGGGAGGCTAAAAAGTATATGATGAACCTAGACAAATTTATCCCTCTATACACATCATGGAAATATCAAATGAAATGATATTTCTCCCCTTTATACAATAAACATAACACTATTTTTGTTTTAGTTTTTGAATTGTAAACATTTCATGGATAGTTGTATAACTTTACATTGCACAACATAATTAATGGGAATAATACGATTCTATGCTTACCGTACAAGTTAGGTATAACTTCACTCCATAAAATTTTGTCCAAAAATCTTTCTTTTACTCTGCATGTATGGGCCTATGGAAGTCAAACACGTTGAATAAGTCATACTTTATGCAAAAAATATTTTTATTTAGGATATTATACTAGTTAAATTCTATAGTAAAGTGTTTTCATTTCAGCATTGAGGACAACATTAATGATCCTTGGGTGTTCACATGTCATTTTTAAGGATATGTCTAGTATCAAACACCTTGTAAATAATATCATATTCCCAAACTAGTTATCATTTCTATAGGATATGTCACTATTCCCCATGATTGAGTGAGAATGAATGATTAGGGTATAAAAGGACCCTCGAAGAGACAAACCCACAATCACTTCATATACTTTTATTACTTGTATAGATTTCATGGTCTTATCAAGACTTCTTAAATTAATCACACCCTCTATGATATCTTATCCATGTAATACCATCACTCCTAGTGATATTTTCCCTCATTTTGGGAGTCCCACATAGAGATACAGATGATCGTTTTTATGCCTGCGATGATCGTTTTAGGGAACCTGATGGCTAAAGGATTATGTATACTAATAGAGGATAACATGGTGCTAATTAGGGAGATCTTGTATCATAAGGATAGAAACTATTGTTTTAATTAGTTTTATGACCAGTAATAATATTTGTTAAATAATAAAATTGATAAATACGAATCTTACATGAAGAAAATAATAAAACCAAGAAATCCATAGGAAAATAATTCATAGTGATTCTAAGTAAACATTTAAGGAATTTTGAACATTTGGACAAGAAGTTATCAGAAATTTACTCACTACAGTTAGCTGGGTTGATTTATTTCCCACTCTATCGACCATAATCGGTCAAGAATAATTTTTAAGCTTTGGATAAATTTGTCTATACCCTATGCAGAATGACATCTACAAAAAAATATACAAGAAATTCTAAAAAAATGAGGGAAATTGAAGTGAAATGACTAGGGGAAACAAAAATCAGCCACTTATTCAATGAAAATCAACTAGCAGAAATTGTGCAGTCAACTTGCTGAGGCATTTGATATAATAATCGGTGATTAGTTTAAAAAGAATAAAAAATCAAGGAGAAAAAATTACAAACCTAAATGGAATGAATCGGTGGGGACGTTGCCGTAGGAGAGGGATTCGACAGGGGATAGGGGAATGTCGCTGGAGCGGGAGGAAGGGAGGCAGAGGCCGAGATGTTGAGGTAGAGATGAAGGCCGGGAGGTCGAGGTCAGGAGCAGAGGCGGAGGCCGGAGAGGGTATGAGATGGCTGGGAACCGGTGGTCGGATGGCTGGGAGGCGGAGGTCGGAGAGGGGAGTAGAGGGCTGGGAGGCAGTGGTCGGGGAGGGGAGGAGTGGGTCGGAGGCGGAGGTCGGGAACCTAGGGGAGGAGGAGAACCGATTGTGGAGCGTGAGAGTGAGGAGGAAATCCGGATGGGGGGTAAAATTGTGGATTGAATACCCACGGTTTTAATAAAATCATGGGTATTGATAAACAAAAAATGCCTATTCCCATGGTTTGGTAAGAAAATCTCACAACCAACAGTGAGTACTTCTCATAGTAACTTGATATGTTGCACAGTTGTCACAGTAAATCAACCTACCACACATCATCTTCACCTCATGGTGAGTTGACACCGACACTTTTGAACAAAAAACTCAAACATGAGTAAGAAAATGCAATGTAAACTTAAGAAACAATGGTTTACCAACACAAATAGACACATGACCTAGCAAAAAGAATTTATTTAAGAAAAACATAAAAGGGAAAAGTAGAAAATCTTTGGTTGCCTACCATGAAACATTGTCTTTAAAGTCTTATGCCAAAATCAATCCCTTAAAACTTTCGATCTGGGATCATTCAATGTTTAAGATTCATTGGTGGTTTCACTTTAATATTGTCTACAGAATCAACAACAGGGCCACTCAAGAAGTTTCCAAATTTATAAGTAAAAAATGTTCAGCAAAATTAATCTAAATCAGAGTATGTAAAATGTTTTGTAGCTCAACTTGACCCTCAAAACCTCTCTCTTAGATCTAAAACTGGCTATTAGAAGCTCGATAATATCACTTATTTGATAAAAAAATTCCCCCAAATCCCCCTACACTTAGAGGATTGCAGAAACTAAGAAAAAAAATTCAAACTAGCAACAACCTCCTCAAAATTTCCAAAAACAATTCTAAAACTACTTGTAAATTAAAGAGAACTGAAGACACACATTTTAAATATTTGAACTCAACATCTAAAATTTAATTTCCAATGTCCACAAAGGAATGAAATTTTTTGAACCTTTGATATTACGGCTGTAAATCATCACACACAACAACTAAATAACCAGGAAAAAACTTTTCATTGAATTGCACTTGTTCAAAATGAACAAGATCTTGCTTTTTAGCTGTGTATAAACCAAAGAACTCCCAAACGTTATATATTTGTAGACATTCATCCTGAGATGGGAAAATATCATAAACAATCTCATAAATTCTAGTAACACAAAACAGCCTATAAATTGGGATTTATAGAAGGAACTCCATCATTAGATGCCTGAGAGTGAGTAACATCTTCTTGAGTAATACATTCAATGGTCTAGGGAATTCTAATCTATGTAACCTCTAGAGGAAAAGAACAAGAATCAGATATGAACTCAATTTTAATGAACTCATTCTCAGTAACATCAACTAGGTTAAAAATTAACTCTTGTTTTTGCTTTTTAAAAACCATAATATTCTCCGCATCATCAACATCCTGGAGGGTTTGTCTTCCTTTGGACACTTCAATGATAGAACCTCCAGTAGCAAGGAATGACCTACATAGGATGATTTAATAAAACCCTAAAAGTTAAATAATTGATTGACAAATTTCTAGACCTTATTCCAGAACTTATTTCCAAAAGGATGAACTAGCCGGGAGATTATATCCTAATTCTCAGTGAGATGTACAATATTACCGTGTTTAAGAGATGTCGAGGCGGAGGCGAAGGCCAGGAGGTCTAGGTCGGGAGCTGGGATGTGAAGCCGAGATGCGGAGCCGGGAGGCGGAGCCGGGAGGCGGAGTCGGGAGGCGGAGCCGGGATGCGGAGCCAGGAGGCGGAGCCGGGATGCGGAGCCGGGATGCGGAGCCAGGACGCGGAGCCGGGACGCGGAGCCGGGAGGCGGAGCTGGGAAGCAGAGCCGGGATGCAGAGCCGGGAGGCGGAGGCCGGGGAGGGGAGTCATAGAGGGGAGGAGAGGGACGGGAGGCAGTGGTCAGGGAGGGGAGGACAGGCTGGGAGTCAATGTTCGTGGAGGTAGGGTTGAATGGGGGGAGCGTCGAGTGAGGAGGATCCCAATACTTCGGGCACGATGGATGTTTTAATACCCACAGTTTTAATAAAACCGTGGGTAAAGATCAATAAAAACAACCTATTCCCACGGTTTATAAAACCGTAGGAATATATGTGTGGGGATAAACCCCATTCCCAGTAGTGGTAAATATTGGTTGGAAAACATTTGAAAAAGTATTAATGTTTCAACTTCCATCATTATTCCCATATCCATCTTTACTAGATCCATGAAAATAGGATCCCTTTCAACTCTCATCTGGATCAAAACTCCGTCATTTTTTCAACTCAATGAATCTTCCACCTTATTTTCCTTCCCTGATTGGTAGTGTATAGTGAAATAATAATCCTTGAGTAGTTCAATCCATCATCTTTTCCTCATGTTGGGTTCTCTCTGTGAGAAAATATAATTCAAACTCTTGTGATCAGTATAAATCTCACATTTTTGACCATAGAGAGAGTGTCTCTGTATCTTCAGAGTGAATATTACAGCAGCTAACTCAATATTGTGAGTGGGATAGTTTTGATCAATAATTTTTAGCTACTGTGATACATAGGATATAAATCTATCATTCTGCATAAGGACACAACCAAGTCCTTTCTTTGAAGCATCACTATAAATAACAAACCCATCATTCCCTGATGATAGAGTCAAGATATGAGAACTAACTAATCTTTTCTTCAGTTATACAAAGCATTCTTCACACTATTTTTTCCAAATAAAACTAACCCCTTTACAAGTGAGCTTGGTTAATGGGTTAACCAATCGGGAAAAATTCAGGAAAAAATGCCAATAATAACCTGATAAACCAATAAAACTGTGTACCTCAGTTATACTCGTCGGTGCTAGCCATTCTTGGATTGCCTTGGTCATTGAAAGATGAATAGAGATTACATCCTTAGAGACAATATGGCCAAGAAAATAAATATCTTGAAGCCATAATTCACACTTGTTAAACTTACCATATAATTCATTTCTTCTAAGATTCTTCAGAATAATGTGAAATTTATTTTCATGATCTTCATTGCTTTTGGAGTATACCAAGATATCATCAATAAATAACACTAAAAATTCATCAAGATATTCCTTGAAAACTCTAATCATTAGATCCATGAAGATATAGGGTGCATTTGTCAATCCGAAAGGCATTATAGTAAACTTATAATGCTTGTAACTGGTTCAAAATTCTATTTTAAGAATGTCTTACATCTTCACACACAACTTATAATATCCAGATCGAAGGTCAATCTTTGAAAAATATTTAGCTGTATGAAGTTTTTCAAATAAATCATCAATTCGAGGTAGGGTATACTTGTTCATTATTGTTATAGCATTGATCTCCCTGTAGTCAATGCACAACCTCATATATTTGTCTTTATTTTTTACAAAAAGGACAAGGGATCCCCATCGAGAAACACTAGGGTGAATAAATACCTTATTACTCAATTCCTATAGTAATTTCTTTAGTTCCACTAATTACATAATGTCCATTCTATAAGGGTTCTTCGATATGGGCCTTGAACCCAGAATTAAATCAATGGAGAACTCAATTTCTCATTCTAGAGGATGTCCAGGTAAATCCTCTGGAAACACATCAACATATTCTTGTACAATAGGTGCATCCTATATTTGAACATTATTTTCCTCACCCATAATTATTTCATTCTAATCCCCCCCCCCCCCCGATAATTGAATTTTGTAGAGCTTCTACGGGTGGATCTTGATAAAAATCAGATGGTGGCATTTCTCCTCTAAAGAGAAGGTACTCCTTATCATAATAGAGAATTATAACCACCTTCTTCATAAAAAAATTTAGATCATTTTCAAAAATCCAATCCATACCAAGGATTATATCAAATTAATTCATGGTTATGATGATTAGATCAGTAGATAAATATCATTTATATGCCTTAATGGGGATTTATTCACAAATATCTGTTACAATGATACTTCCCTTGGGAGTTTTGACTGAAAACTCAAATTTTAAATCAAATATGAAATATGTAATATTCTTAGAAAACTAGGAAGATATAAAAAAATGTGATAATATATAATCAAATAAATCATTGGTTAAACTAGATAAAACCATTAAATTACCTTCCACCACGTCTTTTGGATCTTCAACCTCAGCAGTAGTGATCACATAAACTTGGCATTGATCCCTTGGCCTTTTCTGAGGTATGTTTCCCTGATGCTTAGGAAATTCATTTTCATAATTTCCCATATCCCTATAATT
This sequence comes from Viscum album, assembly GCA_963277665.1. Classification (NCBI taxonomy): domain Eukaryota; kingdom Viridiplantae; phylum Streptophyta; class Magnoliopsida; order Santalales; family Viscaceae; genus Viscum; species Viscum album. The sequence goes on along the minus strand of OY728158.1, from coordinate 1,582,140,715 downwards.
GTAGAATTGAACATTGATAGCTTCTTTCTTCCCACTAAAATCACTATCAAGATGGCCTTTCTGTCCACATTTGTTGTATACTCCTCTCCCTTTTAGACAGGCACCAGGGTGATTCCTTCCAAAATTATAACAGGGTGGAAATTCAACTCTTCCCTTCTTCCCTGTTTCCTTATTTCTTTTCCTAGAGTGTTCAAAAGAGCTCTTCTTCTCTTTCTTTTCTTAAAAGTTATAAGACTTTGATAATTCCTTTTCTGTCTTGATAGAACAAGAGGCAATATCTTCATGCGATGAGAAGGATTGTGAGACTAATGCTCGATGGAGAAATGGATTTAACCCATCAAAGAAATGATCAATATTACTTCTAGGGTTACATATATAATATATAGCATTCCTTTCTAACCTTGTAATGTTAGCTTTATACTTTGCAACATTTTCATCCTCCTTTTGTCTCAGACTCATAAATTGCCTTTCCATACCCGTTCGACGATCACGAGGAAAGTATTTTTATAAGAAATACTCTTTAAACTACCTACATTCCATACTGGATACTTCTTTATCCTCCTTTTTGTTTTGAATTAATGTCCACCTTTGATCTTCATCTTCGGTGAGGCGATAAACTAAAATGAAAACTTTTTTCCTTTTTCTACTCCCGAAAGCATGAAATATTTTCTCTAAGTATGTTATCCATTTTTCTGCTACATATGGATTTCTAGACTCATTTAATGTTTTTGTTTGTTTAATCGTGTAGAAATCTAACATTTATCATTCTCATTATAGATCAGGGTGCTCCATATGGGTAAGGTTATTACTCATAACATGTGTGAGTTTTCCCAGTATGGTGATAAGTTGATCAGCACCAGTTGCATCACCAACTTCACTATAATTATATTAGGCAGGAGTGTAATCCCTAAATGGATTACATGCATTTATATGGTTTCCATTCCTTCCACTAGGCACCATTTCTAAACAATGTCATGTAGTAGATTAGTTTAGGAACCGCAATACATAATTCTGTACTTCTAAAACACTCTACATAAATTGAAAAGTTTTTTGATATAATCCATAATCATTAAAAAAAATTCTTTGAAAAGGTTTATATTAATAAATCCTTCAAAATGGATTGTAATGAAAATGATAATTAACCTAAGAATATCTCTCAGGAGTATTATAACCAATAGTGCAGCAAGGCTTGTTGTCATGCACCAGTTCCCATTCAAGTCTAGATCAAAGCGGTGTTTATGGGTTTTACCCCTAGGTACATCTGTGCCAAAGCTTCCTCTACCTGCTCATATCCAAACAATGATTTATTTCTTGGAGAACTCAAAAAATCTAAATAGTAAAAAAATTCAAGGATGTTCTTCAATACTAATCCTCAATGTCTATCTTAGTGTAATTATCATTAATCAGAGTTTTTCAAAATCTAGTTTCTACGGTTTGTACTAAACTTCCTCTAATACAAACTGTAACACTCCATCCCCAGTTACCGAGAGTCAGTGCTTTATTACTTAACATTGGAATGATACAAGAAATCGTGTCCTGAATGACCGATCAGTTTAGTATTATTGGAAACAAGATAAATATATAAGTTCAACCTTACAACATGAAAAGAAATACAACACTAATTTATTATATTAGAAACATCCAACCCTCCTACATTATGCCTGCAGGTCACTCATTACTAACATCATCATATCCTGGGAAAATGAATCATAAGAAAGTGGTGAGCTCAATTGCTCTGTAAGGGTAATCAATACAACGGAAGATAACATAAACATTAGGCATGATGAATAGTTCAAAACACATGCATTTACAAATAATAAACATTAACACTTTATGGAAGAAATATGAGAGGATTAAATAATTCCATAATAAAACACAGTCATGGGTATTTTACTAGTCAAATAACCACATGATCCATCATTATTATTTTCATAATAAGGGAATTTATAATGTCTTACATTCAGAAACATTTTGTCAAGTCCTCGTCCAAGACGTCTAAAAATGATTAATTCCTTGGCCAAAACCATATATCAAATTTGAAAAAGGCCTCATCCAATTCCATGTCTAATTGTCTAATGAGACCTACTGAGGAACCTAGGATATATAGTGGGCTCCACCCGAAACATACTAAGTCCAATACATTTACCATATAAAAATGTTGAAACATAACATAAACATTTGTGTTTAAACTAGCAAACAAAATGTCAATAATTTAAGGATAAACTATGAATCATATAAAAATAACACATCCATAGTCAAACATATCACAAAACCTTCTATAAAATATGGAATATCTGTATCATAATAAATCAACTTCAAAAAAGTTTAAAATTTATCAAAGGATGTTGACATAGATGAAATGAAAACTATTTGAAAGAAAAACCTCTTTCTATTTTAAAACCATTTAAGTGTCACATAATTATTATAGAAAACATTTATTTGGAAAATATTCTTATAATCTTGTAAGGTAATCTTCTATGATGTTATAATGGCAGAAAATAGCCACTGACGTCGTATAATTTAGAAAAACGTTCTTAACTTAATTTTGTCAAAAAGTTCCTAAAGTACCTAGTTTGGAAAATCACAGAAAGATTCCTTTCAAAACCTTAATGGTAAAATAAAGGTATAAATGACTTTAACCTATAGTATAGTAATTAGTGAAAATGTTTTGAAATACATTTTTAAGAAAAAATGGATGTGGATGATAAAGGGGTCCTGGTAGATACTTACGTAAAAAAAACCTCGGATAATAAAGAGATTGTGAAATTAACCCTTACCTTGAACTATTCTTTAGTCAATGTATATTAACCTCCTGTATAATAGTTAAAAAATTGTTATTAAATTATTCAATAACAATATATATAAATATGATATCCTATATGATCTTATAATATTTCTTTGTTAGTAATATTTTAGTAGTATCATCATTTTGGGTGTTAGCTGATTCATTTTCCATTATATATTTTGTTACGTAAGCCATGTTTGTTAAGGATATGATGTATTTGATTAATATACAGAATGATATTATGTTCTTAATAATTATTTTAAATCATAAAATGAATATTATTTTTGAAGGATTATGATGGGGAATGAATCTCATCGCGTTCATGGAGACGGTAATCTGTACGTACGCACAAGCGGCAATATCATTATATTGATGGAGAAATTGTATGTAATTGGATGGTATATCATATATACAGAATAATTGACATTTTATATTTATTATTTACATTAGTTATACTCATTATTATACTCACCAAAATAATTAATTATTTGAATAACCAACTACACAATGACGTGGAGACGGTAATCCTTACGTATGGACGTATGGTGACTTTGACTTTTATTGGATGGATAGAATACTGAATATGGTTGTAACATTTTTTTAATAACATTACAGTATATATAAGTTACTCGAGTTATTATTTCATAATGTAAATAACAAATAAAGAGGAAGTGGAAGAAGAAAAGAACTTGAAAGAGGTGATGAAGTATTTACCTCTTCTTTGGGTTCTTCCTTTTGATTTTATCAAAAGAGCTCCATAGGATGGATTTACGACAAAAGGAAGGCCACTAGAATGGAGGGAGGAATTTTGGAAGGATATTTTGGTAGGGTTTGGCCATGAAAATGGATTTTTTGTTGTGAAATTAAGAGAAGTGGAAATTTCATTTTATAAGAGAGGTGAGGGTCACTTTAGGAAAAACTTGAAATATTATTTTATAATAAAGTCATTTTCGGTTTCTAATGGCTAAAAAATGAATAATGTAAAGGATTAGGTTGTTGTGGGTCTAAATCCTTTCAACCAATAGGTTTTATATGGGTTTAGGTCATCATATTAACCTTGTCTTTTAGATTTAACTCTTAGTTAAATATTTTGACATTTACCATGTCTCTGTATTTTTATATTATATGATTAATAAAATTACTATAACAAGACCAGAGAACCCCATTTGGTTCACTATTAATATATATAACATTATCTAAGTCTTTTTACCTAACCTTAGATTTTTAGGAATATTATATCAATTAATAACATAATATTTGTTTTAAAAACTCAATTATGTCATTTTGGACACTATTTACTATTTAATTTTTTTTGAAGCCATAAAAACTTTATCACTTCAAATAAAATTTATATAACCAACACTAAAATGTCATATTAACATCTAAAATTAGTGGAATTCATCATAAGTCTCAATTTAAATTTATTTGTATATTTATAATATCAATTATTTTAACATTTCATTAATAAGATAATTGATGCATCATAATTGTGTCCTAATTAAATTAAATTATTTCATGTGAAAAAATTATAAATAAATTTAAAATTTTTAGAAAATATTTTTATCTTTATAATTAATATTTATATTAGAATTTATCTTAGGTATTAACCTATATTAAAAATGGTTTAGTTTTTAAACATTGAATCTAACTCTTTTAAATTTTCTCTAAATAAAATAATAATAAATGTCCTAATATAATCCATATAGACCAAAGAACATCTTATTTTATTAATAACATTTTTTTTGGTCGAAATATACTTATCCAATAGAATTAGTACATGTTTTAGGGTAATTATGATATCATTTTTACCATTAATTACCCTATTTACTTTTAACTGCGGTAAATAAAAGTCAAAAGATACTATTCACCAAAAATTACTTTCATCTTATTGAACAAAATTTTACTTACTAATATTAACCATGTCTCTCAGATTTTTTAAAATCAACTAATAGAAGTGGTAAAATTATGTTTTATGCAAATTTTCAAATGCTCCTAGGAGATGGGTAAAAGACGGTAAAAGTTCAATAAAATTTTTATATATCTAAACTTATTATAAAATGACTCCAATTAATTACATTGAAATTATAGAGGTATTATGTATCTATATTTTCCAAAATTAAATTTAAATAAAATAAATAATTATTTAAATAAAAATTCGGTTTTAACCAACAATGCAGTGTTTTTCACTAGTCATCAAATATTGAATTTTTTTAGAAAAATACAAAAAATTCACCCTAAGCTAATTTTGATATTCAAGATTCAAAAATTAAGTTCATTTTGAAAAATAAAATGTATAAAATTTCAAAAATTGGGTATTTTTATTCATAACGGCTAGTTTGATTGGTCGTGGTGTGTTAAAATCATGAAGGTGCATACAATGCAAGCTATTGAATTATTCAAAGAGAAACGTACTGTGGAATCTTGGGGAGTTACATTCTTCCATAATTCTAATAATTTTGTCCTCAAAATTTCTATTATACTACCGCATAAAAAGATTTGGGTGGTTCTTCATCATAAGTTCCTCAGGTTCCCAGGTTTCCTCTTCCATCTTACGGTTTCCCCATAGAACTTTTACCAGACAAGTAGGCAGGTTTCTCAGCACTTGTTCTCTTGTATCAAGAATCTTGACAAGCTATTCACAATAAGATAGATTAGTTTCCAGTTCAATTTCCATATAAGTGAGAATATGCATTGGGTCAAGAATGTATTTTCTCAAAAGTAATTCGTGGAACACATTGTGAACTTTGGAGAGACTTGGTGGCATTTCCAAACGGTAAGCTATAGCCCAAATTCATTCTAGAATTTCCAAAGGTCTGATGTACATGGGACTCAATTTACCCTTCTTACTGAAATTTATAACACCCATCCATGTATATACCTTCAAGAAAATATGATCTGTTGCCTGAAATTCCAAATTCGTCCTTCGGTTATCGACATAGATCTTTTTCCTACTTTGAGTTTCTTTGATGTGGGTTTGGATAACCTTCACCTTTTCCATTGTTTCCTCAACATGTTTTGGGCCTATGAGATTTCTTTCACCAACATCATCCCAACAAGTTGGTGTGTGACATATCTTTCCATATAACGCTTCATATGGTGCCATCTGAATACTTGAATGGAATATATTGTTATAATAAAATTCTACCAGAGGTAAATATTGATCCCACATAGCTTGAAAGTCATGTGAGAAAGATCTCAACATGTATTCAAAGGTTTTACTAGTATATTCTGATTTTCCATCAGTTTGAGGGTGGTAGGAAATTCTCAAATGATGTTCAGTATCCAAGTATTTACGAAGAATCTTCCAGAATATTGATGTAAAATGGGGATCAAGATCACAAACAATGGATAGGGGTACTCTGTTGGGCGGAGAGAAGGGAAGAAGTGATGGAAAGAGGGGGGGGGGGGTGAATTGCCTTTTAAAAAATAATTAACAATTTAAAATCAAAGTTAAAGTGCAGCGGAAATAAAATAGGCAAGACAAAAAATTGATAACGGAGTTCGGCTTAAACCCAAGCCTACGTCTCCGCTCCCAACTCAACCGTTGAGAGATTTACTACCGCTTTCTTTTTAATGGTTTTAGAAAGAAACCCACTAGACTTTAAGGTTAGTCTAGAACCTATTACAGCTTGCTTTTATTGGTTGAGAAAGAACCCACTAGCCTTCTTACAGGTGAAGGCTAGCTCACCTTTGATTCAATCCTTTTAAAAGGGAAGGCTTGACTAACCTCTTCACACCTTAAAGGTGGTGTGAAAACCCAAATGAAAGGGAGATGAGAGAAAGAGGGGTTTGTAGGAACAAACCCAAATTAAAGCTTAAAATGATAAAACGATAAAAACCATAAAGAGGAGAAGCCTTGGGCGCCAAAGGATTGATGGAGTTGATGAAGGGCACTCCCAAGCTTCTATGGTGGTGCTCCTTGGATGTGGAAATGAGTTGGAGCAATTGGGGGTTCCTTGGAGGAATACGCCGGAGGTTTGCCAAATGATCAAAAATGTGTCTGTGGACTTCCGTATGGCTTGGTTAGTGTTTCGGGGCTTCCTAGTCCTTTATTTATAGAGTGGGAACCCTCATATGGCCTTTGGGAGGCTTCGGAGCCGTTGGAGAGGCCTTCGGAGCCGTTGGGAGGCAAGTGGACAGGTCTGGTCAAAGCCCAACGGCTAGTTTGACTGGCTCCACCGGCTGACCGGTGCTTGGACACCGGTTGGCCGGTGTGTGCAAAAAAGAAAGGCCTTCTGCCCAGGTTCCACCGGCTGGCCGGTGCTGAGGCCACCGGTTGGCCGGTGCTGAGACAGTAGCTCAGCCTTCTGTCTGGGTTCTACCGGTCGGCCGGTGAGGAGGCCACCGGTTGGCCGGTGCGAAGGCAGTGGGTGTCCCTTCTGCCCAGGGTCCATCGGCTGGCCGGTGGTGAAGCCACCGGTTGGCCGGTGGACTGAATGATAGTCCACTGTTCTTCCTTTGCCACTTCTTGCTCCTGAAATCATGCCTATTAACAAAAACACTTGAAAACAAGATTAGATAAAAAATAGAGTGACTGTGATCATGAAAATTAAACCACAAGGGGTACGAGAGGTACAACATACTCCATGAAGACTTAAAACTTCATTAATATATAGTCTTTCTAATTTTTCAAGTGTTAAATCTTCTCTTATTATAAGAAAATGTGATGGCTTGGTAATATGATCAAAAATGACCCATATTTCATCATTCCTTCTAGGAATCTTTGGTATCCCCAAGTCCATCGTAATGTCATCCCATTTCCACTCAGGTATGGGAAGAGGCTGCAGGACTCCTCTAGGATGATGTCTTCCAGCTTTCACTTATTGGAAAACCATACCTATTGACACAAAATCAGCAATCTCTCTTTTGATGTTATCCCACCAAAAATGTTCTTTCAAATATCTATACACATTACTACTTGCTGGGTGTATAGAGAAATAAGATCTATGAGCATCATCCAACAATTCCCTTTTTAGATTATGTATATCAAGAACACAAACTCTCTTCTTTAATTTTAAAATTTCATCTTCATATATGAAGTCACTCAATCTCCCATCATTCACAACTTTAATCTTCTTTTGAAACTCCTCACCACCAGTCTGAGAACTCTTTATCCTTTCTAGTAAAGATGGTTTGGAAACCATTTGAAAATGTATTCATGTTTCACATTCCATGGTTAATCCCATATCCATCCTTACTAGATCTATGAAAATAGGATCCCTTTCAACTCTCATTATGTTCAAAAATAAATGATCCTTTCTACTTAAAGCATCTTCCACCTTATTTGCCTTCCCCGAGTGGTATTCTATAGTGAAATCATAATACTTTAGTTGTTCAAGCCATCATATTTTCCTCATGTTGAGTTCTTTTTGTGATAAAATATACTTCAAAATCTTCTGATCAGTATAAATCTCACATTTTTGACCATAGAGATGGTGTCTCCATATCTTCAGACTGAAGATTACAGCTGAAAACTCAAGATCGTGAGTGGGATAGTATTGCTCATGAATTTTTAGCTATCATGATGCATATTCAATAACTCTATCATTCAGTATTATGACCCAACCAAGTCCTTTCTTTGAAGCATCACTATAAATAACAAACCCATCATTCCCTGATGGTAGAGTCAATATTGGAGCACTAACTAATCTTTTCTTCAGCTCTTCAAAACATTCTTCACACACTTTTTTCCAAAAATAATTTACCCCTTTACGAGTGATCTTGGCTAATGGTTTATCCAATTGGGCAAAATTCTGGACAAAACGCTAATAATAACCTGCTAAACCAATAAAACTGCATACCACAATTATACTCGATGGTGCTGGCTATTCATGGATTACCTTGTTCTTTTAAATAGGAATAGAGATTCCACCATTAGAGACAATATGTCCAAGAAAAGAAATCTCTGGAAGCCAGAATTCACACTTGCTAAACACCCCATATAATTCATTTCTTCTAAGAGTCTTCAGAATAATGCGCTAGTGGTTTTCATAATCTTTATAGATTTTGGAGTATACCAAGATATAATAAATAAATACCACTAATAATTCATCAAGATATTCCTTGAAAACTCTATTCATTAGATCCATGATGATAGAGGGTGTATTAGTCAATCCAAAACTCATTACTGTAAACTCATATTTCACGTACCTAGTTCGAAATGCTATTTTTGGTATGTATTCCTTCTTCACACACAACTGATGATATCCTGATCAAAGGTCAATCTTTGAAAAGTATTGAGCTCCATGAATTTGGTCAAATAAGTAATCAATGTGAGGTAGGGGATACTTGTTCTTTATTTTAATAGCATTGATCTCACTATAGTTAATTCACAACCTCATGGATTCGTCTTTCTTCTTAAAAAAGGACAGGGGCTCCCCATGGAGAAACACTAGGGTGAATAATTCCATTATTAATCAATTACTATAGTTGTTTCTTTAGTTCCACTAATTCAATAGTGGCCATTCTATAAGGGGTCTTTGATATAGGCCTTGAACTAGGAAATAAATCAATGGAAAAAAACAATTTCTCATTCTAGAGGATGTCCAGGTTTATCCTCTGGAAAAAAATCAACATATTCTTGCACAACAGTTAAATCCTATATTTGAACATTTTTTTCCTCACCCATAATTATTTCATTCTCATCCTCCCCAATAATTAATTTAGTAGAGCTACTAGGGGTGGATCTAGATAAGAATCTAATGGTGATGTTTCTGCTCTAAAGATATGGTACTCCGTATCCTCATCGAGAATTATACCATCCTTCGTATTAAAATATATTTTTACGTCATGGTCTGAAATCCAATCCATACCAAGGATTATATCAAATTCAATCATGGGTATGATGATTATATCATCTGATAAGTATCGTTTATATGCCTTAATGGGAACTGATTCACAAATCATTGTTAGAATGATACTTCCAATATGAGTTTTGACTAACAACTCCCTTGTTAAATAAAATTGGAAATATCTAATTTTCATAGAAAACATGGAAGATATGAAACAATGTGATGATATAGAATCAAATAAAGCATTGTAAAAACTTGAGGAAACCATTAAATTACCTTCCACCACGTCTTTCAGAGCTTCAACCTTAGCAGTAGTGATCGCATAAGCATTCCCTTGATCCCTTGTCCTTTTCTGAGGTATGTTTACCTAACACTTAGGACATTCATTGGCATAATTTCCCAAATCCCTACAATTGTAGAATTGAAAATTGGTAGCTTCTTTATTCCCCTTAAAATCACTAGCAAAATGGACTTTCTGTCCACATTTGTGGCATACTCCTTTTCCTTTTAGACAGGCACCAAGGTGAATCCTTCCACAATTCTCACAGGGTGGAAATTCAACTCCTCCCTTCTTCCCTGTTTTCTTATTTCCATTCCCAGACTATTCAATAGATCTCTTCTTCTATTGCTTTGCTTTAAATTCATAAGACTTAGAGAATTCATTTCTGTCTTGATAGCACAAGAGACAATATCATCAGTTGATGAGAAGGATTGTGAGACTAATTCTTTATGAAGAAATGGTTTTAACCCATTAAAGAACCGATCAAGATTACTTCTGGGGTTATATAAATAATCTATAGGATTCCTTTCTATCCATGTAAAGTTAGCTTCAAACATTGTCACATTATCATCCTCCTTTTGTCTCAGATTTAGAAATTTCATTTCCATATATATTCGATGGTCATGAGGAAAGTATTTTTCTAATAAAATCTCTTTAAACTCCCTTTATTCCATACTTGATACTTCTTCATCCTCCTTTGTGTTTTTAATTAATGACCACCATTGATCTATATCTCCGGTGAGGCGATAAACTGAAATGACAACTTTTTCCCTTTCGCTACTCCCCAAAGCATGAAATATTTTCTCTAAGGAACTTATCCATCATTCATCTATAAATAGATTTTTAGGCCCCTTGAATGTTGGTGTTTGTTTCATCATGAAGATATCTTACATTGATCCTCCACATTGTGGATCTGGGTGCTCTATACGGGTAAGGTTATTATTCATAACCTGTGTGAGTTGTCCTGGTATGGTGATAAGCTAACTAGCACTAGTTGCATCACAAGATTCACTATAATTATCTTGATCAGGAGGGTAATCCCTACATATATTACATGCATTTATATGGTTTCCATTCATTCCACTAGGTGCCATTTCAAAACAATGGCATACAGTAGATTAGTTTATGAACAACAATACATAATTCCAAAATTGTAAGACACTTAACATAAATTGAACAGTTTATGGATATAATACATAATAATTAAATGCTTTCTTTGAGGAGGTATATACTTATAAATCCTTCATAATGGTTTTTAAAGAAAATGATAATTATCCTAAGCATTTCCCCTGGGAGTGTCGTAACCAAGAGTGGAGCAAGCCCCGTTGTCCTACACCAGTTCCCGTTCGAGTCTAGCTCAGATCGATTTTTTCATGTTTTACCCCACGGTACATCTATGCCAGAGTTGCCTCTACCTGCTTGTATCTAGAAAGGGATGTATTTCATGGAAAACTAAAAAAATATCTACAGTACCAATATTCTATGAAGTTCTTTTATACTAATCCTCAAAGTCTATCGTAGGGTAATGTTCTCTAATCATAGTTTTTTCCTAAATCTAGTTTCCTAGATTTGTACTAAACTTACTCTGATACCAACTGTAATTCCCCCACCCCAATTACCCAGAGTCAATTCTTTATTACATAACATTGGAATGATACAAGGAATCAGGTCCTAAAAAATCAGTCAGTTTAATATTATTGGAAACAAGATACAAATATAAGTTCAACATTAAAACTTGAAAAGAAATAAAACACTAATTTATTCCATTAGAAACGTCCTAACTCCTAGATTATTCCTGAAATTCACTCATAACTAACTTCTTAATATCCTAGGAAAATGAAACATAAGAAAGGGGTGAGCTCAAACACACAGTAAGGGTAAGAAATATAGCAGAAGATGACATAAACATTAAGAATGATGAATAATTCAAAACACATGCCATTACAAATAATAAACATGAACACTTTATTACAAGAATATGAGCTGAGTAAATAGTTCCATAATAAAACTTATTCATGGGAATTTTACTAGTCGAATAACCACATGAACCATCATTATTATTTTTATAATGAGGGAATGTATAATGTCGGACATTCTGAAACATTTTGTTAAGGCCTCGGTCAAGATGTCTAAAAATAATTAAGGCCTCGGCCAAAACCATATATCATATTGGGAAAGGCCTTGTCCAATTCCACGTCTAATTGTCTTATGAGACCTAACGATACACCGAGGAGATATATCTGGCTCCACCCATCACATACTAATTCTAATACATTTGTCATATGAAAAGGATGAAACATAACTTAAACATTCATATTTAAACTAGCATACAAAATGTAAATACTTTAACCATAAACCATGATTGGTATAAAAATAACACATCCATTATCAATCATATCACAAAACCTTCAATATAATATGTAATATTTTTATCATAGTAAATCAAATTCAAACAAGTTTATAATCTATCAAAGGATGTTGACATAGATGAAATGAAAACTATTGGAAAGAAATACCTCTTTCCATTTTGAAACCAAGAGTCACATAATTATAAAAGAAAACATTTATTTTGAAAATATTCTTATAAGCTAGTAAGGTATACTTCGATGATGTTATAATGGCATAAAATATCCACACATGTTGTATAAGTTAAAAAACATTCTTACCTTAATTTTGTCGAAAAGGTCATAGAGTACAATGATGGAAAAATGACAGAAAGATTCCTTTCAAAACATATAAGTTCAAATAAGGGTATAAATGACTTTAAATCATAGTCTAGAAATTAGTAAAAATGTTTTAAAATGCATTTTTAAGAAAACATGGATGTGGATGATAAAGAGGTCCCATTAGATACTTACGTAAAAAAAACCATGGATAATAAAGAGATTGTGAAATTAACCCTTACCTTGTTATTATCCTTAGTCAATGGTATTTTAACCTCCTATATAATAGTTAAAACATTTTTATTAAATTATAAAAGAACTATATACATAAATATGTTATCATATATGTTCTTATAATTTTGATTTGTTAACAATGTTTTAGTAGTAACATCATTTCGGGTGTAAACTGATTCGTTTTCCTTTATATGCTTGGTTATGTAAGACATTTTTTTATGGATAATATGTATTTGACTCATATATATAATGATATTTTGTTCAAAATAATTATTTATAATAATTAAATGAAAATTATTTTTGAATGATTACGATGGGGAATGAATCACATCATGTTCGTGAAGATGGTAATCTGTACGTACGCATGACTGACAATATCATTATATTGATGGAGAAATTGTATATAATTGGATGTTATATCATATATAAAGAATAATCAACTTGTTATATTTATTATTTACATAAGTTATACTCATTATTATACCCATATAAATAATGAAGTGTTTGAAAAACAAACTACACCATGACGTGGAGATGGTAATTCTTACGTACGCACGTACAGTGAATTTGTCCTTTATAGGATGGATGGAATAATGAATATGGTTGTACCATTTTCATAATAACATCACAGTATATAGAAGATACTGTAGGTATTATTTTAGAATGTAAAAAACAAACAAATAGTAAGTGGAAGAAGAAAAGAACTTGAAATAGTTGATGAAATATTTACCTCTTCTTCGGGTTCTTTCTTTGGATTTGATAAAAAGGGATCCTTAGGTAGGATTTATGACCAAATGAATGCCACTATGATGAATGGAATAATTTTGGGAGGATATTTGGGTTGGTTTTGGCCATTCCAAATGGATTTGGAGGTGTGATATTAAGATAAAAGGAAGTTCCCTTTTATAAGAGAGGTGAGGGTCACTTTGGGAAATTCTTGAAATATTATTTTATAATAAATTAGTTTTAGGTTTATAATGGATACAAAATTAATTATTTAAAGGATAAGGTTGGTATGGGTATAAATACTCTAAACAAATAGATTATAGATAGGTTTATGTCATCATATTAACCTTATCTATTAGATCTAATTCTAAGTTAAATAGTATGACATTTACCATGTCTCTTTTTATTCTTATATTATATGGTTAATAAACATACAATAAAAATCCAAGAGGACACCATGTGGTTCATTATTAATGTATATAACCTTCTCTAAGTCCTTTGGACGAGCCTTATATTTTTAAGAATATTATATCAATTAATAATATAACATTTGTTTTAAAAACTCAATTATGTCAATTTTGACACTATTTAGTATTTGATTTTATTGAAAACCATAAAACATTATCACTTCGAATAAAATTTATTTATCCAACCCTAAAATTTCATATTTACCTATAAAATTAGTTTAATTCATCATAATTCTCAATTTACATTTATTTGGATTTTATAATATCAATTATTTTAATATTTCATTGATAAGGTAATTACTGTATCATAATTATGTCATAAATAAATTAAATTATTTAAAGTCTAAAAATTATAAATATAATAAAATTATGTTGGAAGTATTTTTATATTTCTAATGATTATTTATAGTCTAATTTATCTTATGCATAACCCTATATTAAAAATAGTTTAGTTATTAAACTTTGAATTTAACTCTTTTAACTTTTCTTTAAATAAAATAAAAATAAATGTCCTAATCTAATCCAGGTGGACAAAAGAGGATCATATTGTATTACAAAGGTTGTTTTATATCTAATTTTACTTATCCAATATAATTAGGTCATGTTTTAGGGTAATTATGATAGCATTTTTACCCTTAATTACCCAATTTACTTTTAACAGTGGTAAATAAAAGTAAAAAGTTACTAGTCACAAAAAATTATTTCTATCTTATTGAACCAAATTTTACTTACTAATATTAACTGTGTATCTCATATTTTTTAAATTCAACTCACAGAAGTTTTAAAATTAAGTTTTATACAAATTCGCATATGCTCCTAAGAGGTGGGTAAAAGACGGTAAACGTTCAATAAAATTTTTGAATATCTCAAATTATTATAAAATGCCCCCAATGAATTACATTGAACTTATATAGATATTATTTATCTATTTTGACCAAAAATAAATTTAAATAGAATAAATATTTATTTAAATAAAAATTCGGTTTTAACCAATAATGTAGTGTTTTTTACTATTCATCTAAAATTAAAAAATTTCAGAAAAATATCAAAAATTCCCAATAAGATAATTTTGATGTCCTAAATTCAAAAATGAGGTCCATTTTGAAAAATAAAATTTATAAAATTTCAAAAAGTGGGTATTACTATTCATAATGGCCAGTTTGATTGGTCGCGGTGTGTTAGAATCACGAAGTTGCGTACACTGTTAGCTATTGAATTATTCAATAGGAAATGTATTGTGGAATCTTGGGGTGTTACACAATGTATCAATTTATCAATCCATATTAGTGTTCTTCCAATACATAGAGTCCCCCAAGTGTATTTTCTCGTATTTTATCCTTTGATTGTCCACATCCAGTTTATTTTTATTTGTAGTTAATTCAACTTTTTAGCCTTTATATTTGGAACATATTTTGAGTTTATTACATTCTATATTGAGTCAAACTTGAATTTATAAATATTTAAAATAATTTCTTTTAATTCAATAGTTTGAAAAAAATTTGTATCCTACAGATTATTAGCCACTTTTATAAATACTTTGTTTAATGATTTCAACTTTTTTTTTTCTCAATCTTTAAACGTATTAAATGAATCACTTATAGATAATTATCATTTATTAATTCTATTATTTCCTCTTATATTCCCAGATCTTGTTCCTTTGATAACTAGAAAGTTTCAACCTTTTTTTATCCTATATATCAACATCAATAAAAAATACATAATTAATAATAAAATTCAGCTCTTTAGACAATATTATTGAATTATTAAATGAATTATAATATGTTCAATAAAACCCATTCATACATTCCTCTTAAAAAGTACTCAAAATATATATTTTAATTTTAATGTCTCACCAAACATTATCAATATATGAAATATCCATGGATTATTATTGTTTGTTTTATTTTTTCCCATTTTTTATGTCGAAATATTTTTTTATGGTAGAATATAAATATATTAAATCATAATTCCCAACATCAATAATATAAAATTTTAGTGGAATAAATCCATGAAAATAAGCTAGTTTATAATACATTTTTTGTCTATAATAGTATTTAGTGAGGAATACAATAAGAGGGTGTATTAATCAGTGTATTGAAATTATTCTAAATTAAACACCTTAATCCTATAAACTCAAATTATTTTAATTTATTATAGACTCATGATTAGTATAATTATGTGAAATGTATTCTTATAATGAAGATATAATTGATATTATATTTACCATTTCCAAAAACAAATTTAATCAATGAATAATTAAACAACATACACAAATTTATTCACTTCAAAAATAATGAAAGGCACACACACACGACACAAGAGTTTTTATGGTTCACCAATATTGGGATACATCAATGGATAATATAGTGCTAATGTGTCGATGTACTAAAATCCACCAAAACAATTTCATGGTGGGGTTAGGAAATACCACTTAAATATAATGGTTAATTCCTTATATATAGTTTAGGGATGGTGCACTACCTCCCAAGGGTTACTCCCTAACACATCTCACTATGATCACTGATCAAAAAAGGAAAAATATGAGTCATAGAAGCTAATAAAAGGGTAAAACAATACATCCATTATTTTATATTCATAATTTTTAGATAGGTGAACTTTTATTCTCTTTCATTTCTCCTCTTTCATTATAAATGGTTGAAAATCCACTTGATGAATACATCACATTTTCTTTACAATATATTCAATACATTCCCATAAAAAACTCCTTCACCTTTAGAAAAATTTATCAATGAGTTCCATCATTTTTTCCTTATGTTATTGATTTAAATTTATTTCCAATCTCTTAATATTCATTATTTTTTGGTAACTTTACACATAAAAGATATCATCATTTTATATAGATAGATCACTTATATATATCTTCAGAATATCAATTTCTATAATGATAAATTATATAAATTTGCATTATTTATGTTCTTTTTTTCTATATTAATTTCACTGAAATATTCATCAATTATTAAAAATTAAATATAACTGAAAGCATAACCTTACTATCTCACCAAATCCTTTAAAATATATGAGGTTTAAAACGGGTAAAATGTTTGCTAGACCACACCATGACATGAAACTTTACCACATGATGTTCTCCCCTCATATTGTAAAAATCACAACATCAATTATAGTGACCCAAACTTTACATACATATATATTATATCTTATTATATGAATAATACATAAAAATCATTAGGATCCCTAACATAACCATAAAGTATTAATGTATTTATAAACATGGATATATAACCAACTGGTACATAAAACATCGATGACATCTCCTACTAAGTTCTTCACAACTAGAAACCTTCTTAGTCATATCATACTTAAAACATTTCTTCATAAAATGTGAAAAAGGAAACAAAATATAGGGTGTGCTTAGATACTACAAAAGGGTAAAAATTGTAGATATCAATAAATGATCATAATTAAGAATGAAAATAGTATAAGTGTGTGATGAAAAGGTCTTATCATTTCAAATTCATACCCAAAAATCCATAGATCATAATCATGACATAAGGATTTGGAAGATCATAAGACATGAATCATAGAAGAATCAATGATCATGACCCATGAGATCATATCGTATGCATAAGAACATATCATAGAGATTAGAAAAAAAAAATCATAATAAAAATCATAGAAATATTATGTCAAGGCTACCCACCAAGGCATCCATCACATTTGTAGATTGGGATAACCACTCATTTACCTACATCATGATTGGGATAACCTATTTTTGACCCTATGTTGGGAATGTGATAACCTCTCATATACCATATTAATATATTGGGATAACCTCTCATGTACCCTTTTAGAAGATAAAATTTTAATCTTTACCCTATGCATTAGAAGGATATAATGGACCCACCATCTCAAACTCAAAATTTATTCAAATGGATGTCATAAGATCATGAAAACATTAATAATTCCCTAATATATTAACTCATGGAAAGTTTAATGACTTTGGTTTTATGTATTTAGACAATTGAGTACTTCAATTTATATATATGAATATATACTTAGAGTAGGTTTTGTTGTTTGGTTGTCTCAAGACCTCAGAATTAGTATATTAAGAGTATTTACATACTTTAATGCGTGTGCATGAATAGGTTCAATTTAAATTTCATTTGAATTTTTTGGGACAACATATGGTAAATTCAACAACATTGTTGTTAATATAACATGGGTTTTTTACTAAGAAGGATATAAAGTAGGTCAGAATTGGATGTCTGGTTGAGGCAGTAGTTGGTGGGTATGTTAGGTAAATTAATGAATTTAATTAATTAATTTAATTAATAACCCTAAACAAGGACTTCCTATATAAATAAATCATTATTATATTTCACCAGGTTTGTCTTCATAACCTTGTGAGTATTAGAGATGATGATAGAGTCATTATTTTTTTGGCGGATTCAGATCAGGAAAGGACGAAAATCAAATTGAGGATAATCGATAGTCAAGTAGCAATTGAAGTGGATATTTTTATCCATTTCTAGTAGATACACTCTTCATCAATGATAAATACATAATCAAGTTAGGTATCATTATTTATGTCTTCTACCCTTTGATTAAATATTAATCATGGATTTATTGTCTTCTTTCTTTTATTGATGATTTCTATTTTTCATAAGAGCTTGGTTGTCAATTTTATTCAAATGGTTGTCATTTAACCCTGATTTCCATACCTTATGATCACTGTTCTTGAATTAGTAATCAAATTATGGATTCACAGTATTATTGTAATTTCTCCCATGGTAATTCATGTTATTTTCTATTGGCCCATGTGTCCACAGTTTAACATTATTGGGGTGCTTCGAGTATGATCAAAGACCCAAATTCATGGAAGATGTGTGAATGATATATGGGTCAACAATTTCATGATTAATCAATTTTAGGTATAGGATAAAGGTGAGAATTCATATATTCAAGATCTGAAGTTGCAACGGACATGTGACGGTTTCCTGCACGTGTAATCATACACCTGATTTATGTCCATCGATAGATGTGAATCAATGGCCAGTGGTGGAACCTATAGGTTCAATGGATTAATGAGGCCAACTTGGAATGAGATGATATAGAAATGGATGATCTAAGATCCTCTTGGAAAATGTGGAACCCATGAAGAACCCAACTACACGGAGTATATCCTGGAAGAACACTCATTGTGTAGTTCCATGGCTATGGAATCTATGGTTTTGGGTAGAGATAAATAATACATGTTGTGCAGACCCCACCATACATCATGTGAACCAGTGATGGTGACACAAAATTTACTCTATTTGTACATGGTGACATAAAAGGTCATACACATGGGCATGACTATATTACTCATCCACGGTTGTGTACTCAAACATGTTTAGGGTACTTGGGCATGGCTAGTGTACACGAGCATAGGCCATAAGGACATGCCCAAGACCCCGAGTGGTTGAGAGATGTCATGTAACACCTATACACAATGTGTAGTATGACAATGATTCTCATACTATGTCCATGGGAGAACATTCCTAGGTAATGGGGTGAATTCAACATCATGTGACCCTACATACACACCATGTACATCTCCTAGGGACTTCTACCTTTTTTATCTCTTCCATTAGGACTTTTATTTTGGATCATTAGTATCCTATCTTGATTATTTTTTCAAATAGAATGTTATTTTATCATTAATAGTATCTTTCATGATATTATGTGAGGTGTTTTGAGCATAATGATTCTTTACGTGATGCATGACCAGTTACGATGATTAGTAAGGATCATCAAGGAGATGTCGGGTTTGGAAAGCAACCTATTTCACTTGGATTTAGGTCCCCCATAATCCGTATAAAAATTGATTGGAACCCCCATGTCACTCTAGATCTAGGGTTCTCAATCTATTGATTTTCACCCTCTATCACACCCGGGCGTGGGCCTTTTATCCTCTGAGTGGAATGACCCTATCGTACTAGGGTTTAAGGCCTCAATCCTTTGAGTGTAACCCACCTTTAACACCTGGGAATCAGTCCTCTATATACTAAGTGGTTCCCCCTATTACACTATGGAATGGTTCCTCAGTTGGATATTGTTCCACTTGACAATATAGTGGTGTGGAAAGGTTCAGGTACTCCAAAAAATTTCTTGTATAGACAAATGAGATGTTGAGAATCAAAGATGGTTATTTAGAGATATAGGTAGAATCATAATCCTTGCTTTGGATGTAGATATAAAGATCCATTTTATCTCTCATTTGGGTTTCATTTTTAGAATATATCATGGGTTTTTTATTTCTCTCTTATTATGGGTTGATCTGAATTCTATTTTTTCTTTCTATTATTCTATTTTTTTCAGGCATGCTACTGAGTATGTATATACTAACTTATATATGGGAATTTCCCATATGTGTCATGTCTTGTATATAATAGGTATATTGGTTGTGAAATCTATTGATATTAGTGATAATTGGTTACACTGACCATGTATGGTGGTTGAACATGGAGAGCATGGGTTAGGCTCTCTCTGTCATTCCCTTTTCTAGTTAATGTCAGTTTAGGAATTATTTTCTATTTGGGAATATATTTTCCCCTTTAAGAAATGGATTTTTATAGTCATGCTCTGTAATATTCCCTATGTGTTATTTCATACATGGTTCTACACATGATGTTGAAGTATTTTATTATTCTTATACACTTTTTAATTGAGATGGTTATGTACATCTATACAAGTTCATTAGACTAGGTCTCCCATTATACTTTATACCTTTCAGTTATTAACTCCATCTCCCATTATATTAAATTCAATCATGGGGTGGTCACATATAGAATTCCACTGGCTAGGTGAGCCTTCATGGGTAGGGTCATGATAGAGTGGTATAAGATAAGTTCATCCTCGGGTTGATGTTTGAGTGTGCCCCATAGTGTGGATCATTTTATAACTTAGGGAGACATTGTTAGAGTGTCTCGAGTGTGTATTTTTAGGAAAGGGAA
The DNA here is from genome assembly GCA_963277665.1 of Viscum album. Taxonomy (NCBI): domain Eukaryota; kingdom Viridiplantae; phylum Streptophyta; class Magnoliopsida; order Santalales; family Viscaceae; genus Viscum; species Viscum album. The sequence continues at coordinate 1,582,119,795 of OY728158.1, read as the reverse complement.
TCCAATATTGGTGTGATAGTGGATATATCAATTCACTAGGATACTAACTTCCTACATTTTTCTCATAGTTCTTAGACATCAGTTTTATGGAAACAATAGAACGTGCATACTATAGGACATAGTCATTTGACTTTCCTTCTTGGGAAAACACCTTATATATATGATTAACTAATAGTGGTATGTCTTGATCTTTTTTAGGATTCCCCCCTGAAGATATCTATATTGGTTACTGAAAAAGGATTTTTATGAAAATATTTTGACTGATGAGGCCTCGATTCATGGGCAATATCATGAGGTGTTTCCTTTAAGTGGGTAGGGAGTAGTGCCACCACTTATTGAGAGGTAGATAGTAACAGTAGGGAAGGATAATGATACCAATAGTCTTAGTATACTATGTATGTTCTAGAATCAGAGACCACTAGGGTTTTATGGAAATATAGATCTCTAAGAAGTGGATGATTGGATTGAGTTAATAATCTGAGTCTTTAGAATGGTTTGCACCCTGACCAATCAGATAGTTGCAAAAGCTTCCAGTCTTTTCCTTAGGGTAGCAAGTTGATGGTGGAGTCTAATGATTAAGACCTATAATGAGACTATTATTGCATGGTTATACATCCAATAGTTGTTTCTCAATTAAAATTTCCCTTCATGTTTTCACCCTATGTGGATATATCAGCTTCTTGAGCTACAACAGAATATATATGATGGTTGTTAAGTACGATGCAAGGTTCACTTACCTCCAAAATTACTCCATAAACATGGAATTATATGGATTATTCTAGGAATGGAAGTTTGAGTAGGGCATACACAAATACACTCATGCCATCATTATCTCATTATGTATAACTATATTTTATATAGTGATAGATCAGGCTCTCGTTATAGAGGGATTCCTAGAATAGGCACTACTCGAAAATCTGTCTATTCCAACGGTTATTCAAAAAACCGTGGGTATAGGTTCACATACTATCACTATACCCACAGTTTTCCAAAACCGTGGGTATAGGCCATCTATACCCAGAGCTGTGCCAAGACCTGTGGGTATAGTTTTCTTTTAAGATCTATACCCATGGTTTTAGAGAAAACCATGGGTATAGGGTATTTTCCTAAGAACTATACCGATGGTTCTTGAAAACCGTTGGTATTGTGGGTTTTTTTTTGAAGACCTATACTCATTGTATATATAGGCAAATATATGTATATATAATAGATAGAATTCACGGCTCGGTCGGTCTATAGGTGGGGCGCAGCCGCCAGGCGCATCGCGAGGCCCGAGTTCGAATCCCCCTGGCTATTATTTTTGAAGATTAAATACCCACGGTTCTCAAACCGTGGGGTAAATGTTGTACCAGCGTTTCCACGCACCTACCACATTATGGAAATCGTATCCCCATGGTTTCTCCAAAACGTGGGTATAGGCCGACCCCCCTATCCTGATGATGTTCCAGCCCACGATTCCCAAAATCTTGGGTATAGCCTATACCCATGGTTTTGGGGGATATACCCATGGTTTTGAACCGTGGGTATAGGGCAGTTTTCCAGTAGTGAGGATAATTGAGAAACTAGAGTTTGTGATGTTAATCATGGGGTTGAATCATTTGTAGATGCTAAAATGTTCCATTCACAAAGGTCTCAACACAATTAACCACACGATGTCATGACTCATGCATGAGGATATCTGGTTCAAGGATTTCATAAAATATCTTATCATTCCAAAGGGAGAAGTTTTATGCTTGTGATAGGATAGGTCACATTCCATGTGATTTCATAACATAACATTCTTATGAGGGAATATATTTAGTCGATGGACTACCATGTCATAGGCACATTTGTGATCATGGATCTCCAAAACAAAACCAAAGTGTCCTACAAGGATGTGGTGCTAATATAGAAGTGGGGGGAGATATAGAGGGTGGATCTAAAAGTGGAGGAAGATGATAAAAGCTGCTTCCACCATCACCACATGTGTCACATACTAGGATCAGGGAGCTAGTAGTTGGACTCAGCAGTTACTACATGCTATGGAAGGCTATGGTAACCTTTCACAATAGATGTTTCATGTTATGAAATGTGTCTTTTCTTCACTTTCCCTAGTATATGTATAAAAAGGCACAAGTCATTCCTTTATCACCTAATACATTTTTTGAGATATAGAGCTTCAAGTTGAGTCTTTAGCCCATTATCAATCGTTAAAGGTAACTAAAATGAGTGATTAGTCGATATCTCATATCTAATGGAAATTCATGTAATAACTTAAAAGGTATAGTTGATAATGGGACCTATTGGTCATCATGATGACATCCTATGACATCATCTTATGTATGGACTATTTTTCTATGGTTTTGGACCATATTTACTGTCATTATAGATAATTTTGATTCTTACAAACAGATTGAACAATAATCACCTTTTTGATTGAGTGATATCTCATACTTGAGAACATGGGTTTTTAGATACAGAATCTGGAAACCATCACCCATGAATTGGTGATTTTATTCCTTTTAATTGTTGTATATTCATGCATCAAGATTTTTTCACTAGTGGAGTACTTTTGGATATCATCCCACAGATTTTCAGGGACTAATTCGGATGAAATATATGGACTTCTACATAAACTTACACCTCAGTAATACATCGATTCCTTCTTTGGAATATTGGATGGTCTCTACCAAGATCTAATAGAAAAGGTTGTTGATGGAGGACCATTGGTAGAAGGAAATATTCACACCCAATGTGTCACCCGAGGGGACCACAGCCTTATCCGTGAAAAAGGAAATTGGAAGCTTGAGGCTACGCATTTATTATCCTTTCCTAAATTAAATAATGATAAAATAATTTGTATTTCATGTCTAGGATAGATGAAATCTTCTACTAGTTTAGAGAATCAAGTTTTTTATCAAATATATATCATTGGCCCATCTATCACCATTTGAGGGTTCGTAAGGATGATATTCTAAATATAGAATTCTAATATCACTACAGACATTATGGGTTAATTGTGATGCATTTTAGTGTGATAAATTCAACCATCATTTTTATGGATGTTATAAAATATATCCTCTTCAGATAATTGGATTTATTTTTGGTTGTAATTATTGATAATATACTAATTTATGTTCTATCATAAAAGGATCAAGAAAAGAAATTGAGGATGGTCCAAGAATTTCAATGGGAGCACCATCTTTATGGTAAAATATTGATGTGAAATTTTTGGATCTTTGAGGATCAATTTTTGGGTTATTCCATCTATAAAAAAGGTTTTTCAATGGACCTAGTAAATAATGATGACATGATTTCCTAGAATCCACCCAAGAGCATGTGCGAAGAGTAAATTTTTCTTCTTCTTTTTTGAGGGGTAAAACACGAGGTTTGTGGAAGACTTATCTAGGATTGAAACCCCTATGATAATGCTGATGTGGAATGGGAATCCATTTGACTTATCTAAGTAGTGTTTGGGAGCCTTCGAGGAGATAAGTCTAAGGCTAACCAGTGCTTCTATTTTGAGACTACCATAAGAGTGTGTTGGGTATGTCATGATTTTTGATGCCTTTTTAGGTCATATCAGTTGTATATTTTTTCAAATGAATGTAGTGATTTCATAAGGGGTGAGTAATTTTATTCCCCATGAGTATAATTAAATGACTCATGACCTTTAGTTGGAAGTGTTTGTCTTCACTCTGAAGATGTGGAGGCACTATATTCTGGGAGAGTGTTTTTTTACTCTGACCACTAGAGTCTTAGGTATATCTTCACATGGAGAGATCTTAACCTGAGGAAAATTCATTGGTTGGAGCTTTATATGGAAGAGGAAATTGATATAGTCTATACTCATGGGAAGGGGATCATAATATAATATTTCCCTAGTAGGAATTAACATTATCACTGGGTATAGAAGGTGTCTGAGTAGCATGATTTGTTACAGGTGACCCTTATAGTGGAGAGGGGTGTAGTTTCTGTCCATTTGATGGTGTTCAGTCCTCCAATTCTTTAGTGTGTAAGAGAAAACTAGTTCTAAGACATTGTTTGTGAGGTTTTACATGACTATATACCCATAAAATATTTTCTAGATGTATTTTTGAAATGAGGGGTGCACAATATCCATTTTTGTGGATAGATGGTGGTTCCTATCATGTTTTGTGAAGAGGTGATGAGGGTTTTTCACACATCCCACTTAGTTTTACATCTCGGTTTGGATAATAAGTATAATGAACAATAGTGGTAGTTATTTTTTTGTCGGAATGAGGCAAATCATATCCAAGTTTGTCTCTCAATGTTTCACATGTTAGTACGAGAAGGATGAACACTGGGTTCTTGTGCGATTGACACAGCCAGTTGAGATCTCAAAGAGGATATGGGTTGGAATATACATGGACATTGTGATAAGTCTTCTAAAGAATGTAAAATGTCATGTTACTCTTGAGGGGATAGTTTTAAGACTCTCTTAATCAATAAACTTTCATTACATTTGAGAGAAAATTTCAGTTGATAGTTTGGGGTAGTTATATGTACGAGAGATCATCAGTCCTCATGGGGTACCCTTGATGATCATCTTAGATCATGTTTCTTGGTTTATGTCATGATTATGGAGGGTACTTTGACAGACTTATGGCACCATGATGTAGATGATCACATTGTTTCAACCCAGACATATGGGTACACCAAGTGGACAATCCAAGTGTTTGAGGGTATGATAAGAGCTTGTGTATTAGACTTCAGCCAAAGCTGGGAGGATAACATTCCTTTGTAATATTTTACATATAATAATAGATATCACTCTACTATGATCATGTAACCATTTGAGACCCTATATAAGAGTCAATAAAGGACATCCATATGTTAGATTGAGATTTATGAGACCTCTGTTATTAGGATAGAGATGGTGCAGACAATGATGGTGATAGATTTGGTGTTCTGTAGTTGTATCAGGATATCATAAAGTTGATAGAACTCTTATATGGATCAAAATAATAGCCCCTTGGTGTCTGAGTAGGGAAATTATTTTTCCAAAAAGTCTACCCAATATTAGGATTATAGAGGTTTAGTAGGGGAGACAAGCTATCCTTAATATCCATTAGGCCATTCAAGATCTAACAGAGGGTTTTCTAGGTTTCATACCATATATAATTCCCCTTTTTTGTAATAATGAGTTCATGACTCCATCCATGTATCTTAGAATAGTATTTAAATGAATGATCCTATGAAAATTCCTAACTAGAGAGATCTAGAAATTGTTGAAGGATCCAACTTCATGAAGTATCTGGTGGAAATTTAGGATCATTTGGATAGGATTCTGCATGGATAGACTATTTCTTTGGTTTAGGTGCATTTCTAGCATAGGAGTATATAAGAGAGAAATTGGGAGCATGAGAGCCAAATACAGGCTCAGTAATCCAACCTTTTTGTATATAATGTTCTTTTTGAGGTGAAAATCCTTGAAGGTGGATAGAATGTAGTGAATATGGATTTTTAGATTTAGTCCCTTGAATATTTCTATGTATATATCTAAATTCATTAGCTGAATCAATTTAGTGATTGAGTGTCTCAAGAACCAAAAATTAATATATTAAAAATATTAGTATATTTTAATGAGCTTGTGACCATAATTTCAGTTTAAATTCTTTTCCAATTCATTTCACCTTAGATGGTAAATATGGTATCATGGTTGACTCTAGAATGTTGGATTTACCCTAGGTGTGATATAAAGTTGGTTAGTATCAAATTTCTAGTTGAGAAAATAGTTGGAGAGTATATTAAGTGACATAATTAATTTAAGTTATCTATTTATTTAATTACCCAAAATATGTACCTCCTCTTTAAATATACTGTTATGTTGTTTTTCATGGGTTCCTTGCATATCTCTTATATGATTAGAGAGGAGGGAATTATTCTCTATTGGCGGATAGGGATCAGGGAACAATGGGATCAGATTGGGGAAAATCAAGAGGTTTTCAGTGAACATAATGAATCATCTTAACCATCAGAAAAAAACACATTCTTCACCAACAATTGATCCAAAATTGAGTTTGAGATCATTATTTATTGTTTCCTTTGATTAATGATTAATCATGGATTTGTTATCTATTTTATTTTTCACACAAATTTTGTTCCTTTCATGAGACTGAATATCAATTTTACTTATTAATCCATGCTTCACCCCTACACTCCTCACCTTATAATTTCTGGCTATTAATGCATCATAAAATGAATGATTCACCTAGTTATTGTAATTTTCCCCCAATTTTATTCACGTTCTTTACCTTTACATGATGGGGTCATGATTCGACATTGTCGAGGTAGGTTTGAGCAAAATCGAACCCCTAGATTTTTTTATCATTGTGTAAATTATGTATATAATAATTGTTAGGGGGTGGATATAGTTTATATGTGAGATGTGGGTTCTGATTCATGGAATCAAGGTCCATAGTAGTGATGAATGTGTGATGGGTTCGTTTGAGGGAAATAGAACTCCCGATTTCTATCTATTTGATATTGATAATTTATGTTCACCAATGGTTCCTAGGGATTTGGATGATTCTATATACCAATGAGAAGAAAATAGTGGTAGAAATAAAGAATATTGGATCTATGTAGAGAAATGTTTTTCTATGAGAAACTAGCCTACATTGTGTGTTGTATTGTAGAACAGACATTAGTTAGTCCCCTGACTGTGGTGGCTAGGGTTTTGGGTTGAAAAAAATAACAATTCATGTGGACCCTACCATACACAATGACACCTAGTACTAGTAGTTAAGTTTTTAATCTAAAAGTACATAAGAATGGATGGGGCCAGAAACATGGTCATGGCCAGACTATATTGTAATAATCATGTACTCATAAACAGATAGGGTATAAAGGCTTTCCTAGTGTACATGAGTGTGGGTTGGTTGGACATGGATAGCACCCATATGGTATATACATACCATCTAATACCTGTAGATGACTTATAGTTTGACATGAATTATAAAACCATTTATAGAGCATAATAGGCCTAATAAACGGGTTGAGGTCACATGATGTGTGACCCCACATAGACATCATGTTCCTCTCCCGGTGACTTCAACCATTCATATATCCTCTTTTAGAACATGGATTTTTTCCAAGAGAATCGTACCCTGGGTATTTTTCATTGTATTACGCGGTGCTTCGCATCAATGGTCCTTTTTAGAAAATATTTTAGGTTTTTCAAGCATGATACTTTTTCAAGTAATTCTTGGCTGATAGTGGTGATAAGGCAAGATCATTAGTGAGATTCTAGGGTTGGGAAACCCCTATCACACCAACGCATCGGTACCCATAATCTATACTTACACAAAGTGTAACCCCCCCCCCCACCCACCCAATCACACTAGGGTGTGGATCCTTTATCCATTGAGTGTAACCCACTATCATACCAGGGCATAAGTCCTCTATCATCCGAGTGGAACCCTCCTATCACATGAGGGCATGGGACTTCAATCATCTGAATGGAACACCAATCACACTACACAATGTAACCTCTACCTACTGAGTGGTTCCTCCTTTCATATTAGGGTTAAGATCCTCTATTTGATATTGTAACCCCCCCCCATGATATATTGTACTAATGAGGTGTGGGTCCTCCATATGGTTTCTTTTATCGACACACAAGATGCATGGAATCAAAGATAGACCTATAGAGTTGTAGGAATATTAATTATACTTGGATGGGAGATGGAGATAGATATCCCCTTTATATCTCTTATGGGATTATTTATAATTATATATATTGGATTTTAGTTTTCTCTATTTCTAGGGGTTTAGATGACTTTTGTATTATCTTTTTACATCCCCCATTATGATTTTTAAGGTGTCATGTAGGGTACATATATAATCACCATTACATGTGATTTTGAAATAATTTATCGTGTCTTCTACAGAGGAAATAAAGATCGGTTGTGACATCAGCGATGTTTAGTGATTCTTGGGAGCATTGACCACGTTTAGTTTTTAGGCATGGAGTACTAGAGATGGGTTGCCATCAGCTTTACTTATTTAATTTATATTAATTTTGGGACTTATTTTCTAGTTGGTAATGTATTTCCCAATATATGTTTTGTATTTTTATATTCTTACGCTCATATATTCTGCAGAGGTTGTTGCATGCATTATTATACTCCAGACGTTGATGTATTTTATTATTCCTATACACTTTCATATAGATGATTATGGGAATTCATATAATTACATTAGGATAATTCTTCTCACTTCCACTTATTAATTCTTGGTACTTTTCTCCAACCCCTAGACTTATGGTTCTGGGCTTGGGATGGTCAGACCGGGCTTAACGTAGGCCACATAGGCCCCCAAAATTAAGTTCGTGATAGGAAAAAATTGGGTTCATTAATATTACATCTTCATAATAATTAACCATCCATAGAAAGAATAAATATGGTAAAATTGGATTATATCTCTAATAATTATTAAAAAGCATCAAAGGATGTTTTTAAAGATGAAAATAACTTTAAAATATTTCTATAACTTTTTATGAAAAATATTTTTCATTTTCAAATCACTAAATTAAAATATGAAAATTTTCCAAAATATTAAGAAAAAATATTTATTTGAAAATAACAATAGAAACATTTAAAATAATATTTAAGTAAAGTATAATTCATGGTGGAGGGAAAATTAATTCATCTAATGTACGTTAAAACAAATATTCCATTCAAATTTCAGTAAAAATTCAAAAGTACCTTATTCATAAGATGATAAGAAGATTCCTATTAAAAATTTTATATAAAGAAAAAATTTTGTAAAAATTAATTTATAAAATCATTGTATAATTATAAAACCATTCCTGAAAATATTTGAAATAAAATATGCTTACTGGGGAAAAAGATTCTTGACCAAAGAGGGAAATAAAATCGGTTTTTCTAAAAAACAATATTCAGGTGTATTTATTATTTAAAAAGGAAAGATTAAATGAAAAAATTAATATAAAAAAATAATAATAGTTTGATAAAATAAATACTATTTGGGAGAGTTGTTTTATATAATTGTACCATCATAAATTTAAGCACAAACAATCCATGTAAAAAGTGATCTTATAATGTAAAACCCTTACAGCTTAGGTAACTTTGGATTCATAAACCACATAAATGGAATAAATTAAAATGAAAAACAAAATACAATAAAAATAATGATACTAATGATAAAAAATATAAAAACTTTATTAGATGAAAATAATAAAATAAAATAGTTATAAAACCAAACATATGTCCCAAATAAGACAATTTGAGATAATAAACCCTTACCACTTTGATAATATTCAAATCAAACCATTTTGTATGAAATATTTTAAATTTTAACATTACATATAATAAATTAAGATTAATTTATTATATAACATATAAAAATTCTAGTATGTACACCTCATAAACACAAATAGAAACTTAATATCCATCATTTCCCAACAAAACAATATTGAGATGATAAACCCTTACCTTGTGTTTGAATTGATTCATAAGAACTATGGTCTCTTTTATAATAAATTTATATTAATTTTAATTATATAATAGAACAATATAAATAATTCTTATATCATATATTATCTACTTATAACATTTTAATACCCTTTCATTAATAATTTTTTATTGAAATTTTTTTTACATGGTGTTAACTTCTTAATTTTCCACGAATGTTGTGGTTTGATAGTTATAGACCTCATTCTATGATCATGGTACCATAATATTTAAAATCTTAATAATGATTTAATTATAGTATTTAATCTTTACATAAACTATTATAATCATTCCTTAAAATTGTTTATGAAATAAATTGCATCACTACATAGAGATGGTAGTTTTTACATACGCACGAGGGATGTTTTTCAGATTGTGATTGATGGAACACAAGAAAGGTAAATAATAATTTAACTTTAAAGAATTATTATTATTTCATAAATATTCTATAAAAATAAATATATTAAATAAATCCGAATAAAAAACAATGAATTAAGGTGATGGAAAACGAATCACATCACAATATGGATGTGGTAGTCCACACGTACACACGAGCAATACTTTTATTTCCCATTTGATGAAGAAAAAACAAGAAATTGTTGTTACATAATCATGATAAAATATTAGTATATTTATGATTTAATATTCATAAATTTTTATAGATATAATTGTCTTATTGAAGGTTGAAAAAATAAAATTGAAATAGATCAGTTATGATTTATAACTCTTATTTGAGAGACCTTATTTGGATTACACCTTAAGACTTGAAAGATTGGTATTAGGATAATTATAGGGGATCTAAGATGAATCAAAGAAGAATGAAATTTTTAAATTAGGTATTTTCTGATTTATAAGGCTCAAATTTTTTGAATAATGGAAAATAAGTGGTTCCCTTTATATGTGAGGGGATGGATGCACATGGAATTACTTAAAAGCTTATAGTAATATAAGTTCACTTTCATGTGAAAGTGGATCCAAATAGACTTGAATTAAAATATAGGATAATATAAGGTTGAAAAAACTTTAACCAATAATAATTATAATACTTTATTTTTCATTAAATCCATTTTCTTTTATTTTAACCCCCCCCCCCCCCCCCCACCAACATGGTAAAACAATTTTAACCTTACTCGTGGTAACAACATTTTACTATTTTTACTATTCATTATGAAAAAATATATTCACCCATTTAAATTATATAATTTAATATTATTATAAATATAAAATCTATTAAAAACAATAAATTTCAATATGTGGCATAATTATATGTCAAATAATTGTAAAAATTCAATGGAAACTGCTATTAGAAAATTGCATGTGTAACAATAAAACTAAATTAACTTCATTTTAACTACCTTGTAAAACCATATAATTAATGATAAAATATTTTATTTAATATATAATATAAAACTTTCATTAAAAAATTTAATCAATAGAGATTAATTTAACCTATTAAGATGAAAAACATATTGTTTTCCTACAAAAAAATTGCAAAATTGTGTTTTTAAAGACCAAAAATGAACTAATTCTAAAATAATGTATAATTTTGATTAGTATATACTTATTAATATTATATATAGTAAAAGTAGGAATATGATACATTAATATAACATTAAAAACAAAATGGGATTTTTAAATTACTTGATTTAATGAAAATAAATGAAATCTTTACAAAAATCGGTATTTTGAGTATTCACTTGAAGAAAAATGTTTTTGAAAAAATCCATCAAATTTGAAATAATATAATATTGATATTTTTATTTCAAAAATGAAATAAATTTTCAAAAATAAAATTTATACAAAATTTTACAGATTTATTTTAAAATATATGCATAAAAATAAATAATCCCCATTTTTGAATAAAAAATACTTTTGAAGCGTCAAATTACATTACTAAAAATTGGGTACTTATTTATAATGAATTTATAAATATATTTGAATTATATAAAACATTTATGTATAATTATCATAATATTTTATCACTATTCATACCTTATAATTTAATACCAAAGTTATAACAGTCACATTCAAATAATATTATTTTTATAGTATATCAATATTTTCTTAAATATTAGTGCTACCTGTTAACAAAGCTATTAGACATGGTATTCTAAATTTTAGGGTTTATTATCCACCCCCCACCCCGACAATAAATTTTTTAATCTCAATTTTTATCCATATATTGAAGTGTTCAATATTTTAAAATACATTGTTTGGAAACCCACATCACATAAAGTGATTAAAAAAATTATTTTAAAAATGGAAAGTTTTAAACATAAACATTTCCTAAAATAACACATAATCAGGTTCTTTGATAAGTAGAATTGTAGGGATAAGATGAAATATGTAAATATAGGATAAATATAATTTCCAAAAAATAATAGAGAATGACATATAACAAGATCAAGAAAAAGTCAATAAACATAAAACCATACTTCGGTGAGAGGTGATAGTGACCATCAATCCCTCACAAATAGTTGTTAAAAGTAAAATATTTTCATTCTTAAGATAATTGTTATTTGATTTATGGAATTATTTTACCATCAAATATTTGATAATATACTTACATGACTTATTCAAATCCATTTACGTAATTTCATCCTTTGGTTGTGTGTTGTAATAAGTTTCCAACACTTTCCATCCTATTTTCTAATGATTAGTGAACAATATGAATTTTTCATTCTGGAAACACTAAAATAAACTTTTAATATAACATTATACTTGTAAAATGAAGAAAATATATTCCTCTTGTGTTCATTATATTATTCAAACCAAAAATGAATTGTATGTGAAATGATAAATAATATCAACAAATTTTTATTTAAATGATTAATCAAAATGATTTCAATAATAATACCCAAATACTACTTAATTTATTCCTCCAGTGGATAAATTCAAAAACACTTCAAAGCATCCTTAACCAGTATTCAAAACCAAAAAAATTAAAAAAAATTACAAAATTTCCAAAATCAACTTAACTTTAATGCCCTAACAAGATAAAGTAACTCCTAATTTCACATACCAAACATTTGAATACCTTTATCATATGTTCTCATAAATCATGAAAATAACATGAACCTCCATAAAACCTCACTGAAAACATCTTTGCATCAAAAATTTAACTCAATAATTTTTTCTCAAATAAAAAAATAGATTATCCAATATTTTTTTTAAATCCAAAATTTCAATTACCAAACTATTTATTTTTATATTTTAAAATAATGTCACTTTTAAGGTTAAGTTAGAACCAAACAATAAATAATCAATAGGTTAGCATGGCCCTAAGGAGATCTTCTATTTTTGGGGTAATCATCTCTCAGGACCACTGCACACACACTCAAAAATAGCCATCGATGCATCTCATCCATCCATGCACCGCACCATCACAACACACACCACATCCTAAGAAAAAACATAAACCAGCACCACTGATTCACCAGAAGAAAATACCATGGACACCGTTAAGGAACCAAAGACCACTATAAATCCCACTTGAAAGAAATGCCATCCAAGAGGCACAAAAAAAGTAAAATAAAAACATGGGAAACAAACCTAGAAAACAAAAAAGTGCCCGAGGATGTGAGAATAAAATATGAGGAGGCTGAAACTGGAATGCAGTGACCCTATAAAAGCATTATTGATGGTAAGGGATTCATCAAAAGCAATTCTGAATGAGGAACCACAAGACTATTAAGCCACTACGAATGATACCATCAAGACAAAAGAGCACTGAAACAGATATACTTACACCAAATACATGTAAAATGTCTAAAATGTCATGGAATCCATCACACTCATCCAAAATGGGGTCATTCATAAAAGACCATGATGAAATGAAATAGGAAAACAAGGAGAAGTAGAGCCTTCTAAGAACATCATCTGTCCAAAAAAGGCCAAAATCATTAATTGACAACTCCAATGAAACTGTATGAGGAGGGTTGATAATAGTGAAGGATTTTGTTGATAGATCTCCATAACATGGAACCATGGGGCTTCAAAATGATAAGTACCCCACATAAAACAATATCCCCAAAACAGAAATGGGGAAGCCGCCATCTGAGTTTCACCAAAAGTGAGTGAGTTTGTCATGGTGGAAATAAAAAATACTTTCAAACAGGTTTCATCAGAGGAGGGTGACAGAAAATTGATTCACTGATTGATACATAGAGTTCAATGAAATTTTTGAAACTGAGGGGTGGTTGAGATGAACACCACAATGTACACTAATTCCACATGAACCAACCCTCTTCTATAACCTCAACTTCACCATGCCCTATAATTCAACAAACTTCATCAAAGATAACATAAATCACTCTATCATAAAATTACAAATTAATTTCATGGTAACCAATACTATCCAATTTAACTTATCATTATTAGTTAACTATTTATATGAAATAATCATTATTATCTAAAAATAATGAACATATTTCTGGTTATATATCCTTCAATCATTTATTTTCCAAAAAAGTCACCTTACCATTAAATCACTTTTCTAGGTTATTGGTTACATTCAACAAATTATTGTAAATAAAAAAAGTAAACCTAATGCAGAACAATCATCAAATGAATCATAATAATTATAACTATTTGAACACACCATAATATTAATGATAAGTATCATAATTCTATAATCCCAAAACATAAAATACATTAATCATTTATCATTAATTATTAAAATAGAATAAGACTTTCCATAGTCTCATATTTAGACATTGGATTAGTAAATAATCATAGATAATTCCTAAGTTTCCCACATATAATACATTGATCTATAATTGGTACCTTTTAATATTCTTTTATCCCATTATTTAACTCTTTGATTTTTTTCTATGTAATTAACGACTAAATGTACCTCCCTTCAACACAAAAAAAATCATCTCATTCCATTGAGACAATTCCCCATTTCCTTCTTCCCGCATTCATGACATGTACGATGGTAAATCTTCATTCCTCCATGGCCATTATGAAACTGCATTTTTCTCATATTTTGTTCATCTAAAAACAAAACTATGTTCAGTGGTTAATTATATATTGAGATAACTAGTCTAGAATAATCACAAGATTTTGAATTTTATAGGATATTTAATTTGGTTTATCATAAGTACAATCACTACATCTTCTATCACATTAGGTGTTAACACGTTTCTTCATGTTTCTATCAATAGGCTAAAAAATCCTAGTGTGGGTAATAATATTCATAGTGAGTAATCATATAATCAAAAAAAATTATCCATATGCTTTCTAAATCATGATACATCCATTTCAATCTATGAAACCATATAATTAACCTAGGTAATTAATGTTCATCATCAATTAAAATCTCTCAAAATGTATCATAAATAAAATCTGAATTAACAAAATAATATCCCTCGGGAGTTTCTGTCCATGTGTGCAGTCTTAGGTCAACTCATCATGTGCCCATGAAAATTAAGTTAATACCCAATGTCACCATTTTAGATTTGTTAACCCAAGGTGAATTTTTATCACAGCCATATCCACAAACTAGTATCCAAAAATGGATATGTTTTCTTGTAAAACCACACACTTTTATTTACAATAACATAATGTTCATCTATTCTTAGGTTCATCATAATGGATCTCACTAAATATTTCTTATCCTTTTTTCTATAAATAAATAACCCATGCCCTCATACCAACTATAGAACCCCAAAATCTAGGTATATAAATATTACAAATTATTATATGGATATTCATTATATATCATTATAATCCATGTTAGAACTATAATCCCTTAGTGTCTTTGGAAACATGGATACATAAAAAACTGGAATATAAAATATCTAAATCTTCTACCATTATTTTTTTCACAACTAGACCCCTCTTAGACCTTTCATACTTAATACCTTTCTTAACAACCTTAGGAAAAAAACACAATAAATGGGGAGTTAAGATGATCACTAGGATTAAACATAGGAGGTATTAATAAATAATTAGATATAACCAATTCGATAGCATGAGAATATGGGAACATGAGATTAACATTTGAAAATCATACCTAAAAATTCATATATCATAATCATGAAATAAGAATTTTGTATATTATAATACATGAATCATAGATAAATAAAATATCAAAATCCATGAGATCATATCATAAAAATAATAATATTTCAAAGATAGTGGGAAAACATTCTGTAATAATAAAAATAATAGAAATATTATGTTAAGGATACCCACCAAGACAACCACTACATGTTAGGATTGGGCTAACTAACCGTCTACCTTCTTCTAGATTGGGTAACCTGTTGTGTACCCTCTTTTGGGATTGGGATAACCCTATGTGTTCCCTATTTTAGGGTTGGTATAACCACTCATGTACCCATTGATCTCATTAAATAATAATCATTAGCCAACTCATTAGACGGTTAAAATTGACCCATCTATATCCTAATAATGATCCATTTATATTTATGCCCCAGGATCATGAAAACATTTATTATTTCATCAATGCTTAACCTATGAAAAATAAATTGTGTTTCATTAATATTTCATCATCCTAATAAAAAACCATTCAGATAAGGAATAATTATGGTAAAATAGGATCATATCACTATTAAATCATAATAAACATAAAAGTATGTGTTACAAATTAAAATACCCTTAAAAGACCACTAGAACATTTATTGAGGAATAAACCCCTTTCATATTAAAATGAATTATTTAAAATCTATAAATTTTAAAAATATTTATGAAATAATTTTATTTGAAAATAACCATTTAAAATTTTAAATTAACCCTTAAATTATATATATTTCATGATGGTGGGAAAAACTATTCAAGTGGTGAATGTTAAAATTAATATTTCATTCAAATTTTCGGTAAAACATCCAAAGTGCCTCATTCCTAAAATAATAATTAGATTAATTTTAAATATATTTATAGAAAGTAAAACAATGTTAAAAATTAATTTATTCAATAATTTTTTAATGGTAAAAACATTGATGAAAATATTTTAAATGAAGTACGGATATGGAAGAAAAACATTCATTACCAAAGAGAAAACATATATTTGGAATTACTTAAACTGGTTATTTTGGTGTATTTTGAACGTAAATAGAGTAAAATGAAATGAAATAATATAACAACTAAAAATAAATTTAGTATAAGAAAATTAATGATATTTTATATATATTGATCATATAACTTCATTGTCATTTATTTAAGCTTATAAATTCCTAGTAAAATGTACAATTTTAACCCCAATAAAAGAAATTACATAAAATGAATCATTAAATATAATTAGCATAATTATATTCTTCATACCAAATATAAAAGGGGTTTTATATATCCCTCAAAAAAATAATATTGTTGTATAATATAACATATGTCCAAAAGAAGACAATTTGAGATGATAAACCCTTACCACTTTGATAACTTTGGAATCAAAACCCATTGAATGAAATATTAATATTTTTAACTTAAAATAATAAGAATTAATAAATATAAATTAAATAAAATGTAAAAGTTGTTTTATATTCAAATAAAAAACAAAAATAGGTGTATAGAATCATACATGTCACAATGAAACAACATTGAAAAGAAGAATCCTTAATTTTTTTTGACTTGATTCCTAAGTGATTTAAACTCATGGATAATAAATTTATATTTTTTATAATTAAATAAATTTTCCATATTAATACTTATAATGTGATATATTATCCATATATAATATTTCACCACCTATTTATTAATAATTATTTATTAAAATCATAGTTTTTTGATGTTACTTATTTCATTTTTCAGGTATGTTTCGATTTGGCAATTATGGTCCTTAAACATTGATCATGGTTAAATCGTTTATAAAATTTAAATCAGGTAATATGTATAATATTTAATCATTATATGAACTTTTATAACCCTTTATAAAAACTTTTGATGAAAAATTAGTTACATCACTTTGTGGAGACACTGGTCGGTAGGTACGCATGAGTGATGTTTTTCACTTTTCGAGAGAGAGAACGAAAAAATTGTAAATAAAAATTAAACTTTACATAGACAATATTAGATTAAAAATATCATATAAATATATATATATATAATTTAATACATAATAATAATAAAATATTGATTTATAGAGATGGGAAATGAATAAAACAGTTATGTGGAGGCTATAGTCAACACATACGCATGAGTGATACTTTTATTTCTCATTTGATTGAGAGTGGTAGGATATTGTGGTTTTAAAATATTAATTAAATAAAAATATATTTATGGTAATTTATTCATAATTTTTTTCATGCATATAATAATTTAATATAATCTGGAATAAGAAATAAAATTGGAAGAGCTTGGTTAAGATTTATACCTCTTCATTGAAAGACATCCTTTAGCTTACATCGTAAGACCCAAAATATTGGTATCATTATATTAAAAAGGACTATCAGACAATAAAAATGAATATATAATGGTTTTTAGTAGTTATTGTATTAGATATAATGATAAAATACTATTAAAAATGGAAAATAATAGGTTCTTATTTATAAGAAAGGGGAGAGAAAACATGGAATTACTAAAAGTATTTAAAAACAAATATGGTCACCTTCATTTGAAAGTGGCTTATAATGGAAATTAATTTGATGTTTGGATAATATGAGGTTTATATATCCTCAAAAAAATTAAAATTATATAGTTTTATGTGGCTTTAATACCCTTATCTATTAGTTAAACACCCCCACCCCCACCCCCACACAGTGAACTAATTTTTACCTAAATGGTGGTAACAAAATTTTACTGTTGTTACTATTCATTAGGACTAAAAAATTAAGATGAAATTACTAAATTATATAAATTATTCTGATTACAATTATGGAATCCATTTTACTATATTCAAAGGTAAAATTTAATTTTAAATTAGTGGATAAAGGGTAATTAAACCCCATTTTAGATAAATTGATTTATAAAACAAATAAAATTACAACCATTCCTTAACAACTAAAAACCATAAAATTAATGTTATATTATTTAATTAATTACCATATATATATATATTACATTAAAAACATTAATAAATAGATAATTCCTTAATTTATTTTGATAAAAACACACAGAGAATATAAACATATTTTTCAAAAATGTGTACTTTTTAAGCCAAAAAATGTTCTTATATAAAAATAATGTCTAATATATATTAATATGTAATTAATTTTATTATTTATAATTAAAGGAGACTTATTTTACTCTAATATAAAATTAAAAACAAAATTATGCTTGCAAATTATTTAATTTAACGAAAATAAATGAAGTTTTTACAAATTATCGATATTTTTCACTATTAAATTAAAAATTATATTTTCATAAAATCCCCAAAATTCACCCTAATATAGAATTAAAATTATAAATTAAAAAATATTAATTTAAAAAAATAAAAATTATAAAAATTAATTATAATTTCTACACAATAAAAAGAAATAAAGACCATTTTTTAGGAAACCATATCATTGAAGTATAAAATGAAATTACAGAATATGAAGTACTAATTTATTATTAATTAATAAAAAACATTCATTATATAAAACCTTTATAGATATTATTCATAATGTAGTTATTTTTATTCATACCTACCAAATTAATGGCTATGTTAAAATGTTTATCTTTAAATTATATTATTTTTAATGTATATCATAGTTCCCTTAGAGCTTGATGTTTCATGTTAAACAAGTTATCAAGAATTGTAATCTAAACTTTTAGGGTGTTACATCAACCTCATCATACTCTAAAAATTTCAGTGGGATATGTCCTCAAAATATATCTCCCATCCATATGTCAGTATGTAATTTATCCTTCTTGTTGCAATGTTCTCTTTCTTGTGGAAAAATATAATTTCATGGTCTTATTACTATGAAACAACACTCCAATCCATGGATATATCATCAGCTTTGTGATATGATCCTTTACCATAAATGTATGTGGTTTTTCATATGTAACATTTTGTATACTTACCCCTTTATTCGGGGTATATTCCATTACCATTCCAAAATATGTATCAATAGAATAATCATGGGGTCCTTCATAAAATATATCATCACTCTCCCGGAAAAAATACCTGAGACAATGGTGTAATGTAGTAGCATGAACATACCTATTATTCATATATGACATCCATTATTTAATAATAAACATTTTTATGTTATTTATGTTTCATTCACTAAGATAAAACCCATGAATCTCTAAACATCCTATAAGTTCTACTAGAATCCATTAATATTCTCACTTTTTTGCATGAAATAACTATTTATGTAAAATATAAAAAAGTGAATTTTCAATACCTTGAAAATACATTCACTTCATCATCATGAAACCATATCCATCATTATATATACAATAATCATTGTTTAGAAACTAGTTTTTTGGGTTACAATATATCTTAAACCTTGTTGAATCATTTATTTTTAGATCACAACATTTTATATGTCTTTGAAACATAAATCCTTTTTTGTGGGACTTCTTCATCATTGGAAATTTCATAATTGATATAAGAACTTTGATAGACTATGTAATTGTCTAAATATACTCCATATTATCCAATAATTTCTTAGAGGGATTATTCAATGTCATCCTCAAAAGGAAGTGATGATTTTATAGAATTTTTATTTTCCAAGAAAATAACATCATAATTATCAATCATTTTCTACATTGTTTAACACTTATAACACCTTCTACTAGGCGAATATATAAAAAATACCCCATAACCATTATCTCATAAAACAATCCTAAATTTCCTCCTCTAATCAAGATGTAATATGGGTAAGAAAATAACACTAGACTATTTATGTTTTACTTTATCCCATACCACATCACATAGGTAATGTTAAATAAATTGGGCTGATTTAAAAATTTATTAAGAGTGCATATAGCCTTATTTTTGGATTTACTCCAACATAAAATTGATGTTCTAAACTCTAATAACATGGTTTATCCATTTCAACTAAACATATATTCTTCCAAATAGCTACTCTATTTTTATAATAAAATCAATAAAAAAAATTAATGAAATATATATATCCATTTTTTTTACTCCAATATCATTGGACCGCATACATATTATTGTATCAACTAAATAGGATTATTTATTTTGATCTATAATACCATTATCTCGTGTTAAACATTGTTCATTTGTGCTATTTTTCTGAAGTGTTTCATCTTTCATGATAAATTTTCTGTTTATTCCTCAAAAATTTATATTTTACTATATTACACATGTTTTTACCCAAATGGTTATGTGTACAACACTAAAGGTCATTATCCTCATTCACAATCAAAGAAAAACTATTTTTATAAATGGAAATTTGAAGTAGATTCCCATTAGTACATTTTTCTTTCATAATTATTGTTTAATCTCTTATCCTCATAATGATACATTTATTCTTAGGAAATTTCACATCAATACATTTTTCATAAAATTAAGATATAAAAAATATATTTTACCTCAACCCACTAAACTAGGGGATATTTTTTTATTCAAGTTTCATCTAGCCAATTTTAGTTCTTCAAACTAATTTTATATTGAATGATCCATCATTTATAAATGTTAAATTTACTCCAATAGATAGTTATATAAATTTTTATAGTTTAATTTTATTTGTAATATGAGATAAGAAACCTATAATAATTATTTTATTATTTATACTTTACACTTAATGGATGTATTGACCACATATGGTGGTCAGCCTTAGAGTGGTAGAGATGTTCTCTCTTCAACATTCCTTTTTCCATTTTTTGTAATTTGGGACTTATTTTCAAATTGGTAATGTATTTCCCCCTATATGTTTTGTATTTTTATATTTTTACCCTCATATTTTCCCTAGAGGTTATTGAATTCATTATTATACTCTATATGTGGTTGACTTTTATTATTCCTTCACACTTTTTCATAGAGAAGATTCTAGGCATGTATATAGGTACATTAGTCTAAGTCCTCACATTTCCATTTATTCATAATTTTCAATTTTCATTATACCCTAGATTATTTTAATTGGTCATGGGGTGGTCATACAAAGCTTACAGTAGTCCACTTGGGCCCCAATATTCAGGTCGTGGAAGAAAAGAAAACAAGATTCATTAATATTCCATCTTCATAATCATAAACCATCATAAAAATAAAAAAAAATATGGTAAAATTTGATAATATCCCTAATAAACCATATAAATCTTCAAATTATGTTTTTTTATATTAAAATACATTTAAAATATTACTAGAAGGTTTTTTGAAAAAAAATATCCATTTCATTTTAAAATCTTTTATTTAAAATATGAAAATTTCCAAAATATTAAGGAAAATTTTTTATTTTAAAATAAATAGGTAAATATGTAAAATAATATTTAAATAAATTATAATTCATAGTGGATGGAAAATTTATTAATCTAGTGTATGTTAAAAAATATTCTACTAAACGTTTAGGTAAAAATTGAAAAAGTACCGTTTTCAGAAGAAAAAAAGAAGATTACTTTTAAAAAATATATATATATTTGAAATTTTCTGAAAAAGAAATTATAAAATTCATGGATAATTCTAAAACCATTATTAAAAATATTTTAAATAAAATATGTATATAGAATAAAACATTCTTGACCGAAGAGAGAAATAAATTTAGTTTTTCAAAAAAAACTTACATTGTATTTAATACATCAAGGGGAAAAATTAAAGGAAATGTAATATAAATAAATAATAAGGGTATAATAAAATAAGAACTATTTGGGATATGTGGGTTATATAATTTTACCACAACAAACTTAATTATAAACAATCCATGTAAAAAAGTGATCTTAAAACGTAAAACCCTTCGAGAATTACTAAATTTTGATTCATAAACCACATAAATGGAATAAATTAAAATGAAACACTAAAAACCATAAAAATATAGATACTAATGATAAAAAATATCAAAAATTCCATGGATACAAATCATAAAATAATATAGGTATAAAACCTAACATATGTCCCAAAGAAGACAATTTGAGATGATAAACCCTTACCACTATCATAACATTCAAATCAAACCACATTGGATGAAATATTCTCAATTTTAAATTTATTTATAATAAATTAAGCTTAATTCATTATCTACCATGATAAAATTATAGTATTTACACCTCATAGACACAAATATATGCATTACATCAATCATGTCAAAATAAAACTATATTAAGACGATAAACCCTTACCATGTGTCTGATTTGATTCACAAGCACTCTGATGAATTTTATATTAAATTTATATTAATTATAATACTATAATAGAACTTTATAAATACTTAATATATCATATATTATCTACTTATAAAATTTCAATACCCATTAATTAATCGTTTCTTATTAAAATTTATGTTATTGTGGGTTAACTTCTTCGTTTTTCTTATATGTTGTAGTTTAAAAGTTATAGCCCTTATGATTTGATCATGGTACCATAATATATAAAATATTAATATTGATTTAATTATAATATTAAATACCTTTATAAACTTTTATAACCATTCATAAAAATTAGTTATGAAAAAAAATACATCACTTCATAGGGATGGTAGTTTTTACGTACGCATGAGGGATGTTTTTTCACTCTGTGATAGATGGAACAAAAGAGAGGTAAATAATAATTCACCATTAAATAATCATTATTATATAACATATATAATATATATATATATATATATATGTATTAAATCAATCCTAATAACAAACCATGAATTATGGTGAGGGAAAATGAATCACATCGTTACATGGAGGTGGTAGTCCACACTTACACAAGAGCAATACATTCATTTACCATTTGATGGAGAATAGGTAGGAAACGATTGTTACATAATCATAATAATATATTATTATATTTTTTATTTTTTATTCATCATTTTTTATAGATAAAATAGATTTATAGAATGTGGAAAAGGAAATAAAATTGAAATAAATTAGTAAATATTTATACCACTTCTTTGAGAGACCTCATTTGGCATACACATTAAGACATGATAGATTGGTATTAGGAGAATAAAAGGGAGTCTAGGATGAATCTAAGGAATCCATAAATCTTTTTAATTGGTTATTTTTTGAGTTATAATTATAAAATTTTGTGAATAATGTAAAATAAGTGAAAGTGAGGGGAGGGATTCTCATAGAATTACTTAAAATATTTCTATAATATAAGGTAACATTCATGTGAAAGTGGATCCAAAAATACATGAATTATAATATAGGATAATATTATGTTAAAACTTATTTATCCAAAAATAATTATACAACTTTTTTTCCATTAAATCCATTATCTCTTAGTTTAACTCCCACCTTCCCACCCCTTGTGGTAAAACCATTTTAACCTTACTCATATTAATAGAATTTTACTGTTTTTACTAGTTATTATATAATATATTATGTTGAGCCTATTAATTTATATTATTTATTATAATTATAAATATGGAATAAATTTTACTATAATAAATTTTAACATATTTTATAATTAATTTATAAATATCTTCTAAAAATGCAATGGAAATTGGTTTTCGGAAATTGCATGTGTAATGATAAAACGTAATTTACTTCTATTACCTACCTTGTAAAAACAATATAATGAATAATAAAATATTTTATTTAATATATAATATATAAAATCTTTTAAAATGTTAATCAATAATGATTAATTTAATTTATTATGATAAAATATATATTGCGGGCATACAAACAATTTTTAGAAAAAATGTGTTTTTTAAGGCCAAAAATGAACTATTTCCAAAATAATTTTAATTTTTATTACTATATAATTAGTAATATTATATATAGTAAAAGGATATATATGATACTTTAATATCACATTAAAAACATAATTTTAATTTTAAATTACTTGATTTAATGAGAATAAATGAAATCTTTACAAAATTTAGTATTTTTAGTATTTAGTTAAAAATAAATATTTTCAAAAAAAATACAAAACATTTATCCTCAGATAATATTGAAATTATTTCAAAAAAAGTGATATCAATTTCCTCAAATAAAATTTTTCAAAAATGTTAAAAATTAATTTTAATGTATGCGCATAAAAATCTATAAAACCCATTTTTAAATAAAAAATATTTTTGAAGCATCAAATGAAATTACTAAACATTGAGTACTTGTTTTTAATGAATTGATAAATACATTTGAATTATAAAAAACCATTATATATAGTTTTCATAATTTTTGTATCAATATTCATACCATATTATTTAATATCTAAGTTACAATGGACACATTTAAATAATATTATTTTTATAGTATATCAATGTTTTCTTAAATCTCAGTTTTTCCTATTAAGAAAGCTACCATACATGTTTTTCTAAATTCTAGGGTTTAAAATTCAACCCCCCCCCCCCCACCAATAATTTTTTTACTCTTAATTTTTATCCATATAATCACAGGATCAATATTTTAAAATAACTTTTCTAAATACCCACATCACATACAATGAATAAAAAATCATCCTTTAATAATGAGAAGTTATAAACGTAAATATTTCCAAAAATAACACATAATCAAGATATCATATAATAATAATAGTTTAGAGAAGTAAAAATATGTACTTGTAGGATAAATATAATTATGAAAAAATAATAGAGAATGATATATAACATGATGATGAAAAAATCAAGACCACAAAACCATATGTTGGTGAGGACTGAAAAATGACCATCAATACCTTCACAAATAGTTGTTAAAAGTAAAACATTTTAATTTTTAAGATAATTTGTCTTTAAGTTAAGTAATTATTTTACCATGACATATTAGAAAATATACTTAATCGATTTCATCCAATCTATAAAAAAAATTTCATCATTTGGTTGTGTGTTTTAATTAGTTTTCAAAACCTTTCATCCCTTATTTTAATGATGAATAAACAATATGAATTTTTAATTATTGAATAACTAAAATAAACTGTTAATAGAACATAATACTTGTAAAAGGATGACACAATATTCCTATTGTGTCGATTATGTTATGGTAACAAAAAATGGATAGCACATGAAAAGATAACTAATATAAATAAACCATCATTTTATTGAATAATAATAAATATTTCAATAATAATACCCAAATATGTACTTAATTCATTCCTTAAATGGATAAATTCAAAAACTATTCAAAGCATGATTAACTGGTATTCAAGAACAAAAAAAATGAAAAAGGTCACAAATTTTCCAAATTCAACTTAACTTTAATCCCCAAACTACATAAAGTAACTCTTATTGTCACATAAAAAAAATATGAATTCCTTGATCATATGTTCTCCTAAATCATGATAATAACATCAATGACCATAAAACCTCATTGAAATCATATATTCATCAAAACATTAACTCTATAACTTTTACTCAAATAAAAAAATATTGTCCAATATTTTCCATAAATATAAAAATACAATTGCCAAAATATTTATTTTAATATTTTGAAATAATGTAACTTTTAATGTTAAGTGAGAACCATGAAAGGCAGCATCAACAGGTCAGTGTGGCCCTAAGAAGATAAGCCATTATAGGAATGATAATCTCTCAAGATCAATGAACACATTAAAAAATAGCCATTGACACATCTTGACCATCCATGCACCACACCATCACAATGCATCCCACATCCTTGAGAACAGCAGGAAGCATCACTATTGATGCAGCAGAAGAAAAGATCATGGATGCCGATATGGAACTAAAAAACACCTCTAATTCCACTCGAAAGGCATGCTAGCTGTGAAGAACACAAAAAAAGAAACTTTAAAACCTAGCCAACAAATCTAGAAAACCAAAAACCACAAGGGGAAGCAAGAGAATAAGATAATGAGTCAAAAACCAGGATGTAGTGACCATCAATTGTGGATGACTGATGGTGATGGCTTTATCAATAGAGCTTCAGAATGAGAAACCGTGAGACTATCGAGCAACTACAAATGATTCCACTAAGCCAAAGGAGAACTGAAACCGATATACCTAAACCCCAAATCCTTTATCATAATCAAAAATTTCATTAAATATGTCACCCTTGGCCAAAATAGGGTAATTAATGAAAGATTATGATGAAACGGGATAGGAAATCTAGGACAAGAAGAGCCTTCTGGTCACAACATCAGTCTGTATAGGGCCAAAATTTTAAATCGATACCTGTAATGAAACAATTGGTGGAGGGTTAATAATGGTGAATGATTATTTGATAGAGCTCCATAACATGGAACCATAGGGTTCACAAACAATATGTACCCCACATATAACAACACCCACCAAACATAAATGGGGAAGATTTCATTCGAGGGTGACCAAAAGTGAGATAGGTTGTAGTGGGGTAAAGGGAAAAGAATTGAAAGCTGGTTTCATCAGAGGAGGATGAGCCAAAATAGATTTATTGATAGGTCTATGGATTTCTTGAAAATTTTCAAAACTGAGGTGTTGTAAATATAAACACCATACTTTGACATCAATTCCACATAACCCAACCCTTGACTCGAACCTCGATAATGTTATTCCTGAAAATTCAATAAACTTCATCAAAGATAACATAAATAACTCTATCGTAAAATCACTAATTAATTTCATGGTAGCCAATAATATCAAATCTACTTTATCATTATTATTATACTATTTATATCAAATAAACATTATTATATAAAAATAAGAATATATTAAGGGTTATAAATCCCTCAATCATTTATTTTCCAAAAAGTTCACCGTACCTATAAATTGTGTTTCTATGTTATTGGTTCCATTCAACATATGCTTGAAAATACATAAGGTTAAACTACTACAGAAAAATCATCAGATTAATCATAATACCTATAACTTTTAAAACACACTATAATATCATTGATAAGTATCATAATTCTCCAAACCCAATACATAAAAACTTTAATCATTTATCTTCAATGATTTTCTTAGAATAGTCCCTTACTCGGTCTAAGATTTAGACCTTGGATTATAAGATCTTCTCAGATAATTCCCAAGTTCCCCACATATAATACATTGAACTATAATTGGTACCTTATAATGTACTCTATATACCTCAATTTAACTCTTCATTTTTTCATAGTCATTAACTAATCTATGTCCCTACTTTCAACAAAAAAACATCATCTTATTCAATTGATACATTTCCCCAAGTCCTTCTTCCCACATTCATGACATGTGTGAAGCTGAATCATCATTCCTCCAAGGCCATCATGAAACTCCATTTTTCTCAAATTTTGATCATCTAGAAACTAAACTATGTTCAATAGGTTAATAATATATTGATATTACTAGTTGGGAATAATCACAAGATTTTGAATTCTATCAACCATTAAATTTGTTTTCTCTTGAGGAAAATCACTACATATTCCATCACAATAGGTATTAACACAATTATTTTTGTTTCTAGAAATAAGATAAAAATTCATTGTGTGAGAATAAATATTCATAGTGAGTAATCATATAATCCTAAAACATCATTTATCAGATGTCTAAATCATCAAACATTCATTTCAATATATGACATCGTAGAATTAATCTAGGTCATTCATTGTAATCATCAATGCAAATCTATCATAAAACGTCATAAATAAAATCTGAACTAAACCAATAATATCCCTTGAGAGTTTCTATACATGTGTGAAATCTTAGGCCCACTCATCATGTTCCCATGAAGATCGAGTTAATACCCAGTATTACACTTTCATAGTTGTTACCCTAAGGTGAATGTGTGTCACAACCACATCCAATTACTAGAATACAAACATTGGATATGTTTTATAGTAAAACAAATCACATTACATACAGTATTATATGATGTTCCTCTATTATTATGTTCATTTTAGGGGATCTCTCTAAATATTTCTCATCCTAGTTCCCATACATAAATAACCCTTGCTCTAACACTAACTATATCACCCCAAAATCAATATAAATAAATATTAAAAATTATTAGATGAATATTCATTTTATATCATTTTGATCCATGTTAGAACCAAAAATCATTAGTGTCTTTGGAAACATTGATATATAAAAAAGGAATATAACATATCTAAGTCATCTCCCACTACATTTTTCACAACTAATCCCTTCATTGAAATTTCATACTTAATACCTTTCTTCATAACCTTAAGAAGAGAACACATAATAAAGTGTTAGTTCAAATAATCAATGTAGTTAATCATATGAGATATCAATCAATGATCATGTATAAGAATATCAATACCATATTGGTTTCGGAACATGAGCTTAAAATTTGATATTTATACAGTATAAGAATATCAATAGCATAGTGGTTTTGGAACATGAGCTTAAAATTTGAAATTCATACTCAAAAATTCATATATAATAATCACGACATATAAATTTTATTGATAACATTATATGAATCATAGAATAATAAACGATCATAAACCATGATATCATATCATAAGAATATGAATATTTAAAATAGAGTGGAAAAAAATTGTGGAATAATAACAATCTTATAAATATTATGTCAAGGATACCCACCAAGACAATCATCACATGTTATCCTAGGGCTAACTAACCATGTAACTTCTTCTAGATTGGGATAACCTCTTGTTTACCCTATTTGGTTCATGGAATAACCCTTTGTGTGCCCTATTTTGGTGTTGGTGTACCCTCTCATGTACCCATTGAGATCATAAAATGTAAATTTTTACCCCATTAATTGGATGGTTATAATGGACCCACCCATATCATAATAATGATCCATTCATATTTATCCCCCCAAGATCATGAATGCATTTATTATCTCATCAATGTTTAACCCATTTAAAAGAAAATTAGTTTCATAAATATTTCATCATTTTAATAATAAATAATATATAAAAAGAATAATTATGGTAAAATTTGATCATATCACAAGTAAATCATAAAAAACCTGAAAGGGTGTTGTTATACATGAAAAAACCATTAAATGATCATTGGGTAATTTCCTAAGGAAAAATACCCCTTTCATATTCAAATCACTTATTTAAAATATAAAAATTTACAAAATATTAAGGAAAAACTTTTTTTTCATTGAAAATAATAATGTATACTTTTAAAGGATGCTTTAAATCGAAGAGAGTTCATGATTATCACACCCAAGTTTTAATTTTTTTCTTGGTTTTGGCTCAGGTTGGGGTTCATTTTGACTCCCTGTTTAAATTTTTTAATCTTTATTTAATGATGAGAGATTTTTGTTGGATGGAACCGACCGCATAGGTAGGGAACAATTTGGTGATCGTGTGGCCTAACCGATAATTAAAATAAATTACAATTTAATTACAAATAAAATTAAGAAAAAAAATGTTTATCACAAATTATAATATTCATATTATAATTATTTCAAGTAATTACTATAATTAGTATGAATGTTAATTTGTATTATTTTCAAATAATTGATTATTATAAAATTATTAGAATTATTATTATTATTATTTAAATTATTACGATTATTATTAGTATTGTTATTATTATTATTATTATTTTAATTCTTCTTTTTTTATTATTGTATTTATGTTAACATCATAGTATTATTATCTCCTTTATTAACAATTCTATTATTATGATTATATTAGTTTTATTTATTTATTTATTTTCTTTTTTTAGGGTTTCATGGACCCCCCCACCCCACCCCCTCCCTTCTCTCTCGTCACAACCCCCCTCCCCCCTTGCACTCACCTACGCAAAGCGCACCACTATGCACCCTTCTTCTCACCACCCTCTTGTCGGATTCCTCCTCCTTCTACAGGCACTCATCTTCAGCCATCCCCATCTCCATACCTCTCTTTAGTGTGGTGAAACCTCCCTGTGCAGCCCCTTGTTATGGCACCACCTTCCATATTCTGGTGAGTCTCTAGCCAGCATCTCCCTCATCTCTGGTGGCCTCCCTCTATTTCTTCCTCATTCTGGTGTGCATCACCAAGCCCCAAAAACCCCCATTCTAGCACACACCACCCAACCTAAGCTCCACCTAGCCTGTGTTCCACTCTTCAGCATGATTCCCCCACCGAGTAGCCTCCTCTCTGGAAGTCACCACCTTACCGACGCACTCCTCACTGATGCACACCCATCTTGTAATCTCTATCACAGTTCTATGTTTTTCATTGATATTTTGAGTTTCTACTGGCTAGGATTTATATTTTAGGGTCGATTCCTAAAAGTTGAGTTTTATTTTCATTATTAGGGTTTGATCTTGACCTGTAAAGGTGTGTTTGAGGTGCGAATAAGATTTTGAATAGATTTTGGTCCACCATAATCAATTTGAGGTAATATTTTATATCGCTAAATTGTTTCATACCCTTTATTGTGTGTCATTATTTGTTTTAATGCTCTAGTATTTGATTGATAGTGTATTAGACCATTATTGTGCCACTTCAGGTAGTTTTTCCTTTATATTTAATCTTTTCTCAGTTTATAATTGGGTTTTTGTAATTTGTGAGTCTTTGGTAATTGATTTTATGTTCTTGGTATTTTACTTTAAGTGTGTTAACCATACCATAGGGTTTTTGAGTTCTCGATTTCTGTTACAGTGGGTTTTGAACATCTTTTAGGGCATGCACTCATATGCTTAGGTATGGGTGTGTGTGTGTGTGTGTCTTATATATATATCCTCTATGTTTTTATTCCCTCATAGTGCAGGGAATATGTGTATTGAATTAAGGATATACATATATGAATGTATGTGTGTACAAGCAGGTAACAACAGCTTCTAATTAAAAAGCATCAAGAGGAGAAATATTCATCTTGGTTCTCCTTTGAGGTAGGAACCCATTGAATTTTTCTTTTAAGTTTATATTTTCTTTTATTTCTTGATGTTTTCACCTCATTTAATTACTAAGTAGGTATCAAGTGTTGTTAAATTAATTATATCTTGTGAAATTTCTTGGTTTCCCCTTGATTTATGATGGTTTTGTATAGCTGGAAAGGTTTTTCCATCCATTTGTTTTACAAAATTTCCTGGTTGGATCTTTAAAGTGACTAATAATTTTTAATGTCATGGTTTGGTTTCTATGAACCCATTGGTGATGTTAAAAAAGGGAATTTTATTATTTAAAGGGTTTTTTCGCATTAAGTTCTCAATGGCTTTCCCCTTTGGCCCTTGAAAATGTGTTTTAGTTTGAAATGGTGGGTTGGATTGGTGAATTATATTTCCAAATGTGTGTTTGTTTGCGAAAGTGGTTTGTCTATGGTTGATTATAAAATAGATTGTTTTGGTAAAAATTTGGCAAGGCCCGTTTGTCATCTTAAATTGGTTTATTTGGAAAACTCCCCTAGGAGGGATTCATTACCTAGTCGGATGATAAAGGGGTAAGAATGTCTTTAGAATGGGACTCCACCTATTTCATTCTTTTTTGAGGCATGGACTACTCCTTAGGGAGTTCGGGGTGGAGTTAGTTATAGTGGTGTACGATAGTATATATATGTGACTTATTACTTGAATTTATTTGCTTACCTCCCTTGCGTACATAGCATGGGAACCTATCATAATAAGGAGGATTTCTAAGAACATTTGTTACACTAGTCTAGGTTATTGTACTAGCTAGTAGCCAATAAAAGGAGGATAATTGGGTTAATTACTATGGGAATGGGACCTTAGACCAGGTCAGGTAGGGAAAAGGTTAGGTGTAAAAATAATTATGATGTCATTGAGTAGGGAATGCCCTTAGGATGAGTCACATATATTAGTAGGTTCTGGTTCTTATCTAAGTATATAAGACTTCTCATATTCCTCTGATACTTGTTCTTTTAGTGGCATTTCCCTCACTATGTGGAACCATGACCTTCTACATTTTTTTGGTACACTTTTTGTAAATTGTGAATGTGTGTTTTTGTTAAAAAGGATTTTAATAAAAACATTTGGGAAAGGATAAGAACCCACCCATTTATCACTTTAAAACGAAACACATTTTTCCTATTTGATTAGCTTTTACTTCACCCCTTGAGACCTAATTTAAATTAAGAATCCAATGGAATATGTTTCATTATTTTAAAATAAAGTGTGTAGAAAACCTATGTTTTTATATTTTGTTTCAAACCTGAAAATGAATGCTTCTTTATTTAATGAATGTTCATTAGGAACAGAATTATTCAGGCCTACCTACTCTGTTTTAATACTATGCCTATATTTTCCTTTTTTTAGATTATAATATTTGTTCAGACTTTGGTTCGATTGCCTTGTGTGACACTTGATTGTTGAGTTGAAGAGTGACATGCATGGTCATGCAGATTTTTAGTGGTCATCATGTACAGTTAGTTTTATTTTTCAGTTCCTACGTAGTCATTTTCTATAGATTATTCATTTTGATATGATATTTATTCATTCTAATAATTTTATTTATCTATATTGGTCGAAAGTTATAATCATCACTTAGTTGATGCCCTTATGGATTTTCGCCAGCTCAGGAGGATTGAGAACACATCTCGGTCCTTGTCCATAATTGGCTAGGTTGATTGGTTCAAGGTCAACTGGAGTTGGTTCATGAAAAATTTGTATCAGATAAGGTCGAATCTTCACTGGACCTTGATTTTTATATCTCTAGTTGTTATTTTGGGATGTCTAGGTAGAAGGAGTAGGATTGTTGAGATTCTAGGTGTAGCAATGGGAAGGACATCATGAAACCTTGCTCATTCCGAACCTGGGGTTTCCATTGGATGCTTTAGTTTTTCATTGCCTATTAATTCTTATGGTTTTTCTGGTATTGGTAAATTAAAAAGGAGTTGGGAAAATTTTATTCATGAGATCGCAAGGTTGGTCAATCCATGTGGAGTCAGGGACATTTCCCTAGAATGATCTCTGTGATGGTGGCATGACTTGAATATGGCACTCGACCATGTGTCAGAGTCACCCACCTACACTAGTTCCCCCCTTGTGGTTCATTTGGGTTTTCCTTAAACCTAGAGGTTTTTTTTAAATCGTTTTTTTGGAGTGGTGAAAAGTTGAATTTAAAATAGTGATGACGTTGTTTTATCCAATGGACCAATTCAGTTGGGTCCTTGGTTTCTCCTCGTTTTCTAGAGTGCGCCCCCATGTAAAATAAATGTATATTTAGATGTGGTCATGGGTGACCTCCCCAGGGGTAAACCATCTAGTTGATCAATGAATGGAGTTTCACCCTGTAATTTGGAACTCGAATCAACCTATTTTCTTTTTTAATAGAGCAGATCCCCTCACAACGGGAGGGAAGATGCGAGGGAGGTGGAAAGAAGCTTGATTTTCTCAATTAACCTATGTTGTTTAGGGTATAATTTGATAGTTTCATATCTAAAGGTTCAACCTAGAAATAATAAATGGTATCCTTCAGTTAAAAAGTGAGGACACATGGTCTAAAGCTATTAGTGATCACCGATTTCATAGAAATGATCTCTAGATCCTTCGTCAACCTCTCCTAGATAAGGTTACTCTAGGACACCAAGGTGGTGAGTTTGGTCATAAGAGGTTGATTTAACCACTTCCATGAATCATGTGCTGGTTGGGACTTGGGTTAAGATCCACTTCCCTATAGTGTTTCCCTCAGTTGCAGAGTTCATGTTCAGTGATGTCTGGAAGTGTTGCGTTTTATTTTAAATTCATTGGTGGATGTTGTGGTGCCTTTTGAGAATTCTATTTTGACAAAATTGTACCTTTCCTTCTAGAATTCCACGCTTCCCAGTTCTGGATGAAGCTATTTCTTCTTGAATCATTTTTGTCAATGTTCCTTATTGGAAGTAAAAATGGTGATTAATGTGCATCTTCTAAGTCCCTATCATGGTAAAGTGCCATTTTGAGGCAGAGTGAGTCTTGGGGTCTGTTGGGGTCTGTTGGTTCAGCCTAGGATGTGGTGTCTCCTCTAGTGGCACTAGAAGAAGAAGTTTCATTAGAGGGTTTCTAAATCATGACTGTAAGGTGTGAGATGCATCAACTATTAGAGCTCCAACCATAGGTCCCAAAGTGAAGCTGGTGTGTAGTCAGTAGAACCCCAGTGGGGTGAAGTTTTGGCATATTTTCGATTTTAGCTTTGATGCCCTATTAATTGGTTCCTTCCCTTCCCTCCCCTTTTTGGGGGGTTTTTTGGTCTATGTATAAATTCTTGGGTTTGTTTAATTTATTTAGTTCTTATTGCGGGGAGACCCATCAGGGGTCTCGTGGAATTTAGTGTTACCCAGTTTCTTATTATGGGAGCCCATATGGGCCACCACATGTCAATATCTTAGTTATGTTCCTGATATCTGTTGGGGGTGGTGTGAGTTCAATTTAAGGATGGTTGAGGTATTCATGTATTAATGTTGGTTTGGGAATCATGGGAGAGCTATGTCTTTTGGATCAATCAACTGGGGGTGTTCCAGCTTCTGGTGGTGGGTGACACATAGCGGGGAGTCTGTTTCGGTCTCCCAAATTCATCTTTTTAGAATTTCTCTTATTGGTGGTGTTTTTGTGACCTCTTAATTTATTGAACTTTGGAAATATTATTGAACTGTAAGGGGTATTAGTTTCAGTTTTGGGGTTCGACCTTGTTCTGGCTTTCTAGGGGTGAAAAGAATTATGGTGCAGAGAATTTTCACACCTAGGTTTTAATTTTTTTGTTGGTTCTATCTCAGGTCGGGTATTGGGTTGACTCCTGATTTAAATTTTTGAGTTTTTATTTAAAGATGAGAGTTTTGTGTTTGAAAAAACTAGGCGCATGGGAAGGGAAATGTTTGGATACCGTGCGGCCTACCCAGTAATTAAAATAAATTAATATTTAATTAGAAATAAACATAAGGGAAAAATAATGTTTAATGCTAATTAAGTTATTCATATTATAATTATAACGGTTAATTATTATAATTAGTTTGAATTTTAATTTCAATTACTTTCAAGAACGTGATTATTATTATTTTATTAGCATTATTATTATTATTTTAATTAAAACTTTTATTATTATTATTATTATTAGAATTATTATTTTTATATTGATAATTTTTAATTATTGTTGTTATTGTTATTGGGGTTATATTAATATAATATTATTATTACATATTTTATTAAAAATTCTATTATTATTAGATTAGGTTTATTTTTTAATTTTTTAGGGTTTCTTAGAACCCCCTCTCCCTTCTATCATGACACAACCCCCTGCCCCCACGTATGCACAGTGCACCATTACACCCCCACTACTTGCCACCCTCTTGTCAGATTCCTCCTACTATTGATATATATATCTCCAGCCAACCCCCTCTCCCTACCCCTCCTTTGAACGGTGCAACCCCCCTGCAAGTCCCCTTACTCCAACACCACCTTCCTTTATTCAGAGAGTCTCCAGTTGGGACCAGCCTCATCATTGTCACCCTCCCTCCCTTCCTTCATTATTTTAACACACATCACCCAGCCCTAACTACCCACCATTCTAGCATGCACCAACCATCCTACGCTCCACCTAGCTGACATTCCCCTCTCCGGTATGATTCCCCTGCCAGATTCCCTCCTCCTAGATAGTCATGGCATCACCGATGAACTCCTTATTGGTGTGCAGTCCTCAAGTAATCTCTCTCATGGTTTTAATTTTTTATTTGATATTTCTGAGATTCTAGTGTCTAGGATTTTGATTTTAGTGTTTATTCCTAAAATTTGAGTTTGATTTTCATGAATATGGTTTGTTCTTGACCCGTGAAGGTGCATTTTGAGGTGGGAATGAAATTTTTCACCAGTTTTGGTCTTCTATCATTGATTTAATGTATTGTTTTATATCGTTAAATTGTTTTTCACCCTATATTTCAGGTCTTTATTTGTTTTAATTCTTTATTCATTGATTTATAGTGTGTTTAACCTTTACCATTCCACTATGGGCCGTTTTTTCATTTTTGTTAATCATTGCACAGTTTATAATTAGTGGATTGTAATTTGTCAGTCTCTGGTAATTAATTTTGAGTTCATGGTATTTTACATTAAGTTCATTAACATTTTCGTCATGTTTTTTTACCCCTAATTTTTATTTTAGTAGGTTTTGAATGTCTTTTAGGGAACGCACACATATTATTTGGTATGTGTATATATATGTGTGTGTGTCTATTATGTGGTTGTATTCCCTCATGGTGTGGGGAATACATGCATTTTATTAAGGGTATATATATATATATAATTATTTGCATGAAAGTGAGGACCAGCAACATCTAGTTTGAAATCATCAAGAGGCAAAATGTTCGGCTTATTTCACCTATGAGGTAGGAACCCAATGCATATTCCCTTAAAGTTTATATTTTGTTTGATTTCTTGATGTTTTCACATCCATTAATTTCTAAATAGGTATCTAATGTTTCTAAATTAATTATATATTGTAAAATTCCTTAGTTTCCCCTTGATTCGTGAAGGTTTGGAATAGTTGGAACGATTTTTTCATGCCATGTGTTTTGAAAAACATCTCGGTTGTCTCCTTAAAGTGACTAGTAATTTTAATGTCATGGTTTGGTTTCTATAAACCCATTGGTGATTTAAAAATGGTAATTTTAGTATTTAAATGGGTTATTCACATTAAGTGCTTAATGGTTTTCCCCTTTGGCCCCTGAAAATGTGTTTTCATTTGAAATGGTGTGTTGGATTCATGAATAGTATTTCAAAAGGTGTGTTTGGATGTGAAATTGGTTTATGTGTGGTTGATCATAAAAAATATTGTTTTTGTGAAAAAGTGGAAAACCCATTTTTGGCATCTTAAATTGGTTTCTTTTGAAAACCCCTCTAGGAGCGAGTCATAGCCTAGTTGGATGAAAATGGGGTGGGGATTTCCTCATCATGGTACTCCACCAATGTTATTATTATTTTAGGAATGGACTTCTCCTTGGGTAGGTCAGGGTGGTGCCGGTTTTGGTGATGTATGATATTATATATATGTTACTTGTTACTTGAACTATTTGGCACACACCCCTTATAAACATAGAATGGGAAACCTACAGAGAAAAGATGATTTTTGAAATCATTTTCTACACTATTCTAGGTTATTATATGACCTAGTGGCCCATAATAAGTGGATACTTAGTTTTTTTTCTTGGGATTTTCCCCCTCTACCAGGCCAGGTAGGGTGACGGCCAGGCGTTAGGACGTTCTGAAGTCATCGAGTAGGGCATGCCTTCAGGATGAGTCACGTGTATTAGTATATTCTGGTTAACCTCTAAGATCCCAGGTCTTACCCTATTCCTACAATACTAGTACTTTTAGTGCCATTTCCCCCACTATTTGGAACCATGACCGTCTATTTTGTTTTGGTACTCCTTTGGTAAATTGTGAACGTGTGTTTTTGTAAAAAATAATTTCATGAAAAATGTTTTTGAGAGGATAAACACCCTCCCCTTTCTAAATTTTAAGAAAATAACATTTTCCTATTTGTTTCTCCTTTACTTTTCCCCTTGATCCTTATTTGAAATTAATAGGGAAATAAAATAAGTTTTTTTGTTTGAAAATGAATATTGTGGAAAACCTATATTTTTATATTGTATTTCAAACATAAAAATCAATGTTTCTTTATTTAAAGCATGTGCAAATGGAATATAATAATTTGGGTCTACCAGCTGAGTTTTAATACTCATGCCTATAGTTTTCTTTTGTTTTTAGTTTTTGTATCACATTCCAGATTTGGATCATTCCCCTTGGGTGATAATTGATCCTTGAGTTGAAGAGTGACATGCATAATCACAAAAAGTTTCAGTAGTCATCAGGTGGAGTTAGTTTTATTTTTCTATACTTAGTCATTTTTGTTATTTATTTATTTTTTTCGGCTTTTATTTATTTATTCCACTTCTTTAATTTATTTATATAAAGAAAAATCATTCCCATTGACACTCTGTTGATGCCCTTGGTTCTTGTCGTCAGCTTAAGAGGATCGGGAATGCCTCTCGGTTCTTGCCACAAATCATCTTGGGGATGATTTTTGGGTCTTCCCGAGTCGGTTCATGACAATGACGGTGGGACAAACTTTTCATGTTGTGAACATTAAAAATGTATATTGCATTCTCATTTTATGAAAAATTTCCAAAGTGCCTCAATCAATAAACAATAATAAGAATAAATTTAAATATATTTTTATAAAGGAAAAAAATGTTGAAATTTAATTTAAAAAATCATTTGGGAATGGTAAAAACATTCTTGAAAATATTTTAAATGAAATATAGATATAGAAGAAAACTATTCCTAACCGAAGAGAAAAATAGAGTGAGTTTTACATAAAATTTTTCATGTTGTGTCTTGAGTACTTAAAGAGAGAAAAATGAAATAAAAGAATGTAACCACTAGAAATAAATATAGTAGAAAAAAATTCATGATATTTTTTAGAGGTGGATCATATAACATCATCATCAAAATTTTAATCTTATATGTTCCTAGTTAAAATTAATATTATAATGTAAATCCATTCACTTTGGTAGCTTTTGATTCATAAACCCCCAAAAAGAAATAACATAAAATGAATCAATAAATAAAATTAACATAATTATATTTTTGATACCAAATATAAATGTGGTTGAATATATACCTCAGAAAATATGATAGGAGTATAACATAAAATATGTCCCAAAGAAGACAATTTGAGATGATAAACCCTTACCACTTTAATAACTTTCGAATCAAACCCCCTTGAATGAAATATTTTTATTTATAACATAAAATTTCAGGAAATAATATATATCAATTGAGTAAAATATAATTGGTTTTGTATATATCACTCATAAACATGAAAAGTTTTGTAACATCAAACATGTCACAATTAAATAAAATTGAGATGAATAATCCTTACCTTTTGTCTGACTTGAATTGTAAGTCATTTAAACTTATT
This sequence comes from Viscum album, assembly GCA_963277665.1. Taxonomy (NCBI): domain Eukaryota; kingdom Viridiplantae; phylum Streptophyta; class Magnoliopsida; order Santalales; family Viscaceae; genus Viscum; species Viscum album. Next base: position 1,582,080,564 of record OY728158.1, on the reverse strand, counting down.
ATAATAAATTTATATTTATTTTAATTAAATAATAAAATCATATAAACACTTATAATGTCATATATTATCCACTTACAATAATTCATCACCTATTAATTAATAATTATTTATTAAAAACATGTTTTTTTGGTGTTAACTATTTTATTTTTCATGTATTATTCAATTTGGAAGTTATGGACCTTAAACATTGATCATTTTTAAATAATTTATTGAATATAAATAATTTGATATGAATAATATTTATTAATTATATGTACATTTATATCCATTGATAAAAATTGGTGACGAAAAACGAATTACATCACTTTGTGGAGATTGTGGTTGGTTTATCGGCGTGAGTGATGTTTTCACTTTTTGATGGACAGAACGAAACAAAGGTAAATAATGATTCACCTTTACATAATCAATATTATATAAAAAAAATATAATATATATATATATATATAATTAAATCCATTATAATAACAAACCATTATTGATAGTGATTTAAAATGAATAATACCGTTATGTGGATGTGGTAGTCCATAGATACGTATAAGTGATACTTTTATTTCCCATTTGATGGATTGGGGTAGGATATGGCTGTTTAATAAAATTAATTAAATAAAAATATATTTATGTTAATTTTTTCATAATTTCTTTATCGATGCAATAATTTTATATTTGTGGGATGAAAAAATTTAATTGGAAGAGCTCAGTTAAGATTTATGCCTCTTTATTGACTGACTGAATGGCCCGAAGGCCTAAATTTTTTATTGATTTTGGATAATCCCTATTTTAAGGGTAAACAGGGGGAAACCACGACTTCAAGGACATCAGACGTAAACAAAATCCAAAAATTCAGAGGGTTTCAACCCGAAAAAAGACAACACAGAAGTACTTCTTCCCAGCATTAAGATCGTTAAGGCCCGCCTCTAAAAGAGCAGGGTTGCTCAGCAAGTTGTCTCGTACAATGACTCTTGGATAATGTTAATGAATATATATATATGTATTTTTATTATTTAATTTCTAATATATAAGGCTAAAATATTAGGAATAATGGAAATGAATAGGTTCTCTTTTATAAGTAAATGGGGGGATAGACATGGAATTACATAAATAAATTCAAAAAATTAAGGTCACCTTCATGTGAAAGTGGGTTAAAATGGACAATAATTTGATGTTATATTAATATATGGTTTAAATATCCATAAATTATAATTATATAGTTTTATTTTCCATTCATACCCTTATCTCGTAGCCCACTAGTAAACTCATGTTAACCTCAACCGTGGAAACAGAATTTTGCTATTGGAACTATTCATTGTGACCAAAACATTAAGATTAAATTACTAAATTATATTAATTATTCTAATTAAAATTTTGGAATCCATTTTACTATATTCAAAGGTAATATTTTATTTTAAATTAGTGCATAAAGGGAAATGAAAACCAATTTTAGAAAAAAGCCTTTCAGAAATGTGTACATTTTTAGCAAAAAATGATCATATATCAAAATCAAGTTTAATATGTATTCATATATAATTAATTTGATTGTTTATAATTAAATGATAATTTTTTTACTTTAATATAAAATTAAAAACCAAATTTGACCTTTAAATTTTTTATTTAATGAAAAGAAATGAATGTTTTACAAAAAAATGATATTTTTCTCTATTCATTTAAACATAAATATTTTCATAAAATCCCCAAAATTCACCCTAAAATAACAATAAAGTTATTATTTAAAAAATAATATTCATTTAAAAAAATAAAATTTTAATAAATAATATAAATTAATTATAATTTCCACATAAAATAAATAAAAAATCCATTTTTTAAGAAAACATATCATTGAAGTATAAAATGACTTTACTGATATTGAGTACTTTTTTATTATGAATTAGTAAATAAATTTTCATTATATAAAACCTTTATACATATTTTTCATAATGTGATTATCACTATTCACGCCTACCAATTTAATGGTTGGGTTAAAATGGTTTTCATTAAATTATATTATTTTTATAATATATCATAATTCATTTAAAGCCAGATTTTGAATATTAAACAAGTTATCAAGCATAGTACTCTAAATTTTTGGGGTGTTACATCAACCACATAAGACTCCATGATTTTTGGTGTGGTATGTCCTCAAACCAATCTCTCATCAATATGTCAATATATAATTGATCCTTCCTATTGAAATATACTATTTCCAGTGAAATAATATTATTTGGTTATCTTCTTATTACAACAAAAAAACTCTAATTCATAGAGATATCATCAACTTTGTGATATGATCTTTTATTATCAATGTAAATGGATTTTCATATGTAACATGTTATAGCATTACCACATTCCTTCATGGTATAATTCATTAACATTCATAAATATATATCCATTTAATAATCATGGGGTCCTTCATAAAGAATAGCATCACTGTCCACAAAACTATACCTGAGACAATGGTGTAATGTAGCATCATGAACATACCTATTATTCATACATGAGATCCATTATGTAATGAAAGAAATTTTTGTGTTGTGATTCATGTTTCCTTCAATAAGATAAAAACCATGAATCTATAAACATCTTACAAAATCTACTATAATCCTTTAATATTCTCACTTTTCCACAGGAAAGAACTCATCATGTGAAATATCAAACAATGCATTTCCAATGCCTTGAAAATAATTTCACTTCATCATCATGATATTATATCCATAACTATATATACTATCATCATTGGTTAACAACTATTTGTGTAGTTTACAATAAATTTAACACCATATTGAATCATTTATTATTGGATCTTAAAATTTTATATGTCTTTGAAACATAAATACTCCTAATTATGGGACTACTTAATCATTGTAAATTTCATAATTGATATTGGAACATTTAAAATATTTTGTAGTGTTAAAATATAGTACATACTATTCAGTTATTTCAATTTGTTCTTATCCAATGTCATCATGAATAGAAGTGATGATTTTATAGAATTTTTATTTCCCAATATAATTATATCTTAATTATCAATTATTTTACTCATATTTTTCTTGTGACACTTGTAACTCCTTATACTAGGTGTATATATAAAAAATACCACATCATCATTATCTCATAATACATTCCTCAATGTCATACTTTAATCATGATATAATATGTGTTTGAAAATAACATTAGACTATTTTTGGTTTAATCCATTCCATACCACATCACATTGGGCATGTTGAAAAAATTTAGTTGAATTAAAAATTGATTAAGAGTGAAAATAGTCTTAGTTGTGGGTTTCTTCCAAAATAAAATTGAGGTTCCAAGCTCCAATAACATGGTTCAATCCATTTCAACCAAACATATACTCTCCCAAATAGCTACACAATTTTCATTATATTGGTTATTATATAAACTCAAGATGTTTCATTATTTTGATCATTACAACCTTTGGATCATGTTGAACATTTTTCCTTTCTGACATGTCTCACAAGTGTTGTATCATTCATGATTAATTTTCAGTTGAATCCTCACAAAATTATATTTTATTAGATTATACATGTTCTTTTTATCCAAATGGTTATATATACAACACTAAAGGTCATTCAACTTGTCACGACCCGTCCCCCGGGGCTCGTATCGTGACTACCCCAAGCCTGCCTTCCATAGGCCAGGGGCTAGTGACTTGCACCAAAGGCGTAATTCCCTAAAACTGGGAAGGCATCGCCTTTATAAAATGTAAACACACACAACCAGAGAACAAGATGAAGAAAACACAAAGAAAAAGTTGTATAACATGTGTACTGAAAGTAAAAGGGGTCGGAAATACAAGCCCAACATTAAATTACAAGGAAAAGGCAAACAGGTACAACTAAAAAGACAAATAGCTGGAAGGTGTCTAGCAGCTCCCGGATCGTTCAGCACGGATCCTACTAGAAGGGTAGGTACAGATAGACTACTCAGAGCTCCACTTCTGTCCATCTCCTTTGGGTAACTACTCATCGTGAGGTCCACCTCTGGGTATCGTCCGGTCCTCGTACACTCCACCTCGGTCAGCGCTGTCTGTCATCTACATCCAACACAACGAGGTGCGGGCATAGCCCGTGCAGGGGTGAGTATAATGATACTCAGTAGGGATCCTGAGACCCTTAATGCCTCAAAAAATCCAATAAGGATAAACCACAAAGTATGAATCAACAGATAACCATTACTTAGGTATATGCCCATACATTTACCTAATTTATCTAGTAACCCATCTCAATCATGAGAAAAACACAACGGTCATTGACTCAGCTCAAACCAGGATTTTTATTATCGAAACCATGGCTGCTGGAGAACTCCTCCTCTGTCGTGTATAGTGGGACTATCGCGACACCGAGGATCTTCTCACTAACCTTAGACTACTGAGGTACTCCTCCTCTCGAGTACTGTGGGTTTGCTTCCAAATATCGGGCACTCCGTCCATTGTGGGTTTGCTGCCAAATATTGGGTGCTCCCCCTAATAGCCTACTGAGGTACTCTACCTTTCAAGTACCACGGGTCTTCCTCCAACTACCAGGTGCTCCGTTCTCCATGGGTCTGCTACCAAATACTAGGCACTCTGTCCACTGGGCTAGTCGAATCACTCTGATTCGAATTGGTCAAGCAGTCATCAGGTCAGTCAGCTACTATGTCTTTGCACTCTGCCTACTCGTCTCTAGGAGGATCTGCTCCACGTGCTATTGGCCCATACTCCAAGTGTCGTGAATTCTCACGTGGAGTTATCTCAAAGGACGGCCACAACATAGGGGTCTCAACGCATTAGATGGCACATCAATCGGACGTCCGTTCTGTGAGTTATTAGCCTTTTAGTCCCGGGGGCCCAGTTGGTTTCGTATATGATCCAACCTGACTGTATCTCAATTATACCCCGAACTCCAGTGGGGTATTCTCAAAGGGACATTTATGCTCCAAGAATACCAGTACCGCTGACGGTTCTTCAAATGGACATCCGGTGTTAATGATATGGCCAAAGCAAGAAAAGGGTATGTAATGGGACCAGGTTCGGTCCGACCCGGTAGGACTGACTTGGCCCAACCCAGTCTGGGATGACTTGGTATGGGTTGACCTGGTTAGACTCGCTAGGTCTGACCCTGCCCAATGGGTGGGTTAGCTCGCTAAGATTTAACCCATTCCACTAGGCCCGGCCCAGCGGACCGCAAGGGCGGTTCGGCCCGGTAGTTTCCACGTAGGCAGCTCGGTGACTCGGCCCGAAAGACCGGTCTGGTTCGGCAAGAGACATCATGGGGGATATCACGGGTTGTCTCGGGAGCCTGGTGGCCGTGTGCCGAGCAGGCAGGCTGCACGGGGCGCGGGCAGGCCGGCTGGACACCAGGCAGGCCGTGAGTGCACCGGGCAGGCTGCGGCAGGCTGCTGGGAAAGTTGCGGGGGTGTCGAGTAGGGTGTCGGGCTGCACACGCGGGCACCAGGCAGTGCAGGGGGCACCAGTAAGGACGACGGACAGCGCGTGGGGGCACGCCGGGTAGCTGGGCAGGGCGTCGGGGGGTGCCGGGCAGGGCGGCAGGGCGCCACGGGGTGCCCCGGGTAGCACGGCAGGGTGCCTGGTGGTGCGGGGCAGGGCGACTGGGTACAACGGGGTGCGTCGGGCAGCGTGACAGGGCACTAGGGGGTTCTGGGTACGCCGCCTCCAGGTCTGGGTGGTGCGCCGGGGCGTGGGAAGCGCGCCGGCGGGGCACGGCAGGTCGTCGATAGCGCCGAGGAGCAGCGCGTGGGGTGCGGTTCGGGCGCCGCTTGGCCGGCGGTGCGGTTCGCAGAGGCTTCGGGTAGCGAGGCCTTTGTTCGTCGTCGCCTCTTTTCCATGACGTCATCATCAAATAAGAACTAACAAAAGGGGAGGGTCATGCTGTGTCCTTGTAGTCCTAACCCTACTTGTTTCGGGGATATCATTCTGTTCTCATTCCAGAAATTTGTATGACGAAGAACAAGTACAAAACAATTCAAAACGCCCTACCTTTCTTGATGATAATTGTTGACGAAGTCGCGGGATGGCGACATCGTTTCGTTGACGTTGGTAAAAAAGAATCCGAGGATGGCATCGGTGTTCTTCGTGGGGGGCGGTGTTTCCTCAAATTTCTCCAGTTGAAGAGGGAGAAGACGGTGCTCGTTGTTCTTCGGTGGAAGGAGCGTTCTTCGTGTTCTTCATTAAGAGGATGAAGTTCTCTCAATTCTCCAAACCCTCTCTCAAGCTCCACCCAAAGATTATTCCAACACCAAAAATAATAGACATTCTATTATTTTAATAGTTGGTAAGAATTCAAAAGAATTCGAAAAGGAGCTAATTTAATTAATTTCATGGTTCAATTAATTAATTGTGAGAGAGTTGACACATTAACTAGGGGAAGGTGGAGAGTTTCCGCCCACATAAATGGGGGGTTTAGAGGGGTTAAAGGGAAGTCAGAACCTGTGTTGGTCCCACCTTAACTATATCCCCCCAAGGGATGTTATGCTCGGGTGGGCCCCACCACCGTAACCTCCCTTGGGAGGTTAGGGTGTGGTGGCCCCCACCACTAACCTCCTCTTGGAGCTTATAACCACCAAGAAATAAAAATAAGCAACCGACTTATTTTTATTTAACTTTATAAAAGAACCCCAAAAACTATCTTCGACTCTCGATAAAACAAAACTGTGGTGAAGGTCTCACTAAGAAATTGTTGACACTGTTAGTTCAACGGTGCCTCAGATTTCAATTTCGAGCACTGGTTCAAAAGATATGAAACGCCGCTCGCACATTTACTGAACGTACTTGAAAAAAAGTTCGGAAAATTATTATCAGTCACCCTCGACCCACTGCGATCGAGGTTAGACTATGCCTATCTGAAAGACGCCCCAATAAACCCAATGGTACTCTCGGATTTTCAACCTGAATTAGCGTTTAGAAGTTTTGAATTTTACAATAAAACAATTTTCACTTAATTATTTTATTTGCGACAAAAAACTAACTTTTTCTGATGGCCTGCACCGGCCAAAGTTAGTATCTCCTTAAATAAAGAATTCCCTCATGAGTTTAGTGGTGGTCTCAAATTTTTAATCTGATCTACCATTTGTGAGTTATAAGCATTTGAAAAATAAAATAACTTTATTTAATTATTTTATTTATGGTTATGCTGTTTTTAGGATTTATCACAAGAGGCTCGTGCCGACTAAACTTAAGTCACACCTAGGGTAAACACATCATCTTGAGAGCAACAGTGACATCAGATTTCTGATCTGAGTAGCCGTTTAAGATTTATTCCACTTTTTCAGGAAAACTGCTTACACGCGTTAATTTAAGCTTAACAAAACTTCGACGGATCATTCCAGGCACTCCAGGCCTCAGAATCGCGCGCCGTCAGAAACTGCAGACTGGTAAAATTCCCATATATTTAAAAAAATACATGGAAATTTAGGGTCTTGAAAAAACTCATTCATAATCACAAAAAAAATTATCAATGGAAATATGAAGTAGATTCCCATTAGAAAATTTTCTTTTCATCCCTTAACCTCTTATGCACACATTTATTTTTGTGAAATATAACCTTATTACCTTTTTCAAAAAAAAATTCTGACACAAAATAGATTTTACCTCAACCCACTAAAATAGGAGATATTTTTTATTCATGTTTCATCTGGCCAATTTTAGTTCGTCCAAATCCTTTTATATTGAGTAATCCATCATTTATACAAGTGAAATTTCATCCACTATACGATTATATAAATTTTTATAGTTTCTTTTTATTGGTAATCAGAGATAAGAAATGTATAGTAATTATTTATGGGGTTCTGCCTTACACCTCTTTATAAACCACCAAAACCACTAATTCATTTTGTTGAGTACTCTACCTATTAGAATATTTGTTCTTATAGTTACTATAAAATTTATCTAGAATTATAGTGAGAAACATAATCTCAATGTGTCTTGGTTGATAATTTAAGATCCTTTGTGATTTTATTTTTTTAAGAGAGTTTTTATTATATCAAACTTTTTGTAATGGAATTAATTTGTGTATTAGGTGAAATATATGTTTCTGAAACTTTATTAAATATTTTTTTGAGAATTTTTAGTGAATCGGAATAAAGTAAGTTTGTTGAAAAGATATTAAATGTACACACCATATTGTAATTATCTCATCAAATGTGAGAAATTTTTAGTTTATAGGTTGGTGAAATGCTTCAAAAAAATAAGATATCATGTCAAAAAATCCTAAAATGAATAAATTCATATTTTTCGTAGATAATGTTGTTTTTATTTAGATGAATAAATGTTATTTAAGGAATAAAATATGTTTTCTAAGTTAAAAAAAATATTTTTTGAAATGAATAAAATATTTATTTTGAAGAAAAGTTGTTCACTCAGCTAAAGAAATGTATTTTGTAGAGATGTTGAAAATGTTATTTAGTGAATATAGTGAAAATTTGTTATGTAAAAATGTTTTGAAAGTTTGAATGATAATAACTTTAAAAATACAAGTCAAATGATGCTTTTTTGGACCTTTAAGTACCTAAAAATCATTAAGACATCATTATTTGAGCTGTATTTAGAAGATGAAAAGAGAAGTGAAATTTTTCCAGAGTATGAAAAAATGAAGTTTTTCTCAAAGCACCATAAGAAGGGACATTAGAATAAGTAGTTCTATAAAACTAATAATTTCTATATATTTGAGAAGTATTATCATACTATAATTTTATATTATACTGAAAATTTGAATTAGCTTGGAAAGTTATATCATAAAATAGAGTTCTATCAAACTGATAAGTTTTATCAAACTAAGATGTTCCATTGGACTAATATGTTCAATCAAATTGAGAAATTAAATTAGACTATAAGTTATATGAGACTGATAAATTATATCAGACATATATGTTCTATCAGACTGATATGTTTATCAAAATAAGAATTTTTATCAAAATTATAAGTTCAGTGAGACTGAGAATGTGGAAGAATGATTATGTTTCACAAGATGTGGTGGAATTTTTACTTGATATTGTTTGACAGTTTCTGAAGTCTTTATAAGTTTCAACAAAGTTTAAACCTATTTCCAGTTTTTATATTTCATCAGATCAAGTAATCAAAATTTTTTTCTTTTGGGTCAAGAGAATCATAATGTTGAACAAAGTTCTACACCGAGAATTTCTTGATTATCAATTTTTGGATAAATATTTTTCAATGTTCTCATTAAATTAATGTTGATAATTGATATATTATATATAATTAGAGAATATTTGAGAATATATGATAATAGATGAAACATTTTGAATAATTAAATGATGATTCTCAAATGTGAGTAAAATTTGGAGATCTGTCTACTTGGGTGAGCTAGAACAATAATTTAGTTTCCAGCCTTTATGAGTACCTATAAATAGAGGAGAAAAGTGTGATGGTACTTAATACTATTCAACCATGACTAATGGTTTATAATATATATAATTGGTTTTATAAGTGATTTTTCAAACAAAATCTGTTTCAAGATTAATAAAATTTTCTAAAAAAGTATTCTAATTAGAAGATCAGATTGAGGAAATTTTAGTATACTAGATAGATGGAATTTAACTGAGGGTATTGGTCTATTTCTTGAGTACTTATTTGATAATCTTTTTATTAAATTAGTCACACATTGACAAGTGGTTCATCAAATTGAGTTCTATTGGACATAGCTTCTTTGGACTGGGTTTCTAGATGAATCCTCATGGAGTAGAAAGTTTCTTTGTTTTATTTTTGTCCTGGATCAAATTTTTGTAATAAATATTTTGTAAACTATTGGGGGTAAGTATAAACATTATTATTGGGAGATATAAGGTGTCTAACAGTATTTCACACAAGTTTTATTCAATTATTCCTTATATTGAATTTACATACACCCACAGTAGTGGATATTTAACAGATGTAGGTTCTCACATTGAGGTCAAACCATGTAAATCATGTGTTCCATGTTTACTTTTCTTGTTTTTCATTGATTTATGTTTAGTATAATATGATAAAGAAGAAACTCTAACAATTATTAGGGGTTGATTTTCCTAAAGTTGAAATTTGTAAAAAGGAAACAATTGATTCACCCCCCCCCCCACCCCATTTCTATATTGTTCTTTTATACTTCATAACATCAATTTGTATTATAGTGAAGGTTCCCCTAAAAAATTATCATTATGTATAATATCAATTCATCTAACATCCGAGGAATTCCTATGGTTGATAAAAAACATTATTATGGTTGGTATAATATGAAAATTTTGTATCTCCTATAACTTGGCAAGGAATTTGTTGATGCTTCTACAACTAGGTTTCCATATATTGAGAAAGAAGCTCATATGAATGTTTTTAATAAGTTAGATATTTATGTTGATGAAAAATATAGAAGTTATATTCTTATGTATCTATCAGGAAATGTTATATGGAAGTGATGCGTCCCAATACATCATAGAGTATGTGGACAAAACATGAAAGTATTTTTGAAGGGAATACTAAAGTGAGGGAATCAATGATGAAACCATAGTGTAAAAATTTTGAATACATAATAATGAGATATTAAGAAACTATTGATAAAAACATCATGAGAGTAAATAAATTGTTTTCAACAACAAATGTCTTGGATATTTCTTATAATATTCTATAATTGTGAAGAAACTTGTGAGCATATTTTTAGACATGTTTGATTCATAAATTTGTTCATTAGAAGATAAATCTGATTTATATCTTGATTAAATACATAATATTATTGTTTTTTATGAAATGAGAAATGATCTATTTTTCAAAAAAAAATTACTTATGAAATGATTTTTAAATCTTGGAGAGTGATTAAAATTCAATATTTATAAAATTATGATCCTTTTCATTTTAAAGATAAGTAGGATGATGAGTTTAATGATAAGTTCATGCCTCTTATCTTTATAAACTATTGAAGGGGAATAGGGATGTATAGAGGAAAAAATCCTCTAAAATTCTTTGAGTGAGTTGGAATCAATATTTTATTAATTTCTCCAAGAATAATGTTGGGGAATATTGAGTGATTCTAATGAAAAACCTCAATGGAAGAAGAGGAACATAAGAATTAAAGAAAAAAAGTCATACAACAAATATAAGAATAATTTTACTAGAAACATGATAAGTATATTGATTGTGAATTTTAAATCAGACTAAAATGAAAGAAACTCTTCAGAAGATGATGGTTTTGAAATGATTTGAAAATTCATTGAAAATTTTGAAAAAATAAAAGATTCCTTGTATAGTAGTGGAGAAGGTTGATATGAAACATTTTATAGAGAGTATCTTCCTAGATAATAACATAATGCATGTATTGGGAAAAATATTACTCTCAAGAATGAAATCATAATGATGAAGCAAGAAAATGAAAAAAAAATTATGGTGGAAAATATATTTTCAAGATAGAAGAACAATATATCCTAGAGATCTTACATTTCAAATATAGATTTTTTGAATAGGGAAAATGGTTTACAACAATAGTAAGAAATTGGAAACTAAGGAAGAGGATGTTAACAAGTCCCAATCAAAAAATCTTGAGGATAAAAATATTTTAAGAAAGTTGAATGAAATTTTCATATAGGCTTCAGAAGTAAAATTTAAATCATTTAAAACTACAGAAAAAACTCACTAGATGAATTAGGTGAAATCTATACCCACTAAATTAAAAAATTTCATTTGATTTCTCGACTATTTTAGGTGTGAAGAAAAGTGTTAGGAAATATTGGTTTGATAAGGGATATGAAAAAACCTATCACATCTACAACAGATAAAAATTACCCCCAAAGGAAATTTGTCACACGCCCATGAGTAACTGAAGATGAAATTTGTTTTGAACCTAGATAGTCTTATTACTATGAAGGATCATTATTATACAACAAACCAATATTTCATTGGTTATATTAGTGCTATAAAATTTATGGCCATAAAGCTTACATCTTTTGGCATAACATATCTTTTCTAGGAACTAGGTTTGAACTGAGTGGATGAAATGGTAGATATAGAATGAAAAATATTCTCAAATCATAGGAAGTAAGAAAAATAAAATCTTAATATGTTAGAAACCTTCCAAAAAATAAATTTGACTATGAGGAAAAACGTTTTTAAAAGATGTGATCAACTGGGTCACATTGCTGAAAAATGAATAGCAGTCCTTTTGGAACAAGTTTTTTATAGTATAAAATAAAATAATGCTAGAAATATGAAATTTGAGAAAATAAATTTTGTTACTATGACAGCTTTGAAAGCAAGTAAAAAACAACAAACCATGGATCATTAATAATAATTTTTCATCACACATCATAGGTTATTTTAAAATCTCAAAAGATTATGAAAATCATGATGGAGGATTTGTTACCCTCACAAATGATAGTTCATTAAAAAAAGAGGAATCAGAATGGTGGAGATTAAACTAGAAAAGTTGAAATTTAAGGATGTTCTATTTGTTTATAGGATAAAACATATCTTACTTGGTGTAAGTAAAATATGTGATGATGGAATAGAAGTGATTTTTAGAAAATATTATTATATCATAAGGAGTGTGGAAAATGGAAATGATTCTACAAGAGGAGAAATATCTAGTGGAAATCTTTTTCAAATTGGATAAATTGATAAATACTGTTATATAAGTGAGGAAGATTAGAATAATTTGTTTCATTGTAGACTTGGCCTCCTTGGTAAGAAAAGTATGGGAAATATTTCTAAAGTTGATATTATTTGAAATTTGTCAAAATTGAAGAGAAGAGAATAAGATATTTATATTACTTTTCAGAAAGGAAAATGGCTAAAATTGTTATAAGAAAGTTAAGATTCAGTCAACCAAACTACTTGAACTTATTCATTCTGATTTATGTGGGCAAATGATACATCAAAAAAATAGTTTATTTTTACTTTATCACTTTTACATATCAATTAACTCAAATTACCACATGAAGTTTATGAAACATAAGTCTGAGGTAGTATATATGTTCAGATTCATCAGAAATGTTGTTGAGAGATAAATGGGTATTTATATAAATAATTTTAGAATATAAAATGGAATAGAATTCTCATGTAATGCTTTTGAATAATATCTAAGAATAGAAGTAATCGAATATTAGTATAGTTATCCCTACACTCCATAACAAAACGGAGTAGTATAAAAGAAAAATAGAATTTTGTTGGAAATGAGAAGATGAATGTTAGTATAATATAAACTTTTGAACTTATTTTAGAGAAAATATATTAATATATTTGTACATGTTAAAAATAGAAGTTTTCAAAGGCCATCATCCAACATAACTTCTTACGAAATGTGGAACAACAAAAAACCATCATTCACTATGGTAAAAATTGATATTTGCAACTATATATTTGCAATGGGGAAGGGTCTCATCGCAAATAGGTCATCAATGGGGAATAATTGGGATGAGACCCTCTTCCCATTGCAAATAAGTAGTTATTTGTGACGGGGAGATAGTCCCTGTCATAATAGGTTTGGGGCGAGTTTCACGATGAACTACAAGAAGAGTATTTGTGATAGGTATAAAAGCCCATAGCAAATACCTGGAGGCATTTTTATCTATTTGCGACGGGAGATAAATCGTATCGCAAATAGTATGTTGGCTGGTTGGTATTTGCGATGGGTCCTGTTGCAAATACCTTTTTCACCACCGCCCCTAATTAATATGGGAGTCTATATTTACGTTGGGATTCTTGTTGCAAATAGTATCGTCACAAATAATCTTACCAATATATACTCCCCTTTGCTTCTTTCCCTATTCCACTCCTTTCTCTACCCCTCTCTCCTTCTCTAATTTAATTTTTTCTCTCAAAATTTTTCAAAGTTTAAAATTCTAAATCAGAGCAATATTCGTGGCCAATATCCGCCAAACAATTCAGTTTAAATGTATTTATCTATTTCTTTTATTTTTTATTTAATTCCTTTTATTTTATATTAGTTGTAATTATTGTTTATTATCTCCGATTAAACTAAATTAGAATTAGATAGTTTTGTTTATCATTATTTACTTTTACAAATAATTACCTATGATTAGTATTAATTAGTATTAATTAATAGTTTTATATTAATTATTATAAATTAGTAGTAATTAGTGTTAATTAGAAAAAATATTAACATGTAGTTATAATTAGCGGTAATTCGTAATAATTAGCAATAATTAGTAATAATTAGCAATAATTAGTAATAATTGGAGATAATTAGATATAATTAGCGATAATTAGTAATAATTAGTGATAATTAGTAATAATTAGCTATAATTAGTGATAATTAGTGATAATTAGTAATAAGCTGGAATAAATATTTATAAAATACAATAAATAGTAATAAAAAGTAATAATTAGAAATAATTAGTGGTAAGTACTAGAAATTCATAATAATAAGTTATAATTTGCGGGAATAAGTAATAATTAATGATAATTAGTAATAATTTGTAATAATTTGTAATAAATTTTAATAATTAGTAATAATTAGTAATAAATTGAAATAAATTGTAATAAATTGTAATAAATTGTAATAAATTCAAATAATTAGTAACAAATTGTAATAAATTGTATTAAATTCTTATAATTATTAAGAATTTGTAATAATTAGTAATAATTAATAATAATTATTGATAATTATTGATAAATTATAATAATTATTAATAATTATTAATAAATTGAAATAAATTGTAATAATTCGTAATAATTCATAATAAATAGTAATAACTTTTAATAAATAGTAACAAATTATAATAATTATTAAAAAATTGTAATAATTACTGATAATTAGTAATAAATTTCAATAAGTTCTAATAATTGGTAAGAATGGGTAAAAAATTGTAATAATTACTAACAAATTGTAACAATCAATAATAAATTTTAATAAATTTAAGTAATTAGAAATAAATTATAATAATTAGTAATAAATTGTAATAATTAGTAATAGATTGTAATAATTAGTAATAAATTGTAATAAATTGTAATAATTAGTAATAAATTGTAATAATTAATAATAAATTTCAATAAATAGTAATAAATTTTAATAATTAGTAATAATTAAAAGGATTAAGTAATAATTAGAGGAAATAAGTAATAATGAGTGGTAATTAGTAATGAATTATAATGATTAGTAATAAATTTTAATAATTAGTAATAATTACTAATAAATTTTAATAAAATTTAACATATTGTAATAATTATTAATAATAAATAATAATTAGTATTAAAAAGTAATAATTAGTAATAAATTTTAATTAATTGTTAAAATTAGTAATAATTAGTAATAAATTGTAAAAATTAGTAATTAATTGTAATAATTAGTAATAATTAGTAATAATTAGTAATAAATTGTAATAAATTGTAATAAATTGTAATAATTAGTAATAATCAGTAATAAATTATAATAATTAGTATCAATTAGTAATAATTAGTAATAAGTTTTAATAATTAGTAACAATTAGTAATGATTTGTAATGGTTAATAATGATTAGTAATGACTAGTTATGATTAGTAATGATTTGTAATGATCAGTAATGATTAGTAATTATTAATAATCATTAGTAATCATTAATAATGATTAGAAATAATTAGTTATGATTAGTAATAATTAGTATTCATTAGTAACAAAATGTTTTATTTAGTAATAATTAATAATAATAAGTAATAGTTATTAATAATTAGTAATAATTATTAATAGATTGTAATAATTAGTAATAAATTATAATAATTAGTAATAATTTCAAATAAGTTGTAATAAATTGGTATAATTTTTAGCGGATTGGTGGAAAATATTTTGCATGATGGATCAATTCCTTATAAATTTCTCCCACTAAAATCACTTTGAAAACTCTGTTCCAACATACGGATTTCGATTTTCATATGCATGATAATGGAGAGCATTACAACAAGGCCTCCCTACTATCAATTCTCTTGCAAACGAAAATTGATATGCGTATGTCAGAGCTGATTTTTTAAATTGATTTCATTTAGAGAATGTTTCAAGGAGATGAGTCTTTGAGCAAAGAGGCTCTTTTGCCCGACGCCTCCTCTCCTATCAACTTTATCCATCTATAAACACTATGAAAAATCCCCTCCAACATACGGATATCCATTTTCATATGCACGAGAATGGAGAGCAGCATGGTGAGTCCTCCCAAATATCCATTCTCGTGCATACAAAAATGCATATTCTTAGGTCTGAGTATATTTTTCAAATTGATTTTAATCGGATAAAGTTTCATGAAGATTAGTCGTCAGTAAAAGAGCTTCCACCAATCCATTGGAAATTTTGCAGCTTGTAATTAGTGGTAATTAGTATAAATTAGTAGTAATTACTAATAATTAGTGTTAATTAGTAAATATTATTATAAATTAGTATAGATTAGTATAAATTTTTAAACCAAATACTATAAATAACTATGAAATAATATAAATTATTATAAATTGCAAGAAAAGTTAATTTAATTATCTTCTCTTTTTTGGATAGTCTTTTTCTTATATCAAATTATTCAAAAATAATAATTATTT
Source organism: Viscum album (assembly GCA_963277665.1). NCBI lineage: Eukaryota > Viridiplantae > Streptophyta > Magnoliopsida > Santalales > Viscaceae > Viscum > Viscum album. Next base: position 1,582,064,069 of record OY728158.1, on the reverse strand, counting down.
TATATTTTTAAAGAAATATAGAACAAGGAAATTGAGAAAAATCCTTATTAGATGATCGAACTTTGATAAATCAGCCCAAAAATCTAAAAGGTTATGTTTTAAATCATGTATATATTAACGGTGTTGAAGCTTTCTTATCATTTTAGTCATCAAAACCAAAATTTGTTTTAGAAGGTAGAATTAAGTGTCCATGTAAATAATATTCACTGATGAAGTTTGACACATTTGGCAACATTGGTGGTTATCTATTTCATTTTGTTTTTTATCCAAATTATTCTGTTTGGTATCAACATAGTGAATGCAGTTATAGAGAAGATACTAATAATTTGGTTCTAGATATATCAATGTTTCAAAATTTAGTACATGATGTTGAAGATCCATCTTTTCAACAAACTAAAACTCGGGATGATATTGATTTAACTCATGATATGGAACCATCTCAATTTTATGAGTTGTTGAGGTCTACTGAGGATGCGTTATATCCTGGTTAAAAGATAAGAAATTTTAATGCGGTTGCAAAATTTATGGCTACTAAATCGAATAATGGAATTTCAAATAGCTATTTTTATCAGATATTCTATTTGGCTAAAACACTATTACCTGAAAGAAATGTCTTGCCTATGAAATTCTATGAGGGAAAGAGGCTAGTTTGTAATCTGGGTCTTGGTTATCATAATATCCATGCATGTTAAAATGATTTCATCTTATATTACAGTAAAAATGATTCATTTTATAGTTGTCCCATATGTGTACAATCAAGGTATAAAGTGGCTCAATTAGGGAATTCTATATGGATTCTTGTAAAATAGTTTGGATATTTTTTAGTTATACCCAGATGGAAATGTTTATTTATGTCTCATAACATAATGGCATTGATGAAATTTAACACAACCAATATTTCAATGGTTAAAAGCTTAAATCATCCCTATGATGGTGATTCGTGAAAACATTTTGACCATGTGTATCTATCTTTTTCTTGGAAATCCTAAAATGTGTGATTGGGTTTTTCTACTGATTATTTAAACCCATTTGGTTCTTAAAGTATTCATTATTCATGTTGGCATGTTTTATAACTCCGTACAATTATCTCCTTATATTTTAATGAAGTCTCCATATATCTTTTTGTCCTTGTTAATTCTAGGACTTCTGAAAAAGAATATTGATGTTTATTTAAAACCATTTTTTGATGAATTAAATTCATTGTGGAGTATTGGTGTTAGTTCATATATTGTTTTAGTGAAACAAAATATCTTACTGAAAGATGCATTGATGTGGAAAATTAGTGACATCCCATCATATGGAATGTGATCTAGATGGAGTACACATGGTCCAAAATCATGTTTGTACTTTATGAGAGATATCAAAGTGTTTATGCTCTTCAATAGAAAAAAACTAGTTTTTTTGACTGTCATCGCATATTCCTTAAAATCAATCATCATTTTTGGATGAACAAATTTCATTTCAGAAAAGGAACAATTAAAAGATATGAAACACTAATAATGTTATCTGATATAGAGTTAAAATAAATTGTCTTTTCAATACCACCTATCACATTTGGACCAATAATTAACCAACATAAAATTGATGGATTTGAGAAGGAACATAATTGGTTAAAATGTAGAATTTTTTTGAATTTTCATATTGGTATGATTTTTTGGTCCATTACATGTTTGATGTCATTTATATTGAGAAGAAATATCTTGATAATTTATTTCATTCAGTTTTGGATACACTAGAAAAGTCGAGGATAATGTAAAAGCATGATTAGATCATGCCAAAAATTGAAGGTGACCAAAACGTGAATTGTTTGAAAATGTTAGATCACTGAAGTTAATGAATCCAAAATAATCTTATACATTTTATAAAGAAAATAGATTATCATTCTGTAAGTGGATTTCTGATTTGAGACTTCCAGATACAAATACTTTTAATTTAGGTAAATGTAACCGAAATAGTCATATTATCAGATTTAAGTCATGACTATTGCGATATAATGGAAATACTTCTATTGATTGGATTAATAGGTTCATTGAATTATATTATATGGGATGTGATAATAGACATATCACATATTTTTTTGAGACATTTTTGTGTCAACAACATACTATGATGCACCAAGTATACTAAAATAACTCGTTCTTTCAATATTATATTAACTGGAAAAAATATTCTTGATGGATTTCTTTGACTCAATGGAACATTTTATATTACATTTTTTGTATGAAGAAAAAATTAGAAGTCTGGTATAGTTCTGAATTATATACCCATTCAAGAGATGCATACAGAAATTGATGAAAAATGCATGCAACAAAACATCAGTTGAAGGCTCAATTGAAAAAGACTATTTGCAAGAGTAAATTTATTTTTTCTTCTCTTGTTATTTTCAATCTGAATATCCCTAAAAAAAACATGTGATCCTTAACTAGGTAAATGTTTATGATGAAATGATAAATCAATTATCAGTTTTTAATCAGCCTGAACATGGCTTCGGTGGAGACCATGAACGATGGATTTCAGATGATGAACCTCATAGAGCTCATATATATGTTTTGTTCAACAACGAATAAATGGCTCCATTTTTATTGTGAGTGGTCCTATCACTTATTCTATAATAGTTTTTATATTAAATTAATATTATTTTATTTTTAGGTTATATGGTAATCATATCAAGAAATGGCTTCCACAAATTATAGTAGTTTCTCATAATCAAAGTCGGCAAAATAATTTTTCCTACTGGTTTCAAAAACTGGTAACAAATATTATTTATGGTTTAACATATAAAATCAATTTATTACTTGATATATTGATGATTTTTTTATAAATTTTCAAGTATATCAACATGTTGATAAAATTAAAAATTTATTATATACAATGAGTAACCCACCATCTACAGTGGTTAAATCTTATAATGCATCTATGGTGAATAGTTTTTGATTTCATAAAGATGCATATGGTGAATCAAAAAATATTGAATATTGGTGTTTTCTTGAGGGTATCTCATCATAGGTAAATTGAATTTGACTTTTACAGTATGCTAGATGAAATTTTGGAACTATGTTATCTAGGACAGAATTGCATAATTATTTTTAACTGTCAGTGGAAAGATACTGAGGGAGGATTTCATGTTCAATGAATCAATGGAATCGTTGATATTGAATATAAAATTATTTTTTTGGTAAATAAACCATTTTTATTAGATTTGAAGGCACATCAAATTTATTATGCAAATTACTATGCTACTTCAAGAGAGTTGGGTGATTGGTCGGGCATAACAAAAATTAAATCTCTGGAAAATTAGTTTTCTCAAACTGAATGTGGTTCTACTGAAGTGTAAGGAATTGAATTTTTTCAAGATTCTACTCCAAATACATATTTTTCACAAAGAGATAAAAATATTTATGGTGACACCTCATAGTTAAGAGTTTAGGATGATGATGATGTTAATGATGTTTTCAATTAATTTGAATTAACAGGAGATGATGAAACTAGAACTCATGTGAAAATTAATGATGTTAAGAGTAATATAAAAACATTGACATCATCAAATATGAATATGGGGATGAATATGAAAATTGACATAGTTAAATGGTGATTATAATCATATATAATATATATCTATATATAATAGTTGTTCTCAACTATTTCTAACAATCTTAATTTCATGTTTCATATGGACGAGGGTCTGTTTCATCAGTTTCAGGAGGATAATCTACCTTTGGATGAGCAGGATATTGGATCAGCTGATCCTCATACTATTGGAATTTTAGGTAGTACTTGGAGGGGGAATGGTCTTATGCAATTGATGATTCTTGTCCTGATCCTGGAGCGACGTCCATTTCTTGTCTTCAATCTATGCATGCAGAGGTATATTTACCATTTTATTTTAGTTAGCTTTCATTATTTTATTTATATACTAATTTTTTGATTATTTTTTCTTTCTTTCATAGCATTTCACATATTGTTGTTGGACAAAGTAACACTATATTGTGAAATTATTTTTCTGAAGTATGGGTCACATGGGATCCAATTCCTATTGAGGTTCAACAATATATGCTCGATCATTGGATGGTATGTAAATAAATAATATTAATTTTGAAATTTATTTAATTAATAACTTGATATTATAAATTATTTTTAGGGTTTATGGCATGCCATCGAATAGAGCATGTGTGATTATATATAGAAGGTATCTTATTGGTTTATGCAGGAGTGTTGCTGAGAGTTTTTTCATAATTTGAGAAGGAAATAAATGATAAAAGTATGAGTGATGGAGTTTGATGAGTCTTATCACACCCACTGATCTGATTACATTTCATCTCAAGTTTGGGATAGATTAGAATCACATGGGTTGGGTGGTCATTTTCATGGGACATCATCGGTAGGTCAAAAAACTGGGGGAGATAGGAGGTGACACATCAAGCCGATAGTCATACATTCAGTAGGCATAGGGAACATACAGTAAATAATTTTTCTGAATGATTTATATTACCTTAAATGTAAATGGTTTATTTTATATTCATATAGGTAGTTGAATAGCCTGATATTATAGAGTTTGACATTTATAAGAGGATGTAATGTGATCTAGTCACTATATAGATTAGAATAGATTTCTAGCATCAGATTATGGTTAGTATAATTTCTTCTTTAGTTTTAAAACTAATTGAAAATAATATTTTAGCTATTTTAATTTTAAATTGTAATTGAAGGAGTCATATGATACTACGACATCTCAGAAATAGATTGATAGTCAGGCCAAGACTGATCATCAGACCGGTGCCCACTGATTTGATGAGGTATCATGGATGTAGGTGACACAATATGACTTCAAGAAAGGCTGACTTGTTGGTATCGGCTCTCGATTGATGCCTGAGAGTTATTATTGTACTGTTGCGATGTTAGTGTCCAACTCTAGAGGAGCTCAGGGAGATTTTCCATCATCTGTTGCACAGTATTAGGAGCAGTTGTGATCTGAGGGTGAGCTTATAGAGAGTATGTGTAGGGAGTAGTAGGAGAAGTGTCAATTGAGCAGTGGAAGGAGGAAGAGCTCTGACAATAGTAGGAGGATGAGGAGGAGGAGGAGATGCATCAATAGCAGCAGCAACACCACAAGTAGATGGAGTATATATAATGTTTGACTCATGGTTTAGGGATGCAGTTCCCTCCACCATCTCCTCCAGCTCCTCCAAAAGACCCTCCCCCTCAGTGATATATTTATTTTCTATGATAAATCATTTGAAGGTAATTTTTTTTTGTAATATTAACAATTAACATTTCTATATAGGGTGTTTTTTTATATTTTTGTGAATATTGCATGTTTTTTTATTAATTTAATTTTTTATTATTTTATTACCTTTTTTATTTTTTTATTTTTTTTATTATTTTATTTCTTATTGTTTTTTATTTTTTTTATTATATTTTTTCAAATATTGAGGTTTTTATTATTTTATAATTTTTCATTATTTTTATAATATTAAAATTATTATTTCCTTAATATTAATAATAATATTATATTATTATTATGATTATTTTATTATTATTTGTATTATATTATTATTATTATTATTATTTAATAAAAAAATTACTACTATTAATATTTTTATTTCATTAATATTAATGTTATTTTATTATTATAAATATATTAATATTATTTATATTAATGATAATAATATTATTATTACTATTTAATATTAATTTTATTATTATTATTAATTTTATTATTCAACTTTATTATTTTATTTTTTAAGCTCTTTTCGACGAGCCCTTTTGCAAGGGGATCTCCGTTGCAAATAGTTTTTATGATGGGTCTTCATAATTGTGTTTTTAAAAACCCTCACGGGAAAACATTTTTTTATGGGACAATATCATATTGCAAATAGTTTTTTATCGACGCACTTTTCTACAATGGGTCATTTTCAATGGGACCCCATCGCTATTATACCAATTTCTTGTAATGATTGAAGAACATTAGTATTTTTTCATGTCCATTTTAAAAAAAAATAAAGACTCTGAATCTTAGAAAATTTGATGAGAAAGCTTAATAAGGTATTTTCATGGGATATTCACCCAATTAAAGAAGTTAAAAGATTTTTAACAAACATTTATAAAAATTTGTAGATTCAAAGTATGTGAGAATTATTGAGATTCAAAATTCATTAACCCAAGTGTTTGATAATGTTGAGCAATAAAAATTGAATATTTACAATGAGAAGGAAAGAGAGTTAAAGTAGTTACATAATGAATTAGATGAATAATGTGATGAAGAAAATGATACTGGATGATAAACTATTAAATTTTCCAACTTACAGAAAAATGTTGAAAATTAAAATATTATTTGGAATCAAAAATCTATTATTTAGATTAAAAGAATATTGAAATTCAAAAATCAGGCATCACTCATTTCACAAATTTAACTAGAATCAGTTCTAGTAGTATATGAATACAAATAACAGGATGATTTGATGAATAAAGAGTTGGATCAGATTGAGAAAAACAACAATTGGGAACTTGTTCTACTTCTATAAAATAAAAATGATACTATAAAGAAATGGGTGTTCAAAAATAGGTTAAATGGTGATGGATAAGATTCATGAAATAATGAAAGAATTTTTTACAATGGCTATAAACATTTGGAAGGTTATGATTTTGAAGAAACCATGGCCCCAACTACAAGATTAAAAACAATGAAAATTTTCTAGAAGTATATGAACATCAAAATTATTTATTTTATTAGATATAAGTAAATTCATATTTTCAAAATGGTGGGATTACATAAAAAGTTTATATTGGACAACCTTGTGGGTTTCTCCATGATAATGATGGAATAAGGTTTTATAAATTAAATAAATCCTTTTATGGTTTAAAACAAATCCCACATACTTGGTATTCAAAAAATTTAATTTTTTGAGAATATTCAATTTTTCTAAATAAAATGTTTAAAACAACTTATATGTGAATGATTTTAACTCCATCACCCTAATAATATATATTTATGTGGATGGTATAATTTCTTTATTTGATAAAGAAAACATTTACCAAAAATTTGATATGGAAATAAAAAATAATTGTGAGACATCAAAGTTGGGAGAATTAAATTTCTTTAATAGATTAAATGTTCCAAAAAGAGAAAAATATATTTTACGATTTCAAGAAAAGTATGTTAGAGAATTTTTATCTTTTTTTGGTATAGAAAAATATAATTATGTCTCAACTCTTATTTCAGTGGGAATAAAGAATGGTAAATATGAACTCAAAAAATGAGTGAATTGGAAATATTTTTTTATATCTGATGTGATGTTTTCTTTATCTCAAATCCTCTAACCCTAATATTTTTTATGATGTGACTTTGTGTACCAAATATCAAAGTAATCCGAATGAGTCTCATATGTTGTAAGAAAATATAATTCTAACATATGTTAAAGGTGTAACCTCACATGGAATTTTATGAAAAAGAACTTGTGAATTGACCTTTCATGGTTATACTGATGTTGATTGGGATAAATATTGAAATGATAGAAAATAAAATTCAGGGTGAACATTTTTCATGGGATAATGGTGTTTGATTCGGAGTTTCCAAAAAAATTGATGTTTTTCTAAAGAACCATCAGAAGGGCCATCAGACTAAGAAGATTAATCATACTATGAAGTTCTATCACACTATGAAGGTCTATCATACTAATATGTTCTATTGAAATAATAAGTTATATCCAACTGAGAAGTGCTATTATATTGATAAGTTCAATTGGAATAAGAAGTTCTATCAGATTGAGATGATCTATTGAACTGATATGTTCTTTCAAATTGATAAGTTCTATCAGGTTAATAAGTTCCATCAGTCTAAGAAGTTCAATAAAACTGATAAGTTTTATTATATTGATAAGTTATATCATAATAATAAGTTATATCATATTATAATGTTCTTTAGAACATATAATATCTATTGTACTAATAATTTCTACCAAATTGAGAAGTTCTATCTGACAGAAAAGTTCTATTAGACAAAGAAATTGTAATAAAGATGATGTTTCATAAGGCATGGTGGAATTTCTACTTGATAGTGGTTGATGGTTGCTGAGGACTTTAGAATTCATAACCAGGTTTTAATCTTTTTCTTATTTGGTCGGGAGAATCATTGTAAGAAATACTATTTGTTTTGATTTCTTTTCGATCAAGATAATCAGAATGGCGAATTCAGTTCCAGACTAAGATGTTATGGATTATCAATTTATGAACAATGATTTTGCAATGTTATCATTAAATAATGCTGATAATTGAGATTTAATATATAATTTAATAAGTATTTAGTATACATAAGAAGATATGATAATGTTTGAAGTGGATAAAGATGATGTTCAAATATGAATGAAATTCAGAGATCTGTGAATTTGGGTGGGCGGGAAAAATATTCCAGTTTCCGCCTTTAGTAGTTTAGGAGTACCTATAAATAGAGCAGAAAATTATGATAATACTTAAAACTATTCACTCATATATAAAATCAATTACTCTAAAGAATTAGTGTGAGAAGTGATTTTTTCAAACAAATTTGTTTTGGGTTGAAGCAGAGCTCCCAGAAATAGTATTCTAATCAGAAGACCAGACTAAGGTAGCATTAGTTTAAAAAATAGAGAAAACTGGACTATAGTTATTGGTATTTGTTTTTAGTAGTTTTTTTATGAGATATATTTAGATTAAGTTGGAGATTCTAATGTGGTACATTAGACGGAGGTCCATTGGACTCACCTTCATCATTTAGATTCTTCATATGACTCCCCATAGAGTAGAAAGTTTCTTTGTTTCTTTTTTTTCTGGATCAAATTATTTCAATAAATATTTTTTAAACTAATGGTATTCATTATATACATTCTTATCAGGATCTAAAAGGTTAATAACATGATTTGATAAAAATTTTAGTCACTTGTTTACTATAGTGAATTTCCATAAATTCACAGGAGTGTATATGCAAAGGATGTAGGTACTCACAGTGAAGTGAAACCTTGTAAATCATATGTGCCTTGTTTTTTTCTATTTATTTTTTAATATTAGTTTACTAGAAGTAGATAAATAAGAAACTATAACAATTTTCAAGGGTTAATTTTACTAAATTTTATATTATTAAGACGACAATAGCTAATTCCACCCCCCCCCCCCCCCCTCCTCTTAGTTGTTCTTCAATCCTTTGGAACTTGAACAACACATCTCAAAAGTTCCCATAAATGAATCAAAAGTATTTTATTATTATATATTTTCTTTTGTATGTTGTTTTACAAATATTATATTAACATAAAAATGATTCTACCCATTTCATATCCTCACTTCAGTTTATATATTTGATGATTTTACCCACACAAAATGGATTTGTACCCAAAACCATAATACTAAGATCATATATCAATGTTAAATCTCATCAATGAAAAATAAGTTTCATCTGAATATTAATCCATAATACTAACATCTTATATCAATGTAAAATCTCATTAATTGAAAATAAGTTTCATCTAAATTTGTTCATAAATTTATATTCCAATTATATTTACACTACTACCTTTCAAAATATATCATCCTTCACCAAGATCTCAATAAAACACTACAAAAACCAAGAACAAGTCCATTTCAAAAACATTATATGAAATAAGAACAAGATGGTGATGAAACAAAGTGAGAAAAATTAAACACAGATCATAAAATATTGATTTCATAGATACATGGTATAATATACTATAATTAATGAACACGGATAACCAATGATATACCCCAAGTAACCTAGGGTTCAAGGTGAAGTGAATGAGATAACCCAAAGGAAGATGGATGGAAGAATTTAAAAAAAAATAGATTATTACACCATGACATTGTGAGAGGATAGAAACATCATGGTGAATCTTAATCAAAGATGATATGTAACCCATGAAATTTGAAAACATTATATCCATTTCTAAATAGTAGTTATTTTGAAATTGATTTGACCAGTAATCTGTCCATATAAAATAAAGTACAATTTCCACTTTTTCTTCCATAAAAATCCCTAGGTTACTATGACATAACTCCTAGTTCCCTCACTATTATCCTAAATAAACCATTATAATACCATGGAATAATGTTCCCCAAAACATTTTGCTACACTCTATGGATCCCAAAATGGGAATTCTATCCACCACCACAGATAAAAGATATTTTATTAATGACCACATGAATAAAAATAATCACATACACTCCATAGAATTACACCACAACATAGACATTCCCTAAAATATTTCTAACCAATCCAAATTTCTTAATCAAGTAAAATATTCATCCTACCATGTCCATAGCCAAACTACAGCCATCCTATGACTTCACCAAAATATATTGAAGTCCTGAACCCACTTTGTCCATTATTATAACTATAAAACACACCTATCTATCTTAAAAAAACACATTCATTTCTCCTAAAACACCTCATGTAATTTACCAACAAAATGTATAGAACCATGAAAATTTGGGCCTTTGTATATATAGTTCTTTTACTCAGTCCATGTAGAGAGGCTCTGGGTTATGGGTGACAAAAATAAGTATCAAATAATTATTTTACTATGTTTTATATTTTGAGATATGGAAAATAAAGATAGTACTAGTAAAAATGTGATATAAATGTCATATTTATGCTTGTACAAAAAAAATAAGGGTACAAATCCATGTTGTTAGGGAATTAAGATTGTTTTTCATGAATTTTTTTGTTTTAGTTGAGTGGTTATTGATAAATAATAATGTTTATGAATTGTGGATTTTTTTCTTTTATCATATACTAGGGTGGAAAGATGTGTTTTTCTCTAAGTCATACATGAAACATATGATCACATGACATGTTCATGCTTGTATGGGACTGAGAAATTAGTTTTGGATGGAATATTAGTTTCAGTTACACAAATCATTAGTAGTAACTTATTTGATATTTTCTCAAATAAATTATTGGTGGAACACTACCTAACAAACCAATCCTCGATTACTTCTTAGATATAAATCAATTGATTTATATGTCATTGATATTCACATTTATGTGATGAAAACATCTCTATAATAGGTAGTATGGGTAAGTAGATACATGATGATAATGAAAACCATAGGAAGGGTGTACTGGAATATGATATTCCTTGATTTTTCTGATGGATTATTAAATACTAATTCATGACTTGTGACTTATATGGGATATTATCAATGGTACAAGATGGTAATCCTATGAATGATATTATACGACTCTATATATTTTTTAGTTTAGTGTGATATTAATGTAATTAAATTCTAGATAATTCATTCTCTTGGTGAATTTTGAGATCTAGTTCTTTTGGAAACAACATAAGATGTGTATATTTGTAAAAATGTATATAAATAATTGGTTAACACATAAACATTAATGCATTTAGTTTTTGAAATCATGGGTAGAAATTTTGTGCTCTAAAAATGAAACACAATAAATATGGGATCAAGATCTTGATATATGAATATAAGGGTACCTTTGGTTTGTATTGGGAATTAAATAACATATGGTGATTCATACAAAGAATTTAATGGAGATGGATTTGATTCATGGTCATCTATTTAGGTGTATAGGCCTAGGAATTTTGGAACATGACTCATGATGGAATGAGTTGAGTCCACTAGGGCAAGATATTATGAGATCATGTTCTTACTTAGGAATGAATTTTGGCACACAATGGTGATAGTCGTATAACATTGTTAGAGTGGTTTTATGTACGCTCATTCTATGATGACATGAGATTAGGGTTTTTATACTCTATTGGTGGAATGTATGATGATATGGTCTATAATAGACCATGAAATGGTTTAATTGATGATTATGATAGGCATGATTTTTGTTAGTCATAATTAGAAACAAGATAATTAAATTATTTAGAAAATATTATGAAAGGGGAGATAAATTAATCAGGGTTCGGTTACATATAGGATACGGTCAATATGATAATTGGTTATGTATAATGGTTGTGTCCAATGCCATCCAAGTATTAGGTATGGGATAACATGGTACATATGTTAAGTCCCTTGAGAGAAATTTTGGGTGTGATACATCCTGTGGTGTAAGTGTACCATGCATGAGTTTAGAATTCATTATGGTTCCTAGAATTCATGAAGCTAGGTTAGGGGAATATTAGGAGACTTGTTAAATAGAGACTCCAAGGGTGTGAAAAGTTATGATAGAATCATGGAAGTTGTGAGATGACTTATTGTAAGAACTTAGTTTTTTACTCATGTATGGATACTTTAATTTTCGATAATGAATATTTACTTTGTATCTAATATGGATGCCTAATGAGTTAGAAAATGTTATGAGGGTGTCTAGGGCTTTTTTGGAGCTAGGAACACCTCTTTTGGGGGAAAATAGGGCAAGTTACATGGTTTAAGCATGGTTAGCGCATGGTTTACCTAACCATGAAGATTGTGTTTTTCTAGACAATGGCACCTCACATAGCTTGCACATGGCTGTGCATCAAAATCATGTGATCTCCCTTTTTCCTAGGATTGGGTAGAACAATCTCGCATTGTTTGTACAAAGTTTTACTAACTATGTGGAAAACCCGTGTGTAGGATTAAAACATGTGTAAAATAACTAAATCACCTTTAATGATCTATTAATCCTTCCCCTTCCTCCCTAATTCAAGTTTATGCGGGATTGACCTAGTTCTCTCTCTTTTTGGAGTATTTTGAATATCCAAACTTGGAATCAATATATCTCTTTCATCTAGCATCTGATCGAGCTTTTGTTCATCATGTTGGATGTGCAACGGTAAGTACTCGAGTTCTCTTTAGCTTTTCTTCTTCTCATTCACTGTTGACCTAGTTATCACCATGTGAGTGTTTTTCACATTTTCTTAGATATACTCCGATATAAGGCAAATCAAGGGCTGATACTGAAGGAGGATATTTGTACAACCATAAGGTGGTTGGCTAAAACTCATCCCTAAAGTTTGTTGTTTTTATAATATTCATGTGGGGTCCACCGGTTTCGTTGGATACCATTTCTTAAATTAACATTCCATGGTTATATTTTTTTGAATCGCATGGTTATGTTATTTCCAATTATGTGATTATTTGTTAGTGGTTCTTCCCACAACTCAATCCACCTCATGTCAATGGTTATGCGTTAGTTGGGTTTTTAGTGTTTTGACACGTTTGAGCCACTGTTTTGGTGTACCTTTAATTGAACTTTATAAAGGTGAGTCTTTTATCATAAATGTCTTATTATTACTGAGAATTGCATACTTTCATGTACCATATATGCTTACCAATTGACCCGCCTAAGGCAAGTGCTTACAAATGTTTATTAAATGTGAAATGGAAGGTATACTAAGTATATAACTTGGACTTATTAAAAGAGAATGAATAAAGGTTACATATTCATAGAACCCCTTTCCATGTTGATGGAAGGTAGTGGAGTGAAACTCACTAATTGATTATGCCTTAATGGATAACTAATACTTGATTAAATGGTTGCAATGCTACTTGGCCTATCCATGCTAATGGAAGACAAGTCTTGGACCAATGGTTTCAACTCTACTTGACCTATCCACACTAATGGAAGGTGAGATGAGAACCAAATGAATTATTACATAACTAAAATATCAAATAGGAATGGACTGGCTCAATATTTCCTTGTATTCTGAGAGGAGAATACCTTGGGTCATGGTAACCCCATTCTGATTCAAGTATAAGGTTTTATTTGGTTGATACCCACCAAGACTCTGATTCTTGTCTATTCCTTAGATTCCCAGTATACTACTTTTGGGTCCTTTTATTTAGTATAGGATACCTTTGATACACTCTTTGGATCCATCATTGACTAGTAGGTTCCATGGTGAAAGCCCATAGGGCCCTATCTTTTCATAGCCCTGTTTTACCTTGGTCGATCACCTTGGACTCAGTAGGCACCTTATTGTGGAATTCCTTGGATTACACTCCTTGGATTTCACTATTACCCCTTATCTAGACTCAGATATTACTAAGTTAGCTTTATGTGAGTCTACGTTGCCTTGGTTTTTACCCTGGAATTCCCTCACTGGATATCATTATTTAGTTGCCTCGTAATGTATTTGGACCTTCACTAGTTATACTATCACAAGATGATGTCAGTGTTGGCTATGCCTCATGTGACCTATTAACATTAAATGGTAATTGATTAATTAATCAACTGGTTACATGTTCATAAACTAGCCGAGGGCTGAAGTAGGTACTTGGTTATTTAGTTATATTTTACTGCTTATATTACATTATATATGCATGTTTGCACACTATTATATTCTGTTCCACGGGCCGGATGTTATAGACACCGTTGGTGGTAGCCCAATGAGATTTATCTCACACCTTCTATAAGAATCTTTTGGTACCCAGAGTACATTACATGGTTGTAGGTATCAACAAAGGGAAGTATGCAGCTTCCAATAATTGATTGTGTGCTGATAGGATAGAGCTTGATATCAAATGGCCGAGTAGGATCTTGGGATTCTTGGAGTATAAATTTTTTTCTTTTACCTAGTGGAACATGTTATGAATATTTTCTTGTATTCATGATTTCCAGTTTTCTTGTGATAGGACATTACATCATCATTATTCTAGTTGATATAGTTATTTTTATTCTTATTTATCTATTGCATCAGTTTTCTTCTGCAATTTATTCATATTACTTCTACTATTTTCAATTCATTTATATATCTTCAACTGTGCTACACTCTTCTAATGAGGGAATAGTCTTCCCAAGGACACACCATAGGCCCTCACAACTTGTCAGAAGCCTTCGGCTTTTAGGAGGACGTTCTTGAGGCTATGTGGCCCACCGGGCTTGGGGAACCCATTAAGTGGCATCCAGGTCCTGGTCATCACAATGTGGTACCAAAGGTGGGTTAATATTCTTGCTTGACTATTTAGAAACAATATATTATAGAATAGGAATTCTTGGGACTTGGTCATAAGCTGTGCTTGGCCGTTGCGAACCAATGTTTGAGGTAAAAGACAAGTTACCCATAATGTAATTGTTGTTCTGTTTTTTCTATTAGAGTTGATATTATTTCATTGTTGGGTGAATCACATGTTGTGTGGTGTTGTTGATTATTACTATTTGTGAATTTATTTCATCCTTGGACTGATGATATGAGGGCAAGGAGTATTGTTACATGAATCATTATTGGCACCAAGAATTCACTGTCGTGCATATTACCATGTCATATAGGGGCATTTCACTACTTAGCGTTGATTGATATTCCTGCAATTTCTGAGTAATGCTTTGATAGTTTCTTGTACATCTATTGCTTTGGATTTGATTGAGTGATTTCCTATCTCAATTCACGATGTCTATGGTCCCTCATGTCTTGGGATGAGTAATTTATTGATTCAATCCATTATGCTATAAGTAAATGGGTTTCATTTAGCATGATAGGTGTATGGGAACTGATTCATCAGAAATGGATATCCATTATAATGTAAATCCTGAAATCTAAAATGAATTGGTTTCACATCCTTATCCCACCTTGTCATGTTTATGAAAGGTAAAGGATTAAAGCTAAGAATTAACTGCAAAATGACATGAAACTTATACTTAAGCACTTACTAGTTTCTGGTCATCAAAACAGATAGTTTGGGTAGTATACCTTGGGTAATGATTTTTATTATGTTTATCTTCCATTATTGATGATATCTCCTTGCTTCTAATCTATTTATAAGGGGTGTTCTTAGAATTTGTAGATCAATTTTGTCATGACGTCCTCGTGATGTTCGCTAGGAGATTGCTGATGACCATGCTCCAGACATGGTGGGCCCTGAGCCTCCAGTCTTACTTCAAGGAGTGACACTTGAGGAACCACCTACTGAACCTAATCTGGAAATCGATTCCCAAGTCCAAGATATTTTCCTATATATGATTTTTTCCATGCAAGGTGCTCCATGGGTTTCACTTACGATGGCTGGTCTACCCCACCAATTCCTACTGCAACATCCTCTTAGTTTTTTCAGGGGATGGTGGTTCTCAGTATGTTGAGTCATGGAAAGAAGCCATATTATCCATCTATGAGCAACTGTAAATTCCTCTAGATTGTAGAGTCAATATTTCTATATACCTATTATGGTATTTGTTCAAGCGTTGGTGGGATTTCATTACCCAGGTCGGATGTCATCAGGCCATGTTATGGGTTGACTTCCAGACTATCTTCTATGATCATTTCATTCCTCAGTCATTGAGAGATGCTAGAGCCAAATAGTTCACGAATATAAAGTAGGTTTCTATGTCAGTTATGGAATATTCAGCACATTTCACTGATTTACAGTGCTTTACACCTCTTCAAGCCAGTTATGAGCTTTTGCGTGCTGGACATTTTAAGGATCGGCTCCAGTATTCCATCCGAACTTAGGATAATGTCCTTTACCTTCCAAGCTTTTCTGAAATAGTTTATCATGCCCTTATCACTGAGCCTAACCTGAGGGATGGAGCAAGTACCGGGTTTAAAGGATCATTGCCACGTAAAACCAGTAATTCTTCTAGTGGCTGGAAACATTCCCTTGGATTTTATCGTCATGGAAGTGGTAGCCAGAGTATCCAGTTTTATAGATCTGTAGTGTGTCATCAGTATGGAAAACCAAGGCATAAGAATCCCCAGTGTGATAAGGACCTTGTGGAGTGCGGGTCTTGTGGCCTTATGGGTCATCTTAAGCACTTTTCTAGGACCTTTCCACCAGCTTCAAGTGGAAATGGATCAGCTTCAGCTCCTCCTTCAGGAGCGAGTACTTTTATGCCACTTTAGGAGAGAAGTTGGAGTAGCACTATTTGGTTTGGCTGAGGAGGAGTTCATGTTTGTGGTAGTCTGATCCTTTATCACTAGCAGTTCTAGTAGAGCAGTTATGATCATGGTAGTCTCTCTATTGCACAGGGTCTTGGATCATGTAAGTTTCATTCCTTACAGCTAATACCTAAGGATCAAATTGTGGGACCATCTATAATGCAAGTTGTTGTTCTAGTAGCCTCTACTATTTTCTCTGATTTGTTTTATACAGGTTATTTAAACTCTTTTATTTCTATATCTATCATGGAAAGTGTTGGACTAGAGATACAGTATCACTATGATGTAATGACCCTCAATAAACCATTTGTAATATGGATGGAGTGCATATGCTAATGCAGGGACTGTCCCCTTGAGGTTGTAAATTACCCTTTCTTGTGGAATATCTTTGTTCTTGAGATGATGGAATTCGATGTCATTATTGGGATGGACTGGTTAGTCCACTATCATTCATTTTTAGACTTTTATCGCTGTAGGGTTTTCTTTACCTCACTAGATGGTAGAAGTTATCTTTCCAAAGTCAAGTGGGATGTCTAGGATGGTAGAGAGAGATTGAAGCATCATGGTCTAGGTGGAGTGACCGCCCATATTGGAATACTTTTTGTAAAGTATTACAGCTTTATTTAAACTGATTTCCCTCCATTAATTGACCATTTCAAGGAATTATTTCCTAATGAGTTTTTTGGATTACCTCCTAAGAGAGAGGTAGTGTTTACAATTGATCATGTTCCTGGAGTAGCTCTGGTGACCAATCCTCCATATAGGATGTCACCTTCTGAGCTTTATGAGCTCAAGGGAAAGATAGATGACTTAGAGGCTAAAAATTTTATATGGCCTAGTACATCCTCTCAGGGTTCACCCATGCTTTTTCCAAAGAAGGTGGATGAAACTCTCTATTTGTGTGTGGATTATAGAAGGTTGACTAGTTTATAGTCAAGAATAGGTATCCACATCCTCGAATAGATGATCTATTTGACCAGCTATGAGGATCAAAGGTGTTCTCTAAGATTTACCTAAGATCAGTTTATCATCATCTGCGAGTCAGACCATCATACATACCTCATACATCTTTTTGTGGTAAGTATGTTCTCTATGAGTATCTTATTCTATCGTTCTGTCTTATGAACGTGCCTTCTATTTTTATGGATTTTATGAATAGCGTTTTCCATCCTTATTTGGACTCTTTTTTCATCATCTTTGTAGATGACATCTTAGTGTATTCACACACTCATAATGACCATTACAAATATCTTAAGATCATTCTGAGTACACTGTGAGAGCATAATATTTTTTCCAAGAATGCTAAGTGTGACTTCTGGATCAACAAACTTAACTTATTGCGTCATATTATTTTAGAATCAAGAGTATCTGTTGACCCTAAAGAGGTTAGTGCTGTAGTTTCTAGGGATAATCTCAAGAACATGTTTGATATTAGAAGTTTTATAGGGCAGGCTGGATATTACAAGAATTTTATTAAAGAATTTTCATGTCTTTCTTCACCGCTTACTAGGATTATAAATAAAGGTGTTAATATCATGTGGTTAGAAGAATGCAATAAATAATTTTAGGAGCTTAAAGAGAGGCTTGTCTCGGCACCTATTATGATTCTTCCATAACCTAGTAATGGTTATATCATGTTCTGTGATGCATCAGGCATTTTCCTAGGAGCAGTGTTGATGAAAAAAGACAAAGTTGTTATGTACGGATCTCGGGAGTTGAGGCCTCACAAGAGAAATTACGAAATGCATGACCTCAATCTAGCATCAGTTGTCCATGCCTTACATTTTTGGAGACATTATCTGTTGGGTGAGTGCTTTGTGGTGTATACAGATCACAAGAGCCATAAGTATATCTTTTCTCAGCATGAATTGAACCTCTAATAGTGAACATGGGTCGAATATCTAGAATAATTTGATATTGAGCTTGCCTATATGACTAGAAAAGGAAATGTGGTTACAGATACACTGAGTGAGAAAACTCAAACACAAGCCATACAGGATGCCAGTGATGAATTGAAGTTAATGGCCCTATTTTCTAAACTTCATCTGGAGTATCATGACAGTCATGAGAATTATTACCTCTCATCCTTAACAGTTACCTCTTCCCCCTTGATAAGGTGAAGAGGAGGCAGTTTTTAGACCCTGGGGGTTTGGTTATTCATGCGAGTATATTAGGAGATAACCCACCTCCAGATTGGACTATGGACCCAGATGACATCACGTGTCTATGTGGACGTATCTGGGTTCTTATAGATGTGAGATAGGAGTTTATGAAAGAGTCACATGCTTCTAAGTGGGCAGTTCATCTAGGCATCTCAAAGATGTATCGAGATATGTGACGCTAGTATTGGTGATCTGGGATGAAACATCAAATTTTAGGCTTCATCACTAGGTGTTCCACCTGTCAGTAGGTGAATGCAGATCACCAGAGACATCTAGTCTTGTTACAGCCACTTCTAGTCCCAGAATGGAAATGGGAAGATGTTGTTATGGATTTCGTAATCAGTTTACCTAGGTTGTTGAGGGGTAGATAAGCTTTCTGGGTATTCATTGACTGACTAAAAAAATCTTCCCAATTCATTCCTATTCGGCATACTTTCTCAGTTGATGATATGTGAAGACAGTAAGTTCATGAGATCATATGACTACACGAGGTTCTACATACTACTGTTTCAGATAGGGATGCTCGTTTCACTTAACGTTCTAGGAAAGGTTTGTTGAAATCTATGGGAACTCTAGTGCTTCTAAGAATAGATTTTAACCCTCAGATCGATCGACAATTGGAACTGACAATATAGGTTTTATAGGATATTCTCTTATCATGTGTTCTTGATTTCGGTGGTTCTTGGGATAAGAATATCCCTCTCATTGATTTCTCTTATGATAACAGTTTTCAGGCGGTGATCCAGATGGCTCCCTTTGAGGATTTATATGGTAGGACATGTTGTTCACCTTTGTGATGGCTATAGGTAGGTGAGGTAGCACTACTAGGTCCTCATATTTTTTAATATACTTCAAAATAGATCCAATTGATCTTGAATCATATGAAAACTATTCAGCCTAGACATAAATCTTATGTCGATCATCGTCGATGAACACTTGAGTTCGAGGTTGGGGATCATTTTTTTCTTTAGGTATTTCCCAGTCTAGGGCATAAACGGTTATGGAAGTAGGTAAATTTGTCACCTTGCTATGTTAGGTCATTCGATATTCTAGAGAGATTCAGGACAGTAGCTTATCAGTTGCTACTACCTCAGAGGTATCGTTCCATGCACGATGTCTTTCACGTCTCACAGCTTCACCATTATCATGATGACTCGTCTCATTCCTTTGAACTAGAAGAAGTTGAGTTAGATTTTGATTCTACCTTTGAGGAGTATCTAGTACGCATCGTTGACTATATCACAAAGGTTCTTTGAGGAAAATTTTCCCCGCTAGTACGTATGCTTTAGCAGCACGGTTGAGTACAGGATGAGACTTGGGAGAGGGAAACCGATGTACATGCTCAATGGCCAGAGTTGTTCTCAGATAGTGTTTCCTTACCCATGGAAGGGGAACTCGATGGTGAGTTATTTTAAGGGGGAAAGACTATAAGAACCCAGTTTTTCACTCAGGTATGGATCCTTTAACATTCAGTTTAAATCTTTACATTGGACCTATTATGGATGCATAATGAGTTGTAAAATGTCTTAAGGGTGTCTGGGGGTTTTTTGGAGCTAGGAACACATCTTTTTGTAGAAAACAGGACATGTTTCATGGTTTGTGCATGGTTAGTGCATGGTATGACTAACTGTGGGTAATGTGTTTTTTAGGATAGTGGCACCGCACACGACTTTCACACGGTCGTGCCGCCAAACCATGAGAACACCCTTTTTCCTAGGTTCAGGCAGAACTATCTCGCACGGTTTGTGCACGGTCTGAGTAACCATGTGGAAAAACTGTTTGCAGGCTAAAAACATGTGTAAAATAATTAAAACACCTTTAATAATCTATCAATCCTTCCACTTCCTCCCTAATCCTATTTTATGCAGGATTGACCTATTTCTCCCACTTTTTAGAGAATTTTGATGATCAAAACTTGGAATCAAGATATCTCCTTCATCTGGAATCTGATCGAACTTTCATCTATCATGTTGGATGTGCAATGGTAGTACTCAAGTACTCTTTAGATGTTCTTATTCCCTTTCACTCTCGACTAAGTTATCTTCATGTGACTGTTCTTCACCTTTTCTTAGATCTGCTCCAATTTGAGGGAAATCAATGGCTGATACAATAGGAGGAGAGTCGTACAACCATAAGGTGGGTGTTATATAACTCATCCCTAAAGTTCATTATTATTGGAATATTTATGTGGGGCCCACCAATTTCATTGGAAACCGTTGCTTAAATTAAAATGCAATGATTATACTTGTTAGAATCTCATGGTTATGCTCTTTCCAATTATGTGGTTAGTTGTTAGTGGTTTCTCCAATAACTCAATCCACCTCCTGTCAAAGGTTATGCCTTAATTGGGTTTTTAGTGTTTTGACACGTTTTAGACACCATTCAAGTGTGGATTTACTTGAAATTTATAAAGGTGAGTCTTCTATCATAAATGGATTACTATTAGGGAGAATTTCATAATGGAATGTACCATATATTCTTACCACTTGACATGCCTAAGTTAAGTGCTTACAAATTTTTATTAAATGTGAAATATGAAATGTGAAATGGAAAGTATACAATGTATATAACTTGGCCTTGTTAAAAGAGATTGAATAAAGGTTACATGTCTGTAGCACCCCTTTCCATTTTTATGGAAGGTAGCGGAGTGAACCTCAAAAATTGATTATGCCTTAATAGATAACTGATACTTGATTAAATGGTTGAAACACTACTTGGCCTATCCACAATAATGGAAGACAAGTCCTGGAACAATGGTTTCAACTATACATCACCTATCCACACTAATGGAAGTCAACACATGAACAAAATGAATTGTTACATGATTACAATATCAAATAGAAATGGACTGACTCATGATCGCCTTGGATTCTGAGAAGAGAATACATTGGGTCTCAGGAACCCCATTCCGATTCAAGGATATGGTTTTCTTAGGTTGATATCCACATAGACTCTGGTTCTTGTCTATTCCACTGATGCCCATTATACTACCTTTGGGTCCCTTTCTTTATTACAAGATACCTCAGATACACTTCTTGAATCCATCAATGACTATTAGGTTCTATGGTAAAAACTCATATGGCCATGTCTTTGCTTATCCCTATTTAACCTTGGTCGAACACCTTGGACTCGGTTGTCACCTTATTGTGGAATTCCTTTGATTACACTCCTTGGATTGTACTCTTACCCCTTATCTGGACTCAGATACTACTAAGTTGGATTTTCGTGAGTCCATGTTACCTTGGTGTTTACCCTGGAACTCCCTCACTAGATATCATTGTTTGGTTTCCTTATTACATCTTGGGACCTTCACTACTTATACTATCACGAGACAATGTTAGTGTTGTTTATACCTCATGTGACCTATTAACATTAAATGTTAATAAATTAATTAAAGAAATAGTTACATGTTCAGACACCATGAGAGGGCTAAATAAGGTACTTGGTTATTTTGTTATATAGTACTGCTTGCCTTACTTAATATATGCATGTATGCACAGTGTTATATTCCATTACACGGGACGGATGTTATAGACACAGTTGGTGCTGGCCCAATGAGATTTATCTTACAACCACTTCAGGAGTCTTTTGGTACCTGAAGTAGATTAAATGGTTGTAGGTATCGAAAAAGGAAGCACGCAGCTTCCAATACTTGATTGTGTGTTGTTAGGATGGAGCTTGATAGTAGATGACTAAGTGGGATCTCGATATGATTGGAGTATACTTTTCTTTCTTTTACCATGCAGAACATGTTATGTTTACGGTCTTTTATTCATGATTTCCAGTTTTCTAGTGACATGACATTACATCATCACTATTCCACTTGATACAGTTATTGTTATTATGGTTTATCTATTTTATCAGTTTTCTTCTTATATTTATTCATATTTCTTCCAATGTTTATTATTCATTTATATCTCTTCTGATGTAATAAACTATGCTAATGAGATAATAGTCTTCCCACAGACACTCCCTAGTCCCTCACTTCTAGTCAATAGCCTCTGGCATTAAGGAATATGTGCTTGAGGCTATTTGGCCCACTGGTCTCGGGGCACCCATTCAGTTCCATCTAGGTCCAGGTCATCACACGTATAATGATTGAGAAATAAATAAGCAAGTCAACTAATATGTTTTTATTTCATGAACAAGTCAACACATGATATTCTCATGGAATGCTAAATTCTGTCTTAACCACTAAGAATAAGTGGATCAATTTATAGACATCACATGAGATTAGGTATTTATAGTTAGATTTTTTAAGGATGAAAATTTGATGGGGATCATGGTTAAACTGAGGTCATCAAATCATGTGTGTAATAAGCTTTTTCATTATTTAAATACATGAAATGTGATGTGATTGATGATAAATTAAAAAAATTAATAGGAGTTGAATGTCTAGAATATATTATGTAAAGTCGAGATAATACATTACTATTGTGAGTTGGGAACATAAGAAATTTTGATAATTCTAGCAGGATGATATTGAGTCATCAATTAGTTTGAACGTGAGATTTAGGTGATAGAATGTGAGGTTGTTAGCCATGAGAATATTTACAAAACTAGGGAATCGTTATGATTAATCATCAGTGAAATCAAGAAATGGTAGAATGGTGTACTATAGTAGTTATAAACTATATAGTTAGTCGTGTGGGATAGGTCTACTGGAATGAAAGGAGTGTGGGTCAGAAGTGATGACATATGGGAATTAGTAAAATCGAAATGATTTGGTTCTCATTGACTTAGGATAAGGGAAATAATATGGTGTGTAGAACATCATAGGTGGCTTGAGGGTGTAACCCTCACTTTTAGATAATTATGGTGAACTTTTGTAATTGTTTATATGTTGGACCTAACCCAATAGTGTTTATTATTTATGTATACTCATGAATGCAAGAAACCAAAATATATCTTGTTAATTGAGGATCTCCCGATTTATATATTAAATTGTGAAGTTCAAGTGAGTTTGGTACATTTGATGACTAACCTCCTGTGATATTCATGAAATGGACTAATATGGATCAGATGTTGGAAATTTCCCATACTCACAAAGAATTATATCATTATGCTCAATAGATCAAGGCTACATGAGATGGGAAGATGTCAAAAGGGAGACTAAAAAATCTAATTTGGATTATTGGGCGGTGCATGAGTGATGTTTTAAGGAGGTAGTGGACCAATGTAGAATATTTATGTCAACTATTAGAGTATGACATTAGAAATTAGGAATTTTACTAATTTCATCATGATGTTCATGAATTTAGTTGACATCATAGGCATGTGTCTATATGTTTTTTGAGGTAGTAGATGTATTAGAATATCATAATTCATATTTTTTTTATTTATTATAGAGGCTTAAATATAGATAAATTCATGTTATTCAAGTAATGATATGTGTATATGATGGATTAGATTTAGAATCATCTAGATATTGAAAAATTTTGTAGCTTTGGGTGTGGTATCGTCACGACAATAACCAATAAGAGTGTAAGAATAAGAAACATGAATTAGTTATCAGTGACTATCTTTGTTTAAGTAAGATTTATAAAGACACATATTGAGGATAAAAAATTTAGTAGTGGGAGTTCGTAAGTACCCACATCATTGTGTATTCACAGGATCAGAGAAAGAGACAAACTAATGTAGAATCGGAGATGTGGTGAATTTGAAATTTAAAATTTACACCATGATTGTGTGTCTATTGACATGTTTTAATCTATTAAAATGGTGTTTTGGAGGTGGATATTTTATTTAGAGAAATATCTATGTGAATTTCATGGTGTCCAGTAAAAATTAAAGAAAAAGGATGGTCATTGAAGGTTCCATAAGCTACATGTTAGGGTTTCATCAGGAATCCATTAGGGTGTCACTGGGTACATGGTGATAAGGTCGGAGGTATTATACTACTCTAAAGTCAAAGATAAGATAATGGGATTATATATAAAATATTTTGGTCACTAGGTGGTTTATGGTGTCCCATCGATTACCATGGAGTCCTATGACTCATTTCAATGAATAGAGTTAAAAAATTCATTTTGGGGATCTTTTTAATGGACACACTAATGTTGTTCCAACATATCCTATTTAATTATATGTTTTGATGATTTGAAAAATAATCTTATTTTGTCTCTAATAATTTATCTATAATTATAAATAACTATTTTATAATGTTCTAATATTTCATTTTTAATAATTTTATATTATGTTTGGCTAACTTTTTCTATTTCTAGAAGTCATATGGAGTGATGATGAATTCCTACACTAAAAATGATAAGTATTCTAATATTACTATTTTTATAATTTTTTAAAAATCCATAATTATTAAACTAGAACTAGAGTAATATATAAAAAAGGAAGTTATTATTACTTTTAGTAAAAATTCATACTTTAATAAATAAGTCTTAAGAAATAAATTTTTAAGTCTTATGAAATAACAAAATGGTGAGAGATCCTTATTTGAATAGAAAAATTACAGATTTATTAATAAAGGAGTAGTAATATATCTTTATAATATTATATTAAAACTCTACATAAAGTTTATTAGTCCTTATAAGATTCTTAATAGAGAACCAAATTTATGGAGTGTTGATCAAAAACATGGTTATGATCTAAACTTTAATGCTATGAATGTTATCATCTATGGTCTAGGTCCTTATGAGTTTAATAAAATCTCACAATATCATACAGCTCATGATATATCGGATACCATTATGGTTATATATAAATGGATTTATAATTCCAGATAGTTATGATAAAATATTACTTAAATAAATTTTAACACCTTCAAGGTGTTATATGGGGAAAGAATAACTGATATAAATGGTAGACTCATTTAAAATATAAATTATATTATTTTCTTAAGAACTAAGATACCTAAATCTAATCAAGATAAAAAATTTATAAATGTCTTCCCATCAATGTGGTATGGAATTTATACTTATATTCGGCACTATTCTCTTTTTAAACATTTAAAAATGAGTGATCTTATAGGAACCATTATGATATATGAGGAAAAATAGAAGCTGAATCTAATGATCATAAGTTGATCAAGAAGAAAAATTCTTCCCTCAGATTTTCTACATAAATACATGAAAATACGTCCAAAATAAATATTATTATCTCATTCATATTATGAAGTATAATCAAGTAGTTCTATTTCTAATAGTGAACTTTCTTAGTTTTCTAGAAAGTTAAACATGTTTTAAAATAAGTGATGATGATTCAAAAAAATACATTAATAAGTACAAGAATATTGATGGAAATAAAAAAATTGAACTATTATGTGTTTAATATTCTTTCATATATCAAATATCTCTATCCACAACATAAATAGAATAATAGATCTGAGAAGAAGTTCCATAAAAAATCTAATTACCAAGAGGAATGGAAAGATGGATTTAAAGTCCCAATTGAGTGCTTTGAAAAACTCTAGTGATTATTCACCTTCAAAATTAGTATAATATAATATAAATAAAAAGTATAACATATGATTTATAGAAAAAATAGAATAGGTACACACATATAATTCTTCTAGTCATGAATCTAAATCTGAATCAGAGTATTAATATTTTGAAAAAAAAAATTAATATTGTTTAATTCTAGGATAAAAATATGACACACATAAAAAGAATCTTAGATCACTTAATAAATATTTTAATGTTTTACTAACTAAAAAATATTATTTTTCCAAAAAAAATAAACAATTAAATTCTAAACTAGATAAATCTAAATCTTTTTGTGATGTACAGGATAGGAAAATTATAGAATTATTAGAAGAGATTGATTCCTTAAATATTCACGTAATAATTTTTGTTATGGGAGATAATTACCACAACCAAATATATTGTTAAAATAAAGTAAACTGAGTCAATATTGGGATAGGTAGAAATATGGAGAAACCAAAATTATATGGAAACAATTTTATGTCTATAACATGAAGTAAAAAAATATCCAGTTTCATTTGAATTAAATTTGGAATAAATTTTTTTTGTCCCAATGGACAACTAAAGAGGGGGTCAATTGAGATTTCAATAAAAGTTTTGTGTAAAAAATCAATAACTAAATAACCAATTAGATAAAAATAAAGTAGTTATCAAATATAGTATAAATATAAAATTTTATATTTTTAAATTATTTTATAAGTATTGATCGCAAATCAGTTAAAATAATTTCGAAAATACTCTATCCTTTGAAAATAATATACTCATATCAAACATAGAAAAAAAACTAATATAACTTAATTACAAAAATATATTTTTGTTTATAAGTTTAGAACTTAGTATACCAATATTATTTAAAACAAATAAAAATAAATAGATAATGCATTAAATCAGTTATAGTAAATATAGCACACTAAAATTAAACACGATATTTGGTCTCAAGCTGAGACATAATCCCTTTCACATTGAAAAGTACAATTAATAAATAAAATATCATAAAATAAACTATTCCAAAACCTGGAACAAGTTTTAGAGAAAATAGATCAAAATTATTTTTAAGAAAAAATACTCTTCAATAGTTCTTTATGGGATAAAAGAGGAATATGTCACACAAGACCTCTTTGAGGGTTGTTCATGGGAATAAAAATGAGGAAAATAAAGAGTGTGAGTGGCAAGTACTCTCCTATTTAGCATAGGATAAAATGTATTACAAACATATAGAGTAAAATAAAAACACAACTCATATGTAAATAATAAATAAAAATTGAAAGAGTTTAGAGATGATTAAATTTATTGTTTCTTAATAAAAATAGTTTTAGTTTTTATAATTCCTTGGATTTTCCATTGGAAGGAAACCAAAAACGTTTCCCAGAAATTGTAGCAAAACATGGGTTAAGGAAGTCTGGAAAATTATTCTATATTTAGTCTACAGTAGTCCAAGGTTTGTCCACTCATGGTAATTGTTATCCCTTTTCTTCTACTGTGAGATAGTCAGTGATTTTTTGTTCAAGCATATACTTATTAGTTGCACATATAAACTATGTGTATGTGAAAAATATTTATTCTAAGTTTATAGATCGCCAAGTCAAATTATCCATTAAAGGATAATATTTGAATAATTTGGATCCTCAATCTAATCAATAAATCTAGAAAAGATAGACTTTTTATTTATGATATATATGGAGTTGTTTAATAATAATCATTCATAAATCTTTGTTATTCTATCCAGCATTAAATTTATAAACTAGCTATTAAATAATAAATTTTTGAATTTATTATGGAAAGTTACGGTATCACTATGGTAGTAGATTTACTATCGGTGGATATTTACTAGAAGTAGATCATTATATTAATATTTCTTCATTAGTGGTATATCATCCTAATAGTAGCTCTTATGAATGGTAGCTGCAATATTTTGGTAGCACCATTAAACTAATGGTAGAATTAAGAAACAGTAACATCACCTAGAGGTATGTGAGTTTTATAGAATAACCATCTAATAGTCACGGTAGTATACTAGATATAGATCAATCTGATAGTATATTAGTCTAGCAGCAGAATCATGTGATGGTAATAGTGGTCGGTAGTAGCATTGTTGAACTAATAGTATAAAAGATGTTCTAAAGGTATATCATGGTGGTCACAAGCTTCAACTAGAAGTATCTACTTAAACGAATAGTAACATGGAATAGTGGAAAGCCTTAACTAACAGTGTCTCATTATAAATAGTGGTAGATCTAAACATAGTTAAATTTCAAAAAAAAAATATATTTATATTAGAAAAAATTGAATTAATTACTCATATAAATTATGATTTTTGATCATTAAAATAAGGATAATTTTATTAAAAGTAAACTTTCTTTACAATTTCTATCTTATAAATCCACAAATTTGTGAAATAAACATTCTTATATTACTAGAAATTTACTTAATTTCAATGATAAATTTTTCTCTCAAAATAAAAAAAATCTAGTTGTGTAGATAAGTAATTGATAATATTACTTGACCAAGATTATTTGGGTAGAAAAACATCATTTGGATTGATATTTTTGTAAAGAACATCCAAAGGGATAACCATGTAAAAAATTTCATGTATAGTAGTTATTCAAGGAATACAGGTGGGGTCTCTTCAAACAACCACTCACTATTAAATATTGATATAAGCTATGTGTAACATCAAAAATATTAAGATACACCTTGTTTTAAAAATTAATTTATATTTTAAAACTGTAATTAAATTATTGAGGCATGTTAGAGGTTTTCAAGAATCAGTGTAAAGAAATTATAGGTAGGTGGCTCAAAATTTGAGGCTCCAGAAAGATTTCACATCGTAAATGGATTTCTATATTGTGAATGGTTTATTATAATATTCAAAGGAAATAAAGGTTGTGGTGGTTAAATTTTATAAATATAATTCTTCCTATGAATGGGTTTCTTTCCTGGTAATAACAAGGAACCTTTAAATTCAATATATTCTTGACTCAAGGGGTTGGAAACATGAACCATTCAATTTAAGTGTGAATGTTCAAGTGGTCGATAATTTCATGACATGATATCCACTTTCACACTATGTATGTGTCATATTATATCTTGTCTATAAATTATATTGCCCCTAACACTTCTTTGATCTTTATCCCATTTCACTCAACCCTAGGTAGTTTTGGATATCATCATATCCCTTCTTCAACTCCCAAAACATGAATTGATCATGAATTTCCAAATTAGCATGTTTCATCAAATATATTCTTTATCCTGTTAAAAACATTATATTATTGATTAAATAATCATATATAAGAGTACTAAGATGATCTAATAAGATAATTCTCAGTCATGGATAAAAATAGAAACTCAAATTGTAGAATTGTCATCTGCTTCTAATTTTGACCTAGGAAATATATAGTAGCAGCTCTTCTAAGGGATAATTGTCCTAAAACTTGACTTAGCTGATGATTCATGATATCATAACATCATTTTTTTTAAGTTAGTGATTTATTAACATATAGTTAAAACTTATATAGTTGTTTGGAATGTTTTTTTGATGTATATGTGTTCCCCTATGAGACTTATGATTGTTATTATTCACATTTGGTGTTGTGTGTGTGTGTGTGTATCCCTGTGAGATAGATATATTATATGACTTTCATATGGTATGTGTGTGTGTATTTTCATGTGAAAATATACTTTATATGATTCTCATGAGGATGTGTCTAGGATATATGGATCTAGATTGACATGAGAAGTATATAAACATCCATATTATAGGATTGTGTATTACATGTTCAGTTTCCCTACCTCTATAATTGAGTGAATGGGTTGACCCACATGGGTTAGTTTATTCCTTTAAGGGGGTGGATGATGTGATGGATTTCCCCAGAGTCATGAGATCAGGTCGACATGTGATGTGATAGATTTCCTGAGGGCTGTGAGATTGGTTAATTGCATAGTTTGAATCATGCCTAATACCTATGAGATTAGGTCAAAGAATATTGTGTGGCTTCCACTAGAGCTGTAAATTGGGTCAACATGAGGAATTTCCTCAAAGGAGAGTAGGAATATCACTTTAGGGGGATGAAAACTGATGATCAGTTGGCTAAGTATATCATACCATCATATGGATTTCCCTCCAGCATGGAATCGAGGTTGGTATAGTCTGTTTTCAAGGACTCATCATATGTGTGCACATGTGGGATTAAATTTTGTTTACATATGAAATAATTATTTTCATAGAAAAAGTTTTATATATTTTTCACTTATTTTAAGGACCCATTTTGTAACACACCAGGTAAATAAAGAATATGACATTTTCACATTTATCCATATTTGTGAATAAAATATTAATATTACTTTAAAGGGGACGCTATGCTCGATGACGTACCCAATACGCAACAACGAGTTTCTTGGGAATCTTACGTTGCACTCTAATAATCAAATAATATTATTTTAAATTGTAGTTAACGCCTTGCCGTTGTAATGGTGATAATGAACAGAACTAACTACAAAATTATTATATATGTTTGTCAAATATTTTTACTTTTATCTAATAAATGTTGGATGCTTAAAATTCAAATGAATCCAATTTTAAGCATAAATCTTCTAATATTATTTAAAAGGTCGATTAACCGCCTTCTGATGGAGAACCCCTTTTAAATATAATTTTGAAAATTTTATATGTTGTATTTGACAAAATAAAATCCTTATTTATAATCTGGACATCAAAATTTACTTTGTGTAAAATTTTGTTATTTTTCTGATAAAGATCATTTTTATTGAAAATGTTGCATTTTAATTCAAAACCTCCTTTTAATTTGATTTATTTATATGGATAGATTATATTTTTAATTTATATTAAAGTGTATTTTGAATATATTTTTACCATTTAATCTAATGGTGTTCATTGGAATTAATTTCACTTTGAAATTGGACTTAAACTAGTGTCAATCTTTTAATAGATATTGTTTCTTAAAAACGCGCTATTTGTTTTGACAGTGGGAATTGATTATTAAATTAATTTATGCAACTTATATGTTTTTAATTTTCTAAAATTGACATAATTTTTGAATTCAGAATATCAAATATAGCTTAGGGTGAATTTTTGGTAATTTTCTGAAAAACTTCAATTTTTGATGAATAGTGAAACCACTAAGTGGTAGTTAAAGAAACTGATTTTTCATTTAAATGAAACTTTACCACTTCTGTGATTTGAATTTAAAAAAATCCAACATACATGGTTTTCATTAGGATTTAAAATGTGGTTCAATTGGATTAAAATAATTTTTTGGTGAATAGTAACTTATAAGTTTTAATCGTGATTAGAGGTAATTAGTGTAGTTTAAGGTAAAAATAATGTTTTAATAATATGAAATGACCTAGACACATGTCCTAACATTATTTTATGAGTCATGGACGAACAAGAAAATCCATGGGTAAACTTGGGGACCCCATGGAGCCACTTGTGTTGGAAAATGACAATAATACCTTTTATTTAAAGTTAAAATTAAAATGTCACAAACATGTGTTGTTTTATTAAAATAATTTTTACATGGGGTTATACAAGTAATATTTTTGACTATAAATATTAATTAGAAATAAAAAAATATTTCCTACATCATGATATTTGTTTTATAATTTTTAGACACTAAATAAATTAAATTATTTATGACACCATGATGATGCAGCGATTACCTCATTATTTAACGATTTAAATAAAATGAAAAGATAAAGTAAAATCTAAGAACTACACTTGTCAAAAACCTATTGGGTGTATTTATAAACCTTATCACCTTATTCTCTAAATATATCCTTTTGGGACCTTTAAAATCCAAAATCATTTTATAATAAAGTAATATTTTATAACTTTCCAAGAGTGTCCTTCCTCTCCTCTTGTAAAAGGCCCCCACCCCTACCACCTTACACACACCTCTCAATCCTTTTTCTCGGACAACCCCTGCCCATTTAATCTCTCCACATCTCTCTCTTCATCATTTAATCCTCACTTTTGGCATAATCCTTTCCAAGGAAACCTTTGAGCTCAAATCAAAGAGAGTTACCCGATTTAAAGGTAATGTCTTCCCTTGTGTTGTTTTATTTTGTTTTTATTCTCCAAACCCCTAAACTCTTTTTATTTATTTCTTTTGTAACAACAACATTGTATTAAATATACTAGTATGTTTTTATGATGATTAATCTAGCTACACTAACACACACCTCCGTCTAATGGTTAAATAACATACTGCTTCCGTGGATGGCGAATTACTGCCTTACGAAACGATGATTGTTCCATCTTCTCATACCACCTCTCATGGTGGCCATTATGATGGAACTATATTTATTTATGATATATATTATATTTATTTACTCTCTATGCTTCTCTATTTTATATTTAATACATACCTTTATGCTTTTCATGTTGTGCAAATGCGATAATTTCATTTGAGGAAGTGTGGACTACCGCCCCCTCAAGTGATGTGACTCGTTCATGCAATACAAGGAATGTATAAAGAATTAAATTGATGAAATTATGTGATATATATAAAATATATCTTATACTGGAATTATAATATATTTATATCTCATCTATTTTAATTCCATTAATGTTCCAAAGAAATGAAAGTAGCGTTCATGTGTACGTACGGCTTACCGTCTCCATGAATGGTACATTTCATTTCTTATCTCCAAATGTTATGTACTGTTATAAGTACATATATATAATGGATATATATGTAATATATTACATATAAATTATGGATATCATTCTGGAATTATAATATATATATCTCTCATTTTATTTTAATTCCATTAATATGACAAAAAAAGAAAGTAGCGTTCATGCGTACGTACGGCCTACCATCTCCATGTACGGTGCTTTTAATTTTTTATCTCCTAATGCTATGGAAAAGTATAAAATGAATATATACTGGATATATATGATATTTAAAACATCAATACTATTCTGGATATGATGTACCTATAACTACATGGAAAATTCTCTTCCAAAAAGTTTAATTTTTACTCATGTACCGAACATCGACAAAACTATCTGATATGAAGTCACTTTATTAACCAATTATTATAACATTATAATATGTGATATGAACTGAATAATAATATTTAAAGTAGGTCCTTAAGAAATTATAAATTGACCAATTTTTATTATTCAGTAGATTAAAGAACGATCGAGTCATGTCGGACACGAGGTAAGGGAACCTACCCCTCTCTTTCTTTTAAAGTACACTCTTTTATGTCATTCCTTTTAAGCTCATATTTCTTATGATTGGTATATTCTTTTATATTACTCTTACTGTAATTTTTATTTTCATATGATTAGATACCCTATTTTCTCTCATCAATCCATTTTGGAAGTTTTGATTGGCGTCGTTAGGCTGCCCAATTTTCGTAAGAGATCCAACCTCTCTCTTTCTTTTTAAGTACTCTCTTTTATGTCATTTCTTTTAAGATCATATTTCTTATGTTTGGGGATGTTCTTTTATATTCCTCATACTGTAATTTTTATATTCATATTATTAGATACCCTATTTGATATCATAAATCCATTTTTGGAAGTTTTAAGTGGCGCCGTTAGGCTGCCGAGTTTTCGTAAGGGATTTTTCATCTCACTTTTATTCCAGTGACATTTATGCTACGTTTGCCACTATTTACGTTGAGTGGTGTATGTACTACCCATTATTATACACTTTTTTAGTATAATTTCATTTATGGGTATTTATATCTTCATTGTATGACCCTTCTTCTATGGGGTGTACATTTTGAAAGTTACCCAACTCGGTAAGGGGACCTTTCACCCTCCTCTTTTTAAAAGACTTCTTTTGTTATGTATTTTAATTCACATAATATTATGTTGGGATATGTTCTTATATATCATTATTTATGTAAATTTTATGTCCAAGTGATGATATACCATTTTCTCTCTCATCAACTCATTTTCTGAATTTTAAAGTGATGTTGTTAGGCTGTCGAATTTTACCAAGGGAACTTCTTAACCCAATTTCGATTACTTTGGGTTCAACATGTAGTTATTGAATATGTCATACTTTGAATATGTGTGAATGAAATTTTATTGTTTTACACTTAATATCCACTTATATTGGGTTTATTTATATTTTTCACACATAATTATGAGATTGATTTATCATTAATTTAAGAATACCTTTTTTATAAGGGATTTCATCTCATTTTACATTTCTATTGAGACTTCATTGTTGTTATGCACCAATTAACTCTTATATGGTGTATATACAATCCTTTAGAATATTATATCATGAATCCCTTTATTCTCATGATATTATAAAGTTCTGATTAAATGTTATTCCTCAATTATTGTATTCAAGTGTCTCTCATTTTGTTAAACACCCTTTAACTAAAATATCGTTTTAAATGTTTTAATGATTTATTCTTATAAATATTTATCATTAATATCCATGTTTTAAAAATGGTTTTAAGGATTTATTTATATGGATATTAATGTTTTAAAATGTTAAAAGCTTCAAAGTGGTATGGGACACTTTGATTTAAAAATATCTTTATTAAATGTTTTAAATGGTTTTGAAAATGGTTTTTAGAGTGGATTCATTATTTCAATATCTTAAAATGTTATATTGTTATTGCAATGTGGGAATGTTATCTTTCCTTTATTCTTAAGTTATGTGATATGATTATGTTATGGTTCTTGGGCATGGTTATGAATATGGGTGGTTCCGTGATAAACTAAGGGGCGGGTGAGCCCGATATAGCTCACCAATGCATTGGGTAATGCGAAGGAGTTAAACGTTAGGGTTTCTCTAAAGAGATTTAGGGAATATACTGTGATGGGTATTCCAAACGTAACCAAGAGGGTTACTCCCTACGTAAGAATGTTATGAATGCCTCAAGTTACCTTTATGCCTTATGATTTATATGATTTATTCATGATTTGATGAGGTATGTTAAAATTCTTATGTTTTATGAGTAAAGTATGATTTCATACATGGTCTAATGTTTTCTTTTCATACTTTTATATCCCTTAATGAGCTTTTTATGCTCATCCCAAGTTTTTGAAATTTTTTTCACAGGGCATAAAGTTGAATAGGGTCAAGGATGGGATCATGGAAATGTCAGGCTGTCTAAAACAAGGAACTAGACATGACTCTTTTGTTAAAGAGTTTTTATTTTGTGAAAAAAAAATGGAAGTTGAGTAGATGTGTCTACTTTGTAATCTTTGGAATGTAATGAAAGTTTTATGACCTAATTCTCTAAAACTCTAAACCTGAAAAGATCCCCAATGTTTAATCTTGTAATAACTCAAGATTAAGTAAGGTTTAAGGTCGGTGCCTGATAGTTGGTATCAGAGGTCAGTTTAGATAACTTTAGAGGTTAGGGTATTCTCTAGGCATAAGTGACATTACCATAATGGTTAGGATTTCAGAAAGAGTCCTAGTTTTAGATAAAGTGAATGAGGAAGTATATCTTAGTGTTTATCTTCTTCATTAGTACATGATGGTTTTGTTGATATAATCAAACTGACATTTCTGTTTTTAGTGAATGGATGGATCTAGCAGGCACCAAAGTGACAATAGGTTTGAAGGAAACTGTGGTGGTTCTCTGATTAAGAGACTGAATTAAATGGGGGATTCAATGGGGAAACTTGTGGTTGTTCTAAACCAACTATCAAGGATTCATGATCAACCACTTGAACCTTGGTATGTTATGTATTGCATCATGGACGAGATGACCAATAGATGTGGAAGTTCATGTAATAATTATAAAGGTAACCATTAGGGTTTATATGATCCTTACATTTGAGGTAATTTTGGGTTATTATATGTTATGATGGAAAATGAAAGTCATGAGATAAACTTGAGGATAAAATATGTTATGATTATTTATGAAGCTTTTATCTTGTTTTGGGAAATGTTTTAAGAATTATATAGTTTTGGAAAAATGACAACACTCAGACCATGTGACAACCCATCACGTCGGACAAGGCTACGGGAATCGAACCCACAACTAAAGTACGACTTGTATTTATCGCCTACCACTGGACTACGTGAAGTCCCTGGTTAGTTTGACTAATTATTTTTAGTTAGATGATTTTAGGAATCAAGAGTAAGTTTATTTTGGGTTATCTATGGAAATGATTAACCTATCATGGAGGATATGCGATTAAGTTAATTACTTTTCAATATGATAATTTAAGAGCAACTGATGTTATTTGGAGATAAAAGTTAATTTGTACCTTGGAAGACTATGTGATTAAATCCTTCAAATATTTGGGTTTCAATCTTAGTTTGGTTTACTTTGAAGAATTTTATGGATAATTTTTTATCGAATGGTCTTCATTGAACTTTGGGTTTTTTTGGATAAATTTTGGAGATTAAGAATAGATTTTCTTTTTATAAAATTTATACTTTTGTGGATTATCTGATCTCATACTAACAACTTTGGTTTTGGTTTTTCTCTATGGAAATGGTAAATATATAGTTCTCTTTTGTGGATTAGTTGATTCTCAATAAGTTGATTATAGTACTCTTAATGCGAACAAGACTTCCTAAATACTCATCTTTTGGAGAAAATATGAGTTTGATTAAGGAATCTAGTAAAAGTTGAAAGTCTACGTGACTAGTAAGTATGTTTCATTATGATTTAGTTAAGATCAAAAATAAATTCATCAATTAAGAGTAACTTAAAACAAAAATTTTGTCTGTTAACTTTTTCTACTGGGGAATCGAATACCATTTAACCCATCACAAGTTTGTGATTTTCTTATGGTTAACTTTCTCCTAGACATGTTTACTATCACTCTCCCTTAGAACATGACCCTTTGTTTTTTCCTCCATATCCATGTTTTCCTACATGTAATCCTAGTATGGGTTAACTCTGGTGACCTTTGTACTTCTCTTTCTTTATTTTAAAGTGATTGTTTTACTGACTCTTGTTCCGATGTGGGATTTTCAATGAAGTTTCCAAGACAAATTTTAAAATTGCAAGGACGCAATTCCCAAAAGGGGGGGAGGATGTAACACCCCAGGTAAATAAAGAATATGAAATTTTCACATTTTTCCATATTTGTGAATAAAATATTAATATTACTTTAAAGGGGATGCTATGCTCGATGGCGTACCCAATACGCAACAACGAGTTTCTTGGGAATCTTACGTTACACTCTAATAATAAAATAATGTTATTTTAAATTGTAGTTAACTCCTTGTCATTGTAATGGTGAGAATGAACAGAACTAACTACAAAATGATTATATATGTTTGTCAAATATTTTTACTTTTATCCAATAAATGTTGGAGGCTTAAAATGCAAATGAATCCAATTTTAAGCATAAATCTTCTAATATTCTTTAAAAGGTCAATTAACCGCCTTTTGATGGATAACCCCTTTTAAATATAATTTTTAAAATTTTATATGTTGTATTTTAAAAAATAAAATCCTTCTTTAGAATTTGTACATCAAAATTTACTTTGTGTAAAATTTTGTTATTTTTCTGATAAAGATCATTTTTATTGAAAATGTTGCATTTTAATTCAAAACCTCCTTTTAATCTGATTTATTTATATGGATAGATTATATTTTTAATTTAGATTAAAGTTTATTTAGAATATATTTTTACCATTTAATCTAATGGTGGTCATTGTAATTAATTTCACTTTGAAATTGGACTTAAACTAGTGTTCATCTTTTAATAGATATTGTTTCTTAAAAACACGCTATTTGTTTTGACAGCGGGAATTGATTATTAAATTAATTAATAAAACTTATATGTTTTTAATTTTGTAAAATTGACATCATTTTTGAATTCGTAATATAAAATATATCTTAGGGTGAAGTTTTGGTAATTTTCTAAAAAACTTTCATTTTTGATGAATAGTGAAACCACTAAGTGGTAGTTAAAGAAACTGATTTTTCATTTAAATGAAACTTTACCACTTCTGTGATTTGAATTTCAAAAAATCCTACATACATAGTTGTCATTAGGATGTAAAATGTGGTTCAATAGGATTAAAATAATTTTTTGGTGAATAGTAACTTTTAAGTTTTAATCGCGGTTAGAGTTAATTAGTCTAGTTTAAGGTAAAAATAATGTTTTAATAATATGAAATGACCTAGACACGTGTCCTACCCTTATTGGATGAGTCATGGCCGACCAATAGAATCCATGGGTCAACTTGGGGACCCCATGGAGCCACTTTGGTAGGAAAATGACAATAATACCATTTTATTTAAAGTTAAAATTAAAATGTCACAAACATGTGTTGTTTTATTAAAACAATTTTTACATGGGGTTATACAAGTCATATTTTTTTACTATAAATATTCATTATAAATATAAAAATATTACCTACATCATGATATTTTTTTTATAATTTTTAGACACTAAATAAATTAAATTATTTATGACACCATGATGATGCAGGGATTACCTCATTATTTAACGATTTAAATAAAATGAAATTATAATGTAAAATATAAGACCTACACTTGTAAAAAACCTATTGGATGGGTGGATTTCAAAACCTTATCACCTTATCCTCGAAATATATCCTTTTTAGACCTTTAAAATATGAAAAGCATTTTATAATAAAGTAATATTTTATAACTTTCCAAGAGTTCCCCTCCTCTCCTCTTATAAAAGGCCCCCACCCCTACCACCTTACACACACCTCTCAAGCCTTTGGCTCGGTCAACCCCTGCCCGTTTAATCCCTCCACATCACTCTCTTCATCATTGAAGCCTCACTTTGGGCAGAATCCTTTCCAAGGAAGCCTTTGAGCTCAAATCAAAGAGAGTTACCTGATTTAAAGGTAATGTCTTCTCTTGTGTTGTTTTGTTTTATTTTTCTTCTCCAAACCCATAAACTCTTTTTATTTATTTATTTTGTAACAACACCAGTGTCTTCAATATACTAGGATGTTTTTATGAGGATTATTCGAGCTAAACTAACACACACCTCCGTCTAATGGTTAAATAACATACTGTTTCCGTGGATAGCGAATTACTGCCTCACGAAACGATGATTGTTCCATCTTCTCATACCACCTCTCATGGTGGCCATTATGATGGAACTATATTTATTAATGATATATATTATATTTATTTACTCTCTATTCTTCTGTATTTTATATTTAATACATACCTTTATGCTTTTCATGTTGTGAAAATGTGATAATTTCATTTGAGGAAGTGTGGACTACCGCCCCCTCAAGTGATGTGACTCGTTCTTGCAATACATGGAATGTATAAAGAATGAAATTGATGAACTTATGTGATATATATAAAATATATATTATAATTGAATTATAATATGTATATATATATCTCTCATCTATTTTAATTCCATTAATGTGCCAAAGAAATGAAAGTAGCGTTCATGCGTACGTACGGCTTACCGTCTCCATGAACAGTACATTTCATTTCTTATCTCAAAATGTTATGTACTATTATAAGTACATATATATAATGGATATATATGTAATATATTACATCTAAATGATGGATATAATTCTGGAATTATAATATATATATCTCTCATTTTATTTTAATTCCATTAATATGACAAAAAATGAAAGTAGCGTTCATGCATACGTACGGCCTACCGTCTCCATGAATGGTGCTTTTAATTTTTTATCCCCTAATAATTTGGAATAGTATAAAATGAATATATACTGTATATATATTATATTTAAAACATCAATACTATTCTGGATATGATGTACCTATAACTACATGGAAAATTATCTTCCAAAAAGTTCAATTTTTACTCATGTACCGAACATCGAAAAAAACGTCTGATATGAACTCACTTTATTAACCAATTATTATAACATTATAATATGTGATATGAACTGAATAGTAATATTTAAAGTAGGTTTTTAATAAATTTTAAATTGACCAAATTTTATTATTCAGGAGATTAAAGAACGATCGAGTCATTTCGGACATGAGGTAAGGAAACCTACCCCTCTCTTTCTTTTAAAGTACACTCTTTTATGTCATTCCTTTTAAGCTCATATTTCTTATTATTGGGATGTTATTTTATATTACTATTACTATAATTTTTATTTTCATATGATGAGAGACCCTATTTTCTCTCATCAATCCATTTTGGAAGTTTTGATTGGCGCCGTTAGGCTGCCGAATTTTCGTAAGAGATCCAACCTCTCTCTTTCTTTTTAAGTACTCTCTTTTATGTAATTTATTTTAAGATCATATTTATTATGTTTGGGGATGTTATTTTATATTCCTCATACTGTACTTTTTATGTTTATATTATGAGAGACCCTATTTGATCTCATAAATCCATTTTTGGAAGTTTTAAGTGGAGTCGTTAGGCTACCGAGTTTTCGTAAGGGATTTTTCATCTCACTTTTATTCCCATGACATTTATGCTACGTTTGTCACTATTTCCTCTGAGTGTTGTATGTACTACCCATTATTATACAGTTTTTTTATTATAATTTTATTTATGGATATTTAAATCTTTATTGTATGACTCTTCTTCTATGGGGTGTACATTTTTAAAGTTACCCAACTCGGTAAGGGGACCTTTCACCCTCCTCTTTTTAAAAGTCTCCTTTTGTTATGTCTTTTAATTCAGATACTATTATGTTGGGATATGTTCTTATATATCCTTA
The DNA here is from genome assembly GCA_963277665.1 of Viscum album. Classification (NCBI taxonomy): domain Eukaryota; kingdom Viridiplantae; phylum Streptophyta; class Magnoliopsida; order Santalales; family Viscaceae; genus Viscum; species Viscum album. Next base: position 1,582,023,033 of record OY728158.1, on the reverse strand, counting down.
ATTATGTAAATCTTATGTCCAAGTTATGAGATACCATTTTCTATCTCATCAACTCATTTTATGAATTTTAAAGTGACGTCGTTAGGCTGTCGAATTTTACCAAGGGAACTTCTTAACCCAATTTCAATTACTTTGGGTTCAACATGTAGTTATTGAATATGTAATCCTTTGAATATGTGTGAATGAAATTTGATTGTTTTAAACTTAATATCCACTTGTATTGGGTGTATTTATATTTTTCACACATAATTATGAGATTGATTTATCCTTAATTTAATAATACCTTCTTTATAAGGGATTTCATCTCATTTTACATTTCTATTGAGACTTCATTGTTGTTATGCACCAATTCCCTCTTATATGGTGTATATACTATCCTTCGGAATATTATATCATGAATACCTTTATTCTCATGATATTATAAAGTTATGATTAAATGTTATTCCTCAATTATTGTATTCAAGTGTCTCTCATTTTGTTAAACACCCTTTAACTAAAATATAGTTTTAAATGTTTTAATGATTTATTCTTATAAATATTTCTCATTAATATCCATGTTTTCAAAATGGTTTTAATGATTTATTTATATGGATATTAATGGTTTAAAATTTTAAAAGCTTCAAAGTGGTATGGGACACTTTGATTTAAAAATATCTTTATTAAATGTTTTAAATGGTTTTGAAAATGGTTTTTAGAATGGATTCATTATTTCAATATCTTAAAATGTTATATTGTTATTGCAATGTGGGAATGTTATCTTTACTTTATGCTTAAGTTATGTTATAAGATTATGTTATGGTTCTTGGGCATGGTTATGAAGACGGGTGGTTCCGTGATAAACTATGGGGCGGGTGAGCCCGATATAGCTCTCCAATGCATTGGGTAACGCGAAGGAGTTAAACGTTAAGGTTTCTCCGAAGAGATTTAGGGAATATACTGTGATGGGTATTCCAAACATAACCAAGAGGGTTACTCCCTACGTAAGAATGTTATGAATGCCTCAAGTTACCTTTATGCCTTATGATTTATATGATTTATTCCTGATTTGATGAGGTATGTTAAAATTATTATGTTTTATGAGTAAAGTATGATTTCATACATGGACTAATGTTTTCTTTTTGTACTTTTATATCCCTTACTAAGATTTTTATGCTCATCCCATGTTTTTGAAATGTTTTTCACAGGACATGAAGTTGAATAGGGTCAAGGATGGGATCAAGGAAATGTCAGGTTGTCTAAAACAAGGAACTAGACATGACTCTTTTGTTAAAGAGTTTTTATTTTGTGAAAAAAAAATGGAAGCTGAGTAAATGTGTCTACATTGTAATCTTTGGAATGTAATGCAAGTTTTATGATCTAATTCTCTAAAACTATAAACCTGAAAATATCCCCAATGTGTAATCTTGTAATAACTCAAGATTAAGTAAGGTTTAAGGCTGGGCCCTGATACATTCGGTATCCTACTAGGTTTTATACTCACACCCAACATGATAATCTCGATGTGTGTGTGTGTGTGCCTTATGATCAAGGATTCATTAATCACAAGGGATCTATAGTAGGAATTTGAGTATGAGCTACAGTATAGTGTGAGGAAATGTTAGGGTGGACTTTGGGTCATATATATTTTTCAACATATTACTTACTTTATTCCTATTTTAGAAAATTGATATATCACATGTGGGGATCCTTTATTTTTCATTGTATTATATGATTTACATGCCTTATTCATATATCATGGTTATGATACACTTTTCCTTTATAATATTATCTTATTGAATAATTTTTTACCTTATTGTTTTTATTATAGTTTCTTTAGCATCCATTATTTCCTCTATTTTTTGTATATCACTAAGGGAATAGTCTCCCCATGATGCCACTTTGGCCCATTCTACTATTAAATAGCCTCTTACATATGGGGAGGCATACATGAGTTCATGTGGAACTACAACCCGAACCAAGTGATTTGGGATGGGGTGTTAGAAAATGCTATTAGAGGATCTGGTTTTCATTATTTTTACATGCTTTTTGATGTGGTAAATGTTAGATATGATTGATAGGAATTTGGAATGGAAATTATTTCAGTCCCTGGGTTGCATAGTATAGTGGACCTTTGAATTTCTAGGAGTGTTGGATTAATGTCCTTATTGTTCAATGATACTATTTATTTATTTCACCTCGAGTGATGCACATGATGTTAATATTCTGAATTATGGGATTTGGGGGGGAATTCATGCATCATTACTAGTCATGTATGTTCATATGTCACATGAATATTTATTACATTATATAGGGTTCAAGTATTTGTATACATAATTGTAATTGAGATTTTTTGATTCGGTGGTACATTATTGCTTACATTTAATTACCTGAACCTAATAATGTTACGTTGGTTTTGTGTATATGGCTATAACTAACGTGCATTTATAGAATACTTCTCTTTATCCTTTGTTAGTTTTAAAGGGGATGAACCTTTTGTTTGTTAGTGTCCCTTTAAGATGAGACCCTTGTTTTTTCCCTTGATTGAGCATGTAAACTATTATATAGATTTTGTAGATTGGTTTTTTGAGATTATCTAAGAGTTTGAATTTCATTTCAAAAAAAATTCCTCCTTATAAATTTCTGGTTGAACCACCAAGGGAAGCTAATAATAACCCTCATCTAAGGGGTAATTCCCCTGTTATACCACCTTCTATATAGGATGGTGTAGTAGGTAATCCTCATAGAGATTACCTAAAAATTGAGGCTATAGAAACTATCTATCCCATACACTTTTGGATCATTTTTACTCTAGTAGGATGATCTAAAAGGTCAATGGTTGACTAAGCCCAAAATATTCATCTCTAGAATCATCAACCTTCAAGGGATCTTGAGTCTCTTATAATGTTTATTTCTAAATAAACATCATTAAGAGGATATTCAATTTAGTGAATACTCTGGGGTATAGGAAGGTGAACCTTACTGATTTTATTATCTAAGGACTAGCTGAATGGTTGTGGCATTTTATGAATCAGACAAGAATATGTGAGTGGATGACATGGGAACCCTTTAAATACAACTTCATCAAGGAATTCTTTCCTGTTACACTAAAGCTAGAACACACTCAAGAGTTTAGAGAGCTTATAAAGAGGATGATGTCGGTAACTTCTTATTCTGCATGATTCATTGAGATTCGACATTTTTCTCCTTTGTTATTTGGATTAAGAAAAAAATGTCCATGATGTCTCATATTTATATTTGAACCAAGTTAAAAAATATTTTAAAGAATTTTGATTTGATGACTTATACTTAGTTTCTTCATAAATATTTCACTACTAAGAAGGGACTGGATGAAGATAAAGTTGCAAGTATTCTTTAAGTATTTAGTGGCCTGACTTATATATTTTTCTATGCTACCCCAGCAACATATTTATTTAATAGGAAGATTAAATTAGAGGAAATGTTCTTGGGAAGTGGATGATAGTCAGAGTAGAGTACGGGTTCTTCAACCCCCTCTATGGGAGATATTTTCTCTATTTGATACAATTAATTATGATTGGTACATTAACTAAAATACTTACTTAACCCTCCCAATAATTATCATTGGTCTGGTAATATCAGAAACCTTAAGTGGTTTTGTGTGAGGGATTCCCAGATGGGATCAAAGAGGTCATGAAAATATGTGGTATGAGAGTTCCAACAACACATATAGAATCCAAATGGGTTTATGAATTAGGTGATGCATAATCCTTAAGTTTGAGTCTACAGAGATGTCATGGGTAAATTTAATGCAGACGAAAAGATTCAAACCAATAGTAGATGGGGACCCAAGATGGTTTGATGTATGGTCCTAATAACTTCAATTCCCTATATTTTTTTATTTCATATAGAAGCTTCTCATACATATATATCTTCTTAAGTGGATATTTGGTTATATTTTGTTGTCATATTGTCTTTTTAATTTCATTCTATTAATAAACCTTCGGTAAATAAATTATATCCCCACCATATTTTCCCATAATGTCCAATAATGACTGATGGTTATGATCATGCATGTGATTTCAAAATTATATATATGTCTATCATCAATGTGTTACTTGGAATAAACTAATTCACTAGTTAGCATGAACACATCAACTATTATCTAATATGTGAATCCTTTAATATCACTAATGTATTGATGATTATATTGAATAGTGAGTGAGATGTTCTAGTAATCATATTGGGATAAGACCCTGGTCAAATTGGATTCATTACATTATAGGTGGCATCAATGATCCTTGAAATCAATCAGACAATGAAACCCACCTATTTTCATCATATGGAATATCTATAAAAAGATATATTTCCATAAGATTTCTTAGTGTGGCATATTAATAGTGGGGTTTAGTTTGAAATTTAACTTCTTCCTTGTGTGAATATTATATCTATTCCATCTTGCTACATGGAACCTATAGAGTTAAAAGATATGAAGGTGAAACATGAGTATCTATAAGAAAAATAATTTATCAGACTGATAACATATCCATAGGGTTCCTTATTGTTATTACCTAAGAAGTAATATGGTAGTATTGATATGTATTTGGACTACAAGGATTTGAATTAGATTACTATGAATAAAAAATACAAATTTCCATGGATTTAAAAAAAATTGGTTATGGAATCCCAGTAGTTCTCAAAGATTGATCTAGGATCTGGCTATCATCAAATTTCTATTAGGTTGTAAAACATACTGAATAAGGACATTAAAGAATATGTGGTTTTTATATGTATTTTTTTATGCTTTTTTGATGAATGATGCTTCACCAGTGTTCGTAGATGTAATGAACATGATATTTTACTTATACTTGGACTCCTTCTTCATTATATTGGTAGATTAAATCCCAATATATACAAATACCTTTAAATCACATGCTAGACACCATGATATTTTATTGATCATTATTTGCGGACATCATCTTTATGAAAAAATGTTGAAGTTTCACTTTTGGTTTCAATAGTTCTATTTCCTTGAGCATGGGAATTCTGAGGAAGGGATTTCGGTTCACCTCGTAAAGGTAGAGGTAGTAATTTCATGGGTATGGAATATGAACATGTTTGAGATTTGGAGTTTCCTTGGATTGGATAGGTACTATATACGATTCATTTAGTATTTTTCCTAATTTAAAGTTCCCATGACCGTGCTTAACAAGAAGGGGGTAATGTTTAAATGTATTGATCATTTTAAAGAGTCCTTCCTAGATCTAAAAATAATATTGACAATAGATCATATTTTTATTTTACCTAAACTTGGAATCCTGAATATAGTGTGTTAAAATGATTCTGGGATTTTATTTGGAGATATATTGATATAAAATTAATAGGTAATTTCTTATGGTTCTCATCATCTATGACCTCATGATAGGAACTATCCTACTAATGACTTGGATTTAATTGATGTGGTTTATGAATTGAAATTTTGGATACATTTCCTCTTTCATGATAGATTCATCATATATACATACCATGATATCTGATGGTATATATTCTCCTCAAGGGAATTGAAAAACATTTAGAGATGTTGGTCAGAGTTCCTAAGAAAATTTGACATTGAGATTGTGTGTTTTCCTGGAAAATGTAATATAGTCATATATTATCTTAGTAAGATGGTATGGAAACATGGATAGAGAACTTCAAAATTAGATTTGATGTAGATGGAAAAACTAGATGACTAGATAGTGGGAATCACTGAGGATTGGATGTAGTGTCTTTTTCAGACTTTGTGATCATGTCCTCATTGGTAGATAGAGTATATAAGAATAATGAGTGTGATCCAAAATGTCTCATGATGTTTAAATGGTTGGAAATATATGAATTTTTTTGGGATGGACCTTAGATGGATATGATGTGCTCCATAATTTTATGGAAGAGGAGTGATTACTTCTTCCATAATATAAGATATTATAAGGGACACTCATTCCTCATAGTGAGAAGTGAACCTAGGGTCATCAAAGATGCATCATGTTCAAACAATGATTTTGGTGTCCTGGCATGAAGAGTGGAATTATAGTCTCTTTCTCTCACTTTTTGACATATCAGAGGATCATGGTTGAGCATCCTTGACCTGGTGGGTTACATAAGTGACTCTCGGTGCCTATATGGAAGTGGTATAGAGTGGTTATGGACTTCATCATAACATTTCAAAGGAATCCAAGAGTTTGAAATATCATATTGGTTATATTTGATCAATTAAACATTGTGGATCTTTTCATACTGATTCGAGAGACTCATTATCTTGATGATCTATGAAAACATTATATTTAAGAGATTGGGTTTCTACTTGGAGTGACATTGAGCAGAGTATCTGATATGGATTCTCTGTCTACTTCATGATTTTTTAAAGTAATATATAATGTGATAAGGATTCATTTCATGTTGAGTATAGTTAATCTATCACAGACTAATAGGTAGTCTTGGAGAACAATTCAGACATTAAAGGATATTATTTGGACATGTGTTATGGATTTTTATAGAGAATTTAATGCTCATTAAGCCTTAACCAAATTCATATACAATAATAGTTTCAAATTTTCAATTAATATGTATTTGTTTAAAGATCTATATAGATAGAATTTTCATTCAATACTATGTTTTCATAAGATGGTTGAGTCTTCGATAGTTGGGACAAGTTTGATATAGGAGACCTCAAAATGGGTGCATATGATTCATTAATTTCTAGTTACTTCTCAGTGTATATGGTGATCATATTAAAAATTAAGGATATTACCTTTGGAGTTTTTTTTTTGAGTGGATGGATCATCTTGTCGATGTCCCTTTATTAGGACATCATTGATTACAGAGGCAAGGGAAATTGGCACTGTGATTTTAAAGACCATTTTTTTATCATCGAAAGCATGCGAATAGTGGATTTTTAGTCGGTCAATCCTCCATGATATCAATTTATACACAATACATTCCATATTTCATAGATTTAAATTTATAATCAAAATCCTATGCATATGATTGACTATGAGGATGTTGAGTTAGAACCAGATAAATTGAATGTGAAGAGAACTATTTAAAATATCGACCAAAGTGAGAAGGTGTGCTCTGTGGAAAGAAATATCCACTTTTATATGTTATATGGTAGATTATTAATATCCTATAAGATTATAGGGAGTGTGAATTATATATATGGATGAAATGCATAATGTTTTTCAAAAAATACCCTGGAGATTCTTCTTAAGGATGAAAAATTGTTAAAGGGGATTTATAACAATCTGAATCTTAGGTTGTGGTTTGTTTTAAGATCTAATGTATCTTTTAAAATTTTAATTAAATGATTGAGGCATGTTTAAGTTGTTTAGGAACTAGAATTTATAAATTCATGGTAGTTGTATTATATTTTGTGGATACATTATAATTTTAAGGAGTGACTGGAAGTTTCACGTTGTGAATGGTTTATTAGAAGATTCAAAAGAAATTAATATTGAGGTAGTTCACAATGTGAAATTACATTCATAGTGTATATGGATTTTTTCCTTGTAATATTTTTTTCTTTTGGATTTTTTGGCTATTTTTCTTAAGGGTCTGTGGCATGAACCAATCAATTGTGGTGTGAATGTTCAAGTGCCTGAGGTTTTCATGTTTTGAATTCCACATTCACACTATGAATGTGTATTATTAAAGGTATTCTATAAATTTTGGAGCCCCTAAAAATTTTAAAATCTTTATATATTTTCATTCAAACCCTAGTAAATTCCTAGGAGGTTTTGGCTCTCTCAATCTCCCTTCTTCAAAGCCTAATTCTCGGATCAATCCTATGTTTACAAATCGGTAACTTCCATCCATTCAATCCCAATTAACTTATTCCTAATATAATTATCAATATATTATTTAAGTCAATAGGATATATATGTTTTTATACATGATAAAACAATATAATTATCAATAATTTGTAGAAATAGAGACCATATTTATAGAATTGGAATCTAATTCTCATTTAGTCCTAAGAATATAATGGAAGCGGATCTTCTAGGGGATCATTGATGTGTAACAAACCTCAGGTGTTGATTTGATACATTGGAACATCATTTAATTTTAGAAAGTGAGTCCTCACCTTATAGGTCATATTTATATGGGTGTTTGCAATGATTGTGTGGTGTTTGTGTGTATACCTGTGAGAACTATGCTTGATATGATTTGCATGTAGTGTGTGTGTGTGGCCCCATGGGACCTATGCTATAAATAATTTTCATGTGGATATTTTTTGGATATATGGATCTTTAATGAAATCAAATAGTAATAAACTAACTTATTTTAGAATTGTGTATTACATATATAGTTTCACTCTCTATGAAATTTAGTGACCTGGTCTAGCAATTCGGGATAGTTTCTCCCTGTGAGGGGGAATGTATATGATCTAATTGATTTCTCAAGAGCCATGATATTGGGTCAACATGTGACATGAAGGATTTCTCAAGGGCCATTATTATGGTTCAATTCATGGTATGTGGTTTTCCCAAAAGTTTTGGGAGTAGGTCGATGTGTGGTGTGTGGCTTTACCCAAAGATATAAATTGGGTCAGTCTGAGTATATCCATTAAAGGTGAGAATGGGTATCCCTTCTAGGGTATGTGGATAAATGATTGTTTGAATTAATATATCAGGTCAACATATTAATTTTCATATGGAATGGATCCATATTAGGTAGAGTTGGCTTTCAATTTCCTGAAATATGCATACACATGTGTGATTTTATTTTCTTTACTTACACATTGATTATTTCCATGGAATGCACTTGTGTATATTGTACAGTTCTATTAATCACCATTAGTTATATCCTATTGGGTTTTATAATCACACCCACATGTTTATCTTAGTGTGCATGTAGATTTTATGATCAGGGGGTCTAATTATGGGAAAGGGGCCTATGGTGGTCAGTTGGGTAGGATCTTTAAGAAAGTGTGAGGGGATGGTGGGATAGACTTCGGGTCTAAGATGTTTCATCACATGTTACATGGTTGTTTTCCCCAGTTTTAGTACATTTATTTTTCACATATGGGTATAATTTATTTTTCATTGGATTATATGACTCACATTCCACATTTTTATAGCCTTTCATTGATACTCTTATCCTTTATACTATTTTCTGATGAATTACAATTTTCCCGTATTGTTGTTATTTTTTGTTTATTTTATTTTATCCTCTTATGTTTATCTTTTACTGAGGGAACAGTCTCTCCATGATGATTCTTGGTCCATTAACACTAGTCATTACCCTCTTGAGTATGGGGAGGCATGCATGAAGTTATAATGAAATCATTATTAAACTTGGTGATTCAGGTTGGTGTGTTATGCTATGTTATATTTAGTAATAATGTTTAGAGGAATATTATTGGAGTTGGTTTAGTTAGAGATCTAAATTATATCATCACTAATAAAATTCTATATTATTAAGGATTAAATTATAAACTAAAAAGTATATCTCAACATTGTGATGATGGTTATTCGATTTATTTTTTAATAATGCATGTTTAGTTATTAAAAATAAATTTCATAAATTTAGAGCACCTAAATCATAAATTTTTTACACTATTGATCTGAATTATTTTTTTAAATAGAATTTTATCAATTTGAATGATGAAATTGATGAATATTGGATTTAGAATAGAAGTATTGGAATTTTTTTGCTTTTTAATAAAATTATCTAATAAATAGTAGAACTTGTTTCTCAAAGATTTCGTAATAAAGTAGTTAAGTGTTGGATGTATCCTTTTCCTAAAAGGTATGAACCATATATTTCAATATAGTATAAAATTTCTCTTAGTTTAATTAATGTCCCATAATATATTTTTTTATTATTAGTATAAATTAGATATTATGTGTTTTTTTCATAAGAAAACAGAGCTTACTAGTTATTCTTTATACAAAGTGATGTTTTTGAGAACTTTAAAGAAGTATTCGAGAATAAATTTTTATTATTTAAACGAATCTATATTATAATAAATTTTAATTTTCATTAGTTTCTTTTATCATTTTAAAATAGGGAATAGAAGCCCTACTACTAACCATCAAGAAGAATGTGGAAAATATATGTTATGTCTATGAAAAGGATACTTAATTTATACTTAATAGAGTATAAGATATACAAAAAAGTTATTTTTAATCAATAACTTAATTTTAAAATGAAATTTTATCATAAAAAAGGAAGAGTGGAATGATGGTATTATGTATAGAATAATTAAAATCTGGACAATTAATTATTTTTACAAGGTGAGGTTTTATTAACAATTTTCCTTTCATTTAACGTAACATTATATTGATAATGAATAATAAATATTTTATTTTTTTCATTGATATCTTTTTTATGACTCTCACTTTTATAATGGGACTAAGTTAAATCATTTATATGAAGAACTAGCTGATTATTTCTCAGATTTTTTTTATTAAGTTTATTTTTATATTTTCAAAGTATTTATTATTATTTTAACTTTTAAATTTTAATGTAATTTTATTTTTAAACAAGTTATGATTAAATAGTTATTAAATAATTATATTTCATGTTTTACTATTAGAAGTTTATATTGAATTGTTAATGTTTTGTTGTATAAATTTTTTGGGTATTATAGTTTTTATAAAAAAATATTAAAAAAAATTATAAGTGAATTTATATTTTTAAAATTTATGGATTTTATTTATACCCTATATTTAAAATTTTAAAATTTAAGTTAAATTTTACAAAATATTTCCTTCAATATATTGTACATTTAGTATTTTTAAAATATTTTTTTATAAATTTTAAATATTAAAGAAAAAATGGATTTCAAATATATAATCATTATGTCAGAATTATATAATAAGATCCATTTTATTTTTGGTTATAAAGGGTAAATTACCTAAGTGAAAAATAGTTATTGTGGTGGAAACAAGAATAAAAAAAATTATAACCTTAGTGGTAAAAGTATTAAAATGTTAAATAAATGCACTAATTGAGTGGTGGAGATTTAACTCAACCTTATCTCTTATTAAATCTATTAATTCCCAATTTTGGATCCATTTTTCTTGAGAGGGAATTTCCATTATTGAAAATTCTCTGGTATTTACAAAAAATATACCCATTTCTCTTATAATACAATCACTCCCCTCTTAAATTCCTATTAAAAACCCATTCATTTCATACCAAACTCTCCCCAACCCCCTTTTATATACTCATATACATTGTATGATGGATCTGGTCTTCTTAAAAGATCATCCCTAAAAATATTAAACCCATTCCCAAAAGAGATAATCCAAGAAGTGAGGTATAAGTTCCTAACATATCTTTCTATTTTCAATTTAGTTATATTGTTTTATTCTTCCTAAAATCACATTTTATCATATAAAAATGATATAATATGAGTGAATATTATACTTTTATGTTATTAAATAGATGATAAAATCATTAACCACCCTCCCCTTTTCTGTTAAGAGAAATGAAAACGTGAATCATGCGTTGTCCAGACTACCACCTCTATAAATAACTGTGTTTCATTTTCCTTCATGTAAAAACATGGATAGTTTTTGTTTATATTTTATTATTATATATGATATTTATATGTAATATATAGAATTAATATGTTTCATTTTGGATATCAAAGAAACTATTGATCATTATAAGACAATCAGTCGATATCGGTAAATAATCTAAAATGAGTTCATTACCATTTTCTTAATCAAGGAGCATAACTAAAACTCTCATGTAATATAGTTAAAACATTATAATTATTTTAAAGACATAAATTTCAGTTCCTTTAATGGTTTTTAAATGATGATATTTAGCATAAAAAGGAATCTTAACACTACTTTTACAAACCTAGTTCAAAATGAGCATGATTATTAACATCATATATTGAAAAGATATTACAACAATCTAATACAAGAAGTGAATTTTTTTAATGAAGAGAATAAATGGAAATGTATTTGAATAAGGTTATAAAATAGTTGTGTAATATTTTTATCTTTATAATACATTAGGTTAAATGAAATTTAGGGAAACCAAGGGTTGTAGTAAGGGACATAGTAACTCAAACTCCTTTCTTTGAGTTATACAATTCCTTATTGAACATTAGTGTTCCATGAAATTCCATTATGAATGATTCTCTATCTATTTAACTAGGTAAAATTATTTTTTGAACCAAATCCATTTTCATGAATATTTTAGTTTTCATTTTTCTTAAATAAAAAGGTGGATTTTTAACACTAGACTCGTATATATGACTTTTATAATGATGAATAAAAAATGTTTTCCAAATAATATTTTTTAATGATTTTTAATTTATGATGTTATAAAATTTATATATTTTATTTAACCTATTTAATTTTTTTTGGATTTTGGTGAAATTTTAATGATTTCTAATTATATTTTTTATGAAATCCATTTTATTTCCATTAGTTATTTATAAAGAGTGAATGATATCTATTTATATGTTTTATAAAACCAATTTTAATTCCATGGGTACTTTAGGATTTTTTAAGTGATTTATTTTTAAGTGGAACATGTAATTATTGTTGAATTATAGGTGGGGTCCTATATCAGATTCTAATGAATTTGTTAATAGTTTATCTCTCATTATATAGGTATTTTTTAGTATATTGTAGTTGATAATAAGAATGGGCATTAATGTTGTGTCTCATGAAAGTAATGTTTCTATATGTTAATGTTTGTTCCACAGTTAATATGTGTTACTCATTATGATCATATACTCTCAATATTTACGATTTATGTTAAATTATTATAATAAATGTTATATCTATTTTGTTTATTTGTTAATATTTTGTGGATTTGAATTATTATTCCTTGTTCATTGAGTCTCACATATATTTCATTGTTATCACTCATGATGTTATGATATTTCTCTTTTGATTCTATTTTTACTTATTCTTATGATCCCATCCCTGATGAAATTTTTATTCAATACTTACTAATAATTTGATCTCAACCATTTATTTTGTTATCATTACCCAAGTTATGAGTATGAGTCTTACTAAGGAGATGTCTAGAAGATTATCTAGAATTTAGCCTCTAAGAAAAAATGATTATGAGTTTTATAAAATAATATAATTATATATCTAGTCTCTAAAGACACTAAACTTATCATTACTTGGGATATTATTACCTATGAAATGTAATGTTTTTAATTAGGTAAAAGATATAAAATAAAGTAATGTTTTGATTTTGTCACTAATATTTATTTGTTATGGATTTTTACATAATTATTTCCTATTTAATGAAATTAAATTTATGGAATAGTATTACTATTATATTATTTTCTGAACTTCACCACTAGTTTGAAAAAAATTGAATATAGGGAGATGTTCCTAAGGATTGTAGAACTTGATACCGGGTAATGTGGGCTTCGTATTTAGTACACACTAGCACAAAAATAATCTATAATGACTATTTATTAATATAAATTTTATAAACAAGTGTTACTAATTGTTTTTAAAATCAGTTATTTTAAAACAATAATTAAAAATAAGGGTTGAGTATTTTTCATTGGTTATAAAATAAATAGTTTAAAATCCTAGTTTTTTACATTGGTTGTGTTAATAACTGAAAAATAATACCCTTAAAAAAGTCTAAAAATCCAGGCTTAATTTTTCTTTTGTTTGTCCTATCGGTCCATCCAATGTTTCTAACAACAACCCTAATATCCACTCTATGAGAAATGATCCCCACCGACTAATATATCTATCAACCATTATTGATCACCATTTTTAATAATTTCCCTGCATATATTATCTTTACCTTACCCTATCTTATGGTTTCATCCATTTTTAGATCATATTATATAAATCAATGAAAAATCCTATTGATTTCTTATTGTATATTTTGTAAACTCTAATATATATAGATATATATTTTTAACTACATTATTAATAAAAAAAATTATAATATTATTCTTATAATACCTATCAGAAATTTATGTTTTTTGTTTGTTCTGTAATCTGGAATTGATGATGTCATTATATTATTTGTTAATAATTTCATTTTTAGATCCATATTGCTTCTCTATGAGTAACCTCATTTTATTTTTATTATAGAATTTTATATTTTTTAAAAATATATATTTTTTTCTATATGTAAATTTCAATACATCTATTATTTAGATTTTTAGTATTTTTTGGTAATTCCAAATGATAAACTTTTTTGTTTGTGTTTTAATTAATTTACATGTGTAGTAATTTATTATTATTACAGATAATTTTATTCTTATATTGATGAAAAAAATTCATGGATTATTAAAAAACACATTTTTAATATATATGATATATAGGAATATATATATATATATATATATATATATATATATATATATTCTTTCATAATTTATATTCAATATTATAATTTATATCTTTTCATTTTATTAAAATATGTTTATATTTGTATATATGAACATTTAATTAGTTTATTTATCATTTAGTAAATAAATATGAATAGTAATTTATTTTTAATGTTATTAACAATAATGGTGATATTATACATGGTGTTATTACTATTAATTATAGTGTTGATATTATTAATAATTTTGTAAATATTTATAATATTAGTCTCACTTTTACTAATTTTTTTTGAATTGTTGATATTATTTATATTAATATTACTATTAATTTTTAAAAGGTTATTATTAATATTAAATAATTTAATATTAATATTACTTGTTAATATTATTAATATTAGTGTTTATATAAATATTTATGGATATTTAATGAATTTTAAATTTATAAAATAATTAAAAAACACAAAGATATATATATAGTATAAAATATAAAAAAATTATCATTTTATCTTCTTATAAATATCAGTATTATTCATGTAATTATCATTATTTTTTATCATTAATATTATATTTATTTATTATTATTATTTACAGTGATTTATAAAAGTAAATTAGAAATTATGATATTAAAACACAATAACATATATTCAATGCATAAAATTTTTGATAGGTGTTAATGAATTGTATTTTCATTACTAAATAGTGGATAATTAATTAATATGGGGAAAGGGTTAATTATTTTTTTAAATTTTATAAATGAAATATTTCAAAAAATTAATGATTTTTATATCCATGCATTACGTGTTTAAATATGAGAAGGTTGAGAAGTAAAGAAATACAAGATCATTTACCATGAAATGGTTTTAATCCAATTAATAGTACATGAATCTTATATAGTTGAATTGGGAAGAATTTATAATCTAATGATGATGTACATTTTCAACATGATAATTTTACTCAAATTATAGAAATAATTTATGATATTCAAGTGGAAGAAATTGATATAAGGATGATAATTGAGATCTAACATAGGGATTATAAATACCCTCTATATTCAGGCTATATAAAATTTATATTTTACTCAACTGTTTTAAGATTGATTAACTTTAAAACCTTGAATGGAGGAAGTGGAACTGGTACAAAAATAGTTTTTTACATCGGTTATTTTTTCTTTTTCACGTCGGTTTTAGACTGACGTGTTTGCGAGCGACGTTAAAATTATTTTTTTAAAGTCAGTTATTTATTAAACGACGTTATAAATATATTTTTCATGATTTTTCACATCGGTTATTTAAAAACCGACATGAAAGACCGTACATTTTTTTTTTAAAAAAATGACATTGAAACTCTATATTTCATGTCAGTTATTTAAAAACTGACGTGAAAGACCATTCATTTTAAAAAAATGATGAATGAACTCTATTTTTCACGTCAATATTTAAACAACCATCATTAAAAGGAATTTTTTACGTCGGTTTTTTAATAACTGATGTGAAAAATGTTAACCATATTGTAGATAACTTTGTGAGCTTTGATTTGATAGGTCGTAGAGCAAATATGGAGTTACAGTTCAAAATTTATGACTATCAAAAGATTTATATTTTTTCCGAGGAAACATCGAATGAGCCAATGAAAACTTCGACTTAAAAGGATTTGTTGAATTAGAGGGAGTATTTTTAGTTTTACCCAGATAAGAAACATTATTATTCATTATAACAAAATAATAATCATTAAATCGTATATGAATTAAGAAAACTAATCATAAAAAACATAAATCATGGGAAAATAATAACGAATGCCTTGATGAGATCACGGAGTGAAGAACTTCATCTTAAAAGAATTTTTTCAATCCAAATAATGAATTATAGTTTTACCAAGATACGAACCATTATTATTCATTATAATAAAATAAGAATCATTAAGTGGTATAATAATTAAGAAAAATAATCATAAAAAACATAAATCATGGAAAAATAATAACAAATACCTTGATAAGATCACAAAAATGATGAAATAATAGATTCATGATGAAGATCAAACGAGTCAACCCGGTTGGATGCTGATGGTTGAAAGAAATTATCGTAAAAAAATTTAACCATATGTGCATAATGAAAACATATAAATGATATGGTAAAAGAAAACGCGGTATTAAATGTTTTAGGCGGCAATCAAAATTTTCAATTTCACACTATGAAAAATTGAAATTCTGTGTTGGTGGGATAAAAAACATATCATTCACTTTAGTTATAAAAAACCAACGTGAAAGTTAAAATTTTGAATCGCGCCAATAATGAGATAAATTTTTTTACAATGCGTCATTGAAATTTTCAATTGCCGCCTAATATTTCATATTTTTTTACAACGCGGCATTGAAATTTTCAATTTCCGCCTAATATATTGTATATTGAGATTTTATTTTCAAGTGATTTTTTCTGATTTTTTACATTTGTTATTATATAACCGATGTGAAAAATAAATTCTTATGACTTTTTCACATCGGTTATATAAGAACCGATGTGAAAATTACATTTTTATGAATTTTTCACATCGGTTATTAAATAACCAACATGAAAAATAAATAACAAAAATGCATCTAATTTCTTAATATTCTGGTTCAATGGTCCTGGAGCTCAAATGGAGTTATGGATCATGAGTTATAGCCATTGAAATTTGATCACCTATAAACGAAGTCTAACGGACTGTCAACTTCTTATGGCCATAAATTTTGATCCATAACTCCATTTGTGCTCCGCGACCACTCAAAACAAATCCCGGAAAATTATCTACATGTTTGTAATCATTTTTGATGTCGGTTATTTAATAACCAATGTGAAAAATTACTTTAAACGTTGATTATTTAATAACCGACTTGAAAAATTGAATGAAAGTTTATTTTTCATGTCAGTTATTAAATAATTGATGTTAAAAGTCATTTTTTACGTCGTTTATTAAATAACTGACATACAAAATGTTTACAAATATTTATATAATTTTCTAAGATTTTTTTTGATTGGTCGCAGAGCTCAAACGAAGTTACGGATCAGAAGTTATGGCCATCAGAAGTTGACATTCTTTAAGACTTCTTTTAGAGGTGATCAAATTTCGATGGCTATAACTTTTGATTCGTAACTCCGTTTGAGCTCCGGGACTTGTCAAATAGAATATTAGGAAATTAAACACATGTTTTTTATCGATTTTTCACATCGGTTATTTAATAACAAAAGTGAAAATGTCATAAAAAGGTATTTTTCACATCGGTTCTTATATAACCGACGTTAAAAAGTCATAAGAATTTATTTTTCACATCTGTTATATAATAACTGACATGAAAAATCAGTGAACATTGCTTGAAAATAAATTCACAATATACGAAATATTAGGCAGAAATTGAAATTTTCAATGCCGTGTTGTAAAAAAATTGATCTCATTACTGGAGCGATTCGAAAATTTAACTTTCACATCAGTTTTTTTAAAACTGAAGTGATAAAATCATTTATTATGTTGGTTATTATATAACTGGTGTAAAAAATTGGCTTTATCACGTCAGTTATTTTATAACCGATGTGATAAAGAAAGATAATTGATTTATCATGTTAGTTATTTTATAACCGACATGAGAAAGTGATATATTTGATTTATCACATCGGTTATAAAATATCTGATGTTATAAATCAACTTAATGCATTTTTAACATGGCTATATTATAACCGACATTATAAATCAATTATAAGGCTTTTCAGGTCAGTTATAAATAACTGACCTAAAAATGACGACATAAAAAATGTTTTTTCTACTAGTGTGGTATGTGTTTTAAAAAATTATTATGTCTATTCAAAGTACTGTTCATAAAGACAATGATATAGCATATATAAATTTAAAAGAATAAAAATCTTATGTGTGATTAGATTTGGGTAAAAGAAGATACATCTTTATCCCAATTATTTTGTGTTATATATGAAGGAATATGATGATATTTTAGTGTTTCCTACATAATGGGCATCTTATTATAATTTGAAATAAAAATCATATGTTTATTTATCTATTATGCCAAGTACTAAGACTCATACTATGGAAATTTGTTTTCATCCACTAATAAATTTTTGAAAATATTTACATGAAAAAAAAATGTTTCAAAAAAGGTTATAATGGAATATATATATGAGTGAATAGATGATATAAAATTTCATTATCCTACTAATTATCCAAAATGGAATAAGATTGATAAAATATTTCTTATATTTATAAATAATGTAGTAAATCTCATACTTGGACTATGTATATATGGAATGATTACATGTCGAATATTTATTAAAAAACATAGTTTATAGAATTATTTTTTCGTAATTTACAACATATGTTCTGATTTTTTTATGATGTGAAAATAATATCTGGGGTCAATATTGATGTTTAATTCTCATCACAAATTAATGGTTTTAAACTCTTAAGGGAGGAAGGTATCATTGTAAAATTATTATAAAAAGCAATACTTTCAATTTCATGAAATTATTATCTTAAATATAAATGAATTCATAGAATATCAAATTTTTTATGGATGCAGTTAATGTGCTTGTATCACTATGACATCATTGGGAGAGGTAGGGGAGAATATATAATCCATTTTTATTTTTATCAATTATTATTAAACCACAATGGATGGTTAAATCCTTAATCCACTTTTCTTATGTCTATTATACATACCTCATATAATACTTTAAATTTAAAGACATAGAATATAATTATTTAGAATGTTTGGTATAAAGACCTACACCATGTCATGTAAGTTATTTTCCCCAACACAGATTCTCTACTATAATAATTTTAACAATTACATGTTCAATATTTATTCATTCCATATATCTCCTAAATCTTTATAGGAGGTTCTTCGTACTGAATACCGTAATGATACCATAATCCACACTACCCTTATCTAGAATCCCCACTAGAGGCTTCTTCTCCGGAATCACACAAGAGACTTATCCTACTCCAAACTCCAATAGAGAGACTTCCTCCATTATTCAATTATTGATCCATTGCTAGATAATCTATTTATATTCCACCATGATGTTGTTCACTCTGAAATTATCATATAACTATTCAAGAACCTTTGTATCTCATAGGTCTTTCCCAATTATCTCAGATCACCTGCATCTGATCATTTTCATCAGTGCAAAAAAGGCTTGAGAAATTCTTCTTTCTTTTGATGAAGTCTTCACTACACATGTATTTTCGAAATTCATGCACACAAATTATTTAACAATATTTTTTCAGTAATAATACATGCATAATGAAAATAATTATCTTCTTTCTTCAATTATCAATTTAATTCCAACTTTCATACAATAATTCATAGTACATGAACACTTCACAAAACCAATGATAATTCTAACTATTTTATTGTCCTTCTCAAGTTAATTATTTAATATCAAAATATCTCATAAACCCTTAAATAATATCCTTCTATTTTCCTTTCCTAATAATGAATTATTTTAATGATGTTATATAAGTTTCATGTCTTGTATGGAGTACATGAAAACTTTATCTCTCGTTTCCTTTATGTTACCAAGTAGGGTTCATGTGAATTGTCCTCCTTCAATAATAATATCCTCATGATATCCAGGTATGTCTTGGGGGTTCTCATACTTTATTCATGTTGAGATATCACATGGTGATCTAGGGTTCTTTACAAAAGGGATTCACGTGACTAAGGAACTGTCCATGGGTTAGTCCATGTGAAAAGTGTTCTCCATAGGTGATGCTCCATATGAAAATGTATTGTCTATGGGTTCCTCTCAAATGTCTTTGTGTAATTAGGTAGTTCTTCATGAGATCGAATTCATGTGATTGGATCTTGTGAAGCCTATTCCTTAATGATAATGAATCATGCAGGATCATTCTATTCTTCATGTGATCATGTCTCACACATGTTTTGTTTCAAGTAGAAACGAGAGATCTCTTTGAAGTCTCATATAGCAGGAACCCTTACCCCTTGAAACTGTTTATATAGGAATATTTCCACCACTTACCTGTGATAAAATTATGGTTTCCTTCATAACCAAAAATTCATTGATGTTATCAAAATACAAAATATTACGGTGTTCCTTTGAATTCTGAAAGACTCGGTTTCTTGAACCTCATGAAATACTTAAGTGATTATGTGATTTTCATGATCACTTCACTGATCATACGATGCCTCAATGAATATATCACACTACCTTAGTTATTATCAAAATTCTTTTATTTGACATCACTTGATGGCTTAGTGGAAAACCTCTTGATACTCTCGAAAAGTCCATGTGATTATTGTTATAAAATATGGAAGCTATATACGATCAATGTTATGTTATTCTTTATTTCATGGAATTATGAGATTACAGTATCACGTTGTGTGATTCGTAGAACATCACAGGATGCCGCTTATTTTTTTTATTTTTTTTATTGTGATGACTTATCACAATGTCATTGTTCTTTGAATAATCAACAAATATTCAAGAATATGTTTTATGCATGGATTGTATCTGATTGACCTTTCATCAATCCTTTGCCATGAAGTTTATGGATGGTCATTATGTTATTGTTGTTTTTCTCAAGATCACATGAATATTTGTTGAAGTTCAATAGGTTGAGGATGATTCCCTTTATATATACGATGTGCGAGATCCATCAGATGGATGAGATCTGATTTATCAGGTAATTCATGTGATATCCATCTTTTTAATGATGGAGGAAGAGTAGTGTGCCTCTCATGTACAACATCAAACATCAGCACCTTATTCATCTGTTTAATAATAGCTAATTTTTTGTTACCCATTCATGTAGGAAGTAGGATATCAATACCCACATACACATTCACACATGGACCTCACATGGTTTTTCCTGCTTACACATGCCCACCAGCCCAACAATCCTTTTTGGTCCATCCACCTATGTGGTTACATGGGAGATAGATGTTATGGTCCTACTCACTTCTGCCTCTATACCAAATTTATATACTAGATCCTCCACATGGTTGAGGTTTACAAACACATGTATGGGTGTGTGTTCATCTATGTGGCTTTATGGCTGGCCATATTTTTTAGTCAAACATTAATAATGGAGTTATCCAATTTCCCATTTAATAAAAATCCATATTATCAAATTACATCTTCATCATGAAAATATCCTTTTCATTAACCATATGAAAAATAAGCGATTATATTTATTCATGTCCAACAAAAATCATTTTCTGTATGGAAACATCACTTTCTCATGAAATCAAAAAATATTGCATGGAATTTTTCCTAGAGTTCTTCTTCTAAATCATCAAGAAAAATAATATTTTTTATGGTATTCACTAATTTCTCTTCTTTTCTTCATGAATGAATACAATTTCATGGTCTTCCACTTGTTAAATGTAATGTTAACTATTAATCACATGTCTTGGAAGTTGAATATCATTTCAATAAATCATCAAATTGGAAAATCATAATTGATCAAGCATGACATACAATTCCATCAAGTGAGTATATAACAATTTTCCTAGAATCATGACTTCATCCATCAACACATATTCACTTATTGACAAAAAATGAAATCTGGGATCCTAAATCTCCCCCTAGTAATTTTATTGTAAATATCAACTCATCTAATTCAAGATAATATATAGGGAAAAACTTCTACCCAATTTTGAAAATTAAATTCAATGGATTATTGGGGTCTTCTAAAAAACATGTTCTCCTCCATTTGATTATTAATTAGGAGTCACTTGTAAGAGAGGGATGATATCAAATGATCCTCAAGGAAAAGATCCATCAGTTGAACAAATCTAAGTATGCATGAACTAAACCTATGTATAAAATAATAGATATATAACAAAGGATGTAAAATCATTCCATAAACTACCATGCATCGGAAATCTTGCTCAAAAATTCTCAAATTTTCTTTTAGATATTGAAAACAATCAAACATATCAATGAAATATTAAATCATGAACACACTTCAACAAACACATCATAATGTTAAAGTGAGAAAGATATATCTCTCCCTTTTCTCATATTATAATCAACAAATAACTCCCCCTTAATTCAAATCAATAATACAATTAAGAATAAGGGATTGAAGTGTGATTGTCTTACTTCATCTCCCAATTTTACAATTAAATTTTGAATTTCCACATCCGCTATAGTGAACCTATTATTAATACATTATTATTACATAATTTTAAAGATAAACAACATAAATGTGTTACAAAACTAGGATAAAAAGGTTTAGTTTCTTAGGAAAATTATTACTATAAATAAAATTTAAAAAATAAAAAATAAAAATTTATTTAATTCCTTTTTCTCTAGCTTCTTATTATCCCTTGTGTTCTCTTTAGTATAAGTAATCACTTTAGGATATATATCAAAGAAAACGATGATCTAAATCCCAATAAGAGGATGAATAAGAGACATGAAACATGGGTGAGAATAATAATTATCATACTAATATAATAAAATTTTCATAATATTAATCAAGATAGGAAACATTAGAAAACGGCATGGAATGTGGAAATCCATAAAAATGAAACATCATGTCTTAGTGGTCAAATACCACACATAGCTGTGAAAAAATATATCATCATGTTCGTGCATATTTCATATTACCTAATGATATTAGACACATTAGAAAATGAATTAAAGTGCTATATAATTTCAGGTGCACCTGTCACATCATAACATTTACACACCCTATATAATTCGGGGTGCACACATCACATTAACATTTACATTATCAAGCATGTTACATAGATCGTATTAAAATAATGGACATAAAAAACCCTTTTAAATTAATGGTTTTCAATTAATAAATTATAAATTAATAAAAGTTGGAGTTCCCATGATAAGAAGGTAATAAGTTTCTTGGTATCAATCTTTATTGAAGAAGAAACAATCTCGTAAAAAGTTAAATCTGTGTTTTTTAGGTAGATTTCATTTGGAAAATTATTTTCATTTGTCATAAAAAAATATTGGAATCATGTGTATCCTAGAAAATAAAAATTAAGTAAAAATTAAGTGATATTTATAGAAAAATAAAGGAACATTCATACTTATAATGGGGTAAAAGAGGTAGAATCCAAATAAATAGAGTTGGGTTTGAGAATTCTCTTTACCTTATGTCTGAATTCTTTCTTCACTTTAATATCATGGATAATAAATTTAAATACATAAATTTAAAAAAAAAGATCCTTTTATACATGAATTTTATTAATTTATGTTTTATTAAGTTCATTTATGGAATTTTTGATGAGTTATATAGTTTAATTTCATCATTCAGAGTGTTCATTTTCTGGGTTTTCAGGATAGGTTCACTAGTATACATGAATTGAAGTTCATGTAAAATGGAAATAAATATAAAAAATTATTAAATGTTATTAATGAACTTATAGAATTTTAAATGATATGATAAATCATTTGGTTTTATGGTATGAGGATGAATCATTAGATAAAAGTTACTGATAATCATTTTAGGTTAATTTTGGTGGTTTTCGATCACAATGACCTCATTTTTTTATCATATATTATTATGTATATATATTAGATCCAGAATATAAAAATGATTATTACATAAATTTTAAGATATTTTTAACAATTATAATGGATTTATGACTATACTTGAAGGAGGTGATGGAAAATTAAAACATGTTATTCTTGAAGGTGATAAAACAGCACCTCAGAGACGACGTTTCCTTTTTTAAAATAAAAAAGGAGAAGAGAAGGGGTTTGATGATGTATTATTATATTGGACTAATAAAATTATATTATATGTATTTTAATTAATTTATCATACCATTTGGACTATGGTATACGAATAGATAATATGAAAATAAAATATCTTGAAAATAAATTAAAAGAAAAGAAAGAGGATTTTACCTCTTCAATCATTCTTCTTAAAAACCTCCTTAGGGGGGTTGTTTATGGTATTTTGTTGAGACCAAATACCTATGGGCGTGGGGGATGTGTTTGGGAAGATATTTTATCATTATTTGGAAAATAATCAAAGCTTTAGAGGAGTAAGGAGAAGAGGTACTGAGGGATGGTATTTATAGTGGAGGAGAGGGGTTTTTTCTCATTATTTTTTACGTTATTTTATTATTTTTTAAAAAGAAAAAGAATAGTTTGAGAATTATAACTAAATATACTAATATAATAAATGATATCTCTAGATATTGGGCTTATATCATCCATACATCATCTATGTCTCTATATTTAATGTATTTAGCTTTTATTGAAAATTATTGTGTTTTATTATTCAATAAAAACTCAAGTATTTTAGAAAAATACCAAAAATTAACCCTAAATTTTTTTTGTAATTTAGAATTCAAAAATGAACCCCATTTTATTAAAATAATATTTTAAATATGATAAATGTAATTTTTAATTAAAATCATCATTTACTTGTAGAATACCAATTTTAAAATAATAAACGATTTTATAACACTTTGAAATATTGTGAAAGGATTCATAAAATTATCTTATAATGATAAGAGAAACAAATATTATTTAATGAATACATTTTATGTAAATAAATTTCATTTTAAATTATTTTCATTGAAAAGTTATGGCTTACCAAAATACCAACACATAATTCATAATTTTAAAAAAAAATTGTTTACTTGTATTATATTATAATTATATCATATTTTCATTTATAAGATTCCTAAATTTTATCTATACTTTAATGGGTGAGGATACTATTCATTTGGATAGTTTACTATTAATAAGTTTTTTATTATTATTCATATGTTCAAGTTACTATTTTGACGGTATAGGCTCCTTAACTTCGAGAAATAGTTCTTATTTTATTCATTTTTCAGCTATAGAGTTTGTTTTGTGTTCTCAATGTTATTTTATGTGGTTTATATTGTATGAAATAATTATAAGAATGGAATTTACATTGATAAAATTTTGGATTGTTGCATTCTTATCCTTTTTAATTTTCACCCTCAAAATTTAGTTTTATATAAACATGTGAGATTATGTATCCCTTGTCACTTCTTCTGGTTCCCATGCTACCTACTCATACTTATGGTTTTTCCATAGTACTTTGACTAGGTGAGTAGTATTTTCATGCATAAATTTATCTCTATGGTCCAAGATCATCAGTGGATACTCCTTTTAGTAGAGGTCATTTTCCAACTGTACCATCTTCGAATTCCATACATGTGAGGGATTTGGTAGGTACTTCCTCAAGAGGGATACATGGAATACATTGTGTACCTGAGTCATGGTAGATGGAAGTGATAGTCTATAGGAATAATATTCAACATAGTCAAGAATATTTAAGGGGATTATGAACCTAAGAGTCAACTTTACTTTCTCCCCCAAATATTCTCCATATTCAAGAATTTTTTTTGTCGCTACATGTGTTAAACAAACATTCCTTTTGTTGTTTTGTAAAGAAAGAAAAACACTTCGTATAAAAAGATTCATTTTAAAAACCATAGAATGACATAAAATTCAAATGGGTTAATTATATACTCTATAAAAGTAATTTGGTTTATAACATCAAAATATGCCTCAATTAATGGACATTTAAACAAAGTCTCTTATCGTGAGTCTGAATCGTCACGTACAACAATTATATTTATCTTCATCAGTTGATCACCTTTGAAAAACATTTTAACACCTCTAAAGAGAATGTTATGTGTAAACTAATGCCTCAAGAATGTGGGTAGTGATTCTAGGAAGGTTTTTTGCCAGATCATGGCTGAGGCAAAAGGTTTTGGATGTTTGAGTAATAGAGAGGAATGGGTGCCTTTTTATAAAATAGGGGAGGGGCACCCATGAAATTATTCAAATTATTAAATTAATATAAATTCCATTTTTATAAAAAATGGTTAAAAACTCATTTATATAGAATATAAGATGACTATAAGTTTAAATATAATCATCCAATAATAATTAAAAAAGTTTTGGACAATTTTTAGTCCTTATCTTTTGGTTTTAAGCCCTTTTAACTCTTACCATTTCATCAAGTAGTTTACAACTTGGGAGTTAAAATAATTAATAAATAATTCCAAACAGCCAATTAATGATTCATTAAATACATTTGTAGTGTTATAAATACTTTTTTGTCAATTCTTGGATTTTTATAAATTTTATATCATTTAGTTAAATATTTTATAATTTAAAATATGAATTATGTGAATTTTGAAACTATTCACTACATGACTTTTTTAAAAACTATTAACAAGTTTATTTCTTAAAAACTACATTAACTAAATATTAATATGTCATAGTCATCTATAAAAGTCATGTATGTCATCAAATAGTTCAAATTATATTTATTTTAATATTATTAATATCATTTATTTGATTCTTTCTTTAATAAATCTATTACTACATCATTATTGTATCATACATAAATTTAATTATTTATTTAATAATAATTATAAATAAATTACCATGATGTAGGTAATATTTTTATCTTTTTAAGGATTATTAATAGTTGAATATATCACTAATATAACCCTATATTAAAATTGTTTTACTAATAAGAGGCTTGATTATGATATATTCGCCTTTACATTAAATTAAATGTGATAAATGTCATAATCACAACAAAGTGGATTACAAAGGCCAAAATTTAGGACCAAGGATTTTCTTGGTCGAAAATAACTCATCCAATAAGATTAGTGCATTTCTTAGGGTTGTTTATAATATTATAATATTATTTTTACCTTTAACTACCCTATTTAACTTTAACCGTGGTAAAAAAATAATAATGTTTCTATTCAAAAAACATTATTTTGATCATATTGGACCACATTTTTCATACTGATTACAACCAAGTATTTTAGTTTTTGAAAATTCAATTCACATAAGTGGAAAAATTAAAATTAAAATTAATCCCATTGTCGGAATGAGAAAATGGGTTTTTTAAGTAAACGTTCAAAAGTTCACATAGTTTTTATATTCAATTTTATTATGAAATTGATTCAAATGAACTAAATTGGATAAAATTATAAAAACTATATCTAACTAAACTTTAAAACCAATTAAAATGACAATATAACTATATAAATTAATTAGATGAAAAATCAGTTTTGAATAAAAATGCAGTGTTTTCACTATTCATTAAAATGTGAATTTAATCTGAAAAATATCAAAAATTTAATCAAAGATATTTTTTATGTCCCTCTTCTAAATAAGATGTTTATTTTGTCAGATAAAACATATAAAAGTGAAAAAACTAGATTTAAAAAGGGTTCTCTATCAAAAGGCTGTAAAACTACCATTTAAAAATATTAAAGTATTTTATGTTTAAAAATGGTTTTATTCTCATTTTAAGCGTATAAAATTTATTGAAAGAAAGTAAAAATATTTAAAAACGTTTATAAACATAATATAGTTAGTTCTGTTCATTCTGAATCATACAATTTCTAGGCGATAACTACCATTTAAAATAATAACATTAATATATTATTTTTCAGTGGAACTCAGTCTTGTGTCCAACATAAGAAACTGATACAAATTTATCAATGATTTCATAGGGTCCAATGAACCTTTGACTAAACTTCCCCTTCTTACCAAAATGAATCAGGCTTTTCCATAGACAAACTTTGAGAAAGACATGATCACCTACCTCAAACAAAATATCCTTCCACTGATAGTCCACGTAACTTTTCTGCATCCTCTGTGTTGTTCTCATGTGTTTCTAAATCAACTGAAATTTTTCTACCATATCTTCTACTAACTTTGGTCCCACCATCTTCATTTCTCCAACTTTATCCCAAAAATATGGATTTCAACAACACTTCCCATATAATTCCTAAAATGATTCCATCTATATATTGGAATGAAAAATGTTATTATGAGAAAACTAAACCAAAGAAATATGTTTCTTCCAACTTCTCTAGTAATCCATTGAACATGTAGGTAGAATATCTTCCAACATCTGAATTGTTTGTTCAAAATACCCATCTGATTAAGGATGAAAAGTTGTACTAGAATTTAATTCAGTACCCAATGACTTTTTAAGGCCTTTCCCAAAGTTAGTAGTGAACTTGGGATCATGATCATTTATAATGGATATGAGAACTAAATGTAACCTGATAATATGTTTAATATAAAACTGAAAAATTTGATCTAGAGACAGAGTATCTCAAATAGGAATGAAAGAGAAGATTTAGTCAATCGATTAACAATAACCCTGATCACATTGTTACCTCTAGAAGTTTATAGTAATCCCACTATGAAATCCATGGATATATTTTCTCATTTCCACTCTAGAAATGGAAAAGGATGAAGCATCCCTTTTGACAACTATCATTCTACTTTCACCTACTGACAAGTCAAACACTTCATTATAAAGTCAACAATATCTCTTTTCATTCCATCCCACCAGTAATACTCTCTAAGGTCTCAGTACATCTTAGTACTACCAAGATGAACTAAAATGGATAACTATGAGATTCACATAATAACTCTTTATTCAATTATAAAGCATAAGACACATGTAAACTCTTCCCAAATATCAAAACAAAATCTCTATTAATGTTAAATTCAATAAAATTTCCTTTCTAAACCAATTATTCTTTTTTTATAACTCACTGTTTTTCATTCTATGATTACATAACTCTATATGATAGATATGGTTTCACTGAAACCTAAAACAAAATAAAGAAATTTCTAGCACCAAAAAAATCCAATACAAAATTCATCAAATCATTTACCAAAGGATCTCGTTCCAAATTTATCATGGTTAATGTAACATTTCTTTCATTACTCAAAGCATCGTACACTTTATTTGATTTTCCTAGATGGTAATGAATCATGAAATCATAATCCTTGATTAACAAAAGACACACCCTATGTCTCGTGTCCAATTCTTTTTGAGTGGATATAGACTTAAAAATTTTGTGATCAGTATATATTTCACAATTTATTCCATACAAATGATGCCTCCAAATTTTTAATGCAAAAAAACAACAACATCTAATTCCAAACCATGTGTAGGGTAATCTAACTCAATAAGATCCAACTCACATGAATAATAAGAAATTACCTAATTATTCTTCATTATGACACAACCAATTCCTTTTAATGAAGTATATCTGTAGATAAAAAATCACCATTCCAGCAAGGTTGGACTAAAACTGGGGCATTTACCGAACATCTTTTCAATTCCTAAAAAAAGCATCACATTATTTTTTTTAGATAAACCTAACTCCCATAAATTTTAACATAGTTAGTGTTCTAGATAACCAAAAAAAATTCAACAAACATTTGTAAATAACCCACGAATCCACAAAAACTATGAATCTCACTGATATTGGTAGATCATGGACACTCTTCACCGACATTTGTTTTAGAACTGTTAATAGTTATGCCATATTTAGAAACAATATGACCAAGGAATGAAATTTTTTGCAACCAAAATTCATTCTAACTAAAAATTTTATATAGTTTCTTTTATTTTAAGGTTTTCAATACAATCCTTATGTAACTTTCATGTTCCTATGGACTTTTATAATATACTAAAATATCATCTATAAACACAACCAAAAACATATCCAAAAATAAATAAACAAACCCATTCATGAGATTCATAAATATAAAATGGGAATTAGATAACCCAAAGGGTATAACTAAATGTTTATAATGCCCATATTTTTTTGGAATGCTATCTTTGGAATGTAATATTCCTCCACCTTCAGCTGATGGTACCTGGACCTCAAATCAATCTTCGAAAGATATTGTGCTCTCTGGAGCTGATCAAACAAATCATTGATATGAGGTAATAGATACTTTAAATTAATAGTTATGTTATTAAAGGATCTATAATTAGTATATAGTCTCATAGAACCATATTTATTTTTCATAAATAAAATAGGTGCACCCCATGGTAAAGTGTTAGGTTGAATGAAACCTTTATCATGAAATTCTTTCAACTATTTTTTCAATTTCACAAATTATACTTGATCTATTTGATAAGGGGGTTTAGAAATAGGATTAGAATTGGGAACTAAATAAATAGTTAATTCATCCTCCCAATCAAGAACAATACCAAAATATTCATCAGAAAAACATCAGTATATTCATTCACTACTGGAATTTCACTGATCAAAACTATTCCTTTCTTTCCAAAAATATGAACTATATTACTTTCACTATCATATTTAATCAATCTCTCAGCTTCTTGTTATGTTATCAAAGGTATTAAATAATTTAATAAAACTTCCTTGTCTTTTCAATATATTTTAGAATGACAAAATAAAATACAATCCATACCAAAAATGATATAAAATTACACTATGGGAATTAAAAAAAGATTTGAAGGAAAATCCATTCCAATATGATAATAGTAATATTACCATAATTATTTGATCCATTAATACTTACACATAGATTTTTTACCAAAATTTATATATCACATTAGTGAGGAAATATTTCTAATTTAATTGTAAATCTCTAAGAAATAAGTGAATGTGAAGATCAAGTGGTAAATAGAGTATTGGAATATTTTGAAAAACCCCGTAACATACCTGTCACCAATTTATTTGATGGTCTCACATCAATTCTAGTAGTATCAAATGATTTTTTCATGCCCTTATTCTTTCGATCAAGTTGGTTTCCACCCTTCATAATTAACTTTGGACACACATTAGCATAATTTCCTAATTTATTCCAACTAAAACATCTTATCATCAGCTTTTCATTGCTTGCCTGATCATCTATTTTACAGTAATGAGCAATATGAATAGTATTTCAACATGGAAAGAACTTCCTATATTTTGAGAGACATTCTCCAGGATTCTCTTTACCAAAATTCTCAAAAAAATAAATTTATCTTTCTTATCTCTAAAAATATTTTATTAATACTTTCCCATTTCATTCCAACCAGTTCGCCTCTTTTTCATGCTCTCATGGAACATATGATCATCAAAAAACTCCATTTATACCTTCTTAGCACATCATAAATGTTTTTAATAGCTTTAAACTCAGAATAATCTAATGCCCTTTGATATTTTAAATTCAATCCATAGTAAAACTGATTTATCTTACTATCAATATACAGGATAAAATTTTGGATGTACCTTAAAAAAAGTGAGATTTTCTTCATATATAGCCATAGAATCTTTCTCATTTGTCTCAATTCCCAAAAAATGATTTTCCATCCTAATTCAAATAGCCTTCGTAAAATATTTCTCAAGGAAGATATTATTAATTCATCTCATTACATGGAATCAATCTCTTAACTTCCTCTGATATTTTTAATCACTAACCACCACTAATCTAATTCACCTTAAAAATGATAAATATCTATACTAACCTTTTTACATTCAAAACACCAAATTACATAAAAAATATTTTTTGGAGCTTTAATCCACCCTTCAGATTACATAGGGTTATATAATTCTTTGAATGATGGGGATGTTTCCTCATGAAACACTCCAATACCAACATATTCCTCTATGGTTGATCTAGTTGATCTTGTCCATGGACACCACCACCATTTATATCCTAAGTAAACTGATCCATCACTACAACAAACTATTTTGTTCTGATTCTAACCATCATATGATGCTAATTTGGAAGGTTTTTTCCTCCGTATTCCTTTCAAGCATAGTTACCCTATTTTCTCTACAGAAAACCATTCTGAACAAAGATATATTAGACCAAGAAATATAGTAATATTCAAATGATATATAATTTAAATTTTACCATAAATTAAAAATTATTTATGGATATTCCATTAAAAATATTCTAACTCCTAAAGTTATCTAAACTACCCTTTGATACCAACTATAAGTCTCCATCCTTAAACATTACTTAATCTTCAGTTTAATAAATAATTTAACTTTCATTCACATTGAGGATATTTTCAGGTTTATATATTTAGTTAATTAGGATATAAATCATAAAAAACAAAAAAAAATGTTACAACGTAGACACATATATTCACAATCCATTTTTTTATAAAAAATGTTTAAAAAGAAACATGATTTCGTTTCATGTTTAAACATTAGTACTTTTCCTTGATCACATCCTTGAATTTATTCTTCTTTAAATCCTATGAAAAACATTTCAAAACTTGGGATGAGAATAAAAATCTCATTAATGAATACCCAAATAAGGAAAACTATTATTTGTGCAAAAATATGAAGACCATGAATACTCTATCATAAAGTAATAATTTTCACCTTTATGAAGAATTAAATGCACTTCACTGAATATAAGCACATTTCTTACCATTTTTGTTATCAATATATAACCCTAAAACTATAGAAAAAAAATATAATATATAAAGGTAACATGGGACATAATCATACTAAAATGTAATAACCATATGGTCAACTTCCACACATATCACTCTTATAAATAGAATAGCCATATGGCCAACTTACATACCCAATGCATTAGATGTTATTACATAACCACCCATCCATTATTTATCACATAACCACACATATTTGGATTATCATGTAACCACACATCAAATTTCCAAGTACTATTATATAATCATAACACATAAAATATTTTAACTAGAAACGTTTCACCCTTAAAATTTCATTTGTAATCATAAGAAATCATTTCAAGATATTGAAATAGTCAATCCACTTTCAAAACCATTTCCAATACCAAAACACCCAAAAATTGAATAAGGTATTTCTTTTACTTTTAAAAAAATTAATTCTTATAGAGTAATCCAAATATCAAAAATCAATTACAGTATCAGAGATTTCATTGTTGCTGCATACGTTAAAAAAACATTCCTTGTGTTGTTTTGTAAAGAAAGTAAAATGCTTCGTATAAAAATATTTCTTTTGAAAAAATTGGAATGAATTAAAAGTAAAATGGTATAATTATACACCATATAAAAGGAAGGAAGTTTATAAAATCAAAATATGCCTCAATGAAAAGAGATTGAGACGAAGTCCCTTATCGTGAGTTTGACTCGTCTTGTACAACCTTTATATTCCTCTTCTTCGATTGATCACCTTTGAACAACTCATTAACACCTCTAAAGAGGGTGTTATGACCAAATTAAGGCCTCAAAAATGTTGGGAATTATTCTAGGAAAGGATTTGGGAATATCATGGACGAACCAAAAGGTTTTAGAAGTGTGAGTAATAGAGAGGAATGGGTTCCTTTTTATAGGAAAGGGGAGGGGCACCCTTAGAATTATTAAATGTATTAAATTAATATAAATTCTATTTTGATTCCAAATTGGTAAAAACAAATTTATTTTGAATATAGAATGAGTATAAGTTGAAATAAAATCAACCAATATGATATTAGACAAGTTTTGGATATTTCTTAATCCTTATCTTTTTGTTGTAACCCCTTTTAACTCTTACCATTTTATCATGTAATTTTCACTTTGAGAGTTAAAATAATTACCAAACAATGCCAATCGACCAATGAATGAGTCATTAATTAAATTTTTAGAGTTATCCCAAATTTTTGGTCAAATCATGTATTTTTATAAATTTTATATCATTTAATTAAAAAAAATTATATTTTAAAATATAAATTATGCCAATATTGACACTATTCATTACATGACTTTTTTTACAAACTTATAAAAACATGATTCCTTAAGACAAAACTACATTAAATCCATACTAACATTTCATATTAATCAAAAAAATTAGTGTATGAAATCAAATATTTCAAAATATATTTATTTTAATATTATTAATATCATTTATTTGATTTTT
Source organism: Viscum album (assembly GCA_963277665.1). Lineage (NCBI taxonomy): Eukaryota > Viridiplantae > Streptophyta > Magnoliopsida > Santalales > Viscaceae > Viscum > Viscum album. The sequence goes on along the minus strand of OY728158.1, from coordinate 1,581,989,074 downwards.
TCTTTAATAAATCTATTATTGCATCATCATTGTGTCATAAATAAATTAAAATATTTAATTCTTAAAAATTATAATTAAATTATCATGATGTAGGAAATATTGTTAGCTTTATAAGTAATATTAATATTTTAAGATATCATTTATATTAGCATATATTAATATTATTTTAGTAATAAGAGACATAACTATGACATATTAGCCTTTACTTTAAATTAAATGTTATAAATGTCATATTCACACCAAAGGGGATTCCAAAGGCCCCCATTTAGACCCAATGATTGTATTGGTAGATAATAAATTATCTAATAATATTGTTACAAGTTTTAGGTTAGTTTTATATTATTATAATATTATTTCTACATTTAATTACTTTATTTACCTTTAATTGCGGTAAATAAAATACTAATGTTTCTATTCCCCAAAAATTATTTTGATCCTATTGGACAAACTTTTTCATACTAATTACAACCATGTATTTTATTTTTTAAAAATTCAATTCACAAAAGTGGAAAAGTTAAATTTAAAATCAATCTCATTATCAGAATGAAAAAATGGGTTTTTAAGTAAAACATTCAAAAGTTCACATAGTTTTTCTATTCAATTTCAATATGAAATTTCTTCAAATGAAATAAATTAGATTAAACGATAAAAACTTAATCTAATTTCACTTTAAAACCAATCAAATTAAAAATCTAACTATATAAATAAATTATACGAAAAGGCATTTTTGAGTTAAAATGTAGTGTTTTTCACTATTCATTAAAATATTAATTTAATCGAAAAAATCAATAAATTGTTATTTTTATGTCCCACTTTCAAATAAGAAGTTTATTGTTTCAAATATAACATATAAAATTGAAAAAATATATTTAAAAAGAGTTCACCATCAAAAGGCAGTAAACCTACATTTTAAAAATATTAGAGTATTTTTTTCTTAATATGAGATTTATTCTCATTTTAAGCCTCTATAATTTATTAGAAGAAAGTAAAAATATTTAATAAGTACGTGTAAAAATAATATAGTTACTTATATTCATTTCTACCCATACAATGTCTAGGAAATAACTACCCTTTAAAATAATAATATTAATATATTATTTTTCAGTATAGCTCTGTCTTTTATGCAATATATGATTTTAGAGAAACTCATTGTTGTGTGTTGATTATGCTATCATACATAGCATCCCATTTAACGTAAAATTAATATCTAATTCATAAATATTAAGAGTTTTGAAAAATTATTATTCTTTAATTACATGGGATGCTACACTATATATCACAAAGAGTTCCCCACTTGTCAGAAGTGTGAGTAAGGGTGTAGTGATAAGACTAATTTTTAACTCTTTGAAATAGTCTTCAAATTCACTAGTCCAAACAAACTTTTCTCATTTACAAGTCATCTCATTTAGTGGGTTTTAAAATCAGGATA